>OX246754.1:12500000-13750000 GCA_945910035.1 Brachypalpus laphriformis | reverse complement strand
TGTTGGGTTTCTCTGCAGACCCTTCGTCGGATGGTTGCATCTCCCACCGTTGAATATATACTCGTAACTCTCTCATGAATGCGATATGCTTATTCTTTCTTTCCTTCTGGGTATTTTAATAGAATTGGCTACAACTGAAGTTTCCTTAATAAATGAACGTTCTGTGAGTGTTTAGAATTATTTTAAGTCGCATGGTGCAACTTTAACATTGAGCTCCGGTTTTAAGGAAACGTGTCCTTCTTTATATTTTATTATTATTGCATACAACCAGTGCATCATTTTTTGAGGGTCTGCACTTTTTTCATGTATTCTACTGCAGATGTTTGTGCGGGGTCATGAATGCAATTTACTCATCTCTTTCAATATTAAGATAACAGTCCATGATAGATATTTCGCACAGTTTAACAGGTTACGTCAGTAGTGTGATGTCTGAACTGAATGAACTAATTAATATTTCAATGGAATTGGTTAGTCAGTCATCTACATAAAGCTCAAAAGCATGTGTATACCTGTTTTGTTTGTTTTTTGTATCCCTCATTTTTTTGTTTCCTCTTGTACAACCCATGCCCGCGTGGCAACGACACTGCGACGTGAAAGATCTATTATATCGAAGGGTTGGAGTTAACCTAACAGACGTACTACCTCCCTTATGAAAGTGAGTATGTCTCTAGTAGTGGAGCATTTCAGTTGTAGTGTCGTGTCGGGCATTCACAAAGAATGTGTTCGGATGTTTCATCCTCCTCTAGGCATAGCCGACAGTCCTTCTCTTGGCACAGGTTCAACTTGTTAAGGTGGTATCTTAGGCCGCAATGGCCAGTTAGAAAGCTCACTAGCTTCCTAATGCTTTCCCCATCTAAGTTAAGGATTTCCTTATAGGAATAAGGCTTGATTAAACGTTTGGATTGTCTTAAACCTGGCCCATTAGTCCAGTGATCTAGATGAAGTTTGTTCTCCCATTCGTTAATCAACGCTGTAGCTGTTGTCCAGTTGACGCTACAATAAGGTTCGGGACCTATAAACGCAGATTCTAAGCCGGCCTTGGCAAGCTCATCTGCTGATTCGTTGCTCACAATTCCCAGGGACCCAACCGAGCATTACTCTGTTGTGTTTGGCAAGATCTTGTAAAGCATCGTAGCAGCATTTTACAGTTATGGAGTCCATTTGGTTGGACGATAATGCCCTAAGTGCTGCCTGGCTATCTGAAAATATATGAATCCTAGCGCCCTTGATTCCCTTACGGAGACTGTGTCTGGCGCAGATCTCAATGGCATGGATTTCAGCCTGAAACACAGTGGGAGTCGTACCCATAGGTACCGACATTTTTGTGTTGGGTCCAAAGATCCCGGCTCCAACTCCAGAATCCATTTTCGATCCCTCGGTGAACCAGACGAGACTTTTGGGGTTCAGTGTTGGAACACTATTGGACCAATTTCCGCGGTGCAATATTTCTACCTCGAATAACCTTCCGAAGCAATGTTGCCTGACCATAATAGCCTGACCAACATGTCTCTTTTAGGGATCGAGTTGAGTATCTTTAGATGCCCCACTAGGTCACCTGGTTTATACTCATAATCTAGCTGCAGCTTGATGGCATATCTAGCAGCCATCTTCCTAATGAAGATTGGTAAGGGTGTTAGCCCGACAATAGCTTCAAGATCGCAGCATCAAGAAGCATCGCACCTGTAATGCCGAGGCAGGCAGTTCTTTGCAACTTCTGCAACTTGTTTGTTGTATCTTTCATACACAATTCTCTGTGTAAAATCATATGCACCCATTCACCTGATATTCCACAAGCCTCAGCAATCTTCTGAAGGGTCAGTTGACGATCTTCCATCATAGTTCCATGCACTAAATCGACAATTTCGTCAGTTTTTGGGCGCACAGAACGTTCATCATCAAGCATGCTGGTATGGCCACGTTTGTACTCACCGCGCGATACTTGATTTTCTCTATTCTCAACTCCATGAGAGTGCCATGAGCAATGTACTGATCAAATTGATTTGAAATTTTAATGAGATATATGTATTAACGCCGACTATCGGACGGTGGCATGAATTAAATTCTATCATGACTGTTTGTCTATAAGGCTGGAAACTTTTCAAATAACCCTCGTACGAGTATTACACTCGAGCAATATATCGATATCTTTAGCTGTATCTGTCGATCGATCAATGACTCTGATCGCTAATTCAATCCAACTTAAGTACGATACTAACAAATTTATATGAATTAGCATCGAAAAGCAATTCAATTTCATATAATCGCAGCGTCATTTAGATATTTTTGCATTTAACGTACGGCTACCAGCAACAAGATCTCCAAAAATTTTGTACAATTTTTCCAAATTCTAAACACCCACTTACACTTCACTTCACGTCAATCAGTACTTCCCAAAAAGAAACCTTCATTCTTTTAATGTCACTTAACATTACTCTGACATCAACTAGATGTCCACTCAGAGTCGATGATTAATGATGTGGAGAAACAGCCCCTAAAACATAACAACATGAAGACATCGCCAGCCTTCAAGACCGTAGAACCAGGAAATTTAAACTGAATTAAGAAAAATTGATGGCCACCCCCTTTTGAATGAGAGACACTGCTCTTGGTACCGAACACATTTTTTTAAATTCAATTCCAAGTACTCATCATCACACATACGACACCGTAGGTCATTAAGTGAATGACTGGGTGACTAACTACGAGTAGTATATGCCGGCTGACACAGCGACTGACTAAACCACTTAAAATGATATCTCCCGGGGCATTCAGTGAAATAATCTCATCTCCATGTCTACTTAAACGGATAAAATAATTTACACATCACACTATGTACATGTGAAAGACAAAAGGCGGTCGGTGGTTGAGGGTCTGAGTCGAGTATGACGCTTGTACAATACTACGAGTACACATGATAAAAGATACTCGTGAAAGATGCAAATTGCATTCGTTGACGTATTGCTAGTGTGTTACACGACTGAATGGTTTTTTTTTTTCTTTTTTGTTTTTATTTGCCTTTTTCACATACAATGGGAAATTATTAATCTAGTTGATGACCCAATTAATTAAGTTTGAGTTTAGTTGAACTAACCAAGAGTGTGGGAATTTCCTAGAAGATGACTACAGCGGATAAGGGTTCTTATGGACAACTTGCGCGCAGAGGAAATAGAGAGTTTACTGCTGACATTGAGAATGTATCATGTGTACGTAAATATTTACTTTAAATTCCATTCCTGCTTTGTATACCTATTGCTCGTATTAATTGAATACTTCTCTATTGTTTGTTATTATGACTGTAATCAAGTATTAATGATGTCAAATCTTGAATTCAGATGTGGTTTTCGGGAGTTTCCATTTGGTTAACCTGACACACACATGTGATATCTAGTAAAACTGGATGAATTAGTGCACATTCGAACTCTGGGTAATAAAATTATCACTTGGTTGGCAATCAATGTAAAATTCCATAAGTCTTTCATTTGTAAAGTTCTTTATACAGATAGGGAGTGATCGGTCTTCAATTTTTCCATTTTTAGTCACTTTTATTATAGAATTTATTAATCTTACAAATAGTAATTTAAGTGTTAGAAATCTATGCGATTTTCCAGGATCAAGGTGCAAGTGGTGCGTATCAGTGCAATATTTTTAAAAGAAATCCTTTTTTCGGTCTTCGTGTAGTGTGTAAGACCAATGTTGTCATCAGGGATAAGCCTTAACCATAAGCCATTATCAAACTCAATTCTCAATTCAAAAACTAATCTAGGAAGTGGTGAATAGATGTATGTAAATACTTTTACTTATTTTACAGTGGGAAGATGTTTCGAAAACGAATTTGAATTAAACTCAAACAAACTGGTATATATATACACATATATTTTTTCAAATTCATTTCTTCTTCTTCCTTTTATCAGCGAGGTTATGATCCGAAAATAAGGGATCATAACCCTCCCACTTCACTGCATTTCTACTGATCCGCCTGTGGGGTTCGCCTTTTTTCAAATTCATTTATAAGTACTGTTGTGATCGTGTATCACCCAAAATTATAATTAAAAGACAACTTTAGAATTCACTTAGTTTGTTAGTTGTTCTGCTCAATCGACAATCTACTAATATCGGAAAAATAATGGAAGAGAATGAAAAAGGAAGTCTTCTTGACATGTCTAAAAATAGATAAGGCTTTGCCATTAGGTACGTCAAGTTAAAGATGACCGATGTTGCCAACACCTTCCCCTTTAAGTTACCTTTAGGGTCCAGGTTTATCCAGCGACAAATCTGTCCACTGGTCGTCGAGTCCGTTGGGATCTTCGTGGCGATATATCTGCTATACTGTTCGGTGATGTCTTGAAAGTTGTAGCCCTATAATCGGAGCATAAGTTGTCTGCAGATGGAGCTGGTTCTGATGAGGCTGGTTTACTGTCATATAAGTCGTATGAGTCAAGTGCCATGTCCCATGCTTTCTCCACTTTGGATTGCGCAGTAGTGTTCTCTCTGTGATGTTTTCGCAATTGATTTACGTGCACACGAACTAATTTTCCACTTTGCAATAAAACGTTGTACATAACTTTACCAACACGTTCAACCACTTGTCCTGGTTTCCACTGAAAGTTGTTATTGTTGGAATGTATACTGGCATAAACTGCATCTTTACTGTTAAATGATCTTAGCTTGGTACCGAATTTTCTATTGAATTGTTTTGCCATGGCTGTAGAATTTGACTTTTGAAGCTCATCTTCGTCCTGATGTCCATGTCTCGCCCCTGGTTTGATTAGGTCCAAAATGATGCGTATGTTTCTACCAAAAACTATTTCAGCTGGTGACTTGAAGTTGGGTACATTTCGGTTTGGCGTACACCGATAACATTGTAGAAATGTTTGGAGGTTTTGACTTGTTGTTCCCTCTGCGTTTAACTTCTTAAGCGTGCGTTTAAAGGTGTCGACAAACCGCTCAGCTTGTCCATTTGACATCGGATAGTAGGGACTGGAGCATAGATGTTGAATGTAATTTTCTGCCATATATTGTTGAAACTGTGAGCTCTTAAATTGCGTTCCGTTGTCAGAGACAAGAGTTTTCGGAAGTCCGAATCGGGAAAATATTTCGTTGAGGATCTCCACTGTTCGCTGCGTAGATATGCTTTTGGTTGCAACTATTTCCGGACATAAACAAAACTTCTGGCTATAGCCTTAGTGCATTCTATTCTCGGATGACCACGATGAAGCTGCTTGAGAACGCGTTTTCTATATACAAATGGAATGACCACTCGTTCACCGCACATGATACATTCATCGATGATGCTGATATCATCTTTGCGATTGAAAAATGCCTTCAAATCGCTAAATTCATTGGTAATTTCCTTTGGCCAGCCATTAGTTACAAAATCAAATATTGGACGAAGTGAGGTGTCCTTGGCTGATTCGAATTCGATCATTTTGTGTGTAACTGGTAAACTTCTTAAATTGTCCGTCAGAATTTGAAAAACCTCTTTTTCGAGTTGGATAGCTGGAATCATCAAGTCGTCTGCAACACGAGTATTTTTGGCTATAAGACGTGAGAGCACATCTGCATATCCGAAACTACTGGTCGAAATAAAACTGATCTCGAAGTCGTATGCAAGTAGCTTTTTGTGAGCAGGTGTTTGGACTCTTCATCGACTTCAATTTGTAGAAAAGCATCTGACAAATCAATGTGACTGAAGAATGTTGCATTTGCCAGCTTCGAGAATATATCCTCCGGCAACGGGAGTGGATACTGATGAGATTCGAGCGCATTGTTCAGACCAGTTGAGAAGTCAGCACAAATGCGTATACTTCCATTCGGCTTTTTGATAACAACTATAGGTGCGGCCCACTCTGAATAATTTACAGGTGAAATAACTTTGATATCTTGTAGTCGCTGCAGTTCTGCTTCTACAAGATCTTTGACTGCATGAGCAACTGGCCGCTTTGGTTGAAAAACTGGTTGTTGATTTGGCTTCGTTACCAAATGCGCTTTTGTTTTGTTGCAGAGACCCAATGTTTCCTCGAAAACGTCTGGAAAAGATTTTTTCAAAAGTAAAATATTTTCGTCTATAGATAAATTAACACTTTCCCGGTTTTCAGCTGTAACTTGATTGCAGATCACACTAATGCACAGGTTGTCGAGCTGTAAAGCTTTAATCCAATCGAGTCCCATGACATTTAGATTTTTAATTGATGCTACATAGCAGGTAGTAGATGCCTGTCTCTCTCTAAATTTGACGTTACACTGAAATTGCGCTGACAAGGGTAATTTGCCTGTTGCACTTCTTGCTGTGTGGAGAACCTTGTCAGCAATTCTCAATATAATATGCATATATAACAGGTGCGCCATCTTTAATGTCGGTATGTAAATATTGAATAACTTTAAAATTTATCAACCGAATGACTTGAGTAGACATCCTTTTGAAACGTCAATTTAGTACAATTTTAGCCATGAATTGCATCACACCGAAACAACGCGCCGAAATAGTGACGCTGTATATTGAAAATAATCGTTTAGTTGTGTCAACGTGCATATCGTCGAAAATATCGTCGCCAATGAGCACCGCCTGACAACATTATTCGTCGTTTGGTGTCGAATTTGGTTGAGCACGGGACAGTGGGATATCATCGACATACTTACTTACTACTTATGTCCTGTATCCCCTTGTGGGTCCTAGGGCCTTTACTACGCCTACGCGCCATCGTGTACGGTTTTTGGCAACGTGTCTGAGTTCTTCCCAGCTTTTCCCTAACTGCCGTGCCTCCTTGTTGACTGTTTTGCGCCATGTTCTCCTCAGATCGCCGGGTCTTCTGCCATCCTAAGTTAAAGGGTTCCACTGCATAGCATGGTTCGCTATGGAACTGTCACCCTTTCGGAACGTATGACCAATCCACTGCCACTTCCCTCGTTGAATAGTTGTGCCTATTGGTTCCTGACCCGTTCTCTCGTAAATGTGTTCGTTAGAGATACGATTGGGCCAGAAAATTCCTAAGATATTGCGCAGGCACCTATTAACAAACGTTTGCAGCTTTCTGTTGAGAGCAGTGGTCACTCTCCACGTGCTGCAACCATATAACAGCACGGATTCAACGTTTGAGCGGAACAGTCTTATTTTGGTGTTCAAACTGATTGCATTGATTCTCTATATTTTGGGCAACATCCCAAATGTGGACTTTGCTTTGCGATCCTGTTGGCTATATCCAGTTTGGTTTCACAATCGGTTGAGACAATACTCCCAAGATACTGGAAATCCTCTACTCTCTCTACCGGTTGTCCAGCAATGCATATTTGAACCGATGAGTTAGTTGCAAGGCTGATAACTTTAGTTTTTGCCGTATTAATTTTCAGCCCGACGACGCCTGCCTCCTTCTCCACATCTGCTGTCATTTGGTGGAGGTCCATAACTTTGTGGGAGAGTAAGCATGCATCGTCAGCGTAGTCAAGATGTTTCAGTTGAGATGTAAGAGTCCATCGAATTCCTCCGTTTCTCATCGACAAAGCTGCACGAAGCACATCGCTAATCACCAATAGGAATAATTTTGGTGAAAGGATACGGCCTTGTTTTACCCCACTTTGGATCTCAAATTCCTCAGACAACCTTCCCCTGTGCAGAACCTGACATTTGGAGCCTTCATATGTAGCTTTGATAATAGCAATTAGTTTATCGGGAATACCTCTCCTGCGTAAGGCACGCCAAATAAACTCCCTGTTGACACTATCGAACGTCTTCTCAAAATCGATGAACAGCAGGTGAAGTGGCGATCGATATTCAACACACTGTTCGATGATAATCCGCAGGGTGTTGATGTGGTCGACACAGGAGGATCTAGAGCGGAAACCTCCTTGTTCGGCATCGAGTGTGTCTTCGAGATGTTGTTTGTTTCGCTCCAGGATGATTTTAGCTATTATCTTAGCCACAGCAGGCAGCACGCAGATACTCATCCAGTTTCCGCACTCCATTAAATTTCCTTTTTTAGGAAGCTTGACGATCATTCCCTTTTTCTACTCGTTAGGAAAGCTCTCAGCTTCCCAAACTCTCTCTATAAGTGGAAGCAGAAGCTCAGCCGATGTTGTGGGCGCTGCTCGTAAGAGCTCTGCTGGAATACCGTCAAGTCCTACCGCCTTGTTGGTTTTGAGTACCTTGATCGCGGTAATGAGCTCATCTTTACTGGGAGTCGTGGTGCGTATTCGGGAACTTTTCACCTCGGGCATCTCAGACTGATTTGGGAGCATATCGCTATCGAATACACGGCTCAAAATCATAGCAAAATGCTCTTTCCATCTCTTGAGCTGGTTCTCATCCGAAATAAACAAGGAGCCGTCTAGGCTTTTCACTGGGTGTTGGTTGGAGCTGCGACCACCTGTCAGCTCTTTCGTGATTCTGTAGACGGTTCTGCTGTCGCACCTCCGTGCAGCTTCTTCTGCTTCTGTAGCCAGCGCGTTGATGTAGTTGCGCTTGTCACGTCGCACGCTACGCTGAACTTCTCTCATCTTCATGCGATATAGGGACTCTAGCTCGCTTCTCTCTGCTGCTGGGGTAGCTGCAGCGCAAGGTTTCAGCTGTTTTCGTTCGTCAATCCATCTCCAGGTATCCTCAGAAAGCCACGCCCTATATCTTCCCTGCGATCGGCCGACAATTCCTTCAGCACCAGATGTAAAAACATTTTTCACAGCACAGCACCAGTGGTCTTGGATGGTTGCGGGCATTGAGCTGCTGATTGCTTCCACACCTTGCGAAAAGTGCTCCCTTAATTGTTGGTGCACTGAGGGATCACTAAGTCTGTCGATGTTGAAGCTGGGCATTCTTGTGTTGTCGTGGGATCTTTGAACTGCAGCAGTTGGAGGGTACTATCATAAGATGGTGATCACGTACTATCCCTACATCTGCCCCTCGTCTGTTTCGGACGTCCAGGAGACTACTTCTAAAGCGGCGGCTGATAGCAAAATGGTCAATTTGGTTGGAGGTTGCTTGTCTGTCATTGGAAACCCAGCTGACTTTGTGGCAGGTCTTGTGCTCAAACACGGTGCCACCTATCACAAGGCGGTTGGCATTGCAGAAATCCACAAACCTTTCGCCGTTGTCATTGCGGTTGCCTAGTCCATGCTTCCCGATTACATGTTTGAGCCCTTCGTTGTCGTTGCCTACATTGGCATTCAAATCCCCCATCACTATGAAAATGTCTCCATTTGGTATTGTGTTGAAAATAGCACTTAAAAGATTGTAGAAGCTCTCCTTTTCGTCCTCAGACAAACTATTCGTTGGGGCGTAATACTGTATGATGGTGACGCGTCGTACTCTCGTCCGGAATCTGGCCGTCAAAATCCTATCACCATGAGGCTACCAGGAAATTAAGCCCATGCGTGCTATTGTTGTTAGCAGTAGTCCGACTCCATATTCCCGCGGACTTCCGGATGGTCTTCCGGAATAGAGTAGTACAGTGTTACGCGTTGGAGACTGGTACTCGCCCGCTTCTAATCATCTTATTTCACTTACCCCCAAAATGTCCAGTTTATATCTCATGAATTCATTTTCCAATTGAAGGAATGTGGCATTGTAAGGACGTTCGCTTCCCAAGTCGAGGAGCGTCTTTACATTCCAGATACCTATCTTTGTCCGGGTACAATAGCCAAAAGTCGTCAACATGTGATCATTCCTTATCCGAGGCATAGTGTCGGTTTCTGTAGCGGTCGGTTTTCAGTAACGCAGGTTGCTGGCCCACGTTACTTAGTCTAGAATCAATGCCCTAGACAACCCGCACTTACAATTTTAGCATACACGTACAAGGGTTTATACGTATAGTTGCCCGGGGACTACCACTAGGAGGTAAAGTAAGCACTTCATCACGAACTTGATTGTTGCGCTACTGGCCCAAGCCAAGTTGTGGGCAGTCAGTTGTTGCCCGATCAATCGCAATGCAGGTCCCCAACCATCTATCATAAATCTATCCTACTGCTGGGATACGCGGATGATATTGACATCATCGGAAAATCCCGCCAAGCCGTTGTAGAGGTATTTACCGCAATTAAGGAATAGGTGAAACGAGTAAAATAAGTAAATAAATATTTGGCGCAAGAGCTCTTTAAGTGCCAGGGCCTAGCTTCTCGCAACCACTCACGTTGTGTGCGTTATATTTTTCACACGAATGGAAGGGACCTACAGTTTAGTGCCGAATCCGAAGGGCGATTTGAGAAGCTTTTTCGTGACAATAATACTCTCGGATGTTTGTCAGACGCTCGCGAGAGGTGAGGCCATGAAAAAACTTTTTTGGTATTTTCTGAGATTCGAACGCGGAAACTCATGCGCCGTGGTCCGACACACTAACCACTGCGCCACGTTGCCCATAAGCGTTAGTCTGACAACGGTCTTTGAAGTCCTTTAGTACTTAAGTTCAATGAGAATCAAGTAAGAAGCATCCCTTTCTTAAGCCCTCCTCCCACTATTCATCACTTATCAAAAAACCTGAGCTGATTTGCCACGACGCTATGCTCCATCTTGACCGCGTTAACAACACTTGATTGAATCTACTTGACAACCTCAAAGCACATAATTATTGCAAACTCTCGTCTCAGCCATAAAGGTGCGTCATAGGCGGCGCATGCTGCTGCTAAAATGCTTTTAAATCATTTTCTCCAAGTCAATCACTTTCCGCGCTTAATGGCATAGTTCCCACCTGGAGAGACATTCCCACCCCACTCCGTTGTTCACTTTCAATTTCCACAACGTCAACTCCATTTTCCAGCTTACACAGGTGACATCCCGTGTTCCGGTTGCGCCTCCTGTCACATCCTCCTCTCCTTCAGAGGGATTATACGAATCCAACAATGGCAACACCGTCGTCATCGTCCTCGTCGGTTCTCACATTCTTCCCCCTCATGTACTTCGGGAATGAATTTACGCAATTTCACGCTCTCGTGATTTCAATTCGTGACTTTTCCGTGTTGCGGTAGGTCAGGGTCGGAGATTGAGAGTAACTTGGTATGTGTGTTACCATAACCACCACCACCACCAACAGCAGCAACAGCAGCAAGGTTAATCATCATTTAGGGGATGAAATTTACAAATTTAACAAACATGCAACAAATAAAAAATATTTAAAACTGTATCTAATGATGCCGGGCATCCTATGTGTATGCGTGTGGAGTACTCCTCTCAGATGCACATGTTAAGCCATTTATTCCCCGACGTCGACAAAGTCTCAAAAAGTTTCCCATGATTGATGGAGCCATCATCATCTAGGCTCCTTCAGGCGGCGGCGGCTGTGTGTGGGTGTAGAGTACATAGAGAAACGAAAAAGGCTGCAGGGACTTTTATATTTCTGTTTAAAAATTCCTTGCAGGTACGCAAAGTTAGTT
This sequence comes from Brachypalpus laphriformis, assembly GCA_945910035.1. Taxonomy (NCBI): domain Eukaryota; kingdom Metazoa; phylum Arthropoda; class Insecta; order Diptera; family Syrphidae; genus Brachypalpus; species Brachypalpus laphriformis. The sequence continues at coordinate 13,738,651 of OX246754.1, read as the reverse complement.
CATGTAATGTGTGTGTAGAGGCGACGCGTGACGTGAATTCACAAGTGTGGAACTTGTGTTTCGCATCCATCAGAGGGGTTTTTGACCTCACCAACGGCGTTTAACCTGTACATATGTACCTTGGTTGAATACATTTTTAAAAAGACTTTCGCAAAAGATACTCGCCCTCCGTACACAGATAAATTGCAGTCTATTTGAAATCAATTCATTTGCTTCGCTTGGTTCAGGGTTCGATTAATCGTATCGCCCCGTGCGTCGCGTCGTCGTGTAAACACACATTTGTGGAATTCGCAATAAATAATTCGATTTTAGAAAATCACTTGTTGAATGAGCAATTAGTAATGTGCGCCAAATGGGTGGGTGGGTGATAATGGTGGCGTCTACTTGAGGTGCGCTGTGTGCGCGATTAAGAAAAGCACGGAATGTCGGCGAGGGGGTGGCACAGCAGTTTGCGCTCGTGCGTTTCTGTTTAAATTGACTGTTTGCTTAGAGGATTTGTTTAATTGAAAAAGGAAAATAAGTCAGTTTTGTGGGTGGGGAATTATTCGGAAGCAATGGAAATTTACAGTGATTTCTGGGGAAATGTGCTGCTGTATTCTAGAAAGTGATTTGGAATTGGAAGGCATATTATGGACAGTGTGAAATTTTAGTTGTATACCAACTCGTAGGTGGAGAATGTCTACACAAAATGTGTAAATTGTGTTACTTTCTTAGAATGTGTGACACAAATGCATGGTAGAACGTCTAGGCGAAAATATACGCCAGTGCTGCTAGAGTTGTGAACTACCCTAGTGGAGAAGAATATCGACGTAACCACATATTTACATTTTTGAAGAGAAAGCTCAAAACTGGAAATCAATATAACAAAAACCCCTATAAGGCTATGGAGAAGATAAGATTCTGTTGTTAGCAGAAGCACAGTTATGGTAGTCGTCTTCCCACTTAATAACAGCCGCTTTGAGTTAGGTTAGGCGAGGTTGCCTATCTGCACGAGACTTCAGACACACTCAGACCAGTAAAGGTTCTTTGTGATGCCATGAATCTAGCATTCGACCAGTTAGGACTAATAAAACCAACCGGAGCTTTTGAAAAAGCGATGGATGCTCATGGCGCATAAGGACGCCAATCGTCGAGGTCGGCAAAGAAAGGGGCCCTTAGCTGAAGTATTCTTATGCGCGATAGCGCTGGGCAAGTGCATAGGAGGTGAATGATAGTTTCCACCTCCTCGTCGTTCCTACAACTACTGCAGAAGTCGTTGGAGATGAGGCTAAGTCTTTTGGCATAATGGCCTATAAGACAGTGTTCAGTGAGGATGCCGATAAAGCAGCTGATCTGCTATCGCTTAAGCTTGACTAACTCAGCGCTACGTTTGTGGTCCAGCTTAGGCCAATTTAGGTTAGGCTAGATTGAGTAGGGTTATGAGGTTATTATAAGATACTAGACATAGGGCATGGGAACCTTCACGGCATAAAGACCTAAACCAATTCTCCAAAACAAAAGCAAATATTTGGCACAACAGCTCTTTAAGTGACAGGGCCTTGCTTCTCGCAACCACTCATGTTGTGTGTGTTATATTTTTCACACGAATGGAAGAGACCTACATTTTAGTGCCGTATCCAAAGGGGAATTTATTTTGAGAATCTTTCTCGTGAACAAACTTTTTGGTATTTTCTGGGATTCGAACTTGAATACTTACGCGCAGTGGTCCGACACACTAATCACTAACGCCACGCTGCCACCAAATTCTCCCATACACTTAATTTCCCTACAGAATTTGTAAACGTCCTTATTCTGGTTCCGGGATCTTATCGCTTCTAGGTTATCGGAGAAGTATCTTCCAAGGTACTTTATCCTTCTTCTAGCAATGCCTTGGCATTCACAGAGTATGTGTTTTATATCCTCCGAGACATGTAGGTCATTGTAGTACCTACAAACGTCTGTATTTGATAAACCCGGTCTTATAGTATGCCTTCTTAGAAGACAATGACCAGAGAGTATTCCTATCGCTGTTCTTAGCTCTGATCTTTCTAGTTGTATGATCTCCCATGATTTCTCGCGGTCTAACACAGGCCACAAGTCCGTAGACACCTTATGACCATGTAAGTTGGACCATCTTAGATAAGTTTTGTTGATGATTCTATCGAGAATAATTCCCCCAGCCTCACACCTTGGTGGTTTAATGTTACCGAATATGTTCCTATGTGGGAGCTCTGCTCCTCTTTTGGCCAGCGCGTCGGCCTTTTCATTGCCCAACATAATCTGACACGGTTCTGCGTACATAATGCCTTAATCATTCTGCGGCAATTCCTGACGATCTCAGATTTCGTAACGTAAGACTCTAGCGACTTTAGCGCAGCCTGAATGTCAATGAAGATGACGATATTCTTGTCGGATATTGATCCCATCTCAAATAATTCCACAGCTTTAAGTACTGCTCGAATCTCTGTTTGTAATAGACTGCATGTGTCCAGAAGTCTCAGGGTCACCTGTAGGTTACTATATCTCGAGTATATACCTGACCCCGTACCCTCTCTGATCTTAGAACCATCTGTGTATATTGCAATCTCTTTGTGGACAGAGACTGTCTTCCTTTGCCAATCCTCTCTAACAGGGTACATTACTTTGTACGGTGTGACGAAGTCTAATATGCCAAGGATATCATCCGGTTCGTCAGGGATATCGGAAAATGATCCCTTAAGAATAGATCTATGTCCCACATATATATATATATATATAAATAAGACTGTTCCGCTCCAACGTTGAATCCGTGCTGCTATATGGTTGCAGCACGTGGAGAGTGGCCACTACAATCACCAGAAAGCTGCAAACATTTGTTAATAGGTGCCTGCGTAATATCTTAAAGATTTTCTAGCCCAATCGTATCTCTAACGAACACCTTTACGAGAGAACGGGTCAGGAACCAATAGGCACAACCATCCAACGGCGAAAGTGGCAGTGGATTGGTCACACGTTCCGAAAGGGTGACAGTTCCATAGCGAACGATGCTATGCAATGGAACCCTCTAACTCAGGATGGCAGAAGACCTGGCGGTTCGAGGAGAACATGGCGCGAAACAGTCGAGAAGGAGGCACGGCAGTTAGGGAAAAGTTGGGGAGAACTCAGGCACATTGCCAGAAACCGTACACGATGCCGCGTAGGCGTAGTAGAGGCCCTAGGACCCACAAGCGGATACAGGACATAAGTAAGTATGTCCCATATTACTGGTCTTGAAGAGACCAACGTCAGTGAGCCGAAGCGCACTGTTGCCCGCATGAAATTTGATTTATAGGTCTAATCGTAAGAGATACAGTGCGTATGTTATTAAGCACACGTCATGGCAATGCCGGCTGTTCTTTGTACCGTGGCCAAACATATTCCGTATGTTTTTCGTATTCGTTGCTTTCCACCACACAAGAGCCCCATATGTAAGAATGGGTCTGACTATCATGATGTATAGCCAGTGCGTCGTTACAGGCTTCAGGCCCCACATTTTCTCCGCCGTCCTTTTACAGATGAAGAGAGCATTATGGTATAACTTTGCAAACTCTTTCCTGTATATTAAGTTTCCAGTTTAGTTTCCTATCAAGCATTATACCAAGATATCGAGCGCGATCGAAATGGGAAGGCTACCCCCTGCTAGCTTAGGCAGTTTGAAGGGTGGTATCTTTTATTTCCTGCTGAAGAGTACCAATTCTGTTTTATCTGGGTTGACATGCAGCCCACACCCTTTACCCTTCTTCAAGACTGTTAAGAACTGATTAACTCATTTCACTTAATGTGTCTAGGAATTCGCCCTGGACTAAAATAACCACGTCATTCGCGTAAGCGCTGAAGCTACCGCCTGTGTTGCTTAGTTCTTTAAGTATCTTGTCGATGACTTAATGCCAGAGCAGGGGTGATATCCCGTCTCCCTGGGGAGTCCCCCTGATAACGAATTTCCTTTTTGAGCTATTTTTGATAGTGGAGTTAATGTTTCTAGTGCCAAGCATATTGCAGAGCCAATTGGTTATGCTCGACATTCATAGTTTCTAAATAGGGCCTGTTTGATGGCCTTCCCTTCTATGTAGCTGAAACCACTTTTAATATCTCGGAAGGCTGCTAGCGCAAATGTCTTATGATGAAGCTTTGTTTCTATTTTCCCTACAACGTCATGTAAGGCTGTTTCATCAGATTTTCCCTTTAAGTATCATGTTGAGATCAGCATAGAATGCCGATGCAACACTTACATCTGATATGAATATCAACAATCCTTTCAAGTGTCTTGAGGAGAAATGACGAAAGACTTATGGGTCTATCGTCTTTCGCTAATGTGTGGCTTGGTGTAACCCGCTCTTCCTTTCATGCCATTTGTACGCAGCCTGACCTTAAACAGTATTTAAAAATTTCCCTAAGCCTATTTCTGACTTTGGCTGGAGTTTCTTGCAGCATAGCTGGTAAAATTCCATCAGGGCCTGGCGCTTTGAGCGAGGCGAATGACATGAGCTTAGGCCAGATCTGTCTCGAAATGTTACACGTTGAGCCGTTCTCTCATCTATGGTTAGTTTTACTAATAGCGTTCAGCTTTAGTAGGCGTTGTCAATCAGGCAGAATCCTTGGAGTAATGCCCTGTATGGCGAGCTCGCCCGGCCTGCAGTTTCATGGAACGTCTCTGTGGCCTGGCAGTCAGCATAGGTGATTGTTTAACTGCTCTGTCATCTCCGTAAGAGACAAACGACAATTAAAGGCGGCCTTGGAAGTGAAGGAGCACGATTCCAGGGACTTGACTGCCGCTTGATCTAGCCTTGATACGGCGCTCGTTCACATGACGGAAACTAAAGACTTCTTGCCTAATCTGCCATCAATGACAAATTTCCACCCAAATAGATGCTGTCCTTGTTGTCTGCAGCAATCGCCATAGTATACCGGTGTGTCGCAAGTTTTTCATCCTCCTTTTTGCCCGACCTATCCTACCGCACTTCTTAGATGGCGGTAATGTCTGCTTTGTAGCATCGCTACGTCTTTGCAACAGAGCGGTTTTTTACTGCGGCCTTCTGCCTTTCATGCTTTGGTTTTACTGATGGGAATTGACACTATAATGGAAAATATGTTTTGCAGTGTGTTGGTGCCTATCAATCTCATCGTAGGATAGCTTTTCTGTCAAAAGACGATGAAGCACTTGTACTTGATATTCCGACATGACTGGGGAGAAGCATAACATATTGATTACTGATTTTTTTTTTTTATAATTGCACGCAATTAAGGGGTTATGAATACCCTTAACGTGTTCACACACAATGCGGGGGTTGGAAAGGATACATAGAGGTAGGGAGTAAGATTTGGTGTACTAGTTTGAAGCCCAGTTGTATATGCTTTAGAGAAACACCGGGGTTGCTTCTGATTCACAGTATTTTGTTCGCGATAACCGAAGGCAACCAGCCTAAAGTACAGCAAGAACTTCCGCCTAGAAGACGGTGTACCAATCAAGAAGCCGGTAAGGTAAGAAACCATTAAAAATATACCATGTTGGCTTTCCTTGACATTGAGGGAGCTTTTAGCAATGTCAAACCAAAGGCAATCACAAACGCACTTGCAAATCTGAAAGTGGATACTTCGCTCGGAGTGTTGGTCAATCAATTCCTAACACGCAGGATTATCAGCACACAGCTGGGTGGAGCATCGGCCAGAGCACTTGCCTGTTGCGGAACACCCCAAGGTGGAGTTTTGTTCCCCCTCCTGTGGAATCTTGTAGTGAAGGAGCTACTAGTGGACCTGGACAGGTCAAGCTGTAGAGTGATTGCCTATGCATTGCGATTGCTGCGTCTGGCAAGCACCCAGACACTCTCAAGGAAATCCTCCAATATGCTCTCTCTCTGCTCACTAGGTGGCCCTCCAATTGTGGGTTGGGGGTTAACCCTCATAAAACAGAACTTTTTCTCTTCACAAGGAAATATAAAGTTCCCCACGTAGACCCTCCTATGATTAATGGCACCAGTCTCACCTTCACTGTTAATGCAAAATACCTGGGTCTTATTCTGAACAGAAATCTGAACTGGAAAGCCAATCTACTAGAACGCCAATGTAGCTCTCTATTCCTGTAAAAAGGCTATATGTAGGAGCTGGGGTATGAAACCTGAAATCACTCGCTGGCTTTACGTGTCTGTTGTCAGGCCCATACTACTCTATGGTGTGATCGTTTGGTGGCCTGCTCTTGACAGAGCTGTTCACCTCTCTCAGGTAGCTAAAGTGCAACGATCCGCTTGCATGTGCATCAGTGGTGCACTAAGAACTACCCCCTCTGCGGCACTGAACATTATGTTGAACCTGTTACCCTTGGATATCCTCGCAGACAGACTGCTGCCAGTGCGGTTATTCGTCTTAAAGCCTTCTCTCAGTGGTCTAGTTATCACATTGGCCACTTCTCGATTCTTGATCTTCTCAACTTCACACATGAAAACACGGACTACACCCCACCGAAACTGAGATTTGACCGACACTTCCGTACGAGTATCCCTGAACGGGATGAGTTGGATGGCTCTCCCCCTGATGATGGAAATTCGGTGCACTTCTACACAGATGGCTCTAAGACCGAAGGTGGGGTGGGCTGTAGTGTTTTCTCCGATAAGCTCATCTCGTTCCGCCTCCCTGATCATTGTAGCGTTTTCAGGCGGAAAACATGACGATTAAGGAAGCCCTGTCTTGGCTGCAATGTAATGTATTATCTGTCAGCGATATTAGCATTTTCACTGACAGTCAAGCGGCTACCAAGTCCCTGGAATTGTGCTCCTTTACTTCAAAGACCGTCTTAGACTGCCATTTGTCTCTTACAGAGATGATAGAGCAGTTCAACATTCACTTATGCTGGGTGATAGGTCACAGAGACATTCCAGGAAGCTGTAGGGCGGACGAACTCGCTAGACAGTTCTAAGGATTCTGCCAGATAGGCAAGCCCTTGGTATGCCCCTCGCTACATGTAAGCATCTACTGAAGCTGAACGCTATTAGCAAGACCAACCTTAGCTGGGATATTGGCTCTACGTGTCATATTTCAAGGCAGATCTGGCCTAAGCTGGACCAGAAACGTAGTGCCGAGTTGGTTAAACTAAAGCGATTACAGATCAGCTGCATTGTCGGTGTCATCACCGGACACTGTCTAATCGGCCAACATGCCAAAAGACTTGGCCTCTTTTGAAGCTGTAGGGACGAGGAGGAGGAGGAAACCATGCTTCACTTCTTATGCACATGTCCTGCTCTATCACGCAATAGAATGCTCCATCTAGGAGCTCCCTTCCTTGACGACCTCAGCGATTTGGCGTCCTTAGACGTCATGAACATCCATCGCTTCATCAAAAACTTCGGTTGGTTTTATTAGTCACTGAGTGGTCTTATGGTAGATCCTTGGCATCACAATGGACCTCTACTGGTCTAACCTAACCTAAGGTAAGGAAATGTAGAGGGAATCAGAGAATATCCCTGCCCCTACCCCATTTTTGAGCACTGTTCTTTCGAACTCGTTTATCACTTTGCCTACTTCCCACTCCGCCCTGGTTGGAAATCTGACCGTGACGTGATGTCCGAAGTTTACTTTGCGAGTTATACCATATAATCGGCTAGATTAGCTACCAGATTCCTCGGTGACAGATTCAGGATGCTGTTGCTGTGATCCTGGAGAAAACCCAAGAATTCCAAATCGATACTCACCACCTCTTTATCGATTTCAAGGCCGCCTATGACAGCATCTATAGAGAAGAGCTTTATAGAGCCATGTCTAGTTTTGACATCCCTGCCAAACTTGTCCGCCTGTGCAGGCTGACGATGGAGAACGCTCGCTGCTCCATCAAGGTCGGTAATGACCTCACCGAGACCTTTGATGTCAAAAAAGGCTTTAGACAAGGTGACGCGCTGTCATGTGACTTCTTCAATATTGTACTTGAACGGATTGTGCGGAACTCACAAGCCAACACCGGAGGCACAATCTATTACAAGTCTGTACAACTGCTTGCATACGCCGACGATATAGACATTATCGGAAGATCTCAGCGGGCTGTCACCGGTGCTTTTGCAAGCATTGAGGCGGAAGCGGCCAAAATGGGTTTGGCGATAAACGAGGGCAAAACCAAGTATATGCTGTCAACTAGAAGGGAAAACCAACATCGACGAATTGGACAAAACGTCACCGTGGGCAGCTATAACTTCGAGGTAGTAAGGGACTTTGTCTACCTTGGCTCTGCTATAAACTCGAAAAACAAAATCAGTGCAGAAATCAATCGAAGAATAACTCTTGCCAATCGCTGTTTTTTTGGGCTTATAAGGCAATTCAACAGTAAAGCCCTCTCTCGAACAACTAAGGAGACTCTAAGACCTTGATCATCCCAGTCTTTATTAAAAGAGGATGAAGATATCCTTGGTCGCTTCGAGAGAAAAATTCTTCGTAAGATTTTCGGTCCCGTTTGCGTTGACGGGTTTTGGAGGAGAAGATTCAATCACGAACTATACGAGCTGTACAGCGACATCGACCTAGTCAAAAAACTGCGTATTGGACGTCTGAGATGGCTAGGACATGTAGAGCGAATGGACACCAACGCTCCGGCCCGCAGAGTCTTCGAATCTAACCTCGAGGGACGACGCAGTAGAGGGAATTATCGCCGTAGGTAGCGCGCACAAGTTCAAGGGGACCTCGACCAACTTGGAGTGCGCAACTGGAGGCAATTAGCTAAAGACCGAGCTAAATGGAGAGGCTTGTTGGTTGAGGCCCAGGTTCACCCCGAACTGTAGCGCCACCTAAGTAAGTAAGTAAGTTGCTGTGACCATAAGGATTGGTGCAGCAGCATCCTGTTTCTCTTAGTCTCACCGCACTACATGATGATAAATGCATGATACGAAGATCGAATTCAAGGCTTTTGTTAGACATGTTCTCATGGCCCCCGTTGCGCCCAGCGTAGTAGGTCTTTGCGCTTTGTTGATAAGTTTGGTGTTGTATCCTTTGCTTAACGCAGACCATCAGACTAGAGATGCATGGAACGTATAGGACGCACCACAGCAGTGACATCCACATGATGTTTTCTCCTCATGCTCCTTGTCCCTACATCGTCTGCAGAAGTCGTTGGAAAAGATGCAAAGTCTTTTAGCATGTTGGCCTATAAGACAGTGCCAGTTAGAACCCCGATAACGCAGCAGATCTGTGATCGCTTTAGCTTGACCAACTCGGCGCTACGTTTCTGATCCATCCTAGGCCTGTTTCAAAATGTGACGTTGAGCCGTTTTCCCATCTGAGATTGGTTTTTCTAATAGCATTCAGCTTTAGTAGATGTTTACATGTAGCGAGGGGCATACCCAGGGCTTGCCTGTCAGGCTGTCAGTGAAAATGTTTATATAGTTGACAGATAGTACATTATACTTCAGCCATAACAGGGCTTCCTTAATCGCCATAATTTCCGCCTGAAAAACGCTACAATGATCAGGTAGGCGGCACGAGATGCTCAGGTTGAGCTTTTCGGAGAAAGCACTACAACACACCCCACCTTCGGTCCTAGAGCTATCTGTATAGAAGTGAACTAAACTACCATCGACAAGGGGACAGCTGTTCCATTCATCCTGTTCAGGGATGCTGGTACGGAAGTTTCGGTCAAATTTCAGTTTCGGCGGAGTGTAGTACGTATTTTCATGGATGAAGTTGAGAAGATCAAGCATCGAGGAGTGGAGAAGTGGCCAATGCAATAACTAGAACACTGCAAGGAGGCTTTTAGACGGATAGCCGTACTGGCAGCAATGTGTTTGCCAAAAATATCTAAGGGTAACGGGTTGAGCAAAATGTCGAGTGCCGCAGAGGGAGTAGTTCACAGTGCACCACTGATGCAAATGCATGCAGGTCTTTGCCCCTTATCTAGTTGAGTGAGGTTGACAGCACTGTCAAGAGCAGTCCACGATACGATCATGCCATAGAGTAGTATAGGCCTGATAACGGCCACGATCAGCCAACGAGTGATTTGAAGTTTTATACCCCAGCTCCTACCTATAGCCCTTTTACAGGAATAGAGAGCTACATTGGCTTTCCTAACACATTCTAGTATATTGGCATTTACTTTACATTTTCAGTAAAGGTGAGACTGGTGCCATTTATCATAGGAGAGTCTATGAGGGGAACGTGAAGAGAACGAGTTCCGATTTATGGAGATTAATCCCTTGTCCAGCAATAAGAGTAAGGTCACAGGAAATCTTCTTTGAGTTGTGAAGTAAGCAATTCAACCTGTTGGCGTTGAGGATATTTGTTGTTCAAGAACTCGTAATGTCTGTCTTTGATTTCGTTATCCTTCACCTTGGAGGCCTATAACTTTTTGCATTCCTCTTTCAACGCCAAGGGTGTTTATATTTTCAATAATAACTGAAGTAAAAATTGTTACACACGGAGTTCTCTATTACTTGCTTTCAACGATCCAGATATGCCTATTTAAATAGCTATTACGTATTGCTCCAGTTAATCGTAAAAAAAAATATATTTCTGTTACTATTCTCTCACTTGCTTGATATCTAATTGTCAAAGAAAGAAACTAATTTATGTGCCGTCACGAGCAACAATTTATCGCTCAAAAAAAAAAAAAAAATGCCGACTGCACGTTTCCACCACAGAGTCTCATCATGAACATCATGCTGTTTCGCACCAAAAGGTGCAACATTTTATTTGCATTTCTCATTGTCAGTTTTTCAAATACTCAAAATACCAAACATAACTCGTTCGTTGTTAGCATTTACTAAGAGTTCTCACACGCACCCCCACCCGCACTCACCGTTCAACCCCTAAACGAGCTAATAACAGTCTCGTGCGACGATAAAGCGCACAGCGCTTACTTCAGATTAAGGGAAACGCAATGCAAGCTTTGTTCGCCCCAACAGCAAAAGCTCTCTCTTCACATTCGCGTGCCTCTCTTAACCTGCCACCCGCAACGTAAACAACAGGTGATGCCCTTTACAGGATAGATGAAGCCATTTGTATGACACAAGGCGCATACAAACCGTTTGACAGTTTTTTTTTTTCGTCTCCATGCCATGTGGGGGGATACCATCGGAATACACTTTCTCTCTTTGAAAGAGAAGAGCCCCACTGAGAGCAGTACTGAGAGGAAGCTGTGTATCTTTGAATCTCATAGATATATTTCGTTTATTTCATGTTATAAAAGTACTGAAAGATATTTTCAAATGTTCAGTTACACTTTGAATTTCGTCGTGTTGAAATATGTTTTGGATTCTCAATCCAGAACCGTGAGATTTCAGATACATTTTGTATCTTTCTTGAAATAATTTTTTCATTTTCTTATGGAAATTCGCGAGTGATTGATGTGTGTGAACCCAAAGTAAGAAGGAGTTGAGTGTGTATCGAAAGGATTTGTGTGGATCTAAAGGATATTAAACTTCTCATCTGGTTAAACGCTGGTCGTGGCACGTACGCAGCGTGCTGGTGTGCATTCAAGCTGTTCAAGCTAACGAAACGGAAGAACCAGGTTGTACATCTACCATACCACACCGCCTTGAAGTGTCAGTGTTATCCTTCTTCGACGACGTCGTCGTCGTCGTTGTCGTGTGGCTGCGTTTAATTGCAATCGAAGACCTAAACTACCACGACAGAGCGAGTCCTTGTCGTTGGTGTCCCGGACGGAAGTGTTGCGCTTGTTTTTGTACGTTGTTTGGAGTTAACTTGATGCGGTGTATCCTGCTGTAGTGGGTGGTGATAGTGTATCAACAGGACAAGTAAATTGGCTTGCAGTCATCCTTTCATTGCATCGCCCTCTCTGCTGGGTGTATTGTGTGTGCACTATCGGACTATTGCAACCCTGTGTAGTGTGTCTGGGTTTTTTTTATAGTTGAAACGATATTATAGTTATTTATATAGTCCTGGTTGCCTCCTGCCTGCTGCGTGTGCGTTCGTGTGTCACCGTTTCAGTGAATGTGCCATGATAGTGAAAGGATACCATTTACTTTGCGTTTTAGTTGTTGCATCATTTGAATAATGAATCTTTGCAAATAGAAAAGAAAAAAATAACAAAAAGGGAATAATTATAAAAAGTAGTCCTTTGATTGTTGATTTGCATTAGTAATACCGTGGGGCTGTGGGTATAAATTATTCAATAGATATCCAGTAGCGTGTAAACTTCTCCTGTTGGTCGCAGATTGGAAAGAGATTCATTTAAGGTAAGTTTTCTATTTTTGCAGAAAAATGTTTATTTTTTTCGAGAAGAATATATTACACCTGCCTTCCACCCACATTCATGGGTATGCTTCTAATATTTCATATGTGAGATTGGTTTCCAGAAACCGCTGTGTGTATATTAAGCAAATAATGCTTGTTGTGCGAGAAAGCATATTTTCGCGTTAATAGAGTGGAGAATTGAATTGTTATTCTGAAATGAATGTCTGGAGGCTAGGGAAAGAAAGATTTTCCAATGTACCTATGACCGTTCTTATTGAGAAGAAAGTGCCACCAAATCGGATTTTTATTTGGGGATTCCTAGGTACCCACATCTTCGTCCATTCATTTGATTTATGTGCGGTTTTTCACTATTTTTGGTGGTAATAGAAGGGCTAGTCGACATTTTTATTGGAAGATTTGGGTAAGTTATTAAAAAAACTTAATTTGATTGGAAGATTGGATATCACAGGATATTAAGACCTGCGCTGGGAATTTTGACTCAGAGACTGAATAGCTTCAATCAGACGATTGGAGTGTTTGGTCTCCTGCCAATAGTTTGGCACAAGAAATGTAATCCAAATTCGAAGCAAGTTGTTCCCAAAATCTTCGTAGCGCTGGTTGGTCAAATTTTAAACTTATTGTTTAGTTCCAAACGCTGCACAACACTGTTGGGTAAAACGCTTTACAAAGGGTTTTGACCTGTGAAGCACTATGTATGTACACTTAATGTGTAATGTATCTGTACGATTTTTGTTACCATTTCGTTAGTTTTATATTTCAAAACATTAATGACTGAGATATGGTAGGCAAACCCCACAGGCGGATCAGTAGAATTGCGGTGAAGTGGGAGGATTATGATCTCTTGCTTTTGAATCATAACCTCGCTGTAAAAGGAAGAAGAAAAACGACTGAAAAAATATAATAATTTAAAGTACAAAATGCAAAAACGTGGATTAGTTGCATATTGGAAGGTAGTTTTCTTCAGAATGTGGCAGTTGTCGGAGACTTACCACAAATTCGCGCAGCTATACCACAGACCAAACAATAGTAGCTTGAAAGGATGCGAGAATAAGAACTTGATTACGATTTTGTCGATTGATGGCTTTCGTTTCTGGTGGTTATTTTATTCAGGAATTTTGGCAACTAAAGTTCACCCGAAACATACTACGATCATATGGCCCTCTTCTTTTTCTTTCGATTTCGGCAAGGTTAAGATCTGGAAACAAGCGATTATAACCCACCCACTTTACTGCATTTCTACTGATCCGCCTGTGGGGATCACTTGTCTGACCTCAGAAAATATCGGCCTCCGATTTAGGATCACTTCATTACTGAGACATACCAAATGCTGGTGTTGCTGCATTTGTGTGATCCAGGCGTTTAAAAGCTTGTCTATCCTTCGCGAGAACTGGAACGTTCATTGATATTGCCTTTTTAACATAATCAAATGATCTCTTCTTTGAACATTGCAATATCAGCTGAACCGGTTGAGCTCTATTTTTCGTGAGATGGTTTCTTTCTCGTAAAGGCTTTCACGAATCTTCGAATTTCTTCATCGATCAAGCTTTGTCACTCCTGCTGCAATGCGAAGCATCTTCATCTCAGCTGCCGTTAATTTACTCTCATACTTTTTGTGCATTGTCCAACATTGTGAACCTTATGTGAGCGCTGGATGCACAACTGCGGTGTACAGCCTTCGTTTCAACTAAGGGGCATTTCTCGGTCACAGAAGATATCGGAGTTTTCCGGCCACTTCATCCAACCTACGCTTATGCGATGATTGATGTCGTCATCATAGATTGCTTCAATATTGATCACAGATCCCAGATATTTAAACTTTTCGCACTTGAGAAGCACTGTTCCATTCAACTAAATGTCTGGAATAGGCTTGAGTGTATTAGAGAACGGGCAGCACAAATACTCCATCTTTTTTGAACTAATGCGGAACCCATTTACCTCCAGACCGTCCGCGCATACATCAAGTGCTCGCTGTAGAGCTCCTTATAATGGCTCCATCGTCAGCAAAGAATAATTGATATAATTTTGAGTCCATCACTTTGCCCTCAGAAATGCCTTAAAACGCTTCCCTGGTACACCACGATTCTGATTTGGAACTCTTCGTGCCAGTGGGGCATCTTGACTTTGCTCCTTCGTACATAGGTTTCTGGAACCCCTCGATATCTTAGCGTCACCCATATCACATCTCGCGGTTATCTGATGATATATGCCAATCTCGCAAAATATTTTTGGTAAGAAATAATTTCTACCGATAATGAGTTTGAACTGGAAATAGATTAAACTACCGAAAGGAATCAGAGGCTTGAATTCAAAGATGGCCTAAAATCTGTTATGTGGCCAGACAGTATATTGTTGAATTCTGAAAACCCTGCCAAACAGTGACAGCCCGCTGAGTTCTTTCAATAATGTCAATGTCATCAGCTTATGCAAGCAGTTGTACAGACTTTTGAAAGATTTTTCATTTGGCTTCCACTTCAAGTACAATATTACAGAAGTCAAATGACAGCGCGTCACCTTGTTTAAAACCTTTTTTTTACATCGAAGCTCTCGGTGATGTCATTACCGAGCGTTCTTCGTCGTCATCCGGCACAGACGAACAAGTTTGGCAGGGATGTCAAAACTATTCATGGCTCTATATAGCTCTTCTCTATAGTTGGTGTCATAGACGGCCTTGAAATCGATAAAGAGATGATGAGTATCGATTTGGACTCAATTCATTTATATTTAACAATAGCCTTGAGATGGTAATCCATGGGTTTTCTCCAGGATCTGTCGAAATGTGAAGATTTGATCGATAGTGGACTTTTTGGCCTAAAGCCGCACTGATAGGGGCCAATCAGGTAGTTGATAAAAGGTTTTTGAGGAGAATGCCTCTATCATTGGCGTATTTGATGGTCTCCTTTCTCGTGAATCGGATAAAGCATGCTGAGATCCATTCATCAGGCATACATTCGTCTGACCAAATTTTAGAGATGAGTTGATGTGTGCTCTTTACCAATTTCCCAAGAAGCTGGCAATTTTTTAGACCCCAATTGGCAGTGAAGATACCCAAACGTGTGACAGAATGCGAAACAGATTCATCCTAGGTTTTGTGTATTTTTAACTTATTTTGAAGTTTTAGCTAATTTTGAAACAACGATTTTTTTTGTCTATTGACATATAGTTTTGAAATCGATGAAGAGGTGGTGTTTGCCGATTCTGGTCTGATTGGAACTTTTTTTTTCAAATCTGGACATTTGGCCAGTTGAAGAAGTTGAAGTAATTTGGAGCCACATTGATAGTAACCCCTGAAATTATTGTTAACCTACTGTTGTCAGAAGAAAATCACTTACGGAATGTTGACAAGACTTAAGAGTAATTTCCTTTTTCTACTATGAGTTTCAAAAAAAGTGGCGCATCTTGAAATTTTGCAATAACTCCAAGTAGGTTCGAAAGGAAAAAAACATTTTTTAATACAGTTTTGTTTATTAATATACCATAAACGTAAATAATTCATATTAAAAACAAAAAGGAAGAACTTGGAAATAAAACATGAATTAAGGAAAATTGACAGAAACTTCATAAATCAATATTTTACATTTTTATAACGATTCCTCGTTCTCTACTAAAGGCAACTCCAGAGCATCTAGCAAAGCAACAATTCGCCGGGGTATGCCTTAGATACGATTTGTTACGTAGTGTCGTCCAAATCCCACTCCTCGAACAGAGCAGATCTCAGGCCGCTGAGTGTCTCTTAAAGGGCATATCGCATCTTAATCTTTTTCTTTAGCAGGCCCCAAACGTGTTCAATCGGATTTATGACCGTTTTCATCGCAGGCCAACCCATCATGTCGATTTCCACTTCTTGCAAGCACTCGGTAACACCCCTGGTGACGTGTAGTCTAGCATTGTCCTGCATTAGCAAAAACATTCCCCAATAAACGGTGCGAGTGGAACCAACTATTCCTTCAGGATGTTTTTGGTGTAATAGGTAGAGTTCACCGATCCACGATGTACAGGAAGGTTTTTCCGCGAATAGAAATTTCTGCCCACATTACGACGGAACCTCCCCAGAAATTTTCCCACTGGGTAACTGTTGCCAAAGAGTATCTCTCACCTGATCACCCCCCACACTCTGCTACGCCCATTTGGGGAGCGCAGGCAAAACCCACACCCATCAGTGAAACGGATTATACCCCAGTCGACCTCTGCCCAATCCTGGTGAAGGCGAGCAAATTCAATTAGACATCGCTTATTCTAAACCATGAGTCTCGGTACACGAGCAGGTCTTCTTGCTCTCAGGCCACTTTCCATTAATCGCTTCACCCTGCAAGCATTCACAGCTGTATCTCTAACAGTTCGAAGTCTGTGATACACCTCAGCCGCTGTTTGGTGACAATACCAAAGGCTTTCAAGCACCAAATATCGGTCATCCCTTGCAGAAGTTACTCTGGGTAACCTGAGCCTTGACGCCGGGTGTAGGTAGGAGTTGGTTTCCCTGCACCTTTTAATGGTTCTTATTAATGTCGTCTATGATTTTCTAATCATAATAGGGGCATTCCGCACTCTTCGGCCGCCTTCATCCAAAGCCAGCGCACTGAAATTACCATATATGGTATTCGAAGTCTACAAGAAGTCGCCGTATATAGTATGCGAAACGTCTAGGTGTCTAGATACACGGATATCGCTCAAACTCAACAATTTCGCTTGAGCAACGAATAAATGTCTCATATCTACGCCTACGTCGCCATTAAAAACCGCAAAGTAAAATTTACAAATTATTTTTTTTCCACTTTGCCATCAATACTATAAAGAAATTTATTAATAACCCCATTCGATTTTACCTTGTTCAGATTCAGTAATCAATTTTGATTCGTTCTTACGTACTTAGTGCTTAGAACTAGTTTTGTTAATACATCTAAGAAATGGTTATAAAAAGAATACAAAATGGGACTTGTAATGAATTTTCTTATGAAGATTGGAATATAGCAATGACAAAGAAAATAGTGCTAATGAATACTGGAAAATCTTATACAGTTTTTTTTTTTTTTATTTTGACTTATTAAGGATAAAACTTTGAAAGTCAATGTATTGTGTCATAGTCACCATTTTACCATGGAGCGCTACACGATTTAACAACGCATCGAAATCGTAAACATCTAATATCTTAATTGGAGTTCTGTTCGCAGAACGTTCCGTGCGTTGCGTATGATTTATGGTTGTAATGAGCGTACTACCGAGCTCACTATTTGGCAAATTATGAAGAAATTCGAGGAAAGTACGTCAACGAAACGCGCGGTGAACCGAAAATATTTCTGTGGTGGCACAGAGTGTGCGTGAGAACCAAAAAGTCTCAACTTCGCGTCGTTCTCACGAACTAGACCTTTCGTACGCTTCAATTGAGCAAAATTTGCGAAAAGACTTGTGTCTGCATCCGTACAAAATTCAAATTCTTCAAGAACTGAAGCCTACTAGCCATTCCATGCGTCGCTCATTCGCTGATTGGGCTCTGGAGCAGTTGGAAACAGATCCCAATTTTGGCGCATTTTTAGCTGAATGGCTACGTGAACAAACAAAATTGTCGATTCTGGAGCAACGAAGATCCAAGAGAAATTATCCCAACACCTTTGCATACCAGAAAACTCACTCTTAGGTGTGTATTATGGGCTAACAGCACAATCGACCCATATTCTTTCAAAGATGAGCATGGGTGGGTGCTGACTGTCAATGGGGAGCGGTACTGGGCTATCACAACCGAATTTATTTGGCCAAAAATTGATCGTTTGGGTATCGGCGATACGTGGTTTCAACAGTACGGTGCGACATGCTACACATCGAACGAAATACTGTAGATATTGAAGGCGAAGTTTCCGGGTCGCGTAATCTCACGAAGAGCCGACGTCAGTTCGCTGCCAAGCTCGTGCGATTTGGCGCCCTCAGTCTTTTTTTCTTTGGGCTTACGTTAAACCTCAGGTCTATGCCAATAATGCAGAAACCTTGAGGACAACGTTGTTCCCGTTATTGGAAAGATTGAGGATAACTTATGTATGTGCCCGAGTCATCAAAAATTGCACTTTTCGGATGACCACCATCGATCGATCGGCCATTTAAACGATATTATTTCTAAAGCATAATGATATCGAATGCTCTTTAACTTGAAATAAAAAGATCCGCTATACCTCAAATACAAAAGTTGTAAATGGCAGATAGAGAGAGAAAGATTGACACAGTGGTTTGAAACTCAGGTGGTTTCAGGTTTCAAAAAACTACGAGGGTCACGTACTCGCAACTAGGGAGAACTGCTTTGTTATGTTGGCATTGCTTTATGATTCACAGTTAATTTCTTCCTGTGGACCTGATGTCAATTACATCAATCACCAATCAGCAACATACATTTTTCCAGCAATATGATCACATTTTTTTGACAAGTTTGTGGCCACGCCCATAGGCGAACCCCACAGGCGGATCAGTAGAAATGCGGTGAAGCAGGAGGGTTATGATCCCTTGTTTTCGGATCATAACCTCGCGGAAATAGGAAGAAGAAGAAGAAGTGGCCACGCCCGTATGGCGTGAATGCACTGCGATCACTACAGCAGGTGATATCCTAGGAGATTCTCATTTTGTTGAGGTGGTAGTGTAACTGACAGGGATTGGTAAGGAAGCTCACAACCCTTCTTAAGTCATTCCTGCTTTATTAAGGATGTTAATTGTCTTTTTTGGAAGGGTTGAACAGCTCTTTTAGCTTATCTGAGACGAAAATTCACACGTTACTTTCCCAAATTTAAGGTATATTTAAAAGCAGAATCAGATATTCCGCAAACGGGTTCAGGTCCAGTGAACAGCTCAGCAGAACTGCAGTTACGTTACCACCAATACCTACATCCGTGGCCGTGGACCGTAGATTTCTGCAATGCCAACCGCCTTGTGATAGGTGGCACCATGTTTGAGCACAAGACCTGCCACAAGGTCAGCTGGGTTTCCAATGACAGGCAAGCAACCTCCAACCAAATTGACCATTTTGCTATCAGCCGCCGCTTTAGAAGTAGTCTCCTGGACGTCTGAAACAGGCGAGGGGCCGATGTGGGGATAGTACGTGATCACCATCTTATGATAGCTACTCTCCAACTACGCACTGCTGCAGTTCGAAGATCCCACGACAACACTAGAATTCCCAGGTTCAACATCGATAGACTTAGTGGTCTCTCAGTGCGCCAACAATTAAGGGACCACTTTTTGCAAGGCGTGGAAGCAATCAGCAGCTCAATGCCCGCAACCATCCAAGACCATTGGTGTGCTGTGAAAAATATTTTTACATCTGGTGCTGAAAGAATTGTCGGTCGATCGCAGGGAAGACATAGGGCGTGGCTTTCCGAGGATACCTGGAGACGGATTGACGAACGAAAACATCTGAAAGCTCGCGTTGCAGCTACCCCAGCAGCAGGGAGAAGCGAGCTAGAGTCCCTATATCGCATGAAGATGAGAGAAGTTCAGCGTAGCGTGCGACGGCACAAGCGCAACTACATCAACGCGCTGGCCACAGAAGCAGAAGAAGCTGCACGGAGGTGTGGCAGCAGGACCGTCTACAGAATCACGAAAGAGCTGACAGGTGGTCGCAGCTCCAGCCAACACCCAGTGAAAACCCTAGACGGCTCCTTGCTCATTTCGGATGAGGACCAGCTCAAGAGATGGAAAGAGCATTTTGCTACGGTTTTGAACCGTGTATTCGCTGGGGATATGCTCCCAAATCAGACTGAGATGCCCGAGGTGAGAAGTTCCCGAATACGCACCACGACTCCCAGTAAAGATAAGATCATTACCGCTATCAAGGCACTCAAAACCAACAAGGCGATAGGACTTGACGGTATTCCAGCAGAGCTCTTACGAGCAGCGCCAACAACATCTGCTGAGCTTCTGCTTCCACTTATAGATACAGCTTGGGAAGCTGAGAGCTTTCCTAACGAGTGGAAAAAGGGAATGATCGTCAAGCTTCCTAAGAAAGAAAATTGAATGGAGTGCGGAAACTGGAGGGGTATCTGCGTGCTGCCTGCTGTAGCTAAGATAATAGCTAAAATCATCCTGGAGCGAATCAAACAACATCTCGAAGACACACTCGATGCCGGACAAGCAGGTTTCCGCTCTGGATCCTCCTGTGCCGACCACATCAACACCATGCGGATTATCATCGAACAGTGTGTTGAATATCGATCGCCACTGCACCTGCTGTTCATCGATTTTGAGAAGACGTTCGATAGTGTCAACAGGGAGTTTATTTGGCGTGCCTTACGCAGGAGAGGCATTCCCGATAAACTAATTGCTATTATCAAAGCTACATATGAAGGCTCCAAATGTCAGGTTCTGCACAGAGAGTAGAGGATTTCCAGTATCTTGGGAGTATTGTCTCGACCGATGGTGGAACCGAACTGGATATAGCCAACTGGATCGCAAAGCAAAGTCCACATTTGGGATGTTGCCCAAAATATAGAGAATCAATGCAATCAGTTTGAACACCAAAATAAGACTGTTCCGCTCCAGCGTTGAATCCGTGCTGCTATATGGTTGCAGCACGTGGAGAGTGACCACTACTATCACCAGAAAGCTGCAATCGTTCGTTAATAGGTGTCTGCGCAATATCTTAAGGATTTTCTGGCCCAATCGTATCTCTAACGAACACCTTTACGAGAGAACGGGTCAGGAACCAATAGGCACAACCATCCAACGGCGGAAGTGGCAGTGGATTGGTCACACGTTCCAAAAGGGTGACAGCTCCATAGCGAACCATGCTATGCAATGGAACCCTCTAACTCAGAATGGCAAAAGACCTGGCGGTCCGAGGAGAACATGGTGCAGAACAGTCGAGAAGGAGGCACGGCAGTTGGGGAAAAGTTGGGGAGAACTCAGACACATTGCCAGAAACCGTACACGATGGCGCGTAGGCGTAGTAGAGGCCCTAGGACCCACAAGGGGATACAGGACATAAGTAAGTAAGTACATCCGTGGCCCGGTACCCATCACAATAGCCTAAAACTGATTTTGAACTGATCAAGTGGAAGATCAGTAATTTAAGCGCCACTTGGCGGTCGGTGAGTATGTGGATAGTGGCACCTTTGATGCCTGAGTGCAAGTTTATACTAGCGCAAGTCTCAATGGCGTAAAATTTTGCCTGGAAAACACTAGGACTCTTTCCAAGTAGTTTCGAAAGTTTATAGTTGGGTCCATACACTCCGGCTCCAACTCCTGTCGGTATACCACACGATTCCTTTTGAATCAAGCAAAGGTTCACCATTATTCCATGTACCGCGGCTTGGAATCTCAATCTCAAACCTTCTACCAAAGTAGAGTCATTAAGGCGTAAAGTCAGAAATCGTGTTGAGTATATCTAGCTCGGGGAAGTCGGTTAATAAATCCATGAGATCCACATGATCCCATGTAGTATTAACATCCGACTTTAGAAGACTGCACTGCGAATTTTCACTTTTTTGATGAAAATATGTGACCGATTATAGCCTCTATGGCTGTAATTAGATAGGTGTACATAGTACATGTGATTCCGAGACAACCTAATCTTTGAAGCTTAGTGAGTTTGCTGATGGTTGTAACCTCCTTAGTTTTTGTCCACGAAAGAATGGGCGCATATGTAAGGATGGGTCTAACCACCGTGGAAAAAAAATTTAAATAAAACAACAACGGTGTGAGATATAAAATTGATTCTGGCTTTATTTTGAAGCTACATTCATGCTATTATATTTGGAATAGCACATCATTTAAATGGCCTCCTCGGCTTCACTGGCAGTGCTTCAAGCTGTCGGTCCAATTTTGTATGACTCGGTCCAATATGTACGGCGTTATTCTGGCAATAGCGTCTCGAATGTCTCGAGTTAGTCCAATTTGGTTGGCTTGTTAGCATAGATTAAGGACTTGATATAGCCCCAGAGAAAATAATCGAGTGGTGTCAAGTCGCATGATCGTGGCGGCCAATTGGTGAACGCACGCCGTGAGATGATCCAGTCGCCAAATTTCTCCTTCACAACCTTGAGCGTTTCGTCGCTTTTATGGCATGGAGCGCCATCTTGTTGGAACCACAGCTCGAATATATCGATGTTCCCTAACTCTGGCTCAAATCCAACTGCGAAATAAGTCGGGTTGACTCTCTCGCTATGCTCAATTCATCTGATCGGTGGTGCCCAATCGACATTTCTGGGTCTTCTTCGATACTGGCCCCTACGGCGCCTATGTTTCTTTCATTTCGCACCAATCTCTGTCTGGTTGTTGGCTTAATGTCCAAAAGAGTCTACTCACACTCAAATTTTTCCACGATGCGACGAATTGCCTGCACACTAAAGCCACGATGACGACCGACCTCACAACGAAATTCACGTTGCTTATTTACAACTGAGCCGGAATTTCGATAATATTTTTTAATAATATCCGCACGTTCGGCAAGCGTGAAACGATGCACGATGAAATTGCGAATCTTTCCGAATATTTTGACAGCTGGATGTCATTGGTAACTTTGACAGCTGCTGAAACATAACAATTGGAAAAAGTATCATTGCTATCTGGTCACCCTTTATAACCAGAATGTGACCATTGGGGACAGACACCGGGTTTTGCCAATATATTCGGTGACAGGCCCACATGGCAGTGATCGCCTTGCGTTTAGCGTTATTCTTCTTGTGAACAGTGTAATGACTGCCTTACTGGGGTTAATCGATAGGCCCTCAGCAGCACACCAGTGCGAGACTACAAGGAGTGCTTCTTGCATGAGTTGACACATATGTATGATCACCTTACTCCCGGTGTTATGCATTCGCAGTAGGGTTGACATAAGCTTTCGCTTTTAAAGTGCATTTTCAAAGTCTTTATGATCACAGCATTTCCAGCTTAATTCTAATACTAATACTTATGTATTCAATAATTTTTGTACACTAACAATTTTTCTCTGACTACTAAAATAATTTTCCAATGTTTTGCAAGATTTGCTTTAAAACGACATAAGTATCTCGTGTTTTTTATGAAGAGATGGGCAGGCAGACCACCCACACTAATTCTACAATTTATGCTAAGTATCTGCAACAATTTGCTTGATTGCCCTTTACGAGCATGTGTCTTGCTAACTTTAACACACAATCTTTCCTCCATAAAAAATCCATTACGAATTGTTACGATCACATGGCTGGTGGAGGTACGACTATATACCAGCCACCAACGTCATTTTGGTCTTTTCAGTGATATTACTTTGCAGTCATAATTTTGTTTTTCAAAAAAACATAACAAACTACGAGTATGTAGGCAATCAAGTCAACAAGCATTAAAAATTCTAAAAATACTCCGCGGTCTGAAACGCATCATCATTTGCAAAGGCGCCAAGTAGCCCGCCCCCCCCCCCAAACTAGGAAACATTATTATTAATTTTTTTATATTGTAGAAAAATTTTAATTTTATTGTTTTGACATTTGACACAATTAAATTGGAAAGAATTATGAAAAACGATTGTCGTCATTAATCGAGCAATAAAGTGCTACTTCTACTCTCTACTATACCACTACACAACAGCTGAGCTGTGTTTAGCTGCCTCTGGATGCCACCCACAATTTGTGTCTGATTAATATGAACAACATGCTTCAAGCTATCTATATACAGGCGCGTTTCTACGCTTCAAAATAAAAAAAAGATGTATTTCACTAAAAATTGTAGACAGCAGCATCCATCCCTCTGTTTCCAGTATTTTTAGGTGAAGCACGCGAAGCATGCAGAAAAGTGTCTGTTGACGTGAAACAAATTAAATGTGTGACACATTTAATAGCGACCGACCGGGGGAAAAAATAATGAAAAGGAAAAATTGAAAAATTACAAACTAATTGCAAAAAGAAAATGAGCACCGACGAGCTACTACGAGTATCTGTTTCGGTGGAGAACGCGCGAAAAATTTGAAATTCTATACAACGTGATGGGATACGTAGTTGTAATGGCGACGCGACGTTGAGTGAGTTTATTGACGTTAGTTACTTGCTTAGATGTGGCGTAGCTCAGAGTTGTCAGAAGAGATGAAAAGTTTTGCTAATTTCGCGCTCAAAACTAAAAGTTTGAAAAGTTATTTCTCGATTATTATGGGCAACTAGTCGTCTGTATAGTCTCGTATTCTGGAAGGAGACTGCAAAGCAAAAGTTGAGGCAGAACCACTAGATCGAGGTTATTCATTACATGCACCAGATTAATGACACGCTTTGGTAGTAAAGCAAACCAAATTCAACACTGTAGATATCTCTCTGCTACCACTGCCATTGAATTCGAAAGCCTATCTATGGAATTCCTTAAACTATTTCAAATTAAAGGTAGATCAGTAGAGACTACTACTAGCCAGTGTAAGTGGTACATCATGGTAAGGCTACAATTATGAAGCTATGGCCATCCTTCGACAAAGCAAGCAAAATCCTTTCCAACCCTCGTGGGAATCATCACGGGGCACTTGAAGAAATTACGCCTGACGGAGGAGGTACTCTGTAGAGGCTGTGGGGACGAGGAAGTTTTTGAGGACACTACCCACTTCCTGCAACATTCCAGGAAAAAGTTCGTCGGTAAAAATTTCTTCCAGAATCTCAAGTAGTTCTCCGGCGTTTCGACAGGAAAGATGCTGAACTTCATCAAATCATCAGGATTGTTTGTATGCAGAAACGAAGTAAGTGATTAGGCTTGTATAGTAAGGGATTACTTTTTCTCCTATGGGTTTCGCAATGGATCAACGCTGACCTGAGTATGGCAGAGAGCGTCTCTCCCTACCAGCCCACATACCTAACCTAAACTAAGGCTACAATATTTGATAGATTCGATATCTTCTTTGAATGTTCATTGGCTACTGCCAAGAAATATTCCCCTATGACTAGACCCTCAACGTTTATATGGATTATCTGTTAATCAAGAAAGTACATATGTATGTTTTAACTGACATGATTATCCTTATTACTTGTTTCTTCTGCCCTGTATCCCCTTGTGAGTCATTGGGCATCTACGACGCCTACGTACCATTGTGTACAATTTCTGGCAATGTGTCTCAGCTCTCCCAAACTTTCTCCCAACTGCCGTGCCTTCTTCTCGACTATTCTACGCGTCCGCATAGTCAAGATGTTTCAGTTGAGATGTAGGAATTCATGGAATTCCTCCGTTTCTCGTCGACAAAGCTGGACGAAGCACATCGCTAATCACCAATAGGAATAGTATTGGTGAAAGAATAGACCTTGTCGTACACCACTTTGGATCTCAAATTCCTCGGACAACCTTCCTCTGTGCAGAAAGTGTCATTCGGACCCTTCATATGTAGCTTTGATAATACCAATTAATTTATCGAGAATACCTCTCCTGCGTAAGGCACGCCAAATAAACTCCATGTTGACACTATCGAACGCCTTCTCAAAATCGATGAACAGCAGGTGGAATAGCGATCGATGTTCAACACACTGTTCGATGATAATCCGCAGGGTGTTGATGTGATCAACACAGGAGGATCGAAAGGAGGACGAGCGAAAACCTGTTTGTTCGGCATCGAAGGTGTCTTCGAGATGTTGGTGTTTGATACAGGATTGTTTAAACTATTATCTTAAACAATCCTGCTACGCTCCGCACTCCATTAAATTTCCTCTCTTAGGAAGCTTGACGATTATTCCCTTTTTCCATTCGTTAGGAAAGCTCTCTTTATAAGTGGAAGCAGAAGCTCAGCCGATGTTGTGGGCGCTGCTTGTAAGAGCTCTGCTGGAATACCGTCAAGTCCTATCGCCTTGTTGGTTTTGAGTGCCTTGATAGCGGTAATGATCTCATCATTACTGGGAGTCGTGCTGCGTATTCGGAAAATTCTCACCTCGGGCATCTCAGTCTGATTTGGGAGCATATCACTAGCGAATTCACGGTTCAAATTCGTAACCAAAATGCTCCTTCCATCTTTTGAGCTGGTCCTCATCCAAAATGAGTAAGGAACCATCTGGGCATTTTACTGGATATTGGCTACAGCTGCGACCACCTGCCAGCTCTTTGATGGTCCTGTAGACAGTCGTGCTGTCGCACATCCGTGCAGTTTCCTCTGCTTCTGTAGCCTGCGCGTTATTGTATTGTAGTTGCGCTTGTCACGTTGCACGCTACGCTGAACTTCCCTCATCTTCATGCGATATAGGGAGTCTAGCTCGCTTCTCTCTGCTGCTGGGGTAGCTGCAATGCGAGCTTTCAGCTATTTTCGTTCGTCAATCCGTCTCCAGGTATCCTCCAAAAGCCACGCCCTATGTCTTCCTTCCGCCCAGATGTAAAAACATTTTTCACAGCACACTAATAGTCTTGGATGGTTGCGGGCAGTGAACTGCTGATTGCTTCCACACCTTGCGAAAGGTGCTCCCTTAATTGTTGGTGCACTGAGAGATCACTAAGTCTATCGATGTCGAACCTGTGCATTCTTGTATTGTCGTGGGATCTTCGAACTGCAGCAGTGTGTAGTTGGATTGTAGCTATCAGAAGATGTTAATCTCGTACTACACCCACATCTGCTCCTCGTCTACTTCGGACATCCAGGAGACTACTTCTAAGGCGGCGGCTGATTGCATATGGTCAATTTAATTGGAGGTTGCTTGCCTATCGTTGGAAACCCAGTTGACTTTGTAGCAAGTCTTGTGCTCAAACATGGTGCCACATATCACAAGACGGTTGGCATTGCAGAAATCCACAAACCTTTCGCCGTTGTCATTGCGATTGTCTATTCAATGCTTCGGGACTACATGTCTGACCCCTTCGTTGTCGTTGCCTGTCTTGGGATTCAATATAATAATGTCTCTTTAGTGTTGTGTTGGAGACGGCACTTAAGAGATTATAAAAGCTATTCTTCTCGTCCTCAGACGAGCCCTCCGTTGGGGAATAACGCTACGATGATGGCGCGTCGTACTCTAGTCCGGAATCTTACTTACTTACTTAGGTGGCGCTACAGTTCGGGGTGAACCTGGGCCTCAACCAACAAGCCTCTCCATTTAGCTCGGTCTTTAGCTAATTGCCTCCAGTTGCGCACTCCAAGTTGGTCGAGGTCCCCTTGAACTTGTGCGCGCCACCTACGGCGATGATTCCCTCTACTGCGTCGTCCCTCCGGGTTAGATTCGAAGACTCTGCGGGCCGGAGCGTTGGTGTCCATTCGCTCTACATGTCCTAGCCATCTCAGACGTCCAATACGCAGTTTTTTGACTAGGTCGATGTCGCTGTACAGCTCGTATAGTTCGTGATTGAATCTTCTCCTCCAAAACCCGTCAACACAAACGGGACCGAAAATCTTACGAAGAATTTTTCTCTCGAAGCGACCAAGGATATCTTCATCCTCTTTTAATAAAGTCCATGTTTCAGCGCCGTAAAGCAGGACTGGGATGATCAAGGTCTTATATGGAGTCTCCTTAGTTGTTCGAGATAGGGCTTTACTGTTGAATTGCCTTATAAGCCCAAAAAAACAGCGATTGGCAAGAGTTATTCTTCGATTGATTTCTGCGCTGATTTTGTTTGAAGAATTTATAGCAGAGCCAAGGTAGACAAAGTCCCTTACTACCTCGAAGTTATAGCTGCCCACGGTGACGTTTTGTCCAATTCGTCGGTGTTGGTTTTTTCTTCTAGTTGACAGCATATACTTGGTTTTGCCCTCGTTTATCGCCAAACCCATTTTGGCCGCTTCCGCCTCAATGCTTGCAAAAGCACCGGTGGCAGCCCGCTGAGATCTTCCGATAATGTCTATATCGTCGGCGTATGCAAGCAGTTGTACAGACTTGTAATAGATTGTGCCTCCGGTGTTGGCTTGTGAGTTCCGCACAATCCGTTCAAGTACAATATTGAAGAAGTCACATGACAGCGCGTCACCTTGTCTAAAGCCTTTTTTGACATCAAAGGTCTCGGTGAGGTCATTACCGACCTTGATGGAGCAGCGAGCGTTCTCCATCGTCAGCCTGCACAGGCGGACAAGTTTGGCAGGGATGTCAAAACTAGACATGGCTCTATAGAGCTCTTCTCTATAGATGCTGTCATAGGCGGCCTTGAAATCGATAAAGAGGTGGTGAGTATCGATTTGAAATTCTTGGGTTTTCTCCAGGATCTGCCGAAGTGTGAAGATTTGATCGATGGTGGACTTTCCTGGCCTGAAACCGCACTGATAGGGTCCAATCAGGCTGTTGATAAAGGGTTTCAGGCGTTCACACAATATCGCAGAAAAGATCTTGTATGCGATGTTGAGGAGACTGATGCCTCTATAATTGGCGCAGTTGAGGGGGTCTCCTTTCTTGTGGATCGGGCAAACGATGCTGAGATTCCATTCATCAGGCATACACTCGTCTGACCAAATATTAGAAATGAGTTGGTGTATGCACTCTTCCAATTCATCCCCAGCTGCCTTGAAAAGTTCGGCCGGTAAGCCGTCAGGTCCAGCAGCCTTGTTGGATTTTAGCTTGGATATTGCTATCCTCACTTCGTTTTGGTCAGGTGGACGGAAATTTTGACTATCATCGTCCATGTTGAATGGTTCATTCTGCCTGACAGCGGGATGTTGGTCTTCGTCGCCGTTATACAGTCTGCAGAAGTAGTTTTTCCATATTCTCAGCACCGACTGTGATTCTACTACGAGGTTTCCATTCTCATCTCTACAGGTTTCTGTACGGGTATTACTTCTCTGACACGTTCTTTTTACCTTTTGGTAAAACTTCCGTACATTGTTCCTGGAGTATAGACTCTCGATATTCTCAAACGCGCGCTTCTCATGCTCTTTCTTCTTCTTTTGGAGAAGCCGATGTTCTTCCCGTCTCTTTTGCTCGTAGAGCTCACGAGCAGCTCTCGTCTTCCTCTGCAGCGCCGCTTTGTATGCCTCTTGTTTTGCTGCATGCACTCGCCGGCATTCTTCGTCAAACCAGGGGTTTCGCGATGGTGGTCGAGCGAGACCCAACACATCAGTCGCGGCGTTTCTGATGGCATGTTGGCATCGTTGCCACTGGTCTTCGGTACTTGATGCTGGCGGCAAAGGGGTGATTGAGAGATTTCGGGATACGCGTTCAGCGAAGAGTCTGGCGGTCTCTTGCGATTGTAGCTTTTCGACGTTAAATTTTCTCACAGTAATTCTTCTTTGTTGCTCAGATTGGGATATACGCATTCGTACCTTGGCTACAACAAGGTAATGATCCGAGTCTATGTTGGCCGCTCGGAAGGTCCGGACATCCAGAATACTGGAGGCATGCCTTGCGTCGATCGCAATATGATCAATTTGGTTGATCGTTACATGATCATTGGACCGCCATGTCTGCTTATGAATATCGAGATGAGGAAACCATGTGCTTGCTATGGTGACATTTCGCTCCACAGCGAAATCAATTAGCCTTAGTCCGTTATCAGACGTGGTGTCGTGTAGGCTATGCTTACCGACTGCCCTACCAAAGACGTCCTCCTTTCCTATTTTGGCGTTAAAATCGCCCAATACGATTTTAACGTCGTATTTAGGACATTGCTCGTATGTTTTGTCGAGGAGCTCGTAGAAACAATCTTTGGTGGCAGGGTCCTTTTCTTCTGTGGGGGCATGAACACATATTAGGCTTATGTTAGCGAATTTAGCCTTGATCCGGATCGTCATAATACGCTCGCTCACGTGTCGGAAGCTTAAGACTTCTTGCCTAAGTCTGCCGCGTATGACAAATCCGCATCCGAATAAGCGTTGCCTGTTGCCTCTGTAGCAATCACCGTAGTAGATGTCACAGTTTTTCATCCTCTTTTTGCCCGGCCCATCCCATCGCACTTCCTGGATGGCGGTAATATCTGCTTTATAGCAGTCTAGGGCCTCTGCTAGTTGTTCGGCTGCACGTGGTCTGTAAAGGGACAGAACATTCCACGTACAAATCCGAAGGTCGTTGTCCTTATTTCGTTTGCTGGGGTCGTCATTAGTTGAGTCATCCTTATCCGAGGCTTTTGGTTGTTTCGGAACCATGCGGTTTTTACGTGGTAGGGAAGTTACCCCGACGGCACAACCCCCAACCTGGAGGGCCAGTTCCTTAATTATTCCCCTAGGACGAGGGGCCGGGTACACCGGTGCCAGTAGTCCACTACGGGAGTATGAGCGCTGCCGTTGGCCCATTAAGGGCTCCTCCGCCACCATCTCTATTCCAATGTCCTGACCAACATTGGAAATTCCTTACCGACCTGTGATCCGAATACGTCGAAGCAGCTCGCGCAAGGTGTTCACTAAGTTCAACCTAACTGGAACTATAGACGCCACCGTTGACTCCGTCTAGGGAATTCGTCCGCTGCCGCCTGGAACAGGAAGAAGCGCTCTAGTGAGAAAAGCACTCTTCCCCCCCTCTCTCATCTGCTGCCACCAAGAATCCGCCAAACGGGGTTGGTTACCCATTTCTTGGATTAAGGTACTAGGCACCCGGCTGTCACCGCGTGGAGGTTGAGAGTAGGAGTTGGTAGGCCTCAGCTGAGTGAAAACGCTTGTGTTTTCATATGATCGCATGCACTACCGTTTGACCAGTCCGGAATCTGGCTATCATAATTTGATCACCATGATTATCCTTCTCTTAATGAGCAACATCATAATTGGAACTGGTTTTTGCCCCAATACTGGGAAAATTCTTATCGGAAATAGCATCAAAGGGCTTAACGATAGTAATTTAAGTCATAGCATGTCGCATTAAAAAGTATTTATATTGATGTCGGCTCTCTGGCAATTTTCGGTGCAGTTACATATAGAATTATTGCGATCGGACAATACTGCCCATCCAGATAGTTGAGTTTCCAATTCATTGAAACTCCCAACTTTTAAAGTAAGGCACTTCGGCTTTAATGAGCTTCATTATTTTTTTCTCATCAATTGCTTCTTACGGAGCATATATACTGTAGAAACATTCCACCGAACATTTCTTTATGTTACAAACTATGCGTCAAACTCAATATACCCTATGGGATAGATAACAAACATACATTTGCTTCATTTTACAATAGGTAATTATTTTTTAAATTAACTTCTGCAAACCTCACACTTTATTTGCTAAACTTTAAAAAGAAATTAAATATTAAAACTACTGAAAAAATTAATAATAAATTTCTTTGTGACTTAAGTGAACACCCATTAAAATGCAAATATTAATAAAAAAATAAATAAATAGTGATGTTTATAGGTAGAGTATTTTTTTATAATAAATTTCGCATAAAATGTAGTACTCGTATTTACGTAGAATGAAATAGAAGTCAATGAATGGAAGCCAGCAATTTATTTAAATAATAGTCAATTCGTATAAAACTGATTGATAGCTTTGTAATTAAGTATCTATTTACAATATCTAGTTATTAATTGTATTAGTTCATTTCATTTCATTTCATTTATTAATTGTATTATTTTATTTCAATTACTTTCGTACTTACTACTCGCAGCATTATTGCTGGCTTAAAATGCAGTCGTATACTCCGTTTATATGCAGAATCAATCTATCGAGCTCTAACTGCGTTGGTGCTTCAATTTGAGTATGCCGAGTCAAGAGATTGAGTTGCAATTGAGGTTGAAATGCCTAATATATTTATCGTGTAATATTGTTCAAGAGTTTCTTTCCTATGAAGGCATCATCTTCCTCATATCTAATGTAAGATGAAAAATATGAATTTTCTTAAGTATCGTTGTATTTACTAGCTGTGTATGTAGCTCGGATCGATGAAAGATAAATGCATTTGCCTCTGATTTAATCCGCCCACGTTCGATCGCTCCCAAAGCTTCAAATCATTAAACCAAGCTTGAACAAAAAAAACCAAGAAAGAAAAACATCCTTTAAATATACATAAACACGTACAAATGCATTATATTTATATATTAAGCCTCTGTTGCCTTGGTGATTGCAATGACTCGCGATTGTTTATGATTTTTTGTTTACGCATGAACTTATATATTGGCTCATTACTCCGGTTCTTGGGAGCACAGATGGAAGACTGATATCTCAATCTTCTTCTTCCTCCTTTATCAGTGAGGTTATGATCCGAAAATAAGGGATCATAACCCTCCCACTTCACCGCATTTCTACTGATCCGCCTGTGGGGTTCGCCTTTTTGACCTCAGAAAATATCGGCAGGCCGGCCGATTTTGGATCACTCGGTTAATGAGGCCAATGAAATGCCGATATCGTGGCATTTGTCTGATCCAGGCGTTTATAGGCCCGCCTTTCCTACATCGCAATGTCTTTGGAACGTGCATTGATATTGCCTTTTTAAAGGGGTTCAAATGATCTCTTCTTTGAACGTGGCAATACCAGCTGAGCCGGTCGGGCTCTATCTTTTGTACGATGGTTTCTTTGATGTTAAAGCTTCCATGGATCTTCGAACTTCTTATTCGATCAAGCTTTGTCACTTCTGCTGTCATGCGAAGCATCTTCATCTCAGCTGCCCTTAATTTACTCTCATACGTTTTGTACATCGTCCAACATTGTGAACCGTATGTGAGCGCTGGATGCACAACTGCGTTGTGGAGCCTTCCCTTCAACTTAGGTGACATTTTTCTGTCACAGAAGATAGCGAAATTTTCTCGCCACTTCATCCACCCTACGCTTACGCGATGATTGATGTCGTCATCACAAGTTGCTTTGCTTTGATATTTGAACTTTTCGCACTTGAAAAACACTGTTCCATTCAAATAAATGTCTGGAATAGGCCTGAGTGGATCAGAGAACGGGCAGCACAAGTACTCTGTCTTTTTTGAACTAATGCGATACCCATTTTCCTCCAGAGCGTCCACCCACACATCCAAGTGCTCCTTGCAGGGATGTAGGATCCTCACTTATGATGGCTCCATCGTCAGCAAAGAATAACTGATATACCTTGGGGTCCATCACTTTACCTTCAAGTAGATAATCAAGAACTGTAAT
The DNA here is from genome assembly GCA_945910035.1 of Brachypalpus laphriformis. Taxonomy (NCBI): domain Eukaryota; kingdom Metazoa; phylum Arthropoda; class Insecta; order Diptera; family Syrphidae; genus Brachypalpus; species Brachypalpus laphriformis. The sequence continues at coordinate 13,705,616 of OX246754.1, read as the reverse complement.
AAAGAGCGATGGACTTAAGACGATTCCCTGGTGCACCCCTAGTTTGATTGGGAACTCTTCGGTTACTCCAGCGGGGCATCTTACTCTTGTCTTTGCTCCTTCGTAGATGTCCATGATCATCTGTACATAGGTTTCTGGAACCCCTCGATGTCTTAGCGCCACCCATATCAGATCTCATGCTACTTTTTCTTCTTTCTTAGTAGTCGATGTTCCTCTTTTCTTCTCCGTTCGTAGAGCTCGCGAGCAGCTCTGGTCCTTCTATGCAGCGCCGCTTTGTACGCCTCTTGTTTTGCTGAATGTGCTTGCCGGCATTCCTCATCAAACCAGGGGTTTCGTTGTGGTGGCCTAGAGAAACCCAGTACATCAGAGGCGGCATCTCTGATGGCTTGTTGGCAATGCTTCCACTGGTCTTCCGCATTTGCTGCTGGCGGCATAGGACTTAGGAGAAACTCGATCGGCAAAGACTCTGGCTTTCTTGTGATTGTAGCCTCACGACGTCAAATTTTCTCATAACCGCATCCGTACCTTGGCTACTACTAGGTAATGATCCGAATCCACGCTGACTCCTCGGTCTTATGTTTGGTTAATAAAAAGCCGGGTTACTTCAAATATGGCATTTATTATAATTCAGGGTTACGTATACATTGTAAAATCGTTAACTTTAAGTAGACCTCATCCGGCGGTATCGAAGTACATCACGAGACTGACGAACGCCGCTAAGAGAATACAATAGTTCTTTTTTATACGTATATAGTGGCAAGAGCCTAGCGGGAGCGTACTTATTATAGGTCATATAACACCTTCCCCCTTTTTAACCAAGTTCTTAACAATACATTTTTCCTTTTTCTTTTTCTTTTTCTTTTTCATATTATTTACAATATTTTTTAATTAAGATTACATTTTTTGTTTCTCCGATCGCCGGACCTCAACGTTTTCGGAATTTGACCTCTTTCTCTTTTTCTTCGAAGAAACCAAATAGTTTTGGCTTCGTTTTTCAGAAATTGGATCTTCCTTTTTTCCTAAAATTACATCTGCCGGGTCCTGTAAGGCTTCTTTTTCTAAATCATATTTTGGCTCTTGATACTTATTTTTTGGAACGTTAATTCTTAAATCTTATCGCAATTTCTTAATTTGATTACGATGGACTAACCTTATGTTCCCATTTATACTTATTAAATAGGTAAAAAGACTGACAACTTTCATTAATTTGACTGGTAAATAATGTACAAAACTGACTTCATGATTTCTATACCAAACAATTTCTCCCTCTTTGAAGGGTTGGCTACAGTTCTTATCTATACATTTTGACATTTCAATTTTTTCTTTTTTATTAATAACAAATTTTGGAATTTTCGTTATAACATTTTTTGACAAATCAAATTAGTCAAAAGTACTTTTGGCTTAAAGTTAAAAATCATTTCGGAGGGCGATTTCGAAGTCACCGTAAACGGAGTATTTCTCCAATTTATCAAAAACTTATCTATTTTTTCTGACAAAGACATGTCTGGACGTTCTAATAAAAGTTTGTATACCATTCGCTCCGCGGAACCCTTCGATTGTGGATGATATATCGGACTTTTAGATCACTTTATACCATTTTTTCCATAAAAATTTTGAAAATAAGAAGCATTAAAAGGTGGGCCGTTATCCGAGACGATTTCGGTTGGAAACCCAAATATAATGAATGTTTGCCTTAGTTGCTCAACCAATTTTTGCGCATTCCATGACGGTAAAACTCGAATATCACAAAATTTTGAGTACAATTTTGAGTTGTATCTACTAAAACTAAAATATTTTTTTCCTGAAAAATGCATGAAATCCAAATGAATGCGTTCAAATGGGTACGATGTTGCAGGCCACTTGGAGTTGAGTACCTCTTTTGGTACAATTGCAGTCTTCTGACAAATTTCACAATTTTCAACAAATACTTTAATATCTGCATCAATAAGGGGCCACCAAATGTATGATCATGCAATCATTTTCATAGTTACGATACCCCAATGGTTTTCGTGCAGCATTTTTAATATTTTAGGCCGTAGTTTGTCCGGAATGACCACCCGATTTCCATGAAATATTACCGCCTGATCCGTACTCGAACTTGACTCAACCTTCCGAAAATGCGATAAAGACTCAGAGACTAATCTACCTTTTGGCCAACGTGACCCCAAGTATTCATGAACTTTAGATGAAAGTTTGCAATTTTTTGTTTCTATTTTGACAAGCTCTAAGTCGACCATATTTTCCGACCGAAAATGAAAAATGCCCATTTGATTAATCTCGGTTGTTGTTAAAGGCATTCTTGAAAGAAAATATGCTTCACAATTTTCTCGACCACGACGGTAAGAGGTTTCGTAATCATACATAGATAAGAAGATAGACCATCTTTGTAACCTCTCAGCCGCGACTGCTGGAGTCCCTGTTCTCCGATTGAATATCGTATTATCTCGTTGTAACTGCGAGTAGTTTTTTTCCGCCTCGGAAGGCGAACTGGAGATGTAGAACACAGGTCTTAAACTGTTTCCCACTACATGCGACAGCACTGCACCTACGCCATATGGACTCGCATCGGTGGAAATAACGTTAGGCTTATTAGAATCGTACAATTCTAAAGTTTGATGACTGACCATTAGCTTGTTACTTTTCTCAAAAACTTATTGGCATTCGTTGGACCAAACAAACCTCGAACCTTTTCGCAACAATTTATACAAAACGTGTAATTCCGAGGACAACTCTGGCACAAACTTTCGGTAATAATTTGTAAGACCTAAATAGGACTGAAGTTGTTGCACGTCTCGGGGTGGGGGAGAATCTTGAATGGCTTTAAGCTTTTCCGGGTTCAGCTTAATTTGATTGTGGGAAATGACATGTCCTAAATACCGAACTTTATTTTGGAAAAACTGACACTTTTCCAAATTGATACAGACATTATGCGCTTTAAGCCTGCCCATTACCAAGAACAATTTTTCCTTGCATTCTTCAAATGTAGCCCGATGACTATGTCATCAATAAATACAAAAACGAGGGGCAAATCGGCTAATATTTGGTCCATGACCGCCTAAAATTGATTCCGAGCATCGGCAAGTCCAAAAGGTAAACACAAAAACCAGAATAAGCCTTTATGGGTATTAACTACCAAATATTCACGTGACTCTGCACTAACTCGCAATTGTTGGTATGCAGCCGATAAATCCAAAACGCAGAAAACATTGCAATTCATTCTGAGTCTCAATTAATTTATTAAGGGTGACTTTAAAATCAACACACATCCTAATTTCTCCGTTTGGCTTCGGGACAATAACCACAGGACTTGCCCAACAACTGTGTTTAACGGGAACTAAAGTGCCATGTTTTACTAACCGCTCGATTTCGGCTTCTACCTTCTCCCTTTATTTAAATGGGACCGCATATGCTACATGAAAAATTGGTTTAGCCTATTTTTTGAATACAATGTCGGCTTCAAACCCCCTAATCCAATGGTTCCCCTCTGGAGATAATACTGAAGGACTTACAATTTCCTCATTCCAGTCATTTACATTAGCAATGACCTTTGCCTGCCGAAAAACGTTCCTCCAGTGAGGTAACAACACGTCCAACCATGTCCTTCCCATTAGCACGACCCTTGGCTGTTCACCTTACACAACCACTATATCTGAACGCCGACGGTGGTTTCCAAATCGCACTTCGATATCTTGCAGGGTTCCTACTTAACAAATTGGTTTACCTCAACCAGATGCCAAGGTATGATTTGAGTTAACCAAACAAAAATTTGCAAACTTAGAACGATACTCTATCTCACTCATCACAGAAAATGCGGCTCCAGTGTCTACTTCACACTCAATACTGCGCCCCGAAATTTCAACTTGCACTTGTAGCGGTTGATTAACACAGCCAATTGCATTTATGCTTGTCCAAGATAATGTTAACATCGTGGCTATGGTATTGCTCATACTCGTACGTCTTATCCAAGAGCCAGTAGAAGTTATCCTTCATCGCGTCGTCCTTCTTCTCGTGAGGGCGAGAGCGCATATCAGGCCAATGTTGAGGAATTAAGCCTTGTTACGGATAGTCATGAGGCGCTCCTTCAAATGCCAAAAACTCAAGACTTCTTGCCTAAGTCTGTCTCCAATGACAAACCCGCACCAGAATAGACGCTGTTGTTGACTATAGCAATCGAGGTAGTAGATGTCGCAGTTTTTCATCCTCCTTTTACCCGGCCCATCCCGGATTCTTGGATGGTGGTAATGTGTGCTTTACAGCAGTCTTGGGCCTCCGCAAGTTGTTCGACTGCACGTGGTTTGTAGAGGGACCTTACACTCCACGTGCAGACACAAAGATCGTTGTCCTTTTCACGTTTGCAAGGGCCGTCAACAGTAACATCATCCGTATCCGAGGCTGTTGATTGCTGGTTAAAAAAGTCTTGCAAATGTTTGCTCCTTTATGTGCAAAAACCGTATAATAAAGTAGAAATGTCAATGCAATTACTGAAGTGTTTTCGTCTATTAATTCTAAATATAGCCAGGATGGTGAATCCTTCCAAGCAACAGTAGTAACTCCGCTTGATTAGCATTTATATGGATCACCGAGGAATATTTTAACCCACGAAAACCTAACTTTAAAGGTAAGCATGGTGGTGTACAAGTAGACAGTTTTTTTTTATTTGTTTACCGATTCTCTGTGACTGTACCTGCCACAGAGACCACAAATTGGTTCTAAAACTGACCTTTACAACGATGTTTTGCGGGGCACCTACACCATGGGTACTCATTGAAAATTCTTTTAAAAATAAATTTATGCAAACAATTTTCCTTTTCAGTGTTTTTAGTCACAAGTCACCCCGGCTTGTGTATGCCAATCAGAACCGCCCCTTGTATGCCAATCACATGCAAATTTGTCACCTGTCACGCGTTCAATGAATTTTTGCATCCAAAAAGAAGACGAAGATCAGAATACATAAATTATTAATGTCATCGCAATTTTGATTCATGAAAATAGAATTCTATTTTCGATACGCGATATTTACCACCAACCAGCACTGGCTGGTGAATGAATATCATCTGCATATTCTGCAGAGGATTCACCTGCATGCTTTTGAGGTTTTTTTTTCATCACCGAGATGCAATTTCAAGCTAATTTAGCGTCAAACTTCAATGTGTGCGCCGTCGTGCACATCATCGTTGTCGTCGTCGCGGTCTTTACTTGAAATTGATTGATGGGTTTTGATACATCTAGTGGTGGGCAATTTGAGGTCTTTGACTAGAAACGATGTGTCGGTTGGGGGTATTGTAATTAATTGCTTGAACTGCTGCCAAATTGATAGCTTGTTGCCCAGTAATGTTAGATTCAAAAAATGTATTGTTCGATTGGATGGAATTTTGTAACAATTTGATAGTTGAGGTTGCAACAATGCGTCCTGTGGGGGTAGTTGCCAATGATTTATGAGGCACACTTGAAATATTTACAACACCGGCGAGCAAAAATGTTTTTCAAATTCAGATCAACAACGCAAAACTGCACCATCAACAAAATAGGAGCTGACGGCGTTGGTAATAGCAAGCAAAACGAATTATTTTGTGATAAGGTTAGCGTCTTGCCATTTAATAGATGGATATTGCTTTCGTCTTCATAAAGTTATCAATTTGGCCATGTTATCCATTTCGCATTTCTTTGAAGTAAAATAATTGTTTATTCAAAACTTATTACCATTTGAAAATTGAAATTTATTCATAATATCAGGGAGATATTTTCCACTTCTCTATATTTTAGAGTCTGTTGTACGTGTTGCCTTTGCGGCTGTGTTAGTATCCAGCTTTTGATTTTGTCGTTGATATATGCGTATGAATTTTTTGCGGCAGAAATCAAGAGAAACTAGAACAGTTTAAGTCCATTATGACTACTTTTCTGAGATACAATTCACAAGAGTCTTCACCCTTCTATCTGAGTGACAACTTATATAGTTCACACCCTACATACAGCACGTCTATTAAAGTTCATGTCCAGTCCTCTTACAGTTGACATAATCGATCATTCCAACTCATGAGAATCAAAAAGAAAGATTTATTAGTTACGTTTTGCATTTCAACAAAACGCTACGTTTACACTTCAAACTCAAATTTATTCAGAAGCGTGACCAAATTCTTTATCTTATATTAAGGGGTATCAGGTGAAACATATTGTCCAGTGCCACAGAGGGAGTTGCACGAAGTGCTCCGCTAATGCACAGCCAAACTATACGCTGGTGATTTATTGCTTTTCCTTAGGATGTCTACCAGACATCCTTGTATGTGAGTACCGATCTAATGACCAAGATCTAGAGTAAGTGAGTTATTCAAGGTTGTAGACACATCTGCTTCCAACAAAAGTGCTACTGCAACTTTCTTAACTCTTTCTTGAATAATAGGTTTCCAGGTCAATTTGCTATCCAAGATAAGACCTAAATATTTTGCTTTATCAGAGAAAGTTAAGTTGATAGGTGATTCTTAAATCAAATATTATCATTTACTGCGCCACTCCACTCGTTATAAAGGTTAACTTTGTTTGCAAATATTTTTTTTTTTTTTTACTTCTGAGGATCTAAGATTCAGGTTGAATGATAGATTCAACCGGGATTACTCAGGGCCAAATATGGGCTGTAGGGTGGGTGATCTATCATTAGGGGTGTCTTTTAAGGCCTGTCTCGAAACTCGCGCCGCATGAACAGGCGTGTTATCCTGCAAAAACAACACTCCGTGCATGAGTTCCCACGTTGCTACCATACAACGGTTTCACGTGCCTGAGTCAATAAATTTGCATAATATTGACCATTGATCGTAGTCCCCTTTGGCAGGTAATCAATCAGCAAAGCACTTTCGCTGTCTTAAAAAAAACCGTCACCATAAGCTTTGAAGCCAACGTTTCCACATTGAATTTCTTCGGCGACCTCTCCCCTTTATCAATCCATTGCATAGACTCTGGTTTGGTCTCTGGATGGTATTGGCGAACCCAAGTCCCATCTATAGTTGCGATTTGGTTGCAAATTTCGTCGAGATTGTCCCCGACTAACTCCAGAAAATCTTTGCAGCACTCGGGTCGTCGTTGCTTGTCGAATGGTACCCAGCGCTCACAAATTTTTTTCATGTTTCAATGCTTATGCAAAATGTCTCCAATCCATTCATTTTTGATGTGCAACTCGGTCGGCCAGAACTATTTTTTTTTACTTTTCCGAAGTTTTCTTTAGCGACCACTAAGACAGGACGTCAGGGGTGGGAGTCACCTTACAGCTCCCTCGTTGAAATAAGTGAGCCCATTTTTTGACCATAATATACGAAGACATAAAATCCTGAAGAGTTCCGCGTCCTCTTCCTCGTTTGGACATTCTGCACACAGGGGCGATCTATCGTATTTCCGGTAGCCACCGTGTGAGGAAAGGTGTGAGATAGTAGTTACTGTTCCCCTCGCTCTCTCTGTCCATGATTTTATAGTGGGAATGAGCTTGTGGGTCCACCTGCCTTTTGTAGGGCTGCCCGACCTTGTTTGCCACAGCGTTGCCGATGCTGCACTTTCCTGTTTCTTAATCATTTTTGCCGCTTGCCAGTTCGAGAGACGTCTAAGGTACACCCTGTGCATCTTATCCGCGAGGATGTCGATTGGGGCCATTCCAGCTAAAACGCAGGCTGCATCATCGGAGATAGTTCGGAAGTCGCTGATCACTCTGATTGCGCAGAGCCTGTGAGCTGATGATAGCTTCTTCCTACATTCATTTGTCGCCAGTGCACCCGCTCATATCGGGGCAGCGTATAGAAGTACCGAGCTGACCACTCTGGACAGCAGGATTCTGCGGGCGTATCCAGGCCCGCCGATGTTTGGAAGTATTCGGGAGAGTGCTGCCTGCATGAGCGATGCTTTCTTACTAGAGTACTCGATGTGGGCTTTAAAGCACAGCCTATTGTCGAGCATGACTACACGGTACTTCAAGGATTCTTTAGACCCGGTAGCTCGCATATTCCATGTCCTTGCGGCTGGTTATTAGGACAGCTTCAGTCTAGTGGGCAGCTAGTTCCAGACCGGTAGACTCCAGCCATTCTTATAGCTGCCATTACATTGCAGACTCCACCTCGTGTACGTGCTTGGCTACTGTAACCACTGCGATATCGTCACCGAAGCTAATCGCTTTGACTCCCTCGGGCAGTGTTAGTCGCAGAGCTCCATCATACACAATGTTCCATAGGAGAGGTACAAGGATCGATCGCGGGACTCCCGCGGAAAGGCTGTAGTATTTAACGCCATCGTCAGTGTGATATCTTAGCTTCCTGTTGCCGAAGTAGTCGGTGACTATTCTCAGCAAGTAGTATGGTGTATCCATCCTGGCCAGGGATCTCCTAATGAACGACCGGCTCGCCGAGCTGAACGCATTTTTGAAGTCGAGCATTACCACTGCGCAGTATCTCTTCGTCCCCCATCTCCACCTTTCCCCCTGTATTGCTTCAGTTGCTATATCATGCTTGCATCGACGGTAGAACGTGATTTTCTGAAACCGTACCGGTGGTCTGACAGAGCTCCGTTCCTAGTCTTTCCTAGTATACCAAGCAGGCATATTGGGGGATACGATGATGGTTCTGTGGGCGGCTTATTGCCGTTTGGAAGCAGCACTAAATGTGGTAATTTCCATGGTGTAGGGAATACCCCCTCTTCTATGCACCCTTGCATCGTTGTTAGAAAGATATCCGGTCTCGTCTTAACCGCCGCCCTGATTGCCCTATTCGGGATGCCATCCGGTCCAGGTGCTTTGCTGTCTCCGATTTTTTGCATTCCCCAAAAGTTTCTTCCGACGTGATTGCACAGTAATAATCTCATTGCATATTTTTTTGCGTTCGTCTGGTGAAGAATGATCTTTTCTTTTTTGGGTTAACCTACGTGAAGGAAGTTAATACCGCTAAAGTATGCAAGCTCTAAACATTATTCGTAGAAGCCAAAAACATTTAACTAAATAATTATTTTCAACATATGCAGAACTATTGTGCATTCTCGACCACCCACCGAGAGAGAGTATTCTACTGTTCAACAGAATACCACACCAAAGTATGTCACAGAGCAGACAGACATACTGCCGCCGCTCAATTAATTTCAAAAAATTTCAACAAAAATCTCAACAAAACCTCAGCGAGCAGTGGCGGCGTCATAAGACACTAAAATAACAAACGCCACACGTCACACCTCCCAATTAGTATGCATCCAACAAATTCGTTTTATTTCAATTAGAATTCGTTTGCAGCTATAACTGCATTACGAATCCACGCTGTGTGCTCTGTGGGGATAGTACGTCGCTCGTCGTTAGTCGTTAGTCGAACTAACATGCAAAAATGAAATAATTAAGATGCTCACACGATGTGTGTGTGTGTGCGTAGTGCCGGCATCAAAAGTTCCGCCCAGACATGTGAGATTGTCAAACGGCCTGATTGGCATGATGAATACTTGATGTATGAGTACCCACCCCCCTTATACTCGTAGTTGCAATCGATCAGTGAAATTGTCTACATTGTTAGAGAGGTAAACATTTAAATTTGGCACGACATTTTGTTCAGAAATGTTTATCCGTCAGAAATGTGTTTTGTCATGACGGATACACCTTAAATCCCTACAGATCGTTAAATTATAACTGAGGGCTGTATATCCCCTTTAATAAATAGCCATGGTCGTCCATAAATGTTGTTTCCATGAATTATCCTTGCATAACTGATTGGTGCATTCGCAATGCCCTTGCACACACCCACATAGCCCAACACGATGACAATCGAATCTGTCGCGCGTACAAAGTTAATCATGTGTAACAGCACCATCGCCAAAACCGCATCACACTCGCTCTCGGTGGTTTACGGCTGATAAAATTCCAGGCATCAATTAATTATTCCGAGGTCACCTATGTGGCTCTGTCCAAAACACATTGGACGGACGATACACATCTGTTGGACACCAACAACCCTTCCCAAAGAATTCAACACACACACACCGCCAGTGGTGGGGTCGAATTTCGTGGTATCGGCTCCCACATCATCGGACCGAAGGACTGGAAATTTACTCTCTGAATTTTGTTGTGAACTTTGAAGTGCGATTTCAGTTGGTGGATTGGATATGGCATTGGGTTACTCTTTGTAACGGAGGTCAGCCGTATATTGAAATTGCCTAAATTGACTGCATAACATAAAAGGGAACAGGACATTTCCAACCCTCTTTGTTGCGAGTTGTGAAATATTTTTTGAATTTTTGTTTACTAATTTGCGATAATTACCGGCTTTGATTGTTGAATTTATGACTCGATTGCTCTGTGCTATTAATTATTTAAATTTTAATGTCATGGCGATGAAATTGTGCAAAAATAAACGTTGCGGGTTGCGAGCACATGCAGTGTTTCCGCAGTCATCGCCCTCGACCATAAGCCACGGCTGGTTGGCTGCATTGGTTGTTGGATGAAACTATGACAAATTACAGCGTATGACTCATTTTGACAGATAATTGGCTCATTGTACTTAGGTGCTGATAGAATAAGAAAATAGCGAGAAATGCAAAATATTTTAATGCCTGGTAATGTAATTAATAAGGTATGGTTGGCGTTTGATAAGTTATTTTTGGTAGAATACTTTAGGTCCGAACGATGACCCACATGCTTGGCCTTGTATATTTCAATGTAAGACGAGATCTTAAAAAGAAACACATCGCAAGTGAAAGCCGACATAGAAAACTTGACAGCACAGAAGTACAAATCGATGTTCATCATCTCTTTATCGATTTCAAGGCCACCTATGACCGCACCTATAGAGAAGAGCTATATAGAGCCATGTCTAGTTTTGACAACCCCACCAAACTTATCCATTTGTGCATGATGATGATGGAGAACGCTCTCTGCTCCCTCAAGGTCGGTAATGACCACCCCGAGACCTTTAATGTCAAAAAAAGTTTAAGACAAGGTGATGCGTTGTCATGTGACTTCTTTAATATTGTACGGAACTCACAAGCCAATACCGAAGGCACAATCTATTACAAGACTGTACGATTGCTTGCACACGCCGATGATATTGACATTATTGGAAGAACTCAGTGGGCTGTCACCGTTGCGCTTACAAGCATTGAGGAGGAAGCGGCCAAAATGGGTTTAGGGCTAATCGAACGTAATACCAAGTATATGCTGTCAACATCAAGGAACAATCAACACCGATAAATTAGACAGAACCTCACAGTGGGCAACTACAACTCCGAGGTACTAAGCGACTTTGGCTCTGCTATAAACTCTGAGAACGATATCAGCGCAGAAATCCAGCGAAGAATAACTCTTGCCAATCGCTGTTTTTCTGGGCTTATAAGACAGTTCAACAGTAAAGCCCTATCTCGAATAACTAAGGAGACTCTGTATAAGACTCTGATCATCCTAGTCCTGCCTTTCGGCGCTGAAACATGGACTTTATTGAGAGCGGATGAAGATATCGTTGGCTACTTTGAGAGAAAATTTTTTCATAAGATATTCGGTCCCATTTGCGTTGACGGATTTTGAAGCAAAAGATTCGATGACAATCTATACGAGCTGTACAGCGGCATCGACTTTGTAAAAAAACTGCGTATTGGACGTTTGAGATGGCTAAGAGAAGTAGAGCGGATGTACACCAACACTCCGGGCCGCAGAGTCTTCGAATCTAACTCGAAAGAACGACGTAATATAGAGCCTCCCCGCCAAAGGTGGCACGAACAACTTCAAGGGGACCTCGATCAACTTTGATTGCACAACTGGAGGCAATTAGCTAAAGACCGAGCTACAGAAAGAGGCTTGTTGGTTGAGGCCCAGATTCACTCCGAACTGTAGCACCACCTAAGTAAGTATTCAGTCCTCATTTTTGAAATCAATCCTATGCTAAATGGCATCGATGATCGGTGAGACATTTTCCAGTAAGTTATCGATAACACGAAAGATATCGACATAGCGTCTGCACCTGAGTATGGTGATTTGCTGCAAATAAATATTGCTATGCTCGCCGTGCTTCGCCTGTCTGCCACTTTTAAGACAAAAAGTATTTTCTTCTCAGACATTTCTATAATTCATAGATACCATATTGCTTGGACTTACTGAAAATGTAAAAATATTGCGGATTATATGTATATGTACACTCAACTACTGAAGTCAAGAAATTAAAACTATTTCAACGGCTTTGTATAATACTTAGAATGTGTAAGCTCGATTCCCCACCAGAGCACACACAACCCGTCAAGCAGGTATAATAGCAAAGGAAACCGAAAAATAAGAAAATACAAATAGTACCATTCCCCTTTCGTCAGACAGTCTGCTCTTATAGATAGCAAAGGGAAAATAAAATAAAAAATAAAAATGACTAACCCCACTCAGAATGACCACCACAGGTTCGAGACCATGATCAAGAAAAAATTAAGTAAATTCTCTCAGATTCGGGATGGTGGATAACGATGAAACATAAATATTTTATTTATTTTTTTTAATTTAGACTCTAAGAAGTGCAACTTCGAAAACATCGTTCAACTTCGTGCAGTAGTTTTTTTTTTTTGTGGTGCGTTTGGAAACACTTCTACATTTACATTTTTATTATATGTACAGACATATTTTGATTATTTTGTAGAAACCCTTTCATTACCTAGGATAAAAAGTATCCCTAATCTTGACTCAGATTATAAGCTATCACTATGCTAAGTTTCATCAAAACTCCTGGGGTAGTTTCCGCACGATGCGTTTTTTTTTTTTTTTTTTTTTTTTTTTCCGAGGGTAGGTGAAAATCTTCAACAAGACACTATGAGGACCGACAGCGCGTGCTCATAGTAGTGTGGGATTCTTACCCACTAAAAAACCTCCCTTCAAAACAGACTTGTTTTTATTTTTACTACAACTAAGTATTCGACTTATCAAGTAGTTTTCGTTTCGCGAAATAATGACGTTTTGCAGGTACCTTCCCATTGGAAGTTCCTGCCAGCTCCGCAGTTTAGACGCGGTTACTTATCGCGCTAGGTCTAAAGGTTTGGTTCTTTGTAGACGGCGCAGTAAATTTCTTTCTTCCAAAAGTTGGAGGACTGTAATATTTACGTGACTTTCTAGTCGACTTCTATGCTTTCTCGCGTAGGTTTGAATTTCGTCTTCGATTGTTTTAATGCCAAGGTCTCTGTGGATATCGCTATTTCTGATATACCATGGCGCATTTACAATACCTCTTAGCACTTTGTTTTCAAAAGTTTGTAAAATTTTAATATTACTTATTTTGGTACAACCCCAGAGTTGTATACCATATTTCCATAGAGGCTTTAGCACTTGCTTATATAAAAGCAGTTTGTTATATATATTAAGCTTGGAATATTTTCCAAGTAACCAATACATTTCTCGATATTTGTTATCTAGTTCTTTGCGTTTTTTCTTAACGTGCGTTTTCCATTTCAGCTTTGTATCAAGTGTCATTCCAAGATACTTAGCCTCGTTTGCAAACGGGATTTGAACCGAGTTTGAAAAGATCGGCAAATTATTTATTTTTTTATAAGTAAAATTTACATGAACAGATTTGGTCTCGTTGAGTGCGATTCGCCAAATCTTTGTCCATTCATTTACTCTATTCAAAGCTTCTTGCAGTTTTTCTGTAGTATCTTCGACCGTTTTACCTACTGTCAAGATAGCAGTGTCGTCGGCAAATGTAGCTAGCTCAGTGCCTTCTACTTGCGGTATATCACGAGTGTATAATAGATATAAGACTGGACCAAGAACGCTTCCTTGCGGCACCCCAGCCATTATTTCCTTAAAATCTGAATATTCGTTTCCACATTTGACGCGGAATAGCCTATTCGTAAGGTAGTTCTTCAAAATATTATATAGGTGCTCTGGCAGAACTTGTCGTAATTTAAACTTTAAGCCTTCGTGCCAGACCTTGTCAAAGGCTTGAGAAACGTCAAGGAATACGCTTGAACAAATCTTTTTTTCTTCAAGTGATTTTTCGATTACATGTGTTATTCGATGTACTTGTTCAACTGTAGAATGCTTACTTCTAAATCCGAATTGATGATCAGGGATGAGATGCCCTTCTTCTATAACCGGCTGTATTCGCCTAACCAATATTCTCTCGAACACTTTGGATATAATTGGAAGAAGCGAAATCGGTCTATAAGAGGTTTTTTCATTCGGCGGTTTTCCAGGCTTAAGGACCATTATAACTTCGGCGACTTTCCATTGACTGGGAACATATTCTAGTCTAATCGCGGCGTTTATAATGAACAGAAGTTTAATTAGAGCTTTTCTTGGTAGTGCTTTAAGAACCTCTCCCGTAATTAGGTCGTATCCAGGAGCTTTCTTAGGTTTAAGTTTCTTTATTTCTTCCTTAAGTTCGGTAAGCGTTGCATTTCTTATTACGCTATTGTCTATATACGACGTATTTATATTTTCAATAAGAGCTTGTCCATCAAACGGTTTGAAAGTTTCTTCCAGGTGGGCGGCAAAAACTTGCGCTTTCTCTTTATCATGCCTGGCCCATTCGTCTTGATTTTTCCTAATTGGCGCGGCTTGAATTTGAGGTTTTTTAATACCTTTTATAGCCTTCCAAAGCGAATAGTTAGAATCTTTTTCTGCCGTTAAGCTTTCTAGGTAAGTTTGTATTTCATTATTCTTAAGGTCTTTAATAGATCGTTTTAGTGAGTTGCACAAACGGTTAAGATGTGCTTTATGTTGCGGAGCCCGAGTTTGTTGCCATCTTTTACGTGCTTTTCTCTTCTCCTTAATCATCTCTTTTATTTCCTGCGGATAAATTTTAATGTAACTGGCCGGGGTTCTCTTTAGGTTGGGAGTATTCTTCCACGCGGCATCCTGTAAGATTTCGACGAAGCGATCTACTTCAACTTCAAGTTCATAGGGCGTTTTAAGTGATACGCTCAGCTCAATATTTGCTTCAATATCTTTTTTAAAGCCGTCCCAATTAGTTTTCGCGCCAGTTAATCTGGCCGGTCCTACTTTTTTAATCAAAGCTTCGCTTATCGTCATAATGATTGGAGAATGATCAGAGGAGAGATCAAAGCTTTCTTCAACTTTTATACAGTTGCTAGATATCCCTTTAACAACAAAGAAATCAATCAGATCTGGTATCTTATTTCTATCAGTTGGCCAATATGTTGGTTTACCCGTCGAGTAAAAATCACAACTGAATTGCATACCCGCATTATAAAGCTTTCTACCTTTCTGAGAGGCGTACCTTGAGCCCCAGAAGGGGTGTTTCGCGTTGAAGTCACCACCAATAATAAAATTTGGTTTAAGGAAGTTGAAGATGTTTGTGAAATCACTTTCTTCAAGTTTACATCGCAGTGGACAATATATAGACGAAATGTTGAAGGCAAAATGTCTATTTCTAACGCGTACCGTGCTTACTTGCATTGCTTCTAATTCAATCTTTATTTCTGCAGAGTGTTCGATAGATTCTTTTATAAACAAAGATGATCCGCCTCTGGCTCTTTCCGATGGGTGAAAGGCGTGATATCCGCTATATCCTCTTATCTTAATATTCGATTGCTTTTTCAGATGAGTTTCACAGACCAAGCATATATCAATATCTTTCTCTCGCATAAATATTTCTAACTCGTCGAGTCTTTGTATGAGCCCGTTAGCGTTCCAAGTAAGAATTTTAAGAGTTTCTTTCATATTCTGGTTGAAGTGCGCGTGTTATGAATGTTGTTTTCTAGTGCAACTAGTCTCTCGAAAATTAGTTTATTTGTTTTGCATTGCTCTTCAAGTTTCGCAAGAATTAGGGAAAAAACATTGGATACATGATCTTCTGAACTACCTCTATCACTATTTTTCAATGTCGCAACTTGAGAAGGAGTTTTTACATTAAAGTTTGGACGGTTTCTTGCTTTGATCTCCCGTGAGTTGTCGGTCGTGTACGTACCCTTAACTGTCTTCGCTGCTTGAGCATAAGACTGCACGCCAATATTCGGAGATTTTGCTTCTGTCACCTTATCTCTATTACTTTCGGATTTTTTATCATTAACCGATCTTAAGTTAATATTGACGGACTTTCTATCTTTCGCTGCTTTTTTCGTAGCTATTTTCGGTCTGTTCTTGATTGGTTTCATATTCGGACGCATCGAATTTTTTTGCGTATCGCGGCGTTTTTGAAGCTCTTTCGCCACTTCGCAACCTCGATAGTTCGCAGGATGTTTTCCCTTGCAATTTATACAAGTGGCTGGGGTTTGCTTGTTTAGGTGACACTCTTCCGAGAGATGTTTACCTGCGCATTTGACGCATCGCGGCTCTTTCTGGCAGTAAGTCTGCGTGTGATTGAAGCCTTGACAGCGCTTACACTGCGGGATCGATCTGGAGGTCTTACGCATGGGTTCGATTTTGACCACGATGTTTAGAATAGTCTTAATACCATATATAATGTCTTTATTTTCGTCTTTATCAAAACTAAGCATGAATAGTGGAAGACCGCGCTTTACCAATTTTTCATGATCTCCCTCCGACTGTTGCTTCTCCTTCTTGATAATATTGACGGCATCAAGAATTTTAAAGCCTTTGTCTTGAAGGTCGTGCATTACATCTTCTTTAGTGCACGAGGGGTGGAGTCCCCTTGCTACAACACGCAGTGGTCTTTCTAACTTATTTTCATAAGTATACCACTGAATCTTTTCGGCATTCAATTTTTTAGATACTGATCGGTAACCGTCGGCATCATCGACATTGATTTTCCACGTATTGTTTCGCAGAGATGTCACCTTAAACTTCGAAGCCAGAGTTCCTTTAAGGAGGCAATGCAACTTATTATAGTCCGTAATTCCAACGACGTTTATCGGTGGCGGAGGACGTAATTTTGGTTGTTGTTGCTTTTCTTGCATCTCCTTGCGCTTTTCATCTTTTTGTGGCTCGACTTCCGGTGAGGAACCAGCTTTACGTTTTTTGCTAGGTCGTTTCTTTTCGACCCAATTCGTTTCGCGTGTTAGCTCTTCTTCATCCGTCTGGTATTCGCGACTAGGTGAGCGATGTGAGCTAACTGTATTTTCTTTTTGTAGGTACGTGTTTTTTAGGGCATTATTTTCTTGCCTGAGTAAATCTACCTCTTTCTTGAGCTCACGATAGAGTAGCTCCATTTCGCTAAGCTTGGTACGGAGTACGTCGTTTTCCTCCTCAATGCTTTTAGATTTCGCTGAGTCCCGTTTTTCACGCGTTTGCGCTTCCGGCGGACTATTTTTTCCGGAGACGTTCGATCTTGTTGGTGGAGATCGAGATACCCTTGTACTTTTTGAGAAGGGATTTATAAGGTGCAATAAATGGCTCTCCCCAGAATCCGTAGAGCCGACCTCCGAAGAGGGTGGATTTTCCAGTTTACCTGGACTGCCACCTGGGGTATTTAAATCTTTTGTTTTGTTCATTGCATGTTTTTTGTATACGCCATACTCGGTATACGGAGGGTGGATTTTAGTCGCCTCTTACGACAGGCATGCCTACCTCGGGTATATTCTAACCCCTACCCGAAGGGGGAACGATGCGTGTACAGACAGACAAAAACATTCTACCCTCTATAGTTTTATTATATTCTATTTCGGTCAGAGAAGGTAGAGGAGTTTTCTCGCCACTTCATCCACCCTACGCCTAGATGGTTAATGTCATAATAATTACTTCGGTATTGATCATAGACCATGGATTCCAGACATTTGAACCTTTCGCACTTGGACGCACTGCTCAATTCAAATTAATGTCTGGAATAGGCTAGAGTGGATCCGAGAGTGGGCAGCACAAGTACTCAGTTTTTTTGAAAGCGGTACCGATTTTCCTCCACAACGTCCACCCATAAGTCAAGTGCTTGCTGCAGGAACGAAGGATCGTCACTTATAATAGCTCCATCGTCAGCAAAAAAATAACTAGTGTACTTTTGGGGTCGATCACCTTACCTTCAGACAGATATTTAAGGACTGCAATACAGAGCAGAAGAAAGCATGCCAGACGATTGGAGCGTCAGCTCTATACGTAGATTGTTACTTAAGTTTTGAGATAAACAAGTAAAAATAAACATTTATAATCGAAAATAGCTTTATTCTTCTTCTTCCTTTTATCAGCGAGGTTATAATCCGAAAACAAGGGATCGAATATATCGAAAATAGCTTATGGTTTTTCAAAATATTCTCCATGAAGATGAATACATTTTTGCATGCGTTCGAACCAATTTTCAAAGCACTTTTTCCACTCCGATTAAGGTACCTCCAAAATATGTGATTTGAATGCATCAACCGCTTCTTCAGGCATCGAAAAACTTTGACCTCGCATTTTATTTTTGATCTGCGGGAATAAGAAGAAATCACTGGGTGCCAAATCACTACTGTACGGCGGATGACCCATCAATTCGATGTTTTGAATGCTCAAAAATTCACTTGTTTGCGCCGATGTGTGAGAGCTTGCATTGTCGTGGTGGAAAATGATTCGTCTTTTGCAATTGGTTTCCCTTATTTTTCCGAACACTTCTGGTAAACAAATGGCGGTGTACTATTTAGAATTGACCATTCTACGTTGCTCTAATGGCACGGTGGCGACATGTCCAATTATTCCGAAAAAACAGGCGACCATTTGCTTCGAAGTACTTCGTGCGCGAACAACTTTTGTTGGATTTGGCGCGTCTTGAAAGACCCATACAGTCGATTGTTATTTAGTTTCGGGTTCATGTGTATAGAAACATGATTCGTCGCTTGTCACGATTTTATAGACGTCTTTTGAAGCACCGCGATTGAATTTTTTCAACATTTCTTAGCACCAATCGACCCAAGCCTTTTTTTGAGCGATTGTCAGATTATGCGGTATCCTACGCGAACAAATCTTTTTGACGGCCAAATGTTTGTGCAACATTGTATGTATGCAAGTGAAACTAATGTCCAAGCATGCTTCAATCTTACGGTATGTCACATGACGATCTTGCAACATAAGTTCACGCACGGCACCAATTTTGTGTGGCACAACAACCGCTTTTGGATGACCTTCACGAAATTCGTCCTGTAGCGAAGTGCGACCCGACTGAATTTGGAAAACCAGCGAAACACGGTGGCTCGAGATGGTGCTTCATTACTAAAAGTCGAAGTGAGTTGATCGGCACACTGTTGTTGGTTTAATCCATCTCGAAAATCATAAAAA
Organism: Brachypalpus laphriformis; assembly: GCA_945910035.1. Lineage (NCBI taxonomy): Eukaryota > Metazoa > Arthropoda > Insecta > Diptera > Syrphidae > Brachypalpus > Brachypalpus laphriformis. The sequence continues at coordinate 13,686,493 of OX246754.1, read as the reverse complement.
ATCATAGCACGAAAATGTTCATGATTTAGTTTCATTTTTTGACCAAGATGAATATTTCAAGTACGTGTACACAACATAAATAGCATTAGTATGACAAAACATTCTGAGTACGATTACTATTAAAAATATAAAACTTTACGGTCACAATGCCAGATTTGACATATTCATACTGGTGTTGACACTTACGTGTCCCCATTTTCAAAAAAGGTGATCCTATGCCTTGTAAAAACTATAAAGGCACATTGTTGCTAAATGTCCCATATAAGATGCAATCCAACGTATTTTGTAAACGTCTAAAACCTTCCTGCAACACACTAATTGGCTTCCCGACCGGCAGATTGACAATAGACCAAATTTATACGCTAAAGCAAATCCTGGACCAACGAATATCAAGTTTATTTTCATCACCTTTTCATCGACTTTAAAGCCGCTCATAACAACATTCATCATCTTAAACTCTACTAAGCGATGACCTAATTGGGGATACCATCAGAACTTATCCATATGTGTGGCATAACGCTATAACCGCTCTTCCGAACTCTTCCAAACATGCACCAGATTCCGGCAAGGAGATGTGCTGTCATATAACTTCTTCAATATTGTGCACGAGCAGATATTACGTAGGAAATACGGAAGGCACTATCTTTCACAATTCCATCCACCTGCTGGTATACGCGGACGATATTAACATCATTGGAAGATCCTGGCATGCCGTTGTAGAGGCATTTACTGGAGAAACGAGTAGGTCTTGAAGTAAATGAGGACAGGCCTGAGTACATGTTGTCAACAAACAAAAAATTGTCTGCTCGTAACCTTCGACAGAATGCCACTGTTGATGGATGACTACAACTTCGAGACAGTTAAGAAGTTTACCTACCTCGGAACAAATATAAACCCCACAAATAACACCTTCTTGGTGATCCGACGAAGAATAACCTCAACAAACCGCTGCTACTTCCGTTTGGTAAAGCAACTGGGTTCGAAACTTCTAACTCGACGGACCAAAGTAATGCTCTATAGGACGTTAATCTTACCAGTCTTGCTTTATGACGCCGCGTTCGGGATGTTGTACAAAATATGGCGAAGCAATGCAATCAGATTGAGCACCAAGATAAGACTTTTCCACTACAATGTTGAATCCATGTTGTTATATGGTTGCAGCACATAGAGAGTGACCACTGCTATCACCAGAAAGCTGCAAACGTTTGTTAATAGGTGCCTGCGCAATATCTTAAGGATTTTCTGGCCCAATCGTATCTCTAACGAGTTAACAGTTGAATAGCGAACCATGCTATGCGATGGAACCCTCTAACTCAGGATGTCAGAAGACCTGGCGGTCCAAGGAGAACATGGCGCAGAACAGTCGAGAAGGAAGCACGGCAGTTAGGGAAAAGTTGGGGAGAACTCAGACACATTGCCAGAAACCGTACACGACGGCGCGTAGGCGTAGTAGAGGCCCTAGGACCCACAAGGGGATACAGGACATAAGTAAGTAATTACGCCGAGTGCTGGGTTATAGGTAAGAAAACACAGCAAATATTGAGTACCTTTGAACGAAAAATACTTCGTCGGATATTAGGTCCCATATGCAAGGAGGGCGAATGGAGAAGAGATCCAACCGCGAACTCTAGTTGTACCAAGATGTGGTCCAAAAAGCCAAGACACGTTGACTGAAATGGCTCGGCCACATCGAGCGCATAGACAACAACGACAACAGGTTCGAGGCGGCTTAAAAGACCGAACCTCCGGTATAAAGACTAAGATGTGGCGGATGCTATAAAACTTAATCTTCACAACTGGAAGCAGTGTGTCCGGGACCGCAGAGCAACCATGTCTCAGGCAGATACTCTTCAAGGGTCGGGAACCCTTTAAGTAAGCACACCTGGATAGGTTTTAGTTGCATATGAATCATAGATATTTTAATTTAATACAGTTGGTCACAAAATATAAAAATTTATTTATTGCAAACATCTGTGTAGGTGGTCTTAATTTATACGAATGCTTACAATATAAAGTCTGCAGGTGTGGAATTTTCGCGCGCAAAATTCGCTAATTTTAATACAAAATCGCCTCTGAACTTCCCATTAACTGGATTAATGTGTTTATAAAACATATACTTTACGATCACCATACCGTTTTGATTTTTGCAAATATTTAAACCACCCGGCGGAGCGGCGTTCAAATAATAAAAACCCGCCTCACAATATGGCAGACAATTTCAATTTCAATTTCAATAAACTATTCCGCCAACGAATTATAGCTCGATAAATTTTCATTTTGTTGCCGCTTTCAACTGCTAAACGCGTTGATTCGCTCAGGATCCTAAAAATAGTGTACCTCCGTGGGAACAAAATACAAACAAAAGAAGAAGAAAATCGAAAAAAGAGTGTAAATTCGAATCCTCTCCAGACGCGTTCACTCTTAATTAACTGCCAGCGAAAAAAAAAAAAAAAATAACAAAAAAGATACAACTGGAGTATTTTTAGATCTGATTAAATTGCGTGGCGGCGACAAAGTGCGGCACAGCCAAAGAAACATCTCTATCGCGGATTTTTCTTTAAACTTTCTTTCGACGAAAGACAAATTATTCGTCTGCGTGAATTTTGAGACAACAAAAACAAAAAAAAATTTAAAAATTATAAGAAAAGGACTGAAAGCATAGGGAAGCCGCCATGAAGCGAAAGAATAAATTGATCGAGCCACGCGTAAATTTTAAAAAACTTAAAAAAAAAAACATACAACAATGTTTATATAACCGAAGAAGTGGGAACACACATTTTTTAAAAAAGAAATACCAACCTTCGGTTAAGTTATGACATTCTAAATGTTCCACCTTTCAGAGCAGAATAATTCTAGAGTGTTGGAACTTTTGACACTAGTTTGGCTGTCAAAAGATTAATATTAGACGAAATTTATTTGACACGGTTTTCGAGTGAATTGTCCATTTTGGATTTATCACCGCCATATGGTCGTCTGTCAATTAGTGTTAATAAGGGGTTTCAGGCGACTGAGTGATTTAAAGCTAATTTGTGTGTTTTTGAAAAGAATTTGTCATGTGTTTTTGTATTTAAGGGATTTTGGTTGTTTTTGACTTTGAAGGCTAGATAGCCACGGGTATTTATTATAGCTGTAGGCAGCAATTTATCATTTGTATATTAGAAAAGGGCGGGCTTGAGGTATTGAACTTTTATTAAATTGTCGAAATGACGCTTATCCTGTCATTCCTATTACGATTCTGATGTGTTGTTCTCTACAGTCCAGTCGTCGTATCGCTAATAGAAAACACGGTTTCTAAAGGGCACCTGTTTTCATAGGATAGGTAAAGTGAAGTGATGTGGAATAGCTTCTATACACACAACTTTGGAATTAAGAAGAATATAGTTGCATTGGCAGATCATTTCGGACAGTTTTTTTCCATAGCAAGTGGATTCCATTATCATCATTGCGCAACGGTAACATCTCGGCATTATTAATCGTGACTCGGTTTACATGGAAGAGATGGACTATACGAAAGTAGTAAATTTATTAAATCTACTGAGCATTCAAAAGGCACCTAGGGCTGATGGTGTCAGAACAATCGATTTAATGACTCATATTGATATTTATGCTCCCATTATTAAAAATCCTATTAATATGAGTCTCAACACGTCGACAGTCTTAAAGAAGCTCAAGCAAGCAATTGTCCGACCTATTTACAAGGGTGTCTAAGAATGAGACTAAAAATGATCGACCAATAGCAATACTATCTGCGATAGAGATAATTATGGAGCAACTTTTGGTAGAAAGAATGGGCAAGTGTAAGGATGACTTAATTAAAACTCTTACACAGAGTTTAATTTAAACAAAAGAAAAACTTTATTGAAAATAAATAAATTAAAAAGAATCACAAAGAAATATGTACACTGTATCACAAAGAAACAAGATCCTTTCTCGGCCAGTCAATGACAACGACTAGCTACTCTTAATTGACAGGATGAAATAAAGGGGATGAAAAATAACCCTTCGGCGTTGCCAGACTATATCTGTTTTAATACTTATTATTTAGGAAATGTAATAAATAAAAGCCAATACGGGTTCCTGAAAGGAAAAACTACAAATGTAATTAACACAAGCCTTAACAAAAGCCATCACGTCTTAGTGCTTTTCTTGGACTTCAGCAAAGCATTGACACCTTCGAGCACAATAAACTCGTCAATGCAATGGAAAGAGTGGGAATAAGAGGAAAATAAGCAGAGTCGTTGAGAAGTTGCCTAAGAGAGGGAAGCTTTTGCGTAAAAATAAAAGATTGCTGCAGCGCCGAAAAATCAGCGCAGTATGAACTTCCGCAAGTCTTTAAACTCGGCAAACTTACTTACTTAGGTGGCGCTACAGTCCGGGTAGGACCTGGACCTCAACCAACAAACCTCTCCAGTCAGCACGGTTACGAGTCAGCTGCATCCAGTTGCGCACGCCAAGTTGGTTGAGGTCCACCTCCACTGATTTGCGAGACCTACCGCGAGGTCGTCCTCTACTGCGCCGTCCATCCGGGGTGGATTCGAACACTTTCATGGCGGGAACGTTGGGCTCCATCCGCTCTAAATGACTCAGCCATTTTGTATGTGAATTCTTCTGGCTAAGTCGATGTCCTTGTACAGACCGTATAGTTCGGCATTGTACCTTCTCCTCCACTCACCGTTTATGCAGACGGGACCAAAGATCGCTCGAAGAACTTTTCTCTCGAAATAACCAAGGGCATTCTCATCCGGTTTTGTCAAAGCCCATGCCTTTGCGCCATACAGCAGGACCGGGATGATTAGTGTCTCATAAAGAGTTACCTTCGTAGTTCGAGATAGGGCTTTGCTACTCAATTGCCGTTTTAGCGAATAGAAACAACGATTGGCAAGAGTAATTCTTCGTGTGATCTTCCTACTGATGTCATTGGCGGAGTTCACCATAGAGCCTAGGTAGACGAAATCCTTTACTACCTCAAAATTATACCTGTCTATTGTGGCGTTCTGTCCAAGACGCCAATGTTGGGTGTCCTTTTTTGTAGACAACATATATTTTGTTTTGGTTTCATTAACCGCTAGACCCATCTTTGCTGCCTCGATCTCAATACTTGTAAATGCCCCATTGACTGCCCGCTGAGTTCTTCTGATTATGTCAATGTCATCGGCATAAGCGAGTAGTTGTACAGACTTGTAAAAGAGTGTACCTCCGCTGTTGGCTTGTGAGTTTCGTACAATTTTCTCAAGTACTATGTTAAAGAGATCGCATGATTGCGCGTCACCTTGTCTAAGACCTTTCCTGACATCGAATGGTTCGGTGATGTCCTTACCGACTTTGATGGATCAGCGAGAGTTCTCAAACGGACGAGTTTGGCAGGGATGCGAAGACTAGACATGGCCCTGTATAACTCGTCTCCATACATGCTATCATAGGCAACTTTGAAATCGATGAAGAGGTGGTGCGTATCGATTTTATATTCATGGGTTTTTTCCAAGATCTGCCGTAGTGTGAATATTTGGTCAATGGTGGACTTTCCCGACCTGAAACCGCACTGATAAGGACCTATCAGGATGTTGACGATGGGTTTTAGGCGTTCACATAATACGGCAGGCAGGAGTTTATATGCGATATTTAGGAGACTTATACCTCTGTAATTGGCGCAGTTCAGAGGGTCTCCTTTCTTCAGGATCGGGCAAACGCTGCTGAGAGTCCATTCATCGGGCATACTTTCGTCGGACCAGATTTTACAGATGAGCTGATGCATGTTCCTTACCAGCTCATCTTCTCCTGCCTTAAAAAGTTCGGTGGCAAGGCCGTCGGTTCCAGCAGCTTTATTGGATTTGAGTTTAGATATAGCTGTCCTCAGTTCATTCTGATCAGGTTGACGGGAATCTTGACTATCATTGTCACTGTTGAATGTCTCATTCTGCCTGACAGCGGAATATTGGACATCATCGCCGTTTAACAGTTTTCAGAATTGTTCTTTCCATATCTTCAGCACCGACTGCGATTCTACTACTATATTGCCAATCTTGTCCCTACAGGCTTCTGCTCTGGCTTTGAAACCTTGGCATGTTCTTTTTACCTTTTGGTACAATTTTCGAATCTCTCAATCTCCTCGATCGAGCGCTCCTCATGCTCCTTTTTCTTCTTTCTGAGAAGTCGATGTTCCTCTTTTCTCCTCCGTTCGTAGAGCTCGCGAGCAGCTCTAGTCCTTCTATGCAGCGCCGCCTTGTACGCCTCTTGTTTTGCTGCATGTGCTTGCCGGCATTCCTCGTCAAACCAGGGGTTTCGTTGTGATTGCCGAGAGAAACCCAGTACATCAGAGGCGGCATCTCTGATGGCTTGTTGGCAACGCTGCCACTGGTCTTCTGCATTTGCTGCTGGCGGCATAGGACTTAGATTGAGATTAGAAGAAACACGATCGGCAAAGGTTCTGGCGGTCTCTTGCGATTGTAGCTTTTCGACGTCAAATTTCCTCACAGTATTTCGTTGATTTCGCTCCGTTCTGGATATCCGCATCCGTACCTTGGCCACAACTAGGTAGTGATCCGAGTCCACGTTGGCTCCTCGGAAATTCCGGACACCCAGAATACTGGAAGAGTGCCTAGCGTCGATCGCAATGTGATCGATTGGGTTGACAGTTTTACGATCAAAGGACAGCCATGTTCCCTTGTGAATAACGAGACATGGGAACCGCGTACTAGCTACGTCAAAGTTTCGTCCCACCGCAAAATTGACTAGCCTGAGTCCATTTTCGGATGTAATGTTGTGCAGGCTGTGCTTTCCGACCACGCTACTAAAGACGTCCTCTCTTCCTAGCTTTGCGTTGAAATCACCTAGGATAATTTTAACGTCGTGGCTATAGCATTGCTCATACGTCTTGTCCAAGAGCTGGTAGAAGTCATCATTTGTTGCGTCGTCCTTCTCCTCGTGAGGGGCGTGAACGCATATTAGGCTAATTTTGGCAAATTTAGCCTTGATACGGATATGACAAATCCGCACCAGAATAGACGCTGTCCTTTTGGTCTGCAGCAATCGCCGTAGTAGATGTCGCAGTTTTTCATACTGCTTTTGTCCAGCCCATCCCATCGCACTTCTTGGATGGCGGTTATGTCTGCTTTGAGACACTCTCGGGCCTCCGCAAGTTGTTCGGCTGCACGTGGTTTGTAGAGGGACCTAACATTCCACGTGCAGACACGAAGATCGTGGTCCTTTTTACGTTTGCTTGGGTCGTCAACAGTAAATTCATCCGAGGCTGTTGGTTGGGTAATGTGAAAGCTAATGTTGTGTTTAGTATTATTTCGAGAATTGCACTATTAATGCAACGAATTGAGCTATAGAAGTAGTTTGTTACAATACATGGTATTCCATATTACAACATCAATCTATCGGGGTATAGGAGGGAAGTGAGTGTTCTTACACCTATTCACAGTTATGGAGCATAGAAAATAATTTGACCGAACCATTTATAGTGTTCTGTCTCTTCACCAGTTGTTGGGCCAGACGCCGAACCCTGAGGTGGCACTCCTGTGACCATGTATGCACTCCTTGACACCATCCTCTTTGTGCGAAAAGTTAGCTAAGGTTAGGTTAGAGTGACACACTTAGACCAACAATAGGTCCAATATGATACCACGTGGATCATAGGAGAAAGACTCTCTCTACCAACTCGTTAAGCCATTTTGAGCTTCTGATAAAGCGTAAGAGGCTCCTAATACCCATGTTTATCAGATCGCCTTTATCGTTGTAATAGAAGGCTCCTAAGTGAAGCTTCCTTCTTCGGGAGAGAGCTGGACAGAAATAATGAAGATGAGAAATAGTTTCTTCCTCTTCTTCATCCATGCAGCTTCTACAAAAGTAGAAGTACTCATGATAGCATCCATCCTAAATTTGAGTTTGCAAGTAGTATTGGTATACCTAAGGTGCCTTTGTTCGGCAGGATGTGTATAGGTGTTCCGATTCTGACAAGTTTATCGGCTTTGCAATTTCCTGGAATATCTCTATGTACCGACTCTCTATGTTTTGAGCCGTCACTGTAGAAGTGAATCGACTCATCTTCTGAAAATGCATCGTCTTTCCAGAGTGCGATTTGAAAGGGATGGTAAAGAGGAAGTTCTTGTCAAAATTTACACATGGGATAGTGTAGTCCGTGTTTTCGGGAGAGATTTTGAATTTATTCGGAACGGCAGCGGGCCAAATTCTTTTTTTCTTTGTGATATACAAAATAGAATTTGGTGCCTGAATTTAATCGGTTACAATTCCCATGATATATCTATACTTTTGTGGTTTTATGCTACATGGTGACTCCAGGATACATACATACATATGTCTCCAAACAACCGATTTAAAAGCGTTCTATGGCAAAACAATATTGGTTAGCTCTACCTCTCCTGTAGCGTATCAATCCACTTTTGATGAAATCAGCACTAAAGCATTCCAAATTTTGTATTGGTTTTGTTATAGCAAAAGCTACAAGATACCTGAAAGTATGCTGTACATCTGCCCACGACAACGTTCTCAGTATATAAACACCTTCCTTTCATGGCACTTAATTCAAGAATCATAGAAAATAGAAAACCATCTTTAAGTAATTACCAGTTATCCCTCCTAGCCCGCATCGCCTAAACACTTACCTTCTCTAAAGTTGGCTCATTTTCACTCCGTTAAAACAAAACCCATCCCGCATTTAACTGTCAAAATCAGCTTAATTTGTTCAATTCAATTAATTCCTCGAAACTTAATTTCCTTCCTTACAACTCTGCAAAGTCCTTTTTTTTTTTTTTTTCTTTTTGCTGTGTTCAGACCTACCATTGTATCTTGAACTTCTAATCGTCAGCTTAAAAGTATCTCATTCACCAGAGAACAATGGCATTTAACTTAAAACCAAAAAAAAAATAGAAAAAGAACCAGAAGAGGAATTAATAATACTCCCGGCTGCATGCACATTGAGCCACAAGAATGAAAAAAAGAAAAAAATCGTTGACCATCGGACAATAAATAACAGACTTCTCCTCCATCCATCCTTGTGCTAAACGATACCAGTCAATCACATTAACGGATTAAACAATTCACCAACCAAACAAAAGAAAGCAAAAGAAAAAACTCGAAATCAAATGACGGTAAATGGGAAAAGCAATAAAAGCCACACAAAACAAAAGAAAGGACGTCAGGACGACCGAACGACCCACAGACCGACGATGAAGAAGAAGTGAGTTCGTTATTCCTCTTGATTGAACTGCTACTGCAGCGGTGTGGTACTCATCGGTTAAAGTTTGTCCCGTTCCGTTATTTTTCTGGATCTTATTGATCTCCATCGATTTGTGTATCACATCCAACTTTGGTTTCGGTCAGCAGCATACTCGTTTAGAGGAGGAGTGCCCCTTTTAGCTAATGGGCGGTATTGAAGCTTGCTTCCAGTGGTCAGTGAATAATCCTTCAGAGAAGGATGAATCCCTTTACCTGTGTTTTGTTACAATTGCAATCAATTTAGGAAACGAAATCAACTTTAATTTCTTCGAAAAGAAAGTTTCCAATTGAGTGAATGATCACAATGGTCGGTCGGTGTGTGTGTTTGTCTATGCGTAGCTAAGGATATGAATTATATCTCGTGATTTGGGTCGGAGAATACAGAAGAGAAACGAGGCAAAGGACTTTTATTAACAGGATTATGTGATTAGAAAGTTGTCTGCGTTGCGTGTTGCACAGATTAGGAGAGTTCTGAATAATATGAGTCCTGAATGAAAATGAACAATAGCTAAACAGAAACTAAAAATGAGTGTGCATGGTGCTGACGAGGATTTCGAGACTGGCGCTGCTATGTGGCTTTTGGGAAATGAGTGACAGTTGAGTTAATCCATTGACAAAGGCAGCATTTGGATGTTTGAATAAAATCTTTCTCAACCTTAGCATAGGATTAATAAGTTTTTTTTTTTTTTTAATTGAAGTATATGAACTGTATATACTGGCAGCTTGTGAGAAAGGACAAGACAACGCCTCTTCCTCTTCCTCTTTTCCACTCCTGGGAAAATTGTTCATTTTCCCAAGCCCTCCGTATGAGCGAATGAAACAGTTCAGTCAATGTGTTTGGCGCCGCTTGAAATAGTTTGATAGCGATGCTATCATGCCCATCGTTTTGTTTTTCTTGAGGTTTTACTGGAAAGTCTGATGCGAATTTGGGAATTTGTTGCTTCGGAAGACTCATTGGGGTTCGAATCATATCACCATCGTCTAGGTGGTTAGGGACTGTAGCGAAATTATCTCTCAGTGAGCTGATCCTCATCCGAAATCAGAACGTCACCATCTAAACTCATCACTAAATGTTGTTTGGAGTCACGATCACCAATCAGCTCCTTGATAATGTTATAGACAGTCATACTGTCACACCTGCTTGCTGCTTCTTTAGCCATTGAGGCAAGTGAGTCGCTAACGTTTGTCGTACTGTACGCTACACTTCCTTCTTTTTCATGGGATATTGGGCTTTTAGCTCGGTACTCTCTAATGCCGAGTACCCTGTACCCTCATCGGCTGCCGGTAGCCATGTGCGGTGGTTGTTTTGCCTTTTACCGGGGTAGGTGCGTGCCCCAGTTGCAGAAACATTTTTCACAGCACTCTAGTGGCAATCCATTATGCTGCTGATTGCTTCTATTTCTAAAGCAAGATTGTCCCTGCATTGTTGGCGCCCTTATTGATCCCCAAGCCTGTCAGTATTGAACATGGTAATATTGATCCAGCCCCCCCTGGCCGCAGATCTCGTGGTTGTGGGGGAGCAAAGTGACTGGGATGTACAGATGGGGTAACTGAAATAGTTAGTCGCATCCATACTATCCAGTCACATCTAACAAAGTGAACACCCCATGATGACAACATGACAGAAACGGGCCTCGGATATTGCCAAACCTGGTAAGGCAGGTTATCCTTTAAAGCCAAAACTGAAGGGTATCAGTATGTGAGTGTCTGGTGGTCGGCTTGTCACGCTCGACAGCCGATCGGGTAAAAGCCGAAATGCCTACGAGCTTGCTGTCAATGGTCTCGCGAACCATTACAGGGGTCAAGGGGTGAGCGCGCTATGCACCAATAGGGGCACAGATGGATTTTCTGAATTTCGACAACAGCATCGACTTAGGATAGGCACATGGAACGTCTCTTCGCTCCCAGGGAAGGATCTTGAGTTTGTTGGGGAGGCTGTTAAAAGTCGACTAGATATAGTTGGCATCTCTTCAACAAAGCAGAGAGGTTCTAAAACTGTTTTAGTAGCCAATAGGGGTTCTGAACCCACTTTCTTAGTTAGAAACAGGCAGGAGGTAATTGACATTACACTAGCAAGTAATTCAAATACCCTGTCTATAGACAATTGTAATACTTTGAGAATAGAATCCTATTCCGATCACAGATTTATTGAATTTAATCTTAATGATAGATGCAACTCTCCCAAACCCCATAGAAACCAAAGGAAGACCGACTGGACTACCTTCAGTTACGAGGTGCGGAGGAACAAGAATCTACTACAAGAATTTTACTTACATGAGCCAGCGGACATTGACCGAAAAGCCGAGGAAATCACTGCTGTCTTGAAAGAGGCTTTCCAGAAGGTATGTCCCGTGTCTAAACCTAAGACAAAAGTCTCACCCCCATGGTGGACCAAAGAACCAGCCAGAATAAGAAGAGAAACATGGAAACTCTTGAATCTGGCGAAATCAACGGGAGCTATACAAAGCCAGTCAGATGAACTTCAAGAGCGCAACGCAAAAAGTCAAAAGACAGTCGTGGCAACACTTTTGCGACGAGATAAAGGGTACAACAGGAACAGCTAGATTGAGAAAAATCCTCTCCAGAGAATCGAAAACTCTAGGTTCAGTAAAGAACACCGAAGGAAACTGGACCGAGTCTTGTTTGGAATCCCTTGAATTGCTCATTAAAACGCACTTCCTGGGGTGTACCACCGTACCAAGTGGCAGTACTAATAACAGCAATCACAGCGAATCGGTTTGGTAACAGAGGACAGAATAGGGTGGGCAATAAGATCGTTCTCCCCCTTTAAATCCCCAGGACTTGATGGGATTATACCGATCATGCTGGAAAAAACTGCACCAATTATTATCCCAGTTCTCAAAAACATATTTGCCAGTAGTCTTAAACAATGTCACATACCAAGAACATGGAGGGAGGTAAAGGTGGTTTTTATACCCAAGGCGAACAAGGCTAGTCACACCACCGCGAAGGACCTGGTCTGAGGTAAGCCTTACCTCTTTCATCCTGACAACATTTGAAAGATTGCTCGACATTTACATACGTAGTAGAATACGCCCGGGAAACTTATCCCCAGCCCAACACGCATACACAAAGCGTAAATGTGTGGAAACTGTCCTACATCATGTTGTCGGCTCTATAGAAAAATCACTTAAGGATAAAGAGTTCACACTAGCTGCTTTCTTGTACATTGAAGGAGCCTTCAATAATGTAAGTACCGAGCGGTTAAAAGAACCCTAAGAAACCTAGTCATCGACATCAGTCTAATTAACTGGATTGTTAGCATGCTCGAGGAAAGACATATAACCACCGAACTTAAGGGGTCAAAGCTCAAAGCATACGCCTCGAGGGGTACCCCTCAAGGTGGGGTAATCTCCACCACTGCTTTAGATCATTGTTCTTAATGAGGTACTACAAAAATTAAGGTACAGTGGGGTCAGAGCTATAGCGTACGCGGATGACGTTGTGCTGCTTGCAACAGGTAAATTCCTGCGTACCCTTAGAGAACAACTTGACGGAGTCCTAAATACTCTTAGCATATGGGCCAGGAGCTGCGGTCTAAAGGTTAATCCTCAAAAAACCGAACTCGTGCTTTTTACGAATAAGAGGAAAATACCGGAGTTTGGAACATCTTCTGTTGATGGTATCCCACTCAGATTGTCTGATAGCGCAAAATACCTGGGCCTTGTAGTTGACAAAAAGCCCAATTGGAGATTAAATATTGAGGAAAGATTTAAGAAAGCAACAATAGCCTTTTACTCATGTAGTAGAATTTTTGGTAGAGCCTGGGGACCCTCTCCCAAAACCATACTATGAATGTATACGGCTATAGTTAGATCCATACTGACTTACGGCAATCTAGTATGGTGGCCAGCTGTCAACAAATCAACCAACTTAAAGGCAATCCCCAAAGTTCAAAGACTAACGTGCATTGGCATCACCAGTGCAATGAGGACAACTCCAACCACAGGACTCGAGGCTATTCTCAACCTGCTGCCGCTAGACGTCTTTATACGCACATCAGCAGCCATTAATGCTATGAGAATTAGTCAGTCAGCGAACTGGAAACCAAGTAGAACTGGTCACTCGATGATCCTACTCGATTACTTTGGCCTCATGCCCGTAACGGATTACATGACGCCATATTTAGACTTTGTAAGGCCTTTCTCTACCGCCTACCCTAGCAGGGAAGATTGGAAAAGCGGTCATATACCTAATGCCGAATCTATAGCCATCTACACGGATGGTTCGAAAATGAGCACTGGTGTAGAATCAGGTATCTTCTCCGACCCTCTAGGTGTATCAAAATCCATACGACTTCCAGACCACAGAAGTGTTATCCAAGCAGAGGTCTTAGCAGTGGCAACAGCCGCCCATCAGTTTGTGGTAAGGGCAATACCGGCAGAAGGTATCACCATCTTTATCGACAGCCAGACAGCTATAAAAGCGATTACTGCCATAGAAATTAAATCGAAGCTTTGTGAAGTGTTGTCGAGAAGAGCTCAAGGTTCTTGGAACACAGCACAAGGTATTGCTCTGTTGGGTCCCTGGACACGAGGGTACCCCAGGCAATGAGAAAGCCGACGAGCTGGCGAGAATCGGCTCAGCAGCCCCACCAGAACAAGTTGACCCCCCTGTGTGTATCCCGCCTTGCACACTCAAGCTCGCTGCAGGGAATAAAGCCATTGAGGAGGCGAACACAAGGTGGAACTCCATGGAAACTTGTGCCATCACTAGGAAGTTATGGCCATCTTTCGACAAAGCAATGACTGAGAGAATCACTCGGAAAGATAGGAAATCCCTTTCCACCCTCGTGGGCATCATCACGGAGCACAACACTCTGCGGTAACACATGAAGAAACTACGCCTGACGGAGGAAGAACTCTGTAGAGGCTGTGGTCACGAGGATGTTTTTGCCGACACTACCCACTTCCTGTGCCACAGGAGTCTTCAACACTCCAGGAAAAAGTTCCTTGGTACTTCATCAAATCCTCAGGGTGGTTTGTATGCAGAAATGAAGTAAGTGACTGAGTTAGTAGTTTTTAGTTTCATTGGGTAAGGGATTACTTTTTTGACCACAATAGGTCAACGCTGACCTAAGTGTGGCAGAGAGCGTCCCTCCCTGCCAGCCCACATAGCTAACCTAACCTTCTAAAACGGTGGACCTTTCGGATGGGTGGAATCTTTTTTTGTCAGGAGTCGTACCCTCAATGTCTGCTCGGGTGGAAGTGGGGGTACTCACAAGTCTCAGGTTGATAGAGAGAGTATTGGAGTGGATACCATTAGGATGGAGAATTGCGATCTTAAAGCCCAAGCTTGAAAGATCAACTCTCGCATTGGTGCAGGTGTATGCACTGAACCCTCAGTCAGAGTATGCAGCTTTCTTAGATGAAGTTGATGTTGCCATTGAAAAGGTTGTGGATATGGATTCTTACGTCCTGATGGGTGACTTCAATGCTCACGTGGGGGAGTATGTTTGGAAGGAACGGTGATCCTGATCAAAACGCGAACGAAGAGAAGTTGTTGGATATTTGTTGTGAAAATGGCTTATCCATCATAAACACTATCTTTCCACACAAAGGCGTTCACAAATTCATTGGTACCGTCAGAGTCTTCAGCAGAAGTCGCAGATAAATTTCTTTGTGGTACCATCGTGTGTGAATAGAATGGTTTGTGATGTTCGCGTATTGAGAGGAAACTGTCAACTGACCACCACTAAGTGCTGTGCAAACTATATCTTAGCGATAGAGTGCCTCCTATATTAAAGCGCAAACCAAGGATGGTTACACGCATACGATGGAAGAGGTTATAGAACGATGGGATACGGGAGACATTTTCACGGCGAATATATGAAAGGTTTGAACGAATTCCAACGGTTCTATCAAATGTTCTGGAGTTCAAGAAGCCATCCGGGAGAAGAAAAGAGCCTTTAAGGTGTGGATTCACTTGGGGAACTCCGATTCTCGAAATCGTTACACTGAGGCGCGAAGAACTTCCAAATTAGCTGTGAAAACAGCGGAAGAACAGCTATGGTAGGGGTTTGGTGAAAAATTGGAACGTGACCACAGATCTGCAAATAAGATATTCTGGCAGACCATTCGCCGACTCAGAGGAAAAAAGTTGAATGTCGTTGAAGGAGTCTGCTCTAAAGGCGGTACACTTCTTTCCAATCAGGAGGACATCTTACGCAGATGGAGCGAGCACTTTTCAGAATTGCTCAATACCGAACAGTGGCCAAAAAGTAGGCCAGTAGAGCAAGTAACTTTGGGGACCAAATCGCTAAAAGTTGGTGTGGATGAAATCCGACCACAAATGCTGAAGGTTTTTGGTAAAGAGGGAGTGCAATGGCTATCGCATGTCATTGAAGTGGCCTGGGAATGCGGTGAAACACCTGGTGATTGGCAAATGGGGGTGATAGTTCCACTTTTTATAAAAGGGGGCAAAAGAGATTGCACCAACTATAGGGGTATATCTCTTTTTAGTCTCCCTGGAAAAGTCTCCGCTAAGGTGCTAGAAAAGCGTTCCAGAGCTGTGGTTGAGGACAGTTTGGGAGATGAGCAGTGCGGTTATTCCGGTTACCAAAACCATGGACTCCCATCACGTGTTTAAGCATAGTGTTGTCGCTTCCTACCTTGACTTTGAAATCCCCCATCACCTTTACGATATCACCATTAGGAGTTTGGTTGTAAAGGGAACCTAAATGAATATAAAAATTGTCTTTATCATCCTCAGTCGCATCTTCAGATACACCCACGTTTAAAAAAACGTTTGCATAGATCCAGCAACATTCGTATACGTTCCCATAAAAAGTGGCAAGGACAAAATCTACCTTTAAAGCCTTCCTGACGATGCCATATGAATACAACCTTATATTTTAGATCAAATTGAAAAACCAAAAGAAAGTGTTCCGGTTCTTATAAGACTGTAAAATAGCAAGAAAACATCCCTACATGACGTATTATTCGATCACTGTAATCCATTTGGTAAAGAAAAAGCATATCCCCTGAGAAGTGCTTACAACATAATCCCCTACCAACACAACACGTCCACATCAACAAAGCCAACGATGTCATGATTCCATGTAATCCCTTAAATCATAGCACGTGCTCAAAACGACCGTCAATAAAATCACATCATTCATTGACATTGAACCATGTACAAGCGCCCATCACAGTAAACCCAACCTCAACCGTGTAGTCGTCACGCTCAAGGGCCATAAAAAATGGTTCACGATTGTCCCTTCATGATTTAAATCAATTTCAAGGACTATACTTCATTCAGAGCTAGACCATGTCCATTGTCCTTCACATTGATTGACCATACTGACGACGACCTTTATACAGTGAACCACTGATGTGCACAAGATGCATATTGCTTATTTTCAATTTAATAATTAATTATCCCTCTCACATGAACCACACATACGACTACATCGCATCCTCTGCACAAGACAGAAGGAAGAACGCTTCTTATCACCAACGCCCTGAAGTACACATGCAACTGTTGCATCCCTGAACTTCGACGTGTATCTTGCTAATGTCATCAGCGTGTAAGGATACCAATACATGTGTGTGTACGAGATATACTATGTCCTGTTACTAAACTCACAGGTAACATTGCGGTTTTTATTTAATTAGCCCTTGACCTGTGTGTATGTGTGTCGGTTTGTGGTTTCTCACTCACCACGCCCCACTTCAAGGATATGTATCATAGCCAAGAAGATGGTTTTATCCTTCATCTTCGGTAAGTCGTTAAATTTTATTGCCAATTAATTTTGTGGTTCATGTTTGAAGATGTGTTATGTGCGGTAGCAGAAGCAGGAGCAGAGGACAAGTATTTACTTTCACACAATGTACTATACTGGTTAATGGGTAATTGGTACTCTTGTCGATGATTATAGACACTTAAGGCACTTGATAGATATTGCGTGGGATATTAAGAGACCTGTTTTTGGGTCCGATAGAATTTTCTTATGGGGTTGATTGAAAAAAGGAAATAAACTTTAACTTTGTGGTGGATCTACGAGTATGAACGGGATTAAAATTTAGCGAGTCGACTTAAAAATTTATGAATCAATATTGTTTTGGGGTGTTTTCAATATTGTTTTTTGGTAAACGTTATGATTATGCTTTTATTCATCTTCCGTGATTTGAGATCATTTCATAAAAAAATGCTACGACATGTTGAGGGTAGGTTAAAGGGGTTAGCTGCATCGAATGGGTGCAACCTGCACTCGGAATCTCAAAAGGAACAATTGTGCTCCCCTGACGTGGAATTTCCTAGCTGAAATACTGGAAAGATAGAAAAAGAAACAAAGTGACTAGAGTTCTGTCGTGTTGGAGCGGCCTCGTCGAAATCATCCTGAAGAAGTTATAAATTTCAGGATTGTGGTTGCTGGCTTTTCAGACAGGTCGCTCAGACGGTGTAGGAAACACTCTCCGATCGGCTTTCTGGTAATGAAGAGACTAGCGCATTTGCATAGGAAGTGTTTTTTTTTTTTTTTTGTTGCGTCAAGGGATGTGGTAATCTTCCAAAAATACTAGTAATCCGGGCTGCTTACATGTACGATTCGCAAGCCCGAATAATCGAAAATGCGCCTACGTTGGGACCAATTCTATTGAACATAATGTACGATGGCATTCTAGGAACAACAAAGGCCGAACGGAGAAGACATCATCAGTTACGCAGACAATATCGCAATTGTAGTAGTGGCCGGAAAATTAGAGGAAGTTGTGTAAAACAATTGCAAACGTGAAGCTATGGCTACAGACATCAGGTTTAGAGCTGGCATGGATGGCATTCTAGGAACAACAAAGGCCGAATGAAGAAGATATCATCGGTTACGCAGACAATATCGCAATTGAAGTAGTGGCCCGAAAATTAGAGGAAGTTGTGTAAAACTGCAATCAAACAATTGCAAACGTGAAGCTATGGCTACAGACATCGGGTTTAGAGCTAGCGGACCACAAAACTGAAGCCATTCTCATACATAAAGAGTGGGGCACCTCTCCATACATGTCGGGTTACAAACTATCGAATTGAAGCCGTACATAAAGTACCTGGGAGTGTTGCTGCACTATAGACTCAGCTTCAGGGCCACCTTATGTACGCAGGCGAGAAGGCCTCCCGGGTAGTAGAGGCACTATACAGACTAATGCCAAATATTGGAGGACCAAGGCAGCCAATCAGATATCTCTTAACAACCGTGAGTAGGTCAATACTCTTGTATGCGGCCCCAAATAGGTATGGATAGGTATGGACATCAGCGACGCATCGTAAGTCATACATTAGGATGATGAACTCGGCGCATAGAATTGCATCTTTAAGGATATGCTGCGCCTTTAGAACTGTATCAGAAGAAGCTATAAGCGTAATATCAGGCCGAATACTTATCGATCTAGACGCGAAGAAGACTGCAGCCCTACGTGAAAACGAGCACGATGACGGAACAACAACTATAGAAGCTATAAAAGCAGAATAGCAACATAAGTGGAACATCACAACCAAAGGGCGTTGGACATACAAATTGATCCCCGAAGTTAATGAATGCATTAGTAGAAAGCACGGAGAGGTAAACTACTACCTAACACAATTTCTATCGGGGCACGGATGTTTCCGGGAGTATCTCTACAAGTACAAGCACGCGGATGACCCATTCTGCCAGCACTGTGAAGAAAAGTGCAGAACGCCAAGCATGTACTGATGGAATGCCAAAATTACATCAAAGCCAGGAACATCCTAGAAAGAGTAATTAGCGGGCAAGTGATCCCAAGCAACCTGACCTCATTTATGTTGGCGAGGAGCAAAGGCTGGGAAACTACAAATGAAGTAATCACAAGTATGATGCAGCAACTGAGTGGAACGAGAAATGCGAGAAACGAAGATCCTGCTAGCTCTGGCAGCTAAAAAGAAATAACGAAATGTCAAACCTGCCCCTGCGAAGGAATGCCTTGACTGGCGGTGCCGCGGGGGAACAACAGGACAGAGAAACCAGAGGGGTTTTTTTTTAGCACGTAACCATGTAGGAGCGTAGCACGGGCTGCAAGTATCCATAAAGTATTTTCACCCCTACCCGCGCATCAAAAAAAAAAAAAACAAAAAGAAATGCGTATTATTCAACACCCTGTACACTTCTACCACTCTCCCCGCGGGACCGCCGTAAGGTATTACTTCGCGGGGCTTGTTAGCAATTTATGCTATGATTCTTGTATTGCTGCTTCTGCTCTGTTTGCTCTCTTAATTATTCGGAGCTCTTTTGGCACATTCGTTATGAGTGTACAAATTTCCAGCCAATTCTCCTCTGAGACCGCAGCATTTGGTTTATAAGGAATGGTGGACTTGGCAGGTTAATTCTCTATTCTGTGAAGCGATTGCAATGGAATATTACGTGCTCTGTATCTTCCTCCTGGTCTGGACAACGTGGACAGAGAGGTGAGTTACCATGTCCAAATCTATGTAAATATTTGCGGTAGCCCGTGTGACCCGATAGGAACTGTGTAAGATGGTAGTTACAATTCCCATACAAGTACACTCGCTCTGTCCAGACCTCAATGGTTGGGATCGGCTTGAAGGTCCATCTACCTTTTGGACTGTTATCCTACCTGGCTTGCCGCATAGCTAGTGATGTTGCCTTCTCCCCCTCCTTTATTCTCTTGACAATACCTGCTTCTTGATGACTCGAGGTTCTCCTTTCGTAGATCCTTACCATCTCATTTGATGCGGATCGTTTCGGTTATGACACAGGATGCTTCGTCCGATATTGTTCAGAACCCACTGATTGTTCTTATCGCACATAGCCTATATGTTGACGATAGTTTTCTCCGTGTTTCTATTGTCGCCGCCCAAACCGTTTATTATATTATAGTGAGGAGAACTCTAACGAGGGAATGAACCTCTGCAAGGTACTAGCAGGGGGAACAATAGACCAGTAGGTCGCAATGCAAGATAACCCTACACAAATAATAATAATAATCATGATGACCGGAAGAACGTCGTTCATCATAGTTTGCCAATCGCACTATTTAGATAGTGCTTATGTTTCTCAAAGGCAGAATAAGATGGATCATTGAACAAGACCTGCTGAGATCGTCAATGATACATTCTTCTTTTCCGACAAAGATTTTCCCTCTCTCTAATGATCGTGAACGGCGGCACAAAAAATTGATCATGCTTACATTTCCTGTTGTTCAGCACCCATCTTTTTTGAATAATCAGACACGATCAGGGATCAGGCTAAAAGAATGTACTGTTCTTTCATTTCAAATTCTAATTCATGACGCATCCTGAAAAAACGTAAAAAATACATGCTTTCTCTGAATTCATGAATAAGGATCGCAAACCTATGCTTGTACATTAGGCCGTAGATGTGCGATCTTTAAAGGTTTGCTATGAAATATCATTCAGCAGATAGACCAAAGGGGCGTAAGTGGTTCGTGTGGCGGACCACTGCGCGTGAGGTTCAAAGTTCGAATCCCAGAAAATAGCAGAAAAGTTTTATCATGGTCCCACCTCTCGCGAACGCCTGACAAACATCCGAGAGTGTTGTTGTCTCGAAAAAGCCTTTTTAAAACAAATTGCCCTTCAAAAATATTGTATAACGCACACAACATGAATGGATGCCAGAAGCCAGGCCCAGGCACTTGAAGAGCTGTCGCGCCAAATATTTATTTATTTAACATATTTATTTTTTAGATAGACCAATGAAGATATGACAATGTTCCCAGATGTCAACCAGAGCCAGAGTGCCAGGCATAAGATTATCTTACTTTCGAGAAATATTTACTTAATTTTCAAGAAGCTCTACTGCTCTTCAATGGATTGATGATTCTTCTTATTCTTCCTATTTTGGCGAGATTATGATCCGAAAAATACGGGATCATAACCCTCCCATTTCTACTGATCCGCCTGTGGGGTTTGCCTATTTTATCTCAGAAAATATCGGCAGGATCACTCGGTTACTGAAGCCAATGAAATGCCGATATTGTCGCATTTGTGTGATCCAGGCGTTTATAGGCCTGTCCCCCTGCCTCGCGATATCTTTGGAACGTTCATAGATATTGCCTTTTTAACGGGGATCAAATGATCTCTTCCTTGAATGTGGCAATACCAGCTGAGGCGGTCGTGCTCTGTCTTTCGTACGATGGTTTCCTTGATGTGAAAGCTTCCACGGATCTTCGAACTTCTTATTGATCTATCAAGCTTTGTCATTCCCGCTGTCATACGAACCATCTTCATCTCAGCTGCCGTTAATTTACTCTCATACGTTTTGTACATCGTCCAACATTGTGAACCGTATGTGAGCGCTGGTTGCATAACCGCGGTGTAGAGCCTACCTTTCAACTTAGGGGGCATTTTTCTGTCGCAGAAGATAGGGGAACTTTCTCGCCACTTCATCCACCCTACGCTTAGCGATAATTGATGCTGGCATCACAGGATGCTTGATTGATTATAGATCCCAGATATTTGAACTTTGCGCACTTGGGAAGCACTGTTCCATTCAAATAAATGTCTGGAATAGGCCTGAGTGGATCAGAGAACGGGCAGCACAAGTACTCTGTCTTTTTTGAACTAATGCGATACCCAGAACGTCCCTAACGTCCACCCACACATCAAGTGCTCGTTGCAGGAATGTAGGATCCTCACTTATGATGGCTCCATCGTCAGCAAAGAATAATTGATGTACCTTGGGGTCCATCACTTTACATTCAAGCAGATAGTCAAGGACTGTAATAAAGAACAAAGGACTTAAAACGCTTCCCTGGTGCACCCCGATTTTGATTGGGAACTCTTCAGTTACTCCAGCGGGGCATCTTTTTTTTTTTTTTGAGGTAGAAGGGGAGGAAGGCAGAGACTGACCCCTGCAGCACTGCGACCTAAAAAGATCTTTTGTGCTATCCCCTGGTTAATTGATTTTGAATTTGTCAACTAGCTGAACTCAAGTTCATTAATGAAGCTAAGAATAGCTCGAGCTGAAGAAGAGGTGACGTCAGAAGGTGATGTAACGCCTTTATTAAAGTGCTTTAGCCTAAGCCTGACTATGGCCGGGGAATCACAGAGTATGTGATGGGCTGTTTAGGTGTCTTCAAGATAGAGACGGCACGTTTTCGATTGAACGCGGCCCATTTTCTTGAGATGGTTGAGAAGGCAATGTCCAGTTAGGAAGTCAGTAAGGATCTTAGCATTCTGTTTGCTAATTGATAGAATGTCTCTAGCTCTATTTTTTGAGAAGTTAGTAAATTTCTTGGAATGCCTTAGGCCGGGTTGAGCATCCCAGTGAGAGAGCATTTGTTCGCGTTCCCAGCGGAGTAGCTCAATTTTAATCTGGCTGGTGGGTATACCGCAGAAGGGTTCAGGTCCAATATAAGGTGATTGGGCACCTAGTCTGGCAAGCTTATCAGCCGCTTCATTACCAGGGATACCTTTGTGACCGGGGACCCACATTAGTGTGATATTATTGTGTGCAGCAAGCTGCAAAAGCGTCTGGAGACAATTCCAAACCAGCTTAGACTTATAGTCAAAGGACGTGAGAGCCTTGAGTGCTGCTTGGCTATCTGACATTATATTAATATGTGATCTTTGGAGGTTTCGTCTAATGCATTCTCTGGCGCAGAGCTCGATGGCATAGGCTTCTGCTTAGAAGATAGTAGTGGATTGACCTAGTGGTGTAAAGAGTTTGTAGTTGGAGCCAAAGATACCAGCTCCAACCCCATTTGAAATTTTTGAACCATCAGTGTACCAATTGATTTGAGATCTTGATTGGGGGATTTGAGGATAGTCCCAGTAGCTGCGGTCAGGTATGTTTACTGTGAAGGGGTGATTGAGGTGGATTCTTTTGGGCATGAAGTCTGAGATGCATACTGCTGGACAGGTAAGTAGCGAAATTTCCTCAAGGATCTTCATGTGGCCAACTAATTCGGAATTTGTATTGTTGCATAATAGATGAGGCTTTAGAGCACTGGCAGCCGCAGTCTTCATAATATTTATGTGTTGGAGTGGAAGGTTTAAGAGAGCTTCCAGCGCAGCTGTTGGGCAGGTGCGCACTGCGCCCATAATACCTGCACATGCCAGTCTCTGCACCTTCTGGGGGGAGAGGGGCATCTTACTCTTGATTTGCTCTTTTGTACATGTCCATGATCACCTTTACATAGGTTTCTGGAACCTCTCGATGTATTGGCGCCACCCATATCAGATCTCGTGGTTGTCTGTCGAATGCCTTTTCAAAGTCAAATAATAAAATATGCAAATCCTTTAAGCAATCACGATGTTTTTCGATTATGATTCTTATACTATGGATTGCATCCATGGTTGATTTACCGGCGATAAACCCTTATAAGTTTTTACAGTCGGTAACCTAATACCCGCTCAACGATCTTCATGTTGTACGACATCAGCTTGATCGAACGATAGTTATCACAGTTTCGAATATAACCCGTCTCTTTGTACACAGGGAGAAGGTAGCTTTTCCTCCATTGATTCGGTATTAGATAACTTCTCATAAATTTGGAGATAAGAATTTTGAGCCATCTGAACCCGATGTCTCCCATTATTTTCTAGAACTCAGAGGGCATCTCGTCTTGCCCAACCGCTTTTCTAATTTTTTGTTTTGAGTATTTGACCGCCTCACTAACTTCTTCGAATGTATTGTCGGGTATTTCTTCACAATTAGGGGTGGCTCTTGGGAAGTATAACCGGGGAAACTGTTCATTTAACAGTCTTTCACAATACTTCCGCCACATCTTCAGAATTTTGTCGTCATCCACAAGAAGCTGGCCATGAGCATTGTTAATAAACGTTGATGAACGAATCTCCTGAGCATTCCTTCTCCTTTGAGCGGCTATTTTGAAGATGGTTGCGCTCTTGTTCATATTGTGTCTTCCCAGCTCCTGGATAGCCTGGTTTGCATTAGCAACCGGGGAAGATATTTTCTCCAACTCCCGATACAGGCCGTCCGTAGTCTCTGCTTGAAGCTGGGCGGACTTCTTCGCTTTTTTCTTGCAACATCTGTATTCCATTTCGAGGCGAGCTTTTTCGTCACCATTATTAGAGGGGCACTTTGACCAAGATTTGAAAGCCGCTTTTTTCTCATTTATCACTTCCTTAGCTTCATCACTCCACCACCATGTTTCTTTGGCGTGGTGGTGGTGGCCTTTTGAAGCTCCTTGAAGCGATTCGACCTTCTTTAAGCAAGTTCGCTTTAGGGAATCCCACATATTGTGTGCTCTGCACTCTTCATCCTCAGCTCCGTTGATGGTATGAGAGAGGTAATTCTTCATCACGAAAACAAAAGCCTCGCCTTTTTCTTTGTCCAGATTGTACCACTTGATTTTCTCAGGGACCGTTGTTTAATTGCTTTTCTTTTGTGTTTTCATACAAATTTCTGTCAGCAGGAGACGGTGTTGCCGAGCGATTGCCTCTCCTAGGATCACTTTGCAATCTTTTACCCGAGGCTTCATGAAACTGGCTACCAAATGGTATTCAATCTGGGTTTCATCTCCACCACTGCTGTAAGTGATCAGGTGTCGGCTTTGTTGGATGAACGTGGTATTTAATACGATAAGACCGTGTGATTTGCACATGCTTAGAATGTCTTCATGCGGGAGGTTCTTAATGCCGTAGCCTAGTCCTCCATGGCAGTCTTCATAGTCTCCGTTTGACTTCCCATCATGTCTATTCAAATCTCCTCCAACAAACAGAAACTCTTCCTTTGGGATGTTCTTAAGGACATTGTGGAAATCTAGACAATGGATTGATGATTTGAATTCAATTTAAAAATGTTTTCATTGAATCTTCTTGTTGATTCTCATAATTGTTGATTATCTGCAGCAATAAGATCAAGATATTTACTAAGATAGTGCGCACAACCACGTTTTATATGCCTCAATGTCCATTTGCTAATACATCACTCCATCAGCAGTTACATAGTCCGCTTCAAATCTCATCAAATGCGTAATCATGGTCAAAATCGTGTTAACATCTCTAATCTTTCAATTAACAGCTTACTAATAAATCGATACTCTGTCAATTATTCCGAAAACAAAATAAAATATATTTTCAACCGACTCCTATCTACTCGTATGTAGTTCACCCTACAGCGCCATTCATATAACCCACCCCCGCCGTGCCGTTTCTAATGGAATTCAATTCACACCCGTATCTTTTCATTCATTGCACGATGGAGGTCGCAATCGCAATTAATCAATCAACAACAATACTATGAGGAGATCAATAAATAAGTAATTCACAGCGCCCGCCATAATCAATAAATGGCACATAAATAACCATCCGATGCTGTTCTCAAGATTGCAGTCTCTTGCTCTCACTATGAACATTTTTTTTTATTTTATTTGACAATAACCGGCGACAGGAAAATAATGTAATCATTTACAACAACTGTTGTAAATGTCAATCAGGATAGGCTATGCCGACGTGCCGTGTTAATTTAATATTTTACTCGCGACGTCTATTAGATTATCTTACATCAAGGATAATTAAAATCCACTCGTTGATTGTTTTATCAGACTGAGAGATGGATTTTCTTGTTTAAATTATCGAAATGTCAATGCGAACGTGTAAATGTATCTATTTATCATTGTATGACTGCCTTGAAGTAGCTCTTGAGAGTGATTTGTTATCTATCGTGTCATAAGTAGATAAAGCCTGAGACAAGTCAATTATCATGTTGGCACACTCTTCCACACAGTAAGTGGGAGATTTTGCACAATCGTGAATGTATCTTCTCGTGAGCTGTCAATACCATTTAATTTATTGAAATTCTTTTCTGTTCATTCGCAGTCAAATTCCACAAGATGCCAACAAATAAACCGTCCCCAGAAAATGACAGCACACGATTGCCCACAACAGTACAGATGACGGCGAAAATAAAATCCTCATCACCATCGTTGACGATCAATTCGACTGGCGGAACGTCACCAACTACTGCCACAGCAGCACCTACAATCACCGCAACTAATAATGCCAATTTGACATCATCGAATTTGGCTATGAACAAGGCTGGTGAGAAGCAACATCGCCGAGGACACGGGATGCATGGTGAAGACGGAGAAGAGACTGATGTCATCGGGGATTTGGTGGGCCATTTTGGCAAGTGGCAGTTCCTAATGACAATTCTACTGTCGCTATTTCAAGTACCCAATACGTTTCACATATCGTCACCAGTATATCAGGTGAGTGTTGTTTATTGCTTAATAAAAATTTTAGAATGACGGGAAATGGATAGGGCGTTGTCTCACAGTGTTAGTCAGATTTTGCAGTTGTTAAAATGATTTACTCGCCCCTATAAGGGTAGGAAGTACGATTAGGTCATGTAGTCGTCACTAGTAAATTCTGCGCTATAAGTGGGATAAGCAAAGTGTACAGGTGCCACTTTCAACATCGATTTCACTTGTCTTTTGCTCAAGAGAGGTATAAAATTATTCTAATCTGTGATTCTTTTGATAGCCCAAATCATATTGTTTTTGTTTTTTTTTTTTTAATCTGGAAGTCAAATCTCTCATCCTTACAAGCACTGTCATTTGCGGTTTTGAAATGGTTTTGTTCCTTGCTCTCTTCAGGGTGAAATTGACACTAAACTCAAATCTTATTATGACGTAGATGTCATAATCAATCGTTAAAATCGTTTAGACGTAGATATGGTGCAAGCTACAGCTTGTGCACAACAAAGTTATTTAAACCATTTGTTATATAAACTCTAGAAGGCGATTTGAGTTTGAAAAAAAATAGATCTACCATTAGCCTTTTTGGAATTTCTTCACTACCTCCAGCCATCGGATTGCCCACCTTTCCAAGAAAAGAAAAGTTTGGAGGGGCCTCAACAACAACATCCGGAGTTTCTATTGAGAAGCCAAGCAACTGGCAGGCGGCTTTAAACCAGGAACACAGACTCTTTGTAACAGCGAAGGCAAATTAGTCATCAAAAGGCATTAAATTATTGATATGTTTAAGCAACACTTCCAGCAGTTGCTTAACGGGCAACAGAAAACTGAAAAACAACAAAGCCAGGCTCTAATGGCCACCCAGCTGAACTTTTTAAATACGGAGGTGAAGCCGGATCACTAGCTATTTGTAGCCAGGGTACGGATGCGGATATCCAGAACGGAGCGAAATCAACGAAATACTGTGAGGAAATTTGACGTCGGGCGGCTACAATCGCAAGAAACCGCCAGACGCTTTGCAGATCGAGTTTCTTCTAATCTTAATCTAAGTCCTATGTCGCCAGCAGCAAATGCGGAGGACCAGTAGTAGCGTTGCCAACAAGCCAGAGATGCCGCCTCTGATGTACTGGTTTTCTCTCGGCCATCACAACGAAACCCTTGGTTTGACGAGGAATGCCGACAAGCACATGCAGCTAAACAAGAGGCGTACAAAGCGGTGCTACATAGACGGACTAGAGCTGCTCGCGAGCTCTACGAGAAGAAAAGAGAAACATCGAATTCTCTCAAAAGAAGAAGCATGAGAAACGCTCGATCGAGGAGATTGAGAGACTTTATTGCAGGAATGATGTTCGAAATGTTACCAAAGAACATGCCAGGGTTTCAAAGCCAGAACAGGAGCCTGAAGGGATGAAAATGGTAATATAGTAGTAGAATCACAGTCGGTGCTGAGGATATGGAAGGAACACCTCTGCAGACTATTAAACGGCGATGATGACCAATATTCCGCTGTCAGGCAGAATGAGCTATTCAACAGTGACGATGACAGTCAAGATTCCCGTCAACCCAATCAGAACGAAGTGAGGATAGCGATATCTAAACTCAAATCCAACAAAGCTGCTGAAGCCGACGGCCTTGCCGCTGAACTTTTCAAGGCAGAAGGAGATGAGTTCGTAAGGAGCATGCACCAGCTCATCTGTAAAATCTGGTCGAACGAAAGTATGCCCGATGAATGGAACCTCAGCATCGTTTGCCCGATCTTGAAGAAAGGAGACCCTCTGAACTACGCCAACTACAGAGGTATAAGTCACCGGCGACGTTGACGCATATAAGATCCTGTCTGCCGTTTTATGTGAACGTCTAAAACCGATCGTCAACATCCTGATAGGTCCTTATCAGTGCGGTTTCAGGCCCGGAAAGTCCACCATTGACCAAGTATTCACACTACGGCAAATTTTGGAAAAAACCCATGAATATAAAATCGATACGCACCACCTCTTCATCGATTTCAAAGTTGCCTATGATAGCATGTATAGAGACGAGTTATGCAGAGCCAGGTCTAGTCGTGGCATCCCTGCCAAGTTCGTCCGTTTGTGCAGAATGACGATGGAGAACTCTCGCTGCTCCATCGAAGTCGGTAAGAACATCACCGAACCGTTCGATGTCAGGAAAGGTCTTAGACAAGGCGACGCGCTATCATGCGATTTCTTTGACATAGTACTTGAGAGAATTGTACGAAACTCACAAGCCAACCCTGGAGGTACAATCTTCTTCAAGTCTGTACAACTACTCGCTTATGCCGATGACATTGACGTAATCGGAAGAACTCACCGGGTCGTCAAGAGGGCATTTACGAGTATTGAGAACGAGGCAGCAAAGATAGGTTGAGCGGTCAATGAAAGCAAAACAAAATATATGCTGTCTACAAAAAAGGACACCCAACATCGGCATTTTGGACAGAACGCCACAAAAGACAGATGCAATTTTGAGGTAGTAAAGGATTTTGTCTAGCTAGGCTCTATGCTGAGCTCCGCAAATGATATTAGTAGGGAGATCACACGAAGAATTACTCTTGCCAATCGTTGTTTCTATGTGCTAAGAAGGCAATTGAGTAGCAAAGCCCTATCTCGAACTACTAAGGTAACTCTTTATAAGACACTAATCATCCCAGTCCTGTTGTATTGCGCAGAGGCATGGGCTTTGACAAAACCGGATAAGGATGCCCTTGGTTATTTCGAGAGAAAAGTTTTTGGAGCGATCTTTGGTCCCGTCTGCATAGACGGTGAGTGGAGGAGAAGGTACAATGCCGAACTATATGGCTTGTACAAGGACATCGACTTACCCAGAAAAGTTCACACACGGCGACTAAGATGGCTGGGTCATTTAGAGCGGATGGAGCCCAACGTTCCCACCAAGAAAGTCTTCGAATCCACCCCGGATAAACGACACAGTAGAGGACGACCTCGCGGTAGTTGGCGCAAATAAGTGGAGGGGGATCTCAACCAACTTGGCTTGCGCAACTAGAGGCAGCTGGCTCGTAACCGTGCTGGCTGGAGAGGTGCGTTGGTTGAGGCACAGGTCCACCCCAGACTGTAGCGCCACCTAAGTAAATAAGTAAGTAAGTAGACCCAGCCTGTCGAGCTTAGGTAAAATATGAGGGCTCCCTTTTATTAGATATTTGTCCCGGGTCGTCGAAGAAGAGTTAACCTAGGGTACGCTGTCTGGTTCTCACTAAGTATAGGCATAGTCTCCTATCGGGCAATAGCCTCTACTTATAGCTACTATTCCGGCAATATCTGGTCTTGATCTACTAATTAGGTCATTTGATTTAGGTTTGTGATATCTGGGCCATGTCTTCCTTTATATAACGCAGCTAGAAAGCGATTTCCACTCGTGGTTAGCTAGCTGTAAGAAGTGATTGTGAATGTTACCCTTGACGACTCCCAGCGGAATATTGACTCTTTGTATTAGACAGTCGATAGAGCTGACCGCTGTCTGGCCAGATCGTACGCTCGCTCGTTTCGCTCGAAGTTTGTGTGTCCAGGTACCCAGATGAAGGTGACTAGGGAGCGCCTAGTTTGTTTAGATCTTCCTGGCATTGCTCTACCAGTTTTGAAGATGTGATTACTGAAGCAATGGCTTTGATAGCAGCTTGGGTATCAGTGAAGACAGCAAGACTGCGTTTGAGAGCTGGGAGGGCATTCAGTATGTGGCAAGCCTTACAAATCGCGAGAAGTTCCGCTTGAAAGACACTGGCGAAATTCGGTAAACGGAAAGACTTCGAGACATTCAGCTTGTCAGAGAAAATATCTGCGCCGACTCCGGAGTCCATTTCCGATTCATCCATGTAGGCGGTTATGTCGGAAACTTTAATCATCTTATGGCTTTTCTACTCAGCTCTGGTTGGGAAGCTTACTGAAAAGAGTTTGCTGAAGTTTAAAGTGGAGGTTTTGTAATTAGTCGAAGACGTAACCAGGCATATTGGTACCACCTCCAGGATTCTACTAAGCAGTGTCTGGTTGCATATGATTCAACCAGCACCCAGACTCTCAGAGCCGGGCAGCGCTGCATAATGCTATATCCTTGATGTGTATTTTAAGAGGGGTCAGGTTGAGGATCAGAGTTAGAGAATCCGTTGGGCAGGATCTCAGAGCGCCCGTACTTACTTTATGTCCTGTATCCCCTTGTGGGTCCTAGGGCCATCGTGTAGGGTTTCTGGCAATGTGTCTGAGTTCTCCCCAACTTTTCCCTAACTGCCGTGCCTCCTTCTCGACTGTTCTGCGCCATGTTCTCCTTGGACCGCCAGGTCTTCTGCCATTCTGAGTTTGAGGGTTCCATTGCATAGCATGGTTCGCTATGGAGCTGTCACCCTTACGGAACGTGTGACCAATCCACTGCCACTTCCGCCGTTGGATGGTTGTGCCTATTGGTTCCTGACCCGTTCTCTCGTAAAGGTGTTCGTTAGAGATACGATCGGGCCAGAAAATCCTTAAGATAGGAGCGCCCGTGACACCTACGCATGCTGCTCTTTGGACCTATTTTAGTTTAACGACGTTATATTTTCTACTAAGGGCAGGCTGCCAGATGCTAGCCTCGTAGGTGGGAATTGGGCGCACAATGGCTGTGTATATCCAAAGGATTATTTTGGGCTGAAGACCCCATTTCCAGCCGAAGGTTCTACTGCATGCGTAGCAGGCTATGCTTGCTTTCTTAACACGCTGTTCAATATTTAGCTTCCAACTAAGTCTTGGGTCGAGTATCATACCTAAATGCTTTGCATTAGAGCCCTGTTTTACTGTTAGGCTTTTTTTTTTTCATTCTTTAATGATCTTCTAATATTAGCTTTCAAGACACGGTTCCTTTATTAACATCAATAAGTAGCGGCAGACGGTGCTTCTATTCCTCTGGCATGGTTTCCTATCGAATAGTGACCAACAGAGAGGCACTAACCACTCGATTTTTATTGTAACACAACGCAGTCAAATATTAAATATATGAAAAAGAAATCCGTTTAAGATTGATAGAATCTGCACTAAGACATACAAGACATAAAATTCGGATACTCTGCGATTACAAGGAGTCTTTAATTTGACTTTCCCTGCCTTACTCTGTGTTAGTTCCGATATACATAATACCTAGAAGCTGCTACTTCCGCACCCTGTTTGATTTTTACACGGTAAGTACCCCATCACACTGATCATCCCATATGGAATCAAACCCAAGGACAATAGTTGTGTAGAGCTGAAATTTATTGCGAGCAAAATCCTTCCAAAAGAAGTCAAATGTGAATTTATTTGATTTCCATTTCCAAGCCATTACTAGGACACTTCATGACGAAGGAGATAAACTCTCCTTACAGACTCGTTTGCCCTCATTTTGACTTCTTTTGTTTTCCGCTCAGATCATTACAAAACGAAATACACTTCAACTCCCCCAAGCGCCTTAATTTGCCTCAATTTCAGTCTTTTTTATGTACACACAGACTATCCTTCGTTTGTCGTTCCCATTTCACCTGCACCACCACCGGCACTAGCAAGCAGCAGTACCATGTCACCTCTGGTGCTACTGCTGCTGCTGCTGCTGCTGCTATCGGAAGCCGGCAATTTTCTAACTCAGCCATTCGAAAGTAATAACCTCCCCTAAAACAGAGCAGCCCGAAATGGGTTACCCTACGACTACAACTACGACTATGACGACTACCAAGGAGGATGAAACATCAAAGTCTGATTCATGTGAAAGTATCGTTTTCCTCTAGCGTCCTTGAAATGTGTGTGTGTGTGTGTTCTAACAGGAGTTCCCTACTCTACTCAAGCAATTGAAACAGACAATAATCCCAGCCATGGGAATTATATTTGATGTGCGGCATGAGAGGGCTGCCTGCCACAAACATAAAAATCGCATCAATAGATTTTACGCATACGAAATTGTTTTCCAAAAACACATACCGATTGAATCGGAAGAGCGAAGAAGTTGACTGAAATCCTCAAAGGATTCAATTATGTATGCGAAGGTATGCAAAGTCTCCCGTGTGCTCGCATGATGATCGCTCACATATAGGGCGGAGCGGGTGCTGGCGGCTGCGGAGCACGGTTGACAGCGGGCGATAAAAAGGCACAAAACCTGAAGAAAGGAAATCGAATTTTGTACTTTTCTTGGAAATCCCCTCTTGATTTTCTATTGAGCCGGATGAGCTTGAGAAGAGGTTTCCGATTAGCATGTTGTGTTGTTTTGTCAAAACTTTTTATGGGAATTGTTTTGTTTATTGCTTGAAGTAGTCGACGGGAGAGAACGGATGGGGATTAGCATAAATTTGGGCGGAAAGATGTTGCCTAATGGTTCAATGGTTAGCTAAGATGTGTTTTAAGGCTGCAAAATGAGCTAACTTTTCGATGGGATTACAATAATCGAATGGCAAGAGTAGGAATGCTATTTTTTTCAGGGGGAGGAGGAGTAGAGTAAACAGGTCTTTGCTTTGCTTTTAAACTGGACAATTTTTTTCAAACTTTAATTTTATTTTAGTCCAGGTGCGCAGTATGCTGCTCGTAAGTTGTACTTTGCTGTAGTACCATTCTTGTCAGAATGTAAAGTGCACTTTTAAGATTTTCTGAAAGGGGCATCAAGGATAAATAATATATGGCATCATGAACGACTTGATTGAAGTCAGATATCTCCGATTTGGAGCGAAGATCCACAAGACTTAATAGTGATCAGCAGTGTGACATTTTTGTTTTTGTGCGGCAACAATACCAGGGGAATTATCTTCTTGGTAAGAGTGAGGTTCTTAATTAGAATCAAACTTCAGAAGCTTCCTTATGATAACAATATTTTTTGGATGTTTGTCAGACTTTCGGGAGAGGTAAACGATATCTATTGTAAGGTAAGTTGGCTATGATTTTTCACACCATCTTGGGATTCATTTCCGATAAGCCTAAAGATTTGATGCCAGCTTGCCTATATGAAACATAATCTCCATGCCTCGCTTCACATAAATTTGACGTGGTTCGGTATAATTGGTCCTCTCTTTTCAGTGTCCGGGATATGAAACCTAAGCACTGAACAATTGTAGTTTTGGAACAATTTATCTTCAAGGCCTAAAATGATTACTAATAATAATAATAATAATAAGTTCTTTATTTTGAAATAATATTTTCCAAAAAAAAGAAAAAAAATGCTTTTGCTTCAAAATTATAAGTTAAAATAAATAAAAATTATAAGTTATATAGTATTAAAGAACATACGACATGGATTGAACCGTCTGTCGGTAGAGAAGTCTGTTTACGTTTAATTCATTCTTCTGTAATTTAATCAAATTCTTCTGTTATTAGCTTTCTATAATTTAAACCGGAAGTTATATAGTTAACAACATTTTTCCAATTTTCTTCTAAGCCTCCATTTAAAATATTAATTATTTCCTCTTCTGAGAGCATATTTTTATTAAAGTATTTGCATCTAAACTCCCTAAGCACCTGGCATCTGCCCATAAAATGTTGGATTGTTTCTTCTTCCCTTAAATTGCAGAGCGTGCATAGTCTTGTATCTCCAATGTTAAAGCTATTTCCATTTAGGCGTATAAGATCTGCTCGCGCTTTAATAATCCAGCTAATATCACTTTGCCGGCTGTTGTCATTGCAATAAGCGTTGGCTTTAGTAAAATCGAGGTTTTTGTAGATTCGCGTTTCGCTATTTTTGGCTTTGGATACATGCTGGTGATATATACGCTGCTTCAGATTTTCACTTAGTGCTATGCATTTACTATGCCACTCATTTTGGGAAAGGTGTTCATCATCCCAGTTTAGACCTAAGTCTGACTCCAAACTTTGAAGCTATTTGAACCAAAATAGCTTTTTAGTCTTTATCATGTTTGAGAGTTTATGTGGAAGCCTCTCTACATCGTATTCAAAAAGTGTATTTGCTATATAACGCATATGTAGATTCAAGGTGTAAATATGGCCTTCTTCCGCTCCAGTTTCTATTGCTATCACATAGTTTGGAATAAACTCAGGTAGTTTTAATGTACGTTTTACAAAATATCGTTGCAATTTATCTACCTCCTCGAAACAAGAATACCCCCATACTTGCGCTGCATATGTTTGTACTGCTCTGCAGGCAGCTAGAAACAACTTCAATTTCAATCTAAGCGTGACCTGTTTCTTTCTAAAGAAGTCTTTCCATGTAGCATTTATGCTTGCTTTAGCTGCAGCGTTTCTACTTTTAACATGCTTTAAAAAGGACATTCCTGGTGTTAGTATTACTCCTAAATACTTATACTCAGCAGCAATTTTCACTGGTTCACCCTTGTACGTCCTCTTCTCTTGTCTTCCTAGTCTCCTGCCTCTACTGAAAACCATAACTTTGCTCTTGCTCATATTAACTTCCATACCCCAGGTATCGCAGTATGTATCTAATTTATTGATCATCCTTTGCAAAGTTTTGACATCATCGGCCAAAATCACAATATCATCGGCATACAGTAGTAGCCTTATGTTTAGCGAGCCCAAATATAGTCCTCCTCTCAGATGTTCATGCAGATCATTAAGATACAAAGCAAAAAGTAATGGTGATAGCAAGCATCCTTGTTTCACGCCAGTATGTGTTTCAAAAGAGTCTGAGAGTTCACATCCAGTCCACACCACTGAGTTTGTGTTTTTATATATGGTGCACTTTGTAAAAAACGAACTATTTTTGAAGACACTCCCATTTCGAGAAGTTTGTACATTAGGAGCTTTCTTGGCACTTTGACGAAAGCTGCCTTGAAATCTACAAAAAACGCATACACTTTCTTGTTTTCTGCGAATTTTAGTTGGATTATTGCCGTTACGTTGTAGATGTTATCTGTTGTCGAGTACTGTTTGCGAAATCCAGCTTGGTATTCGTTTAGTTTCCTATGTTCTTCAACCCATACTGACAACCGCTCGTTTATAATACCCATGATGATTTTGGCTATACAGTTCATAAAGGATATGCCTCTGTAGTTACAAGGTTGATTAGCATCTCCCTTTTTAAATATAGGAAGCACAATGCTTGCACCAAAGGTCTCATCTACACTGCTTCTAATTAGGGCCAGGTCATACGCTGAAGCTAACTTTTCTATGAACTCATCCGAGGCATTGATAAAAAATTCATAAGGTATTGGGTCAACACCTGCTGCTTTGTTCAGTTACACCTTAGATAACACACACTTAATTTCTGCTGCTATTATTGGTCGATCTAGGTCTTCATCTACATTCAATCTTGGGGCGTACATTATGTCTTTAACATTGTTGGATGGGTTTAAGGCGAACCCCATAGGCGGATCAGTGGAAATGCGGTGAAGTGGGAGGGTTGTGATCACTTGTTTTCGGATCATGGCCTCGCTGATAAAGGGAAGAAGAAGAAGATTGTTGGATGGGTTTAAGAGCGATTTGAAGTAGCTCCTGAATTCTTGGGCTCCAATAGCCTTCCCAGTTTGAAATTATTGGCGCCTAATTTTTCTTTCGCCAGTGACCACCATTCTTTACTGTCTTTTATACTATTAATTTTTCTTTCAATATCCTGGTAATAATACTCTTTCTTCTTCTTGCAGATAACATTATAAAAATTGTTTGCTTCAATGTATTTTCTTCTATCTTCAAGGCTATGCGTTTTTCGAAATTCATTTAATGCGCTAAATGACTTTTTCCTATATTCCTCACATTGATTATCAAACCATTCGCTTCTAAAATTTGTTTTTCTATTTGATTTTAGTTGCAATGGCGTAGACTGCTTTATTATTAATTCTAAATCTTTCAAATCAAATTCAGATTTATGTTGTGCTAACATTTCTATGTTCTCGTTCAATTTAGTGACGTGTCGCTCTTTAACTATGGGTCTCCATAACAGTTTAGGTAAAAGACTAAGCCTTTTCCTAGTATTTGTCGTGGACCTTAAGTTAAGGCTAAGTTGAATTGGGAGGTGATCAGACCAAATTTTCTCTACAACTTCGAATTTTTTTATCAGATCCAGGATTTCTTGCGAGGCGGCACATATGTCATTAACAGATTTTCCTACGTAAGATAAATGTTTCCTTCAGTATCTCCAATTGTCCTTGCATTCAAAACTATTAACCCATAGTCATTGCAGAAATCG
The DNA here is from genome assembly GCA_945910035.1 of Brachypalpus laphriformis. NCBI lineage: Eukaryota > Metazoa > Arthropoda > Insecta > Diptera > Syrphidae > Brachypalpus > Brachypalpus laphriformis. The sequence continues at coordinate 13,649,984 of OX246754.1, read as the reverse complement.
AGAAATTCTCTGCCTTTCGCGTTTATTGTCGCATCGTGCGAAAATCTCGTTTCTGTACCTGCGGCAAACAAAGCTTTGTAACATTCTTCAATGTTTTGTTGTAGTTGACCAATTCGTACATTAATATCCCCAATTAACATTGGATTGATTATACCATATCTCGTTTGCCGAATAAATTCTTCACCACATTGAATTCCTCGTTCCAGTTTGCACCGCGAATGTAAAGCGGCACTATTGTAAAATTAAGTGTTCTTGTTTTGAATCGGACAATATCTACGCCACCCACCTCATCAAAGAAATGTTCCACACCAATGTTACGCAAGTCTTTCTTAACCCCATAAAGACATCCGCCTATGCTTCTTCCAAAACTACTATTACGCGTGGCCGACTTACACTTTAAGTGAAAGTTATTGAATTTATTTTCTATTGAATAGTTTTTCTATTTTTTTATTATCGGCATGTGTCTCAAAAAGTGTAAATACTTCAAATTGTTGGATATACTCAAAAAAATCTAGATGCAAATACTTGTTCTCTAGACCATGTACATTATAAGCAACTATTCTAAAATTCATTAATATATTTTCATTTGGATTAGTACTTTTTTTAGTTTTTTTACTTATTTTACTTCTACAAGAAGTTGCTAGTTTTTTGAAATTTTCTTCGCAATAATGTTATTATAATCTAAGTTAATATTGCTACAAAATGTTTTACCATAAATATTACTTAATACCTTTTCCGCTTTCTCGTGGCCGCATATTAGCTCATTTCGCTGATTCCAGACAAACTTGTTACCGTCGATTACCAGCTTATCATCTCGGACGCTCACTCGCTTGCTCCTATTCACTGCCAGTATTGCCCTCCTCACTTCAAGCATAACCTTTTTTCTTTGCTGTCGCTCAGTATTCAAGTCTTTTTCGATTGAAATTGAAGTACCCACCAAATTCATCGTATGCTTGAGTACCTCATGGGCCATTTGTTCGCTACCCATTACTGCCATAACCGTCATTTTGCAATTATTTTCGTAGAATATTTTCGTTGATTCCAGTTCAATCGTAGTAGATATTTTTAGTTTGTCTTTACAGGTTGTTATGATAGCATCCGTCAAAGAGCCATGTGCTTCAATGCCCCGAAAAATTAGGTTTTTCCTTTTCAACTGATCTTCCAGCTGATCTTTGCTGATAAATCGCTCATATGTTGCTTGACATCTTCCAGATCCTCCTTAATTGGTAATGTCTTCAGCTTTTCGTCAAGGAGCGCCGCCATGGTGTCTTGCATCAGGCCTACCAAGTACTTAACTGCCATCTTGCCTACTGATTCTTCTGGTATCATCCCTCCAGGCGACGTTTCCGTCAACTTTCGCTTAGGTACCGGCGTACCATCTGCTAAGGTCTTCTTCTGTGGTGGTGTACGTTGCATACTTCTTGATGATTACTATATATTTTGTAAGAAGTCACACAACATATTTATACTATCTTACACCGTTTTCATCTAATTTAAGATGTCTTTAAGACAAAAGTTTTCGAAATCATTTGGAGTCATCTGAATGCAATAGAAACTTTTAAGAACTATTCGCATAACAGCTTATAGAATTGATGAATTATGCAATCAAATAGTGCATTAGGGACTAGATTGATCTAGAGATTTAGTTCAAACTATCTATGTACAATTGTAACGGTTGCGAGGACGTTATAGATGACACACCTCCTAGCAATAACAATAACATTAAAGTTGAAAATTGGAGAGTATCCAATCTGAAATCCTTCTCAGACCATACGTAGTAAAGTCTCGTGTCCAGTCGAGTATAGCAGGAAAACATTCCCACCTTGGTGGAGTGAGGAACTCTCACGTTTTAGAAAGTTAACTAGAGAGACTTTCAATATCTGCCACAGCTGTAAATACAGGCAGCCTTATAAAGACTGACCTACAAAATATAAACAATCTGTCAGAGTGGCTAAAAGACAGTGATGTACAGAATACTGCCAATCCATAGAGACCCTCAAGGACTCTGAAAGACTCAGTAAAATTTTATCGAAAGAACACTCAAATCCATCCCTCTTTAGAAAGATGGATGGGAAATAAACTGAATCAACAGCAGAATCTCTTCAACTTCTGATAAACACCCATTTTCTCGGATGCACAGATAACAGCACGGAGCCTGCAGGCTCCCAGCGCCCGCAATTTAGCGTCTGGAAAAGCCTTGTAGTCATTATTACAGAAGAACAAATTTCATGGCAGTGAACAGCTTGCTCCGTATAGATTCCCGGGCATGGACGGAATTCTACCCATTATTCTACAAAGGTCGCAAGACCTAGCAATTCCATAGCTCACATCGATTTTCAGGAGCTGTTTACTGAACAACCACGAACCCCAATCACGGAGTGAGAGTGGTTTTCATTCCAGAAGCAGGCAGACGCTAAGTTCCTTTGTACTGAAGACTCTCGGACCAAAAAGTTTTGGTGTAAAACTGAACTGATGCTATTCACCACTAAAGCCAAAATACCTGACTTCGCATTTCCTCGGGTAAAAAAAGGTTATAATACAACCAAACTTAGCAAGGTACTGGCATGTATAGGCACTACAGGCGCTATACGGTCAACCCCGGATGATGCTCTAACAGTCTTCCTGCATCTTCTACCCCTAGATCTACACATAACAAAAATCACAGCACACAGTGCGATAGAGATTTAGGGAGTCTGGGTGCTGGATTACGAAACCCTATGGGCATAGTAACATATTAGACTCTCTGCCGGGAGAGTCGAAACGAAGCGTTTTGACGTTCAATTCCTCACAAGATGAGAATGGCAAGATGGACAGCTTATTAAGGATTTCGACGTAACAATCAACACAGACGGTTCAAAAACGGACTGTGGAGTCAGTGCGGGTGTATCTTGTGAATCCTCAAACATCTCAAAATCATATAACGTGTGCGCCATCTTTTATATCGGTATGTAAACATTGAATAACTTTGACATTTATCAACCGCTTGACTTAAACAGACATGTTTTTCAAACGTCAGTTTAGTACAATTTTAACCATAAATTGCTTCACACCGAAACAACGCCCCGAAATAGTGACACTGTATATTGAAATTAGTCGTTCAGTTGTGTTAACTCAACGTGCATATCGTCGAAAATATCGTGGCCAACAAGCACCGTCTGACAACACTATTCGTCGTTTGGTGTCGAATTTTGTTAAACACGGGATAGTGGGAGATCGTCGACATGCCGTTCATCAACCCCCAAGACGTTCCAATGAACTGGTTGAAGCGGTAAAAGAGACTGTTGCCGAGAACCCACGTGTGTATCGTATCGTCACCGCGCTTAGTATTTTGGCGCCAGTGGAACCACCTTGCGGCGCATTTTGAAGGATGATTTGCATTTGTTTCCGTATTAAGTGCAATTGACTCAAAGAATATTGCCAACAGACCGTCCACGTCGCACCGAATACGGCCAAACAGCCGCTCGAATGGTTGACACTGAACTTGATTTTTGGAAGCAAATTTTGATGACCGACGAGGCCCATTTCACACTCTCTGGCGCCGTTAACAAGCAAAATTGTCGCATTTGGGGAACGGAGAATCCACACGAGATCCATAAAACACCATTGCATGACCAAAAAGTAACTGTTTGGGCCGGCGATTGCGCCAAAACCATAATTGGGCCATTTTTCTTCAGGGAAGATGGATCGATATCATTGGATGTTGACTCATTATGTCTGCCCACAAATGTGTGAAAAAGGTCTAGATGGTTACTGGTTTCAACAAGACTATGCGCCATGCCACACTGCAAATCAAACAATGCAGTTTCTGCAACTAAAATTCTCTGGACGTGTGCCGTCGAAAAATGGCGACATTGACTGACCCCTCCCGACTTCTTTTTGTGGGGTTATTTGAAAAGCAAAGTGTATGCCAGCAAGCCTCAGACTATTGATGAGCTCAAGGCAAACATTTGGGCGGAAATCATCGCTATACGGTCCGAGATGCTCGAAAAAGCAAAAAGGGCACATTTTGCTTTGATCAATAGAGGCGGCCACTTGATTGACGTTGTACTCAAAAACTAGTCCAAATAAATTATAGGAGACCAAAATAAATAAAAATATCTCATATATGGAAATCGGTTCTGTTTTTTTTTTTAAGTTATTCAATATTCACATACCGACATAAAAGATGGCACACCCGTAGACTTTCAGATGTGTGCTAGTGCCTTTCAGGCAGAATTACTCGCTGTCCGGGAACCCCGTGGCAGATCAAATTGCTATCAGAGGGCTGTTTACAAATGCATGTGGATGAACACATTAGGTGCACTCTTAGGGTTTAAGGTACATTGTGTATGCTTTCATGGCTTCAAATGATTTAACTAGAGTATGCTGCGCGTTTTAAGATCGTATTGTTAACTTTTGAGTTTTATAATGCTTTGTATTGTGTTATCACATGTCACCTCATCAGGTTTAACTACATCCGAAGAGGTTAACAATGCTCTTTCGGCAGTAAAAACAGGAAAGGTAGCAGGCTTCGATGGCATGTACCCGGAATTTCTTGTACATAGCGGAAAGAGTACAAAGCGATGGCTAGCGAAATTCTACAGCAACATACTTGATTCAGGCATAATCCCACCGGCGTTTAGGCGAACGAAAATCATAGCCATTCTTAAGCCTGGTAAACCTAGCGATGCACCAGAAAGTTATCGTTTTATAGCGCTCTTGAGCATCTGCTATAAACTACTCGAACGCCTTATCTACAATCGAATAAGACCTACGATCAACGAGCTCATACCTGTCGAACAAGTCGGGTTTTGTGCGGGTAGAAATTGTACGGACCAGGTACTCTCATTGACGACGCATATCGAGGCAGGATATGAGGATAGGCTTAAAACATCCGTTCGTTCGTCGACTTAACCGCAGCATACGACACCGTCTAGAAGGATGGGCTTATCTTTAAGCTACTGAAAGTAATCCGGTACCTGGGGATTTCGCGCCTTATCAATAACCTGCTTTCAAGCCGCTTATTTCAAGTTTTCATCAATAAGGACAGAAGCAAAATAAGAAAGCTCAACAACGGCTTGCCGCAGGGCTCCGTTCCCGCTCCCTTGCTCTTTGACCTCTACATAAGCGACATGCCAGCAACCGTTTCAAGGAAATTTGGATATGCAGATAATCTGGCAATCGCCACTCAGGACAAGGACATAACGAACACAGAAAGAATTCTAACTCTAGACCTTGAGCAACTCAATATATATTTTAGACAATGGAGACTGTGCCCAAGCATGTCTAAAACAGAAGTTTGCTGCTTCCACTTTACCAGCCAAATAGGAAGTTATATACTGAGTGTCCAGTTTAAGAGCACTCTACTTAATCACAACCGAAACCCGAAGTACCTAGGCGTAACCCTAGACAGATCCCTTACATATAAACAACACCTAACAAATGTTGCTGCAAAACTCAAAACTCGCAACAACATCATCCAAAATCTCACTCGATCGACTTGGGGGTCTGGTGCATCTACGCTTGGTACTGCCGCACTTGCTTCGTATACTCCACAGCGGAATACTGCGCCCCAGTTTGGCTGAATAGTGCACACGTACCCAAGGTGGACACTCAACTCAACAACACCATGAGACTTATATCCGGCACCATAAAATCCACACCAACACGATGACTTCCTGTACTGTGCAGCATTGCTCCACCTCGCCTGCACCGCGCCGTTTAACCACGCTATTGAGGGAGCACACAAAAGTATTGGCGAACACTGAGCTGCCCATCCACCATGACATTACTATGCTCCTGTCATGGCAGCAGAGACTAAAGTCCCGGCATCCAACTACCAACCTTACTGAAGAGCTTGCGCGTGATGATTTCGATCTGAACTCTATCTGGTCAGTAGATTGGACAGCATCAATGCAAGCTGATAATATCACCATCTCGAACTCAATATGCCGACCCTTCGGGTTTGAATTACCGCGCAATGTCTGGTCGACGCTCAACAGGATCCGAACCAACCACGGAAGATACGCAGACTCGCTGTTCCGCTGGGGAATCGCTGATTCTCCCGCCACCGATTGCGGAGCCCATCGACAGACTATCTATCACATTGTTGCAGAATGTAGCAAGCGGTCCTACCCTGACGACATCCAAGACTTTGCGGATATTAGTAACAACTCTGCTGTGATAGACTGGCTACAAAACTTAGAGGTTGTTAGTTAGTTATACTTATCTTGTATTTGTATTTAATACTGTGATCACTAAATGTTAGTTATTTAGAATAATTGTATTTGTCGTTTAACTTGTAAGTACAAGTTTTGTTATGTGTAATATGTAAATCCATACGCTAAATAAATAAATAAGGTGCATATGACTAAGAATATTGCGTATTGGAAAATAGCGTTCGCAACTTGATTTTGTCAGTTTTTCTCGTAGCGCAGGGCACACAGGATAGGACTTAACATATTTGCTCATCATAAGACCACCATAGGAATCTCTGAAAACACAAGTTTTCTATTCTGTGTATATATGGTAAGCTTGGATAGAGGTATACAACGAAAGACTTTACTTGCTTTGTGCTTTCTTAAAATTATTATAAATTGTTTTGACTAGGTGTCTTAGGCGTATTATGGAGCACTTACGATAAACTAGGTCCAGGCCAACAATCCTAATTTAAGCACCTACAAACGTGTATCAATAAAACTCTATTTTAAAATTGATCGAAAATCCATTCTTTCAATTCCAGGCAGCAAATAAAAATTTCTGGTGCAGTCGACCCGAAAATCTCCGAATCATTCCCGTCGATATATGGCGGAATATAAGTGATTCGATGGATAATTGCTTTCAAACGGGTTACGACTACAATCAGTTGTCATTTCCGCCGGATCTAAAAATCGAGGTGAGTTGTGTTTACTTTTCCAAAATAACTTATCTACATACGAGTACCATTCCGCACTTTTTTTTTTCTTTTTGATTTATTGAAACGTTTCTCATTCTCCTCCTTAATAGGGTAATCTACCAGACATTCCATACAATACCACAAGGATTGCGTGTTCATCCTGGGAATATGATAACGATGATAACTTAGGCAACACATGGACATCTGAATGGAATTTAGTCTGTGACAAGGAGTATCTGAAGAATGTCGCCGAGATGTTCTTTCTATTGGGGGTGGCAACAGGTGGTATCATTTCCGGATATTTGTCAGATAAATTCGGAAGGAAAACCATGTTATTCATATCAGCAGTGTTGCAGACAATTTTCGGTAAGAGTGATGGATTTGTTTTTGAGTGGGAGTTCCTTCTATTTTTTTTTTTCTTTGCATGGACTGATGTGGGGGTGCTGTGTTTTTGGTAGAAAATCGTGTATCATAAGAAAACGATTAGGCGAGGTTCGACATAAGTGAAACGTTTGAAATAAAAAAAATTCCCTTTCACGTGGAAATTATTTCCGCGAATTTGTTCGCAATTTCCGCTTATGTGACCTAGTCAGCAAACAAGTGTCACTTTCATTCGACACGCTTACTCTTTTATAAACATCTGCAGACGGGAAACATTGAGTTTACTTATGCTATGGTTTCAAGCAAAGCAAGTATGATAACCTCGCCTTTAGGTTAGTCTTCATCAGCAAGCTGACCATTGAAATTAATGTTTTTATAAATGGTCGAAATTGGATCCAAAATTTCCCATACTTTAAGGAACATATTCTGCACAAGTTTCTACTCTTTCATGCGATCCGTCAAAAATATAGTTTGTTAGTTTTAGCAAGACTTCAACTCGACAAACTTTTAGTAGAACGAACGTATTTCAGAACTCATAGCAGCAACTAGAAGATTTTGGATTGAGCTCATTGCTATTGAAGTTTTGGGGTAGAAGTGAATGAAAGGAAGACACCCATTACATAATGCTTGTTCCCAAACTAGTGTGGAAGGAGTCAAACGCATCTTTTTATAGAAGTAGAAGAAACCGTATCCCCTGCGAATTTTTCAAATTTGCGACAAACGAATTCCTCGGAAAACTTGGGTTAGCCTACAATTATATTTTCGATATGGGTGAAGTCCGAGATAATTTTAGAAGGAGTATAATTTTTCCCTCGTTTAAGGAAGGAGACATACTACTTACTTAGGTGACGCTACAGTTCGGGGTGGACCTGGGCCTCAACCAACAAGCCTCTCCAGCCAGCACGGTTACGAACCAGCTGCCTCCAGTTGCGCACGCCAAGTTGGTTGAGGTCCCTCTCCACTTGTTTGCGCTACCTACCACGAGGTCGTCCTCTACTGCGCCGTCCATCCGGGGTGGATTCGAAGACTTTCTTGGCGGGAACGTTGGGCTACATCCGCTCTACATGACCCAGCGATCTTAGTCGCTGTATGTGAACTCTTCTGGCTAAGTCGATGTCCTTATATAGGCCGTATAGTTCGGCATTGTACCTTCTCCTCCACTCACCGTCTATGCAGACGGGACCAAATGGAGAAAGGAAACATAAGCGATCCGAATAATTATAGAGGAATATGCTTTATGAACTCAGTAACAAAAATATTTGCTGGAATAATTCTAGAGCATCTGACGGATTGGGTACGCGAAAACGATTTGCTCAGTAAATTCCAAGCGGGGTTCAGAAAAGGATATTCAACTTTAGACAACATCTTTACACTAAAAAGTATCGCCCAGGCATACCTTGATAGGGGCAAAAAACTGTACGCGTTCTTTGTCGATTTTAGGACGGCTTTCGACACAATTGACAGGAACGCTCTTTTCTATAAGTTGAGTAATCTAGGAGTGTCAACAAAAGTCCTTAGATTAATACAAAGCCCAACTGGTTGGAGTCCCACATGGGAGTAAAGAAGGATTGAGTCCTCTCCTTTCCTCCATATTTTTGGATGACCTCACAACATTTCTTCCGGGAGGACTAGTGTTTTGGTGGAGTTCATATAAAGGTTTTGTTGTACGCGGATGATATTGTCATTCTAGCGGAGTCCACAACAATGCTGCAAATGATGATTAATAAGCTACAACAATATTGCAGCTTATGGAATATCACAGTGAATACCAATAAGTCAAAAATAATGGTGTTTCGAAATGGAACTGAACGGTATTCAAGGCTGGAAAAGTTGTGAAGGAATATAGGTACCTTGGGGTAATTATTACCCCCCAAATGTTGTTCAAAATATCAGGAACTCGATCGAAACATCTTATCCAAAATGAAGTAGCAAATGATCTATATATTGGAGCAAATAGGGAATATAAGGAACTATGCAGTAGGAAGAGGAGGACCTATTACGAATCGGAAGCTATACGAATGGCGCGTTGTAATAACGCGGCAGAGTTCTGAAAATCAGCTGGGAAGCTCAATGGTAAAAAGTTCCTCATCAACAGAGATCTTAGCTCCAATGTACTTCTTACGCACTTCAGGGATTTGCTGAATCCAGAGCTTAGCAGATACATTATTGATTATGCTGCACCTGGTTTCCAGAACCAAATCTTGGATGGTCTAATATCCCACCAAGAAATCTCTATGGCTCTAAAATGATTTCAGTATGGTAAGGCACCGGGTCCAGATGGAATACCAACTGAATTGCCCAAGTATGGATCAGGTGAATTTATTGATAAACTCACAGATAGATAGATAGATTAGATAGATTTTATTAATTCCAATTGGTTTAAATTCATTACAAAAATAATAAAAGTACTAAATCTATTTTAAGTGACATGGCTAAAAGCCGTCTGCCAAAGATTAACAGCATAATTTTACATTTGATTCACTTTAGAAAATTTAAAAATTCTCCTCCATAATTCTTTTTCTGTAAGCTAAAATTATTTCGCAATATGATGTGAGAGCTCTCCAATTGGACCCGTTTAGCAATGCCTTGACGTCTTCAGATAGCAAGCTGGCTTTCCCAAAGTGGAACCTCCTAATATCACGAAAAATTGGACAAATCCCTATGAAATGCATAACGTTCTCCCTCTGTGACATATTGCACAATGAACATAAAACCGGAAGGTCATCTCTATGCGGTATAAAGTTTAGTGGAAGTAGCTCTCCCCTTGCACGAAAGATTATAGAGATGCATCTTATTTTATTCGTATCCTTAAAGTAGTTTAGAGAGCCCAGGTTCAGCTGTAGTTCTTTGTAGATCTCCCTATGGGTTGACACACTCGCTTGCTCGATATATTTTTGCCGAATCTGTGTATCTAATTGCGACAGAAAGTCATAGAGGTAACTCTTCCAACTACTTCGCGCATTCCAGTCCAATTCTAAATGGTACTCGTAATTTTCCGCCAAATTGATCATCTCTTTATACCACAGACTTCGGGTATGTACTGCGTATTTGACAACCTTTCTTGGCAATCGCTCTTCTCCCATCCTGAGTGTGCTGAGAATATAGTCAATATTCAGTTTGAGTGTTTGTAAAAACAACGGGGCGAGACCTGTTTCAATCAACAGCATGTAGTTAGGTGCAGTTGTAGGTAATTGGAATGTTCTCCGTAGATAGAATCTCTGCAACTTTTCTACTGTATCATAGCACCTATGACCCCATGCTTGTGCCCCGTACAGGAGTATTGACTTTGAAACCGCTTCAAACACCCGATATTTAAGGCTGTGATATATGCTGCGATTTTGATAGCAATTTTTCCATGTTGAGGTTATCGCACTTTTAGACTGCCGAAGTTTTTCAGCCAAATGCGGTTCCATACTTAAATTGTTTGAAATTATAGCTCCAAGGTATTTGTATTGCTTTACGACTTCAATGCTATCGCCATTAAAGGTCCACCTTTCCGCCCTTGTTTGTCTACCCCCGCCTCTTCTGAAAATCATCACTTTGGATTTCATCAGGTTGATTTGTAAACTCCACAGCACACAATAATCATAAACTCGGTTAATCATGAGTTGTAGGGTCTCTGGTGATTTTGCTAACAGGACCACATCATCAGCATACAGGAGAGCCTTAATTAGGGTGTCTGCATATGAAATTCCCCCTGGAAGGTAACTGATGATGTCTTCGATATAAAGCGCAAATAGTGACGGGCTCGCGTTGCAACCTTGTCTAACCCCTACCTCTGTGACGAACCATTCTGACAACCCATCTCCATTCCATACTGCTGCTTTAGTGCCATCGTATAAATTTTCCATAATCTTTCCAAATTTATGAGATATTCCATATTGATAGAGCTTGTAGAATAACTTTTGCCGGTCTATGGTATCAAAAGCAGCTCTGAAGTCGATAAAAAAAGCATACAGCTTTTGTTTGCGTTCTATGAACTTCTCTGCTATGTTATATAACACAAAGATATGATCTACCGTTGAATACCCAGGTCGAAAACCTGCTTAAAATTCTCCTATGAGCGCGTTTTCCTGAATCCAGCGCGATAAACGACAATGTAGAACACTTGTGAAGATTTTTGCAGAAGCGTTTAAGAGGGATATCCCACGGTAATTGGCCGGGTCTGACGAGTCGCCTTTCTTAAATATTGGAAAAATTATGGCTTGTTTGAAGCTTTCCGGCACGCTACCCGATTCAAATATATTATTAAAAACAGTGGTTAATGCGACTAAAAATTCATCTGAGCTGTATTTGAAGAATTCTGCTGGTATTCTATCGTAGCCAGGTGCTTTGGAATCTTTGAATCGAATTAGGGCTTCTTTTACTTCTTCATTCGAAATTGTAGCATCTAATGTTTCATTGAAATAAAGTGGCTTCGCATACTGGATAGGACTAGCGTGATTAGGTGGATTAAGAAGATTTTCGAAGTGACTTTTTAAGACCTGAACAGTGAGCTTATTGCTGATTTTTGGAGAGATACCGTTGAGTTTTCTCGCTGATTTCCAGAAAACTGCTGAGTTTCTGCAGTTTGCAAGTTTACTAGCCTCATTTTCAAAATATTGCGACTTTTTAAGTTTGCATAGACACTTATAGTGGGATCTGACTCTGAAGTATAGCTTCTTGAATAACTCTTCGCTGTATTTCCTGAACAATCGAAGAAAAGCGAATGTGCGCTTCCTTAATTTTAAGCAATCTCCATCGAACCAGGGTTTCTTATTGTTATTAACATGTTTTCGATAAGTATTGCCGACTTGACTTTGCCTCGGAATGGATGATTTAATTATTTCTTCCAGACTGTCCATATTTAATTAAGCGTTGGTACTCTGTTCACAAAGGCGACTGTTGAGATTATTTCTGTATAGGATCGCTGTCTCCTCTTTCCAGACGATTTGCGGAAGAAGTTTCAAATCTCGTATGTGATCCGCCCCGATCTTTTCTAGACCTATCGTGACAATGATAGGGAAGTGATCGGAGAATGGAAGAGCCCTAACTTCGAAGTCCGTTATAAAAGAGCGCCAGTCTCCTCCGGCGAAGCAATAATCTATTATAGTTGCACAGTTCGCTTTAATATAGGTATATTCCCCATTTGAATCAGATTTACTGCATCCATTATATACTGCAAGTCCCATTGAATCCATCAGGTCCCATTGAATCTCACAGTTCTATACAACAATGTGTTGTAACATGGAGAGTTATCCCAACATTTTAAAGAGGCGCTAATTTTCCCCATTCATGAAAAGGGGTGTAAGTCCGACCCATCGAATTATCGAGGTATTTCGTTCCTTAACGCTTCATATAAAATGTTCACGACGATCTTACAAAGGCCGCTTATGAGATGAATTGGCGACAATAAACTATTAAAAGAATTCCAAGTAGGATTTAGACCGAGTTATTCGACGATTGACCATATTTTTGTTTTGAGAAGTATTGCGGAAACATTCCTCTCGAGAAATCTTCTTTGTGGACTTCAGCGCAGCTTTCGATAGAGTGGACCGGAATGATTTAGTTTACAAGTTGTTCAATATGGGTATGTCATACAAATTTTGGAGAGCTATATAAAGCATATGTATACGAATTTACGCTGGCAGCGGTGTGGAATGGGAACGAGCTTTCAGAGTGTTTTCAAACAAAGTGAGAAGTAAGGCAAGGATGTACGTTAACCCCATGTTTGTTCTCGCTCTTTATTGAAGGCATCACTGATTATTTGTCCGGAAGTACTAAGTTTGGCGGTACGTGTATTAAATGCTTAATGTTTGCTGATGGCATAGCGCTATTATCAAGCTCCCCGGAATCGCTACAACTAATGATTAACCGCTTGTCGGATTATTGTCACTTATGGAGTCTTATAGTGAATTTGAAAAAATCGAAGGTGATGATTTTTAAAAAGGGTGGAGGCAGATACTGCTCCAATGAAAAATGGGTTTATAATGGAGAACAATTTGAAGGCGTGAAGGAGTACAAATACCTTGGTCTGTATCTGACAAACGACTTAAATATGGAAAAACATCTCAAGGAGAAGCTCGCCAAAGCAAAAACTGCAATAAATACTACTTGGAACGGAAAAGGCTAAGAACGGAATCGGTATCATCCTTGCGGCAGAGCTACTTAGAAACGTCTTGAGCATTTCGAGGTCCAGCGACCGTTTGATGTCTCTCAGACTAGTAATACAAGGAGAGGTGTGGAATATTGTCAGTGCATATGCTCCCCAAAATGGGTGCAATCAGAGAGATAAAGATGCATTTTGGCTAGATTTCCACAATCTCCTTAAGAACATCCCAAAGGAAGAGTTTCTGTTTGTTGGAGGAGATTTGAATGGACATGTCGGGAAATCAAACGAAGACTATGAAGACTGCCATGGAGGACTAGGATATGGCACCAGGAACCTTCTCGGTGAAGACATCCTAAGCATGTGCAAATCACATGGTCTTATCGTGGTAAATACCATGTTCATCTAACAAAGCCGACACCTGATCACTTACAGCAGTGGTGGAGATGAACCTCATGTTGACTACCATTTGGTAGGCAGTTTCATGAAGCCTCTGGTAAAAAATTGCAAAGTGATCCTGGGAGAGGCAATCGCTTGGCAACACCGTCTCCTGCTAACAGGAATTTGTATGAAAACACAAAAGAAAAGCAATCAAACAAGGGTCTCTGAGAAAATCAAGTAGTACAATCTGGACAAAGAAAAACGCGAGGCTTTTGTTTTCGTAATGAAAAATTACCTCTCTAACACCATCAACGGAGCTGAGGATGAAGAGTGCAGAGCACAAAATATGTGGAATTCCATACAGCGAACTTCCATAAAGAACGCCAAATCACTGCTAAGAGCTTCAAAAGGCCACCATCAACACGCCGAAGAAACATGGTGGTGGAGTGATGAAGCTAAGAAGATGATAAATGAGAAGAAAGCGGTTTTCAAATCTTGGTCAAAGTGCCCCTCTAATAATAATGACGAAAAAGTTCGCCTCGAAATGGAATACAGATGTTGCAAGAAAAAAGCGAAGAAGAAGTGCGCCCAGCTCCAAGCAGAGAGTACGGAGGGCCTGTATCGGGAGCTGGAGAAAATATCTTTCACGATTGCTGATGCAAACCAGGCTATCCAGGAGCTGCGAAGACACAATATGAACATGACCGCCACTATCTTCAAAATAGCCGCCCAAAGAAGGAGAAATGCTCAGAAGATTCGTTCGCCAAAGTTCATTAGCAATGCTCATGGCCAGCTTCTTGTGGATGACGACAAAATTCTGCAGAGATGGCGGCAGTATTGTGAAGAGCTTTTGAATGAACAGTTTCCCCGGCTATACTTTCCAAGAGCCACCCCTAATTGTGAAGAAATACCCGACATTACAGTCGAAGAAGTTAGTGAGGTGGTCAAATACTCCAAAAAACGAAAAGCGGTTGGGCCAGACGAGATGCCCTCTGAGTTCTGGAAAAAGATGGGAGACTTCGGGTTCAGATAGCTCAGAATTCTCATCTCCAAATTCGTGAGAGGTGATACAATGCCGAAAGGAAAGTTACCTTCTCCCTGTATACAAAGGGAAGGGTGATACGCGAAACTTTGATAGCTACCATTCGATTAAGCTGATTTCACACACCATGAAGATCGTTGAGCGGGTATTAGGTGGCCGACTGCGAACAATAATACGGCTATCTGATGATCAATGCGGGTTTGTCTCGGGTAAATCAACCACAGATGCAATGGAAAAACATCGTGATTCCTTAAGGGATTTGCATATTGTATTGGTTGACTTTGAAAAGGCATTCGACAGACAACCACGAGATTTGATATGGATGGCGCTAAGACATCGAGGGGTTCCAGAAACCTATGTACAGATGATCATGGACATGTACGAGGGAGCAAAGACAAGAGTAAGATGCCCCGCTGGCGTAACTCAAAAGTCCCCAATCAAAGTCCGGGTGCACCAGGGAAGCGTCTTAAGTCATTTGCTCTTTATTACAGTCCTTGACTATCTGCTTGAAGGTAAAGTGATGGACCCCAAGGTACATCAGTTATTCTTTGCTGACGATGGAGCCATCATAAGTGAGGATCCTACATCCCTGCAACGAGCACTTGATGTGTGGGTGGATGCTCTGGAGGGGAATGGGTATCGCATTAGTTCAAGAAAGACAGAGTACTTGTGCTGCCCGTTCTCTGATCATTTTTTGAATGGACATTTATTTGAATGGAACAGTGCTTCCCAAGTGCGAAAAGTTCAAATATCTGGGATCTATGATCAATAGCAAAGCAACTTGTAATGACGACATCAATCATCGCGTAAGCGTAGGGTGGATGAAGTGGCGAGAAAACTCCGCTATCTTCTGTGAAAGAAAAATGCCCCCTAAGTTGAAAGGAAGGCTCTACACCGCAGTTGTGCATCCAGCGCTCACATAAGGTTCACAATGTTGGACGATGTACAAAAAGTATGAGAGTAAATTAACGGCAGCTGAGATGAAGATGCTTCGCATGACAGCAGGAGTGACAAAGCTTGATCGAATAAGAAGTTCGAAGATCCGTGGAAGCTTTCACATCAAGGAAACCATCGTACAAAAAATAGAGCGCGACCGACTCAGCTGGTATTGCCACGTTCAAAGAAGAGATCATTTGAACCCTGTTAAAAGGGCAATATCTATGCACGTTCCAAAGACATCGCGATGTAGGAAAGGCAGGCCTATAAACGCCTGGATCAGACAAATGCGACGACATCGGCATTTCCTTGGCCTCAGTAACCGAGTGATCCAAAATCGGCAGGCCTGCCGATATTTTCTGAGGTCAAATAGGCGAACCCCACAGGCGAATCAGTAGAAATGCGCTGAAGTGGGAGGGTTATGATCCTATGTTTTCGGATCATAGCCTCGCTGATAAAAGGAAGAAGAAGAAGAAATACTACTTGGAGAAAATGTTTGCGAATAAGTATGTACGTCGCCGACATTAAATACAAAGTGTTTGAGGCTATGTCCGAGACTATTTTGTTTTAAGCAGCGCAGGTGTGGTGTGTAAAAGTTATAATACGGTGGAGAAGCTCTTAAGATATTACATCAAAAGAAGGTTTCATCTCCCATCTAGCTGTTGGAATTATATGCTCTTGATAGAAACCAGCATGTCTATATTCTTTATCAAAACGTTGAAGCTCCGAGCGGACTATATTTTAAAAGTGATGAACATGCCGAATGAACTGCTACCCAAGAAAACCGCCCTAAAGATAATAAGTAGTAGGACCAGTTGGTATAGTGAGTGGAGGGATGAAACTCAATCTAAGAGCGGAGGAGCATCAAAACCGGAAACCTACTCTCTATCAACTAATTGCTAATTTGGATTAATAGCTGAGGCAGGGTCTTGTAAGGGAAACCAAAGGGTCACTGTACAGGTCAACCTACAGACTATTATATTATAAACTGCAAAATAGCAACTACTTTAGGAATGCATGTAGTATTGGAGAAATGTCGATGATGTTCAAACTGCGGTAGGAACTTACTTACTTACTTACTTAGATGGCGCTACAGTCCGGGGTGGACCTGGGCCTCAACCAACAAACCTCTCCAGCTAGCACGATTACGAGCCAGCTGCCTCCAGTTGTACACGCCAAGTTGGTTGAGGTCCCTCTCCACTTGTTTGCGCCACCTACCGCGAGGTCGTCCTCTACTGCGTCGTCGATCCGGAGTGGATTCGAAAACGTTCTTAGCGGGAACGTTGGGCTCCATCCGCTCTACATGACCCAGCCATCTTAGTCGCTGTATGTGAACTCTTCTGGCTAAGTCGATGTCCTTGTACAGGCCGTATAGTTCGGCATTGTATCTTTTCCTCCACTCACCGTCTATGCAGACGGGACCAAAGATCGCTCGAAGAACTTTTCTCTCGAAATAACCAAGGGCATCCTCATCCGGTTTTGTCAAAGCCCATGCCTCTGCGCCATATAGCAGGACTGGGATGATTAGAGTCTTATAAAGAGTTACCTTAGTAGTTCGAGATAGGGCTTTGCTGCTCAATTGCCATCTTAGCCGATAGAAACAACGATTGGCAAGAGTCATTCTTCGTGTGATCTCCCTACTGATGTCATTTGCGGAGTTCACCATAGACCTTAGGTAGACAATATCCAAATCCAAATCCAATCAAAATTTGTCTATTGTGACGTTCTGTCCAAGACGCCGATGTTGGGTGTCCTTTTTTGTAGACAGCATATATTTTGTTTTGCTTTCATTGACCGCTAGACCCATCTTTGCTGCCTCGATCTCAATACTCGTAAATGCCCCATTGACGGCCCGCTGAGTTCTTCCGATTATGTCAATGTCATCGGCATAAGCGAGTAGTTGTACAGAATTGTAAAAGATTGTACCTCCGGTGTTGGCTTGTGAGTTTCGTACAATTCCCTCAAGTACTATGTTAAAGAAATCGCATGATAGTGCGTCACCTTGTCTAAGACCTTTCCTGATATCGAACGGCTCGCTGATGTTCTTACCGACTTTGATGGAGCAGCGATGGTTCTCCATCGTCATTCTGCACAAACGGACGAGCTTGGCAGGGATGCCAAGACTAGACATGGCTCTGTATACCTCGTCTCTATACATGCTATCATAGGCAACTTTGAAATCGATGAAGAGGTGGTGCGTATCGATTTTATATTCATGGGTCTTTTCCAAGATCTGCCGTAGTGTAAATATTTCGTGAATGGTGGACTTTTCCGGCCTGAAACCGCACTGATAAGGACCTATCAGGTTGTTGACGATCGGTTTTAGACGTTCACATACGACGGCAGACAGGTTCTTATATGCGATGTTGAGGAGACTTATAGCTCTATAATTACCGCAGTTCAGAGGGTCTCCTTTCTTCAGGATCGGGCAAACGATGTTGAGGTTCCATTCATCGGGCATACTTTCGTCCGACCAGATTTTAGAGATGAGATGGTGCATGCCCCTTACCAACTCATCTCCTCCTGCCATGAAACGTTCAGCGGCAAGGCCGTCGGCTCCAGCAGCTTTGTTGGATTTGAGTTTAGATATCGCTATACTCACTTCATTCTGATCGGGTTGACGGGAATCTTGACTGTCATCATCACTGTTGAATGGCTCATTCTGCCTGACAGCGGAATATTGGTCATCATCGCCTTTTAACAGTCTGCAGAAGTGTTCTTTCCATATCCTCAGCACCGACTGCGATTCTACTACTATGTTACCATTTTCGTCCCCGCAGGCTTCTGTTCTGGCTTTGAAACCCTAGAATGTTCGTTTTACCTTTTCGTAAAATTTTCGAGCATTATTCCTGCAATAAAGTCTCTCTATCTCCTCGATCGACCGCTTCTCATGCTCCTTTTTCTTCTTCTTGAGAAGTCGATGTTCCTCTTTTCTCCTGCTCACGTAGAGATCGTAAGCAGCTCTAGTCCTTCTCTCCAGCGCCGCCTTATACGCCTCTTGTTTAGCTGCATGTGCTTGCCGGCATTCCTCATCAAACCAGGGGTTTTGTTGTGGTGGCCGAGAGAAACCCAGTACATCAGAGGTGGCATCTCTGATGGCCTGTTGGCAACGCTGCCACTGGTCTTCCGCATTTGCTGCTGGTGGCATAGGACTTAGATTAAGATTAGAAGAAACTCGATCGGCAAAGGTTCTGGCGGTCTCTTGCGATTGTAGGCGCCCGACGTCAAATTTCCCCACTGTATTTCGTTGATTTCGCTCCGTTCTTGGCTACAACTCGGTAGTGATCCGAGTCCACGTTGGCTTCTCGGAAAGTCCGGACACCCAGAATACTGGAAGAGTGCCTTGCGTCGATCGCAATGTGATTGATTTGGTGGACGATTTTCCGATCAAAGGAGAGCCATGTTTCTTTGTGAATATCGAGACGTGGGAACCGCGTACTAGCTACGATAAAGTTTCGCCCGGCCGCAAAGTTGATTAGCCTGAGTCCGTTGCCGGATGTGATGTCGTGCAGGCTGTGCTTTCCGACAACGCTACTAAAGACTTCCTCTCTTCCTAGCTTTGCGTTAAAGTCGCATAGGATAATTTTAATGTCGTGGCTAGGGCATTGCTCATACGTCTTGTCCAAGAGCTGATAGAAGTCACCCTTTGACGTGTCGTCCTTCTCCTCGTGAGGGGCGTGAATGCATATTAGGCTAATGTTGGCAAATTTAGCCTTGATACGGATAGTCATAAGGCACTCGTTCACATGCCGGAAACTCAAGTCTTCTTGCCTAAGTCTGCCCCCAATGACAAATCCGCTGTCCTTTTTGTCTGTAGCAGTCGCCGTAGTAGATGTCACAGTTTTTCATACTCCTTTTGCCCGGCCCATCCCATGGCACTTCTTGGATGGCGGTAATGTCTGCTTTGAAGCACCCTAGGGCCTCCGCAAGTGGTTCGGCTGCACGTGGTTTGTAGAGGGACCGAACATTCCATGTGCAGACACGAAGATCGTTGTCCTTTTTACGTTTGCTTGGGTCCTCAACAGTAAAATCATCCGTATCCGAGGCTGTTGGTTGCTTCGTAACCGAAAGTTTTTTACGTGGTAGGGAAGTTAACCCAACGGCACAACCCCCAACCTGGAGGACCTGATCCTTTTTTTTATACCCCTAGGACAAGAGGCCGGATACACCAATGCCATTAACCCACTTCCCGCTGCCGCTGACCCATTAAGGGTTCATCCGCCACCATCTCTTTTTCAATACCCTGACGTAGTATTGAAAATCCTTACAGATCGCAGCTCCAAATATGTTGAAGTAGCTCCGGTAAGGTATCCGCTGGTCTGTAGACGTCACCGTTGATTCCATCGAGAGAATTCATCCGCCGCACGTTCTCCTTTTGAGGAGCTCTTGCTAGACTTCTGAGATGCAAATTTCAGCCAATCAGGTCAACAAGAGATGCCTCGTCCGGTTAAACATATGCGCGCTGAAGTTCACCCAGATGTGCTTACGCAGGTCTGAGTGTTCAGCTGCACATATATCGTCAGACACCGCGAGGAGGTGATGATGCAATTTTGCCCACTTTTCAACTGATTAACCTTTGCAATATGCATGTTGAGCCGCTGACAAAAGTTTTGTATCAATACTGTGGATATCAATCAATCGTTCTAATGTTTTTAGAAGAAATGATGATAGACTTATGAGTCTTATAGACTAATCGGTGTGAGAAGATGCCCAACCCTGCTAGAAACATTTCTTCGGGAACGGTTTCTTATGGGATGATCAAGTTTTCGGCAATTGCCATTATTATTACTTAAGAAAAAAAATGTGTAATGGAAATATTTATTTATTTATTGGTAATCAATGATACCAGTTATGCCGTGCTAAATATTGATTTTGTATAGTATTTAAAAACAATTTTATAAGTAATAAAAATCTATCTAATCTAAAAATCTAAAAATCTATTTTTCAAATGAATTGGCTTAACTTTCCCTTTATGTACGTAATCCTCGCTAACTTGTTGATCCACAGAGCCTGCTTCTTTGATTTAAACAATTTTTCTTCTGCCTCACTGCAGTTGACGTAAGAGGTCTAAAAATATCCCCATGGCACTCTTAAGATAATCCATCCTTGCACCACCTAAAGGCCACAACCTTTGCCAAGTGCAATGCACCACTCCGATGCACCCCTTGCAATGACATTGACATTTGATTTCCACCCAATCACATATACTGCATCCCACACATACCTTCTTATAAAAATCATTAACCACTTTCTTTCTACTTACAGGTCTAGCATTATACTTTGCCAATTCCTTTGAATTGTACTTAACGCTGAGGACACTCCTTGGTCTGGTATCCGTTTCGGTGACCTATGCCGGATTAATTTTAGCCATTGAGTACGTCGATGGCAAATGGCGAACTATTGCCGGAATGTACAACTTGTTCCCACTGCCAATCTCCTATATGTTGATATCAGGGATAGCCTACCTAACACAGGACTACCAAAAGCTACAACTATGCATTGGTCTACCCGGGATATTCTTGTGCTTTTTATGGTAAGAACAATTTTTTTTTTTTCTTTTTGATTTATGGCGCCGAGATTTGTATTATTTAAAACCAAATGTTTGCAATTTTTATTGCAAAAAAAAAAAACCTAATTCCTTTGTTGTTTGGATACATGACGTTGGATGAAGATCATGTGTGGGTGTGGGAGACACCCGTGTATGCTCTCAAGGTCGACTCAAGTTGTTGTCGGAAATAAAATAAGAAAAAGAATTCTATCTCATATTTTTCTTTTCAAAAATCTCTAGGTTCGTTGTTCCAGAATCGCCACGTTGGCTATTGTGTAAGGGTCGTGTGGCCGAAGTTAAGAAAATTGTCGAAAGTGCAGCCGCATTTAATGGACGCCAGCTGCCAGAGAATTATGAGAAAATTTTAACACCACCCGTGCAAGAGGAAAGCTCACAGGACTTTTTGTGTCTATTCCGATCGAGGTATCTGCGGCGGATAACAATTTGTTTTCTTCTCATCTGGTTCACCATGAACTTAGTATACTATGGGCTGATATTGAATATGAACACCTTCGGTGGAAATGTCTACTTGAATTCGGTGAGTTGAAAATCATTTGACGTAAGAAAAGAACAGGCCTAAATTTACTGCCCTGAGATACATCAAATTCTTAATTGCTTACAGTTTCTGTCTCATTAAAAATAATTTACGATTGACACGCTTTCGAGTTAGATACGTTACATGCTATGAAAACTGTCAACATACCCACTTGTCACGATGACAGCGACGTCATATCGAATGTCATGCATTCGGGCGATTTACTTCACTCCCACTAGACCAAGAGCTTAACACGAGTTAATACTTTTACGAGACACTTAAATTTTTTAATATTTTTATTAGCCACTCAAAGACAGGCGCACAGAATGTTGCCAAAAATGAAATGACCAGATTGCTGGACTGCCCCCGCGTCGCGTCGCTACTGGTCTTGAATTGGCCCCCGGGTGGCGCTGTGCGTAAATGTTTCATCGCATTAATTATTATTTTTGCTCAAAAGTCTTGGGACGTCGTCACATGTACTATACATCATTTTAAACGTCACTGGTTTTTATGGTGGTGGTCATGGGTGGGATTCGTTGCTGGCAATGCGCCCGAACTGTGTCAGAATTGTTTTCGATTACTATTTTTGCTTGTCTATAATAAATTATAATGATGTTTTTGATATTTATTCTTAACGATGATTGAAATGAATGTATTTCTTATTTTGTGGTTCCAGGCTCTAGCTGGTCTAGTCGAAATTCCTGCAATCGCCATTGCAATGTACATCATCATGAAGGTGGGTAAGAAATGGCTGTTCTGTGGAACTTTGGTTTGTGCTGGTGTTGCATGCTTGTGTGCGGCTATCACTGAGGGGCAGGATGAGATTCTTTGGTTAAAAATCACTTTCTTGATGATTGGTAAGGAGAGGTTCATCTATTTTTGACAGACGGCGCTGTTGATTGACAGCTTTTATGTATGATTTTAGGAAAATTTACAATCAGTGCTGGCAATACTATAATGCCGGTATATACCGCTGAATTGTATCCAACAGCGATACGTAATGTCGGAGTGGGAGCGTGTAATGTTGCTGCTGGGTTGGCTTTGATCCTAACACCGTACTTATCTTTGCTGGTGGGTTCTGCAAAAAGCATACGCGCACCGATTTGACTGATATCATATATTTTTGTTTTATTTTTATTTTAATAGACAAAAATCGAAAGTCATCTTTTGATGACATTACTGACCGCTTGGAGCTTATTCGGCGGATTGGTTGTATTGTTCCTGCCTGAAACTATGAATCAACACAATAAGCAGCATCCACCGGAAGAGAAGTAAGTGGCATTGGATTTTTCTTACACATATGTGACAAATTCAGATTGTCAAATCGATCCTAGTCCATTCGTAATGTTAATTTAGGAAAAGTGCTTTTTGATTAGTACCCACTATTGACAACGAAACCATAAAATTATTATGAGTGAGATATGTACGTTTCTTGGCATTGATATTGCAAATGAATCATTGATGCTGCTTTTTTTGTTGCCCATTGCTGAAATACTCGTATGTATTGTACTTGTATATAGACAACAGGAAAGTAGTGACATCTGAAAGCATGGTGTCAAGGAAATTCTCGAGAGCAATGACTGTTTATTTTGGTAGTGATAGTAATAGATAATAGATTTATGCCGAAGTCTTACTCCATTGCAGAAGTAGATCTGAATAACATGGATTCGGTTTTCCTTGCATTCTGGTGTATGGATTGTTAGTTGTGGTTGTGAGATAACATTTTTCAAATAAGCACATCATAATATGGTCATCTAAATGATGGCGTCTGGATAGACTCAGAAGTAAGCTACCTACTACTCGTAATTGGGCGAATCATTCGATTGTATTATTGTAAATGAGATTTATAGAATCTTTTCCAATTTTAACGTCAACAACTAATCGCCGATCACGATTATGGTGGCGGGCGAGCCCTCTAATGGGCAAACGGCAGCGCTCACACTCCCGTGGACTACTGGCACCGGTGTGCCTCTTCCCGCGTCCTAGGCGTATATTATTATTATTGTTTGTATAGGGTTATTTTGCACTGCGACCTAGTGGTCTATTGTGCCCCCTGCTAATACCTTGGAGAGGTTTGTTCCCTCGTTAGAGTCCCCTTCGTAATTGCAATTCCTGCGGAATTGTGTTTGGAGGTTATATGCTCTTACTTTGCCTCGGCGAGAATAGTTCACCTTAGAGCTCTTTCTCCAGACCAGTTTCTTTTAAGAATCTGTTCTTTTCAGAATGTGTTCCGGAGTCTCACATGACTCGTTGCAGAATCTGCAAAGTCCTTCATTTGTTATACCTAGTTTCCGTAGATGCTCCCTGAGTTTGCAGTGCCCCGTTAGCATCCGTAGGTTATTCTTGCTAAGGCAGATGCAGGCTTCGAATCTTTTCCGGTTGTGACATCTCAGTAGTTTCTTAGCTTGCCTCGGGCCTGTGGTATTGTTCCAGGTTCTTGTCCTGTCTTCTCTCTCCATTTTCCTGAATTTTTCGCGTATGGTGTGTTCCCCCATTCCACAGAATGGTTCAGGTCCAATGAAGGGTTCTGCAGCCCCTTGTCTTGCCAAGACGTCTGCTACTTCGTTACCTTTTATCCCGACATGACCGGGTATCTATTGTTTCTACCCAATTCATTAAGTTTGCATAGGCATTCCCACACAAGTTTTGACTTAATCACATAGGAGTCAAGTGCTTTGATAGCTGCTTGGCTGTCTGACAGTATTGCTATGTCGCAGTTGCTGTATCCCTTTTCGAGATTGAGTTGGATGCATCTGTTTATAGCACATATTTCAGCTTGAAAGATGCTGGCACTTGCCCATGGGTTCTGAGTGCTTGGTCCTTGGCCCAAATACGGCCGCTCCTGTGCCCTCTCTAATTCTCGAACCGTCTTTGTACATACCACTTTATCGTGTGGCTGCCCAGTCCGTATATCGTGGATTCGTTGCTCCACTCTCTCTTGTTACTTAACTTTGTATTAAAGTTTTTTCTAAAGTTAAATTTCCTGATACTGTCGTCCCTGGAGACGGCCAGAAGGGGAAGTTTTTTGAGAAGTGCATCGTATTCTCTCGAACCAACACATTTCCCCCTTCCAACACCTTCTTTTGCCATCCTTAGGATCGTCCTGTGATGCACGTCCTAGGGGTATAACAAAAGGATCTGACCCTTCAGGTTGAGGGTTGTGCCGTCGGGGTAACTTCCCTACCACGCAAAAAAAAAACGCTGGTTCAGAAGCAACCACAAGCCTCGGATGCGAACGTTTCAACTGATGACTACTCCAGCAAACGTAATAAGGGCAACGACCTTCGGATCTGTACGTGGAATGCTAGGGCCCTTAACAGAACAAGGGTAGCCGAACAACTAGCAGAAGCCCTAGACTGGATAAAATCGCATCCAGGAAGTGCGATGGGATAGGGCGGGCAAAACGATGATGAAAAACTGATTGCAACAGAGACAACAAGCAGCTCCTCTTTGGATGCGGCTTTGCTATACGCGGCAGAGCGAGCTTATTATGACTATCCGAATCGAGGCTAAATTCGCTAACATAAGCCTGATATGTGCTCATGTCCCCACGGAACAAAAGGACCCTGCCAACACAGATTTTTTCTACAAGCTGCCCGACAAAACATACGAGCAATGTCCTAAATACGACGTTAAAATCGTATTGGGCGATTTTAACGTCAAAAGGGGAAAGGAGCACGTCTTTGGTAGGGCAGTCGGTAAACATAGCCTACACGACGCAACGTCTGACAACGTACTAAGGCTAAATGAATTCGCTGTGGAGCGAAACGTCACTATATAGCAAGCAAATGGTTTCCTCATCTCATATTCATAAGCAGACACGGCAATCCAATTCATCATATTGCGATCGACGAAAGCCATGCCTGCAGTATTCTGGATGTCCGGACCTTCCGAGCGGCCAACATAGACTCGGTTCCTCGTTGTAACCAAGGTACGAATGTGGATCCCGAAATCTCTCAATCACACCTATGGCGCCAAAATTAAGTGCTAAAGACCAGTGGCAACGCTGCCAACATGCCATCAGAAACGCCGCAACTGATGTGCTGGGTTTCCCCCGACCAACACCGCGAAACTCCTGGTTTGACGAAAAATGCCGGAAAGTGCATGCAGCAAAACAAGAGGCATACAAAACGGCGCTCCAATGGAAAAGAAAGTAAGAGCTGCTCGTGAGCTCTACGAGCAAAAGAGACGGGAAGAACATCGGCTTCTCCATGAGAAGCGCGCGTTTGAGAATATCGAGAGCCTATACTCCAGGAATAATATACGAAAGTTTTACCAAAAGGTGAAAAGAACATGTTAGAGAAGCAAAACCCGTAAAAAAACCTGTAGAGATCAAAATGGAAACCTCGTAGTAGAATCACAGTCGGTGCTGAGAATATGGAAAAACTAGTTCTACTGTGGGCGCCGTGGCGTAAGTGGTTAGTGTGTCGGATCACTACGCATGAGGTTCCAAGTTCGAATCCCAAAAAATACCAAAATTAAACTGTAGGTCCCTTCCATTCGTTTGAAAAATATAACGCACACAACATGAGTGGTTGCGAGAAGCTAGACCCTGGCACTTTAAAGAGCTGTTGCGCCAAATATTTGTATTTTGTAGTTCTGCAGACTGTATAACGGCGACGAAGACCAACATCCCGCTGTCAGGCAGAATGAACCATTCAACACGGACAATGATAGCCAAAATTTCCATCCACCTAGCCAAAACGAAGTGAGGATAGCAATATCGGAGCTAAAATCCAACAAAGCTGCTGGACCTGACGGCTTACCGGCCGAATTTTTCAAGGCAGCTGGTGATGAATTGGTAGAGTGCATACACCAACTTATCTCTAAGATTTGGTCAGACGAGTGTATGCCTGATGAATGGAATCTCAGCATCGTTTGCCCGATCCACAAAAAGGAGACCCCCTCAACGGCCCCAATTATAGAGGCATTAGCCTCCTTAACATCGCATATGAGATCTTTTCTGCGATATTGTGTGAACGACTAAAGCCTTTTACAACAGCCTGATTGGACGCTATCAGTGCGGTTTCACGCCAGGAAAGTCCACCATCGATCAAATTTTCACACTTCGATAGATCCTGGAGAAAACCCAAGAAGTCCAAATCGATACTCATCACCTCTCTATCTATTTCAAGGCCACCTATGACAGCATCTATAGAGAAGAGCTTTATAGAGCCACGTCTTGTTTTTACATCCCTGCCAAACTTGTTCGTCTGTGGAGTACAACGATGGAGAACGCTCGCTGCTCCATCAAGGTCGGTAATGACCTCACCGAGACCTTTGATGTCAAAAAAGGTTTTGGACAAGGTGATGCGCTGTCATGTGACTTCTTCAATATTGTACTTGAACGGATTGTGCGGAACTCACAAGCCAACACCGGAGGCACAATCTATCACAAGTTTGTACAAGTGCTTGCGTACGCCGATGATATTGACATTATTGGAAGAACTCAGCGGGCTGTTACCGGTGCGTTTGCAAGCATTGAGGCGGAAGCGGCCAAAATGGGTTTAGCGATAAATGAGGGCAAAACCAAGTAAACCAAGAAGGGAAAGCCAACACCTACGAATTGGAGAAAACGTCACAGTGGGCAGCTATAACTTCGAGGTAGTAATGGACTTTGTCTACCTTGGCTCTGCTATAAATTCTACAAACAAGATCAGCGCAGAAATCAAGCGAAGAATAACTCTTGCCAATCGCTGTTTTTTTGTACTCATAAGGCAATTCCACAGTAAAGCCCTATCTCGAACAACTAAGGAGACTCTGTATACGACCTTGATCATCCCAGTCCTGCTTTACGGCGCTGAAACATGGACTTTATTGTCCTTGGTCGCTTCGACAGAAAAATTCTTCGTACGATTTTCGGTCCCGTTTGCGTTGACGGGTTTTGGAGGAGAAGATTCAATCTACTATAACTATACGAGCTGTACAGCGACATCGACCTAGTCAAAAAACTGTGTATTGGACGTCTGATATGGCTAGGACATGTAGAGCGAATGGACACCAACGCTCCGGCCCGCAGAGTCTTCGAATATAACCCCGAGGGACGACGCAGTAGATGGAATCATCGCCGTAGGTGGCACGCACAAGTTCAAGGGGACCTCGGCCAACTTGGAGTGCGCAACTGGAGGCAATTAGCTAAAGACCGAGCTAAAAATGGAGAGGCTTGTTGGTTGAGGCCCAGGTTCGCCCCGAACTGTAGCGCCACCCTTTTTTTTTTTTTTGATTGGGAGGGGTAATCTTCAAAAGACGAAACTCAGTACGTCCTGAGTAACAGTGTGGGACTCTTACCCACTAAACCCCCCTCCCACGACCGCCCCATTCCCCGCGGTACTGCCGTCAAGCATTTCATCGCGGGGGGGGTTTTAGTCTGATGTATTCGACTAGTGCATGTTTGCATTATCCTGCTCAGCATTGATTGTATTTCGCCGGTCTGATTCTTTCCTTTCTCTTTCTAGGGTTCTTAGCATTGTGCTCCCAGCGACTGCGTCCCATGCCTCCTGGCTTTTGAGCATTTCGCCAACGATGTTTTCTGGCGTCAGTGGGTGGCCGAGTTCACTCCTTAGTGCATTCCTTTCGTCGAGAAATCTTGGGCATTCAAAAAATATATGTTCTGCGTTTTCTACGCAGTCAGCGCAATGCGGACAGTTAGGGCTATTGTCGTGTTTATACTTATGTAAGTACGAACGAAAGCATCCATGGCCCGTTAGGAACTGCGTTAAGTAGAACTCAAGTTCTCCATGTTGCCTGTCGAACCATGGCACCAACCGCCACCTAAGTAAGTAAGTAAGTACAAGGGTTTATACGTATAGTTGCCCAGGGACCACCATTGGGAGGTAAAGCAAGCACTTCATCACGAAACTTGATTGTTGTGCTACTGGCCCAAGCCAAGTTTTGAGCAGTCAGTAGTTTCCCGATTAATCGCAATGCGATCCTCATAGGGTTTCGTAATCCAGCAACCAGATTCCTTGACTCTGACCGCACTGTGTGCTGTAATGTTTGCTGTATGTTATATGTAGAACTGATGTCACTCATTCACTTTTTTAGTTATTGTCTTTATTAATAAGAATTCCTAAAATTCCCTGTTAATGGTATTACTCGTTTTTACTTCCAGGTGTTAGGCTGTTCATCATCGGAAAAAAATCTAGCTAACAATTTAATAAAGCCATTATCCAAATCGAATGTGAGTCTCAAAATTTGATACTACATATTTAAGAAATTTTATTTAAAACTAACAAAATTATTTCTTAAAAGAAATTCTTTTTTTTTTCGAAAGTACGAGTAGAAATCTTAAAAATTGAAAAGGACAATGAAAAGCAAAATTTTAAATAAAAAAAAAGAAGCAAAATAGTTAATAATTAGATAAATGTTGTTGTTATTCAAATTAGATTCATAACTTTACTAAATCGTTTTGTCCGCACCTTCGTGGTCTAATATAAGTTATAAGTGTTAAAACTAAAACAAAAAAATTGCATTAAATGTATATCCTAGTGATTGAATAGAAATTGTGTAAAATGATGCATAAAACTAAAAAAAGCTCTTTTCTAAATGTCTTAATAACAATAGTTTTTGGCTGGTCCAAGAATATCTCTTAGGTCATAAGTTGTTTTATAAAAACTAAATACCAGTTACCAGTGACGTAAGATATAAAATTAAAATTAAAAAAAAAATCAAAAGTAATAAGTATTTATATTTGAAATGGTCAAAAGCACATTTTGTGTAAATGACAAAGTTAAAATATTGTTGCATAATACATCAGGTTGGAGCACAGGGTGTCACTCCGATTGGTTTGTTTGTAGTTCATGTTAAGCATTGTATATCAGAACATTCTCTCCTTCTGAGAAAAAAAATTTGAAACCATATGTCGGTTTTTTTGTTGGTTAAATCCTTCATGAGACATTCTTTACGTAATTTCTTCTAACACCCTATAACCCAACCTGTACAAAAAGAAAATACTTAAACTTAGCAAATATATTTAACACAGAACAAAGCCATATCCTAACAATAGAAAATAGGATTAATGCAAAACAGGCAGGTCCTTTTTGTTTTAAGAGATTTTTTTATGCAAAAGAAACAGAAAAAGAAAACATTTTTAAAATCGTTCAAAACTGTTCAAAATTAAATAAAAAAAAATTAAATACATATAACAATAATCATCATATATCAATGTGTAAATGTAAAGGTGTAGTCAATTAAAAAGAAAAGTAAATGATTGAAAGTTAGATTTGTATTGTCAATTAAATGAAATTTAAAAAAATGCATTTATTAACGTGTTGAAAAGTTAAAGAAGTTTTTTTTTTTTTAACAAAATATTTATAAATAATTTTAGTGTACTTATTTCTTAAATGTTTTTTTTTCTTTTAGTAATTATTTTTCTGTTTTTTTTATAGTATGTATTGTATATGTTGTACTTAATTTAGGTTGTTTAAGTTTATGTTGTTGTATGCAAAAATTGAGTCAGTAGTTAAATAAATGTCAATAATGTTATATAAAATGTTATAAAGAAAAAGGTATGATAATGTTTAAATGTACAGCTCTATTGACGAATAAAATCAAATAATGCGAGTAATGGTGTCTTTGGTTTTAATATTTTGTTATTTTGGAAATTTTTTGGTAAAGCAGGAGAAGGATTGTATAATAAAACTAGCTGACCAGTGCTCGCCTTGCTTCGACCACATTTTATTAGACGTTTATTTACTTGTTGAAATATAGTTGCCAACTGAATATAATAACGCAAATGTGTAAACTCAGTTACAACTTCCCCCGGGGGGAAGTTCGTGCGATGAATCTTAGACTTGTGGACCACTTAACTCCACATAAGGAAAACTGGTTATTACAATTCGCCATGCAACTTCAACGACTAGCACAGTGTGCAGAAACAGTTTTCAAATGGTGCTAGTGGTGAACAAGGAGGAAGGTACTAAGTAAACAAAAGTGGTTTGATTTTGAATGTCTGAAAGCAAGAGAGAGGTCTTTGCAGCTCTTGGACTTCTGCGAAACCTCAACTCAAACGTGTTCAAATCATACTATGCCGGAACGAATAAACACTTCAAGCGCATCTGTAATAGGAAAAAACTGGCCTTCGAAGAACAGACCATTGACGTAATTAACAGATCGAGAAATTCAGCAGAGTTTTGAAAGGCGGTAAAATAAGTCAATGGGAAAGCGAATATCATTGGATCCAAATTGCAGGCACAACAGTTGAAGGAGCATTTCAACAAACTCCTAAATCCCGACCAAATTTCTCCAGTTTTTCATTATGCGGCCCCGCTAGTTCTCGATGACTTTTTGGACGCACCGTTCTCTCTCTCTGAAGTGCTACAAGTCATTAAGGATTCGAAAGTTCGAAAACCTCCGGGAGACGTCCACATCCCCTTTCGAGATTAATAAAAACTGTACGAATGAATTGTATGTAGCACATACTGTGGAATTCAACAACATTTTTGAATCAGCGGATGTTCGCAGTAGTTTCAAAAGAGCAATTTATTTTCCCTTGCATAAAAAATGTGTGGGTGGGTGGAAGCTCTTCCTGTCAGGAGTCGCACCCTCAATGTCTGCTCGGGCGGGAGTGGGGATACTCACAAGTCCCAGGTTGACAGACAGAGTATTGGAGTGAATACCATTAGGAGGGAGAGTTGCGATCTTAAAGCTCAAGCTTGAAAGATCAACTCTGGCATTGGTGCAGGTGTATGCACCGAACCTTCTGTCAGAGTACGCAGCTTTCTTAGATGAAGTTGATGTTGCCCTTGAAAAGGTTGCAGATATGGATTCTTTTGTCCTGATGGGTGACTTCAATGCTCATGTGGGTGTAGATGTTATGACATGGGGGAGTGTGATTGGGAGGAACGGTGATCCTGATCAAAACGCGAACAGAGAGAGGTTGTTGGATTTTTGTTGTGAAAATGGCTTATCCATCATGAACACTATCTTTCCACACAAAGTCATTCACAAATACACGTGGTACCGTCAGAGTCTTCAGCAGAAGTCGCTGATCGATTCCTTGTGGTACCATCGTGTCTGAAGAGAATGGTTTGTGATGTTCGCGTATTGAGAGGGGCCGAACTGTCAACTGATCATCACTTAGTGCTGTGCAAATTGTTTCTTAGCGAGAGAGTGCCTCCCCTACCAAAGCGTAAACCAAGGATGGTTACACGCATACGATGGGAGAGGTTACAGGACGATGAGATACGGGAGACATTTGCGCGGCAAATATCTGAGAGGTTTGAACGAATTCCAACTGTTCAATCAAATGTAGAGGAAGAATGACAACTGTTTTCAACAGCGGTTATTGCCTCTGCGGGAGATGTTTGTGAGGTGAAGCGGCTTGGTGTGGCGGCTGGTGGTGAGAAAAGAACTGCTTGGTTTAAAACGCCTGGAGTTCAAGAAGCGATCAGAGAGAAAAAAAGAGTCTTTAAGGTGTGGATTCACTTGGGGAACTTCGATTCTCGAAATCGGTACACTGAGGCGCGAAGAACTTGCAAATTAGCTGTGAAAACAGCGAAAGAACAGTCTTAGAAGGAGTTTGGCGAGAAATTGGAACGTGACCACAGATCTGCAAATAAGATGTTCTGGCAGACCGTCCGCCGACTCAGAGGAAAAAAGTTGAATATCGTTGAAGGAGTCAAATCCAAAGACGGTAGACTTCTTTCCAATGAGGAGGACATCTTACGCAGATGGAGCGAGCACTTTTCAGAATTGCTCAAGAAGATGACAGACCTATTGTCGAGAGTTGGGCCGAAAGTAGTCCTACGGTAGAGGAAGTAACTTTGGCGATAAAATCGCTAAGAGTTGGCAAATCTGGTGGTGTGGATAAAATTCGGCCAGAAATGCCCAAGGCTTTAGGTAAAGAGGGCGTTCAATGGCTCTCGCGTGTCATTAAAGTGGCCTCGGAACGCGGTGAAACACCTGGTGATAGTTCCTCTTTTTAAAAAAGGGGACAAAATAGATTGCGCCAACTATAGGGGTATATCTCTTTTAAGTCTCCCTGGAAGTCTTCGCTAAGGCGGTAGAAACGCGTTCCAGAGCTGTGGTTGAGGACAGTTTGGGGGATGAGCAGTGCGGTTTTCATCCCGGTAGAAGCACAACCGACCAGTTGTTTACTCTCAGAATGGTTCTTGAGAAGGCCTGGGAGTATGCCAAACCTGTCTACACTTGTTTTGTGGATTTAGAAAAAGCATATGATAGGGTTCCTCGAGGCAAACTCTGGAGTATTCTGCAGGAGTATGGGATTGCTGGTTCCTTGTTAAGGGCGATTCAGTCTTTATATACAAACTGTAGAAGCTGTGTTCGGATAAACGGTGTTAAATCAATACCTTTCACTGTGGACGTTGGACTCCGCCAGGGGTGCGTTTTGTCACCTCTCCTCTTCATTGTGTATATGGATTGGATGTTGCAGCGCAGCCGTGGCGGGAAATGTTTCAAAGTGGGAGACCTAAAGATTAGTCATCTGCGCTTTGCGGATGATTTGGTCATCCTCGGATCCTCTCAAACCGAACTTCAGCGCGCACTCAAAAGGTTTGTAGCCGTTTGTGATGATGCTGGAATGAAGATCAACGTGAACAAATCGGAAGTAATGGTCATATCCAAAAAACCCATTCAGTGCACTCTGCATGTTAGTGGAGTCCCACTGAAGCAGGTGGATAAGTTTAAATACCTCGGGGTCTTATTCACGAGTGATGGGAGGAGCAATGCCGAGTTATCCTGTAGAATTGGTCAGGCTGGATCAATTTTGAGAGAGCTTGGCCAATCTGTTATAAGGAAGGCCGAACTTAGTGTTCAAGCTAAGCTATCGGGTTTAACTCGGTGTATGTTCCAACTCTCACCTATGGTCATGAAATTTGGGTAGTGACCGAAAGAATAAGGTCGCGGATACAAGCTGCCGAAATGAGGTTCCTTCGCGGTGTTATTGGAATAACTCGTAGGGATCGAGTGCGCAACACCAGAGTACGCGAGGCGCTCAATGTTGAGCAGCTACTTCTCCGAACGGAACGATCTATGCTTCGATGGTTTGGTCACGTAGTGCGTATGCCCCAAGACCGGCTTCCAAGACGCGCCATGGTTGCCATGCCATCAGGTAGGCGACTCCGCGGAAGGCCTAGAAATAGATGGTTAGACCAAGTCCGACATCTCTCCTGGACCCGCTTAGGGATTCCTCCTGATGAATTGGAGTCAATGGCGGAGGATCGAGAAGGATGGAGAGTCCACCTGAGCATCCTACCCCCGCGACCCTCATGAAGGATTAGCGGGCCATTGAAAATGAATGAATGAATGAATAAAAAATGTAAATATGATGACCCAAGGAATTACCGGGGTATATCTTTCCTAAATACGTCGGGTAAGCTTTTCGGAACTATTTTGTTTAAAAAGCTCATTCAGCGGATCTCTAATAAGAAAATTCTTCATGAATTTCAAGCGGGCTTTAGATAGGAATACTCAACCACAGATAAAATTTGTTCGCTTGTTAACATCGCCGAAATTTAAAAAAAGCCAACACAAGAAGATGTATGCCTTCTTCGTTGATTTCCGTGCAGCCTTAAACTCAAAACCACGCGAGGCGCTATTCTATAAACTCCATGTAATAGGAATGTCCAATAAAGTCATCAACGTTCTAAGGGCAATGTATGACAGCAATTTAGCATACGTCTGGGATGGCGAATTTATTTCAGATGAGTTTGGAACATCAATGGATGTGAAGCAAGGTTGCAGACTGAACGCACTTCTATTTATCATATTCGTCAATGACATAACTGAGTTTGTGAAGGGAGGAATTGAACTAAACCATGTAAAGATCCCCGCGCTTATATATGCAGATGACATCGTCTTCCTCTCTGATACAATCAACGGAAGGCAGATGATGGTAAACAGACTAGTTGAGTACTGCAAACTATGAAACCTTAGTGTCAACCTTGAAAACTCGAAGATGATGCTATTCAGAGATGGAAGTGGTA
Source organism: Brachypalpus laphriformis (assembly GCA_945910035.1). NCBI lineage: Eukaryota > Metazoa > Arthropoda > Insecta > Diptera > Syrphidae > Brachypalpus > Brachypalpus laphriformis. The sequence continues at coordinate 13,615,255 of OX246754.1, read as the reverse complement.
GATATTCACGCAAAGAAAACTGGAGCCTACAAGGTGAACGTATTGAAATAGTGAGAGAATACAAGTACCTAGGAGTTCCGATAGTCGCAAACCTAAATATGAAAAAACTATTTAATGCAAACCTATCGGAAGCAAAACGTGCAATATCTTCAGTTTGGAGTCGTTGTATTGACAACAAAAGCATTACCCACAGATCAAAACTGAAAATATTTTGTGCAACAGCAAAATCGATTCTTCTATATGGAGCCCAAGTGTAGGGTTTCTACCCTTTTGAGGAAGTAGAAAGATTTCTTCGATACTACTTAAAATGAATTTTTCGACTACCTAATAACATGCCTAATTATAATATATGTTGTATTTGGAGACTGGAGTACCTCCTCTTTTCTTATATGCTTTACGTCGAACATATAGTTAAAGTAGTCGAGGTGGAGCCTAAGCTGATGCTCAATCATATAATTGAAAAAAGAGGTCATCTTTGTCAAATTTGGGAACGTCTAGCGCCTGAAAGTAGTTTCAATCATAGATTATCAACGGCGGATCGAAGTACAGTTTTAAGATCTAAATTGAATACGCTATTGTCAACAATCGGACGAGATAAATACGAGAATGCCCGGAGTTCCCAACACAGAATATACTACTCGCAATTGAGATATGATCTGCAAGGTGGAACATACTATGCGAATGTTTAAAGTTTAAATTTTATAATGTACTATGAAAGTGGTCAATCTGGTAGATGGTCAATAATGGCCAAACCTAAAAAGATTTGAAACTATGTATGATAATGCATCAACCTTTTTAATGAAATAAAAGTCTAAATACAACTAACTAACTAATTAACTGGTGCTTAAGTCATTTGCCCTTTATTACAGTCCTTCTATCTATCTGCTTGAAGGTAAAGTGATGGACCCCAAGGAACATCAGTTATTCTTTGCTGACGATGCAGCCTACATAAATGAGGATCCTACATCCCTGCAACGAGCACTTGATGTGTGGGTGGACGCTCTGAAGGGAAATGGGTATCGCATTAGTTCAAAAAAGACAGAGTACTTGTGCTGCCCGTTCTCTGATCCACTCAGGCCTATTCCAGACATTTATTTAAATGCAACAGTGCTTCCCAAGTGCGAAAAGTTCAAATATCTGGGATCTATGATCAATAGCAAATCAACTTGTGATGACGACATCAATCATCGCGTAAGCGTAGGGTGGAAGAAGTGGCGAGAAAATTCCGCTATCTTCTCTGACAGAAAAATGCCACCTAAGTTGAAAGGAAGGCTCTACACCGCAGTTGTGCATCCAGCGCTCAGATACAGTTCACAATGTTGGACGATGTACAAAACGTATGAGAGTAAATTAACGGCAGCTGAGTTGAAGATGCTTCATATGACAGCAGGAGTGACAAAGCTTGATCGAATAAGAATTTCGAAGATCAGTGGAAGCCCTCACGTCAAGGAAACCATCGTACAAAAGAAGAGCGCGACCGGCTCAGCTGGTATTGCCACGTTCAAAGAAGAGATCATTTGAACCCGGTTAAAAAGGCAATATCAATGCACGTTCCAAAGACATCGCGATGTAGGAAAGGCAGGCCTATAAACGCCTGGATCAGACAAATGGGACGACATCGGCATTTCATTGGCCTCAGTAATCGAGTGATCCAAAATCATCGAGCCTGCCGATATTTTCTGAGGTCAAGTAGGCGAACCCCACAGGCGGATCAGTAGAAATGCGGTAAAATGCGAGGGTTATGATCCTTTGCTTTTCGGATCGTACAAAAATACAAATATTTGGCGCAACAGCTCTTTAAAGTGCCAGGGCCTAGCTTCTCGCAACCACTCATGTTGTGTGCGTTATATTTTTCACACGAATGGAATGGACCTACAGTTTAATGCCGAATCCGAACGGCGATTTGAGAAGCTTTTTCGTGACACCAATACTCTCGGATGTTTGTCAGACGCTCGCGAGAGGTGGGACCGTCAAAAAACTTTTTGGTGTTTTCTGGGATTCGAACTTGGAACCTCATGGGTAGTGTTCCGACACACTAACCACTTACGCCACGGCGCCCACGGATCATACCCTCGCTGAAAAAGGAAGAAAAAGACATATTAAAGTTGAACTCGGAGGAACAAAGTTAGAACCTTACGCCTCAAGGAAGGGTTATATTCCCACTGCTGTAAGTAATTGTCCTGAATGAAATTCTTCTATAACTCAGAAACAGCGACGTCAAAACCATAGCTTATGTGGAGGACGTTGTGCTGTTGGCAACAGGAAAATGTCTACCGGTCCTGGGCAAGGAAATTGAAGGGGGCGCTAAAAACCATTGACTCTTCTAGTTCCACAATTTGTAACATCTTCTGTAAGGGTATCCCCATAAGTATCTCAAGCAATGCGAGATACCTTGGCCTGGTGCTCGATAGGAAACTGAACTGGAGATGGAACATTAACGATAGAGTAAAAATAAGCCACGATAGCTTTCTACTCGTGTAACAAAATATTGTAGACCTACAGCAGGACTCGAGGCTATTCTCAACATACTTCTGCTAGACACCTTATACAAGCATCGGCGGCTATTAGTGTCGTAAGATTGAGCCAAACAGATAGCTAGAGACCAAATGCAAAAGGACATACTACGATCATACAGATATATCCAGGCAATTTATCTAGTACAGCCTGCACAACACCATACCTAGACGTCATGAGACCATTTCTAAGCACCTATCCAAGCACAGAAAAATTAAAAAACGACAGAACGCTTGTGTACACCGATGGATCGAAAATGAAAATCGACGTAGGTGTAAACATCTTCTCTAAATCGCTTGGTATCTCCATGATAGCTCGACTTCCGAACTAGAGCAACGTTTTCCAGGCAGAGGTTCTAGCAGTGACAATAGCAGTCCGTGAGACTGCGATGAGGGCGATACCACGGGAAGATAACACCGTTTTCATCGACAGCCTGGCAGCGATGAAAGCAATACGTATATCTGCTATAGAAATAAAATCGAAGCTTGTGAAGTGTTGTAGAGAAGAGCTCAAGGTTCTAGGAACATTGCACAAGGCAAAGCTCTGCTTGGTTCCTGGACATAAGGGCATACCAGGGAATGAGAAAGTCGACAAACTTGGGAGTCTATACGAGTCTCAGCACTAAACTTGGACCAATCTGACCCCTCAGTGTATATTCCACCTTACACACTCAAACTCGAAGCAGGGAACAAAGCTCTATTAGAAGGCAAACAACAGATACTTTTGTCACCACGAGGAAGCTATGCCCTACATTCAACGGAACAAGAACCAAAAGACTTATGTAGAGAAATAGAAAATCACTCTCTTCTCTCATAGAATTCATAACACGATGCCGTACCATATGAACAATTTACGTGTGAGAGAACGAAGACCTTTGTGGGTGCTGTGCTGACGTGGAAGTTCAGGAGGACACAACCTAACCTAAAGACGCCACACAAACACCTATCGTATTTCGTATTCATTACGCCAATTGAAATAGGCTTTCGCTTCTGTATACATATGCATTTAGTGTGCAGAGTGTCTATGGGAACCCTTCATCATCTATGACAACCGTGAGATATTACTTACTTAAGTGGCGCTGGTCCGGGATGGACCTGGGCCTCAACCAACACCGTGAGATATTGGTTCAATGAATTCAAACGTGGTTGTACATCAGTTTTTGATGAGGAGCTGTCAGGCCGCCCGGCAGACGTGGTTATCGAAGAAATTGTTGGAAAGGTCCACAACATCTCGCTAATCGAGAAACTAAAGTGCGCCAAATAGCAGACGCCGTAGGCGTGTCAGAAGGGCAATCAATATTTTACATGTTGGAGTGAGAAAGGTGTCGGCTCAATGGGTGCCGCGATTTCTCACAGTGGACAATAAGCGGATACGACTGTCAATGTCGAAGCAGTGTTTGAACTGCGCTACAAATTGCTACCGCACCCACCGTACTCTCCCTACGACTTCTCTCTATACCCGAACATGAAAACATGGCTCGGCGGAAAACATTAAACTCAAACGAAGAGGTTATCACCGAGACAGAAGCGTATTTCGAAGAGTTCAACAAATCGTATTTTTTGGGGCGGTTAACAAAATGACAGAAACGTTGGGAAAAGTGTATTAAAATGAGACTACATTGAAAAATTAAAAAAAAATTGTGAAAAAATTGCGTCACGGTTACTTATTGATCGACCCTCATAAGTTGCATCAAACGCTTAGTTAATTTTCATCGTCTGCATCGCCATATACCTATATTAGTCGGAGAGCTGGTGAACGTTTTTGAAACGTCATTTTAGCACAGGAAATAAATATAGTTTTTTGTTAAACTTGAGCTAATGATCACAAATATCAACGTCTGGCAGCTGTCTGTTGGTGCGTTTGGGGGGGGGCTGGGCCCCAAAGACGTCGAAAAAAGGGATGCGGTCACGTCATTTCAGCAAAGCTGAATTTTTTTATGTGAATAGTTTACTTGTTTATATAACATATTTTACCACTGCCAGACATTTTGGCCGGGTCTAACATCCTGCCAGACGCAAGCGAAGTTTGAATGTCGCTACTAAAGCTATGTGCGACAAATGTATCTAATAGCCGATTTTCATCGAAACTATTGAAGCACTTACTTACACTTACTAAGTGTGTCTTATAGGAAATTAAATTCTAAATAAAATGTAAATGTATATACACAAAATTTTCATATATCCAGTAGAACAGAAGATATTTTAAAAAGAGTCAGTAGCCGCTATTCAAATTCAAGCAACTGAAAAAGCCAAGATTCAATGGCCTTTTTATTCATCTAGGCAGCTTCCACATTATGATGGCTTATTTCAAAGCCATCGGAAAATTTATAGATGATTCTGGATTGGCTTATGTAATGGTGGATAGTGAACTTTTAGCAAATGGTTCAGTAGCTGGATTTATAGCTGTAAAGCATTTTAACACGTGCAAGAGACTGCATCCTTTAATGACTTTGGGCTTTCAGATCCTACGTTTTGAAAGTTTTATGAAGAAAGAACAAATAGAAATTGGCGATGATATAACCATTTATCTTACTGACTTTCAATCTACACAGACATCAAGTCCCACTTTTGACCATTCTTATCTTATACAATTGTTTAGAAAATATAATGCATATCAAGAAGCAACGATTAATGGACAAATTGGCAAAACACCGCAGTTCTACATGATTTATGTAGATGATGTTAATTATTATTTAATTTTGACACGAAGCATTCGTACTGCAGATTTCGAATTATTTAAATACATATTGCCCAAAATCGCACGCACGGTGGTTGGTCAAGTACCACGATAATTTATTAAAAATCGACGAACCTCACCCAGGACTAAGACAACTTTTTGAGAACAGGTCCTTGGTTGTGAAAAGAACCGAAAAAGCATTCTCTAGACAGCCAATAGATTTGACGTTGGAACAGACAATAAATGCAGATACTGCAAAAAGATTGACAGGAGTTATACATTTCACCAATTCGATATCTGCTCGTCAACGCTGGTCTTATAGTTACAGCATAAGATCAACGATAATATCGCACGTATTTGAGGAATGTGGATTGCGTAAAGCTCAAGATATACCTTTATGCATATAGATACAGCAGACTTGGAAAGAAGTAGAATGGAAAAAAGTTGCGTGCAGCTTCAGGATTTTATGCATTACATTAAACAAAATATAAATCCTTTTCCACCAGAACTGAGTAACGATTTCTTATATAACATTGCAACAGGAAAAGCAGCACCAAACCCTATAGCAATACCCTGGAACAATATATAGATATTGCAAAAGTTTTATCGTATCCTTTGATGCCTGTTCCTTTATCAATGTGCCATTTAGATGGAACAGTTTGTAAAACCGATAAATCTGTTCTCATGAAATTGTTGGAGGCAAAAGTTGATAGTCAGGCAATACGCAATATTGATATTGTTTGTAATTATCGATGGCTTTTTCATGCTGCATCTCTTAAAGGAAGTTCCAAAAACATTCGGCAACATCTCAAAAAAAAATTTGCAAGTGGCTACTAGGTATTCTGCAGAATCGATATCATTTTGATCGTTATTTTTCACCATCTATCGAAGATAGCGAACATCTTCTGAGAGATAGCTTGGACAACCTCAACAAATTATGACTTTTGTTAATGTTTTAAAACTGACAATGGAAAAGTGAAAAAAACTGTGGAAGACAATTTATCTTGTGAAAAACATGAAGAAGCTGACACCAAAATCGTCTACCATGTTTGCAACATCGACATCGATCAAGATGCAAATGTTTTAATAAAATGCTCAGATACAGACGTTATTGTGATTATGTTAGGTAACATGGAACATTTAAAGAGCCATCTGAACATTTGGAAGTAGGTTGGCGTTGGAAATTCACGACGATTTGTAGATTTATCCAAATTGCTTAATGCTCTAGGAGAGTCTTTGTGTAATTCTTTACCAGGATTTCATGCAGCAACTGGTTGCGATAATTATGCTACATTTTGCAGAAAAGGAAAACGAAGACCTTTTATACAATTGAATGAATCCCGCAAATATCAAAAAGCATTTACTGATCCTGCTTGGTACTTTGGATGTACATGTATAAGGCTCAAGGGAACAAGTTTTTGAAGTCGTAGAGGAGTTTGTATGTCGTTTGTATAATATCCGTAATATAAATTACGTCAATAAATCCAGATATGAGATATTTACAAAAACATGTAATGCAATGAACATGAATGACGATTTCCATACAAAATTTAAAAATGTTGACGCTGGAAATTTGCCACCGTGTAAATCAGAGCTGGGTCAACATTTCTTACGGGCTCATTATATTTCAAATATTTGGAGAAATGCACATTTAAAAAATTCAACTAATTTATCCCCAATTGAAAATGGATGGTTGGAATCTAATGGTGCATATGAGTTTCTTTGGTTCGACGGTGATCAATTACCTGCTTTAGTGAAAGACGTTGTAATCCAACCTCCTGATATTTATGATGAAAACGAGAGTTCAGGTACATACATTATGAATATTATAATGCATTATTTTTATTGCAATACTATTGCATATTGATTATTCCATGCAAACTAAAAAAAATAGTTAAATTCTTTAATTTATGTGATGATGGATCTGAACCTGACGACGAAGAAGACCATGATATACAAGATTAAAATACCGTAATACAGGAAATTATATTCTTCCAAATCATTTATATAACCCAATAAAAAACCGAAAATTATTGAAAGCATGATTGTTTTGTTTTTCCCAGGTAGAACAGCCGAAGGGAGAAGACATATGATGCATTTAGTAGGAAAATGATATCTTAATACGAAACAAATGGTACTGACTCTTTTAAAAAAATCTTCTGTTCTACTGGATATATGAAAATTTTGTGTATATACTATTTTATTTAGAATTTAATTTCCTAAAAGACACACTTAGTAAGTTTCCAAATGCTTCAATAGTTTCGATGAAAATCGGCTATTAGATACATTTGTCGCACATAGCTTTAGTAGCGATATTCAAACTTCGCTTGCGTCTGGCAGGATGTTAGACCCGGCCAAAATGTCTGGCAGTGGTAAAATATGTTATATAAACAAGTAAACTACTCACATAAAAAAATTCAGCTTTGCTGAAATGACGTGACCGCATCCCTTTTTTCGACGTCTTTGGGGCCCAGCCCCCCCCCAAACGCACCAACAGACAGCTGCCAGACGTTGATATTTGTGATCATTAGCTCAAGTTTAACAAAAAAATATATTTATTTCCTGTGCTAAAATGACGTTTTAAAAACGTTCACCAGCTCTTAGACTATATGAACTAAAATAAAATTGTACACAGCACCCTGTAGGAAATCATTTTAATTAAAAAATACACCTAAAAGTATGCAATTGAATGCTTCAGACGAGAGTATAGAAAAGATTAAGCGACGGAAAAATACATGTGCAGACGTCATTTTGATTCCAATGTGCTTTGTTCAAACAAAAGAATATAAATATTTATTTATTTGTGAACAATAGTTCGAGGGCTAATGGACTGTAACTGTACTTATATTCGATAATTAATATAATAAAAACACACAGAACTCTTTAATGTATTGTGCCACGCACTGGAACACGTCTTCTTTATTTGAAAGTTCCTTGTGAAGTAATAACAAATGGCTAGGGTTTGAGAGAGAGCGATCCCACGTGCGCATACAAGACCAAATGATGGTGCACAGTCGCGTCGACCTCTCATGCAGAGATGCGCATGTGTATGTGTGCAGATCCTTTCCCTCAGTATTTACAGAATATAATCTATATAATAGATTTTTTTTTCTATTAGGGCTAACCAGCAAATCGCATTACGACATTGAAATTTTGTGAGGGGATGTAGCTCAGTGGTAGAGCGTTCGCTTTGCATGTGAAAGGCCCCGGGTTCGATCCCCGGCATCTCCAAGTCTTTTTTTTTTTTTATTATTTCTTTAATTGCAAGTAAAAAGTTTGTTTGCTAACTGTTTTGCATAAGGCAGTCTATGAAGTCCACATATCTTCCCAATGGTAAGGTTAATTAAGGCAAGCAGCTGTACTGGACTGAAGCAGAAGGAAGGAGCAGAGAAAGGTAATTCTTGTACATAGCAACGACATAGGAACAGAATGTGAGGCATGATATTATTATAAGACTGGGAAAAACTAGAACTTGAACGGGCATCTATAACGACAATGAAGACCGATAAATCGAAGGCTATGCCACGTAAAGTATAGATATGGTTAGTACTCTCTATCTAGAGTCAGTGGAGGTTCAATAGATACTGTTCCCTACGATTTAAGAAATCCACAAACATACCGAACCGCACTGAAAATATGGTTCTGTTTTGTACGAGTAAGTCACAGTGTATCAGTGATTATCTCGGCACAATACATTGGGAGCACAGTGATTGAGGTCAACAGTGAACCCAAAAAAAGATTGCCCATATTGCAAAATCGATTCCTTGTCTCTAGGATCAGTAATGGCTTTAATATTAAAGGAAACCACAAGTCTGAAAGCACTCAGACTCGAATCGGTTCATTGCACTAAATATCATAGCAAAAAGCGAATTACCCACTACACTTTTATCACCCTGACATTCATATACTACTACTCCAACTCTCTATCTATAGTGGAAGTGTTCCAAATCTTCCTCATATTGCTCAGGTGTTACTTACATACTTAATTAGGTAGCACTACAGTCCGGGGTGGACCTGGGCCTCAACCAACAAACCTCTCCAGCCAGCACGGTTACGAGGCAGCTGCCTCCAGTTGCGCATGTCAAGTTGGTTGAGATCCCCTAATTTGTTTGCGCCACCTACCGCGAGGTCAGCCTATATTGCGTCGTCCATTCGGGGTGGATTCGAAGACTTTCTAGGCTGGAACGTTGGGCTCCATCCGCTCCAAATGACCCAGCCATCTTAGTCACTGTATGTGAAGTGTTCTGGCTAAGTCGATGTCCTTATATGGGTCGTATAGTTCGGCATTGTACCTTCTCCTCCACTCACCGTCTATGCAGACGGGACTAAAAGCCGCTCCAAAAACTTTTCTCTCGGAATAACCAAGGGCATCCTCATCCGGTTTTGTCAAAGACCATGCCTCTGCGCCATACAGCAGGACTGGGATGATTAGTGTCTTATAAAGAGTTACCTTAGTATTTCGAGATAGGGCTTTGTTACTCAATTGCCGTTTCAGCCCATAGAAACAACGATTGGCAAGAGTAATTCTTCGTGTGATCTCCCTACTGATGTCATTGGCGGAGCTCACCATAGAGCCTAGGTAGATAAAATCCTTTACTACCTCAAAATTATATCTGTCTATTGTGGCGTTCTGTCCAAGACGCCGATGTTGGGTGACCTTTTTTGTAGACAGCATATATTTTGTTCTGCTTTCATTGACCGCTAAACCCATCTTTGCTGCTTCGATCTCAATACTTCTTCCGATTATGTCAATGTCATCGGCATAAGCGAGTAGTTGTACAGACTTGTAAAAGATTGTACCTCCGGTGTTGGCTTGTGAGTTTCGTACAATTCTCTCAAAATTAATTAAAGAGATATAATTATAACGCGTCATCTTGTCTAAGATCTTTCCTGACATCGAACGGTTCGGTGATGTTAAGGGGAGCAAAATCTGTAAGCGAATTCATGGTGAATTTCACGAAAAGAATCTGAGTAGAATTCACTAGAGTTGAGGAATCAGACACGAAATCTTGATGGAATTGAAACTTCCTGAAGAATGCTGATGCTCTTAGAAATTTATTTTATATCCTGCCGGATGATGAGAAAGGTGCTACAAGTATGCTAATTTAAGGAATAATAATATATAAATATATACAAGTACATAATATTATAAAGAAAATATTTTAAATACTATTCGCTTACTTTTATTTATTGCGAACCTTTTTGTTGTTGTCGGGATAGGAAACGCTCGACTGGAGCACTCAGACACAACTGGTCCATTACCAGACAGCAAGCCTTGGTTTACCCATTTGATTTGAATTTCCTTGCCTTTTTAAAAAAGCCACGCAAGCACTTCAGTGCTCACAGTACCAGCACTCACCACACCAGCACCGAAGATTTGCCACCTGATACGAGCAAAGGCCAGATACTCGCAGAGATAATGTTCCGCAGTGTCGTCGCTCTATCTACAAGCATCACAGTGTTACTTAAGCACAGCACGTTGTGGTGTTTGGCGAAATCAAAGTAGCCAGTCTAATGTTGTCATCTTCCACGAAGATACCAACCCCAAACCCTTGACTGATATTGGAGCCGTCCACGAAAATACGACTGCATTCCATTTCTGGCCCGGACTCTGGCCGAAACCAGTCCTGAACACAGGAAAAGTCGACTCCGTATTTGCGTATCAGCTGAAGTTCTGGTGTCATTGCATCAGACGGTATATCCATGAAACTAGAGTCGTATGATAAGTGTCGCACAAGTTCATCAAAATTCCAGTGTGGAGTATACCAAAAGATGGCTCTGATAGTACAGCCCATGATATAAGTATCAAGAAGAGGTTAGTTCAGCAAGCATCTAAAGCAGTGCCAGACGTACTCGTAAAAGCTCCCGTACAGCCGAGACAAGCTGTTCTTTGAAGTTTGGCGCAAAAGACAGCCACATATTCATGCGAGAGCCTCTTCCACAAAACACACCGGCGCATATACGAGGAATAGTCTTATCATAGCCGTGTGGATCCACGGAATCTTATACAGTGATATGCCCCATATATTGCCAAAAGCACCCTTACACTGCCAGAAAACTAAGAGCACCTGGAATGTTTTCGATTCAACATGTTTAGATCAATGATTTTTTTTTTTATCTAGAATCACTCCTAGATATTTGGCTTAATTGGAAATGCGGATAGTGACGCCTTTTTGCACTGGCTAAGTCAGACCGGTCAGAATCTTCCTTCTCATGAAGAGAAGAACCTCAGTTTGAAGAGGATTTACCGAAAGCCCACCCCTAGTGCACCATTTATCAATTATGTCTAGCGCCTCCTGCGCCTTAGCACAAAAAGTCGCCAGGCATGGCCGAGACAGAAAGTACAGCAACATCATCCGCATACGCCTGAGCGCAGACGATAGAAATGTTTAGAGTGTAGATAGAATGCCACCTTGCGGACAGCCCGTTTATCCCTGTCATAACATATCGGCCGCAATCCACTACTTACTTACTTAGGTGGCGCTACAGTTCGGGGTGGACCTGGGCCTCAACCAACAAGCCTCTCCATTTAGCTCGGTCTTTAGCTAATTGCCTCCAGTTGCGCACTCCAAGTTGGTCGAGGTCCCCTTGAACTTGTGCGCGCCACCTACAGCGATGATTCCCTCTACTGCGTCGTCCCTCCGGGTTAGATTCGAAGACTCTGCGGGCCGGAGCGTTGGTGTCCATTCGCTCTACATGTCCTAGCCATCTCAGACGTCCAATACACAGTTTTTTGACTAGGTCGATGTCGCTGTACAGCTCGTATAGTTCGTGATTGAATCTTCTCCTCCAAAACCCGTCAACGCAAACGGGACCGAAAATCTTACGAAGAATTTTTCTCTCGAAGCGACCAAGAATATCTTCATCCTCTTTTAATAAAGTCCATGTTTCAGCGCCGTAAAGCAGGACTGGGATGATCAAGGTCTTATATAGAGTCTCCTTAGTTGTTCGAGATAGGGCTTTACTGTTGAATTGCCTTATAAGCCCAAAAAAACAGCGATTGGCAAGAGTTGTTCTTCGATTGATTTCTAAGCTGATTTTGTTAGAAGAATTTATAGCAGAGCCAAGGTAGACAAAGTCCCTTACTACCTCGAAGTCATAGCTGCCCACGGTGACGTTTTGTCTAATTCGTCGGTGTTGGTTTTCCCCTCTAGTTGACAGCATATACTTGGTTTTGCCCTCGTTTATCGCTAAACCGATTTTGGCCGCTTCCGCCTCAATGCTTGCAAAAGCACCGGTGACAGCCCGCTGAGATCTTCCGATAATGTCTATATCGTCGGCGTATGCAAGCAGTTGTACAGACTTGTAATAGATTGTGCCTCCGGTGTTGGCTTGTGAGTTCCGCACAATCCGTTCAAGTACAATATTGAAGAAGTCACATGACAGCGCGTCACCTTGTCTAAAGCCTTTTTGACATCAAAGGTCTCGGTGAGGTCATTACCGACCTTGATGGAGCAGCGAGCGTTCTCCATCGTCAGCCTGCACAGACGGACAAGTTTGGCAGGGATGTCAAAACTAGACATGGCTCTATAAAGCTCTTCTCTATAGATGCTGTCATAGGCGGCCTTGAAATCGATAAAGAGGTGGTGAGTATCGATTTGGAATTCTTGGGTTTTCTCCATGATCTGCCGAAGTGTGAAGATTTGATCGATGGTGGACTTTCCTGGCCTGAAACCGCTCTAATAGGGTCCAATCAGGCTGTTGATAAAGGGTTTCAGGCGTTCACACAATATCGCAGAAAAGATCTTGTATGCGATGTTGAGGAGACTGATGCCTCTATAATTGGCGCAGTTGAGGGGGTCTCCTTTCTTGTGGATCGCAATCTGGCCGCAATCCACTACCAAAGTTCTATTCATTAGCATTGCTTTAATCCACAACACTAATGTTTCATCTACCCCGTGTTGTCTGGCCGAGTCCCATATGCAGTCAAAAGCACCCTAAATGCCGATGAAAATGCCCATCGCGTACTCGTATACTTCCTATCAAGTGCGCATTCAATTCTGGTCACTAAATTTTGTAGTGCACTCTCACTGGATTTCCCACGCTGGTCAGCATGCTGCATCTCTGATAGTGGATGCAGCTATAAAGCAACTTTGCGCGAAATTTTACCAGTCTCTCCATACTTTTCAGTAAGAAGAAAGTCAGACTTATGGGTCTGAAATTTTTCGAGAGCGAATAGTCCTCCTTACCAATTTTCGGTATAAAAGCTACTCTGACCGTCCGCAAAGGCGTAGGAATATATGCCAGCGCCAAGCCAGTGGTGAAAATTATTTTCAGAGTTGGCAGCAGCTGATCTCTATTGCAGCATAGCTAGATATATTTCATCGGTGCCAGGTAATTTGAAACCATCAAACGATACCACGGCATATTTGCGAACCTTACCCAATCCATATTCTAAAAATGTAACTGCTGATGATTCTGACCCGTTTGAATACACTCAATGATTATTGTCGTACGTATTCTTATTTATAATCTATTTTCATTTGTTATCAACGAGCAGCTTTACAAACATACCAAATCGTATGTATCGCTAGTTAGCACTGTATACATGCATATGTACATTCCAGACAAAGGGTCGATGTTCCCGCTCCAAAATGACCCATTGACACATAAAAAACCATCATTACATCTCAGCAAAATGCTTTCACACTAACCTCACAACTTAATTCTCCGACCAACCGAACAACAATTAAGCTTTACCCTCAAAGCGTCTACAACGTCTACCGTTTTATCAATGAAAACGAAATTAATGACCTAACAGCAAAAAAAAATATATCTTATTGTGTACACATCGTTAAAATAAACAAACACACGTCACTGGAACCTGAAAAAAAAATTACTGGCGCTGAGATGTTACTCTGTAACACTAACCATACCAGAGCTCAGATGACTAGCTCTGATGAGGCATCGTTTTCTAGTTTCCTGGCTTACCCTCTTGCCGTGTTTGCATTCGAATAGAAATGGCAATGTGTTCGCCATTATGCAATAATTTGTTTACCTACCTTGATAGATTACGTACTCGTATGTGGCAGAAAAGTGTGCACAAAACAGAGTACGAGTAAAAGTGTAGCCTGAGAAAGCAGGAAGCTCTGCATTCCACAATGTCGACAACTAGTCTGTCATACATTCATTAATGTACCAGCTGTGAGTGAGCTTTTTCTGTTGGCGCCATTACTGACCATGTCAAAGCCCTTGTCAAAAGCTTTCGCAAGCCCGTTGCAACGGTAAGCTTACCCAGTCGACCTTACCAATGCCGTCAAACGATCAGATAGTGATCAACTACATGAAGCTTTCCGCATTGACTTGAAGCTTTCGAGGAAACAGTTAATACAACCAACCATCTATTATCGAAGCAAGAGCTTAAGCTTCAAACAAAAATTCAGGCAACAATCAGTTGATCGCGGATACGTTATAAACCCCACTTCGGTCTGGTTAAGGTTTCAGATTGACTTCAATCGTTGGGAATGCTAACGGCGGAAAGAAATTTATTTTTTTTTATTAATTTGAATTGAATATTAGATACGAATATTTTCTTATATTTTTATTTATTTGTACCAATACGTAAAAAATAAAATTTTAAAAATGAGTGGTGTACTACGACGGGGTTCGTTAACATTTAATCACGACAATCAAAGATCGCGTCCTTCGTGTTGTGATCATCGAAAGAAACCGAAGACCCCAGAAATTAGTGTGATTTCTATAGATTTCCGACGGAATTCGGAAGATTTGCGAAAAAGTGAAAAAGTGCCGAGTGAAATCGAAAAAGATCTCAGCCAAGATATTGATAGTGATATTATATCGAATTATATTGGACACTATGGACTGTGGCAATTTGTGTGGACATTCCTTTTGTGTTTATTTGAAGTGCCAACGACGTTTCATATTTTTGCGTTTGTCTTTCAGGTGAGTTCAGTTTTCAAAGGAAGATTGAAGAACATTTAAAAAATGACAAGACTTCAAATATCTTATGTTGATACATGTCTAAAGCGAAACAATTATTTTTGAAATATGCAAAGTATTAAAAAAGATTTTAGTAGAGTTACAAGGAAAAAAAATGTTTCTTTTGATAAAATTTAAAACAGAAATTAACCACTTATTCGTATAAGAAAAAGTCATTCCCGTATAAAATTAATTCTTAAACACTTTGAATTCTTACTTTTTTTACCTTGATTTGATAATAGTGCAATTGAAATACAGTGAAGAGCCGATTAACTGGGATGGTCGGTACCGAGCTCATCACGGATAATCGAAAAACCCGGATAAACGAATTTCTTGCTATAAAACAAAAACTTAATAAAAGTCAACAAAAAACTTTTTTTTTCCCCGAGGGTAGGTGAAAAATCTTCCATAGACACTATGAGAATAGCAAGCGCGTGCTCATAGTAGTGTCAGATTCTTACTGACTAAAAAACACCACCCTTCGATATAAATTTGTTAGATATCGCAACTCATGATGAAATAAAAACGTTTGGCAGGTTTCTTTCCACTGAAAGATCCAGCATTTTCCGCAATCTAGACGCGGTTAATCATTATCTCGCCAAGTCAAAAGTCGGCGCAATAATTTCCTCTCATCCAAAATTTGTAGAACTGAATTGTTGACATGTCCGATTAGTCGATTTCTATGCTCTCTCGCGAAGCTTCTAGTTTCAGTTTCGATTGTTGGAATTGCGAGATCCCTGTGGATATCGTCGTTTCTACTATACCACGGTGCTTGGACAATTTCTCTTAGCACTTTATTTTGAAAAGCTTGTAAAATATTTGCATTTGTTTTCTTGGTACAACCCCAAAGTTGTATACCGTAGGTCCACACCGGCTTTAGCACTTGCTTGTATAAAAGCAGTTTGTTCTCAGTGCTGAGCTGGGAATGTTTTCCGAGTAACCAGTCCATTTCTCTATATTTGATTTCGAATTCTTTTCGTTTCATTTTCACGTGCGAATTCCATTTCAGTCTTGCGTCGAGTGTCATTTCCAGGTATTTGGCCTCGTTTGCAAAAGGTATTCGGGCCGAGTTTAGGAAAATTGGCAAATCATTAGTTTTCTTGTAACTGAAATTCACGTGAACAGATTTAGATTCGTCGAGGGTGATCCGCCAGTCCCTCGTCCATTCATTTACATTATTCAGTGCATTTTGCAGTTTTGCAGTCGTTTCTTCGATTGTTTTACCTACTGCTAGGATAGCGGTGTCATCGGCAAACGTAGCAAGGATAGTGCCATCTTCGTTGGGTATATCACGAGTATATAGCAAATAGAGAAGCGGCCGAAGAACGCTTCCTTGCGGTACGCCGGCCGAAATTTCTTTGAGCTCGGAGTATTCGACTCCATATCTAACACGAAAGAGTCTATTCCCGAGATATGATTCTAGAATATCGTATAAGCATACAGGGAGAACTTTTCGTAGTTTGGATTTCAAGCCATCTTGCCACACCTTATCAAAGGCTTGCGAGATGTCAAGAAATACGCTTGAGCAAATCTTTTTTTCTTCAATTGCTTTCTCGATTACGTCAGTAATTCTATGCACATGGTCAATCATTGCTTCTGAACCCAAACTGGTGGTCAGGGATAAGATTATTTTCTTCTATAACCGGTTGGAGACGCCTTAATAATATCCTCTCGAAAATTTTCGATATGATTGGAAGAAGCGAAATTGGTCTATATGATTTTATATCATTTGGCGGTTTTCCTGGTTTTAAAACCATTATGACTTCCGCAATTTTCCATTGGCTCGGCACGTGTTTTAATCTAAGTGCAGTATTTGCAATATGGAGAAGCTTAATCAATGCTTTTCTAGGTAAAACTTTGAGAATTTCTCCGGTAATCAAATCATAACCAGGAGATTTCTTAGGTTTTAGATTCTCGATCTCATGTTTGAGTTCCCTTAGCATTGCACTTGTGAGCGTCAAATTGTCAGATGGTAAATCCAGCCTATTGAGGTTGTCGTAAACCACTTGACCATCGTACGGTTTAAAGGTTTCTTCCAGGTGGGCCGCAAAGACGTCCGCTTTTTCTTTATCTTCCCTCGCCCATTCATTTTGATTTAATTTGATTAGCGGCGCGGGGACTTTGGGCCTTTTGGTGCCTTTTACAGCTTTCCAAAATGAATAATTAGAATCTTTTTTCGGTGTTAAACTTTCAAGGTAAAAGCCTATTACACGATTCTTAAAATCCTTAATAGTTTTCTTCAACGAATTGCACAGACGATTCAAGTGTGTTTTATGCTGCGGAGCACGACTCTGTTGCCATTTTTTACGCGCTTTTCGTTTTTCCTTGACCAATTCTTTTATTTCCGGAGGATATCGCAAACCGTATCTGTCCGGCGTTTTCCTTGGATTGGGCGTATTATTCCAAGAGGCGAGCTGTACGATCTCAACAAAGCGATCAACTTCAACCTCAAGTTCATAGGGTGTCGTAAGTGGAACGCTTAGTTCAACATTATCTTCAATTTCGTTCCTTAAGCCTTCCCAGTTAGTTGTTCGACCAGTTAATCTCGCTGGCTCTAGGTTATAGACTAGTTTTTCGCTGATTGTTAAAATAACCGGGGAATGATCAGACGACAAATCAAAGCTGTCTTCGACTTTTATGTGGTTGGTAGATATGCCTTTCACAACGAAAAAATCTATCAGGTCAGGTATTTTCGAAGTATCAGTTGGCCAGTAAGTTGGTTTACCCGTCGAATGGAAATCACAACTGTACTCCATACCTGCCCCATAGAGCATTCTACGTTTTTTGGAGTTGAATCTTGAGCCCCAGAACGTATGTTTCGCATTAAAGTCGCCGCCGATGATAAAATTAGGTTTCAGCGAGTCAAACAAGTTAGTAAAATCAGATTTTTTAAGCGCGGAACGCAGTGAACAGTAGATAGATGAGATTTTAAGAGTCCGCTGACTATTTTTAACTCGAATCGTGCACAGTTGCAAAGTTTCAAGTTCTATCTTTAGGTCTTCGGATTGTTCGCTGCAGTCTTTAATAAACAAGGATGATCCGCCTCTCGCTTTTCCTCGCAAAGGGTGACAAGCATTATAGCCTTTTATTTTTAAATGCGATTCCTTTTTAGGTGGGTTTTAGAAATCAAGCAAATATCAATATCTTTTTCAAGCATGAATATTTCCAATTCGTCGAGTTTTTACAAAAGTCCGTTTGCATTCCAAGTACATATTTTTAACATTCGTTTGTCATTCATATTCTAGTTGAAGTACGTATTTATTATGACAATAAAACAAAAATAAACTAAATTCATTAGCAACAATTCATAAAATATACACGCAAAAGGTATAAACAAATATGCGGTTGTCCAATACTAAAAGAACTTTATAGTCTTTTCCTAGATTGGTATTTTCTAAATGCTTCTAAATGCTTTTTCACTTCGCGTATGTTTTGGTTGAACCACTACAGGAAAATTGTTTGCGCTACCCAAGCCCTCTTGTTGGCCTTATACAGGGTGACCAGATAAGAACGCTAGAAAAAAAATTGAAATAAAACCCAACGGTGAGAGATATAAAATTGATTCTGGCTTTATTTTGAAGCTATATTCCATGCCATTATGTGTGGAATAGCACATCATTTAAATGGCTACCTCGGCTTCGTGGCATTGCTACAAGCGGTCGGTCCAATACCAGTCGCCAAATTTCTCCTTCACAACTTTGAGCATTTCGTCGCTTGTATGGCGTATTCGGCATCAATTCTTGCATCAGCACAATCTTATATGGATGTAGGCCCAAATCCAACCGCAAAATAAGCCAGGTTGACTCTCTGGCGATGCCGAATTCAGCTGGTCGGCGCCGAATCGACAATTCTGGCTTCTTCGATACTGGCCGCTACGGCGCCTATATTTTCCTCATTTCGCACCAATCTCCACATGGTTGGTGGCTTAAGGTCTAAAAGAGTGTACTCACGCTCAAACTTTTCCACGGTGAGACGTATTGCCGGCACACTGAAGCTATGATGACGACCGACCTCACGACGAAATTCACGTGGCGTATTTATGAACAACTGTGTCGAAATTTCGATAATATTTTTAATAATTTTCGCACGATCGGCAAACGTGAAACAATGCATAATGAAATGGCAAACCTTACAGAGTATTTTGACAGCTGGATGTCATTGGTAGCTTTGACAGCTGCTGAAACATAACAATTGGAAAAAGTATCATTGCTATCTGGTCACTCTTTATATGACAGGAAGCTCTCTCATATTTTTAAGTGCCCTTGGGCGAAGACTTTTACCAATTACAATTTAGGTGCATTTGTGAGTCCCTGCAGCATTGGAGCAAACTATCACAGTGAGTCGTTCCTTGGAATCTTTATAGCATCAACAAGATGCTCTTCTTTACATGACAAAGTATTTCGTGGTAAGCACCTCCAAGAAAAAGCTTGCCTCGCCCGCATTGTATGGTATATTTACTCACTTGTAAAATTTTCGTTTTTTATAAGTTCAGCTAGCTCTTCAACAAAACACGTAGCAGATTCATAATCAGCTGATTATGACAGATCCGATATACTCAACAAGGTCTCACTCCCTGTTGCAATTTAAACCCCCACAGCAGAAAAGAGTTCTGCGTTCAAACACGATTCCACTGGTGAACCTTCCTGCTAATGACGTGTCAAGCGACAAATCTCCAATTGACGACTCGTCCTCGTTAATTCCTCCATTTAGTTGCAACGATGACCCCCTACCTCATACTTCTTCACGGCAGGAATCGTTGCTTCTAACATCTTCTTCCGTCAACCTAGTGGTTGTGAAAAAGCCTCCTCGTAGAACTATCTTCATTTCAAGACTCTCTTCTGCTACCTCAGTCAACGATATTATGAATTACATCAGCAGCAAAATGTCGGTGCATTCATCCCTTAAATGCATCAAGTATAATTTTAAGGAACCCCGCGAAATAGCATCTTTTAAACTGCTGACTCCTGACTCTCACTTCGAGCTGCTACTATCGAGAGAATTCTGGCCTGATGGGACTTTAGTCAATGAATATGTTTCTCGGACTAAGAACACGTCTTCCACACAGACTTCAGTACCTGCACCAGTAACGTCGCATCCAAAAAACGATTAGGTGTTCATTTAGACATTCCTTATTTGTCTGTAACTCCCCCTGAGTGTCTTTGTGTATATTACCAAAACGTCCGAGGGCTACGAACTAAGACATCCTCTGTATACCTTAATTCCCAAAAGCTCCCCTATGACATTTTCGCCCTAAACGAAACTAATCTTACTCAAGATTTTAACAGTAATGAATTGTTTACGTCCGATTTTAACGTTTTTCGAGATGATGGTCTAGGGAAAGAGGATGATTCTTCGGGTCGAGGTGTTCTTCTGGCAGTTCATAATCGCCTTGACTCGACACTAGTTAAAACCTCGCTCACATCTAATTTTGAGTACATTTGTGTCAAAATAACAATTTTAAACCACAACATTTTTATCCTTTGCTGCTACATTCGACCTTGCCAGCCCATGCAGAGCTACCAGCTTGCCATAGACGCGTTCGATTCGTTGTTTGATATTGTTGATCCTCGCGATACCGTCTTAATTCTGGGGGATTTTAATTTTCCCGACCTCCAATGGGCTCCATCTGAGGATCAGTCCCATTATACTGCAATAAACCCCTCTTCAGAAAAGGAAGTCCTTTTCATTGACTGTCTCTCAGATTCCAGCTTATATCAGTTAAGTGGTGTCACTAATAACCTAGGCAGACAACTTGATCTCGTTTTCTCGTCAGATGCCGAAAACTGCCTCGTTTCAGCGAGCAAGCATCTCTTATCCAAATTGGATCATTACCACCCTCCTCTAGCTCTTACATTGTCTTACAATAATAATAAAAATGCTGTACAATCAGAGTACTCGTACAGCTTTAATTTTCGCAAGGCAGACTTCACAAAACTTAATAACCTTTTAAGCGCTATTAATTTCAACAGTATTTTTAACAGTACACATATTTCTGTCGATAATGTTCTTGGATTGTTTTACTCTGAAATGTTCAGCTGTTTTATGCAATCCGTCCCATATATGCCACAGAAGAGTTTCTCGTCCTCTCCACCTTGGTATACTAAAGAATTACGTTCACTTCGTAACAGAAGAAATAAGCTCTGGCGCATCTACCTCGAATGTCGCTCTGATTTCAACTTCTCCAATTACTTTCTTGTACATACGCATTTTTCCGAACTCTGTGATTTCCTTTATAACGCATATATTGACCGTATGCAATCTGACATTATCGCTGACCCCAAACGATTTTTTCATTTTATT
Source organism: Brachypalpus laphriformis (assembly GCA_945910035.1). Lineage (NCBI taxonomy): Eukaryota > Metazoa > Arthropoda > Insecta > Diptera > Syrphidae > Brachypalpus > Brachypalpus laphriformis. The sequence goes on along the minus strand of OX246754.1, from coordinate 13,593,826 downwards.
AATACCAAAAAAAAGTCAGACAGCTACCCTTCGACTCTGACATTCTCCAATACATCGTCGAGCGATCCTAAAATAATACCAAATTTATTCGCTCATTTCTTTAGTCAATCGTTCTCCAACCACACATCAGAGCCCGACTATTCTTACTTCTCTTACATGAGAGATTGTCCCCAAACCTCTTTAACTTCAATTGACATAACAGTGGCTCTCGTGATAGAAAAGATCGAAAGACTTAAATGCGATTACTCCACTGTTAACACCTTAGCTCTATCCCTTACGACTCTGTTCCAACTGTCTCTCTCTCAAAGCGTCTTTCCTATGCTTTGGAAAAGCTCTTATATTATTCCCCTTCTATCGTCCTATAGCTAAACTCTCCTGCATACCCAAACTATTCGAAAGTATTGTTTACGATGCAATGTTTTTCCATTGTAAATCTATATTTTCCCCTCACCAACATGGTTTTTTAAAGGGAAGGTCTACAACCACAAACCTAACCCAATTCGTATCCAGCACCCTGTGCGCATTGGAAGATGGCAAGGAAGTTGATGTCGTTGCTAGTGATTTCAGCAAAGCCTTCGATAAAATTTCGCACGCAATTGTATTTTTTAAACTCAAAGCTCTCGGCTTTCCGCCTGGGTATATCGCGTGGATCAAATCCTACCTTCATGAACGTAAATATGAAGTCCTTTTTAGATCATTTGTATCCGATCCATTTATGCCCCCTTCTGGAGTCCCCCAAGGTAGTCATCTTGGTCCCCTTATTTTCATATTGTCAATTAATGATGTTGATGGCATAATTAAATATTCCCGCCTATCAGTTTATGCGGACGACATGAAAATTTTTACACATATCTCCACACCCACTGACTCCCGTGCTCTTCAAACTGACTTGAATAGCTTTTCTACTTGGTGTAATAAAAACGGTCTTGAGTTGAATGTCAACAAATGCCAAGCTATTACTTATTCCCGGAAGCGTCTTCCGACAGACCCCAGAACGTATGCGATTTGCGACGAGCCTGTTCCCACTGTCACTTTTCTCCGTGATTTGGGCGTCATATGCGATAGTGAGCTTAATTTTCGTAGCCATATTGACAATATTATTAGCAGGGCTAATTCTGCGCTAGATTATGTGGATCGTTGGTCCAAGGAATTCTCAAATCCTTAGGTCACGCAATCGCTGTATTTCACATTTGTAAGACCAATTCTTGAATATGCCAGTCAAGTCTGGTCTCCCTATCACGATACACATTCACATCGAATTGAGTGTGTCCAAAGGAGGTTCATCCGTTTTGCTCTACGCGGACTCCCGTGGCCTGACAGATTCAACCTACCTCCTTATGAGCATCGGTTAAACTTGTTGAACATGCAGTCGCTTGAAAAGCGTAGAAAAGTTGCCGATATACTATTTGTACATCAACTATTAACAGGCAATATTGATTGTCCTATGCTGCTCCAAATCATTTTACTCAGCACCAACCCACGTTTTCTGAGATCAGTACCTCTCTTCTGCCTCAAGTTTCACCGTACAAACTACGGCTGTAATGAGCCTATGTCTCGAATGCTTCGTTCTGCTAATGACTGTCAGAACCTTTTTGATTTCCAGTGCAGTAAAAACACCCTTAGAAACTCCCTTTACTCCCCTTCCTCATTCAGGTCTTGATATTTGTAAATCTTAACTAGCTTTTAAGTATACATTGTAAATTAGATTTAAGTTCTTTACAGCTTGTATTAAGCTAATTAATTAAATTAAATTAAATTAAATTAAATTAAATTAAATTCTTTTTCACCTAAACTTTTGAGGCAATGAATTCCATGACGGTTTTTTTAAATGTCTTAGCCAGCCTCTTGACCCAACTCGACGGGAAAATAGTTTACCTTTTCCACGTTTCTGCAAACCATTGATGAAACCACTTTTGGCAAAAAATTTGAGAATCCTATCTTTATTTTTAAGGAAGTCGAATACAGTTTGTGCGCCAATTTCATATTACATTAGTTACATCAATAACGCACAATACCAATGAGCATGTAACACGATTGTGTTCTATTTTCGTTTTGACTTGATTTAAGCTTGCATCCCGGATAATAGAGTTTTTCCGGGTAATGGATTTTCAATGGGAAAGACACATTTTTTTAAATATCCCGATTGAATGGGTATCCCGGTTAATTGGACCCCGGTTAATCGGCTCTCACTGTAATAAGGAACGTAATTCAGCTTAAGTAGCATCCGATGAAATTAGAATACAAATAGAACAAAAAAATATTATAAGGACGGTTGAAACTCAATAAACCGGGATGGCTGGGACAGAGCACATCACGGATAATCGAAAATTCCGGCTAACCCATTTGAGCCCAAATAAAAAGTAGCAGTAAAAAGTTACTTACTTACTTACTTATGTCCTTTAACCCCTCGGGGGGCATAGGGCGTCAACCACGCCTGCGCGCCATCGTGTTCGGAGTTCTGCAACGCGTTTGAGCTGCCTCCAACTCATTCCTAAAGAGCTCGATTCCTCCTCAACTGTTCTGCGCCACGTTTGCCTGGGGCGTCCCGCTATTCTGCCTGCCTGGGTGAGCGGATTCCACTGCATAGCGTATTTCGCAATGGAGTTGTCTTCGCGCCGTAGGGTGTGTCCAATCCATTGCCACTTTCTTCTTCGTATAGTAATGCTTATAGGTTCTTGGCCCGTTCTCAGATAAAGTTGTTCGTTGGAGATGCGGTTCGGCCAAAAAATCCTCAGGATGATTCTTAAGCATTTGTTTACAAAGACTTGCAGCTTGCGTGTGTTAATGGTGTCCACCTTCCAAGTACTGCACCCATAAAGCAGCACTGATTCTACGTTGGAGCGGAACAGTCGTAGCTTGGTTCTTAAGCTAATAACATTGCTTCTCCAGATTTTGGACAGCATTCCCGATTCTGCTGCACACATCCAGTTCGGTGCCACCGCGATTAGCCGAGACGACACTTCCTAAATATAGAAAGTTATCAACTTTCTCGACTTGCTTTCCGGCAATGTTAAGTTGAGCGCGGGTATTGGAAGTACTTAGGGCTTTTGTTTTGACTGTGTTTATTTTTAGCCCCACTTTGTTTGCCTCAGCTTCTAGATTTTGGGCCATCAAATAAAGATCCATTATCCGATGTGAAAGTAGACAAACATCGTCAGCGTAATCTAGGTGTTTAAGGTAAGATGTCATAGTCCAACGAATTCCAGAATTAGCTTCCGTCAATGCTGCACGGAGTACATCGCTGATAAGCACCAAGAACAATAGTGGGGACAGTATGCACCCTTGACGTACTCCACTTTGGACTTCAAAGTCGTCCGACACCTTACCATTGTGCACGACGTGACGCCCTCACATGTAGCCTTGATAATAGCTATAAGCTTTTCTGGAATGCCTCTCCTGCGCAAGGCCAACCAGATAACATCTCGATTCGAGCTGTCGAAAGCTTTCTCGAAGTCGATAAACAGTAAATGTAGCGGAGACCTATACTCAACGCATTGTTCGATTATGATCCGTAAGGTGTTTATGTGGTCGATGCAGGAGGATCCAGCGCGAAAGCCTGCCTGTTCGACATCGAGAGTTGAATCTAAATGATCTTTAATTCGTTCTAGAATTATTCTAGCTATTATTTTGGCTACAGCTGGAAGAACACATATACCTCTCCAGTTACCGCACTCCATCAAGTTACCCTTCTTTGGAAGCTTAATGATCATCCCCCTTTTCCACTCCTGTGGAAATTGTTCACTATCCCAAGCTCTCCGTATTAGCGGATGCAGCAAATCTGCCGATGTATTTGGCGCCGCTTGAAATAGCTCGGCAGGGATGCCATCAATACCCACCGCTTTGTTTTTCTTGAGGGACTTGATTGCTGTTATTATTTCAGCTTTACTGGGAGGTACGGTGCGAATTCGGGAATTTGTTGCTTCGAACTGCTCATTCGAATTCAAGATCATACCGCCGTCGTCTAAGTGATTTAGCACTGCAGCAAAATGTTCTTTCCATCTAGTGAGCTGATCCTCATCCGAAATCAGAAGGTTACCGTCTAGACTCTTCACTGGATGTTGTTTGGAGTTTCGACCACCAATGAGCTCCTTAGTGATGTTGTACACAGTCCTACTGTCGCACCTACTCGCTGCTTCTTCAGCCCCTGAGGCCAGTGAGTTGACATGTTGACGTTTGTCACGTCTCACACTACGCTGCACTTCTTTCTTCTTCGCACGGTATTGGGTTTCAAGCTCGGTTCTCTCTACTGCTGAGGCCACTGCAATCCGAGCCTTGATTGCTGTACGCTCATCGATCCGTCTCCGGGTGTCTGTAGAAAGCCATGTGCGGTGGTGTTTCTGCTTTTACCGACATAGGTGCGTGCCCCAGTCGCAAAAGCATTTTTCACAGCACTCCAGTGGTCATCCATGTTCTCTATGCTGCTGATTGCTTCTGCTTCTAAGGCAAGATGGTCTCTGAACTGTTGGCGCACTTGGGGAACCTTGAGCCTGTCGATATTAAACCTGGTGATATTAAGTAGGTTTGAGCGGTTGCTGTTGACGGATGCAGTACGAAGGCGTAAATGAGCTACCATAAGATGGTGATCTCGTTCTTGTCCGACGTCAGCTCCACGTCTGTTTCGGACGTCCAGGAGACAATTTCTAAAGCGGCGACTGATCGCAATGTGGTCGATCTGGTTGGATGTTCGCTGCCTATCAGTAGAGACCCAACTGATCTTATGGCAGGTGTTATGCTTAAACAGCGTACCTCCGATGACTAGGCGGTTGGTATTGCAGAAGTCCACAAACCGCTCACCATTGTCATTACGGTCTCCCACGCCGTGAACTCCCATCACGTGCTTAAGCATGGTGTTGTCGCTACCCACCTTGGCATTGAGATCTCCCATTACCATTACGATGTCCCCATTAGGCGTTTGGTTGTAGGCGGCACCTAAGTGGCTATAAAAATTATCCTTTTCATCCTCAGTCGCGTCTAGAGTCGGAGCATAGCACTGTATGATGGTAATTTTTCTAACTCTACTCTGGAACCTAGCCGTCAATATCCGGTCACTATGGGGTTTCCAGGATATGAGGCTACTACGTGCTGCTGGAGTTAGCATGAGTCCTATGCCAGAACTCCGTGCACTTCCAGCTGGTTTACCAGAGTAGAGCATCACAGTGCTTTTTGTTGGGGAGATGTATTCCCCAGCATCGTACCATCTTATCTCGCTCAGCCCTAAGATGTCGATTTTATACCGTGCGAATTCGCGCTCCAATTGGAGGAATCTGGCGTTATAAGGCTCTTCCTTGAGTGAGTCCAGGAGGGTCTTAACGTTCCAGAATCCGATCGTTGTCCGTGTCCGATAGCCAAAGGTCGTCAACAAATGATCAGTCCGTATCCGAGGCGTATGTTTTCGTTTCGGAGCAATGATTTTTTTTATGTTTGCGGCTCGCTGGGCCACAGACGAACCGACACTTATCCTGTTTTTTGGCGCAGGAAGCTCGCCATTCGTCCTCTCCCGTTAGCAATTTCCGAAGAAATTCCCAGATGGCACCACGAGGAGGTGGGAGTAGGGCTTACTAACAGAGCTGCTAGGTTTTCGGCTGCAGTGGCTCCTACTCGTTACTTAGCGGACCAGCACCTATCGGGAGATGCTGCCCCTACGAGGCCTTTGTTAGTCGTTTACCATCCCATAAAAGAAAAGAAAACAAAAACAAAAATAAAAAGTATTATTTTCTTAGAAAAAAACACCGTCACTGGGCTCATGCATTGTGGAAAATTTCAAATCACTGCTTCTCAACACATAGTGTTCTCAAGCACTTTTTACATTGCCATCGTGCTTTTTGTGGCAAATTGCACATCGTAGCTGTTGAACTAACTTTTGTGGATAGTGACCAACATCATCGTACTACCGACTTGGCATCACAGACGCTGAACGGCGTACATTTTAAGGATTTGTGTGTCCCGGCGGAATTGGAGCAGATTAAGCTTTGTATCATGGGTCAGGAGCTGTAAACGGCATGCATTAGAAACTGAAACATCGAGCATGTAGGTGAATAGAACCCACCACCACTTTTTGCCTCGGATGGCCGTGCGATATTAAGAAATCGACTGATCAGCTTATATCCCGCCCGTGCCCTTGTTATAACTCTGAAATACATGCGGTATACCCAGGTCGACTTTCTGTTTATGAGCACTACTCCATCGCTTTACTTTACCCAGAGGAAGAACGGTGTCACGGTTAGAACCCATTATGCAGACGCTGCTATCAAGCCAACGAACAAACAAGACTTGATTGACAGTATCAAATCGGTAGTTAAAATCTGCACGGTTCTTCTTCTTCATATATATTTTTTTAATACCAAGGGGCACTTCTTAGTTCTTCCGTCACAAAAAGTTCCAGTTGCTCGGTAGCCAGATTACGGCAGATCACGTAACAAATCATAACTCGTAAAAAAATTATTAAAGAAGACGATAATATTAAATTCCCTCTATATGGTTACATTTATTACTGAGTATGAAAATAGTAGGTTCACGCGTAATATAGTTGCATTTAATGGACTACAAAACAAAACAAAAAACTGAACTACTTGCATCAATTTTACCATAAAGTCAAGTTTTTCATTAACAAATTCATTAATAATTTCAATAGGTTTCATTTCTAAGACCTTTTCTTAGATTCAGCAATAAACTCTTTCTAAGTAATGAACTAATCAACATTTTATTGTTGAAATGAAAATGAAAATCTTATCGCGTTATTATTGAATTCCATTACAAAATTTAGATGTACATAGATAGTACAAATCTGTTAAATTATTGTTTAAATAAGAAGTAAATGCATACATAACATACATACATACATATATATGTAGGACCATACATAACCGGAAAAGAATTTCTCAAAATATCATCTGCTAAACTGTATTTGCTAAATTTCTGTGTAGGCTAAGTTAGGTTAGGTTGAAGTGGCTGCCAGCTGAGAATCGCCAACGCACTTAGACCAATAAATAGGTCCATTGTGATACCACGTGGATCATGGGAGAAAATCTCTCTACCTACTCGCTAAAACCATTTTGAGCTTCTTATGAAGCGTAGGAGGCTCTTAGTATCGATATCTATCAGGGCGCCTAAATCGTTGTAATAGGGGGCTCCTAATGGCCTCGAAATGGAATACAGATGCTGCAAGAAAAAAGTGAAGAAGAAGTGCGCCCAGCTTCAAGCAGAGAGTACGGAGGGCCTGTATCGGGAGCTGGAGAAAATATTTTCCCCGGTTGCTGATGCAAACCAGGCTATCCAGGAGCTGCGAAGACACAATATGAACAAGAACAATGCTCAGGAGATTCGTTCGCCAAAGTTCATTACCAATGCTCATGGCCAGCTTCTTGTGGATGACGACAAAATTCTGCAGAAGTGGCGACAGTATTGTAAAGAGCTTTTAAATGAACAGTTTCCCCGGCTATACTTTCCAAGAGCCACCCCTAACTGTGAAGAAATAGCCGACATTACAGTCGAAGAAGTTAGTGAGGCGGTCAAATACTCCAAAAAACGAAAAGCGGTTGGGCCAGACGAAATACCCTCTGAGTTCTGGAAAAAGATGGGAGACATCGGGTTCAGATGGCTCAGAATTCTTATCTCCAAATTCGTGAGAGGTGATCCAATGCCGAATCAATGGAGGGAAAGTTACCTCCTCCCTGTATACAAAGGGAAGGGTGATACGCGAAACTGTGATAACTACCGTTCGATCAAGCTGATGTCACACAACATGAAGATCGTTGAGCGAGTATTAGGTGGCCGACTGCGAAAAATAATACGGCTATCTGATGATCAGTGCGGGTTTGTCTCGGGTAAATCAACCACAGATGCAATCCAAAGTATAAGGATCATAATGGAAAAACATCGTGATTCCTTAAGGGATTTCCATATTGTATTGGTTGACTTTGAAAAGGCATTCGACAGACAACCACGAGATCTGATATGGGTGGCGCTAAGACATCGAGGGGTTCCAGAAACCTATGTACAGATGATCATGGACATGTACGAAAGAGCAAAGACAAGAGTAAGATGTCCCGCTGGAGTAACCGAAGAGTTCCCAATCAAAGTCGGGGTGCACCAGGGAAGTGTTTTAAGTCCTTTGCTCTTTATTACAGTCCTTGATTATCTGCTTGAAGGTAAAGTGATGGACCCCAAGGTACATCAGTTATTCTTTGCTGACGATGGAGCCATCATAAGTGAGGATCCCACATCCCTGCAACGAGCACTTGATGTGTGGGTGGACGTTTTGGAGGGAAATGGGTATCGTATTAGTTCAAAAAATACAGAGTACTTGTCCTGCCCGTTCTCTGATCCACTCAGGCATATTCCAGACATTTATTTGAATGGAACAGTGCTTCCCAAGTGCGAAAAGTTCAAATATCTGGGATCTATGATCAATAGCAAAGCAACTTGTGATGACGACATCAATCATCGTGTAAGCGTAGGGTGGATGAAGTGGCGAGAAAATTCCGCTATCTTCTGTGACAGAAAAATGCCCCCTAAGTTGAAAGGAAGGCTCTACACCGCAGTTGTACGTCCAGCGCTCACATACGGTTCACAATGTTGGACGATGTACAAAACGTATGAGAGTAAATTAACGGCAGCTGAGATGAAGATGCTTCGCATGACAGCAGGAGTGACCAAGCTTGATCGAATAAGAAGTTCGAAGATCCGTGGAAGCTTTCACATCAAGGAAGCTTTCACACAAATTAGAGTGCGACCGGCTCAGCTGGTATTGCCACGTTCAAAGAAGAGATCATTTGAACCCTGTTAAAAAGGCAATATCTATGCACGTTCCAAAGACATCGCGATGTAGGAAAGGCAGGCCTATAAACGCCTGGATCAGACAAATGCGACGACATTGGCATTTCATTTGCCTCAGTAACCGAGTGATCCAAAATCGGCAGGCCTGCCGATATTTTATTAGGTCAAATAGGCGAACCCCACAGGCGGATCAGTAGAAATGCAGTGAAGTGGGAGGGCTGTGATCCCTTGTTTTCAGATCACAGCCTCGCTGATAAAAGGAAGAAGGGGGCTCCTAAGTGAAGCTTCCTTCTACTGGAGAGAGTTGGGCAGAAACAAATAAGGTGAGGAATTATTATTATTATTATTATTTGTGTAGGGTTATTTTGCACTGCGACCAAGTGGTCTATTTTGCCCCGTGCTAGTATCTCGGAGAGGTTTGTTCCCCCTCGTTGGAGTTCCCCTCACATTGCAATTCCTTCGGAATTGTGTTTGAAGGTCATTTGCTCTTACTTTGCCTTGGCGAGAATAGTTCACCTTAGAGCTCTCTCTCCAAACTAGTTTCTCTTGGTAGGAATGGCATTGGATTGGGGAGCTGTAGGTGTCCGAGCCATGCCCGAACTCCTTGCCTCATTAGCCGCCACAGCTACCTTGCCCAAGGGTCGGGGGGCTAGAGCTTAGCTCCCACCCTCCGTTCTGGCACGTTCCAGACGTGCTGCTGTTTTTGACAGCTCAGGGATCTTCCTTGAGGTCGTAGCGGCTGTTGGTGAGAGGTGAGGAATAGTTTCTTCCTCTTCTTCATCCATGCAGATTCTACAAAAGTCGTTCGCAAAGGGGCCTAGCATTGTAGGATGCTTGCCTATTAAAAAGTGTCCAGTGATGACATCTATTATAGCGCCGAAATGCAATCTGTTGAGAGAAATCAAATTCTTAGAACGTTTAAGATCCAGCTTCGGCCAAATCTGTTTTGTCGCTAGACATGTCTCCGCAAGAGACGATCAGCAGTCTAGAGCTACTAAGGAATTTAAAGAGGTCAGTTCCAGGGATTTGATTGCTGCTTTTCTGTCTGAAAAGATGCGGATATCTCTAATGGATATCACGCTTTTCGTAAGCCAAGATACGACTTCTTTAATCGCCATTATTTCCGCCTGGAACACGCCACAATGATTTGGAAGATGGAATGAGAGCTCAAGATTACGCCTGTCAGTGAAAGCACCTGCACCAACTCCTTCTTTGGTTTTTGACCCATCGGTGTAGAAGTGAATCGACTCATCTTCTAAAAATGCATCGTCCAACCAGAGTGCTCTGGAAGATGGTGACTAGGAAGTTCTTATCTAAATTTAGGCGTGGGACGTATTTTCAGGAGGGATTTGAATTTATTCAGAATGGAAGCGTAGCTAAAGTCTTGACCACTGTTGGATAACTTCAATATATCGAGGGGTAACAGATGAAACATAATGTCCAGTACCACAGAGGAAGTTGTACGTAGTGCTCCGCTTATGCACAGATAAGCTGTAGGCTGGACCTTCGGTGTAAATTTGCTAGAAAGCTTGTATTTAATTTGTACACCGTTCGATTCTATTGCACACGGATTTTAAAAATGCACTACTACCCGTCCTAAAAAATAAAAATAAATATTTGGCGCAACAGCTCTTCGACTGACAGAGCCTAGTTTCTCGCAACCACTCGTGTGTGTGCGTTATATTTCTTCACACAATGGAAGGTGCCATATCCGAAGGGTGATTTGAAAAGCTTTTTCGTGACAACAATACTCTCGGACGTTTATCAGACGCTCACGAGAGGTGGGACCTTGGCAACTTTTTGGTGTTTTCTGGGATTCGAACATGGAACCCACACTTGCGCTCCTAAGAACCTTTTAAATTCTAAGAGCCAGATAGATAGACAGATAGATCAAATAATTTATTTCGCATTAAAGTTTTAGAAAAATAGTGTTTGCTGAGATTTAAAATTAATTCATTACAATGACAATAACTAATAAAAGTTGTCAGGTTACAAGGTTAAAATATAATTTTTTGGCTATGTGAGTTTTTAGGTTTACTAAAATTCATTTAATGTAAGTGATCATGCCGATTAACGCATACTTCAAAAATGTGTATAAATTCGTGTAGTAGTAGCCATTCAGGATACTAATAAAGTGCGAGCGGGTGAGCACATTACTTCCAAAGAGGTCTCTCCTAAATCTCCTGAAAATGGGGCAGATACCAACGAAGTGATAAGTATTTTCGGTGGTATCGAGGTTGCAAATGGTACATAGGGCTGACACCGTTGGTAAACGCCAAAATTCTCTGGCGTCTAAATTAAACAGACCGCAAAGTGCTTTCAATATGGGCGCCGTGGCGTAAGTGGTTAGTATGTTGGACTGAGGTACGTGAGGTTCTAACTTCGAATCCCAGAAAACCCCAAAAAGTTTTTTCACGGTATCACCTCTCGCGAACGTCAGACAAACATCCGAAAGTATTGTTGTCTCGAGGAAGCTTCTTAAAACAAATTGCCATTGCACACAACATGAGTGATTGCGAGAAGTTAGACCCTATCACTTAAAGAGTTTATTGCGACAAGTATTTATTTATTTTTTAACGTGCTTTCAATATTAAGTTGATCAAGGCGAACCCCGCAGGTGGATCAGTAGAAATGTAGTGAAGTGGGAAGGTTATGATCCCTTGTTTTCGAATCGTAACCTCGCCGAAATAGGAAGGAGAAGAAGAAGAAGATGTTGCGAGGATTTTTGTCACGAATGTAGTTGGGAACATTAACGTAGCCTAGATTGCAGTACTCATCATGAAATTGAGATTGAAGTGCACGGTTTGTAAATTCAGTCAAGTGTTTCTTCTTTAGCTTACTCAGTAGTTTACTGTGAGAGGCACACCATTCAGACCTTGCTGAATTGAAACTGAATTATATCTCAACATCAGGACAAAAGTCTAACCACTCCTTGGCTCAATAAATGTTCCTTCGTATACTTATGTCCTGTATCCCCTTGTGGGTCCTAGCGCATCTACTACGCCTACGCGCCATCGTGTACGGTTTCTGACAATGTGTCTGAGTTCTCCCCAACTTTTCCCCGACTGCCGTGCCTCCTTCTCGACTGTTCTGCGCCATGTTCTCTTCGGACCGCCAGGTCTTCTGCCATCCTGAGTTAAAGGGTTCCATCGGATAGCATGGTTCGCTATGGAACTGTCACCCTTACGGAACGCGTGACCAATCCATTGCCACTTCCGCCATTGGATGGTTGTGCCTATTAGTTCCTGACCCGTTCTCTCGTGAAGGTGTTCATTAGAGATACGATTGGGACGGAAAATTCTTAAGATATTGCGCATGCACCTATTAACAAACGTTTGCAGCTTTCTGGTGATAGTAGTGGTCACTCTCCACGTGCTGCAACCATATAACAGCACGGATTCAACGTTGGAGCGGAGCAGTCTTATTTTGCTGTTCAAACTGATTGCATTGCTTCGCCATATTTTGGACAACATCCCGAACTCGGACTTTGCTTTGGCGATCCATTTGACTATACCCAGTTCGGTTCCACCATCGGTCGAGACAATACTCCCAAGATACTGGAAATTCTCTACTCTCTCTACCGGTTGTCCAGCAATGTATATTTGAGCCGATGAGTTAGTTCCAAGGCTGATAATTTTAGCTTTTGTCGTATTAATTTTCAGCCAGACGACGCCTGCCTCCCTCTCCACATCTGCTGTCATTTGGTGGAGGTTCATAATTCTGTGGAAGAGTAAGCATACATCGTCAGCGTAGTCAAGATGTTTCAGTTGAGATGTAAGAGTCCATCGATTTCCTCCGTTTCCCGTCGACAAAGCTGCATGAAGCACATCGCTAATCACCAATAGGATTAATATTGGTGAAAGAATACAGCCTTGTCTTACCCCACTTTGGATCTCAAGCTCCTCAGACAACCTTCCCCTGTTCCTTCGTATGACGCCCTCGGACAGGATGCGAGGAAGGCTATTATGCGGAAGTGCGACTTCTCTACAAGGTATGCAAGGTGATGTTTTAGAGTGGCTAGGACGGCTTTAGGAAGTCCAGACTCTATGTGTACAAAATAGTTTGATGTGGTGTCCGGAGAGTGAAATAATCTTTTAAGAAGAAAGATTGTAGTTGTTCAACTTGTATATACTCCCGATGTCCCCATACTTGCTCTCGATAGAACATGACGGATCTTGAAGCAGCCTCATATATCTTAAATTTTGTAGAATGAGGGATAAGTCCATTTCTCATGAAATTGGACCATGTGAAATTTATTGTGTTCTTTGATATTGCCAGATATGTAGCATCACAATGGACCCAAGTGGTCTTGACCCTGTCAGGACAGCCACCTTACCTAACCCTAACCTAACCTAGATATTGCCAGTCTTTTGGGCAGATGCTCAGTCCACGACATATTGTAATTTAGGATTATACCGAGATAATTATATTGGTTCGTAACGTTTATTTCAATATCATCATAGAACCATTCTAAGAACAATCTTTTTCTATCATTAAAAATATTAGTTGAAGCACAAATTAGTTAAAAGAATTAAAAGCAGAAAATTACATATATGTACACACGTTTAATTGAATTTACTTCTATTTAAAGTCAATCGAAATACGTATGTACAAGCATTAAAAAACGGTTGCTTACATTTTGATACAATAGAAAGGAAATGATATAGAAAATGTACATATAGTTTCCAATAAACTATTGAGAGTTTTAAGATATTATTGCTTAATTTGCATTTATTAGCATATTATACAGCAAATAATAGTCTATAGCACATTATAAGCATAAAATAGGTTGCTTAACAGCAGCAAGTAATAGCAAGAAACAAATAGGTGTTCAATACTAAACTAATTACTTTTTAATGGCGTTCTAAGGTAAGGTCAGTTTTACAGGAAAACGTGCTAATCAATCTTAACCCTTAATTACTTGAACGGCGCCATTTCGAATTCTTGGAATTTTAGCATAATACAAATTTGTATTTTATCATTACGGCCATAAAATTAATTTGCATTCGCACATTCGATAGTTTACTTACTAATTTAGGTGGCGCTACAGTTCGCGGTGAACCTCAATAAACAAGCTTCTCCATTTAGCTCGGTCTTTAGCTAATTGTCTCCTGTGGCGCACTGCAAGTTGGTCGAGATCCCTTGAACTTGTGCGCGCCACCAATTGCGAGGGGGTCGTCTACTGCGTCGTCCCTCCGGGTTAGATTCGAAGACTCTGCGGATCGGAGCGTTGGTATCCATTCGCTCAATATGTCCTAGCCATCTCAGACGACTATCCAATGCGCAGTTTTTTTGACTAGGTCGATGTCGCTGCACAGCTCGTATAGTTCGTGATTGAATCTTCTCCTCCAAAACCCGTCAACGCAAACGGGCCGAATATCTTACGAAGAATTTTTCTCTCGAAGCGACTAAGGATATTTTCATCCTCTTTTAATAAAGTCCATGTTTCAGCGCCATAAAGCAGGACTGACATTATCAAGACCTAACATAAAGTCTCCTTAATTGTTCAAGATAGGGCTTTACTGTTGAATTTCCTTATTAGCCCAAAATAACAGCGATTGGCAAAAGTTATTCTTCGCTGGATTTCTGCACTGATGTTGTTTTTAGAGTTCATAGCAGAGCCAAAGTAGGCAAAGTCCCTTAATACATCGAAGTTACAGCTGCCAACTGTGACATTCTGTCCAATTGGTGAGTATTTATTGTCCCTTCTTGTTGACAGCATAAGCTTGGTTTCGCTCTCGTTTATCGCTGAACTTATTTTGGCTGCTTCTGACTCAGTGCTTACAAACATACCGGTGATAGCGCGCTGAGTTCTTCCAGTAATGTCAATAATCGTCGACGTACGCAAGCAGTTGTACGGTCGTTTGATAGATTGTGCCTGTGGCGTTGGCTTGTGAGTTTCGTACAATCCATACAAGTACAATATTCAGGAAGTCACATGACAGCCCGTCACCTTGTCTAAAACCTTTTATGACATCGAATGTCTCGGTGAGGTCGTACCAACCTTGATGGAGCAGCGAGCGTTCTACATCCTCATCCTGCACAGACGAACAAGTTTGGCATGGATGTCAAAACTAGGCGAACCGCACAGGCGCATCAGTAGAAATGCGGTGAAGTGGAAGGGTTATGATCCCTTGTTTTTGGATCATAACCTCGCTAATAAAAGGAAGGAAGGAAGGAAGAAGAAGTCAAAACTAGACATGGCTCTATATAGCTCTTCTCTATAGATGCTGTCATAGGTGGCATTGAAATCGATAAATACATGATGAGTATCGATTTGGACTTCTTGGGTTTTCTCCAGGATCTGTCAAAGTGTGAAAATTTTAACTTTCCTGGCCTAAAATCGCACTGATACGGGCCAATCAGGCTGCTGATAAAAGGTTTCAGGCGTTCACATAATATCGCAGAAAAGATCTTATATGCCATGTTGAGGAGACTAATAGCTCTATAATTGGCGCAGTTGAGCAGTCTCCTTTCTTGTGGAGCGAGGAAATGATTTTGAGATTTCATTCATCAGGCATACATTCGTCTAACCAAATATTAAAGATGAGTTGGTGTATGCTCTCTACCAATTCATCACTAGATCCTTTAAAAGTTCGGTCGCTAAACCGCCAGGTCCAGCAGCCTTATTAGATTTCAGCTTGGATATTGCCATCCTCACTTCGCTTTGGTCAGGTGGACGGAAATTTTGGGTATCATCACCTTAGTTAAATGGTTCATTCTGCTTGACAGCGGGATGTTAGCCTTCGCCGCCGTTATACAGCCTGCGGAAGCAGTTACTCCATATTCTCAGCACCGACTGTAATAGCATAAACAAATAATAAATGCCAATTATATAGGTATATATGTAAATGTAAATGTAAAATACACATTAAATAGTAATATTTAAATAAGATAAACATGAGACGTGAACTGCATCAGAATAACAGTACATCGCAAGAGGCACTATATAAAGAAAACCTATAAATAAATACCTCAAACAATTGTAAATACTCGTACCTTGTAATAAATCTAAATAACTGTAGTGGGAAGTCTCCGATACTGTATTTAATCAGCCGTACTATCAATTAATGCCCTTGACCAAGTTTCATAGTACTTCTCTACTGCAGTTTACTTATGTCGTTAAAATATATTTTATCTTATCTTATCGTCTAATTGAAATCGCAAAAATCGCCAAGCGATGAACTCAACAAACCGTATCGGTTATTGTGTCGAATAGCATTGGAAGTTAATAATCCCCAAAATCTGAAAATCTGTTTAAAAAAAAAATGTACTGCACCGCTACACTTTGGCCACAGATAGCATTCATCAAATTTTTAACATATGCAACTTTGATGCGGGCTTGATATATTTATCAAGTTTATAAGCCGCGGCACTTGAGAATTGCCCTCAATTGAAATTATTACTTGATAGTACAGTAGACGTTAGATGAAACCAAGAGTGGCTTTAATGTAGGGTTTAGTTTATACTAGCTTTAAAGAAATCCTAGCCAAAATTCTGTTGATATCCAAAAAGTACTTGTAACAAAAAATGCCTGATGATTGTGATCCAAATGAGCTACACAAATTGTTTATAGTTCAAGCTATCTATCGCGTCTCTTATCTTGGTCCAATAGTGCTCCAACACTGGACCCTAGCAGTCTGGTCTGGTTCATCGACGGTTCGAAAATGGATTCTGGAGTTGGAGCTGGGGTTTTTGGACCCAACACAAAGATTTCGGTACCTATGGGTACGACTTCCACTGTGTTTCAGGCTGAAATCCATGTCATTGAGATCTGCGCCAGACACAATCTCCGCAAGGGGATCAAAGGCGCTAGAATACATATCTTCTCAGATAGCGAAGCAGCACTTATGGCACTATCGTCCTACCTAATGGACTCCAAAACCGTGAAATGCTGCTACGATGCATTACAAGACCTTGCCAAATACAACAGGGTAAAACTCGGTTGGGTCCCTGGACACCAAGGGATTATGGGCAACGAATCTGCAGATGAGCTTGCTAGGGCTGGCTCAGAATCTGCCTTCATAGGTCCTGAACCTTATGGTGGCGTGAATTGGGCGACAGCTATAACGCTAATTAACGAATGGGAAACAAACTTCGTCAAGACCACTGGACTAATGGGCCAGGTTTAAGGCAATCCAAACGATTAATCAAGCCTTACTCCTACAAGGAAATCCTTAACTTAGACATGGAAAGCATTAAGTATTCTTACTGGCCATCGCGGCCTGAGATACCACCTTAACAAGATGAACCTGTGCCATGTTTAGAGGAGGATGAAACATCCGAACACATTCTTTGTGAATGCCCGGCACTACACAGGTTAATGAAACGTATTCTCCACAGGGAGATTTTTGTTTTTTATTTTTTAAATTAAAAAAGGAAACCCAAATCCCAGAGCACTCAGACTCTCTCTGGTCCATTGTACTACCAGGCAGGACCCTTTCTTTGGTGCAGTGGTTGGAAAAACGTTGATGTAATTCGTTTTCCTTTATTTCCTTGGCTGGCTGATTATTGCTGTTCCCCGCTGGGGCTTGAACCTGCACACATCGATTAACGAGCAAACACACTACCCACTGCACCACTGCCACCCCCTTCCACAGGGAGATACTTACTTCAGTGGAACTGAAATGCTCCACTACTAAAGACATACTCACTTTCATAAGGGAGGTAGTACGTCTGTTAGATTAACTCCAACCCTCCGATGCAATAGATCTTTCACGTCGCAGTGTCGTTGCCACGTGGGCATGGGTTATATAAGAGGAAAAAAAAAAATCTATCGCGGAAATCGGAAGACAGTAAGAAAGTTCCTCATACCCCATTTATATTTTTTGGCTTTTCCGAGTACGCCTGGCTCTGCTCTAGATGCTTTGCTGAACTTACCTCCTCTTGATATGTACTTAAATAATGGGCTGCACTATCAAAGCTATCCATCATCTTAGGCGGTGTGGTTTTTGGAATACTCCACACTGGAATTTTGATGAACTTGCGCCAGACTTATCATACGACTCCGATCTCATGTATATGCCGTCTAATGTAATGATACCAGAACTTCAGCTGATGCGTAAATTCAGAGTCAATTTTCCTTGTGTTCAGGACTGGCTTCGACCAGAGGCTGAAATGGAAAGCAGTCGTATTTTCGTGGACGACTTTAAAACAAGTCAAGGGTCTGGCGCTGGTGCCTTCGTGGAAGACGACAACATTAAGCTCCTTTTCTCGTTAGGCAAATATGCGACTGTTTTTCAGGCGGAAACGTATGCAATCCTAATGACCATGAACAATATTGTGAAGAACAGGTGGAAGGGCCGTAGTATTTGTGTCTGTAGTGACAGTCAAGCTGCGCTTAAGACCTTGCTTAATCCTTCAACCACTTCCAAAATAGTTCGTGAAACCGAAAAATCTTTAAACTCCGTCGCAAGGCTGAATTCTCTGTCTCTTATTTGGGTCCCAGGTCACACTGGGATCCTGGGGAATGAGATTTCCGATGAGATTGCTAGACAAGGCTCAGAGGGGGCTTTCTCAGGTCCTCAACCAGAGTTAGATCTCCCTGCGTCCTCGGTTAGGGCTTCCATTGACGATTCGGTCTCTCACGAAAACAGTTGTGTGGCATGACTCCCCAGGACATAGGTTGACTAAACAAATGCTCCCGGACGTCTGTAAAAAATCAGTGGCATTCTTGCTATCCCTCAGCAGAAAAGACTGCAGATAACTTATTGGGATTTTGACAGGCCACTTTGCTTTCGCCAAGCACTTTTACGTGCTGGACTTAAGTGACATTACAATCTGTGACGCTTGTGGAGAGCGACGACACTGCGGAATATTATCTCTGCGAGTGTCCTTGGCATTTGCTTCTATCAGATGGCAGATCCTCGGTGCTGATGTTGTGAGTGCTGGTACTGTAAGCTCTTCATCACTGAAGTTCTTGCTTGGCTTTCTTAGAAAAACAACGAAATTCCAATAGAATGGGTAAAGATCTCTGATAGTACAATGGGGACCAGTGCTTTAGTCGAGCGTTTCCTATCCCGACAAAACAAAGAAGCTTGTATCTAGATCATGCCTAACGTAACTCCTAGGCACACAGACAAAATCAGACTTACTTACTTAGGTGGCGCTACAGTTCGGGGTGAACCTGGGCCTCAACCAATAAGCCTCTCCATTTCGCTCAGTCTTTAGCCAATTGCCTCCAGTTGCGCACTCCAAGTTGGTCGAGGTCCCCTTGAACTTGTGCGTGCCACCTACGGCGAGGAGGTCCACTACTGCGTCGTCCCTCGGTGTTAGATTCGAAGACTCTGCGGACCGGAGCGTTGGTGTCCATTCGCTCTACATGTCCTAGCCATCTCAGACGTCCAATACGCAGTCTGTTGACTAGGTCGATGTCGCTGTACAGTTCGTATAGTTCGTGATTGAAACTTCTCCTCCAAAACCCGTCAACGCAAACGGGACCGAAAATCTTACGAAGAATTTTTCTCTCGAAGCGACCAAGAATTGACCAAGCGACCAAGTACTGTTGAATTGCCTTATAAGCCCAAAAAAACAGCGACTGATCTTGTTTGTAGAATTTATAGCAGAGCCAAGGTAGAAAAAGTCCCTTACTACCTCGAAGTTATAGCTGCCGACTGTGACGTTTTGTCCAATTTGTCGGTATTGGCTTTCCCTTCTTGTTGACAGCATATACTTGGTTTTGCCCTCGTTTATCGCTAAACCCATTTTGGCCGCTTCCGCCTCAATGCTTGCAAACGCACCGGTGACAGCCCGCTGAGTTCTTCCGATAATGTCTATATCGTCGGCGTATGCAAGCAGTCTATAGACTTGTAATTGATTGTGCCTCCGGTGTTGGCTTGTGAGTTCCGCACAATCCATTCAAGTGCAATGTTAAAGAAGTCACATGACAGCGCGTCACCTTGTTTAAAACCCTTTTTGACATCAAAGGTCTCGGTGAGGTCATTATCGACCTTGATGAAGCAGCGAGCATTCTCCGTCGTCAGCCTGCACAGACGGACAAGTTTGACAGCGATGTCAAAACTAGAGATGGCTCTATAAAGCTCTGCTCTATAGATGCTGTCATAGGCGGCCTTGAAATCGATAAAGAGGTGGTGAGTATCGATTTGGAATTCTTGGGTTTTCTCCAGGATCTGCCGAAGTGTGAAGATTTGATCGATGGTGGACTTTCCTGGCCTGAAACCGCTCTAATAGGGTCCAATCAGGCTGCTGATAAAAGGTTTCAGGCGTTCACACAATATCGCAGAAAAGATCTTGTATGCGATGTTGAGGAAACTGATGCCTCTGTAATTGGCGCAGTTGAGGGGGTCTCCTTTCTTGTGGATCGAGCAAACGATGCTGAGGTTCCATTCATCAGGCATACAGTCGTCTGACCAAATCTTAGAGACGAGTTGGTGTATGCACTCTACCAATTCATCACCAGCTGCCTTGAAAAGTTCGACCGGTAAGTCGTCAGGTCCAGCAGCTTTGTTGGATTTTAGCTTGGATATTGCTATCCTCACTTCGTTTTGATCAGGTGGAATGATGTTGAATGGTTCATTCTGCCTGACAGCGGGATGTTGGTCTTCGTCGCCGTTATACAGTCTGCAGAAGTAATTTTTCCATATTCTCAGCACCGACTGTGATTCTACTACGAGGTTTCCATTTTCATCTATACAGGTTTCTGTACGGGTATTGCTTCTCTGACACGTTCTTTTTACCTTTTGGTAAAACTTCCGTACATTGTTCCTGGAGTGTAAACTCTCGATATTCTTAAACGCACTTCTCATGCTCTTTCTTCTTCTTTTGGAGAAGCCGATGTTCATTCCGTCTCTTTTGCTCGTAGAGCTCACGAGCAGCTCTCGTCTTCCTTTGCAGCGCCGCTTTGTATGCCTCTTGTTTTGCTGCATGCACTCGCCGGCATTTTTGGTCAAACCAGGGGTTTCGCGGTGGTGGACGAGCGAGACCCAGCACATCAGTCGTGGCGTTTCTGATGGCATGTTGGCAGCGTTGCCACTGGTCTTCGGCACTTGATGCTGGCGGCATAGGGGTGATTGAGAGATTTCGGGATACGCGTTCAGCGAAGAGTCTGGCAGTCTCTTGCGATTGTAGCTTTTCGACGTTAAATTTTCTCACAGTAATTCTTCTTTGTTGCTCAGATTGGGATATCCGCATTCGTACCTTGGCTACAATAAGGTAATGATCCGAGTCTATGTTAGCCGCTCGAAAGGTTCGGACATCCAGAATACTGGAGGCATGCCTTGCGTCGATCGCAATATGATCAATTTGGTTGATCGTTACATGATCATTAGACTGCCATGTCTGCTTATGAATATCGAGATGAGGAAACCATGTGCTATGGTGACATTTCGCTCCACAGCGAAATCAATTAGCTTTAGTCCGTTATCAGACGTGGTGTCGTGTAGGCTATGCTTACTGACTGCCCTACCAAAGAAGTCCTCCTTTCCTATTTTGGCGTTAAAATTGCCCAATGCGATTCTAACGTCGTATTTAAGACGTTGCTCGTATATCTTGTCTAGGAGCTCGTAGAAACACTCTTTGGTGGCATGAACACATGTTAGGCTTATGTTAGCGAATTTAGCCTTGATTCGACAAAATCAGAGGTCTACTTTTTTATTATGTGCATACCTAGTGATTTATTATTCTCGTAAACTATTTGACATTATTTTACATTCAAATATATTGTTTTCGTAAATTATTTGGCCGTTGTTTACATATGCCAAATTACAAAACGTGTTGTCGCTCTATTTCGTCAAATAATTTGCGTTGGCAATTTCATTGTTAATGTTTAAATGATGAAACCTGTTATCATTACAGAACAGCAATGTAGTCGTGATGTCAGCTTAGAATTGAGAACTCCGTATCATACTAAGTTGGACAGCAGCAAACCATATAATTCCCCTTGCATGACTCCAGCTAAATTTCATTGTCAGATTCCACATCTTTCCATCACGCTGTGATTAGATTGACTTACAGTGATGAGTCACTTTGTCAAATAATGGCTACTCTAATTGCATTTCAAAATTTTGACAAAAAGACTGTAAGGCTTGAGTAAACATTATGAGGCTAACCGTATTGGCAGATGAAAGTTATTAATTTGTTTAAAACCGAAACAAAATTACAATAATTAAACTTAAGTCAGCCGGTTGTGGTTTATTTGAAATGACAGCGCTCAAATTCTGTAACGATTGTGTAGATGCCATTTAATCATGGAGAACTACACGCTTCGAACCAATGCGCGAGGTCCTGCATTTTTGGCTGAATGGCTTCGTAAATAATCAAAAATTTCCACACCAGTTGCACGGGGTTCTGCATCCAAAAAAAAACATTATTGGTCCATATTTCTTCCGGGATGAAAGAGTAACTGTCAACGGCGAAAGGTACGATAAAGATAAAAATGATAAAAAAATTTTATTAAATTTTTTATTTTATTTTATGATTTGTGGGCTCCGAAGTTATTATACCGGTTTGTGTTGGATTTAAATGTTTAAAGGTTGGAGTGCTGACGATCATTCCACATATACCATATGCCGTTCAGTTTATGAACGAATCCCTGTACTTAAAAGTAAATACGTCCAAAGTTGGGCTGATGAGATTGATCTAATGTGCATTCGAAGCATGACACGCACTATGCATGCAATTTTGAAGGGAAGCAATGCAACGGTCTATTTAGTTGGAGCTGTTTTAATAAAGAAAAGGGAAAATAGGGAAAGACACGAGACATTTGTCTCGATTGAGACTATGGAAGCCTTGATAGGGCGTCCACATTAGTATGTTTCTCTGTCGGTCTGTATCGAATATCGTACCGATAACTCATTCGTGTTATGGGCCATCGCTGCAAACGATTTAAGGTGGTTGTCGGAAGAGCTTTGTCGGGATGAAATATAGTAAGTAGAGGTTTGTGGTCAGTTACCAAAACGAATTTACGGCCAAATAATATTGATGAAATTTGGTGACACCGTAAATGATCGCTAAAGCCTCCTTCTCAATTTGAGAGTAATTAAGTTGATGCTCGTTCAAAGTCTTCGACGCAAATGCGATGGGTTACTCTGACCCCTCTGGTGTGATATGGGACAAGATGGCTCCAATCCTATGTGATGAAGCAAGCACTATTTGCAGTTCTGGGCGAAAATGTGTCAGGGACGGATGATTTGTTGTTTTAGGGCGTTAAATGTGTTTTCTTGCTCTTTTTTCCAGATAAAGGGTGCATTCTTTCTTCGTAAGGCAATCAACGGGGCTGCAAGTTGGGAAATTGATTAACGTATTCATTATAATAATTTACCTTGCCCATAAATGTCTCAAGCTCTAAAAGCTTAAGTAGCCCAGTCATCTTTTCTATGGCTACTAGTCCGGAATCTGAAGGGCGTACTCCCTCATGACTAATGACGTGATCAACTCCTCTTCTGGCTGAAGCAATTGGCATTTGCTTCTTTTAACCCGTAGACCGTTTTCTGAAAAGCTTTGTAGGACTACTTCTAAATTCTTCAGGTGTTCTTGATGTGTTTTTCTGTTTTTCCCGTGACAAGAATGTCGTCCAAATAAATTGCGCAATCCAGGCCGTTTAAGATCATCTCAAATGTTCTTTGGTATACAGCTGGAGCGCTTGCGATTCCAAAGGGAAGGCATTGGTATTGGAAGAGTCCAATTGGTGTGTTGACGACAGCAAGTGGCTTCGATTCTTCGTCGAGTTCCAGTTGCAAGTATGCATCCGACATATCAATTTTGCTAAAATGCATTCCATTGGCTAGCTTATGAAAAAGTTCCTCGAGTCGCGGTATTGGGTATTGGACCACTTCCAGCTGAGAGTTCAGGGTCACCTTAAAATCGACGCATATTCTCAATTTATTGTTCCGGTTTGTAACCACTATAATGGGGGCGGCCCACTGGCTGAATAGCACAGCTTTCCAAATTCCAGCTTCTTCCAATCATTTGGCTTCATCCTTACTTACTTACTTATGTCCTGTATCCCGTTGTGGGTCCTATGGCCTCTACTCCGCCTACGCGCCATCGTGTACGGTTTCTGGCAATGTGTCTGAGTTCTCCCCAACTTTTCCCTAACTGCCGTGCCTCCTTCTCGACTGTTCTGCGCCATATTCTCCTCGGACTGCCAGGTCTTCTGCCATCCTGAGTTAAAGGGTTCACCCTTTCGGAACGTGTGACCAATCCATTGCCACTTCCGCCATTGCATGGTTGTGTCTATTGGTTCCTGACCCGTTCTGTCGAAAAGGTGTTCGTTAGAGATACGATTGGGACGGAAAATCCTTAAGATATTGCGCAGACACCTATTAACAAACGTTTGCAGCTTTTTGGTGATAGTGGTGGTCACTCTCCACGTGCTGCAACCATATAACAACGTTGTAGCGGAACAGTCTTATCTCAGTGTTCAAACTGATTGCATTGATTGCTTCGCCATATTTTGGACAACATACCGAACGCGGACTTTGCTTTGGCGATCCTGTTGGCTATATCCAGTTCGGTTTCACCATCGGTTGAGACAATACTCCCAAGATACTGGAAATTCTCTACTCTCTCTACCGGTTGTCCAGCAATGCATATTTGAGTTAGTTCCAAGGCTGATAATTTTAGTTTTTGCCGCATTCTCCACATCTGCTGTCATTTGGTGGAGGTCCATAAATCTGTGGAAGAGTAAGCAAACATCGTCAGTATAGTGAAGATGTTTCAGTTGGGATGTAAGAGTCCATCGAATTCCTCCGTTTCCCATCGACAAAGCTGCACGAAGCACATCGCTAATCACCAATAAGAATAGTATTGTTGACAATCTCCCCCTGTGCAGAACGTGACATTTGGGACCTTCATATGTAGATAACAGCCTTCATATGTTGATAACAGCAATTAGTTTATCGGGAATACCTCTCCTGCGTAAGGCACGCCAAATAAACTCCCTGTTGACACTATTGAACGCCTTCTCAAAATCGATGAACAACAGGTGATGTGATGTGGTCGGCGGATCAGGAGGATCCAGAGCGGAAACCTGCTTGTTCGACATCGAGTGTGTCTTCAAGATGTTGTTTGATTCGCTCCAGGATGATTTTAGCTTTTATCTTAGCTACAGCAGGCAGCACGCAGATACCCCTCCAGTTGCCGCACTCCGTTAAATTTCCTTTCTTAGGAAGCTTGACGATCATTCCCTTTTTCCACTCGTTAGGAAAACTCTCAGCTTCCCAAACTCTCTCTATAAGTGGAAGCAGAAGTTCAGGCGATGTTGTGGGCGCTGCTCGTAAGAGCTCAGCTGGAATACCTTCAAGTCCTACCGCCTTGTTGGTTTTGAGTGCCCTGATCGCGGTAATGATCTCATCTTTACTGGGAGTCGTGGTGCGTATTCGGGAGCTTCTCACCTCTGGCATCTCAGTCTGATTTGGGAGCATATCGTTAGCGAATACACGGTACAAAACCGAAGCAACATGCTCTTTCCATCTCTTGAGCTGGTCCTCATCCGAAATGAGCAAGAAACCGTCTAGGCTTTTCACTGGGTGTTGGCTGGAGCTGCGACCACCTGTCAGCTCTTTCGTGATTCTGTAAACAGTCCTGCTGTCGCACCTCCGTGCAGCTTCTTCTGCTTCTGTAGCCACTGCGTTGAAGTAGTTGCGCTTGTCACGTCGCACGCTACGCTGAACTTCTCTCATCTTCATGCGATATAGGGACTCTAGCTCGCTTCTCCCTGCTGCTTGGGTAGCTGCAACGCGAGCTTTCAACTGTTTTCGTTCGTCAATCCGTCTCCAGGTATCCTCGAAAAGCCACGCCCTATGTCTTCCCTGCGATCGACCGACAATTCTTTCAGCACCAGATGTAAAAACATTTTTCACAGCACACCAATGGTCTTGGATGGTTGCGGGCATTGAGCTGCTGATTGCTTCCACACCTTGCAAAAAGTGCTCCCTTAATTGTTGGCGCACTGAGGGATCACTAAGTCTATCGATGTTGAACCTGGGCATTCTTATGTGGGATCTCGTGGGATTTTCGAACTGCAGCAGTGCGTAATTGGAGAGTAGCTATCATAAGATGGTGATCACGTGCTATCCCCACATCTGCCCCTCGCCTGTTTCGGACGTCCAGGAGACTACTTCTAAAGCGGCGGCTGATAGCAAAATGGTCAATTTGATTGGTGGTTGCTTGCCTGTCATTGGAAACCCAGCTGACTTTGTGGCAGGTCTTGTGCTCAAACATGGTGCCACCAATCACAATGCGGTTGGCATTGCAAGAATCCACAAACCGCTCGCCGTTGTCATTGCAGATTGGAGAAGTAATCCTCTTTCTGAACTTCACGGGCTGGGCTTAAACTTAACATCATCTTTAACTAGCCACTACAACAGGTAGACACGAGTCCGTGGTAACAAAACGGCGTACTTTAAGCGCTAATTGGGTTCTTTTTGGACCGCCACATTACCTACCTACCTACCTGTCATTGCGATTGCCTAGTCCATGCTTCCCGATTATATGTTTGAGGCCTTCGTTGTCGTTGCGTACATTGGCATTCAAATCCCCCATCACTATGACAATGCCTCCATTTGGTGTGTTGAAGATAGCCCTTAAGAGATTGTAGAAGCTCTCCTTTTCGTCCTCAGATGAACTATTCGTTGGGGCGTAATACTGTATCATGGTGACGCGTCGTACTCTAGTCCGGAATCTGGCCGTCAAAATCCTATCACCATGAGGCTGCGAGGAAATTAGGCCCTTGCGTGTTGTTGTTGTTAGCAGTAGTCCGACTCCATATTCCCCGGATGTTCTTCCAGAATAGAGTAGTACAGTGTTACGCGTTGGAGACTGGTACTCGCTCGCTTCTAACCATCTTACTTCACTTACCCCCAAAATGTCCAATTTATATCGCATGAATTCGTGTTCCAATTGGAGGAATCTGGCATTGTAAGGACCTTCGCTTCCCGAGTCGAGGAGCGTTTTTACATTCCAGAAACCTATCTTTGTCCGGGTACAATAGCCAAAAGTCGTCAACATGTGATCATTCCTTATCCGAGGCATAGTGTCGGTTTCTGTAGCGGGCAATATTCGGTAACGCAGGTTGCTGGCCCACGTTACCTAGCCTAGAATCAAGGCCCTAGACAACCCGCACTTACAATTTTAGCCTACACGTATAAGGGCTTATACGTATAGTTGCCCGGGAACCACCACTAGGAGGTAAAGTAAGCACTTTATCACGAATTTGATTGTTGCGCTACTGGCCCAAGCCAAGTTTTGGGCCGTCAGTAGTTTCCCAATCAATCGCTGCAGATCATCCTATGTTTTGATCCCATTGCCTCCTTCAAGAATCACTCTCTACGTTAAGTCCACCGTTGAGATTAATATTGATATGCTACAGTTTTCTAGGTGCCAACATATGAGCTAATTAGATTTAATTCAATAGCACAAAAGTTCGCCAGTTCCAACTACTCCGCGTACCAGCTGTCCCTATTATGAATTGCTTGGAGACCCACTTTCTCATGCAACCGATCGTTGTTCATATTGAGGACTTTCAAGATATAGTTAACTTGTAGCTTGAGTGTTTTGATAAACAGTGGTGACAATCCCATTTCCAACATAAACATGTGATCGGGGGTGCTTGCTGGTAGCCGAAATACTCATTTAACATACTAACTCAAAAACTTTTCGACTGCTTCATAATGTCTGCAACCCCATACTACACTATACTATACTAGGGCCTTGTACGCGCTGCGACTTTAAAGATCTATTGTGCCAGCCCGATATTTAGCCGAGAACAGCGATAAGGCTAAGTGGTAAACTAAAACAAAACTCCAGACTCAATGTTCCAATAGTCTATGCGGCTCAGTAAAACCCGTCTGAGATGGAGCAGTATTTTTCTTGCAGCCATGGGGCATCCACAGAGAATATGTTCTGTCGTCTCTTTTGCTCTCCACATGGCTGGCATGCATTTGTATTTGCTACTCCCATTTTATGCAGATTGTACCTGAGTGGGCAATGACCAGTCAAGTAGCTTGTTAAGGTCCTTAAGTCTGCTTTACTGAGCTCAAGTAGCTTCTTAGCCCTATAAAGGTTGAGGTAAATGAACGTTTTTATTTGGCCCAGTACTCTGCACGACAATCCTCTTCCCAATGCTCTATTTTGAGGTTTGTGCTACTCCATGTAACTCCAAAATAGGGTTCAGGACCGACTAGTGGGCAGCTGGTGCCTCTTCTAGCTAAGCAGTCCGCATGTTCATTGCCCTCGAAGCCTTCGTGTTCTGGTATCCTGGCCACAGTGACGGTGTTTTTTGATCCGAGATCTTCGTGTACGTTGAGACAGTCCGATGCCATCGACCCTTTTTCGGAGGCATTGTCGCACACTTCTACCTGAAATACTGTTGGTGATTTCCCAAGTGTTGCAGCACGTTAGAACTTGGGTCTATAAAGCCCTGCGCCGGTGTTGCCAATTTCCAATTAGAACCCATCTGTGTAGCCAGTTTTAGAGATAAGTAAGACTACAAGCCCTTTATTCCTCCATGTCTGCAATCCCAAACTTGCACCCCATAGAACAAAATGGGCTCAGAAGTTGCTTGTAAAACTTTGCATATGCTGCTGTGAGCAATGTTTTTATTGGAAAAACATCGTTTCCATATGGCGCTGATAGTACATTTAGCCTCAAGAAGTTTCTCCTTCAAATGTCTTTCCATGTCTAAATTTTTAATGAAGTAAACGCCGAGGGATTTATACTTCTTGACTAATTGGATGCTCTCACCATTATTGTACCACCTTTCATTTAAGTAATTTTTTCTTCCTCCTCTTTCGAAAATTAGTACTTTGGATTTCTCCGAATTTACTGACAGATCCCACAACGAGCAGTATTGATGCAGCCGATTGATCATCAATTGGAGAAACTCGGGTGTACGTACATACATAAATACAAGAAGAACTATGTCGTCCGCAAAAAGCAAGGCCTTAAGCTGTTGTCTGACGTACCCAATACCTCCGGGTAAGCAATAAATTACGTCGTCGATAAACAGCGGAAATAAAGACGGGCTTAGTGTACATCCTTGCCACACCCCAGATTTCGTGTGGAACCATTCAAATAATTCGTCGCGTGAATAAATGCTTATTAATAAAACACTTACTTCTCTTAACTGCTAAATAAAATTCGGCTGCTTTTTCTTATAAATACTTCAAATATTTTTCCTAAAAATAGAAAGAAATGCAAACTTCAGAGCATTCAGACTTTTGCGGTTCATTGCACTACCAGGCTGGTATCTTTTTTATGGTTGGAAAAACTTCGATGGAATGTTCGAAAAACTTCGATGGTATTCGTTTCCCGTTGATATTCGAGATACTTATTATTAAAAACTCAAAACTACATCATTTGCAGATTTTTCTGAAGCAATCACTGTAAGAAAAAATAGAGCGAGGTTATGATCCAAAAACAAGGGATCATAACCCTCTCACTTCACCGCATTTTTACTGATCCACCTGTGGGCCTCGCCTATTTGACCTCAGAAAATATCGGCAGGCCTGCCGATTTTGGATCACTCGGTTACTGAGGCCAATGAAATGCCGATGTCGTCCCATTTGTCTGATCCAGGCGTTTATAGGCCTGCCTTTCCTACATCGCGATGTCTTTGGAACGTGCATAGATATTTCCTTTTTAACAGGGTTCAAATGATCTCTTCTTTGAACGTGGCAATACCAGCTGAGCCGGTCGCGCTCTATTTTTTCTACGATGGTTTCCTTGATGTGACAGCTTCCACGGATCTCCGATCTTCTTATTCGATCAAGCTTTGTCACTCCTACTGTCATGCGAAGCATCTTCATCTCAGCTTCCGTTAATTTACTCTCATACGTTTTGTATATCGTCCAACATTGTGAACCGTATGTGACCGCTGGATGCACAACTGCGTTGTGGAGCCTTCCCTTCAACTTAGGTGACATTTTTCTGTCACAGAAGATAGCGGAATTTTCTCGCCACTTCATCCACCCTACGATTGCGCGATGATTGATGTCGTCATGGCAAGTTGCTTTGCTATTGATCATAGATCTCAGATATTTGAACTTTTCGCACTTGGGAAGCACTGTTCCATTCAAATAAATGTCTGGAATAGGCCTAAATGGATCAGAGAACGGGTAGCACAAGTGCTCTGTCTTTTTTGAACTAATGCGATACCCATTTCCCTCCAGAGCGTCCACCCACACATCAAGTGCTCGTTGCAGGATCCTCACTTATGATGGTTCCATCGTCAGCAAAGAATAACTGATGTACCTTGGGGTCCATCACTTTACCTTCAAGCAGATAATCAAGGACTGTAATAAAGAGCAAAGGACTTAAGACGCTTCCCTGGTGCAACCCGCACTGATCATCAGATAGCCGTATTATTTTTCGCAGTTGGGCACCTAATACCCGCTCAACGATCTTCATGGTGTGTGACATCAGCTTGATCGAAAGGTAGTTATCACAGTTTCGCGTATCACCCTTCCCTTTGTATACAGGGAGAAGGTAGCTTTCCCTACATTAATTCGGCATTGGGTCACCTCTCACAAATTTGGAGATGAGAATTCTGAGCCATCTGAACCCGACGTGTCCCATCTTTTTCCAGAACTCAGAGGGCATCTCGTCTGGCCCAACCGCTTTTCGTTCTTCTGTAATGTCGGGTATTTCTTCACAGTTAGGGGTGGCTCTTGGAACGTATAGCCGGGGAAACTGTTAATTCTATCAAACAGGTTTGATATAAAACAAAACATCGAATCCAATTGCAAATAGTTTTCGTACATATTCTTTGGAAAATATGTATTTAGCTTCAAACTCTTCATTTCTGGATATTATAGTGTAACATCCACAAATATTACTTTTCGCACTGTATTATCAATGAGACAAGTGTGGCAACACTACTGTGAATATGTCATCACGCACATCAGTTTGTTCTATCTATACATTCCAGAATTCACTCCTTGAGACATCTAGCGTTTTCAGACAGAGACTGGAGCAACCAGAGCCTGCCAATATTGAAACCCAAAACGTGGATAATATAAGGCGCAATTAAAACAGAAATAGTAGTGAAAAAGTATCCAAGCCAATAATTTCGGATCTTATGGTATACTTTTTTTTCGGGATAGGAAAAGCTCGACTGGAACACTCAGGTACATCTGGTCCATTGCACTACCAGACAGCAAACCCTGGCTTACCCATTTTATTGGAATTTTCTTGTCTTTCTAAGAAAACCAAGCAAGCGTTTCAGTGATGAGGAGCTTACAGTACTAGCACTCACCACATCTGCACCGAGGATTTGTCACCTGATACGAGCAAAGTCCGAATACTCACAGATATAATTTTCCGCAGTATCCTCGCTCTCTCTACATGTGTCGCAGATTGTAATGTCACTTAAGCCCAGCACGTTAAGGTGCTTGGCGAAAGCAAGCCTGTCAAGACACCAATAAGTCATCTGCAGTCTTTTCTGCTGAGAGATATCAATAATGCCGCTGATTTCTTACAGACGTCCGGGAGCATTGGTTTAGTCAACCTACATCCTGGAGAGTCATGCAACACAATTGTTTTCGTGAGAGACCCAATCGTCAATGAAAGTCCTAACCGAGGATGCAGGAAGACTCAACACTGGTTGAGGACCTGAGAAAGCCTCCTATGAGCCTTGCAATCTGATCGGAAATCTCGTTCCCCAGGATCCCAGTGTGACCTGGGACCCAGCGCAGACAATCGCCAGGTATGGCCCGACAGAAAGTACAGCAACATCATCCGCATACGCCTGAGCGTAGACGTTAGAACTATTTAAAGTGTCGACCACCATGCACCATAACAGTGGAGACAGAACGCCACCTTGAGGACAGTCCTGGTGGACTGCCATAACATATCGGTCATAATCCGCATCCACTACCAAAGTTCTATTTATTAGGTTAGGTTAGGTTAGGTTGGCTGTCCACACGAGAGTGCAGACACACTTAGACCAGTGAAGGTCCTTTGGGATACCATGGATCAAACCATTAGGCCACTTAGGGAATAACAAAATCAACCGGAGCTTTTGACAAAGCGATGGATGCTCATGACGTCCAGGGACGCCAGATCGCAGAGGTCGTCAAGGAAGGGGGACCCTAGATGGAGCATTCTTTTATGCGACAGGTCCGGACATGTGCATAGGAGGTGAAGGATGGTTTCCTCCTCCTCCTCGTTCCTACAGCTTCTGCAGAAGTCGTTGGAGAAGAAACCAAGTCTCCTGGCGTGTTGGCCTATAAGACAGTGTCCAGTGAGAACACCGACAATGCAGCTGATTTGTGTACACTTTAGCTTGATCAGATCGGCACTACGGTTTTGATCCAGCTTAGGCCAGATCTGTCTCGAAATGTGACACGTTGAGCCGTTTCCCCATCTGAGGTTGGTCGTGCTAATAGTTTTCAGCTTTAGTAGATACTTACATGTAGCGAGGGGCATAACCAGGGCTTGCCTTTCAGGCAAAATTCTTAGAGTGGTACTCTGTCTGGCGAGGTGGTTAGCCCTGCAGTTACCTGGAATGTCTCTATGGCCCGGCACCCAGCAAAGGTGAATGTTGAACTGCTCTGTCAGTTCTATTCATTAGCATTGCTTTAATCCACAACACTAATGTTTCATGTACCCCGTGTTGTCTGGCCGAGTCGCACATGCAGTCAAAGGTCACATTATCAAAGGCACAGTCAATGTCTACGAAGACACCCATCGTGTATTCTTTCCTTCCAAGCGCGCATTCAATTTTGGCCACCAAATTTTGAAATGCACTCTCGGAGGATTTCCCACGTTGATAATCATACTACATCCCCGATAGTGGATGCAACTTCAAAGCAACTTTGCGCACGTAAAATTCCATCAGTCTCTCCATATTTTTAAGTAAGTAAGAGGTCAGACTTATGGGTCTGAAACTCTTGGGGAGCGAATAGTCCTCCTTACCAGTTTTCAGTATGAAAGCTACTCTGACTGTCCGCCAAGGTGTAGGAATATATGCCAGCGCCAAGCCAGCGGTGAAAATTAATTTCAGAATTGGCAGCAGCTGATCTATACAAGCTTGCTGCGCTACCAAAATAACGACAGGACGGCTTTACCACTTTCAATGAAATTGATTTTATTGCTTACAGTATTTAGCGCCAAAAATTGAAATCCACTTTCGTACGTAATCCTGAAACTGAGTTATAGACAAATAACAGCGCCAAGCGTAATACAGCGGATACAGTTTAAATGTTTATAAATATGTAGTATCTATTGGATACTACTTTGGCAGACTTAAACTTTGTATTGACCTAATTGGCTGCATTTCAAATTTGTACTTAAAACTAAGTTGATCTATTCAAAAATAAATTTTTTTTAATAGTGGGTCTTTGTTGCGTGGGTGGGTGGTAATGTCAGATTTCTACTGACTAAAAGCACTCTTCCCTTCTTCTTGTTTACTACAACTAAGTTAAGTCATTACATGTGGCTACTTCTTATTGCGCTAAATCGAAAGGTTTTGTTCTTTGGAGTCGGCGCGTTAAGTTTGTCACTTCCAATGTTTGGAGTATGGTACGGTTGCAATGACCATGAAGACGAATACGGAGCTTACAAAATATTTTGTTTTCCACTGTGGCTATCCCTAAGACTCTGTGGATATCATCGTTCCTTGTATACCAGGGGGGATTCATTGCTCTTATAACTCTTACAACTTTATTTTGGAATGATTGTATAAAATTTCTATTGCTTGGTTTGGTATAACCCCAGAGTTGTATACCGTACAGGTTTAAGCACTTGTTTATATAGAGGCAGTTTGTTATATACGAGTACACTTAGCTTGAGATATTTTCCAATTAGCCAGTACATTTCTCTAACTCGATATTCGAGCTGGTCGCGGTTCTTTTTAACGTGCGGCTTCCACTTAAAATTCGCATCCAGTGTCATTCCCAGATTAGCTTCGTTTGCATGTGGTATCGGTATCAAGTTAATAGTAATGGGTGAGTGGATTATTTTCTTGTAAGTCAAGTTAACATGCGTCGGTTTGGTCTCGTTAAGAGCAATGTGTCAAGTTTTTGCCCACTCTCCAGCAACAAACCTCTCCAGCCAGCACAGTTAAGACCCAGCTGCCTCCAGTTGCGCACGCCAAGTTGGTTGATGTCCCAATCCACTTGTTTGCGCCACCTACCACGAGGTCGTCCTCTACTACGCCGTCCATCCGGGGTGGATTCGAAGGCTTTCTTGCCGGGAACGTTGGGCTCCATCCGCCCTAAATGACACAGCCATCTTAGTCGCTGTATGTTAACTCTTCTGGCTAAGTCAATGTCCTTATATAGGCCGTATAGCTCGGCATTGTACCTTCTCCTTCACTCACCGTTTATGCAGACGGGACCAAAGATCGCTTGAAGAACTTTTCTCTCGTAATAACCAAGGGCATCGTCATCCGGTTTTGTCAAAGCCCATGCCTATGCGTCATACAGTAGGACTGGAATGATTAGTGTCTTATAAAGAGTTACCTCAGTAGCGCGAGATAGGGCTTTGTTACTCAATTGCCATCTTAGCCCATAGAAACAACAAGAAGAATGAGTTGAATAGAAAATAAAAGCTTGTTTGCAGACGTAGACGAAACGTCAATAGTTGGCTGAATTTTTTGGCCAGGAATAAAAAAAAAAGGCAACTTCCGGTACGTTTTTTTTTTCGATATTCAAAGGCATAAAAAAGAAGAATGAATGAGTGAGTACCCATTCGATAGAGGACCTTAAATAGTCCTTGAACCCATTGTTTAGCAGCTCCCATCTGGCCACTAACCCCCGACAACCCTATTTTAAATCGTCCAATTTTTTTTGATTGACTCTAGGCATAAAAAAGAAAGTTGGAACAAATACCAAATTAAAGCTGATGTCTTACCATTAACAAATATATAGGGTTGTCTGCAATTATTTGCACAGATACATTGACAACCCACGACTTTTGGCGCACGACTTGCACGTTCTGTATGCGACCATATGAAACGCTCCCCAGCAAAAAGCTTAGAGATCTCATCAAACAAATATTCTAGTTACTCATCGCACGATACATTAGGACAATGTACTGATGTATTTTGTTCTTATAATTATCAATGATCAATAGGTTGCTTGTTAATCGCACTATATTGCATCAAAAGGCAAAAAGAAGCATTTGAACCCAATCGGTTTGTTTGATTCAGTTATTCAAAATAAAGTTCTGGAAATAATCTTCCGGTTGGTTTTTCTTTTTTTTTTTTTAATTAATACAAAAATGAAAATTTAGTAGACTTCACAGATTAAACTATCGCGAAATTCACAAAATCGGTAGCTTTTCACCGCATAAAAAAGTTTATATTTGGTGACATAGAATTTTCTTGTGAAAATGCTAATGATTTCGGCTACCCCTCATTGCTAAAAAAAAGGTCACGGTTCTTATGAACAAATACAAGCAAGAACTTGAAACGTTTTGTCAGCCTGAAGGTATAAGAAAAATTTGTAATAGTCGTGTCAATGTTTCGAAAAATCACATTACCTTATCATTGGCTTCAAACGATCATTGCTGCTGCTGTTGATAACGAGCCACATCCCATAACCCCATCCTCATCTGGAGATGGCCATATTTTGGAGAAGCTGTTAGAGCAGGTAACTGCTGTAAAAGCTCCACTTCTTCAGATAAAAAGCAGAGGCTTTAGAGTATTTTGTTTAAAGGTTAAACAAAATTGGTTGTCGAAGGATCGTTAATACGAGGGCAAGGTGAAAAGTTCTCTGCCTGACAATGAAAGACTGCGATTTTCAGTTAAAAAATGATTTTGTTTTTCTACATAATCTCCCTTGACTTCAATGCACTTAGGCCAGCGTCTCTCCAACATCAGTATTCCTTCTCGGAAGTGAGAGTCTGGAAGGCTGTGAAAATATTCATCTACGGCCCTCTCAACTTCTGCATTGGATGCGAAGCGCTTCCCAGAAACAAGTTTCTTCAAGTTTAGGAACAGATGGAAGTCTGAGGGTGCCAAATCAGGTGAATAGGGGGGTTGGCCGAGCAAATCGTACCCCAAATCCCGCAGTTTTCCCATCGCCAACGCACACTTGTGTACAGGTGCATTGTCTTATTAAAAGATGATTTTTTTCTTCTTCAAGCCAGGCCTCTTCTCGCGAATCCAGCTGGTCAAGAAGGTAGGAGTAATATTCGCCTGTAATTATGCTGCCTTTCTCAAGGTAATAGGATCCCTTTCGCATCCCAAAACACACTGGCCATGACCTTTCCGGCAGATACGATCGACTTCGCTTTCTTTGGCGCTGAACCACCAGCTTCCACCCACTGCTTCGACTGCTGTTTCGTTTCTGCCGTGTAGTGGTGGACCCATGTCTCATCCATGGTGACAAATCGCCGCACAAAATCGGTCGGATCCCTTTTGAATCGGTCCAAAGATTGCCGCGAAAATCGTTTGCGCATTTGCTTTTGATCGGCATTCAGCAAATGCGGCACCCATCTTACGCACAGCTCTCGCACCCCTAAGTTCTTATGCAAGATGTTTCGCACCCTCTCTTCCGATATACACACAACCTCAGCTATATCACTCACCTTTACTCGCCTATCGTCCAATACGATATCATGCACTTTTTCGACTGTTTCGGGTGTGGTTGCAGTTTTTGGCCGTCCTTCACATGGGTTATCTTCGACGGACGTGCGACCACGTTTAAATTCAGCTTCCCACTTTTAAACGGTTGACATGGAAAGAGAAGAGTCCCCATAAACTTTTGTCAACTTTGGATGAATTTCCTTAGGGGTTAACCCATCCAAAACGAAGAATTTTATGACCGCACGATATTCAAGTTTATCCATTTTAACGAAAAACACGCAAGACGTCTACTGCAAAACTTCGTGTTTCGATTTATTACTTGAGAGAACAAGTTGAAACTTGTCATACGAACTAACGAAAAGTGCACCCAGGCAGAAAACATAAATTTTTGCTGATTGGAACGCTATCTCTGCGTCAGGCCGAGAACTTTTCAACTTGCCCTCGTATGTACCTTCCTATTACTCGTTATTGATTTCATTGTGTAGTGGTTCTTGAAGCTCAGTTGTTTTTATGCTTCAGAGATTCTCCGGGGGTGGCGTCCAGATAAGTCGGGAGATTTTTGTTAATTTTCGCCTTTGCTTCTGATTCACAGTAATTTTTTCCCGATAACCGAACTTCGGTCCGCATGAGTCAAAGAGAGGTATAAATTCGAGACTTCTAAACGTGCATTGCTAATTCTTAGCTCGAATTGAACTTTTAATTAATAAACTTATTTGCATTGTATCGATTTTAATCGTTGTATTCATGAAGTGCACTCTTTAATGAATATGGAGGATATGGAGCATGTGTGAGAAGCACGATATCCTCTTATTTTTACTCCAGATTCCTTTGTCATGGATACAATGGCTATTATTCTCTAGTTATATGACATAGACAAAATTTTTTTTAAATTAAAATAACGCCGAGGAAAAAAACTCGGAGATATTTCCTTGAGTATGATCCGGAGTCATGCACAATAACTTTGTTGATCGTTGATCAATCTTTTTGCATTAGTACCTCTTCTAATGACCGACCACCATCATTAGTAGATATTAACCACTGATATATAAAAATAGAAATTTTAATCGTTACTGATTTGGGAACTTTCCGTCTATAAGACTTTACATAACGCATCTTAGCTCAACCCAGAAAGTTCTCTCATCAAACTAACCTATATACCTAATTTTTTTTATTTAACTTTCTGACGTAAGTAATTAATTTTGAACTTCACACTGATTTTATCAACCTAATGATTAAAAACTTCCCCTGTATGTTATTCTGTCAATTTTGTTCCCTTAAATGACATAAAACTCGCGATCTGTCAACCAACGAGTATCATCAAAACTGCAAATTAAATTGTACACGCTATCGATTTGCAATGAAAACAAATGGGTATCTCATGCACATTACATCATGATTACTTTGCGATAATTTAATCAAAGTGGTGGCTAATTTTTTTAATAATCCCAAAAATACACACATTGCTACTGGTTGTCACGTGATGCAATTGCATCTTGAGAAATTTTATGACAGCTATTGTCCATTACCAAATCTAAATCTTTTTGACAGTTTCAGTGTCAAATGTTTCGTTTGTCACTTTCACTCTCCGCCATTCGGTTTGATTACTTACGCAAATAAATTTTGCAATATGCCCATGCTTGTTGTCAAATTAGTACTCAAGTAAGTACGAGCAAGTAGAGTTAATCTTTTAATTGTTATCCCCTCGAAATCGGATGTGGTGCTGCCTTTAGGCGAAATTCAGTTAGTTATACCAAGCACTGTTGACCTTATTAGAGATAAGTGTTAATTGGATCTATTAACTGATTAAGGAGTTGTTTCTTTGGACATTTTTAGGACAAAAGGTACTTAGTCGATCAGGTTTTGAAGTTGAAATGAATGGAATTTTTGCATTCCCATATGAGTACCTAACGTAGTGTACAATTTGAGTGAATTTGTTCTATGAGTGAGGAAGTCAAAGGCCAAAAAAAGCATAAACCACCTAATTGCTGACAACCGCGAAAATATATTCAATTTTGTAAGCCAAATCAAGTAAACGCAAACATTATTAAGCACTAAAATTAGTTGTACACATTTGTAGTACATATTAGTCTTGGTAATTGAATTTTTAAATCAGAGAGGAGTTTGTTCACCCTCCCACATGCTAATTCAAACATAAAATAATGTTTTACTTCATAACTAACCTTCACCAATATCAATAAGGTTTTTTTTGTTTTGTACCAACAGGTGTCGTTGCTAGTTGACGTCAATTATAGGTTCATTAGTATTTTGGCGAAATTTCGCAACAAGCACTTTGTTTACAAGTCATTAGTTGTTGCAACCTAATTTGATTACGTTAATTGCCGGCATAGAGTGGGAGATAACATCAGTAACATTAAGTTAACATTTACTTAAGTGAAATTTTGACATTTGTACAGATTTGATGTTTGATGGTTAAGTCGTTTGATTTATTGGCATTCGCAACTAAATATAAATTTGTATATGCATAAAATTAAAGAGCGCATGAAGAAACTCACCCGGAAATAGAAAAGTTGTTTAATTATTTAAATATTCTATGTTTGAGCAGAAAAACTTACTGATTAGAATCCGAATTATGGTGAGTTACTCATTAATATTTGCATGAAGGACGCCTGATTATATATAAAGTTTTCGGCACGTTTAAGAACGAGCCACCATGCATGCATATGCATAGCAACTGTCAAAGAAAAGAAAATTTTATTTTTGCTACAAGACATGTAACGTGCAACGTGTCGATAAGTTTTTAGTGGTGTTTTCTTTACAAAACGAAACAACAAATGCGGACCTTTTAAAGTTATTAATGTACATGGATAGTGAGTACATTCGAACTTATCCACAGGAAATAAAAGAAATGATTAAGGAGAAGAGAAAAGCGCGCAAAAAATGGCAACAAACTCGGGCTTCGCAACATAAAGCACATCTTAACCGTTTGTGCAACTCACTAAAAACATCTATTAAACACCTTAAGAATAATGAAATACAAACTTACTTAGAAAGTTTAACGGCAGAAAAAGATTCTAATTACTCACTTTGGAAGGCTATAAAGGGTATTAAAAAACCTCAAATTTAAGCCGCACCAATTTAAAAAAAAATCAAGACGAATGGGCCAGACATGATAAAGAGAAAGCGCAAGTTTTTGCCGCCCACCTGGAAGAAACTTTTAAACTGTTTGATGGCCAAGCTCTTATTCAAAATATAAATATGTCGTATATAGAAAATAGTGTAATAAGAAATGCAACAATAACCGAACTTAAGGAAGAAATAAAGAAACGGCTCCTGGATACGACCAAATCACGGGAGACTTTCTTAAAGCACTGCCAAGAAAAGCTCTGTTCATTATAAACGACGCGCTTAGACTAGAATATGTTCCCAGTCAATGTAAAATCGCCGAAGTCATAATGGTCCTTAAGCCCGGAAAACCACCGAATGAAAAAACGTCTTATAGTCCGATTTCGCTCCTTCCAATTATATCCAAAGTGTTCGAGGGAATATTGATTAGGCGAATACAGTCGGTTATAGAAGAAAGGAATCTCATTCCGGATCATCAATTCGGATTCAGAAGTAAGCATTCTTACAGTTGAACAAGTGCATAGAATAACAGATGTAATCGAAAAATCTCTTGAAGAAAAAAAGATTTGTTCCTTGACGTCTTTCAAGCCTTTGACAAGGTCTTGCACGAAGGCTTAAAGTTTAAATTACGACAAGTTCTGCCAGAGCACCTATATAATATTTTGAAGAACTATCTTATGAATAAACTATTCCGCGTCAAATGTGGAAACTAATATTCTGATTTTAAGGAAATAATGGCTGGGGTGCCGCAAGGAAGTGTTCTTGGTCCAGTTTTATAGCTATTATACACTCGTGATTTACCGAAGTAGAAGAATCTGAACTAGCTACATTTGCCGACGACACTGCCATCTTGGCAGTAGGTAAAACGGTCGAAGATACTACAGAAAAACAACGAGAAGCTTTGGATAGAGTAAATGAATTGACAAAGGTTTGGCGAATCGCAATCAACGAGACCAAATCTGTTCACGTAAATTTTACTTATAAGAAAATAAATAATTTGCCGATCTTTTCAAACTCGGCTCAAATTCCGTTTGCAAACGAGGCTAAGTATCTTGGAATGACACTTGATGCAAAGCTGAAATGGAAAACGCACGTTAAGAAAAACGCAAAGAACTAGATAATAAATATAGAGAAATGTATTGGTTACTTGGAAAATATTCCAAGCTTAATATAGATAACAAACTGCTTTTATATAAGCAAGTGCTAAAGCCCGTATGGACATATGGTATACAACTCTGGGGTTGTACCAAAATAAATAATTTTCAAATTTTACAAACTTTTAAAAACAAAGCGCTAAGAGGTATTGTAAATGCGCCTGTGCGATATCCACAGAGATCTTGGCACTAAAATAATCGACGACGAAATCAAAAACTACGCGAAAAAGCATAAAAGTCGACTAGAAAGTCACGTTAAACCCTCCAAGTTTTGGATGAAAGAAATTTACTACGCCGTCTTCAAAAAACCAAACCTTTAGCCTTAGCGCGATAAGTAAGCGCGTCTAAACTGCGGAGCTAGCAGGAACTTCTAATGGGAAGGTACCTGCAAAACTTCCTTATTTCGTGAAATGAAAACTACTTGATAAGTCGAATACTTAGTTGTAGTAAAAATAAAAACAAGTCTGTTTTGAAGGGAGGTTTTTAAGCGGGTAAGAATTCCACACTACTATTAGCACAGCACGCGCTATCGATCCTCATAGTGTCTTGTTGAAGCTTTTCACCTACCCTCGGAAAAATAAAAATAAAAAAATTCCCAAATTTCACGACCATAGGTGAAAATTGGAAAATACACCGAGTTAAAAACCTGCGCGCCATCGTTTTTGAAGTTCTGCAACGCGTTTGCGCTGCCTCCAACTCATTCCTAAAGAGCTCATTCCTTATAACAGACTGACCATGCTCTCTCAAAATTGATCCAGCCTAACCAATTCTACGGGATAACTCAGCATTGCTCTTTGAGTTCCCAATCAAAGTCGGAGTACACCAGGGAAGCGTCTTAAGTCATTTGCTCTTTATTACAGTCCTTGATTATCTGCTTGAAGGTAAAGTGATGGACCCAAGGTACATCAGTTATTCTTTGGTGATGATATAGCCATCATAAGTGAGGATGCTACATCCCTGCAACGAGCACTTGATTTGTGGGCGGACGCTCTGGAGGGAAATGGGTATCGCATTAGTTCAAAAAAGACAGAGTACTTGTGCTGCCCGTTCTCTGATCCACTCAGGCATATTCCAGACATTTATTTGAATGGAACAGTGCTTCCCAAGTGCGAAAAGTTCAAATATCTGAGATCTATGATCAATAGCAAAGCAACTTGTGATGACGACATCAATCATCGCGTAAGCGTAGGGTAGATGAAGTGGCGAGAAAATGTCGCTATCTTCTGTGAGAGCAAAATTCCACCTAAGTTGAAAGGAAGGCTCTACACCGCAGTTGTGCATCCAGCGCTCAGATTGTTAATTAGATGTACATAGCAATCATCAGGCTCATTATCTCCTACGGATCCTTAGCCTAGTGATCTGCAACAGAAATAAAGGAATGAATTTGAATAAACTCTACAGAGTTTCCATGGCCATGGAATAAAGAGAGGCCAACGCCTCCTGTTTATCCAGAAAGAACTGCGCTACTTCTCGCCCTTTATGGTCAAAACTGAAGAAAATAGAATCAAAAACCCTGTTTGCACTAAACCGATGCTCTATCCGCGGACCAATTGAAGTAATCACTGGAGTAATGCTTCGTAAATGAAATGTTGAGTCCAACAAAAGCTGCTGGACGAGGGAGAAGTCAAATCAATAGAACACCTGCTTTTCTTCTGTCCTCTACAAGAGCGACGCCTATGCATACAAGGCTTCAGTTTCTTTGTTACCAGTGGAGAGGAAGCGGAGTCATTGACAAAAGACCTAATTAGATTCGTAAGGAGTTCCAACTGGTTTAAGGATAAATGGATATTAGAACAGGTTTTATCTTTCTTCATGACTTCGGTTCCTGAGTCGTTGCAGTTGTGTGATCCAGGCGTTTATAGCCACGCCTTTCCTACATCGCGATGTCTTTGGAACGTTCATTGATATTGCCTTTTTAACAGGGTTCAAATGATCTCTTCTTTGAATGTGGCAATACCAGCTGAGCCGGTCGTGCTCCATTTGTCGTGAGATGGTTTCATGAAGGCTTCCACGGATCTTCGAACTTCTTATTCGATTAAGCCTTGTCACTTCTGCTGTCATGCGAAGCATCTTCATCTCAGCTGCCATTATTTTACTGTTATACGCTTTGTAGATTGTCAAACATTGTAAACCGTATGTGAGCGCTGGACGTGTATAGAGCCTTCCTCTCAACTTAGGTGGCATTTTGCTCTCACAGAAGATAGCGAAGTTTTCCCGAGACTTCATGCACCCTACGCTTACGCGATGAATGATGTCGTCATCACAGGTTGCTTTGCTATTGATCATAGATCCCAGATATTTGAACTTTTCGCACATGGGACGCACTGTTCCATTCAAATAAATGTCTGGAATAGGTCTGAGTGGATCAGAGAACGGGCAGCATAAGTAATACGTGTTTTTTTAGCTAATGCGGTACCCATTTTCCTCCAAAATGTCCACCCATACATCAAGTGCTCGTTGCAGGGATGTAGGATCCTCACTTATGATGGCTCCATCATCAGCAAAGAATAATTGATGTATCTTGGGGTACGTCACTTTATCTTCATAGTCAAGGACTGCAATAAAGAGCAAAGAACTTAAGCCACCTTCCTAATGCACCCCGTTTTTGATTGGGAAATTTTTGGTTACCCCAGCGGGACATCTTACTCTTGTCTTTGTTCGTTTGTACGTATCCATAATCATCTAACATAGATTTCTGGAACTCCTCGATGTCTTAGCGCCACCCATATCAGATCTCGTGGTTGTCAGTCGAATGCCTTTTCAAAGTCAACCAATACAATATGCAAATCCTTTAAGCAATCACGATTTTTTCCATTATGATCCTTATACTTTGGATTGCATCTGTGGTTGATTTACCCGCGATAAATCCGCACTGCTCATCAGATAACCGTATAAGTTTTCACAGTCGGTAACCTAATACCCGCTCAACGATCTTCATGTTGTATGACATCAGCTTGATCGAACGATAGTTATCACAGTTTCTCATATAACCCTGCCCTTTCTATATAGGGAGAAGGTAGCTTTTCCTCCATTGATTCGGTATTGGATAACCTCCCATAAGATTGCACATGAGAATTTTGAGCCATCTGAACCCGATGTCTCCCATCTTTTTCTAGAACTCAGAGGGCATCTCGTCTTGCCCAACCGCTTTTCTAATTTTTTGTTTTGAGTATTTGACCGCCTCACTAACTTCTTCGACTGTATTGTCGGGTATTTCTTCACAGTTAGGGGTGGCTCTTGGAAAGTATAATCGGGGAAACAGTTCATTAACAGTCTTTCACACTACTGCCGCCACATCTGCAGAATTTTGACGTCATCCACAAGAAGCTGGCCATAAGCATTGTCAATTAACTTTGGCGAACGAATAGAGGATGCTTGTGCTCTTGTTCATATTGTGCAGTCGCAGCTCCTGGATAACCTGATTTGCATCAGCAATCGGGGAAGATATTTTCTCCAACACCCAATACAAGCCGTCCCTATTCTCTGCTTGAAGCAGGGCGCACTTTTTCTTCGCTTTTTTCTTGCAACATCTTTATTCCACTTCGAGGCGAGCTTTTTCGTCTCTATTATTAGAGGTGCACTTTGACCAAGATTTGAAAGCCGCTTTATTCTCATTTATCACCTTCTTAGCTCCATCACTCCACCACCATGTTTCTTTGGCGTGGTGGTGGCCTTTTGAGGATCCTAGCATTAATTTGACCTTCTTTAAGCAAGTTCGCTGTAGGGAATCCCACATACGAGTATTTTGTGCTCTGCACTCTTCAATACAATTGGATCTCAATGATCAGATTTAGATTCTCAGAGCCCCAAACTCTGTAA
This sequence comes from Brachypalpus laphriformis, assembly GCA_945910035.1. Taxonomy (NCBI): domain Eukaryota; kingdom Metazoa; phylum Arthropoda; class Insecta; order Diptera; family Syrphidae; genus Brachypalpus; species Brachypalpus laphriformis. Next base: position 13,549,504 of record OX246754.1, on the reverse strand, counting down.
CTTGCTTTTTTATGTATCCGCCGAGCAAGATATGGATCTCGTCGCTGAAGAATAATTTGTTGAAAAGATCTGCGTCAACTTGAACCCAATCGGCGTATTTTCTGTAGATTTTGTGGTCCCCTGGATTAAGTTGTTAAAAATACAATTAAAAGTTTTGATTTTCGCCATACATGATTCCACCGGATTTTTAATTACTCTTAGGTATAAATATAACGATAATTAATATTCTTTTCTGTTGAATTTACATTCGATTCTTTTATTAAACAGGTGGAACAGGAATAATTAGGTTCACTTCAATGAATTGGGTTTATTGTAATTGGTTGCATTCACAATCAGCTGTTCAGAAAAGTAATAAAATAACAAAAGTGTTTTCTATTAAGTTTCTAATTTAAATTATATTATTTTTAGACAAATATGTTTTCTAAGGCGTAAGTTAAGTTGAACACATTTCAACTCCGGTATGACAATAAATTGTTATGCAATGTTATGATAAAGTGTTGAGGACTTTTTTGATCAGTATTGCTTCGGTAATATGCATTGCTGCACATCTAATAGAATTTCAGAACACAAAAAACTTGAAACCCTACACCACTGAGCTTGTTTTGTTGTTCTTGACGCACACTGGACCCAACGCCCATAGATACTCGTAGACGTAGTTGGAGACAGAAAAAGGCGAACCGCACAGGCGGATCAGTAGAAATGCAGTGAAGTGGGATGGTTATGATCCCTTATTTTCGGATCATAGCCTCGCTGATAAAAGGAAGAAGAAGAATGGAGACAGAAAAACTTCTATAGGTTTTCAAGCCAGTTAAAGCCAAGGCATATGATGACCCCGAGCCCTACCGCCCAATTGTCCTTCTTAGTTCATCCTACATACTATTTATAGGATAATCCCTCGCGTCAATGAGCACATCTGTGTCATTCCTAAACCAGCAGCTATGTTACAGGATGGAGGCAAGGCATGATCTAAGAGTTTCTGGAGATTACAGAGTGCCATAAAAGGGGGCACCTGGTCAACCGTCTACTGTCTAACTGAATGTACCAAGTTTTCGATAACGATCAAGTACCATGATAAAGAACTACCGCAAGAGTCAGTACTGGCGCCAATCCTTTTCAAATTGTAAATTTCTAACAATGCTCATACGCCGGCGATTCTGAAAAAATTCAAAATATTTTTTTTTTTTATAATTTGCGCCTACTCAAGGGGTTATGAATGCCCTAAACATGTTCTTACACAGTGCGAGCGTTGGAAAGGATAGATAGAGAGAAAGATTTGGTGTAATAGTTTGAAGCTCAGTTGTTTATACTTCAGAGAAACTCTGGGGGTGGCGTCCAGATAACTGGAAAGATTTTTGTTACTTTTTGTCTTTGCTTTTGATTCACAGTATTTGTTTCCTAACTACCGATGTTATAGGAATATCACTCATCCAACAGATTGAACAATTTCTCCAGCTATGTGACCAAGCTACTGTCAGTGTTATGCCTTCGCAGTAGTGTTCACACCAGCTTTCGCATTTGATCTCCTTTGCGAAAGACAGAAGCGCGGAACAATAAAGTCAAATACCAGCCTGAAATCGAAGACCTCATACGAGAAAAGAGGAGAGCGCGCAAGAGATGGCAACAATCCCGCGCGCCACCGGATAAAACTTATCTGAACCATCTTTGTAACAAGCTTAAAAAAGTGCTGCAGGACCTAAAAAATCACGAGACTTCTACTTACCTCGAGGGTTTGACCGCTGATAAGTATTCAAACTACTCTCTATGGAAAGCCTTGAAGTCCATAAGGAAACCTGTAATGCACTCGCCGCCAATTAGGAAAGCTAACGGGGAATGGGCAAAAGAAGATAAAGAGAAAGCAGAATTATTTGCCGATCACTTAGAGGAAACGTTCAAGCCGTTCGATGGACAACCGTTGATCGAAGATCCGAATGATAATATGGCACTCGACAACTTTAGAGTAAAAACCGTATCCCTGTCCGAACTTCGAATGACAATACAAAAATTGAAAAATAACAAGGCTCCGGGATATGATTTAATCACTGGCGAAATTTTGAAAGAGCTACCGAAAAAAGTGCTGGTTAAGTTGCTCTACATTATAAATGCTTCCTTAAGACTATTATATGTCCCAAGGCAATGGAAAGTCGCCGAAGTTATTATGGTTCCGAAACCGGGGAAATGTGCGGATGACAAGAAATCATATAGACCCATTTCACTTCTGCCAATAATATCTAAGGTCTTCGAGAAACTTCTGCTGAAACGATTGCAACCAGTAATTGAAGAAAGACACTTGATCCCGGATCATCAATTCGGGTTTCGGGTCAAACATTCCACAATCGATCAGGTGTATCGAATAACGAACGAGATTGAAAAAGCTCTAGAAGGGAAAAAAATATGCTCTAGCGCTTTTCTCGACGTATCGCAAGCCTTCGACAAGGTATGGCACGAAGGCCTAAGGTATAAGCTAAGGGTAATCTTACCGGAAAAGTTGTACAGAATATTGGAATCTTATCTTGAAAACAGACTTTTCCGTGTTAGACACGGGAGTGAATATTCGGATTTCAAAGATATCTACGCCGGTGTTCCACAAGGAAGTGTTCTCGGTCCAATCCTGTTCTTGCTCTACACAAGAGATATACCACAAGATGAAGGGACCGTTGTAGCAACGTTCGCAGACGACACGGCTATCCTCGTAACGGATGAGTCAGTCGAATCATCAACGGGAAAACTCCAACGAGCTTTGAACAATGTATGCGAATGGACAAAAACCTGGCGAATAGTCCTCAATGAGACAAAATCAACGCATGTCAATTTTACGTTGAGAAAGATAAACAACTTACCTATATCCATTAACTCGGTACAAATACCTTACGCAAACGAAGCAAAATATTTAGGAATGACCCTAGACGCAAAACTTAAGTGGAAACCACACGTTAAAAAGAAGCGCGAAGAGCTCGAAATCAGATTTAGAGAAATGTATTGGCTACTCGGAAGATACTCGAAGTTAAGCGTATACAACAAACTGCTTCTGTATAAGCAAGTGCTAAAACCGTCTTGGACATATGGTATACAACTTTGGGGTTGTACCAAACCAAGCAATATGGCTCTACTGCAAGCATTTCAAAATAAAATGCTAAGAGCAATCGTGGATGCTCCTTGGTATGTGAGGAATAGTGATATTCACAGAGATCTAGGAATTGCTACCGTGAGGGACGAAGTAACAAACTTTGCTCGCAAACTTCATACCCGTCTTCGTGTTCATTGCAATAATGAAATAATCCGTACTATGGACGTGACAAGCCTTGAGCGCCGACTACAAAGAACAAGACCTTTCGACCTAGCGCCGTAAGGAAAAACCGCATGTAATGACGGTATTAGTAGGTGCCTTCACTGGAAAGCTACCTACCTAACGCGATTAACACTACAGAAGCGTAAACTACTCGTTAAGGCAACTTAGTCGTAGTCATCACAAAAAATGAAAAAATGAGAGGAACGAATTTCCTACTACTATGAGTACGCGCAGCCGGTTCTCATAGTGCCTCTCTGAGGGGGTGAGGTTTAGCCCGTAGGCATATACTGACTAGCACTGATGGCATTGTCGGATATATGAATCGGGCATAACCAATGGTACGGACCATTGGTATCTTTTGAAGATTCCTGCACCTCCAGGCGCAACCAAAAAAAAAAAAAAAAAAAAAAAAAAAAAAAAAAAAAAAAAAAAAAAAAAAAAATTTGATCGGACTGACTTAATACCTTTCATGAGAAATAAATAAATGCTTGCTGACATCAAGATTTGAACTAAGAACCATTAGCGTGGCAATTGATGACGTTACCACTACACAATTGCTACCCCCGAATCTCTCCCGAAAACACGGACACCATTCGACGTCTAAATAATGACAAGAACTTCCTTGTCACTATCCCTTCCAGATCACTCTGAAATGAAGATGCTTTTTTAGAAGATGAGTCGATCCACTTCTATACTGGCGGCTCAAAAACTAAGGACGCAGTTGGTGGAGGTATTTTCCCTCATAGGCTTAATCCTTAGCTCTAGCAAATCATTGTAGCGTATTCCACACGGAAATAATGGCGATTAAAGAAGTCTTATCCTAGCTTAAGAAAAACTTGATACCCATTGGAGACATCCGCATCTTTTCAGGCAGCCAAGCAGCAAAAAATCAAATCCTTGGAATAGACTTCAATAAATTCTTTTGTAGCTCTAGGCTGCCGATCGTCTCTCGCGGAGATGGCTGACCAGTTCAATATTCACCTGTTTTTGGTACCGGGGCATAGGGACATTCCGGGGAATTGTAAGGTCGATGAACTCGACAGAATAGGAACAACTATATCCATCCTATCGGACAAAGGCGCCTTAGGTATACCAATCGCTACTTGTAAACTCAAATTTAAGCTGGATGCTGACGAGAGTACAAATCTTAGGTGGACAAGTGGATCAGCATGTCTAGTGGTAAAACAGATTTGGCCACAGCTGGATCTTAAACGTTCTAAGAATTTGATTCCTCTCTGGGCAATGTTTAATAGGGAAGCATGCTACAAGGCTAGGCCTTTTTGCGAACGACTTTTGTAGAAGCTGCATGGATGAAGAAGAGGAAGAAACTATTCCTCACCTTTTTTGTTTCTGACCAGCTCTCTCTCGTAGAATGAAGCTTTACTTAGGAGCCCTCTACAATGATATAGCTGGTCTGATTAGACTTGGATATTAAAGGCCACTCACGCTTCATCAAACGCTCAAAATGGCTTAACCAGTATGTAGAGAGAAACTTTCCCATATGATCCACGTGGTATCACTATGGCCTATTATTGGTCTAAGTATGCTGGAATCTTAGCTGGCAGCCACTTCAACCTAACCTTACCTACGACTGCGATATCGCTGTAATCGCCAACACTAAGGTCCAGCAGACATCAACGTTCTATAACGAGTACATAACGACATTTCCACTCTAAGTCGGTGTAGAAGTCTCAAGTCCAGAAGATCAACTTAACGGACGACCGTGGTATCAGATTCAACTCGAAAATCCCACAATGCCTCTCTCTAGACTTCTCCTCGTTGACTTGGATTGGGCATACAGAAGTGAAATCTCTCCTAATATAAGATATACTGCCGGTCCGTTGACTTTTTCTTCCTTTTTCAGCGAGGTTATGATCCGAAAACAGGGAATCATAACCATCCCACTTCACCGCATTTCTACTGATTCGACTGTGGAGTTCGCCGGTCCATTGCTTATCAATCAAAACAACAATATGCATATGTGGGTACACTAGGATAAGGCAGCTGCATGCAATGGGTGCAGCCTGTATGCGGATTTTAAAAGAATCCATTGTGCTACCCTGACATGGAATCTCCTGGCTGAGACACTGAAAAGACAGAAAAATAAACAAAGTGACTAGAGTTCTGTGGTGTTGGAGCGGCCCCCTTTAAACTATCCTGAAAAAGTTATGAATTTCAGGAAGGTGGCTTTTCAGACAGGTACCCAGATGTTTGCAGAAATACTCTCCGAGGGCCATTTTTTTGGTATTGCACAGGCTAGGGCATTTGCGTAGGGCGTGGTCCCTATCCACTTCTGCGCATCTGCAAAGTTCATCTGTACTTAGCCGCTTTATTTTTCGGTAGGCCGCCAATAGATTGTGGTCGATAATGGTTCCTATGAAAAGCACCAAGTTTTGTCTACTTTGAGTGAGCAGGAGCTTGGTTTTCACCTTATCGTGTTTTGTCCAGATGATTCTGGAGACGCAGCAGGATGGAAGGGCTCTCCATCTTTCGTCTGCTTGTCGTTTGAAGTCAAGTGCTTTGATTTAACAAATTGCAGGCGACTAAAGACTAAGTTTTGGACCATTTATAGGTCTCGTTCTGATCCCTTCCTTGCCAGTTCATCTGCCATTTCGTTCCCTGGAATTCTTTTGTGTCCTGAGACCCACCAGAGTGTTACATGGTGGCTATCAGTAAGAGTTCTTAGCTCCTCGCGACAGCATTTTATTAGCGTCGATTTTATAACCGTGGATGAGATGGCTTTGATAGCAGGTTGGCTATTTCAATCTCTTTTCTACTAACAACCTTCGTGGATAGTTCTCGTGTCGCCTCTGCTATCGCTGGGCTTCCGCTTAAAACACACTGCAGTGGTTCGGAAGTCTTAGTGGAATTGTAATATCGAGTTCTGCTGAGTAGATACCCGAACCTATTCCTTCGTTTGTTTGGAAGACTGAAGCACTATACAGGTTGATGCCCCCACCATCTGTCCAGTGTTCCCTTGATGGGATGACCGTAATGACGTTCAGGCTAAAGTCGGGGGATGACGAAGGTAGTCTATGATGCTATCCAGGTGAGCCCACCTTGCAATGGTAGTGTGGCACATGTGCCCCTTTCTCCACAGGTTGGATTCTTTTAGGCACAGGGTACTACTCATCGCCGCTGATTTCTCAACGTATAAGTCTAGTGGAATCCGTGTGAAAGTTGTTTCAAGGGCTGTGGTCGGGGTTGTTCTGATGGCGCGAGTGGATGCTGTGCAAGCAAGTCTCTGGATTTTTGTTCGTTCCTTGAGATGTGTGACTTTCTCTGCTATTGGCCACCAGGCAATGCACCTATATGTTCGAAGGGGCTATGGCTATGACTATGGCTGTGTATATCCAATGGATGATGGCAGGTTTGGGTCCTCATTTTCTTCCCAAAAATTCTCGAGCATAGAACGCAGTGTAAACTTTCCTTATTCCTTCATTTGTATTACCCCTCCTGCTCAGTTTGCGGTCAAGTATGCACCCTAAAAACCGTGCCTTGTCCGATACTTGGAGTGGAGTGTCATCGAGTCGTAGGGGTCCAAATGCTGGAATTTTTCTTTTATTGGTGAAGAGGACCACCTCTATATTTTTTTGAGTTGGCGTTCAGTCCACATCTTTTCGCCCAGTTATGGAGGGTATTTAAGGCCAATTGCAGAGAAAATGCGGTGGAGTGGGAGGGTTATGATCCCTTGTTTTCGGATCATGGCCTCGCTGATAAAAGGAAGAAGAAGAAGAAAAAGAAGAGTGATTGCTCGATCATTGCTACCCCACTTCGTGCAAGACTGATCGACCCTTTGTATAGGCATGTTGTGCTGGAGACATGTCTTTAGGGCTTGATTTGGAGCGAATGTGCAGATCTATTAGTCTTTCGAAAGTCTTCAACGCGAATGAAGAAAGAGTGATCGGCCTGGGTTGATTTACCAGTTTTGGGTATGAAGATAACTTTAATTTCCCCTTAAAGTTAAGGCAGTCGCGAAAAATGTTCACTAGTCGCGGAATGACGTATTCCCTGCTACATTCTAACATCATGGCGAGATACCATCTGGGCCGGGCGTCTTGTTGTGGGTGCACTAGCAATCTGCCAATATTTTGTCTGCACTATACAGTTTCCATTACACCAACAAACAGACAAAGCAGAGCGCAGACATCCGAGTTCGAGATTGTCAATAACTTATGTCGTCTCTAGCGAAAGATATTGAAAGATGCTGCAGGCACTGCTACTGAAAAACTTTGATTGTGTATCTTTTGGTGCTTCAAGGAACTCTTACAAAAGTCTGACGAATTCACAATCTAACATTTCGTTACGAAATTCAGCGATATTCTATTTCACCATGATTATTGCGATTATATATCTACCCCATGTTTAGGAACGGTGTACGCTAGATAGCTAACTTGGTCTAAATTAAATACTTGCTGACTGGCTCTGGCTCGTTTGTATCATCAAATGTGAACGATACTTGTGTAAAATGACTGTCTGTACACATTTAATTAGCACTATCGAAATACGAATGGCAACACTTGGGTACAAGTGTCCGCTTTAAAGTTCAATCAAGCCTGACAGAGATTCCGCAGGTGCCAGTGGCCAGCATTATTAGAAAGCTAAAACTAGTATTATGCTACGAGCCAGCTAACATACTCGTATTTCGTATCGAGTCCTCTCCTCTTTGGTCTACGAAGCGATGCCTGATGTGGACCATAAGCAAACTGTGTTATACATATACACTAGGTTAGTTATATACACTACGAGTATATACAATATATGTGGAGTTCGGACGAACACTGGATTTGACGATGATGATGGAATCGGGAACATCAAGATACTTACTCGAGTCAGCTCCGATAATGGATTTGCCGGGACACCATCGACATCTGCAATTGTTATCATTGACTTCTTTGCATACCATATGTAAGTTGTGTAGTACGCAGTATTCGTCGGACAGTTTCGCACCAGTCAGACATTCAATGATTAATGTCACTAAAGCACCTGCATGTGCGTCATCTCAAATACATTCAATTTCCCGCCCTGAAATGAAATGAATATTTAAAAATCCATTACCACCGGAGAGGTATTAGCTTTCCAATGGTCATTTCCGCCAGTTTCTTGTCATAGATTGACACTGCTTGTTGACACATCGGACGTACTAGATAAACTAGTTGTTGTCCGCTGCACATTTTTCACCACCGAAGTATGTAATTACTCTCGAAAGGTGCCTCAATGTCGCTGCACATGGGTTAAAGTGTTAAGATTAATTAAATCCGGAACAATTTACAGCGAATGCATCCGTCGCCACTCCTTGAATGGTAAGGGATATTGGAAAATTAGTTCGTTAGTGCAACTTGTCGAGAGTGGTCGTTTAAAGTGTAACTTTTCGTATGGAAATATTTTTGCAAAAATGAAACAAGTACGTTATCACAACACCAACTTGGATGATGAGGAAGAGGAAGTGCCTTCTCTAGATACTCGCGATCGAAAGTCGGACAAAATCTCATACTTACTCGGTGATTGTGGCTACTGGCAGGCCACGTGGGCCGTCATATTGTCACTATATCAAGTTGTGTGCACCTTTCATATATTCTCCTTTGTATTCCAAGTATGTACCTATACTATATGTTGCCTATCAATAGTGATAATTACTTACAACAACGACTAATTGATTTTGATTGCATGACGGTGCTGGTGGTCTTTCTATAAAAAATAATTGGATTAGATAAACGAATTGTTAATTTTTATAATGTAGTCACATGTAAATTGTTGCGTGTTGTGATTTGTTTGCCGTCATTAAGGTATTAGATGCGGTTAGTCAGGTGTAAGCGTTTGACACCTCTTAACTTCAATTCTTAATTGTTGGTCTTTTGATTTGATTCATCGAGTTTCTTAGTATACTTTGCAGGTGCAGTGTATCTGTCTATGAAACAGACTTTGAATTTAACAAAATTTGAAAAGTTGTCTGACGGGAATAGCTGCAATTTAGGTGTTTTACAGTAAAATCAAAGTTCATCTTCTTTTTCTTCTTCCTTTTATCAGCGAGGTTATGATCCGAAAACAAGGGATCACAACCCTCCCACTTCACCGAATTTCTACTGATCCGCCTGTGGGGTTCGCCTCCTTAAAATCAAAGTTCATTGAGCATCCTTACGAATGCACTAAGTAGCAGCATTAGAATGTAGATCTTAACTAAAGCTAAACAGCGCTGCTGCTGCTTAGTACTTACTTATTATACGTAAGGGGCTCATGACCCTTGAAGAGTCCCTACCTGAGACACGGCTGCCTTCCATCCTCTGCGGTCCCACGCACGCTGCTTCCAGTTGTGAAGACCAAGTTTTTTTCTGGCATCCGTGACAGCTTGGTCTTTATACCGGAGCTTCGGTCTTTTCTCGCCGTCTCGAGCCTGGGGTGTGAGATTCAAAGATTCTCATGAATGGAGCGTTTTGTCCATTTGCTTGATGTGGGCAAGCCAATGTAGTCGACATGTCTTAGCTTTTTTGACTACATCCACATCCTGGTACAACTCATAGAGTTCACGGTTGTATCTTCTCCTCCATTCACCCTGCTTACATACGGGACCTAATATCCAACGAAGTATTTTTCGCACAAAGGTACCCAATATTCAGTCTGCTTTCATACTTATCGTCCAATACTCGGCGCCATAAAGCAAGACTGGTAAGATGAGCGTTCTATAGAGCATTAATTTGGTCCGTCGAGTTAGGAATTTTGAACTCAGTTGTTTTGACAAGCCGAAGAAGCAGCGGTTTGCCTAGTCTATTCTTCGTCGGATCTCCACGAAGGGTTCATTTGCGGGGTTTATGTTAGGTCCACGGTAGATAAACTCCTTAACTACCCCGAAGTTGTGGTCATCAACAGTGACGTCCTGTTCAAGGTTTCTTGTTTGTTGACAACATGTACTTAGTATTGTCCTCATTTACTTCAAGACCTACTCGTTTCGCCTGTTCTTCAGTTGCCGTAAATGCCTGTACAATGGCTTGCCGGGATCTTCTAATGAAGTCTGTATCATCCGCGTATCCCAGCAGTTGGATAAATTTGTGAAAGATAGTGCCTTCCGCGGTTATACCTGCCGTACGCACTATCTATTCTAGCACTCCAATCTTGAAGAAGTCATATGACAGCGCATCTCCTTGCAGGAATCCGGTACATTTTTGGAAGAGTTCGGAAGAGCTGTTTGCAAGTTGCACAGAGCATCGTATGTTCTCCAGCGCTAAGTGACACACCTGGATAAGTTTTGGCGGTATACCGAATTGAGCTATCGTTTGGTAGAGTTCAAGGTGATGAATGCTGTCATAAGCCGCGTTAAAGTCGATAAAAAGGTGGTGTGTTTCGACGGCTTTAAAGTCTATGTTCGGTGTTTGAAGCCAGCTGGCAGCTGCTTGGCTTTTCGGTAAAAATTTCGGATGCTGTTGAGCTCACGAGACTCCTCGATATCCTTGAGCTGGGAAGCTGCGCGGTCCCTTTTCTTCTTAAGTCAAATTTTTTTCACTTCTTCTCTCCTTCTTCTAATCCGGTGCTCCTCTCTCGCTGCTCTTATCTTCCTCTGGAGCGCTTTCTTATAGTATGCGCATCTTCTGTCGCCTTCTTCCATTGAACGCACTCATCACCACACCAAGGGCTCCTGTTAGATGGTGGCTGATAGCCAAGGGCGATCACAGCCACCTTCTTGATAATATTGTTATTGGCGAATGCACTGCACAGAGAATCTCTTTTTAGGCTCTGGCTCCTTCTGGCTTGCTAAGGCGTCCAACGTTAATCTTCTTCTTCTACACGGCTCGCAGCTTCTCCTCATTGGACAGTCTGGTTTTGAATTTAGCTGCAAGAAGAAAATGGTCAGAGTCGACGTTGGCCGCTCGTAAAGTGCGTACATCCAAGATGTTGGAGGCGTACCTTGCGTCGATTACCACCCGGTTGATTTGGTTGTGTGTTCTACCATCAAAGGAAAGCCAGGTTGCTGTGTGGATTCTTAGTCTAGAAAACCTAGTGCTACTTATCACCGTATTACGAGCTGATGCAAAATCAATTAGACGGAAACCGTTGTCTGTTGTCGTATCATGAAGGCTGTATTTACCGAATAGTCCGCCGGATATGGTTTCCTTACCGATTTGCACATTGAAGTCCCCGAGTAAAATGTGTACGTCATACTCCGGACTAGCTCCGTAGGCACCATCCAGGAGGTCATAGAATTCTGCCTTGACAGGGTTTGCAGCGTATTCGATAGGGGCATGTGCTCATACCAGACTGATGTTGTATAATGTTGCTCTGATGCGAATTACAGTCAGGCAATCATTTATAGGCTTCAAGTCCATAACTCTTGATCGAAGCTGATTTCCCACGAAGAATCCGCATTCCAGCCTATGCAGTCTTTTGTTATAGCTGTAACATCTGGGTCTTTTTGGCATTCCTGATCTTATCCATCGTATCTCCTGAATCGCAGATATATCTGCCTTGTATTGCATGAGGACAGATTTAAGTTTTTGGGCGACATCCGAATCTACAGAGATTGTGTACTTCAGATGCATACCCTTAAAACCTAGTCCGTGGACTTTCCGGTTCGATTTGCCAATTGAGGGGGATTATTGTTGTTATCTTAGGCTGGTGTCTCTCTCACAACCAGCTGCGTGGTAAGACAGTTACCCCGACGGCACAAGACCCAACCTGCAGGGCTCGATCCATGGGTTTGAGTGACTTGAACGAAGGGTTGGTTTGAGAACCGACATCAGTATTCCGCTTCGGGGATACAAGCGCTGCCGTTGACCCATTTGCGGTTCATCCGGCACCATCTCTATTCCATAATCTTGATGAAGGTATGGAAATCCTTACAGACCTGCGCTTAGGATATGTCGAAGAAGCTCGAGCAATACATAGCGAAGCAGAGGAGGCAGGCCTATAAACCTCTAGATCACACTAATGCAACGACACCAGCACTTGATTGGTCTCAGTAAACAGGTGATCCAAAATCGAGAGGCCTGCCGATATTTTCTAAGATCAAATAGGGAAGCGCACACGCAGATCAGTAGAAATGCGGTGAAGTTAGAGGGTTATGATCCCTTGTTTTCGGATCATAACCTCACCGAAATGGGAAGAAGAAGCTCGAGCAAGGTGTCTATCAAAACCATCTATGCGCTCAGTCATTAATTTCGTCGAGAGAATACTTTTGCCGTCCCTCCGCCATATGAGGACTCTTGTTAGACTTCTGAGATATATTTGACCATTCAGATCAACAAGAGATGCCTCATCCAATCCCACAAGTGTGATAAAGTTAACCCAGCTGTGCTTGCGCAGCTCCGAGTGTTCAGCTACACATGTATAGACGGAACTGGCACACGCTCATCGTTAGTTCACTGCTAGTTGGCTATCCAGGGGGCACCGCGTAAAGGTAATGATGCGTCATTTTGCCCGCTATCAAACTAATGTAAAGTCCCGAGTTGATTTTCCGTATGAGTATATCTCTCATTCTACGATTGGTTGTGACTTTCATGACCATCGATGCATCTCTTGATTTTCGATTGTAAATTTCGTTAGCATACTAAACACATTAGCATTACTAACTATGTAATGAATAAACCTCTTCGAATATAGTCACATAAAAAATAAATAAGAAGTTGTTACTGCATACAAAGTAGATTATAGATTTGATGATCAAAGTGAATGTCTAGTACAACGGCCTTCAAACTGGAGTACATTTCGGCGGCATCAAAGCGTTTTTTGTTTTGTTTTTCGCTGGTGAATCACATACTCGATTTTATTGGAACCCGAAAAAAGTGAAACTAATGCCTTCTACCTGTACTCTCGAACTATACAGCATAGATATACATAAATACTTAACTACTCAAGCGTTCTACTCATAACAACATATTAACACCTTCTAAACAATTACCGAACATATATATACCCCTCATACCTCACATAAGTCAGATTCCGTGAAGTTAGTCCGCCTATTATAGTATAATTGCACGAGATACTACTATCTTACCTCGGCTAATAATTAAATTGACAATTACAATGATGTGAAAATCGCATTATAAATTATCAAATTAAAATCGCGGGAGTGCTTGCAAACGTTTTGTGAATTTATGCGATAATGTCGTTACAAAAATGTTGGAGCAATGTTACAAGGGGCACAATGCAAGTGCCATCACGTGCATACCATAGCATGAGACATTGCTTTTTCTTGCAACATGAAGTAAATCGCGTAATGCTAAATAGACTTGATTGCATGGATAAGTACGTCGTATTTTTATTGCAACTAGTATCGCGTGTTGTCGAAATTCGACCGAAGAGAAAAAAAACCACAAACAGCAAGAGAAACAACGCTATGTATTTGTTTACATAATTTTTTATTTTTTTTTAATATTCTCCGGTGCAGGAATGGCAAAGGGATCTAATCTCATACAGCTATGAAGGGAAACAAAATGCTTTGATTTAATTGGTTAAAGCGTTTTGTATTGGGAAGTTAGGTATGTATTTGCGGGTGACAATGGTGTAGTGGTAACGTCGTTAATTGCCACGCTAATGGTTCATGGTTCAAATCCTGATGCCAGCAAGCATTTTATTTACTTATTTCTCATGAAATATATAAAGTCAGTCCGATCATTTCCTATCAAGCTTGTCAGCCCTTTCGTTTCCTTCGATATCTAAGTACCCTGGTACCCAGCAGAGTGTCGCCGCATTGGCTCTAGATATTTCGTTTAAAAGTAATTTGTAGGTCCTCTCAAGCCTCGAGCTAATTGCAGCAGAGTCCAAAGCTTTAACGGCTGCCTAGCTATCTATATAGACAGTGATCGTTTTACCAATAATATTACTCTCGCGTATAATTTCATCAGCCTGTATAATGGGTGTGACTATTCTAAATTACTCTAAACTCCAGCTCCTATGCCAACATCCATCTTAGAATTATCCGTATAGAACGCCAGTTCCTTTTTCTTCATGGTTTTCGGTTTTTCCAGTACATTCTGTCAGGAATTCTTGGTAGCAAATCTCTTTCAAATGCTAGCATTGGGTTCATGTGATCAGTTTCCCTCGATCCGTTGGTTGTGCCCCATTGGGCAAAAATGGAGGCATGGCCGTAAAGCCTCGATGACCACAATCGGTTTTCTCTCAGTCTTATAGAGGTTTTGTCCGCCAGGCCAAATAAATAAAATAAATATTTGGCGCAACAGCTCTTCAAATGCCAGGGCCTAGCTGCTCGCAACCACTCATGCTGTGTGCGTTATTTTTTTCACACGAATGGAAGGGACCTACAGTCGTATATGCCGTATCCGAACGGCAATTTGAGAAGCTTTTTCGTGACAACAATACTCTCAGATGTTTGTCAGACGCTTGCGAGAGGTGGGACCGTGAGAAAACTTTTTGGTGTTTTCTGGAATTCGAATTTGAAAGCTCATGCGTAGTGATCCGACACACTAACCACTTACGTCCGCCAGACTACTGCACTATATATCAAGCGAAATGATATTATGCATGATTTCCATTGCCACTGTTGGTGTTGTTCTCATTGATCCCATGACTCCGATGCACGCTGCCCTCTGGATTTTGGTGAGGTTTAAAGCTGGTACTGCTTCGCAAGTACTATCCCCCATAATAGTAAACCATATGTAAGAATGGGTCTTACGACCGCCGCCGTGTATATCCAGTACACCGCAGCTGGTTTGAAGCCCCACGTATTACTGAATGTCTTTTTGCAAGAATAGAAAGCTACGCTTACTAAGCCAAGGCTTAGAGTCTTGAACAAATCGTCAAAAAAATTGTGCATCTGCTGTAATAATGCTTATTGCATTCAAGCCAAGAAAAATTAAATAAAAATATTCTAAGTGTGCCCTAATGGGGTCTGGAAAGCCAAGTTGTAGCCCTAAGCTTGTTTCTTTTTTTTTTTTTTTGATGCGCCAAGGGTGTGGTAATCTTCTAAAGATACTAGCCACCCAGGCTGCTAGCATGCACGATTCCCAAGTCCGAATAATCGATGCCAGGAGTGCGCCTGCACACTACTACCATTCTCCCCGCGGGACTGCCGTTAGGTATTACTTCGCGGGGCTAGTAAGCATGTCATGCTATTTATCTTGCATGAGTTATTGCTTCTTTTTCTGCTTATGTTGCTCAATTTGCACATTCACTATGTGTGTGCCAGTTTCAGTTACTGCGTGTGTTCATATGTCGTTATGTGTCTGTTTGTAAGTTTCTACTTTATTAAGTATTTGTGCACAGTTAACATTCAATCCTTTTGTTTTTTCAACTTTCAATATTTGTGGGATCCTCATTTCTCGCTGATGCTCAATTCTCCAGGCGTAGTTGCTGCATCATGCTGGTGATGATTTTGTTTGATGTGTTCCAGGCTTCATTCGTCTTCTTCTTCTTCTTCCTTTTATCAGCGAGGCTATGATTCGAAAACAAGGGATCATAACCCTGCCACTTCACCGCATTTCTGCTGATCCGCCTATTTGACCTCAGAAAATATCGGCAGGCCCGCCGATTTTGGATCACTCGGTGACTGAAGCCAATGAAATGCCAATGTCGTCGCATTTGTATGATCCAGGCGTTTATAGGCCTGCCTTTCCTACATCGCGATGTCTTTGGAACGTGCATTGATATTGCCTTTTTTACTGGGTTGAAATGATCTCTTCTTTGAACGTGGCAATACCAGCTGAGCCGGTCGCGCTCTATTTTTCGTAAGATGGTTTCCTTAAAGTGAAGGCTTCCACGGATCTTCGAACTTCTTATTTGATCAAACTTTGTAACTCCTGCTGTCATGCGAAGCATCTTCATCTCAGCTGCCGTTAATTTACTCTCATACGTTTTGTACATCGTCCAACATTGTGAACCGTATGTGAGCGCTGGATGCACAACTGCGGTGTAGAGCCTTCTCTTCAACTTAGGTGGCATTTTTCTGTCACAGAAGATAGTGGAATTTTCTCGCCACTTCATCCACCCTACGCTTACGCGATGATTGATGTCGTCATCACAATTTGTTTTACTATTGATCATAGATCCCAGATATTTGAACTTTTCGTACTTGGGAAGCACTGTTCCATTCAAATAAATGTCTGGAATAGGCCTGAGTGGATCAGAGAACGGGAAGCACAACTACTCTGTTTTTTTTAACTAATGCGATACCCATTTCCCTCCAGAGCGTCCACCCACACATCAAGTGCTCGTTGCAGGGATGTAGGATCCTCACTTATGAAGGCTCCATCGTCAGCAAAGAATAACTGATGTATCTTGGGGTCCATCACTTTACCTTCAATCAGATAATCAAGGACTGCAATAAAGAGCAAAGGACTTAAGACGCTTCCCTAGTGCACCTCGACTTTGATTGGAAACTCTTCGGTTACTCCAGCGGGGCATCTTACTCTTGTCTTTGCTCCTTCGTACATGTCCATGATCATCTGTACATAGGTTTCTGGAACCCCTCGATGTCTTAGCGCCACCCATATCAGATCTCGTGGTTGTCTGTCTGAATGCCTTTTCAAAGTCAACCAATAGAATATGGAAATCCCTTAAGGAATCACGATGTTTTTCCATTATGATCCTTATACTTTGGATTGCATCTGTGGTTGATTTACCCGAGACAAACCCACACTGATCATCAGATAGCCGTATTATTTTTCGCAGTCGGCCACCTAATACCCGCTCAACGATCTTCATGGTGTGTGACATCAGCTTGATCGAACGGTAGTTATCACAGTTTCACGTATCACCCTTCCCTTTATATACAGGGAGAAGGTAGCTTTCCCTCCATTGATTCGGCATTGGGTCACCTCTTACAAATTTGGAGACGAGAATTCTGAGCCATCTGAACCCGATATTTTCCATCTATTTCCAGAACTCAGAGGGCATCTCGTCTGGCCCAACCGCTTTTCGTTTTCTGGAGTATTTGACCGCCTCACTAACTTCTTCGACTGTAATGTCGGGTATTTCTTCACAGTTAGGGGTGGCTCTTGGAAAGTATAGCCGGGGAAACTGTTCATTTAAAAGTTCTTCACAATACTGCCGCCACCTCTGCAGAATTTTGTCGTCATCCACAAGAAGCTGGCCATGAGCATTGTTAATGAACTTTGGCGAACGAATCTCCTTAGCACTTATCTTAACATGAGGCTGCGAAGTTTTTTGCGAAGTCATTACTGAAACAAATAGGAAATTCAGAGTGTTTTGCAATGCAAGTTGTATATGACTTATGATCAAGTTATGATCACATATCAGGTTTTGCAAGATTTATATTTAAGTAAATATCTTGATTATTGCATACAAAAGTATCTACCTATACATAAGATAATAATTAACAAACAACCTCCTTATCTGCATAATCAACTTCGTTCTTGTCGCTCATCGTATTCATTGGCTTTGACGCGTGTAGTTGTCTAACCACCGAAAATTAATTTTAGAAATTTATATGGAATGCATTTTTGATTGGTATAAGAAGCCATTGCTATATGTTGCTATTTTGTATAACGCTGATGTTAGATCGTAATAAAAAATGTTTTTCCTTCTCTATATTTATTTTTCTACATTTTTGTCTCTGATCATATATTTTACTTTTTATAAAAATGTTTAGTATTTAAATAACATTTTTAGAATTCAACAATATGAATTAAATTAATGTCATTCTTTAAACCACAGACATGTCGGCTTAGCTAACGTCGGAGTTGGGTTTTTTATGTCTGTTTTTTATAATGGTAAGGAATTTTAGAAGAGATCTGAGCAACATTCGTGGGCTCAGATCGAATTTTTTTTCTGTGTACGTCCACGCCGCCAAATATAGACCAGCTGTTTTGGCTCTTTGTGAAACACAGGTGGGTCAAAATTCTAATCCTCCGGAATTCGATCTGCCTGGATATAGCATTGAGCCATTATTCTTCCACCATCACGGTCTCGTCGTCTATATACGTAGTGATGTAGCCTACCAAATTCTCCCACAATACGGCCAATGTTCCAATTCGGAACTTAATTTCTTGTGGCTGAAACTCCATGTCCGTAGGCAGTTAATCCACTACTGTTTCATTTATTGAAGTCCAAATATTGACAGCAATTCAACTTATAATGAGTTTGATGCGCTGTCAGATTCCATCCTAAGAATTGTATCCCTGTACCCACATTCTGAAATCGTCATTGCGGGCGAGGTTAATAACCTAACTCAGCTTGTGAATGAGCCAACTCGTGTTCCGGACATAACTGATCATACCGCCAACACTCTGGACTTGTTCCTTAGTTCCGATCCTAATAAATACACGGTAAATGTATTATCGCCTCTAGGTTCGTCAGACCACTGTGGCATATCGGCTATTTTCTCGTACTCCAACCACAAAGCTAAAGAACAAACTCCAAAAAGAACAGTTTGGCTATACGAGAAAGCCAATTGGAATGAATTAAATAAGTTCTTTAGGAATTTTAACTGGTCGCTATGCTTCCTCGATAGCGATGTGGACGCCGCGGCTGATATGATTACTAATACAATACTCCTAGGTATGAGAACTTACATCCCTCACAGGATAAAAGCTATTAGACCCAAGGAAACGCGTGGTATGACTCGAGCTGTAAAGAAGCTATTAGGTTAAAGTAATTAAGTTTTCGGTATTACAAGGCCAACCCAACTGAAGAAAACCGAACAAAGTTTAAACGAGCTAGAAATGACTGCAATGCCCTCATTAACCGAGTTAAATTCTCCCACGGCCAAAAGTTGAGGCAAAAAATACTACATTATCCCAAGGGTAGTAAAAACTGGTCGTTCGTAAAAAACTTTAAGAATTCGGCCTCGTCATCTATACCGACACTCATTCATAACGACGTACCAACTGTCAGCTCCTTAGACAAAGCTAATCTGTTCGCTGCTCACTTTGCAGCAAACTCCACACTGCCAGATAGTGCTTTGTCTCCACCTGTACTTGAGGTCGTAGAATATTCCATGGGACAAGTCCATTTTCGCACTCGTACAGGAGTACTCAAAGGTCTTAACATACACAAATCCGCTGGGCCAGATGTTATACCCCCTATTGTTCTGAAGAGGTGTTCTTCTTCGCTGGCAAAACCACTGCCTAAGCTTTTCCACCGATCCTACTCTTCAGGTCTCTTTCCGAGTAAGTGGAAAACAACATTTGTCCAGCCCGTACCTAAAAAAGGCGATTCTTCTTCTCTCTCCAACTACCGACCCATTGCACTAAAGTCCCTTCTTTCCAAGGTCATGAAAACGCTGATAAACCATCAGCTAATGAAATATCTTGAATCACGAAAGCTCCTCAATGACCGACAGTATGGCTTTCGTGGCAATAGGTCCACTGGTGATTTGATGTCATATCTCACCAATAAGCGGAACGAATCTCTGCACCACTCTGGTGAAAGCAAGATTATTGCGCTTGATATTTCAAAAGCATTTGACAGAGTTTGACATCCAGCTCTTTTGTCGAAAATGCGTGCATTTGGGATCGATGATACTCTTCTTCTATGGATTAGAAACTACCTTTCGGGCCGTTCAATTCAAGTTGTTTTGGACGGCTTCAAGTCCGAATCTCACCAAATAAATGCTGGTGTCCCCCAAGGCTCTGTTTTGTCTCCGACTCTCTTTCTCATTTTCATAAATGATCTTCTGACCGCAACTTCTAATCCAATCCATTCCTCGCTGATGACAGCACCCTCAGTTTTTCATATTCGTTCCCAAACTCACGACCCTGCTCTTCGGCCGTAGATGAAGAACGACAACGTATGTTAAACACATTAAATTCCGACCTTGACGGCATATTTAAATGTGGCTTAACCAATAGAGTGGAATTTAATGCCCGCAAGACTTAATGCTGTCTTCTGTCATTAAAGCGAAACCCTACACATCAGCCATTATCCATGAATGGCACTTACATTGTAGAAACCGAAAAACTTTCCATGCTCGGTATGTGTGTAAACAACAAACTCTGTTGGAACGACCATGTATTCGAAATCGCCAAGAATGCAGCGAAATGTTTAGGTTTCCTAAAGCGGTTTAAAAAATATATCTCCCCTTCTGATTTGGCTTCAATTTATAAGGCGTACATTCGCCCTAAGTTAGAGTATAACGCTCACATCTGGTCTGGTGCACCAAAAACCATATTGCACTTGCTAGACAGGATTCAAAAACGAGCGATAAGACTCATAGGAGACACGAATATTACAAGCAATTTTGCTTCGCTCGAACACCGTCGTAATGTCTCCTGCCTATCCCTGTTTTATCGATATTTTCAAAGAAAATGCTCAATTGAAATAGCCAATAGCATTCCTCCCCTTCTTCGTTTTAACCGCAATACTCGCCATGCCTCGAATGCTCATCAGCTACCCTTAAGCCTATCTTCGGACGTACCGTGAAATATAGAGATTCTTTTATAAGCCGCACAACACGTTTGTGGAATGCTCTCCCCGAGTCTGCTTTTCCTCTCCATTATAACCTACATTCATTTAAGACCAATGCGCATCGGTGGCTCCTTTCTTCCTAACCCCTCTTCCTTAACGCTCACGCTATGTATAATGCATAAAAAGGGTAGTCATAACCCCTTTAACGCGAGTAAATTATAAAAAAAAATATCGTGCTGTGTATTTATCTAAAGTGCAAATAGATACATACGAATATAAATTCTATTATTTTATTGAATAATACAAAGGCGAGCACTTAGGCATTTATGAATCTGTAATGTTTTTAACGACTCTTGCGCATCTGCACGCTTCTTTTTCCTATTTCGGCGAGATTATGATCTGAAAACAGACTACCATAACCCTCCCAATTCACTGCATTTCTACTGATCCGCCTATGAGGTTCGCCTGTTTGACCTGAGAAAATATCGGCAGGCCTCCCGGCGTTAATTTTCACACGATCGAAATTTCCTAGCAATCTCAGTGGCATCTCAAGGGCATCCTCATCCGTTTTCGATAGGCTACAGCCTCTGTGCCATATAGCAGGACTGGGATGATTAGGGTCTTTTACAGGGCTACTTTAGTCGTTCGAAAGAGGGCTTTCATTTTTTAAAGTAGTCTTTAGTATTTCGTTAATCTAGCTAAGGCCATACCTACATAGGTAATTTGTCATATCTAATGGACTATTTACTTATGCTGCCGTTGTTCAGTTAAGTAGGAAATTAATTCATTAAAGATATTATCGGTTACAGAAATCGATGAAGCCGAGGTTTAGGTTAGGTTAGGTTAGGTAGTTAGGTGCCTTGTGACAAAAGAGTCACTGCTCACTTATACCAACAGCTCGAGTCCATTGTGCTCAATTATTTAACCCTGCAAACTCTGTAACGATAGTCCGCTCTTAGAATTATTCAGATAGTGATATGAATCTCAGAAGGTCCTCCAGCTCCGAGAAGAAGTAACTACCAAGAGTCCTCATTCTTCTGACGGATAGGGCAGGACAATCAGACAGCAGGTGACGAACAGATTTAATTTCTTCTTCCTCCCAGCAACTTCTACAATAGTCGTTGTGCAGTACATTGAGTCGTTCCGCGTAGATGCCAATGGCATAATGACCAGTAATTATGCCGAAAGTTACCCTTGCGTTAGGATGACTAAGTTTTACCAGAGACTTTGATCTCTTCTTGCTAAAGGCCGGCAATAGCGTCCTGGCCGTTGCGCATGTGTCCAGCGTCTGTTTGCTTGACCAGTGGCTTCATCCTCTATTTTCTTCTATGAAGAACTGACTACAAAAGGGAGGGCCCGCGATGCATACAGCGCCGACCCTTTCCTATCAAGCTCGTCAGCCCTTTCGTTTCCTTCGATACTCATGTACCCTGGTACCCAGCAGAGGGTCACAGCATTGGCTCTAGATATCTCGTTTAAAAGTAATTTGTAGGTCCTCACAAGCCTCGACATAATTGCGGCAGAGTCCAGAGCCTTAACGGCTACCTAGCTATCTATATAGACAGTGATCCTTTTACCAATAATATTCCTCTCACGTATAATTTCATCAGCCTTTATAATGGGTGTGACTATTCTAAATGACTCTAAACTCCAGCTTCTACGCCAACATCCATCTTAGAATCGTCCGTACAGAACGCCAGTTCCTTTTCCTTCATGGTTTTTCGGTTTTTCCAGTACATTCTGTCAGGAATTCTTGGTAGCAAATCTCTTTCAAATGCTAGCATTGGGTTCATGTGATCAGTTTCCATAGATCCGTTGGTTGTGCCCCATTGGGACAAAATGGAGGCATGGCCGTAAAAGCCTTGATGACCAAATCGGTCTTCTCTCAGTCTTACAGAGGCTTTGTCCGCCAGGCTAAATAAATAAAATAAATATTTGGCGCAACAGCTCTTTAAATGCCAGGGCCTAGCTACTCGCAACCACTCATGATGTGTGCGTTATATTTTTCACACGAATGGAAGGGACCTACAGTCGTATATGACGTATCCGAACGGCGATTTGAGAAGCTTTTTCGTGACAACAATACTCTCAGATGTTTGTCAGACGCTCGCGAGAGGTGATACCGTGAGAAAACTTTTTGGTGTTTTCTGGGATTCGAATTTGGAACCTTATGCGTAGTGATCCCACACACTAACCACTTACGTCCACCAGACTACTGCACTTTATACCAAGCGAAATGAAACTATGTATGCATGGTTTCCATTGCCGCTGTTGGTGTTGTTCTCATTGATCCCATGACTCCGATGCACGCTGCCCTCTGGATTTTGGTGAGGTTTGAAGCTGGTACTGCTTCGCAAGTTCTATCCCCCATGCTAGTAAACCATATGTGAGAATGTATATCCAGTACACCGCAGCTGGTTTGGAGCCCCACGTATTACTGAATGTCTTTTTGCAAGAATAGAAAGCTACGCTTGCTTTTTCCATGCGTTTGAAGCCAAGGGTTAGAGTCTTGAACAAATCGTCAATAAAAGTTATGCACTTTCAGTAATAATGCAATGAAGCCAAGAAAAATGAATTAAAATATTCTAAGTTTGCCCTAATGGGCTCTGGAAAGTCAAGTTGTAGCCCTAAGCTTGTTTTTTCTTTTTTTTTTTTTGATGCGCCAAGGGGTGTGGTAATCTTCTAAAGATACTAGCGGCTCGAGCTGCTAGCATGCACGATTCCCAAGCCCGAATAATCGATGCCAGGAGTGCGCCTGCGTACTAATCCACATCCTGCACACTACTACCATTCTCCCCGCGGGACTGCCGTTAGGTATTACTTCGCGGGGCTGGTAAGCATGTCATGCTATTATTTTGCAAGAGCTGCTACTTCTTCTTCTGCTTATGTTGCTCAATTTGCACATTCACTATGTATGTGCCAGTTTCAGTTACTGCGTGTGTTCATATGTCGTTATGTGTCTGTTTGTAAGTTTCTACTTTATTAAGTATTTGTGCACAGTTAACATTCAATCCTTTTGTTTTTTCAACTTCCAATATTTGTCGCTGTTGGTCATTCCTCCAGGCGTAGTTGCTGCATCATGCTGGTGATGATTTCGTTTGATGTGTTCCAGGCTTCATTCGTCGTTACAATGAATGTTATTAGCCCTCTCGGAGTCACTTGGCCTCCGGTTTCTCTCTCGAATGTGTTTCTGGCCGTCGTATACATCCGGCATTCCATTAAAACATGTTCCGCGTTCTGGATTTTGTCTTCACTGTGCGAGCAGTACGAGTATGGGTCATCCACATGTTTGTATTTGTGGAGATACTTCCGAAAGCATTCGTGACCCGATAGAAACTGTGTCATGTATAAGTTTACTTCTCCATGTGTCCTGCTGATCCATTCCTCTACGTTGGGGATCAGCGTATGGGTCCATCTTCCTTTGGATATGGTGTTTCACCTGTATTGCCATTCTGCTTGTACAGCTTCGCTGGTTGCGGCGGGCTTTTTTATTTCCAAATCTATTGGCATTCGACCGAAGATTACGGTCGCCTCCGCAGACACCGTCGGAAAGGCACAGCACACTCTTACCGATGCGATTCTGTGGGCCGAGTAGGCCCAAGCTTGCAGATTGTTTCATTTGTAATTTATTTTGTCTTGTAAAACCCCAGCAATCATCAGCCTCTCGAGTATAAAAACAAATATCGTCGAAGTAGGGTTTCCTTTTATTGAAAAACATAAAAAGGCCCTCTGACAATAGAGCACATAAAAAGGCATAAACAAGCCCAACCTTGATCCTCAGGCCAAATTTGTTATTGCGATACTATAGAAATGGTACTGAATGCAGACTTTGTTTAATGTCAACATTATTATTTATGGTAAGCAGAACTAGCTGCCCGCGCGTAAATAAACATTTCAAATTGTTGACATAGCGTTCACTGCGTAATTAGCTTACAATTGATTTGCAATCATTGAATTTGTAACGTAAAACCAGATTATTTACTGACGTCTGTCAGTTTAAAGAAAACATACAGACTCATACTCAATACACAAAATCATGCATAAAAGCTTACCGGGTTTTAAGTTCTAAGCCGATTTTTCTTTGACGCAATAGCCCGTAAAATACATCATTAATTTTTGGCAATCTAAAGTAAATTACAATTAAATTTTGGGGGAATCTCATAAATTGCCTGACACTTGTCATACAATTTTGTTGTTCCACTAGAATCAACGTTAGATACACTTGATGTGCGGAAATGTCACCTGTGAGCCAACATAATGAAAACTGAAACTAATGAAAACACAAAGCCAATCCAACAAAACAGATACACGGGTTAATTGCATGAATAAATAAACAGAGCTTAAAAATATGGGATAGGTATAGGAGAACTAGAACGGGTTGTGGGGTACCCTATTGTTGTTCTTTGAGAACGTACGGAAAGAACTAGAACGGGTTGTGGGGTACCCTATTGTTGTTCTTTGAGAACGTACGGAAATAGTCAGCGTGGTAATTTTTGGATTTAAGGCTGTAGTCTGCAATGGTTAGCTTAGGTTAGGTTGAAGTGGCTGCCAGCTGAGAATCGCCAACACACTTAGACCAATAATAGGTCCATTGTGATAACACGTGGATCATGGGAGAAAATCTGTCCACCTACTCCCTAAAACCATTTTGGGCTTCTTATGAAGCGAAAGAGGCTCATAATATCTATGTTTTGCAGCATGGATTTAGAAAATGTCATTCTACAATAGGTATTGAGGAAGAGGTGGTTAGGGCTGCTCAAGTAACCGATCAGGGTAGCCACTACTTGAGGAAATTTATTGTGTTGACAACTCTCGACGTAAGAAATGCCTTCAACTCGGCCAGATGGTGCGACATGCTGAACGCCCTGAAAATAAACTTTCGTGTACCACAGTATCTTCGTCGGGTGATAAGGGACTACCTTAGCGATAGAGAGCTAATTTATGATACCACGGAAGGACCCCACAGCAAAGAAATAACGCCCGGAGCAGCACAGGGCTCAATTCTATGACCGGATTTATGGAACATTTCCTACGATGGAATTCTTCGCATGGAGATGCCCGAAAAGTTTCTGGTAAGTTATGCAGACGACATCGCTGCAGTGATCATCGCAAGGGAAACCGAAGACGCTAAGAGAAGACTAAATCAAGTCATGAGACGAGTGCACAAATGGACGACGGCCTTAGATTAGCAGTGGAGAAAACCGAGATAATCCTGCTGACGAGGAAGCGGATACCCACAATAAACGACCTCCAGCTGGGTCCGGAAGTTATATACACTAAGGAAGCGGTAAAATTGATAAAAGGAAGAAGAAGAAGGAAGCAGTAAAATATCCAGGAGTTAGGATAGATACGAAGCTCACGTTCTGGGAACAAATTAAGTCTCTATCCGAAAGGAGCAGCAGCCCTAGTAGTCGCAGGAGTGACGTCAATTGATCTCCTAGTAGCAGCAAGGAAGTACGTCCACGACAAGAAGGCGGGAGTAGGCGCGGCAACAGCAGCTACAGAAGCGAAACAAGTCTCGAAGCAGAAGTGGCAAAACAGATGGAACACCGAAACGAGGGGAAGGTGGACCTACCGGTTGATCAGAGACATTGCTGCATGGAGCACGGTGAAGTGAATTATTATATTACCGGACATGGCTACTTGAACTGGTACCTGCACAAGATGAGAAAAGTAGGGAGCGCAGCCTGCCAATACGGAGACTCTTTGGAAGACGAGGCGTTTCATACCTTTTACCTATAACAGGTGGGCAGTAGAAAGAAATAGCCTATAGTGAGAGATAGGCAGCTTTTCTCCAGAAAATGCCGTAAACAAGATGGTATTGATATGTGGAATAAAATATCTTTATTCATTGAGACGATATTCAGATCGAAAATGAGAGGAGGAAGTGAATAAACCCTCAATAAGTTTATAATGATAATAATAAGCACCAGGAAGAAAATGTTAAAAATCCAGTCCCCAGAGGGGAAAGAAAATGACACCACTCTGAAGTAATGCTAAAGTCGGAGTGGATGGTGTCAGGTTGAAAATGGGTGATTTTTTAGTGAGTAGGAGTCAAACGGTAGTGCATGCGATCATATGAAAACACAAGCGTTTTCACTCAGCTGAGGCCTACCAACTCCTACTCTCAACCTCCACGCGGTGACAGCCGGGTGCCTAGTACCTTAATCCAAGAAATGGGTAACCAACCCCGTTTGGCGGATTCTTGGTGGCAGCAGATGAGAGAGGGGGGGAAGAGTGCTTTTCTCACTAGAGCACTTCTTCCTGTTCCAGGCGGCAGCGGACGAATTCCCTAGACGGAGTCAACGGTGGCGTCTATAGTTCCAGTTAGGTTGAACTTAGTGAATACCTTGCGCGAGCTGCTTCGACGTATTCGGATCACAGGTCGGTAAGGAATTTCCAATGTTGGTCAGGACATTGGAATAGAGATGGTGGCGGAGGAGCCCTTAATGGGCCAACGGCAGCGCTCATACTCCCGTAGTGGACTACTGGCACCGGTGTACCCGGCCCCCTGTCCTAGGGGAATAATTAAGGAACTGGCCCTCCAGGTTGGGGGTTGTGCCGTCGGGGTAACTTCCCTACCACGTAAAAAATCGATGGTTCCGAAACAACCAAAAGCCTCGGATAAGGATGACCCAACTAATGACGACCCCAGCAAACGAAATAAGGACAACGACCTTCGGATCTGTACGTGGAATGTTCTGTCCCTTTACAGACCACGTGCAGCCGAACAACTAGCAGAGGCCCTAGACTGCTATAAAGCAGATATTACCGCCATCCAGGAAGTGCGATGGGATGGGCCAGGCAAAAAGAGGATGAAAAACTGTGACATCTACTACGGTGATTGCTACAGAGGCAACAGGCAACGCTTATTCGGATGCGGATTTGTCATACGCGGCAGACTTAGGCAAGAAGTCTTAAGCTTCCGACACGTGAGCGAGCGTATTATGACTATCCGGATCAAGGCTAAATTCGCTAACATAAGCCTAATATGTGTTCATGCCCCCACAGAAGAAAAGGACCCTGCCACCAAAGAGTGTTTCTACGAGCTCCTCGACAAAACATACGAGCAATGTCCTAAATACGACGTTAAGATCGTATTGGGCGATTTTAACGCCAAAATAGGAAAGGAGGACGTCTTCGGTAGAGCAGTCGGTAAGCATAGCCTACACGACACCACGTCTGATAACGGACTAAGGCTAATTGATTTCGCTGTGGAGCGAAATGTCACCATAGCAAGCACATGGTTTCCTCATCTCGATATTCATAAGCAGACATGGCGGTCCAATGATCATGTCACGATCAACCAAATTGATCATATTGCGATCGACGCAAGGCATGCCTCCAGTATTCTGGATGTCCGGACCTTCCGAGCGGCCAACATAGACTCGGATCATTACCTTGTTGTAGCCAAGGTACGAATGCGGATATCCCAATCTGAGCAACAAAGAAGAATTACTGTGAGAAAATTTAACGTCGAAAAGCTACAATCGCAAGAGACCGCCAGACTCTTCGCTGAACGCGTATCCCGAAATCTCTCAATCACCCCTATACCGCCAGCATCAAGTGCCGAAGACCAGTGGCAACGCTGCCAACATGCCATCAGAAACGCCGCGACTGATGTGCTGGGTCTCGCTCGCCCACCACCGCGAAACCCCTGGTTTGACGAAGAATGCCGGCGAGTGCATGCAGCAAAACAAGAGGCATACAAAGCGGCGCTGCAAAGGAAGACGAGAGCTGCTCGTGAGCTCTACGAGCAAAAGAGACGGGAAGAACATCGGCTTCTCCAAAAGAAGAAGAAAGAGCATGAGAAGCGCGCGTTTGAGAATATCGAGAGTCTATACTCCAGGAACAATGTACGGAAGTTTTACCAAAAGGTAAAAAGAACGTGTCAGAGAAGTAATACCCGTACAGAAACCTGTAGAGATGAGAATGGAAACCTCGTAGTAGAATCACAGTCGGTGCTGAGAATCTGGAAAAACTACTTCTGCAGACTGTATAACGGCGACGAAGACCAACATCCCGCTGTCAGGCAGAATGAACCATTCAACATGGACGATGATAGTCAAAATTTCCGTCCACCTGACCAAAACGAAGTGAGGATAGCAATATCCAAGCTAAAATCGAACAAGGCTGCTGGACCTGACGGTTTACCGGCCGAACTTTTCAAGGCAGCTGGGGATGAATTGGTAGAGTGCATACACCAACTCATTTCTAATATTTGGTCAGAGGAGTGTATGCCTGATGAATGGAATCTCAGCATCGTTTGCCCGATCCACAAGAAAGGAGACCCCCTCAACTGCGCCAATTATAGAGGCATCAGTCTCCTCAACATCGCGTACAAGATCTTTTCTGCGATATTGTGTGAACGCCTGAAACCTTTTATGAACAGCCTGATTGGACCCTATCAGTGCGGTTTCAGGCCAGGAAAGTCCACCATCGATCAAATCTTCACACTTCGGCAGATCCTAGAGAAAACCCAAGAATTCCAAATCGATACTCACCACCTCTTTATCGATTTCAAGGCCGCCTATGACAGCATCTATAGAGAAGAGCTTTATAGAGCCATGTCTAGTTTTGACATCCCTGCCAAACTTGTCCGCCTGTGCAGGCTGACGATGGAGAACGCTCGCTGCTCCATCAAGGTCGGTAATGACCTCACCGAGACCTTTGATGTCAAAAAAGGCTTTAGACAAGGTGACGCGCTGTCATGTGACTTCTTCAATATTGTACTTGAACGGATTGTGCGGAACTCACAAGCCAACACCGGAGGCACAATCTATTACAAGTCTGTACAACTGCTTGCATACGCCGACGATATCGACATTATCGGAAGATCTCAGCGGGCTGTCACCGGTGCTTTTGCAAGCATTGAGGCGGAAGCGGCCAAAATGGGTTTGGCGATAAACGAGGGCAAAACCAAGTATATGCTGTCAACTAGAAGGGAAAACCAACATCGACGAATTGGACAAAACGTCACCGTGGGCAGCTATAACTTCGAGGTAGTAAGGGACTTTGTCTACCTTGGCTCTGCTATAAATTCAGCAAACAAAATCAGCGCAGAAATCAATCGAAGAATAACTCTTGCCAATCGCTGTTTTTTTGGGCTTATAAGGCAATTCAACAGTAAAGCCCTCTCTCGAACAACTAAGGAGACTCTATATAAGACCTTGATCATCCCAGTCCTGCTTTACGGCGCTGAAACATGGACTTTATTAAAAGAGGATGAAGATATCCTTGGTCGCTTCGAGAGAAAAATTCTTCGTAAGATTTTCGGTCCCGTTTGCGTTGACGGGTTTTGGAGGAGAAGATTCAATCACGAACTATACGAGCTGTACAGCGACATCGACCTAGTCAAAAAACTGCGTATTGGACGTCTGAGATGGCTAGGACATGTAGAGCGAATGGACACCAACGCTCCGGCCCGCAGAGTCTTCGAATCTAACCCCGAGGGACGACGCAGTAGAGGGAATTATCGCCGTAGGTGGCGCGCACAAGTTCAAGGGGACCTCGACCAACTTGGAGTGCGCAACTGGAGGCAATTAGCTAAAGACCGAGCTAAATGGAGAGGCTTGTTGGTTGAGGCCCAGGTTCACCCCGAACTGTAGCGCCACCTAAGTAAGTAAGTAAGTAAGTCTCACACCACTTTCAACGGAGCGGTACTGTTTCTCGTGCGCATTAGCGTTTTTCCACTACTCCGCCTATATCGTTGTAAAAGAAGGCTCCTAAGTAAAGCTTCCTTCTACGGGAGAGAGCTGGGTACAAACAAAACAAGTGAGGATTAGTTTCTTTCTCTTCTTCATCCTTGCAGCTTCTACAAAAGTCGTTTGCAAATAGTCCCAGCCCCAGTGTTGACACCTATTGTGGTGCCGATATGCAATCTATTGATAGAAATCAAATTCTTATAGCGTTTTAGATCCAGCTTTGACCAAATCTGGTTAGTCGCTAGACATGTTGGTCGACTTGTCCACCTAAGATTTGTACCTTCGAAAGCATCCAGTTTTTTTTTGTACAGCTGGATGCTTAAATTTGAGTTTGCCGGATGGATGTAATTGTTCCTATTGTGGCGAGTTCATCGACCTTACAATTCCCCGGAATGTCCCTGTGCCCTGGCTTCCGACACAGCTGAATATTGAACTACTCCGCCAACTCCGCGAAAGACGCTCGGCAGCCTAGAGCTACAGAAGAATTTATAGAGGTCGATTCCAAGGATTTGATTGCTGCTTAGCTGTCTGGAAAGATGCCGATATCACGTTTTTCTTAAGCCAAGATAAGATTTTTTTATATCGCCATTATTTCTACCTTGGAAGACGCTACAATGATTTGATAGACGAAAGAAGAGCTTAAGATTAAGCCTGTCAGAGAAAACACCTCAATCAACTCCGTTCTTGGTCAGTATAGAAGTGAATCGAATCATCTTCCAAAAATGAATCGTCATTCCAGAGTGATCTGGAAGGGATGATGACAAGGAAATTTTTTTAAAAGTTTAGACGTGGGATGGTGTAGTCCGTTTTTCGGGGGGGATTTTGAATTTATTCAGAAGGGAATTGTGGCCAAATTCTTATATTGACCACTGTAAAGTAGCTTCAAGGCAAATGGCTGCATTCGCTGCCATTTGCTTACTAAGTATATCAAGGGGTAACAGATAAAACATGATGTCCAGTGATGCAGAAGGAGTTGTACGTAGTGCTCCGCTTATGCGCAGACAAGCTGTACGCTAGACCTTACTAAAAAGGTAGCGGTAGGTCCACTACGAAGATATAAATATATTTTTCTAAGGATGTCCAACAGACAATCACCGGGTATGTGCGTATCGGTCTAATAACCGAGATGTAGAGCCAGTGAGTTATTCGAGGTTGTAGACTCCACCTATTTCCAATAGCTTTTTTGCGAGAGAAAAGTGCTCCTGTAGCTTTCTTGACACTTTCTTGAATGTAGCGTTTCCAGATTAACTTCCTATCCAGAATAAGACCCAGATATACAATGATCGGATAAAAAATAAACGACTACCTGGCTAAGATCAATGCATCAACGCTCTTCACCATTCCTACTACAGCCATTTCAAAAACCATAGAAGGGAACAGTCAACAGTCCCTTTTCAAGTTCAGTGCAATATGTGCTGATACTTCAGATTTGTCCCAAGTATCTTTTTATTTTACACTTCTTCTTCTTCTTCTTCCTTTTAGCAGCGAGGTTATGATCCGAAAATAGGGGATCACAACACCCCCCACTTCACCGCATTTGTACTGATCTGCCTGTGGGGTTCGCCTACTTTTTATTTTGCACTGTCACACACCTGAACACAATGGTGAAGCTAGCTCCTTTTTTTTTTTGAGGGAGATGAAGAATCTTTAAAAGGCGAAACTAAGCCCGTATTCAGTAACAGTGTGGGAATTCCCCCCACTAAAAAAACACCTTCTCCTTATCGCCCTTTTCCGTACTGCGCCACTGCCGTCTTGGCATTTAATCGTGGGGGGCAAACAGCATTACTTGCTCACAATCGTATTGGTGATTCATCAATCTGTTACCTTTCTCATTCGAGGTGTCTTAGTTGTATCGTAATATGCTTTGCATAATCACTCACAGCACTCCATATCTCCTGCGGATCATAAGATGGACTATGTTTTCGGGAGTTTGTATTTCTACAAGCTTAGCGTTTGTTTTTCGGGTTTGAATCGTAGGCAGTCAAAGAATACATGTTCCTGGATGCAATTCGGACAGTAGGGACAATTGTTGCCCTTGAATCTGTATAGATACACGCAAAAGCATCCATGTCCACTTGGTAATTGGGTTGTGTAGAAATCTACCTCGCCATGCTGATGGTCTGTCCATGCCTTAAGAACCGGTATGAGGAAATAGGTCCATCGGCCTTTGCTTGACACGCTGCATCGTTGTTGCCATTTCCCTGTGCTGTTTGCTCTTTCTGGTAAGTTCGTTTCTCCGTCAGTTAACACTTGTTCCTGTCTCCTCATTTCGTATGTGTTTTGGAGTAATCCTGCAATAACATGGACTGCATCTCCTGATATTGTGCGAAATGCACCTCATACTCGAATTGGACAAAGTCAGTTCAACTCAATTGTACGCCGGTATGACTGGGTTTTCATAGCGTTGGACCATATTGGTGACCCGTAGATCATCACAGATGTAACCACACTGGCTGCCGTTTTCTGTATCTCGGTCCTCCATGATTTGGTATGATGCGTATGAGTGCGTTATTTACTCGGGAGGCTCTGTCAATAGCATATTCCATATGTTTGTAAAGCGAGAGCTTTGTGCAAATCATGATGGTGACTCGTAGATCATCACAGATGTAACCACCGTTTACTGTAACTCGATCCTCCATGATTTGGTATGATGCGTATGAGTGCGGTACTTACTCACGAGGCTTTGTCACTAGCATATTCGAGATGTTTGTTAAACGAGAGCTATGTACCAATCATGGCGCCTAGGTATTTGATGGCGTGCTTCGACGTAATTTGGTGCGCCCCATAGTGATCGTTTCCCTCACCTATTTGCTACTGAGTAGTACCGCTTCTGTCTTATGTTCGTCTAATTTTATACCAACAGATTCAAGCCAGCGTTGAACAATCCCGATTGTGTCGTTACTTATTTGGATCACTTCTTCGAGCAGCTTGATCACCATGACTATCGCAATACCATCCGCAAAGCCTGCAATCATAGCTTCTTCTGATATAGGTAGCTTGAGTGTCCCTGTTGCACCCCTCCTTTGATGGTATATTCCTTGGGACGATCGTCTGTGTCATATATCAGGATCCTTTTCTGAAGTAATTCGTTACTGTCTTCATGATATATATCGTCACCCTCATATTCCGAAGCTATTCCAAGATGTGCTTCGCAGAGTTGAATGCGTTTTTAACATGTAACATAAGGTTGGCCGCATTCCTTAATTGTGGGATGGATCCAAGTGTTAAACCCCCTAAAATGAGGTACAACAAAAGTTAAGTAGCAACCAAAAAATGCTTACAAAACCTGTAACGTAATTACAGCACAATACCGCTTAGCATCACCCCCCATCTTCTGCCTTCTATAGCTTTCTTCGCTAAGTCAACGATCATTCGGATTGCATATATCGTTGACCGTGTCCTTCGGAAATCATACTGATGTTCTGCTAGTTCTCCTGCATTTTCAATGGCTGCTTCCAACCTGTTAGTGATAATACCCTCCAGAAATTTTCCAATCGTATCCAACATACATAGCGGGTGAAACGACGAAGGATCCCCAGAAGCATTGCTTCCTTTGAAGATTAGCACTAATTTCTTCTTTTTTCCATCGTTCCGGGAATACTTTTTGCACTCAGACATGAGCTGTAAATATTCACAAACATTTCCGGTCGAGTTCTAATTGTGGTTTTAGTTTTGCGGTTGGTTTTGGTGAAGCTACAGCAGTCAAAGTTAAAAGGTACTTAAGTCCAATAGCGCGCCCAAAATACGAAGCTGCAGCTATACCATATTACACGTTAAGTCAACTTTTACTTCAGAACGTGCTGCGTTACTTTTGACGTTTCAGCGCAAAACAAAACAAAAAAAACAGCATTGCACGACAGTCCACGGAGAAATTTATTAAATTGATTAAAAATTAATGTCCCTTATAAATTTAAATGTTTGGAAGAATCCGCTTGTACTTCTCTCTTAAAACAGGAGATGCTTCAATGACAGGTAGCACGTCTGCAGCACCATAGTGATAATTGGAATTTCTTCTTCAGCAGTCATTAGGATCAAATAACAACGAAACACAAGGCGATTAATTTTCTTTTTTGACAGCACAACCCGTGCTACACTGTATCACTGTGGACGTATGTATATTGCTACTTCCGTAAGCGACTTTCTTTTCAGTTTGTACTGCAGTGACTTTATCTGCTGCAGCGATTTTTCATTGTGTTCGAGTAGTATGATGTGTTGATGACTACAGTTCCTCCTCCCTCAGCCTGAGCACATTGTTCACCGCTGTCGTACTGTTGCAGCAGAGATCCAGTAAAGTGAGACTTAGCATAATCTCCATTGCCATTATTGGTGTTGTTTTTCATATCCTCCATATCTTAAGGAGGTTTGAAAGATGATATTCTTCCATCAGATAGATGCAATAGGTCTCAAAATTGATGCGCATAAACAGAATCCCACATCTTGTTTGAGACTACACATACTTTCCTTAATGCGATCATTGATATTCTCCTTCCAATTTATTATGGGATCTTGAAAGGTTTAATTCAACTCCTCCGATCTATGGGGGTTCACTGCTAATCCAGCAGCCGGGAGAAGCGAACTAGAGTCCCTATATCGCATGAAAATGAGAGATGTTCAAGGTAGCGTGCGACGTGAAAGACGCAACTACATCAACGCACTGGCTACAGAAGCAGAAAAAGCTGCACGGAAGTGCGACAGAAGGACCGTCTATAGAATCACCAAAGGGCTGACAGATGGTCGCAGCTTCAGCCAACACCCAGTAAAAGGCCTAGACGGTTCCTTGCTCATTTCGGATGAGGACCAGACCAGCTCAAGAGATGGAAGGAGCATTTTGCTATGGTTTTGAACTGCGTATTCGCTAGCGATATGCTCCCAAATCAGGCTGAGGTAGTCGAGGCGAGAAATGCCCGAATACGCACCATGACTACCAGTAAGGGTGAGTGCACTACCGCAATCAAAGCAGTTGAAGCCAACAAGGCGATAGGACTTGACTGTATTGCCGCAGAGCTCTTACGAGCAGCGCCAACAATATCGTCAGAGCGGAGTGGAAAAAAGGAATGATCGTCAAGCTTCCTATGACAGGAAATTTAATGGAGTAAGGAAACTGAAGGGGTAGCTGCGTTGCCGGTAAGATAAAAGCTAGAATCATCCTGGAGCGAATCAAACAACATCTCGAAGACACATTCGATGCCGAACAAGCAGGTTTCCGCTCAGGATCCCCTGAGTCGACCACATCAACGCCCTGCGGATTACCTACCATCGCCACTCCACCTGCTATTCATCGATTTTGAGAAGGGGTTCGATAGTGTCAACAGTGAGTTTTTAATAGGGTTCAAATGATCTCTACTTTGAACGTGGCAATACCAGCTGCACGGGGAATATAGTCAACAGGATCACTAAACCAAAGTTCGTGTTCGAGATATTGTCCAAAATATGGCGAAGCAATGCAATTAGTTTGACACCAAGGTAAGACTGTTCCTCTCCCAAGTTGAATCTGTGCTGTTATATGGATGGAGCACGTGGAGAGTGAGACACCAGAAAGCAGCAAGCTTTCGTTAACAAGTCTATTGTGGGGCCATTGGAGTCAAGCTCTTTGGTGAAATCTTGCTACGAGGCTTTGTGAAAGTTCCATCTTGGTCGCTGAGTGGAATTTACCAGTGGTATTTTAATGCCAGCACTTAGGAGAATTGGTCGGTGTTGGCTTCTAGGAAAATCGGGGAGAACTCTTCGGGATATATGCTGTTGCCGTTCAGTGCGGTTGGATGTAGTGGAGCTCAGATCCGGGTTGAAATCCCTGCGCCATCTACGAGAGTGAAACGTTCCTCTGTCTTTGGCGTCGAAGATTAGTGAAACGTGATTTATATCAGCCCAGT
Source organism: Brachypalpus laphriformis (assembly GCA_945910035.1). Taxonomy (NCBI): domain Eukaryota; kingdom Metazoa; phylum Arthropoda; class Insecta; order Diptera; family Syrphidae; genus Brachypalpus; species Brachypalpus laphriformis. The sequence continues at coordinate 13,513,334 of OX246754.1, read as the reverse complement.
CTGCTAGTCTAACTCCGTAATCGTCATTCGTTTGATATCTCCACATGGTGTGGTGGATGTTGAAGTCTCCAGCATGTATGGCTGGATGTTGGTACACAGGAAGAACCTCTGTTGGCCACGGTACATTGGGAGGCTTATAGATGTTGGCGATTTTAAGATCAGCTATGGATATCGTTACGAAAAACACGTTGTCGCTTTCTTTAGCTTCGGTTAAGCTCACATTTTGGATTGTGGATATGTTGCTATCCCGTAAGTATAATGGTACAGAACGCCTACTAAGGAGTAGCCAGTTATTTTACCTCTAGTTGAGGGATTAGATCAATTTTATTTTCCTCGAGGATCCTTTGTAGATGCTCGCACTTTGCGCTGCTGATGCCTTCAATATTAAGTTGACAGATATGGACAGAAGGTCCTATATCTCTAGTCAGGAAGCACTGAGAAGTGCCTTTAGTGTAGGGTTCAGACGGGGTGTACATTCGTCCTTAAGTTGTTATGTATATATATATATATATCTATAAGTATTTCCTTGTGAATAGACTCTTAGCGTTATCCAGGGTGCAGCGCGAGGAGCTTTCGTACCCCCGTTTTTCTATTGATCTAAAATGACACCTCTTGTTGGATTTCCCTTTATTTCCAAAATTAGAACGCCACCCTTAAGTATTTGCTTTTGACAAACCTAATTCATATAAAGTTTAACTAACTTTCCATGCTGATCAGATGCAATGTATTCTTCCACAATTTCGAAATCTATGTTAAAGTCGACGTATCAAATCGAATCTACCCTATTATTGTATCCATTGCATCAAAGTATGCTCTAATGAAGCTACGAGTATGTTTTGTTAATAAACATTCACTCTGCAAAATTCACATTGATTCCATCGTCAATGACGACCATTAGACTACAAGCCTGGTGGTAGTGCCTCCGAAGTGGCAATAACATAGTACATAGCACCCATTACCCACTGTTACAGATGAGCAAACCACAGAAGGTTGCCCATGTTGTTATGCTATTGCAGCAAGCCGTAACTCAATTAACGATTAGTAAACTATAATTCCATTAACATGTGCAACGGATGCGCTATGCGGCCATTTAATTGTATCTCGTTGCATTTACGTGTGTGGAGTCCATCAATCTGTAGTGTTCTACACAAATTCTATGGAAAAGTGATTTACTACCATTTGTAGGTCGATTCTCGTCACAGATTTTATGTCAGTCTAACAGGCAGCGGAACGTTGGCTTTAAATGACACATTAATGGCTCTAATCGCAGTGTTTTACTGTCATCGACATCTTCATTGTAAGCTAAATCAAATTATGTATACCTAATGGGTTTAGGTTTTTATTGTTAGCTTTAGTTTTGTTTTATTGCCGTCGTTAAACGTGATGAATAAGTTAACAATAATACAGAGCTGTTTACAGCTGGCACGAGCATTAATTATAGCAATGCCATCTGCCGCACAGGTGAATCTATGTAAATAGATGCGGAATTTCAAAACAAATCCGATTTTATATGTTTTGCAACAAATGGAATGGAAAAGAAAAACGTTAATATTTTCTTTTGTTGTGTGGAATGGAAAATTCGTTTAGACTAGCAAATGAGGCGAATGTAGTCAGCGAACCATTAAAATAATTTTGTACTTGATCATAAAAGAGCTGTATAGCTGTATTTTGAAAATAACATCAGTCAAATGGTTTCCACGGCCTCGTTTGCAGGAGGCGATCCGAGTGATCCAATTTCGGATGACTTCCTTCTTCTTCTTCCTATTGCGACGAGGTTATAATCTGAAAACAGGCGGTCATAATCCTCTCACTTCACTGCATTTATACGGATCCGCCTGTGGAGTTCGCCTGTTACATCTCAGAAAATATCGGCAGGCCTCCCGATTTTGAATCACTTTGTTACTGATGCAAATCAAATGCGGGTATCTTTGCATTTGTGTGATGCAAGCATTTATAGACCTGCATTTCCTGCTTCGCAATGTCTTTAGAAATTCCTTGATATTACATTTTTAACAGGATTCAAATGATCTCTTCTTTAAACGTGGCAATATCAGCTGAGCCGGTCGCGCTCTATGGTTTCCTTAAAGTGAAGGCTTCCACGGATCTTCGAAGTTCCTATTTGATCAAGCTTTGTCACTCCTGCTGTCATGCGAACCATCTTCATCTCAGCTGCCTTTAACTTACTGTCATACGTTTTGAAAGTTGTCCAACATTGTAAGCCGTATGTGAGCGTTGAATGCACAACTGCAGTCTAGAGCCTTCCTTTCAACTTAGGGGGCTTTTCGGGCACAGTAGATAACGTCTTTAATTGGGAAATCTTGGGTTAATCTGCGGAGGCATCTTACTCTTGTCTTCGCTACTTTGGAGTATTTGACCGCCTCACTAACTTCTTCGACTGTATTGTCGGGTATTTCTTCACAGTTAGGGTTGACTCTTGGAAAGTATATCCGGGGAAGCTGTTCATTAAACAGTCTTTCACAATATTGCCGCCACCTCTGCAGAATTTTGTCGTCATCCGCAAGAAGCTCGCCATGACCATTATTAATGAACTTTGGCGAACGAATCTCCTGAGTATTCCTCCTTATTTGGGTGGCTATTTTGAAGGTGGTCGCGCTCTTGTTCACATTGTGTCATCGTAGCTCCTGGATAGCCTGATTTGTATTAGAAAGATATTTTCTCCAGCTACCTATACAGGCCATCCGTACTTTCTGCTTGAAGCTGGGCGCATTTCTTCTTTTGTGCTCTGCACTCTTCATCCTCAGCTCCGTTGATGGTGTGAGAGAGGTAATTTTTCATCACGAAATTGAAAGCCTCACCAGATTATACCACTTGATTTTCCCAGAGATCCTTGTTTGTTTGCTTTTCTTTGGTACCTCCATAAACATTTCTCTTAGCAGGAGGCGGTGTTGCCGAGCGATTGCTTTCAGCCAGGATCACTTTGCAATCTTTTACCCGAGGCTTCATGAAACCGGCTACCAAATGGTAGTCGATCTGGGTTTCACTTTCACTACCGCTATAAATGATCAGTTGTCGGCTTTGTTTGATGAGGATGGTATTTAATGTGATAAGACAGTGTGATCTGCACATTCTAAGGATGTCTTCACCAAGATGATTCCTGGTGCGGTATCCCAGTCCCCATGGCAGTCTTCATAGCCTTCGTTTGACTTCTCGACATCTCCATTCAAATCTCCTCCAATAAACAGAAACTCTCTCTTTGGGATGTTCTTTAGAAGATTGTGAAAATCTAGCCAGAATTGATCTTTTTCCCCCTGATCGCATCCACTATGAGGAGCATATGCACTGACAATATTCCGCACCTCTCTTTGCATCACTAGTTTGAGAGACATCAAACAATCGCTGGACTTCGAAACTTTCAAGACTTTACTAAGTAGCTCTGCCGCAAGGATGATACTGATTCATTTTCTACCCTTTTCCATTCCGTAGTAGAAAATTTTGTAAGCTTTTGACCTAATGTCCACGAAACGCACCCGATTTCCGGGGTTTTGCCATTTCGTTTCTTGGACACTCAAGATGTCCACCACCTTTTTATATACCATCTCTTCCAGCTCGTAACTTTGTCTGGTCATACTTCCAACGTTCTAACTCGCGACCCTTACCGTTCGTCCAAACTGTTTCATTACTTTGCTAGCCTCCAGCTATTTTCATTCCGTATAGATAGCTCTGACCCGATCATTTCTGCTCGATCCAGGATCAGTACTAGGCGCGTTAACGTTACAGTTTTTTGCAATTTTATTGCCATGGTCTTTCACATGTGCATGCTGTTTGATCTTTCCTTTATGACACCGGTGATCTCCAGTCGTGTCAACCCATGGACTCGCATGCACACTTGTGGGAGAGCTTTTAAGGTGGTGTATGTGTCGCTGGGCTCACTTGGGTGTTATTTTGCCTGGATCTGATTTGTCCCCTTAGTTGACTTTTACGACAAGCGCTATTTGTTGGAGGACGCTGCAGTTATATTCTTACCCCTGCTCTGAGACAATTTCGGATACCTCTTCCAAATAAACCGAACTGTTTCCGCAATAACTGGAATAACTTTATTCCTGGTCGTGACATACTGCTGATTTATTTTTATATACCAGGCATAGCTCCAAAGAGAAAAACAGGCCTTAAATCACACGATCATGGCAGCCAGTTGGCGTCACCTCTTCTCAAAATAACGTGACGCGGAAACTTTATCCTCAATAACTCAATGTTTCATTCGCAATGTGGCATATAGCACCGTCTTTTTGGAACCATACACTGTCTTTGTTTGTACCATCTACTTCGGGGTAAGAAAAAATCAATTATCCTCTCTCGATACCTTTCGTCGTTGGTAGTTTCCGCCTCGATTCTTTCATTCCGGAAGACGAATGGCCCGATGATGGCGCCTGACCAAAATCTACACCAAACAATAAGATTTTCCAAATGGAAAGGAAATACTGTAGGAAATACGAAGCCAACGCTCTTTGTCGCTGAAGATGATTTATTCATTCAAATTGAGATCCAACTGCTCAAAAGTCCAGTCAGCGAGCATTCGAAGCATGCTGTGATCTTGACACATTAGTTTTTGAGTCAATTGAATCGTGTATGGATGAAAATCTAAGTCTTTCTGCAAAATTTGCCAAGTTGAGACACATTTCTTGTGAACGACGAGTTTCCACCTCACACTTTGAACAACAACAGAACATTGTGTTTGATTTTCAGTCAAAATTTTAACGAAAGTGTTTAATTTTTTAATCTTTAGTTGGGTTATCATGCGATAAAAAATATCACCTTAAAAATAAGTTAACGAATGAGCCCAATATGTAATCTAACATTACGCTTTCAAAAGAGGCATTTCAAAGTCTGACCTGTTTCGCCGCCTCGAAGTATTACACCGCCAATTGATTTGGTCATATACAGCTTTCGGTATCAATCTACATAGTTCTGGATACACCCGACTTTGGCATAGCCCGGACACTAAAGAGCATACATGAACGACTTGCTGGAACTTAAAGCGATCACTGCGAGCGAATCAAGCACCATACCACGACATTTAAATGTGAATATACTAACATATATCTATCTCTATCTATCCTTTCCAACACCTGCACTGTGTGTAAACATATTAAGAGTAATCATAGCTAATAATAATAATAATAATAATACACTACCCGAACTTAGCGTAGAGCGATTGTTAACAAACAAAGCTAATGCAACGAGTAAAGAGATCAATTTAACCCAAAATTGGAATACATTAATTCTGAAATATATAGTCTTTGGCATGAATCAAGGTCGACATACATATACCTAATGCTGACAAAGAGCGACATAAAGCCCCTGATGCGAGCAATGCGAGTCACCCACTCCAATGGCAAGCATGTGCGGATGTAAGTTAATTCATAGACCACAATATTTTAAGTCTGCTTAGAATGGATAACATGGGGCTTCGTTTTAATAGAATGGAGTAGTTAATTTACTTACTTAAATTCTGTCACCCTTCGAGGGGCATAGGGCGTCAACAACGCCTGCACGCCATCGCGCTCTCTCCAACTTATTCGCAAAGCTCTAGATTCCTTCTTAACCATTCTGCGCCACGTATGCCTATGGCGATCGACCCACAGAAGCAGGTCAAGTATCTAGGTTTAACACTAGGCAGCAAATTCCTTTGGAAAGAACATGTAGAAGCTGTGGTAACCACAGTCGCGGGAGCACTTCTGGTTTGCAGGAAAATTTCAGGAAAAACTTGGAAATACAACCCTGCCGCACTGATATGAATGTGCATGATGATAGTAAGCCCCATTATCACATACGGTGCAGTGGTATGGGTTAACACAAGCAGACTAACCACGACGAGAACAAAGTGCAAAAATTAGAATACATATGTATAACAGGAGCCATTTGAACCTGTCCCACAGCAGCGCTAGAGGTAATCGTAGGTATACATCCACTACACATAGCGCTAGAGCGAAACGCCAAGGAGACCATATTGAGAAAAAGCAACGAGAAAGAAAATACATCGCAAACAAAGAGCGAGTAATCCTCTTCAAATCAGTACCGCTTCTGGACTGGCTCAGAGAAGATATGATCAAGAACTACTGCTCTCAAAGGAAATTTGACTCAAAGCTGAACAAAAGAAAAAATTGGAGTAGCGAATCCGATTAGTACCAACTCAAACAACATACAATTAAATGGTACACAGATGGATCGAAAACATCTACTAGCACTGGGGCAGGAGTATACGGGCCCAGGACTAGATACTCAGAATCACTGGGAATATTCCCCAGTATATTTCAAGCAGAAGTTTAGGCGATCAAAAGATGGGTGCAATTCAACCTAGACAGAAGTTATCGCCGGCAGGACGTTGCAACACTGTCAGACAGCCAAGCCGCTATCAAAGCACTGACCTCGCAAGAGATCAGATCCAAACTGGTATGCGAATGCCTCAACAAACTGGGAGAGGCAAATAAAGTAACTGTGTACTGGGTACCAGAACATGTAGAAGTGGAGGGGAACGAAGCAGCAGACACTAGCAAGGAACGGTTCAGATACCCCGTTCCTTGGACCAGAACCCTATTGTGAGATAGGACTCCACAAAATACGGGAAAACTTAAGGAAAGAGGAGGAGAATAATTTTGTCAAACATTGGAACAATATCCAATAGCTAAGACAGGCAAAAAAACTTCTGGGGAAATACAACCAGAAAGAAGCAGAACCTGCCCAAAAGTTAGCAAGAATCGACTTCGCATCTTGACGGGGATGTTAACGGCTCACTACAGACTCAAGGGCCACCTAAAGAAACTGGGAATAGAGAAGATGGACACTGCAGATTCTGTAGGGACTTCGCAGAAACACCAACGCACCTTCTTAAGGAATGCAAAGCACTTATTCACAAAAGAAGAGATCACCTTATTGCCTATATCCTATCAGAAACGGATCTACCTTCACTAAATCCACTCAAAATACTCCGGTTCATAGTAGCAGCTGGACTGGAGGAAGTGCTCTAGGCCGAGTATATCATCGACTAAAGCCTTAGTTTGGGGGCACAATAAATCTGTTATAGGTCGCAATGCACTTGCACCTCACTACATTTGAATCTATCTATTTATACCTAGGGCGACCCCAGTTCTGCCAGATTGAGTGAGGGGATTCTATTGCATGACATCGAATCTAATGAATGTTGTTTTCCTAATTAAAAACGTTAGCACGTGTTTCGACTCATTGAACACAAGACTGTATCCTATTCCGTTCCATTCTGTTCTGAAAGTTTTCACTGATTTGTACTATTCTGCAATGCTGAATTCCGTTCATTTCGATTTTCCAGTTTGGTAAAAGACGAACCATTTTTAGTAAATTTTAACTTCAGTTGCACGTTCCTAATTCCGAGATAATAATCTTAAACCCCTGGACTATAAAATCCTGGTGAAAACCAGAAGCGTAAAACTTCTCCGAAAGTCATTAGCAACTTTCTGAATTAATTATGTAAGTGAACCGCAAAGAAATTACCTTTATTACCCATACCCTTGTAATTACCTAATTTCAGATTCATACTTAAGCTATTAAATAAATAATTTAGCAGCTAGCACAGAATAAACGGAGTAATAAAACCCCTTGTTGAATGATAAATTTATTTGACTTGTATACGACTTCTACAAATTACTTGGCAGAGAATCACTTATGTACAAACCACCTGCCAATTTAATAATAAATTCCATTTATGATCAACTGAGCAGAATGCAAATTTCCAACGCCAACAATTGATCACGAATTGTAATTGTTAATTGTAGGTTGCCTCTCCTCCTTTTGGCTTGACAATTATAGCAATAATGATTCTAACCCAACCGACCATATGTCTTGTTTGCACATGACGTGAGGCATGCAACACTTAGGATCACGATCGTGTCTTAACTTCAACTGGAGCCATTTGCACATATGACACAGTGCCGCCGTTGGCGGGTCCCGATCTAGACTTATCTTCCGATCAAGCGAACACCTTTTTTGGAACGTGATTCCGTTGAATGCAATTTGATCGGGATTAGCATAAAGTATCTTATAGTCTCGTATATGAGATAAGTAGTGCATGCAACTGACTGATATTGCGTTTACAATGACCTAGATGGGCGCCTATTCCGCGTATAGGTGCGCACGACTTTCACTTTCACGAAAATGAATTGAAAATGTATCTCAATGTCATTGAACTTGATCCCGGCTTATATGGTATTACTCCACACCGGTTACATGTCTTTATATCATTTGTTGAGAAAAAATGTTACGCATACGCACCGTGGATCGGCGTGCGATAGCAATTCAGTGTCAACACTGCGAATGACCGTTAAATTTATTCAAATTCGCTTAAGGTGTTTATTTATGCAAATTCAAAGTATACATTTTCGCATTTGTAAATTGCAGTTTAACCGGTCATTTTGTGCGGAAATTTTATGGTTTCCTTAAGCACATTGATACATTGGCGTCGATTAAGCAATTTTAAATCTGATTTTTCATTAACTAATGAATGACATAGAATATTAGAATAGAGAGGAAAATCAATAATAATTTTAATGTCAAGGTCGGGCTTGATTCAACAGCAAATTTATTCATCCAACTGAGCCATTTATTTAATGTATGCTCCAGTAATCTATTTTTCGTCTCAGGAAAAGGTGATTAGGTATTTAAAGGTTGAGCTTGCATTTGTACTACGCTCATGTATGCATATGAATGGAGTTTTTTTCTTTTTTCGGAAAAAGGCCATAACCCAAAACTGTCAAAAATTGATAATGAAATAATAAATTAAAATGAATAAAAATGATTCATTCTGATGCGTACTTCTTTATGTCTGATACTTTCAAAAATATACGTTTATTGTTATCAATTTAATTATTTCCTTAACCATTTCCGACAGATGTAGGCTACGACCTTCTGCCAAAATAATTGCAATCTTTTTAAACATGTGCAGGGGCACCGAATCTATTGTGAGTACTATTAGTTCCCCGTCACACTTAGCTTTTTCTTTTTTTTTTCCTCATAATTTGCGTGCACTCAAGGGGCTATAAATACACTTAACGTGTTAACACACAGTGCGGGCGTTGGAAAGGATAGATAGAGAGAGAGAGAGAGAGAGAGAGAGAGGGAGAGAGAGATAGATTTGGTGTAATGGTTTGAAGCTCAGTTGCTTATGCTTCACTCTGAGGGTGGCATACAGATAACTGGGGAGATTTTTGTTATTTTTTGACTTTGATTCTGATTCACAGTATTTTTTTCCCGATAACTGATGTCATAGGCAAATCATTATCAATAAAGCGAACAATTTTTCCAGCCATATGACCAAGCTACTGACAGTATTATGCCTTCGCAGTAGTGTTCACAAAAGCTTTCGCAATTAACTGACTTTATATATTTCATGAGAATAAACGCTTGCTGACAACAGAACTTGAACCATGGCCCATTAGCGTGGCAATTGATGACCTTACCACTACATCATTACCAGCCCCTACAGCTACTATCTGATCACAGTGGAAAATACTTGTGATTGAAATCAATGTTGTGGTTTTAATAATATAGCAAATATAAATATGTAAGGATGCTCACGTAGACCCTCCATCCTCCTCGATCCTCCACCTTTGACTCCAACTCATCAGGAGGAATTCCTATACGTCTTCAAAAGAGATGTCGGATTTAATCCAACCATCTATTTCTAGACTTACCCGGGAGTCACCTGCCTGATAGCATGGCAATCATGGCACGTCTTGGAAGCCGGTTTGGGGACATACGCACTACGTGACCAAACCATCGAAGTATAGATCGTTCCGCTCGGAGAAGAAGCTGCTCAGCATTGAGCGCCTCGCATACTCTTGGATTGCGCACTCTATCCCTACGAGTTATTCCATCGACAGCGCAAATCAACCTCATTTCTTCAACTACCCAAATTTCCTGACCTTAGTCATTACCACAAGTCATATGCTGCGAAAAATAACAACCCCTGCTACAAGTTGTGGCATATAACTTTCTAGTTATTCGACTAAGCTTCGGTGCCACAAACCTCTCCATTATTCTCGGACTTGAAAAAAATTTGCTCGAGTCGCGTCCACACATCAAATACCTCGGAAAGCTGCTGGACTACAGGCTGAACTTCAAAGAGCACCTGATGTACGCTGGCGAGAGAGCCTCCAGGGTAGTAGTGGAACTTTTAAGATTAATGCCGAACGTTGGAGGATCCAGGTAGTCCATCAGAAACGGTGAGCAAGTCGATCCTTATGAACGCGTCCCCCATATGGGCACCAGCGACACATCGGATAACGTACACGAGACAGATGAACTCGACACACAGAATCGCATCGCGAAGAGCGTGCTGTGCTTTTCGGATGGTATCCGCGGAAGAGATTAGCGTAATCTCCGGTCGAATACCGATAGACTTGGAAATAAAAAAGTCTGCAGCAATAGACGAGAACGATTCGCAAGGCTTGGGAATTACCAGCGAGGCTGTACAAACAAAATGATAGCACAGGTGGAACACCACACCCAAAGGAAGATGAGCCCATACGCTGATCCCCAACGCAGAGGGATGGATCAGCAGAAAGCATGGAGAAGTAAACTTCTGCCTCACACAGTTTCTATCGGGGCGCGAATGTTTCCGGGAGTATCTCTAGAAATGCAAACACGTAGATAACCAATGCTGCTTGCAATGTGAAGGCAAAATGCAGAGCACAGAACATGTTTTAATGGAATGCCTGATGTATACGGCGGCCAGAAGTATATTAGAGAGAGAAACTGGCAGCTAAGTGACTCCGAGAGGACTTATAGCAATTATGCTGACAACGAACAAAGTCTGCAACACAGCAGATGAAATCATCACCAGCATGATGCAGTAACTAGGTCTGAAATAACGCGAACGAAAAATGAGGATCCTACAAACTCTTATTTTGCTGCATGCATGCACTTGCTGGCATAAAGCGATGCTGAAAGGAATACGAAAGCTGCTCGTGAGCTATACGAGCAAAAGAGATGGGAAGACCATCGGCATCTCCAAAAGAAGAAAAAAGAAAGAAAAGCTCCATGAACAATGTACGGAAGTTTTACCAATAGGTAAAGAGAACGTGTCAGAGAAGCAAAACCCGTACAGAAGCCTGTAGAGATGAAAATGGAAACCTCATAGTGAAATCACAGTTGGTGCTGAGAATATGGAAAAACTATTTCTGCAGACTGTATAACGGCGACGAAGACCAACATCCCATTCAACTACTCAACATAGGCGATGATAGTCAAAATTTCGGTCCACCTGACCAAAACGAAGTGAGGATAGCAATATCCAAGCTGAAATCCAACAAGGCTGCTGTACCTGACGGCTTTTTTTTTTTTTTTTAATGGAAACCTAAATCCCAAAATCCCAGAGCACTCAGACTCTCTCTGGTCCATTGTACTACCAGGCAGGAACCTTTCTTTGGTGCAGTGTTGGAAAAACTTTGATGTTATTCGTTTACCTTTATTTCCTCGGGTGGCTGATGATTCCTGTTCCCCGCTGGGGCTTGAACCTGCACACATCGGTTAACGAGCAAACACACTACCCACTGCACCACTGCCACCCTCACCTGACTTACCGGCCGAACTTTTCAAAGGAGCTGGAGATGAATTGGTAGAGAGCATTCACCAACTCATCTCTAAGATTTAGTCAGACGAATGTATGCCTGATGAATGTAATCTCAGCATCGTTTGCCCAATCCACAAGAAAGTAGACCCCCTCAACTGCGCCAATTATAGAGACATTGGTCTCCTCAACGTCGCATACAAGATCTTTCTGCGATATTGTGTGAACGCCTGAAACCTTATATCAACAGCCTGATTGGCCCTTAGTAATGCGGTTTCAGGCCAGTAAAGTCCACCATCGATCAAATCTTCACACTTCGGCAGATCCTCGAGAAAACCCAAGCAGTCTATATCGCCACTCATCATCTTTTTATCGATTTCAAGGCCGCCTATGACAGCACATATGGAGAAGAGCTATATGGAGTCATCTCTAGTTTTGACATCACTGCCAACATTGTTCGTCTGTGCAGGATGACGATGGAAAACGCTCGCTGCTTCATCAATGACCTCACCGAGACCTTCGATGTCAAAAAACGTTTTAGACAAGGTGATGCGCTTGCATGTAACTTCTTTAATATTGTTCTTGAACGGATTGTGTGGAACTCACAAGCCAACACCGGAGGCACAATCTATCACAAGTTTGTACAAGTACTTGCATACGCCGATGCAAGCACTTGTACAAACATTATTGGAAGAACTCAGCGGGCTGCCACTAGTGCATTTGCAAGCATTGAGGAGGAAGCAGCCAAAATGGGCTTAGCGATAAACGAGGCAAAATTAAGTATATACTGTCAACAAGAAGGGACAATCAACACCGACAAATTGGACAGAACGTCACAGTGGACAGCTACAACTTTGAGGTAGTAAGGAACTTCGTCTACCTTGGCTCTGCTATTAATTCTGACAATGATACCCGCGAAGACTAAATTAAGGCAATTCAACAGTAAAGCCCTATCTCTTACAACTAAGGAGACTCTGTATAAGACCGTTATCATCCGAGTCCTGCCTTACGGCGCTGAAACATAGACTTTATTGAAAGCGGATGAAGATATCCTTGATCGCTTCGAGAGAAAAATTCTTCGTAAGATATTTGGCCCCATTTGCGTTGACGGGTTTTGGAGCAGAAGATTCAATAACGAACTATACGAGCTGTACAGCGACATCGACCTAGTCCAAAAAATGTGTATTGGACGTTTGAGATGGCAACGATATGTAGAGTAATTAGTGGAATCTGCAGACCACCCAAGAATAATATAATTGAATTTATAGAGGAATTCGCACAAATTACAAACATGAAAAGAGCACATAACGATGTGGTTGCTTTGGGTGATATGAATATTAACACGGAAAATAACACAAACATCCTTGCCCTCAACTACCACGAAATGTTAGCTTCGAAAGGAATGTTCAACATTATTAACGGAGCTACTAGGGTCGATCTAAACCTAGGAACATGCACACTTATTGACTTCATTTTGGTGAATTTGCCGAAGCTCAGAACGTTTTCGGCTATAGTGAAAAACGATGTCTCTGATCACTACAGTACCTTATATGGAATCTACGACGAATCTCCTGGAGAAAGTGATACTCCTTCATTCTCGCCCGTAATGACGAGCAAAGTAAACGAGCTAATCCGAACCACTGACTGGGCACAAGTTGCAGAAAAGACGGATCCTGTTTCACTCTTCAACTTTTCACTGAAAAAATGAGTGAAATATATTTAAATTCAAAAGTCATATACAAGAAAAAAAAATCGAAAAAGTGTACCATGGATAAATAGGGACATTCTTAAGATAGTTAGAGAACGAGGTGTTCAATATCGTAGATGGAAAAACAACCGGAGTAATTTAACGTACGAGACAGAGTATAAAAAATTAACAAAAAAATCGCAGCAACTAAGAACCAATATTATAAGGCAAAATTCAAACAAAGAAGAAGCGATCCAAAGAAAACATGGGCTACTAACGCCCATGAAGTTCTAGGACGAAGGAAAACAGATTAAGATGAAGCTATAAGGATAAACTTCTCACCAAATAGAAGCACGGCGGAACTAGTGGATGAATTCGGTGATCTCTTTTCGTGACAGGCAGCATCTGTTATCCATACTTGTGACATAACTGCGTCAAGTCATTGGAACGCAGTTCTATGTAACTCACTATATCTAGGACAGATCGAATGTGCTGAGGTAGAAAATATATTATACCGTTTTAATGTCTTAAAAGCGCCAGGAGCGGATGGAATCAGAGCTACAGACCTAAGATCAAACGCCGATATCTTTGCTCCTATAATAACCAAACTTATAAGCCTCAGCTATAGTACATCGACGGTACCAAAAAAAGAGTCAGTTGTTCGACCTATATTTAAGTGAGGTAGCAAAAAGCAGTCAGCGAACTATCGTCCGATTGCAATCTTACCAGCCATCGACAAGATCATGGAACAACTTGTATCCGATCGTATGTGGGACTTCATCAAAAAACATAACCTTTTAAGCAAATACCAGTATGGATTCCAAAGGGGTAAAAGCATTAATCGGCTTCTTGGCGATTTTGCAAATCTGATCAACACCAACCTAGGAAAACGTCATCATGCTTTAATTCTCTTTATGGACTTTAGTAAAGCGTTTGATACCCTTGACCATAACAAACTAGTTGTTGCTGTCCAAAGAGTAGGAATAAGAGGAAAGTTGGCTTACTGGATTGCGGATTACTTGGCAGAGAGGACATTCCACGTGAAAGTTAAAGGTTGCTGCAGTAAGTCCTATAGGGTGCAGTACGGAGTTCCACAAGGAAGTAAACTGGGCCCTCTACTTTTTATTTTGTATACGAACGAGATGTTGAAGTGTTTTACGAAAAGCTCACCATTTGCATACGCAGATGACATGGCAATTGTTGTGTGTCACCAATCTGTAGAAGAAACAGCACGTATCATGCAAGAAGAGTTCTATGAAGCAGGAAGATGGTGTCATGGCAATGGGCTGGTAATAAACGCGTCAAAAACCTAATTAATGCACATCCGGAGCCCAAATTTTAAAGCGTCGCAAATCATAGCAAACAACTATAGATGTCCCAAATCGTCCGACTATGATGTTATTGATGTTGTCGATGCCTACAAATATCTAGGCGTTACCATTGACTGCCATTTCCTTTGGGATGCTCGCATCAATAATCTGCGAAGCAATTTGAAGGGGTCACTGTTTGCGCTGGCCTGTCTAAAATACAAATCTACTACTTGTGTGCAAAAACAAGTCTACCACGCTCTAATAGAGTCCAGGTTGCGGTACGACGTATTAGCTTAGAGGGGTGCAGCGCACACACACTTAGAAAAGCTACAGCGGATTCAAGATAGGGCGCTAAAGTTGATATCAGCAGGTAATGTCATAACCAACAGCGTAAGGGTCCTTCAAGTAAAGCAGATCTACGAGATGAGTGTAGTCCTGGAGTATTACGACGACACAAATCTACGATGTCAAATTACACACAAGTTTAACACAAGAAGACGAGCTGAGGGTTTATTCCAACTTCCAGGCATCATAAACGAATATGGAAAGAGAAGACTGAAGTACATCGTGCATATTATACTCAATATACTCTTCCTCAACAACTTTGAAGTCTTAACTCAGTCCATGTCAGAAAACGAAAGCTTGAACAATATTTTTTAGAGTCAATAACTTAACTGAATTCAAAGAAATTTTTTACTATTCAAGCCTAAATTTAAAAAAATAACCTCATAATCCTTTTAATTGATAAGCAAGTATGTATAAAACTGTTGTCAACCTTAATTTAAACTCTCACTTTGATGATGATTTAATATACATATTATAAGTGCACAATCTCCTGCAGATAAGCCATGCGGCTTGGCAGGTCAAACATATTGTCAAAATTTTGTGAAGTCCAAATGAGTAGAGCGGATGGATACCAATGCTCCGGCCCGCAGAGTCTTTGAATCTAACTCGAAGGGACGACGCAGTAGAGAGCCTACTCGCCGTTGGTGCCGCAAACAAGTTCAAGGGGACCACGACCAACTTGAAGTGTGCAACTGGAGGTAATTAGCTAAAGACCGAACCAAATGGAGCAGCTTAATGATTGAGTCCCAGGTTCACCCCGAACTGTAGCGCCACCCACGTAAGACAGTAATACTAGAATGAAAACTGGTGTAAAACTCGTGATTTCTGAAGAAGGGAAATTCCTACAGAGCCCCATTTCTTTGTCCTAAATTCACTGATTTCTGCGTTTGAAGACTTATTTCATAATTCCTTGCTTTGGTGAGCAATTCGTGAGCGAAATCCTTAAATATTTCTTTCAACATTTAATACAAAAAACTGCATATGTGCTCATACATATGTGCCATAGTTAGTGTCACTTTATTTTCCTTACAACTTACATTGTATGTACATTGTACATACATGGCTTTTGTCTTGAGTTTAAGCTCTAGAAACCACCATGGCAGAGGGAAATGCTTCACTATGTTTACTTTGTAAGCAGCTTATTCATTCATTTTATGACTTAAGTTCACCTTAACTTGCAATCGTTATTGACAGCTTTAAACGAAAATGACAGTTACAACGAAACATTAAACAAAACTGACAAGCATTTGAAAACAATAAAATGTTTGCATTTTAATTATAAACTAGTATTTTAATCGTATAAATCAATTATCCATAAACACTTTTTAAATTGTATTTGTTTCAGGCCTAGCTCAGACCATTCATTAGCATAAAAATAAATAACTCACGTGAGGCAATCAATGTGTCAATATGGCGGCGTCGCTGTAATGACTTTTTGTGTCTTTATAGCCAGCACCTGCCTTTAGAAAGGTGCTCTACCAAGTACATTAAGTAGGAAGCAAATCTAGTCCAATCACACCCTTGAAACGATTAGCCTTCAAGGTTACATATTATTAATATTTTGTTTTTTTTTTTTTTTGCTTACAGTCACTGCAAAAGGACTTCTGGTGTGCTCGTCCTGCGGGAATGACAAACATGACCATCGACAGTTGGAAAAATCTCAGTCAACCACATGGTGCGTGTTCAATACTCGATTTTAAATTCTCCGATACTTTGGAGGCAAACTACGATAAGTATCTGCAGTTGACTGGCTCTCTGAACATGACCAAGTGTTACAATTTTGAATTTTCCCACGCTGACATGGGCATGACCATTGTCGAGGAGTATGGTCTAGTGTGTGATCGCCAGAACCTGCTGAGTGTGGTCGAGATGTGCTTCCTTGCTGGAGCCGCCGTTGGTAGTGTGAGCAGTGGATGGATTTCGGATCGATTTGGACGGAAGCACACACTTATGGGATTTGCGTTTGTTCAAACCATGATAGGTAAGTAGTTCTAATGTATGCTGCAATAGTTATTTTTAATTGAATCAGGTTTTTGGAGCAATAAAATGCGAAGTAGATTGCAAATGCTATCATTTACATGCGGCAAATGCAAATTAGAAATATGAAAAATGAAATAATGTATTGTTGTTCAATCAAAGTCGTAATTGGTTGCAAAGGTGTGACAATCAGGCTATAGGAGTAATTAGCATTAGCGGCTGATACAATTTCTTTAAGAAATTACACGAGATTCTGAGAATTATTGTAATTACGCATATTCGAGTATGTATCGCAACAAATTTAAATCATGTACGTAGGCATTTTTATTGAGCAAAAGGTGAATGCACAAGGTCTCTAAAGGTGAACATTTACATATTGATCTGACTACGAAAAGCTGAAGAATAAAATCCAATTAGATGCAAATGGAAAACAATGCGGAAGGCTTACCTGCGTGGGATTAGTTTTCAGTTTCTTTTCATATGCTGCCTAACTTTTGGCATGCATCGTTAGCATACACTCACCATTAATCTTATGAAATTCTATGACACCTACAAGATATTTTGACGCACATGTATATAAATTAGCATTTGCAATATTGGGTAAAATATTTTACGGAACAGTCCAGATCTAAGAACCGCAAATTTAGTCAACCTTGCACATTGTATTAGTAGTACAACGACCCCATCTGTTGCATTGAGCTTGACAATTTCGATTAATGATACAACGAAACTTATGGTAAAAATTTTTGTAACCTTTTCTGTTTAAAATGGTTATGGCATTTCGATCGCTCTTTAGCATTTTCCTCATTTATGCGATGAGAAGAATTAAGGATGTATGAGTGCAAACAAATGTATTCCTTTAGCTTAATCCTCTTGCCTTTTCATCGCCTTCGAAAAGGATATCTTACTTACTTAGGTGGCGCTACAGTTCGGGGTGAACCTGGGCCTCAACCAACAAGCCTCTCCATTTAGCTCGGTCTTTAGCTAATTGCCTCCAGTTGCGCACTCCAAGTTGGTCGAGGTCCCCTTAAACTTGTGCGCGCCACCTACGGCGATGATTCCCTGTACTGCGTCGTCCCTCGGGATTAGATTCGAAGGCTCTGCGGGCCGGAGCGTTGATTTCCATTCGCTCTACATGTCCTAGCCATCTCAGACGTCCAATACGCAGTTTTTTGACTAGGTCGATGTCGCTGTACAGCGAAAATCTTACGAAGAAATTTTCTCTCGAAGCGACCAAGGCTATCTTCATCCTCTTTTAATAAAGTCCATGTTTCAGCGCCGTAAAGCAGGACTGAGATGATCAGGGTCTTATACAGAGTCTCCTTAGTTGTTCGAGATAGGGCTTTACTGTTGAATTGCCTTATAAGCCCAAAAAACAGCGATTGGCAAGAGTTATCCTTCGCTTGATTTCTGCGCTGATCTTGTCCTCAGAGTTTATAGCAGAGCCAAGGTAGACAAAGTCCCCTACTACCTCGAAGTTATAGCTGCCCACTGGGACGTTTTGTCCAATTCGTGGTGTTGGCTTTCCCTTCTTGTTGACAGCATGTACTTGGTTTTGCCCTCGTTTATCGCTAAACCTATTTTGGCCGCTTCCGCCTCAATGCTTGCAAACGCACCGGTGACAGCCCGCTGAGTTCTTCCGATAATATCTATCGAAAAGGATATCGATTGGCTAGTTTTCCAACTCGCATACCTTGATGGCATAATGGAAATTATTTGAAAGATATCGCATGATAATGCGACCAATGATGTGAAATCTGCAATACAATAGCTGCAGAAAAGGACGACTTTATCCTTACGTATCTTTATTGCAAAAAATACCACTGAGTGGAACCCAAGAGAGAAATATCTACAATAGCACAAAACTACCGTCCCATAGCCCTTCTGTAAGTTTTATCCGAAGTGAGGAAATAGTCCACTCTATTCGCTGATAACAGTTTTACATATTCGTTGCCTAACTCACGTCCCTGCTCTTCGGCCGTATAAGAGGAATATAAACGTATGTATGTTAGGTTACATTTCAGTGGCAGACTGCAGAATACAACCTCACTTAGGCCAGACTAGGCCAATTGTGGTACCATATGGATCTCTTATCCCCACTCTCATCCACCAGTTGAAGCTTGTTATGAAGCGCTGGAGATGCTGACGTGAGCCAGCTCACATAAATTGTCAAGCATAGCCTTCTTCGAGCGGAGAGGGCCTGGCACTATACTATGGTTTCCTCCTCCTCGTCGTCCATGCAACTTCTGCAGAAATTATTTGCTAAGATGCCCAGTCTGATGCATGCCCATCAATGATGCAATGCCCCGTAATGACACCTACTGTAATTGCAATGAGCCACCTTGTCAGTCCGATAAGACAGTTGGAGCGTTTCCGATTCAGCTTATGCCAGATCTGTCTATTAATGAGGCACGTAGTGGCGCTGGTCCACCCGCGATTGGTCGCGTTAATGGTATTGAGCTTAAGTAGTAGTTTCACTACAGCCGAAATTCGCCTTGCTCGAAGAAATTGGTAGACACATCCCCTGTCTGGCGAGCTCGTCGGCCAAACTATTCCCTGGAGTCTCCCTGTGCCCCGGCACCTAAACTAGATATATTTTGAACTATTTGACCATCTCGTTAAAAGCCAAGCGACAATTTAGGATTGTTTTTGAATTAAATGTAACAGATTCCAGGACTTGATAATAGCTTGACTGTCAGTAAAGATAGAAATATCTGGCCTGGATATCACATTGTACTTCAACCACGACAGGGCTTCTTTAATTGTCATGATCTCAGCCTGGAAGACGCTACAGTGAAGTCTAGTTCTTGGGAGAAGGCACCTCCTCTCACTCCCGACTCTATTTTGGATCAACCTGTGTAGAGCAAATGGATCCCTCTTGTGTCCCTCACTCCCCCTCCCATTCAAGTCTTTAGGGACGCGGATTTTAACGCATCTTCATCTTCTTCCTTTAATCAGCGAGGTTATGATCCGAAAGTAAGGGATCTCACAACCCTCCCACTTCACCGCATTTCTACTGATCCGCTTGAGGGGTTCGCCTATTTGACCTCAGAAAATATCGGCAGCCCCGCCGATTTTGGATCACTCGGTTACTAAGGCTAATGAAATGCCGATGTCGTCGCATTTGTGTGATCCAGACGTTTATATGCCTGCCTTTCCTACATCGCGATGTTTTCGGAACGTACATTAATACTGCCTTTTTAACAGGGTTCAAATGATCTCTTCTTTGAACGTGGCATTACCAGCTAAGCCGGTCCCGCTCTATCTTTTGTTCGATGGTTTCGTTGACGTGAAAGCTTCCTCGGATCTTTGAACTTCTTATTCGATCAAGCTTTGTCACTCCTGCTGTCATGCGAAACATCTTACGCGATGATTGATGCCTTCATTATAGGTTGATATTTGAACTTTTTGCACTTGTGAAGCACTGTTCCATTCAAATAAATGTCTGGAATAGGCCTGAGTGGATTAGGGAGCGGGCAGCACAAGTACTCTGTCTTTTTTGAACTAATGCGATACCCATTTCCCTCCAGAGCGTCCACCCACACATCAAGTGCTCGTTGCAGGGATGTAGGATCCTCACTTATGATGGCTCCATCGTCAGCAAAGAATAACTGATGTACCTTGGGGTCCATCACTTTACCTTCAAGCAGATAATCCAGGACTGTAATAAAGAGCAAAGGACTTAAAACGCTTCCCTGGTGCACCCCGACTTTGATTGGGAACTCTTCGGTTACTCCAGCGTGGCATCTTACTCTTACATGTCCATGATCATCTATACATAGGTTTCTGCAACCCCTCGATGTCTAAGCGCCACCCATATCAGATTTCGTGGTTGTCTGTCGAATGCATTTTTAAAGTCAGCTAATACAATAAGGAATCACGATGTTTTTCCATTATGATCCTTATACTTTGAATTGCATCTGTGGTTGATTTCCCCGCGATAAACCCGCACTGATCATCAGATAGCCGTATAATTTTTCGCAATTGGCCACCTAATACCCGCTTAACGATCTTCATGGTGTGTGACATCAGCTTGATCGAACGGTAGTTATCACAGTTTCGCGTATCACCCTTCCCTTTGTTTACAGAGAGATGGTAGCTTTTCCTCCATTGATTCGGTATTGGATGATCTCTCTTAAGTTTGGAGATGAGAATTCTGAGCCATCTGAATCCGACGTCTTCCATATTTTTCCAGAACTCAGAGGGCATCTCGTCTGGTCCAACCGCTTTTCATTTTTTGGAGTATTTGACCGCCTCACTAACTTCTTCGACAGTAATTTCGGGTATTTCTTCACAGTTAGGGGTGGCTCTTGGAAATTTTAGCCGGGGAAACTGTTCGGTGCTAAAAGTATTTTATCCCGTCTAATCTGGCCTCAATCTATAAGGCATCTGCCCAAAGCTGAAATACACCGCCTACCGAAGACTGTTTATCACATTCCAACAAATCTGCAAGCTGAAACTCATAGATGATAGAGATATTGTGAACTCCATAGTTTCAGTTGAATATCGTAGAAATACCTTTCCCTATTTTATCACCTTTCTTTATTAAAACTGCTCCAGCGAAATAGCGAGTTGCATTCCTCCCGTTAAAAATTTCACCCACAATACGTGTAATGCTTCGAATGCCCAACAGTTCAACCTCAAGCCCAACTTCGGGCGAGCAACATGCATGTGAACTGGTCTACCAACCATAGATGTCAGCTATCGAGCAATATAGGAAATCAAAATCAATTGCCCTGGACATCTCGAAAGTGTTGGATGAAGTCTGGCACAGAGTTTAATTTGTGATCTGACTAGTATTGGAATACAATCGAAACATCACCGACAGAGGTTCAAAAGCTTTTCATCTTAAAACTCAGTTTATATTCTGAAAACAAAAATGAAATCATCAATCCGTCAAATCTGTAGGATCAGCACTAAACTATACTAGGGCTTTGAACGCACTGCGAACTATAAGATCTATTGTGCCACCCCGGTGTTTAGCAGAGAACTGGATTCAGATCAGTAAAGTCCGCCTGAGGTAGAGAAGTCTTTTCCTTGCGACCATGGAGCATTCACAAAGAATATGTTCTGCCGTATCTTTTTGCTCTCCACATAGCCGGCATACTTCTGTTTTGTGCAGATATTACCTGAGTGGGTAATGACCAGTCAAATAGAGCCTGTTAAGGTCTTTAAGTCTGCTTTGCTGAACTCAAGTAGCTTCTTAGCCTTACAACGGTTGAGGTTAATTAACTTTTTTTCTTGCCTTAGGCCCTTGAATTTGGCTCAGTACTCTGCATGACGCTCAGCTTCCCATTGTTTTATTTTGAGGTTTGTGCTACTCCAAAATAGGGTTTAGGACCGACTAGTGGGCAGCTAGCGCCTCTTCTTGCTACGCAGTCTGCTCGTTGATTGCCCCCGAAGCCTTTGTGTCCTGGTATTCAGGCCACAGTGACGGTGTTTTTTGATGCGAGATCTTCGAGTAGATTGAGACAATCCCATACAAGTTTGGATCCCACAGTGTAGGATTTGAGAGCCATAAGTACTGCCTGGCTATTCGAGAAGATGTAAATAGGGGCGCCCTCGACCCTTCTTCGCAGGCATTCTCGTACACAGAGTTCGACTGCATGGACTTCCACCTGAAACACTTTTGGTGATTCCCCAAGCGCTGCTGCACGTTGGAACCTGGTTCCATAAATCCCTGCACCAGTGCTACCATTTTCCAATTAGAATCAAGAGTTCAAGAGTTTGGTAAAGCTACAAGTCCTTCATTCCTCCATGTGTGGCGGTCACCTGTGACCACCTTGAATTTTCTGGAGAACTGGTATTTCTTGAGCATGGTATCTGCGATTTAGAGAATAGAGTCGTTTTGAATGTAGAATCTTCAGATGGCCTGTAAAGTTGCCGATTAAAGGTCCGAAATGTTGGGCAGCCTAAGAGCACTCAGCTTACCTTCCTTTTGTACTGTTTGGTGTAGTGGTGTGAAGCTAAGCATTGCTCCCATTGCTGCCGTGGGCACGTTTGCATTTCTCATGTGATACCCAGACAGGCTAGACGATAGATTTTATTCAACTGTTCCTGAGTTTTACCCTGTAAGGTTTTTGGCCACATGGCCAACAATGCATAACTATGGGTTTGATAATGGCGCTTTACGTCCAGTATATTATCTTGGGCTTAGTCCCCAAGTTTTACCGTGTAGGCGCTGGCACATAAACATTGCTCTTGTCGCGTTCTTAGTAACCTTGTTCAGGTGTGAATTCCAGGTGAGCGTTTTGTCAAGAATAACGCCTAGGTATTTTGCGTGTCTGGATATGTCATATATGTGTAATTTGCTTAAGAATGTGATTCCTTTTCCTAGAAAAGGGTACAAGTATAGTTTTTCCGAAATTGGTAATAAGTCAAATTGAGGGCACCTTGCGTTAGTTAACATCACCACTTTCGCGTCGAAGTTATGAATGAGTTTTTCGAGCCCCTTAAGAAAAACCAAACTAAACTTTGGAGCCACAGTTAGCTTCCAAGCCAAAACTTTGCATTTTGCAGTCCATTCGTTTCTAATCCGTAACCTTTTCCACATTTTAATTCCAAAAACACTTTTTTATATTTTCATAGGAATCCTGCTCACGTTCTCTACATCACTGGCTATGTTCATGACACTGCGAGTCATAATTGGATTTGCATCAATGACCGTCGCCGTGGTTAGTTTTGTACTTGTCGTCGAATTGGTTAGCGGCAAATGGCGAACTATAATTGGTATCCTGAATATCCTACCGGTAGCGATCTCCTACATTCTGACCTCAGGCATTGCTTATTTAACCCGTGACTGGCGTGTTATGCAACTGGTCATATCCGTACCCTGGATTGCGTTGCTATTCATCTGGTAAGTAGATACTGTAGTTATTTTCAAACACTACATCGCAATCACTCATCCGCGCGCCCCAGACTAACCCAAATTCACCAAATCATGCATAAATCATGTGTATGAATCGAAATCAGAGCAACATCGCACTTAAAGTGTGTGGCAGGCGATAAAACCTCCCGGGCAGGTTACCTAGCATTCCACAGCATGGGCTGGGTTGATATTTTATTGTTGCCTAGCTGGAGGTAATGAATTACTGGATTTATTAGAGATTTATCCATGCAGTGATTATTGTTTGTACTACCGTATCTCATATTGATTTATGAGATTTCCAGAGAAACTGCATTCATAAAGTTATTGTTTGGCGGAATTGTGATGAGGAATTCATTAGGAAGTGCTGTTTGCACGATTTCGGTGAGGAAATGACTCCGTGAAGAGGATTTTTCGCCACGATTTCATGCAGTTTCTATTAGTTATGACGTTGAGTGTGGTTTGTTGGTTTTTTGCTTACCACAGTATTATGTGGAAAATTCAACAGATTTTCTCCTATGACGTGCATAGTTTGCTCATCTGGCGGATCTGTTGGCAAAATTATGCATATCCTGACGTGTGGCATATTTCCATTTAATCTGTTCACTAAGTAATGAGTTTCTCGTGTTAGTTTTGCCATTACTTTCCGGCTATCGATCCGCCCTCCAATTAAAAATTACTGCAACAGATTGACGTCTATTACTGAAATGCTGAGTTGCTGAGTAATGTCGATGTTGGAATATTGCGATGTCATGATCTCGTGATGTTGAGTTGTCTAGAAGTTGAAATGTTGAGTGGTTTGGATGCTAAGCAATTGAGATGTTAGTATATAAAGATGTTGACGTCTTGTTGTAGTTATGTGCATTCATTCTTAAAAGTGTCAAAGTATTTTTTGTGCAAAGTCCTCTTCGGCATTTGATATTCATTAAGATCTAAGCCTTGTCATCGTGGTCGTTTTGAAAAAGAAAAAGTCCACCGTGGTCCTTAAAACCTAGGACTTGTTTGTGTTGGCTTGATGCCCAATCACATAGCTATCATTAGACTTCATATTCATTGCAACTTCGGACCCATTTTTAATTTATTTTCCGTCACTATTAACGTTGCTTCATTGCCAATTACGACTGGATGAGACAATTTCTGAATGAGTCAGTTTTGGTCTTAAAATGGCACTTCAACTCAGTTTTACCTACAATCTCTCATATCTCTGTTCGCGTACTTTCGTGATATACAAAATGAAAAACGTCAAATAAAAGAAAATGAAAGAGGATTCTCTCAGTATATTTGAGGTTATGACGTATGTAATGTCTGTTGAGAGCATATTGTTGAAAGTTAACTTACATACTTAAGTCATGTCACCCCTCGAGCATACGGCGACAACAACGCCTACGCGCCATAGTGTTCGGACTTCTGCAATGTGCTTCAACTCTCTCTAACTAATTCAGCTCTAGATTCCTTTCCAACCGTTCTACGCAACGTATGTCTAGGATCACCTCCCGTTCTGCTAGATTGAGCGAGAGAATTCCATTGCATGGCGTATTTGGCAACGGAATTTTTTTCGCGCCATATGGTGTGACTGACCAATCCATTGCCATTTTCTTCGCCGAATTGTGATGTCAATATGTTTCTGACTTGCTCTCGAGTGGAGGTGTTCGTTGGAAATGCAATTAGGTCATCATCATAAGGATGACTCACACTTACTTACTTACTTACTTATGTGGCGCTACAGTCCATGGTGGACCTGGGCCTAAACCAACAATCCTCTCCAGCCAGCCCGCTTACGAGTCAGCTGCCTCCAGTTCCGCACGCCAAGTTGGTCGAGGTCCCACTCCACTTGTTTGCGCTACCTACCGTGAGGTCGTCCTATACCGCGCCATCCATCCGAGGATTCGAAGGCTTTCTTGGCTGGAACATTGTGCTTCATCCTCTCTACATGACCCAGTCATCTTAGTCACTGTATGTGGACTCTTCTGGCTAAGTCGATGTCCTTGTGTAGGCCGTATAATTCAGCGCTGTACCTTCTCCTCCACTCACCGTCTATGCAGATGGGACCAAAAATCACACGAAGGACTTTTATCTCAGAGAGATTATATAGTAAGCTGAAGTGGAATACACGTTGAAATGGAGACGATGCGGGTTCCCAAAACTTACTGACAATTTGATAATTTTTCTGTGGATTCCTTTTTTTTTCGAGTGTAAGGGTGCGGTGAAGGGAATTCGGTAGAAGTGGCCCTACACTCGCTGGTGCGCACCACAGAAAAATCCTTCGATTGTAAAGAATAGACTATGGTAGTATTTCTCGACCTAGAGGGAGCCTTTAACAATGTTGAACTTAAAACAATTATAAGGGTGCGCCCGAGTCTTTGTATTACGGATTCTATTAGCGCTTTAGTTACCCAGTTGTTGAAAAACAAGGTTATCAACTCTGTACTGATCGACGCCGTAGTTCGAAGGCTCGTGAGTAGGTGTACTCCGCAAGGCAGGGGGCTCTCCCCTCTTCTATGGCACCTAGCAGCGAACGAACTGGTTTTAATCCTGGAAGGCGAAAGCTGTAAAGTAGTTGCTTATGAGGACGGCGTTGCTATAGCGTTCTCTGTGAGACACCTCACTACGCTTAGGGATCTTCTACAAAAGAGTCTCTCGTAGTTCTCGAAATGGATTAATGAATGTGGGCTTAGTGTCAACCCATTAAAAATAGAACTGGTCCTCCTCACAAGGAAATATAAAATTCTACCATAGCTTGACACTTGTAGACAAAGCCAAATATTTGGGTCTCATCCTGGACAAAAGACTTAGCTGGAAACCCAATATCCTTGAACGAGTGAAGAAGGCCATTACAACTTAGTACTTCTGTAAGAAATCAATAGGAAATAAGTGAGGACTACAGCCGCTAATTACATACTGCCTCTATGTATCCGTAATCAGACCCATACTAACGTATGGTATGATTGTCTGGTAGAGGGCTTTGGAGAAAGGTGTACATCTAACCTCACTTGGCCGTGTGCATAGGACGGCCTGCGTAAACATCAGTGGAGCACTAGAAATAACTCCAATGGCGGCTCTAGATATTCTTTTGCACCTGCCTCCTACAGATATCTATTGCAAGCAAGTGGCAGTGTATGCAGCCATCCACATGAAGGCTATATCTCAGTGGTCCAGTCTAGGTACAAGACACTCCTCTATCCTCAACAATCTTGAATTGCTTCGACAAGACATCGACTATGTACTTCCACAAATTCTGTTTGATAAAAACTCTGAAACTCGCGTCTCCTCCAGACTTGAATGGGAGGGGGAGCTAGGGACACAAGAGGGATCCGTTTGCTTCTATAGAGATGGATCCAAAACAGAGTCGGGAGAGTGAGGTGTCTTCTCCCAAGAACTAAATATGAATATCCCTTTTTGCCTCCCTAATCACTGCAGCTTCTTCCAGGCGGATATCATGGTAATTAAAGAAGCCTTGTTGTGGCTGAAGTACAATGTGATATCCAGACAGGAAATTACTATCTTTACTGGCAGTCAAGCTACAATTAAGTTCCTGGAATCTCTTGCCTTTAACTCAAAAACAGCCCTTAATTGTCGCTTAGCTCTTAACGAGATGGCCAAATAGTTCAACATTCACCTGATTTGGGTGCCGGGGCACAGGGACATTCAAGAAAACTGCTCGGCTAACAAACCCGCCAAGCAGGGCACTTGTCTACCGATCTCGCCGAGTAAGGCGAGCCTCGGGATGCCTTGCGCTACGGTAAAACTACTACTTAGGCTCAACACCATTAGCGCGACCAATCGCGGGTGGGTTAGCGGCACTACATGCCTCATTACTAAACAGATCTGGCCTAAACTGTGTCAGAAACGGTCCAACTGCCTAATCGGGCTGGCATGGTCGCTCATCGCAACTACTGCAGGTATCATTACGGGGCACTGCATTATCGATAGGCATGCAATCATACTGGGCATCTTAGCAAATGATTTCTGTAGAAGGAGGAGAAAACTATACTACACCACCTTTGCACGTGTCAGGCCCTCTCCCCTTGTAGAAGACGACGCCTAGGAGGCACCCTCTTCGACAATTTAGGCGAGCTAGCCAATGTTAGTATCGGCAGCCTACAACGCTTCATAACAAGCTCCAACTGCTTCCATGGGTAGCTTTCCCTGCGAAAGATAGATCCATGTGGTTTTACAATGGGCCTAGTCTGGCCTAAGTGAGCCTGCCACTCTAATCTAACCCAACCTATCCTTACCATTGTGTAAGGAATATAGCATTCTTCTTAATGAACAGTCCACACACCGAACAGTTTTGATGGGATGTGTTCTTGCAATCGATCTTTTAACTGAAAGTCAAAAAGAAAACCACTTTGTGAGTACTGGGTAGTGAATTTTGTATGACTATGAAGTGCGGTTAGCTCAGTATCTTTAGAGTGAACAAAGGAACTATTGACTGGTGCCGAACTACTATCTGTACGTATGCTATTCGATTATTACCACGTTAAACAAAGCTTGTTTGTTCAAAACAAAATTAAGTATTTCAATAGGGTGTCCGTAATTCTCAACACGTACATAAGTACGCGCCGGTCTTCAAGGTAAATTTATTGGAGAATCCACAAACGTCATTTGAAAACTTATTATTTGCATGGTGTTGGGAGCACCAAACGTTTTTCTTTACTTACTTAATCGTCTTTTGGAGCAAAATTGATCCACGTCATCGTATGTGTATCTGTACGCAAAATAAATAACCAAATTCTTGCATGTTTTGGATTTCAATTGCTTACGTGAAACTTCCAGCTCACAGATTATTCTTGCAAGCTCGTCATCTAATTGGTACTTACTGAGCACGTCTAGATAATTAGGTGACAAATCCTAACTCAGTCGACTGTCGTAAGGAATACTCCATACAATGCGGTGGCTTTGAAAAACACGAAGGATAGGAATGCCTGTACGATTTCGAGACGGAATACTCAAGTATCTCACAATCGCAATCATTCGTAGCTGTCGTAGTTCTACTCATTGTCGGCAGTACTTACCATTCGAGTTATGAAGTCTTGTATCAGCTTCCTCCAGTAACCCTTGTGGCTTGGGCGCCGTATGTACTTACCATTCGAGCTATGAAGTCCTGTAACTTCCTCCAGTAACCTTCGTGGCTTGGACCGTCGCATGGCTCCTTCTTTCTGTTCTCCTTGTTTGGACTTTTTTTTTTTTTTTTGTGCCAAGGATGTATAATCTACATAGATACTAATAGCCCGAGTGCTACTAGCATGCACGATTCTCAAACCTGAGTAATCGGTTCCAGGAATACGCCTACGTACTAAATACACACCCTACACACTTCAACCACTCTCCCCGCGGTACTGCCGTTAGGGGGGGGGGGGGGGGGGGGGGCCGTTTCTTCGCGGGGCCGTTTCTTCGCGGGGCTGGTTAGCAATTATGCTCTAGTCTCCGAGGCCGCCTCTTGGGCCCTTCTTAGGGCATCTGCTCTTCGCAGCGCATTCTGCACACATACTATGAATGAGCAGATCTCCATCCACTCGCCCTCTGATCGTGTCATGTGACTAACACGATTTTCTGGACTTGGCAGGTTTGCTCTGTCTTCTGCAAAGCGTCTGCAGTAGAACACTGCATGCTCCGCGTCCTCCTCTTCGTTTGGACATATTGGACACAGGGGCGAACTATCGTGTCCAAATCTATGGAGGTATTTCCGGTAGCCACCGTGTCCGGACAGGAACTGTGTGAGGTGGTTGTTACAGTTCCCCCTCGCTCTCTCTGTCCATGATTTTATAGTGGGAATGAGCTTGTGGGTCCACCTGGTCCTTGCTTGGACTGAGTAAACCTATTTGTCCTCAGCATCAGCCACACAGTTTCTCAGTAGCGAATGATAAAAAACGAAATATTTAGCATGAGACCTTAGATTTGTCTGATATTCAGATTGTCACGCTCCCGCTATTCTACCTGCCTGGGTAAGCGGATTCCACTGCATGGCGTATTTCGCAATGGAGATGTCGTCGCCCCGTAGGGTGTATCCAATCCACTGCCACTTTCTTCTCCACACAGAGAAGGCCCGTTCTCTGTGTGGCCCGTTCTCAAAAAAATTGTTCGTTGAAGATACGATTGGGCCAAAAGATCCTCAAGATGATTCTTAGACATCTGTTTACGAAGGTTTGCAGCTTGCATTCGATAGTGGTATGCACCTTCCAAGTACTGCTTCCATACAACCGTACTCATTCTACGTTGGAGTAAAACATTCGCAGCTTGGGTCTTAAGCTAAGAACATTGTGGGATGCTCTAGGCACACGTGGTGCAGGACAGTGGAGGAGGAGCCGAGCTCTTTGGGAATGAGTTGGAGGCAGCTCAATAGCATTGCAGAACTCCGAACAAGATAGCACATAGGCATTTTTGACGCCCTATATCCCTCGAGGAGTGCAAGAATTTAAGGAGAAGGTAGATTGTCTGATGATTACTACTGACTTCGGCCTAGGTAAGGCATATACATGTGTAGGTGCATCCAGATTCTAACATTTAGGTTCTTGAGAACATATTTTGACGGATTGCTCTTGAGTTCTACTAATCAATCAGTGTGCCATATTTTCGCTGTTCAAATTTCGGAGGACTAACGGACAGATGTGAGAAATGCATATAATGATTTCGGGACAATATGAGAACCTCTTCAATAGGCAGGGAGTTCCATAGAATTGTCAAAATACAGAAACGACGTCCAGTAAGCTCCTCAAAAATATCTGTCAGTTACACTGTACTCCTTCGCCATATTGTGAATTCCATTTTGGCATATTTCTGAACAGAAATTCATCAAAGTAGGGAAACCTTTTGCTAAGCTACGACATTATATGCACTCAATGTTTTGAGCTAATGGGGTGTTGAAATTTTAAATAGCTTATGTATACATACGATATGAACTTGTTGTGTAAAAATTTCGAAAGCCTGCCTGAGAATTCAAAGTAAAGGAAATCATAAATGCCACTGATACTGAGAATTTTGAAAACAATTTACTGCTCAGATCTATTCAAGCGTATAGCTTGCCTCTTCAAAAGGCATTCCTATCAATTAAAATGCCCATCGCACTTGTCAATGAATCACATACACTTGAATGTCTGCCGCACCTTAAGCCCTAACACCTTATTTTCTACGAATTGAATTCCACAAAGCCATACGACATTTACCCATCACTGACTGCATAGCATCGGGGAAAAATCTAATCCGATCTAATCCGACATCGTCGAGGAAGCCCCTCTCCATCATCATCATCATCATCATCCCGAGCAATCTCTTTGTTCAGTCAACAATAAGAAAATTGTTATCCGATTCAATTGATTTTATTTATTTTCAAATCCTGTGCCCCCCTTTCAAACAGTTCCCAGCAGCTCCCACCACTGTCTCGCTCTCTCTGCACCTCTTTCTAATTGTTTGCCATACAGAAGTTGATACCATTTTCATTTCTCTAATTTATTAAATCAACATGTGTGTGCATCGCACTGTCCTTGCCTCACATACACACACATACATCTAGAATTATATTTATGAACAAATATCCTTACTCTAACTCTGTTCCTTGTTGTTTCTCTTACTCTCTTCCTCTCTCTCTCTCTCTCTCTCCTGCCATAATCAATCACACAGGTATTGTGTACCAGAATCACCCCGATGGCTGTTGGCCCGAGGTCGACTCGATGAATTGGTTGAGCTGATTGAACGTGCGGCAAGGATGAATGGTCGAACGCTTCCATCGAATTATCGGAAATCACTTGAAGCCAATATAAGGGATGCTGCAACGTCGTCATCCCCACCAATGGGTGACAAACAAAGTGAGGCTGAGGCTGGTCATCCAGGTAATGGAACTGCTACTACCATTGCTCCTGCTGTTATACGGACGGACAGTCCTTTGGTTGTTGTCTTCAACAAGCAGTACTGGCGTACAACCGTACTAACTCTGATCGTATGGCTGACATTGATTATCATCTATTTTGGACTGACATTGCATCTGAGCAATCTGGGTGGCAACGTCTATTTGAATACGGTGAGTTGCGACATATGTACACATGAATGTACAGGGTAGGATGCTGGTCAGTATGCATGGTTTGTGAACAGTTCTTGGGATGAGAGTGTAGAATGAAGTTGGAATTTAATTCAAGTGCTGGACACCATGGTAGGTCATTGAATTAAGTTGATGTTCATTTCAGCAATTTGAGGTTATTTTTATGAACTGAATAGAATGCGGAGATTGCGTTTTATGTGACGGTCACTTGCAACTGATTGAATGGAATTTCATTAAGTTTACAGGTTTTAAACGAGGATAGCATGTGTGCTTTATGTTATTTCTTTAATTTTAGAAATTTATTCATATGCGGTCGCTATATGCTGAACTACTCAGAGAATTTTGAAGAAACAACATTTTAAGGACGGTTAGGTTGGGTTAGGTTGGAGGGAAGTGCATCTAAGTGCTTATCACGGGGGCCATTCGGTCCATTGTGTTTCCCTTTGTAGTGTGGAACCTTGTGGAACCTATGCTTAAACGATTATCTGGCGGTCGGTTTTATTGTGAACCAGCATGTGCTCTCTATGAAGCCTATCATGTTCCTTAGTGGGACTTGTATGAGATCTCCTAGTTCGTCAAAAAACCTGTTTCCTACATGACGGAGGCGGTGGTTTTGAAGCTTTGCGCAATCACATAGCAGATGTTTGATTGTTTCTGTCTCATCTATATCTTGACAGCTCCTGCAGTGGTCGGGTGTGTTGACGGCTAATCTAGCAGCCATTATCCCTATCACGCAGTGTCCTATTAGCGCACATGTTAAGATGTGAATCTCTTTTTTATTCATCGCCAAAAAGCTTTTCGTTCTGTTTTCATCCACTGTCGGCCATAAGCTGCGAGGTATGACACAGTCACTTCTGGCGTACCAAGCGAAGTTAATCAGTTCTCTTGCTGGTCTATTTTCCTTTTCAGTTCATCAATTGGAATTTTTACTGACATCCGAGTGTGTTGAAGATCCAATGCTGATCCCTTTTGGCAATTTCATCTGGTGTAAAAGCCAAAGCAAAGGAGAAACTACTCCTCCTTGTGCGGTTTCTCTTGTAACTGTTTTCTTTACGATACTCTCACCTTATTCGGGGTCGATTATTTCGCTCTTAAACATTTCGTCAATCCAGTTGACTATCTCGGTTTTTACTCCTAGTTCAACTAGTTAAGCGTTAATTGATGGTATATTTACGTTGTTAAACGCCCTTTCGATGTCTAAAAATGTGGCTAAAGTATATTCTTTAAAGTGAAGGTTTTTCTCTATGAATGAGACAACATCATGTAGTGCAGTTTCTACATTCTAAGGAAAGTTCACAGGGAAGTACAACAAAATGATGCAATTCCACCTAAGATACTACATACGAACTTCCAAAGTATCTTGTCACTAACAATGTTCCGACCACATGAGCAAAAGGTATTCGAAGAAGCTCTGTCGCGTTTGATCTTCTATCGAAAGCAGTGAGCAACTATCTTTAGCGTCAAGTCCCTGTAATTCAGATTCTAAATCGCTGCTGCTTGTTTGGTTATATTTCCTACAAGCACGTATTGACCTTCTGATTCATAACAGTCGTAATCTTTCAAACGAAACAACTTGTAGTTGATCAGACGTTCTACCCTTTGTTTAGAAGGATCAGTTGTATGTATCGCTTCTAGACAAATTTTATTTCTTATTTTTTACTTTGTTTATGCTCGAACCTTTCCTATAGTCACTTTTGTAAATAATGGACCTACATACTAGTAAGGCTATAAAGGCTAAGGCTGCAACAGTTTCAAAGATTAGCATCCCTGGGTATAACAAAGCCTAGACACAAGAGCCTCAGAGGACATAATTAAGTAGCTGCTCATAGCGTTGTCAATGTCCAATAGAAAACTTAAAACGGACCATGTAATGAAGCAAGGCTCTTGAGTTTTCCCCAAGTTATTATCCAAATGCTCAACACGACAAAGAGCTTTAGATTAAGATTCTAAAGGTCGTATACGGTAGCAAAAAAAATCAAAATCGCTTAGAAAATTTCGCATTGTTTTCTGACTAAGCCTTACGCTATCAAAACATGCATAAATGTCAGTCATTTCTGAAATACCTCCATCCACAACCCCACTTACTTAGTTCCCAGTCGACATACCTATACTAAATTCCTTGAGTGCTACCTCAACACTTATCTCTTTACAACAAATGTGGCTCTACCCCCGTGCAGGGACGGGTTAAGAATATCACTGCAGCGCCCCCCCCCAACAACCAGCGCTTGTCGTAAAAGGCGACTAAGGGGACAAATCAGATCTAGGCAATATAACACCCAAGTGAGCCTAGCGGCACATATACTACCTTAAAAACCCTCCCACAAGTGTGCATGCGAGTCCGTGGGTTGACACGACTGGAGATCACCGGTGTCATAAAAGAAAGATCAAACAATACTAAAACAGGAGCATGCACGTGTCAAACAACAAACACCATCGCAATATGGTGCAAAAAATTGTATTGCAAAACTGTATCATTATGGTAATACTTGCAAAAAGGAAAGGCACTACCCCGCCAGGCACTACCACTGCTGTGCATGGTACTGATCCTGGACCGAGCAGAAATGTTCGGGTCAGAGCTATACGGATTCCGGGGGCTAGCAAAATAATGAAACAGTTTGGACGCAATTTGAGGGTCGCGAGTTGGAACGTTGGAAGCATGACCGGTCGAAGTTACGAGCTGGAAGAGATGATGAATAGAAGGCGGGTGGACATCTTGTGTGTCCAAGAGATGAAATGGAAAAACACCGGGAATCGGGCGCGTTTCTTGGACGTTAGGACAAAAGATTACAAGATGTTCTACTACGGAACGGAAAAGTCTAAGAACGGAATCGGTATCATCCTTGCGACAGAGCTACTTGGTAACGTCTTGAGCATTTCGAAGTCCAGCGACCGTTTGATGTCTCTCAAACTAGTAATACAAGGAGAGGTGTGGAATATTGTCAGTGTATATGCTCCCCACGATGGGTACAATCAGAGAGATAAAGATGCATTTTGGCTAGATTTCCACAATCTCCTTAAGAACATCCCAAAGGAAGAATTTCTATTTGTTGGAGGAGATTTGAATGGACATGTCGGGAAATCAAACGAAGACTATGAAGACTGCCATGGAGGACTAGGATATGGCACCAGGAACCTTCCTGGTGAAGACATCCTAAGCATGTGCAAATCACACGGTCTTATCGTGTTAAATACCATGTTCATCAAACAAAGCCGACACCTGATCACTTACAGCAGTGGTGGAGATGAAACTCAGATTGACTACCATTTGGTAGACAGTTTCATGAAGCCCCGGGTAAAAGATTGCAAAGTGATCCTGGGAGAGGCAATCGCTCGGCAACACCGTCTCCTGCTAACAGAAATTTTTATGAAAACACCGAAGAAAAGCAAACAAACAAGGGTCTCTGAGAAAATCAAGTGGTACAATCTGGACAAAGAAAAAGACGAAGCTTTTGTTTTCGTAATGAAAAATTACCTCTCTCACACCATCAACGGAGCTGAGGATGAAGAGTGCAGAGCACAAAATATGTGGGATTCCCTACAGCGAACTTGCTTAAATAAGGCCAAATCACTGCTAGGAGCTTCAAAAGGCCACCATCAACACGCCAAAGAAACATGGTGGTGGAGTGATGAAGCTAAGAAAGTGATAAATGAGAAGAAAGCGGCTTTCAAAGCTTGGTCAAAGTGCCCCTCTAATAATAATGACGAAAAAGATCGCCTCGAAATGGAATACAGATGCTGCAAGAAAAAAGTGAAGAAGAAGTGCGCCCAGCTTCAAGCAGAGAGTACGGAGGGCCTGTATCGGGAGCTGGAGAAAATATTTTCTCCCGTTGCTGATGCAAACCAGGCTATCCAGGAGCTGCGAAGACACAATATGAACAAGAGCGCCACTATCTTCAAAATAGCCGCCCAAAGAAGGAACAATGCTCAGGAGATTCGTTCGCCAAAGTTCATTAGCAATGCTCATGGCCAGCTTCTTGTGGATGACGACAAAATTCTGCAGAGGTGGCGACAGTATTGTGAAGAGCTTTTAAATGAACAGTTTCCCCGGCTATACTTTCCAAGAGCCACCCCTAACTGTGAAGAAATACCCGACATTACAGTCGAAGAAGTTAGTGAGGCGGTCAAATACTCCAAAAAACGAAAAGCGGTTGGGCCAGACGAAATACCCTCTGAGTTCTGGAAAAAGATGGGAGACATCGGGTTCAGATGGCTGAGAATTCTTGTCTCCAAATTCGTGAGAGGTGATCCAATGCCGAATCAATGGAGGGAAAGTTACCTCCTCCCTGTATACAAAGGGAAGGGTGATACGCGAAACTGTGATAACTACCGTTCGATCAAGCTGATGTCACACACCATGAAGATCGTTGAGCGGGTATTAGGTGGCCGACTGCGAAAAATAATACGGCTATCTGATGATCAGTGCGGGTTTGTCTCGGGTAAATCAACCACAGATGCAATCCAAAGTATAAGGATCATAATGGAAAAACATCGTGATTCCTTAAGGGATTTGCATATTGTATTGGTTGACTTTGAAAAGGCATTCGACAGACAACCACGAGATCTGATATGGGTGGCGCTAAGACATCGAGGGGTTCCAGAAACCTATGTACAGATGATCATGGACATGTACGAAAGAGCAAAGACAAGAGTAAGATGTCCCGCTGGAGTAACCGAAGAGTTCCCAATCAAAGTCGGGGTGCACCAGGGAAGCGTTTTAAGTCCTTTGCTCTTTATTACAGTCCTTGATTATCTGCTTGAAGGTAAAGTGATGGACCCCAAGGTACATCAGTTATTCTTTGCTGACGATGGAGCCATCATAAGTGAGGATCCTACATCCCTGCAACGAGCACTTGATGTGTGGGTGGACGTTTTGGAGGGAAATGGGTATCGCATTAGTTCAAAAAAGACAGAGTACTTGTGCTGCCCGTTCTCTGATCCACTCAGGCCTATTCCAGACATTTATTTGAATGGAACAGTGGTTCCCAAGTGCGAAAAGTTCAAATATCTGGGATCTATGATCAATAGCAAAGCATCTTGTGATGACGACATCAATCATCGTGTAAGCGTAGGGTGGATGAAGTGGCGAGAAAATTCCGCTATCTTCTGTGACAGAAAAATGCCCCCTATGTTGAAAGGAAGGCTCTACACCGCAGTTGTACGTCCAGCGCTCACATACGGTTCACAATGTTGGACGATGTACAAAAAGTATGAGAGTAAATTAACGGCAGCTGAGATGAAGATGCTTCGCATGACAGCAGGAGTGACCAAGCTTGATCGAATAAGAAGTTCGAAGATCCGTGGAAGCTTTCACATCAAGGAAACCATCGTACACAAATTAGAGCGCGACCGGCTCAGCTGGTATTGCCAAGTTCAAAGAAGAGATCATTTGAACCCTGTTAAAAAGGCAATATCTATGCACGTTCCAAAGACATCGCGATGTAGGAAAGGCAGGCCTATAAACGCCTGGATCAGACAAATGCGACGACATCGGCATTTCATTGGCCTCAGTAACCGAGTGATCCAAAATCGGCAGGCCTGCCGATATTTTCTGAGGTCAAATAGGCGAACCCCACAGGCGGATCAGTAGAAATGCAGTGAAGTGGGAGGGCTGTGATCCCTTGTTTTCGGATCATAGCCTCGCTGATAAAAGGAAGAAGAAGAAGAACAAATGTGGCTCTAGTAAGCTAGCTAAAAATGATTCTGCAGGTATAAAGGAGAGTTCAAGAGCGGTGAGCAGTGAACAGTGATTGCTGTGATCAATTAGGAAAAAGAACAATTAAGACTGGGTGTGACTAAATCACTCGTAGGTTAGGTTAGGTTAGTAGATTAACTTTCCAGTTCAGTTTTCTGTCCAAAATCAGACCCAAGTATCTTACGTTATTAAAGCTAATGTAGCTCTCTATTGCTGTAAGAAGCTATAGGTAGGAGCTGGAGTATGAAACCTCAAATCAGTCGATGACTGTACGTGTCAGTCATTAAGCCTATACTACTCTATGGCATGATCGTATTGCGGCCTGCTCTTGATAGGGCTGTCCACCTCACTCAACAATCTAAGGTGCAAGGATCTGCATGCATTTGCATTAGTGGTGCATTGAGAACTACTCCCTCTGTGGCACTGGACATTTTGCTCAACCCGCTACCATTAGATATTTATGGCAAACAGATTGCTGCCAGTGCGGCCATCCGTCTAAAAGCCTCCCCGCAGTGGTCTAGTTATCGCATTTTCCACTCCTCTACTCCCCCACCCCTCGATTCTTGATCTTCTTAACTTCATCCATGAAAATACGGACTACACCCCGCCGAAACTGAAATTTGGCCGAATCTTCCGTACGAGCATAGCTCTCCCCCTGTCGATGGTAGGTTGGTTCACATCTATGCAGATGGCTCTAGACCGATGTTGTTTTCTTCGAAAAACTCAACCTGAGCACCTCATTCCGCCTCACTGATCATTTTAGTGTTTTTCAGGTTGAACTCATTACGATTAAGGAAGCACTTCTTCTTCATCTTCTTCCTATTTTGCCGAGGTTATGATCCAAAAACAAGAGATCATAACCCGCCCACTTCACTGCATTTTTACTCATCCGTGTGTGGGGTTCGCCTGTGATTAAGGAAGCCCTGTCCCGGTTCAAGTCTAATGTACTATCTGTCGGGCATATAAGCATTTTCAAACGGCAATCAAGTCCCTGGAATCGTGTTCCTTCACTTCAAATGCCGCCTTAAATTTTCGTTTGTCTCTACAAGTATGACAGATATGATCACCTATGCTGGCTGAGACATTCCAGTAAACTGCAGAGCGAACGAGCTCCCATACAGGGTACAACTCTAAGGATTTTGCCTGATAGCCAAGCCCTAGGTATGCCCCTAAGCATCTACGAAAACTGAACGCTATTAACAAGACCAACCACAAATGGAAAAATGGCTCAACGTGTCACATTTTGAGACAGATCTGACCTAAGCTGGACCAGAAACGTAGTTGCCGAGTTAAGCAAAAGCGATCATAGATCAGCTACGTTGTCGGTGTCCTCACTGGCTACTGTCTTATAGGCGAACATGCCAAAAACTTGGCCTCTTCTCCAACGACTTCTGCAGGAACTGAAGAGACGAGTGCATCTCCTATGCATTTGTCTAGCCCTGTTGCATAAGAGAATACTTCATGTAGGGGCACCCTTGCTTAACAACCTCGGTAATTTCGCGTCCTTGGGCGTCATGAGCATCCATCGCTTTATCAAAAGCTCCGGTTGGTTTTATTAGTCCTAAGTGATCTAATGGTTAATCCATGGCATCATAATGGAGCTTTACTGGTCTAAGTGTGTCTGACTATCGTCAGACAGCCTAACCTGAGATTAAGTAGAGTTATGCGGTTATCACAAAAAACACTAGTCACCAAGGTAGGCCCATCGTAATCCCTATGGAAACTTCACGGCAAAAAGACCTAAACCAATTCTCCCATGAATTTAATTTCCCTACAGAATTTGATAATGTCATTATTGTGATTCAAGGACCTTACCTCTTCTAGGTTATTGAAGAAGTATCTTCCAACGTACGTTACCCTTGTCATGGCAATGCCTTGGCATTCACAGATTAGGTGTGTTATATTCTCTGAAACATGTATGTCTCTCATCAAACATTCGTGTTTGATAATCCTAGTCTCATAACATGCTTCCTTAATAGACAATGTCCAGAGAGTATTCCTATCACTGTTCTTAGCCCTGACCTTTCTAGTTGTATGATCTCCCCAGATTTCCTGTGGTCTAACATAGGCCACGAGATCTTGGACACCATATGGCCACCTAAGTTGGACCATCGTAGATTAGCCATGTTGATGATTCTATCAAGAATGATTCCCTTGGCCACACACCTTGGTGGTTTAATGCTTCCGATTATGCCACTATGCGGGAGCTCTAGTTGTCCAGCACCTCGGCTTTTTCGTTGCCTCTATATCACAGTTTTCAAGTACCCAACATAATCTGACACGGTTCTGCATACATAATGCCTTAGCCATTGTGCATCAATTCCTGATTATCTCAGATTTGTTGACTTAATACTCTATGGCCTTTATCGCAGCCTGATTGTCAATGTAGATGGCGATATTCTTATTGATCCCATCTCAAGTAATTCCGCAGTTTTTCAAAGAATGGTTGGTTCCTTAGAATTGGCCCCGATAATAATGCACTTAGACGAGAAATAGGCCCACTGTACTGCCGATGTGTAAGATGGGTGGGGCATTCTCTTACTCTAGGAACCATTTGCTTCGTTGCATGAAGGAGTTGATTTTAGCCGTGCAGCCGTTGCCAAGATCATTAAGATTATTAAAAGAGTATTCACCCAGGGTAATCTTCCTAATGTTGGCGAGCGCCGGACCAGTGCAAAAGAAGTAACTTATGGTCTCATCTTCCTCTTCATCCCTACAGCATCCACAATAGACAGATATAGTTTTGAGGTAGTTAAGGATTTTGTCTACCTAGACTCTATGGTGAGCTCCGCTAATGACATCAGTACGGAGATCACACGAAGAATTACTCTTGCCAATCGTTGTTTCTATGGGCTAAAACGGCAATTGAGTAGCAAAGCCCTATCTCGAACTACTAAGGTAACTCTTTATAAGACATTAATCATCCCAGTCCTGCTGTATGGCGCAGAGGCATGGGTTTTGACAAAACCGGATGAGGATGCCCTTGGTTATTTCGAGAGAAAAGTTCTTCGAGCGATCTTTGGTCCCGTCTGCATAGATGGTGAGTGGAGGAGAAGGTACAATGCCGAACTATACGGCCTGTACAAGGACATCGACTTAGCCAGAAGAGTTCACATACAGCGACTAAGATGGCTGGGTCATTTAGAGCGGATGAGGTCTTCGAATCCACCCCGGACGGACGGCGCGGTAGAGGATGACCTCGCGGTAGGTGGCGCAAACAAGTGGCGGGGGACCTCAACCAACTTGGCGTGCGCAACTGGAGGCAACTGGCTCGTAACCGTGCTGGCTGGAGAGGTTTGTTGGTTGAGGCCCAGGTCCACCCCGGACTGTAGCGCCATCTAAGTAAGTAAGTAAGTAAGTAAGTCCTGTCTTGTATTTCAGAAGTCCGATGGACCTAGATTTGTTAAGTGTTAGCCAAAGTTGTCTGGTGGTGTTACATTGACCTAGATGTTGCAATCGGTGATTGGCCACCTTCTCCGCGTCGGCTTGGATAAGGTACTTAAAATGTTGGCGCCTCGATTTGGGTAATACTTATGCTATTTGTACCAAGGGAGCCTTATCGAGTGACATTGTACGCAGCGAATGGTGAGGTTGTACTGACCAGTTATCTCGTTAAGAGATACGCAACAGTTTTTCACTGCCTTAGATCTCGTAGTGCTGGGTGCGAGGAATTTGATGAATGCCTGACTGTCGACATAAATAACAATATCCGATGTTGATAGTGTATTAAAAGCTAGCAAGTCAGCGGCTTTGCGAACCGCGGTAACTTCGGCTTGAAAAACGCTGCAATGGCTTGGAAGATTAAAAGTGAGGTGTATGTCCAGGTCCAAGATTTTGGCACCGACTTCGTCCTTGGTTTTGGACCCGTCTTTGAAATTGACAGCGATTTGTTGTATAGGACATTGCGTTGCGTCCACTCAGTTCCGTCCGGTATTGAGTGCATGTAACCCCTATTGAGTCGTATTCAGTGGGCAGGTGGTCAGTGGAATTGGGGAGATGACAGTGCATCGAAAGTGTTTTGGCGTGTCCCGTGTGTTGCTCCTTCCACTGCTTGGAGCCTCTCAGTCTTATTGCCGAGCTGATAGGCAATTGTTTACTGACGATGTCAATCGGAAGTAGGTGGAGCATGGTTTGAACTGCTACTGTGGGAGAAGTTCTCAGTGCACCAAAGAATGATATTTTCAATTTGCTCTCCGTGTAATCATAGATACAAGGGATCTATTACGTTGTGATTCAGTATATACCTACCCTGAACATTCGAACAGTTATACCAGAGGGCAATAATGGCTACTCAGTGATAATTACCGAGTCATGACTATCAGTGATTGCAATCACAGTCTCACCTCCATTCGCAGATGTATGTACATATATCGGTCCCGAACTTGTCTGTGGATTTCCGGACCTCGATTGTGCAAAGGTCGAACGTTTCTGGTTTAAAGTTAAAAGAGATATTTTAGGTCGTTATATCTGCCTGCCCATGTACTTAGGTGGCGCTTTAGTTCGGGGCGAACCTGGGCCTCAACCAACAATTCTCTTTATTTAGTTCGGTCTGTAGCTAATTGCCTCCAGTTGCACCAAGTTGGACGACGTCCCCTTGAACTTGTGCGCGCCACCTACGGCAAGGAGGCCCTCTACCGCGTCGTCCCTCTGGGTTAGAGTCGAAGACTTCTTGCCCAAATCTAAACCAAATTTTTTTGATGCAGTTTTTTTTTTGGATCTAGAATAAAACATAATTTCTTTTCTTTCAGGCAATTGCAGGTCTCGTTGAAGCATTCTCCATTTGCCTCAGCATCTTCGTAGTTCTCAAGCTCGGCATACGGAGGAACCTAATCGCTTACATGCTCATCTCCGGCATTTGCTGTCTGGCTGTGAACCTAGTTCCGGATGGAAATTTATTTGGCGTCATTGGACTCGCAATGATAGGTAAATTCCATGCACATTTCTCCTTAAAAAGAAAAAAATTACCCGGTACCGTGAAGGCATCAACCTTCTTCCCACGGATCGAACACAATAAATCCGCGTAATTATAATATTTGTTTCTCCCATTTTTTTTTCACCCCCACAGCTAAGTGTGTCATCGGCGCTAATAACGCAATCATACCTACCTTCACCGCCCAGCAGTATCCGACAGTTGTGAGAAATTTTGGTCTGGGAATGGGAAATCTAGCAGCTGGTATTGCGTTGATTATCGTTCCCTACATGTGGCTACTGGTGAGTGTTCTTCGATCGAATTCCAAGTAAGCTCTAACTAACCGGACCTTTCCAAAATTATTTTCCCAGGAACACGTCGCAACCCTATTGCCTATGAGTGTGATGGGAGTATGCGGACTTATCGGAGCCGGTGCCTTGTTGATGATGAAGGACGTACAGCGTGGTGGTGCAGATTGAAGGAGTATAGCCTCATAGATTGTTGTACACTGTGATAAAGGACATCGCACAAAGAATGTCCTCCGAGAGAAAACTTCAATGGGGTACCAGTGATTCAATTTTATTAATTTTAAGTTGTACAGTATTCCCATAGAATTAGCATAGCTATAGGTAGTTATATACGTCTCTATAGAGGCAGACAACAGCTGTAAGTTATAAATAAAGCGAAACTAGTTTGTAAAGTCTGTGATTTGTTTTTGAACTTCAACTGCTGGCTG
This sequence comes from Brachypalpus laphriformis, assembly GCA_945910035.1. NCBI lineage: Eukaryota > Metazoa > Arthropoda > Insecta > Diptera > Syrphidae > Brachypalpus > Brachypalpus laphriformis. Next base: position 13,470,224 of record OX246754.1, on the reverse strand, counting down.
TTGGATTTTTTAGAATGCGATTGTGTTTAATGCCTGCATTTGTGGAATGAGATTGAGCAAATGCGTGATTGGATATGATACGGTGATTTGCTTGTGCAAACATTGAGTATAGTTGCGTGATCGCTAATTGATGGTTTGAAAATTGGTGGTCAGTCTAGAGGCTTGTAAAATTAACATGTTTGCGTGCAAAGCATTTGGAAACTTTTAGCAAGGTTACGACTATGTGGCATAGTTCCTTCGCTGTTGCAGAAAAATACATGCCCCAGCAGAATTACTTTGACCTTCGTCTAAAGTAGAGACATCAAAATGTGTGAACGTTAATCTTTAACAATGTTAAGTCGCATGTGAATGAATGCAGGTTTGCATTCAAAGAAAAAAAGAAAAGAAAATTACGAATGGAACCTTGAAATGGTTGTGGAGCTATCTCGCTAGCTGCGGACTTATGAGCAGTTGAATTAATTTAAAAAAAAACTTGCGACAGTTGCCAACATATTTGCTTTGAAGAGTCATTGTGCGTAGGCGAGTTAGCAGGCAGAACATCATCAAAGGCAAAACAACGAATAGAGATCTGACAGGACAATAAGAATAATACAAAGTGAAATCTAAGCATCCATCCGTCAGTAAAAAGATTTCTGAACAACCATCGTTTTCGAAATACTGAACTTGCTACAAAAAATAAATTTCCCTGCCTGTTCCCAACTAAGTAGCGCAAGACAACAATAGAATACCTTCACAATACCATACCTGCTCCTATCAGAGACAAAGCTGACAGCTAGTTTCAAATCTGAAGGGCCAAATCTGACTGGCCAAAGCCAGTGAAATCTTCTTCAGCTGGTAAAAATGAGGTAGGTACACCGCCAGGGTTATATGATGACTCTTCTGAATGTTAAACAAATATCTGTTTTCTGCATAGGAGATGTAGTCCTGATAGATTACGGGACGCAATTCCTCTATCGTCGACGAAATCTACAAAGCAGCTTGTTGTGGACTAAGGTAAATCGGATTAATAGGTGATCCACACCAGATATAAGGCTAAAGCCCTTTTCTAAGTTAAGAAAAGGAGTGTAGTGCATCTAGACTTAATATTCGTCAGCTGAACTGGAGGCTAAATGATTTTAAATTGATCGTTGATTGAAAATGAGTGTTGGTAACTAATTCACAACCACGTCTAGGGAGAGCGGGTGCTTCGCCTCGTGAACAAAGTCAGTTAACAAAGGAAAGATGCCCAATACACCTTTTAGTTTGCCAACTGCCTAACCCCAGCAATCGCTAATCTTAAGCACTCAGTGGCAAAAGCAAACGAGTCAACTTAAAACCATGAAGAAACGCTTGGCCAAATCGCTGTGCATACTCTCAATGAAACAATAAATTCGACTACGGCTAGGGAAAATGCGAAACTTCATTCTTGTATAAGCAATACTCTGGCACTTAGTGGTTCTGCAAGGAAAAATGTAAGCTAAGCTATCTCGCTTAATGTATACCGAAGCACCACGGGTCGATCGATTAATTCTGAACGTAGTGGAATCATCTCTGAGCTCTCCTTTACTTCCTGACAAGTCCCCTATGACTCTGAAATAAGACTTCTTTTTATTTGTCTGGATAGGAAACGCTGAGTTGGAGCACTCAGCAAACCCTGATATACCCATTTCATTGGAAGTTCTTTGTTTTTCTAAGAAAGTCAACCAATCACTTCAGTGATAAGGAGCTTACAATAGCAGCACTCACCACATCAGCACCGGGCATCTGACACCTGATACGATCAAAGGAAACACGCAGAGACAATATTCCGCAGTGTCGTCGCTTTCTCCACAACCATCCCAGATTGTAGTGTCACTCAAGCCCTGCACTTTAAGTTGATTAGCGAAAGCGAAGTGGTTTTTCAAGACACCTATAAGTTGTCTACAGTCTTTTCTGCTGAGAGACAACAAGAACGCCGCTGATTTCTTACAGACGTTCGGGAGCATACGTTTAGTCAACCTACATCCTGCAGAGTCATGCCACACACAATTGTGTTGGTCAGAGTCCCAGTCGTCAATGGAATTCCTAACCGAGGACGCAGGGAGACCCCACGCAGATTCGGACCCTGAGAAAGCCTCCTCTGAGCTTTGTCTAGCAATCTCATCGGAGATCTCGTGCCCCATGATCCCAATGTGACGTAGGACCCAGATAAGAGACAGAGAATTCAGCCTTGCGACCGATTTCAAAGAATTTTTGGTTTCACGAACTGTTTTGGAAGTGGTTAAAGGGTTACGCAAGCCTGACTGTTACTAAAGACACAAATCATAACGCTCTTCTACCTGTTCTTCACAACATAGTGTATAGCCATTAGGATTGTATGAGTTTCCGCTTGGAAAACAGACGCATATTTACCTGACGAAAAAAGAAGTCTAATGTTGTCGTCTTCCACGAAGAGACTAGCACCAAACCTTGGTCTGGTTTGGGAGCCGTCCGTGAAAATACGACTGCATTCCATTCTTGGCTCAGACTCCGGCCGATGCCAGTCCTGGACACAAGGAAAGTCGACTCTGTATTCTGAAGTTCTGGTGTCATTGCATAAGACGACTTATCCATGAGACCAGAGTCGTAAGATAAGTGTCGCGCAAGTTCATCAAAATTCCAGTGTGGACTATACCAAAAACCAGCCTAAGTCGATGGATGGCTTTGATAGCGCAGCCTATGTTAAAAGTATCAAGAGGAGATAAGCTCAAAAAAGCATCTAGATCAGAGCCAGTCATAGTCGAAAAAGCTCCCGGGCAGGCGAGACAATCCGTTCTTTGAAGTACTTACTCGTGAGCGCCTTCCTTCAAACAACCAACACATACGCGACGAATGGTCTTATCATAGCCGTGTAGATCCAGAGAATATTATTCGGTGATAAGCCCTACATTTTGGCAAAAGCATTCTTACACTGTCAGAAAACTAAGATGTTGGATGCCTTGGATGTTTTCGACTCGATGTGTTTAGCCCAATAAAGTTTTTTTTATCTAGAACCCCACATAGATATTTGACTTCTTTAGGCATGCGGATAGGGAGGCATTTCAGCACTGGCTGAGTCAGACCAGTCTGAATCTTCCTTCTCGTAAAGAGAATAACCTCAGTTTTAAGAGGATTTACCGAGATCCCACTCCTAGTGCACCATTCATCGATCATGTCCAGCGCCGCCTGTGCAGTAGCGCACAAACCGTCACCAGGCATTGCCTAACAGAAATACAGCATCATCATCCACATACACCTGAGCGTAGGCTTTGGAACTATTTAGAGTGTTCAACAGAGAGTCGATCACCATGCACCATAACAGTGGAGACAGAATACCATCTTGCGGACAGCCCCTGCTTAGCCCCGTCATAACATATCGGCCACAATCTGCATCCACTACCAAACTTCTATTCATTAGCATTGCTTAAATTCACAACACTAATATTTAATCTACCCCTTGTTGTGTGGGCGAGTCCCACATGCAGTCAAAAGAACCCTCAATGTCGAAGAAAATGTCCATCACGTAGTCTTTCCTATCAAGCGGCCATTTAATTCTGGCCACTTAAACAGTGGAATATGTATGCGAGAGCATGCTGCCCCTCTGCAACCCCCCTGCTTGGGATCACTGTTGGACTTGGAGTAGGTGCGAGGTTTGGTATATGCAAAGTTTCTTTAAATCCAGGGGAAACATGAAGAATCCATGCGCACAAAAATGCAATACAATTGTTACTCCACAGCACGCAATTCCACGAGCTGTTTCGCATAAAATCCCTCCTGCTGGCGGCGGGCCTCCCAATCCTTCGTCCACACACTGCCCCAAGTAGAAGACGCCTGCCTTGCTACTGGTGGAACGACGAGATCAGGGTACGTAGAGCGGAGTGTCTACGGGCAAGACGCAAAGTACAAAGATCGCGAAACACACCCAACTTTCAGGAGTACCTATCATCCTTTAAGCTGGCGCAAAAACAGTTAAGCAGAGTTATCAAGGAGAGCAAAGCAAGATGTTCAGACAGCTCTGTGATGAAGCTTACGTAGATCTTTGGGGCACGGCGTATAGGATGGTGATGACAAAGCTTAAGGGCGGCAACTCCCCGCAGATAACATGCCCGATAATGCTGAAGTCAATAGTAGAACATCTTTTTCCAAGGAGAGTATCTACTATGTGCGCAATCACCAGAGGAAACTTTACAGAACTTATTCCAGTGATTACAACAGAGGAATTGACAATCGCATCCAACAAGATAGGTGATAACAAGACGCCCGGACCTGATGGCATCCCTAACAATGCAGTGAAAGCCGCTGTTCAAAAATTACCAGACATCTTTATTGCAACAATGCAAAAGTGTTTAGAAGAAGGAATTTTCCCTAATCAATGGAAACTGCAGCATCTTGTTTTATTGCCAAAAGGAAACAAACCCGCAGGAGACCCATCGTCATATCGCCCGATATGCCTACTAGACACAATGGGAAAGATCCTGGAGCGAATCATTTACAACAGATTGCTCTCAATAGCGGAGGAGAAAGGGGCTTTGTCCAACCACCAGTTCAGATTCCGAAAGTCTCGCTCAACAATTGACGCCATTAAAGCTGTAGTTAATATAGCAACGGAAGCAATTGAAGGTGAAAAACGGCGATACGGCACCAAGGAATACTGCGCAGTAGTGACGCTAGATGTCAAAAACGCGTTTAATTCGGTAGACTATAAGAAGATCTCTTGCCAGGATGGATACACCATCTTACCTGTTGCAGATAATGGCGAGCTACTTTACCAACAGGAAACTGAGGTATGATACCGACGAACGAGTGGAGTACTACGATGTTACAGCTGGGGTCCCGCAAGGATCGGTGCTGGGCCCATTACTATAGAACATAATGTACGACGGAGTTTTACGACTACCACTGCCAACTAAAGTGAATATAATTGGATTTGCTGACGACATCGCTGTTGTTACAGTAGCAAAACAAATCAGTGAAGTAGTATCAGCAATAAACGTGGCAATAAGTCAAAGCAAAAGCTGGCTAGGCTCAGCCGGTCTAGAATTAGCTGACCACAAAACTGAAGCTGTTCTAATAACCAGTCGGAAATCTGTGGAATATATGAATGTCCAGTTTGGAACCCAAATCATCAGATCCAAAGAAGCAATCAAATACCTAGGACTAATGCTCGACAATAGACTGCAGTTTAAACAACATGTTGATTATTCGAGCAAAAAAGCGTCACGACTTCAGGCAGCACTCTCAAGGCTAATGCCCAACATTGGAGGACCTGGATACGCTAGGAGGATCCTACTATCCAGAGTTGTCAGCTCAGTCCTTCTTTATGCGGCTCCGGTTTGGGCGGGGGCTCTCGCGACCAAAGAAATACGGAGGAAACTTACATCAGCCTACAGACTCTGCGCTATAAGGACCATAAGTGGTTTTAGAACTATCTCTGACGAAGCAGCCTTTGTCATAGCAGGAAAGGTTCCGATCGACATCCTCGCGAATGAGATGCAGAGAATCTACAATCGGAGAGGCTCGAGTCATCAAGAGGCTAGCGAAAGAAGAAGGGTTATAGAAGAAGAAAAAGCAGCTTCAAGAGCTGTGTGGCAAGATCGATGGGATAATGCGGTTAAAGGCAGATGGACCTATAGATTAATCCCCACCATCGACATTTGGATAAACCGAGCACATGGGAACTGCACCTACCACCTCTCGCAGTTCCTGTTTGGCCATGGAGGTTATCGCAAATATCTTTACCGGTTTGGACACGATAGCTCTCCGTTGTGTCCAGAATGTCCAGACCAGGAGGAAGATACGCAGCATGCAGTCTTCTACTGTAGGCGATTTGCAAACTGGAGAAATGACCTTCCCAGTCCTCCATTCCTCATAAATCATATGGTACGAGTACAATCTGAGGAAAAATGGATGGAAATTTTCGCGTTTATTACGCACGTGCAAATGCAGCTTCAAATTCAAGAAAGAATACGTCGAGAAGCAGAAAGTACAGCATAAATTGCTAACCAGCCTCGCGAAGTAATACCTAACGACAGTCCGGCGGGGAGAGTGGTAGAAGTGTGTAGGGTGTGTGTTTAGTACGTAGGCGTATTCCTGGAATCGATTACTCAGGTTTGCGAATCGTGCATGCTAGTGGCACTCGAGCTATTAGTATCTATGAAGATTACACATCCTTGGCGCAACCAAAAAAAAAAAAAAAACTCCTCATTTTAAACAGTGGAAGTAGTTCCGTTCACATAAGTTGTGTTGCAGATGGCTGTAAATTGCTCTGTGAACAGAGGACTTTGCTTCGTTAGTACAGTCTAATTTATACCTATCATCAACTTCCAAGATAAGATTGTAAAGCGAATCTCTGACAAAAAAAAAAAAATATATTTGGCGCATGAGGCTCTGATTTGAAGATTGATTATCACCAAAAAAAAAAGTGCAAGGGCCTAGCTTCTCGCAACCACTCATGTTGGGTGTGTTAATATTTTTCGTACGAATAGAAGCGACCTACAGTTTAGTGGCGTATCCGAACGGCGATTTGAGAAGTTTTTTCGTGACAACAATACTCTCGGATGTTTGTCAGACGCTCACGAGAGGTGGGACCGTGGAAAACTTTTTGGTGTTTTCTGGGACTCGAACTTGGAACCTCATGCGTAGGGATCCGACACACTAACCACTTACGGCACGGCGCCCACATCTCTGACATACCCCCCATTATTCTCTTCCAGGTTTAAGTCAAAATTAAGGCCACAATAGTCCGCAAACTCCTTCAATTTTGCAAACCATAGATTCCTCCTCTGGATTGTATATTTTGCTATGATTTTTGGCAAACTTTCGTTTGGCATATCAAAGACTTTTAGTAAATAGTCCACGTGTAGCTTGAGGGTCTTAATAAAAAGTGGTGATAGTCCTGATTCAATGGTAATCATGTAGTTAGGTGTGGTTTTAGGTAGGTAGGTAGATAATGTGGCGGTCCAAAAAGAACCCAATTAGCGCTTAAAGTGCGCCGTTTTGTTACCACGGGCTCGTGTCTACCTGTTGTAGTGGCTAGTTAAAGATGATGTTATGTTTAAACCGCCCGTGGAGTTCAGAAAGAGGATAAGTTCTCCAATCCTCCTCATAGTTGCAGGTAACGCTTCCGTTCTTCCATTCTTCTCTGGAAGGGAATTTTGCTAAGAACGATTTTCTGAAGTTGAGTTTGGGTATCGTGTAGTCGGTAGAGGGCGCAACCAGTTCACTTGGAATCGTCTCCAGGACCTTGCCGTGACCATATGGCCTTGTGGTCCAGCATCCATATTATGATGGTTTTAGTTAGCTGAAAACATATTTTTATATTGTATAATACCTCAGCAGTTTTTCTACAGTTGCATACTTTTCATATCCCCACGTTTGCGCTACATACATCATCACCGATTCTGCCGCTGATACGAAAACTTTGTATTTCACGCTGTGTGATACAAGTTTGTTTGAGAACAACTTTTTCCAAGATGCACTTATCGCACTTTTGGCTTTTATGAGTTTATCCCTAAGGTGGCTTTCCATATTCAGATTACTGGTTATCGTGACACTAAGGTACTCTGTCAAAATACCATTTCTCCCTTCTTGATGTTCTACCAGACCCTTTATTAAAGATCATTACTTGTTCAGATTCACCGTCAAATTCCACAACCGGCAGTACTCCTCAAGTCGATTGATTGATAAGTTGCAATGTTTTGGGTGAATATGCAAAAATGATGACATCGTCAGCAAAGAGAAGGGCTTTAATCAAGGTTCCGGCAAAATCTATTCCGCCTGGTAGATAGTCTATCAAATCGTCGGTAAATAGGGCAAAAAGATATGGACTTAGCGGGCATCCTTGTTTTACTCCCATATTTGTCTCAAAACATTCTAAAATGTTAGCTCCGTTCCATACGGCTGATCGATGTCCTCATAGATCCCTCCACTCTCCAAAACCTCTCCAAATTTGGAGGTCATTCCAGCGTTGTACAGTTTATAAAATAAAGCTCTTCTGTCAACTGCATCGAAGGCTGCCTTGAAGTCGACAAAAAACACATATAGTTTCCTTTTGTGATCAAGGAATGTCGCAGCGATACTCTGTAGGATAAAAATATTATCCATAGTTGAATATCCACTTCGAAATCCGGCCTGGAATTCTCTGAGCTTCTTACTATGATTTATCCATTCGCACAGCCGATGACTTAATAGGGATGTAAACACCTTGTAGGAAGCGTTGAGAAAAGAAATCCCACGATAATTGTTTGGATCTGATTGTAGTTTCGTGGTAAATGCCTCAGATGTCTAAGAAGTGATGTCGCTCTCCCTCGCAACGCTTTTTAGCATTACTGCTACTGGACACAATTTAAAATTATTCACCTCCCTTAGCCCGACGTATTTTTCACCTTAAATGCATTTGTAAGGTTTCCCACCTTGGTGTTTATTTTAGATAAGTATTGACGCAACCCATGTTTTATGGTTAACTTAAAGTGGAGACACACACCATGGCGAAACAGCAGTTGAGCTTTAAAGCTCTATTTTTTTTTAAACTGAATTTTAAATTTTTGAGAATTGTCAGTTAATTTTTAACATTTGAAATATTTTTTAACTGACGCTCTGCTTGATTTCTAGCGTATCCATTTATCGTTACAAACGACAAAACATGTTTTCATCGTTTTTGGTGATAATCAATCTTCAAATCAGAACCTCATGCGCCAACCAAACCTAAAAGTTGATTAAGTAATCCGTGCACGGATCTCAAGTTGTACCCACACAAAATAAGAAATCAGAAAAAGAACAAAAAAAAAAGACTCGTTTCGGAGTTGTGGGTCTTAAGAAAGTGAAAAATCACGCAAATAAGATGGTAAATGTCACGTTGTTGGTGGGTTGTTTCTCGGTGGGACTTTCTTTTGTTCAGTTTGGTCTTTCTGTTACGGAGGAGGTAACTATGTTGTGTCGCATCACACGCCCAGATCGAACATGAAGATCATGCAACGGAATTGTTTTCTACGAGTAAGTATTTCACTATTCCAGCCACGCACCGTCAATTACATGCTCCTGTTGAAGAAACGTATTTATGGGATAATCCTGTTGAAGATGGTGATGTCATTTGACTGATAAGTGAGTTCGCCGCATGGATTAAAGATGAATTCAAAATAAAACAAACTTACTCTTGTCAGATGCGTTATGGTTTATAATTTTAACTATTTCTGTGTCGCACGCACGCACTGGGTGTTAAATTTAAATTTAAATCTGATCTTTAATTCATCTTTTGTTGATTTTTTGTAAGAAGTGCTGAGAGGTATTTACCTGAGTCAACTATTAAACATTACGAAACTATTTTCAGTTTAACGTCCTTGAACGAGTAACATCGATTTATGTGCAATTATTTGGCAAATGTTTGTACACTCCTCGACAACTGGTTGACATAACCCCCCTTTGTAATTTGTCCCTAAATGGCCGCGAAAAGTGGTTGAGACAGGATTGTGTTTTTTTTTTTTAATAGAAACATAATTGTGAGTTTTATTACCGTGGATTTGTTTTTAGTGATGCGTACTTTCTCTCTCATTAGAGGGAACCTAGAACCTAGGTACACATTGCACCAAGAGTTGCGGTGTCGCTACGGTGCCGTTGCGGTGCTGTTGCGGTGTAGCTGCGGTGGCGCTGCTGTGCAGTTGCGGTGTGGCTGCGGTGCGACTGCGTGGCGGCTGCGGTGCGGCTGCGGTGCAGCTACGGTGCCGTTGCGGTGCAGCTATGGTGCCGTTGAGGTGCCGTTGCGGTGCAACTGCGATGCAGTTGCGGTGCGGCTGCGGTGCAGTTGCGGTGCAGCTGCAGTTCGGCTGCGGTGCGGCTGCGGTGCGCCTGCGGTGTAAGTACAGTGCCGTTGCGGTGCAGCTGCGGTGCGGACCCCCTTGTGGGTCCAACGGCCTCTACTACGCCTTCGCGCCATCGTGTACGGTGTCTGGCAATGTGTCTGAGTTCTCCCCAACTTTTCCCTAACTGCCGTGCCTCCTTCTCGACTGTTCTGCGCCATGTTCTCCTCGGGCCGCCAGGTCTTCTGCCATCCTGAGTTAGAGGGTTCCATTGCATAGCATGGTTCGCTATGGAGCTGTCACCCTTTCGGAACGTGTGACCAATCCACTGCCACTTCCGCCGTTGGATAGCTGTGCCTATTGGTTCCTGACCCGTTCTCTCGTAAAGGTGTTCATTAGAGATACGATTGGGCCAGAAAATCCTTAAGATATTGCGCAGACACATATTAACGAACGTTTGCAGCTTTCTGGTGATAGTGGTGGTCACTTTCCACGTGCTGCAACCGTATAGCAGCACGGATTCAACGTTGGAGCGGAACAGTCTTATTTTGGTGCTCAAACTGATTGCATTGCTTCGCCATATTTTGGACAACATCCCGAACGCGGACTTTGCTTTGGCGATCCTGTTGGCTATATCCAGTTCGGTTCCACCATCGGTCGAGTCAATACTCCCAAGATATTGGAAATTCTCTACTCTTCTCTCTACCGGTTGTCCAGCAATACATATTTGAGCCGATGAGTTTGTTCCAAGGCTGATAATTTTAGTTTTTGTCATATTCATTTTCAGCCCGACGACACCTGCCTCCCTCTCCATATCTGCTGTCATTTGGTAGAAGTCCATAATTCTGTGGGAAAGTCAGCATACATCGCCTGCGTAGTCAAGATGTTTCAGTTGAGATGTAAGAGGTCATCGAATTCCTCCGTTTCCCGTCGACAAAGCTGCATGAAGCACATCGCTAATCACCAATAGGAATAATATTGGTGAAAGGATACAGCCTTGTCTTACCCCACTTTGGATCTCAAATTCCTCAGACAACCTCCCCCTGTGCAGAACGTGACATTTGGAGCCTTCATATGTAGCTTTGATAATAATAATTAGTTTATCGGGAATGGCTCTCCTGCGTAAGGCACGCCAAATAAACTCCCTGTTGACACTATTGAACGCCTTCTCAAAATCGATGAACAGCAGGTGCAGTGGTGATCGATATTCAACACACTGTTCGATGATAATCCGCAGGGTGTTGGTGTGGTCGGCACAGGAGGATCCAGAGCGGAAACCTGCTTGTTCGGCATCGGGTGTGTCTTCGAGATGTTGTTTGATTCGCTCCAGGATGATTTTAGCTTTTATCTTAGCTACAGCAGGCAGCACGCAGATACCCCTCCAGTTTCGGCACTCCATTAAATTTCCTTTCTTAGGAAGCTTGACGATCATTCCCTTTTTCCACTCGTTAGGAAAGCTCTCAGCTTCCCAAGCTCTATCTATAAGTGGAAGCAGAAGCTCAGCCGATGTTGTGGGCGCTGCTCGTAAGAGCTCTGCTGGAATACCGTCAAGTTCTACCGCTTTGTTGGTTTTGCGTGCCTTGATCGCGGTAATGATCTCATCTTTACTGGGAGTCGTGGTGCGTATTCGGGAGCTTCTCACCTCGGGCATCTCAGTCTGATTTGGGAGCATATCGCTAGCGAATACACGGTTCAAAACCGTAGCAAAATGATCTTTCCATCTCTTGAGCTGGTCCTCATCCGAAATGAGCAAGGAGCCGTCTAGGCTTTTCACTGGGTGTTGGCTGGAGCTGCGACCACCTGTCAGCTCTTTCGTGATTCTGTAGACAGTCCTGCTGTCGCACCTCCGTGCAGCTTCTTCTGCTTCTGTGGCCAGCGCGTTGATGTAGTTGCGCTAGTCACGTCGTACGCTACGCTGAACTTCTCTCATCTTCATGCGATATAGGGACTCTAGATCGCTTCTCCCTCCTGCTGGGGTAGCTGCAACGCGAGCTTTCAACTGTTTTCGTTCGTCAATCCGTCTCCAGGTATCTTCGGAAAGCCACGCCCTATGTCTTCCCTGCGATCGACCGACAATTCTTTCAGCACCAGATGTAAAAACATTTTTCACAGCACACCAATGGTCTTGGATGGTTGCGGGCATTGAGCTGCTGATTGATGATGGTGACGCGTCGTACTCTAGTCCGGAATCTGGCCGTCAAAATCCTATCACCATGAGGCTGCCAGAAAATTAGGCCCTTGCGTGCTGTTGTTGTTAGCAGTAGTCCGACTCCATATTCCCGCGGACTTCCGGATGGTCTTCCAGAATAGAGTAGTACAGTGTTACGCGTTGGAGACTGGTACTCGCCCGCTTCTAACCATCTTACTTCACTTACCCCCAAAATGTCCAGTTTATATCGCATGAATTCGTTTTCCAATTGAAGGAATCTGGCATTGTAAGGACCTTCGCTTCCCGAGTCGAGGAGCGTCTTTACATTCCAGAAACCTATCTTTGTCCGGGTACAATAGCCAAAAGTCGTCAACATGTGATCATTCCTTATCCGAGGCATAGTGTCGGTTTCTGTAGCGAGAAATTTTCGGTAACGCACGTTGCTGGCCCGCGTTACCTAGCCTAGAATCAAGGCCCTAGACAACCCGCACTTACAATTTTAGCCTACACGTATAAGGGTTTATACGTATAGTTTCCCGGGGAGCACCACTAGGAGGTAAAGTAAGCACTTCATCACGAACTTGATTGTTGCGCTACTGGCCCAAGCCAAGTTTTGGGCAGTCAGTAGTTTCCCGATCAATCTCAATGCAGGTCCCCCAAAAACCAGGCATTTACAGAGATAATATTCCGTAGTGTCGCCCCTCTCTCCACAAGCGTCGCAGATTGTAGTGTCATTTAAGCCCAGCAGGTTAAGGTGCTTGGCGAAAGCGAAGTGGTCTGTCAAGACGCCAATAAGTTGTCTGCAGCGTTTTCTGCTGAGAGACAACAATAATACGTTTCGTCAACCTACATCCTGGAGAGTCACGCTGCACACAATTGTATTCGAGTGACCCAATCGTCAATGGAACTCTTAACAGAGGTTGTAGGGGGACCCAACGTGGGTTCGGGACCTGAGAAACCCTACTCTGAGCCTTGTCTGGCAATTTCATCGGAGATCTCGTTCCCCAGGATTCCAGCGTGATCCAGATAAGAGACAGAGTGGTTAATATTTTAAGCAAGGCCTTAAGCGCAACCTAACTGCCACTACAGACACAAATACCACGGCTCTTCCACCTGTTCTTCACAACATAGTTCATGGCCATTAGCACTGCATAAGTTTCCGCTTGGAAAACCGACGCAGAAAAAAGAAGTCTAATGTTTTCGTCTTCCACGAAGACACCAGTGCCAGACCCTTGGCTGGTTTTGGAGCTGTCCGTAAAAATACGACTGCATTCCATTTCTGGCTCAGACTCTGACCGAAGCCAGTCCTGAACACAAGGAAAGTCGACTCTGTATTTACGTATCAGCTGAAGTTCTGGTGTCATTGCATCAGACGACATATCCATTAGACCGGAGTCGTGTGATAAGTGTGGCGCAAGTTCATCAAAATTCGGGTGTGGAGTATACCAAAAACCACACCGCCTAAGACGATGGACGGCTTTGATAGTGTAGCCCATGGTACGAGTATGAGTATCAAGAGGAGGTTAGTTCCTGAATCTGTTTTATTTTGCCTCCGATTCACTTGAATATCCTTCTATGCGCAATCGTCGTATTGTTGCACTGGCACCCCTACCAATAATGCTCAGACCCCTTTCTTTATTTTACATGGGACCAGCTAGGATGGGTGTGGGAATCTTTTCTGCCGTAAAAAGAATTTGAACCCTTCTTTCTTCCGGTTCAAGTTCTTTTTATGGGCCAACAGATTCCCACACCCATCCTAGCTAATCTCTCACTCACTCAAATGCAAAATGGGATGTGATGAATTATCCTTTTCACTCAGGCCACATGCTGGCCCATTTTACGAAGAAGGTATGTACCTACCTACCAATTTGTGGTTGTAGCTCCAAGAAAAAACGTTATAGTACCCTAAAAAGGATAGATCACTCTGAAGACTCCATAGAAGCTTCTTGAAATGTATGTAGGTATCATTATGGAAGATGGACTACCAGACCTTCGTTAGTTCCATTGAGAAAACTACTATAGAAATCGAGAGGCTAGGAAATTAAGCCGTTGTACCGATTTTCCGCAACTATCGTGTCTTACCCTACAACCAAAATACCGGCGTAAACTGTCATTAAAGTTTGACCGCTATTTAGAACTTCTAACAGTTCAAACATCAATCATCTCGAATCTTCAAATTCGAATTCTTGACCACCATGTTATGTTTTTTGCATTCAAACTGCACACAGCACCGATGTCCATGTCACCTCCGATACGATCGCGAAATCTCCATGACTGGTGGCCCAGAGCCACGCTGTTTTACCAGTATGGACACAACAAAAGCTCTTTTACCCCCATCCGGGCCATGCAAACAACAAAAGTAGAAGGAATGTCAGTATAAAACTCAACTAGAGCTACCCAGCCCACATCATTACGCAGTGAAGTACTTACCCAGACGGTCGCATATAACCACGCATTTTCCAAGTGACGAAGACTTCCAGATAGGAATTGAATTTTGTGTAATAGTGGTTTTGAGTCTGTGACTCAGAGTTAAGGGACAAAACAAAAGATTAAACATAGTGACATCGAATAGATACAGTGGATATAGTGAAGGATTAAAATGAATCTTCTGCAAATCACGGTGAGTGTGTATGTGTGTGTGAGTGTGTGCTTGTCGAGAATGCACTTGATTCTTTTTCATAAAAATTATTTTAATGGACAACATCGTAATAAAAACCAGTTCGTGAGATACTTTGTTATGTGACACGGGGACACTGAGTGCTACAGATACAAACCCTGTTTTCACTTTCATTTCAAGTGTATGTACAATTTGTCATAAGATTAAGTCATCGAAGCGATTGAATACCTATGCGCGGTAACGGTTTTGCAATTTTTTGTGGATTAGGATCTGAGAGTCAATACCTAGATACGAGTTATGAAATATTGTTTATTGTCAAAGATATTGTGCATGAAAAGTGATTTAATTAAATAATTGATGCACTTTGCTGTTGCATTTTGCTGTCCAGTTGTGGAACGAACTACCGCATTCGTGCTGCAGATACTCTGGCCAAGATACTTTGCATAATATTAACCGATTTCATGATCGAAATTAATTTCCTTGTAAAAATAAATTGAAAGAAAATAAAAAGTGAGATCGGTGTAGTAGTTTAAATTGTTTTTCTTTTAAGTCTTTCTTTTATAAAAACAAAAAAAAATGAATGTATTGTCTGTAGCGTAATGCAGTGCAAGTACTTGAAGTCCAACAGATCGGATTTCAATTATAAGCCGCATGACCACGATTCGCGTAAAATAATTAATAAATATGATTTGGCGAATAAACTCGTTTCAATGTCCTTGTGCCTGTTTGTTATTATACTTGAAGTCTATACATAGATTGATAGATATACGAGACAGATTCCTTAGCTATTACAATTTTGGATAAAAAATCTATAAAAGCTGAGCTACCGGTTATTAAATCCCACATCTATGTTATTGCCGCGCGTTTGACAACTATTTACTTTTAGCACACGAAAATTACAAAAACATGTTTTTCCCCCAATAGGAGTCTTGTAGGTTTCGTGGTGGTTTTCAGTCTCGTCAAACACTTTTAGCTATCACCGGTTATTAGGTACGAATACCTGACAACTGACATTTGCAACCTCTGTAATAAACTGTCAACGAATTTTGGTTTCAAAACTGTAAAGCAATCATCAACGGCTGTAGTTTTATGCATATATTTTTCATGGCTTGCATTTACTCGTACCATGTCATGGCCTTTTAAATGGCAGAGTTGCAAATAAAACCGCACTTATCACTTGTGCCAAAAATGGAAAATGATTGCATGCACATGGTGTGAAACTGGTGATGAAGTACTATGACTTCATCAACCATTGTCTGCCCTGCTGATGGCATCAAATAAGATAGCATACTAATCATAAATGATTTATTAGGACCTTTGGTTTTGTTTACAGTGTTACTGATCTCTTGTTCCCTAATCCGATTCCAAGTGACTTCAGTACGATTCCCAACAGTCAACTATTCCGCTGAGTTTGGTTTCCCTTTACAGGCTTTTTTTCATTCACGCAACCAAAAGGATACAAGAAGATGCTTACAGGCTCAACAGAAGCCTAATTGCAAGGCCAGTGAGCTTCTTTAATAAGAAGCAATACGATAAATCGAACATGCATACAGCCTGTCTTCAAAAGTTAGCTATCCTATAAGAAGCGGTTAGGCGCACTGTGACCAAAAAATCTGTGTTTCTGTGATTTAATTTGGAGAAGATTTCCTGCTTTTGGCTTAAGAATTTCTAAAGAAGTGTTGGCCTATTAGTATGCTCATTTCATGATAACTCTACTCTTACTTACTTACTTAGGTGGCGCTACAATCCAAGGTGGACATGAAACTCAACCATTAAACCTCTCCAGCCAGCCCAGTTACAAGCCAGCTGCCTCCAGTTGCGCTCGCCAAGTTGGTTGAAGTCCTCCTCCACTTGTTTGCGCCACCTACCGCGAGGTCATCCTCGACTGCGCCGTCCATCAGAGCTGAATTCAAAGCATTTCTGGGCTGGAATATTGGGATCCATTCGCTCTAAATGACCCAGCCATCTTTCTCGCTGCATGTGAACTCTTCTGGCTAAGTTGATGTCATTGTGTAGGCTGTATAGGTCAGCATTGTATCTTTTTCTCCACTCACCGTCTATGTAAACGGGATTGTGGATCACTTACTTACTTACTTAGGTGGCGCTACAGGTCGGGGTGAACCTGGGCCTCAACCAACAAGCCTCTCCATTCAGCTCGGTCTTTAGCTAATTGCCTCCAGTTGCGCACTCCAAGTTGGTCGAGGTCCCCTTGAACTTGTGCGCGCCACCTACGACGATGATTTCCTCTACGGCGTCATCCCTCGGGGTAAGATTCGAAAACTCTGCGGGCCGGAGCGTTGATCTCCATTCGCTCTACATGTCCTAGCCATCTCAGACGTCCAATACGCAGTTTTTTGACTAGGTCGATGTCACTGTACAGCTCGTATAGTTCGTGATTGAATCTTCTCCTCCGAAACCCGTCAACGCAAACGGGACCGAAAATCTTACGAAGAATTTTTCTCTCAAAGCGACCAAGGTTATCTTTATCCTCTTTTAATAAAGTCCATGTTTCAGCGCCGTAAAGCAGGACTGGAATGATCAAGGTCTTATATAGAATCTCCTTAGTTGTTCGAGATAGAGCTTTACTGTTGAATTGCCTTATAAGCCCAAAAAAACAGCGATTGGCAAGAGTTATCCTTCGATTGATTTCTGCGCTGATCTTGTCTGTAGAATTTATAGTAGAGCCAAGGTAGACAAAGTCGACCTCGAAGTTATAGCTATAGCCCACTGTGACGTTTTGTCCAATTCGTCGGTGTTGGCTTTCCCTTCTTGTTGACAGCATATACTTGGTTTTGCCCTCGTTTATCGCTAAACCCATTTTGGCCGCTTCCGCCTCAGTGCTTGTAAACGCACCGGTGACAGCCCACTGAGTTGTTCCGATAATGTCTATATCGTCGGAGTATGCAAGCAGTTGTATAGACTTGTAATAGATTGTGCCTCCGGTGTTGGCTTGTGAGTTCCGCACAATCCGTTCAAGTACAATATTAAAGAAATCACATGACAGCGCGTCACCTTGTCTAAAACCTTTTTCGACATCAAAGGTCTCGGTGAGGTCGTTACCGACCTTGATGGAGCAGCGAGTGTTCTTCATCGTCAGCCTGCACAGACGGACAAGTTTGGCAGGGATGTCAAAACTAGACATGGCTCTATAAAGCTCTTCTCTATAGATACTGTCATAGGCGGCCTTGAAATCGATAAAGAGGTAGTGAGTATCGATTTGGAATTCTTGGGTTTTCTCCAGGATCTGCCGAAGTGTGAAGATTTGATCGATGGATTGTGGATCACCCGGAGAACTTTTCTCTCAAAGTAACCAATGGCATCCTCATCCGGTTTTGATAAAGTCCATGCCTCTGCGACATACAGCAAGACTGGTATAATTAGTGTCTTCTACAGAGTTACCTTAGTAATTCCTTTGTTACTCAATTGCTTCTTTGCTACTCAATTGCCGTTGTAGCCCATAAAGTCAGCGATTGGGAAGGGTAATTCTTCGTTTGATCTCCCCACTGGTGTCATTTACAGAGCTCACCATAGAGCCTAGGTAGACAAAATCCGTTACTACCTCAAAATTATATCTGCCTATTATGGCGTTCTGTCCAAGAGTTCCCCATCGTCACCCTGCACAAAGGGACAAGCTTGGCAGAGATGCCGAGACTAGACATGGCTCTGTATAACTCGTCTCTATGCAGCCTATCATAGGCAACTAAGAGGTGGTGCGTATCGATTTTATATTTATGGGTTTTTTCCAAGATCTGCCGTAGTGTGAATATTTGGTCCACGGAAGACTTTCCTGGCCTTAAACCGCACTGATAAGGACCTATCAGGTTGTTGACGATCGGTTTTAGGCATTCACATAATACGGCAGACAGGATCTTATATGGGATGTTGAGGAGACTTATACCACTGTAGCTGCCGCAGTTCAGAGGATCTCCTTTCTTCAGGATCGGGCAAACGATGCTGAGGTTCCAGTCATCGGGCATACTTTCGGAATATTGGTCACCGTCGCCGTTTAGCAGTCTGCGGAAGTGTTTCTTTCATATCCTCAGCACTGACTGCAATTCTACTATTACCTATATTGCTATTTTCATCCCTAGAGGCTTTGAGACCGGCATGTTTTTTTTACCTTTTGGTAAAATGTTCAAACATCATTCCTGCAATAAAGTCTCTCAATCTCCTCGATCAAGGGCTTCTCATGCTCCTATTTCTTCTTTTTGAAAAGTCGATATTCTTCTTTTCTCCTCCGCTCGTAGGGCTCGCGAGCAGCTCTAATCGACTCGAACAGCGCCGCCTTGTACGCCTCTTGCTTTGCTGCATGTGCTTGCCGGTATTCCTCATCAAACCAGGGGTACTGGGAGAAATCCAGTACATTAGAAGCGACATCTCTGATGGCTTGTTGGCAACGCTACCACTAGTCTTCCACATTTGCTGCTGGCGGCATAAGACTTAGATTGGGATTAAAAGAGACTCGATCGGCAAAGCCTCTGGTGGTTTTTGCGATTGTAGTCGTCCCCACGTCGAACTTCCACACAGTATTTCGTTGATTCCGGTCCATTCTGTACATCCGCATCCGTACCTCGGCTACAACTAGGTAGTGCTCTGAGTCCATGATGTTGGTGGGCGCCATGGCGCAAGTGGTTAGTGTGTCGGATCACTGTGCGTGAGGTTCCAAGTTCAAATCCCAAAAAACACCAACAAGTTTTTTCATGACCCACCTCTCGCGAACCGTCTGAAAAACTTCCGAGAGTATTTTTGTCGTGAGAAAGCTTCTCAAAACAAATTGCCCTTCAGATACGGTACTAAACTGTAGGTCCCTTCTATTCGTGTGAAAAATATAACGCACACAACATGAGTGGTTGCGAGCAGCTAGGCCCTGGCACTTAAAGAGCTGTTGCACCAAGTATTTATTTTTGAGTCTATAATTGCTGCTCGGAAAGTCCGGGCACCTAGAATACTGGAAAGGCGCCTTGCATCGATAGCGATTTGATCGGTTTGGTTGATGGTTTTTCGAGCAAAAGAGAGCCAAGTCCCTTTGTGAATATCAAGACGTGGAAACCGCGTACTAGCTACGACAACATTTCGTCCCACCGCAAAGTCGATTAGCCTGAATCCATTGTCGGATGTGGTGTTGTTCAGACTGCGCTTTTTGACCAAGCTACTAAAGACGTCCTCTGTTCCTAGCTTTGCGTTAAATTCACCCAGGACAGTTTTAACATCATGGCTAGAGCATTGCTCATACGTGTTATCCAAGAGCTGGTAGAAGTCATCCTTCACCGCGTCGACAATTTTCTCATGAGGGGATTGAGCGCATATTAGGCTAATGTTGGCAAATTTAGCCTTGATATGGATGGTCATCAGGAGCTCGTTCACATGCCGGAAAATCAAGACTTCTTACCCTAGTCTGCCTCTAATAACAAATCTGCACCCGAATAGACGCTGTCCTTGTTGTCTGTAGCAATCGCCCTTGCTGTCCTTGTTGTCTGTAGCAACCGCCGTAGTAGATGCCACAGTTTTTCATCTTCCTTTTGCCCGGCCCATCCCATCGCGCTTCTGAAATGGCGATAATGTCTGCTTTGCAGCTTTCTATGGCCTCCGCAACTTGTACGGTTGCACGTGGTTTGTAGAGGGACCTAACATTCTACGTGAAGACACGAAGATCGTTGTCCTTTTTACGTTTGCAAAGGTCATCAACAGTAAAATCATCCTTATTTGAGGCTGATGGTAAGCGGTGTTTTTTTACGTGGTAGGGAAGGTAACCCGACGACGGCACAACCCCCAACCTGGAGGGCCAGTTCCTTTTGTTACACCCCTATGTACGCGAGGCCGGGCGCACCGGTGCTAGTAGTCCACTACTGGGGTATGAACGCTGCAGTTGGCCCATTAGGGCTCCTCCGCCACCATCTCTATTCCAAGGTCCTGACTAACCTTGGAAATTCCTTACCGACGTGTAATCCGAATATGTCGAAACAGCTCGCGCAAGGTGTTCACTAAATTCAACCTAACTGGAACTGTAGACGCCACCGTTAGCTGCGTCTAGGGAATTCGTCCGCTGCCATCTTGAACAAGAAGAAGTGCTCCAGAGAGAGAGCACTCTTCTCCCCCTTTCTCATCTACTGTCGCCAAAAATCCTCCAAACGGGCTTGGCTACCCATTTGTTTGATCAAGGTACTAGGCAAACACTTATCACTGATCTTAATTTCAACTGGATGACCGAAAATACGGCGTCTTTGTAAAAATTGTTAGCACTGCAAAACTACATCGATTTGGATGATTCCTTTGCAAAATGAAGAAGATAGCCCTTAAGGATTCCTAAAAGAACTCCTTTTCGAATTCGTTAAAGTTTGCATGTATTTGATACTTCTTGAAAATTCTATCTACAAGTAGGAGTAGAGAGTGGTATTCTAGAAATACCTTCGTAGGAATAGGAAACGCTCGACTGGAACACTCAGACGCAACTGGTCCATTGTACTACCAGAGAGCAAACCCTGTTTACCCATTTTATTGGAATTTACTTGTCTTTCTAAAAATGCCAAGCAAGCACTTCAGTGAAGAGGAGCTTACAGTACCAGCACTCACCACATCAGCACCAAGGATCTGCTACCTGATACGAGCAAAGGCCGGACACTTGCAGAGATATTGTTCCGCAGTGTCGTCGCTCTTTCCACAAGTGTAGCAGATTGTAGTGTCACTTAAGCCCAGCACGTTGAAGTGCTTGTCGAAAGCGAAGTGGCCTGCCAAGACGTCAATAAGTTATCTACAGCCTTTTGTGCTAAGATACAGCAAGAATGCAGCTAATTTCTTACAGACGTCCGGGTGCATTCGTTTAGATAGCTTACATCCTGGAGAGTCATGCTGCACACAATTGTGTTCATAAGAGACCCATTCGTCAATGGAAGCCCTAACCGAGGGCGCAGGGAGACCCATGAGAAAGCTTCCTCTGAGCCTTGTCTAGCAATCTCTTTGGAGATCTCATTCCCCAGGATCACACTGTGACCTGGGACCAAGATAAGAGATAGAAGTTCAAAGAGTTTTAGGTCTCTCGAACTATTTTGGAAGTGATTAAGGGTTAAGCAAGGCCTTAAGCGCAGCATGACTGTCAGCACAGACATACCTTACAATATTGTTTATACCAACGAAAGATGATTTTGGATTATGAAAATCATGTATGGTTTACCATATCGGCTTTACCTTTACCTATGAGGATCGTTAACCTTTTACTATTCAGTGACTAATAACGCTGTGTGACAGCGATCTTCTACTGAGTGCAGCAATATAATAAAAATTTAATTTGCATCGATACCCATCTATATACCAATTTACTTCGTATGCTGTGAGCCCGGCATTAGACACGCTGTATTAACTTTTAATAATGTTGAAACCATTTTGTTAAAAGAGAATACCTGTGGCATTGTCCTAATAAAGTGTCATATTCATATGCTAAAAATCAGTATTGCAAATCTACTATACATCCCTCCCTGCTACCTGCCAAAAACACGACTTAATGGTGTCGACTTAAACTATGCCATGGCATTAAATTAGTTTTGGTCATATTGCATTTTCATATCAAGACAATTTTAATTAAAACCCTAAAGTGGTGTCCCAAATTATGCAATTTCAAATGATTTAAGCCTCCGAAACCAATCGGCAAATTATAATTGTTTACAGCCGGTGAATAACCAGTCACTTACTTACACTTACTAGGGCCAACTCATACCTACTTGAGATTGTTATCGCCTCGCACCGGCTAAATACTCTATGAATGTGTTTACAATTGAATTCGCAGAAACAGTCTAATGAAAGAAATACCACACGTACCACAAATGAAAGTAAAAACAGGCCAACAAGATACAAGTCAGTGATTTCGGCAAAATGTCAAGGCCAACATTGAGTATCACTAAGTATCTGTAAATTAATCTTGATTTTTGCCTCATTATTTCAAGCCAATTAGTTCAGAATACGATCGCAATTTTGTGATTTGAAATTTCAACCACCACTCAGCCGGAGGAAGTGCCAACTGAGGCGTGGTTAAGTTTGCGTGATATTCAAAGATATACCAAGCAACTTGTTACAACAGCATTTTTGTTGTTAATCTTTTGTATCTCATGAACTTACAGTTTTGAGAAATTGTTGGCAATTGTTAAAGTTTATGATGGTTGAAGTAGTAACTCCTTGCCCTAAGCTGTGGATTGGGAATCATCTTGATCGCTGACATTTATGAAGTGGTCAATAAATTTCAGGTGACTTTAAACTTGCGGTTACTATGGTGTTTGTGGTTGGCTTTCTCTTCAGGTGCTGCACTGGAAAAAGACTTAACGGAAAATCTATTTATAATAATTGATTGTATCTATAAATTTATGTACTGAGTGCTTATATAGGCACAATCTAGCAAGTTAGATTAAATACTAATATGCAATTACGATTACTATTCAATACCCTCATACATTTGTGTATTTATTATATATGGATTAGGTTGTTGACCTGCATCATTTGAATTCCCGTAGAAGCTTAGTTATGTTGAAATAATGAAAAAAGAAACTTTGCTGATAAAACTAACCCGACCCGACCCGACCTTCCCATCTTATGTTCTCTATGCAACCTACAAGGTGCATTTCAAAGCAAACAGGCCCCTTTTTTTGAATAAGAACAACAAAAAGGTTTTCTTTGGCGAAAGCGATGTATTTTATTCGACATAGTAAGTTAGTAAGGGACTTTGTCTACCTTGGCTCTGCTATAAACTCGGAAAACAACATCAGCGCAGAAATCAAGCGAAGAACAACTCTTGCCAATCGCTGTTTTTTTTGGACTTATAAAGCAAGTCGACAGTAACCCTATCTCGAACAACTAAGGAGACTCTGTATAAGACCCTGATCATCCCAGGCCCTCTTTATAGCGGAGAAACATTGACTTTATTGAAAGCTGATAAAGGTATCCTTGGTCGCTTCGAGAGAAAAATTCTTCGTACGATTTTCGGTCCCGTTTGCGTTGACGGGTTTTGGAGGAGAATATTCAATAACAAACTATACGAGCTGTACAGTGACATCGACCTGGTCAAAAAACTGCGTATTGGACAACTGAGATCACTAGGACATGTAGAGCGAATGGACACCAACGCTCCGGCCCACAGAGTCTTCGAATCTAATCCCGAGGGACGACGCAGTAGAGGGAATCATCGCCGTAGGTGGTGCGCACAAGTTCAATGGGATCTTGACTAAATTGGAGTGCGCAACTGGAGGCAATTAGCTAAAGACCGAGCTAAATGGAGAGGCTTGTTGGTTGAAGCCCAGGTTCACCCCGAACTATAGCGCTACCTAAGTAAGTAAGTAAGTAACTATTAGGGACAAATGTCTGCCAAGATTCAACTTCACTTAAAACTTCAAGGTTACATTCCCAGGTCGCAATTACTGGAAACAGAACAAACCTACATTTGACAATAACTCTCATGTATGATACATAGATGGATCCAAGACAGATGAAGGAGTTGGGGCTGGAGTATACGGCGTTACTACGAAAAAGTAACTCCGTCTAGGGAATTCGTCCGCTGCCGCCTGGAACTGGAATAGGTGCTCTAGTGGAAAAGCACTCTTCCCCCCTCTCTCATCTGCCGCCAAGAATCCGCCAAACGGGGTTGGTTACCCACTTCTTGGATTAAGGTACTAGGCACCCGGCTGTCACCGCGTGGAGGTTGAGAGTAGGAGTTGGTAGGCCTCAGCTGAGTGAAAACGCTTGTGTTTTCATATAATCGCATGCACTACCGTTTGACCAGCCCGTAATAGTTATACCTAATAGTTCATTGTTGTTGAGTTCATACGCAATATCCGAACGAACTAGTTTTGAATTTGAGTTATCTTCTGCGATGAGCATAAAGGCATAAACCATAGCTCTTTCTTTATATGAAGATGTAGAGGTGGTAGGTTTAGAATAACATCCAGGGTTGCAGTACGTGCAGTTTTCATTGCACCTGTTGGGCATACACAGGCTAGTCTTTATAGTCTATTGAGCCTGTCCTGTGTAGACCTTTGCTTTGTTTTTTGCCGTCATACTGATGCTGCATATGTGACAATTGGCTTTGCTGTTGACGTGTAGAGCCATAGCATTTAATAATAATACTATTGCTGTGTAATTTCTTTGTAAAACTAAAATTATGTTTTAAAAAATGTATCTATCTCTCTATCAAGGACCACAGACCAGTCTAAGCACTTACCTTTCGAATTTTTCAGGGTGTGCTTTTGTGTGATTTCGTAGTGTCTAACATTAAATTATTGGGCGCCGTGGCGCAAGTGGTTAGTGTGTCGGAGGTTCCAAGTTCGAATCCCAGAAAACACCAAAGAGCTTTTCACGGTCCCACCTCTCGCGACGTCTGACTTGTCACATTGTCATTGTATTGTTGTCACGAGAAAACTTCTCAAAAATAAATTGCCCTTTGGGATACGCCACTTAACTGTAGGTCCCTTCCGTTCGTGTGAAAAATATAACGCGCACAACACGAGTGGTTGCGAGAGGCTAGGTCCAGGCACTTAAAGAGCTGTTGCACGATGGGAAACTCGCTGATCTAACAAAGTCGGTAAGAAAATTACCGATCCGTTCGATTTTAGGACAGTTCTAAGACAATGTGACGCGCTATCATGCGATCTCTTTAACATAGTACTTGTGAAAATTGTACGAAACTCACAAACTAACAATCTTTTACAAGTATGTGCAACTACTCACTTACGCGGTTGACATTGATATAGTCGAAAGAACTCAGCGGGCCATCAGGGGGGCATTTGCGAGTATTGCGATGAAAGCAGCAAAGATGGGTTTAGCGGTCAATGAAAGCAAAATACAAAATATATGCTGTCTACAAAATAGGACACGCAACATCGGGGTCTTGCACAAAACGCCACAAAAGAGATATACCATAATTCTGTGGTAGTAAAGGATTTTGCCTACATAGGCCCTATGGTGAGCTCCGCAAATGACATCATTGGGGAGATCAAACGAAGAATTATTCTTGCCAATCGCTGGTTTTATGGGCTAAAATGGCAATTGAGTAGCAAAATAGCAAAAGAAAAGGAATTACTGAGGTAACTCTGTATAAAACACTAATCATCGCAGTCCTGCTGGATGGCGCTGAGGCATGGCCTTTATCAAAACCGGATGAGGATGCCATTGGTTAATTTGAGAGAAAGGTTCTTCGGATGATCCACAGTCCCGTTTACATAGACGGCGTGTGGAGGAAAAGATACAATGCTGACCTATACGGCCTACACAATGACATCTACTTAGCCAGAAGAATTCGAATACAGCGAGCAAGATGGCTGGGTCAGGTAGAGCGAATGGAGCCCAATCTTCCAGCCCGGAAAATCTTCAAATCCACCCCGGATGGACGGTGAAGTAGGGGCGACGTCGCCATAGGTAGCACAAACAACTGTTGGGGACCTTAACCAATTTGGCATGCGCAACTGGAGGCAGCTGACTCATAACTGGCCTGGCTGGAGAAGTATGCTGGTTGAGCCTTGAGACCCATGTCCACCCCAGACTGTAACGCCACCTAGGTTAGGTTAGGTAGATGGGTGCCTTGTGACAAAGAGTCACTGCTCACTCAAACCAGCAGTACGGATCCATTGTGCCCAATTATTTAACCCTGGAAACGCTGTAACGATAGTCCGCTCTTAAAACCATCCAGATAGTGATATGAATCTCAGAAGGTCCTCCAGCACCGAGAAGAAGTAACTACCAAGAGTCCTCATTCTTCTGACAGATAGGATAGGACAGTCACACATCAAGTGACGAACAGATTCAATTTGTTCTTTATCACTGCACATTCTACAATAGTCGTTATGCAGCACACCGAGTCACTCCACGTGAATGTCAATGGCACAATGTCCAGTAATTATGCCAGAAATGACCCATGCTTTATAACGACTAAGTTTAACCAGAGAGGTTGATCTCTTCTTGCTGTAGGCCGGCAATAGCGCACTGGCCGTTGAGTATGTTTCCAGATGAACTCTTATTTACTTACTTAGGTGGCGCTACAGTTCGGGGTGAACCTGGGCCTCAACCAACAAGCCTCTCCATTTAGCTCGGTCTTTAGGTAATTGCCTCCAGTTGCGCACTCCAAGTTGGTCGAGGTCCCCTTGAACTTGTGCGCGCCACCTATGGCGACGATTCCCTCTACTGCGTCGTCCCTCGGGATTAGATTCGAAGACTCTGCGGGCCGGAGCGTTAGTGTCCATTCGCTCTACATGTGTTAGCCATCTCAGACGTCCAATACGCAGTTTTTTGACTAGGTCGATGTCGCTGTACAGCTCGTATAGTTCGTGATTGAATCTTCTCCTCCAAAACCCGTCAACGCAAACGGGACCGAAAATCTTACGAAGAATTTTTCTCTCGAAGCGACCAAGGATATCTTCATCCTCTTTTGATAAAGTCCATGTTTCAGCGCCATAAAGCAGGACTAGGATGATCAGGGTCTTATACAGAGTCTCCTTAGTAGTTCGAGATAGGGCTTTACTGTTGGATTGCCTTATAAGCCCAAAAAAACAGCGATTGGCAAGAGTTATTCTTCGCTTGATTTCTGCGCTGATGTTGTTCTCAGAGTTTATAGCAGAGCCAAGGTAGACAAAGTCCCTTACTACCTCGAAGTTATAGCTGCCCACTGTGACGTTTTCCGGTCCAATTTGTGACGGTCCAATCAGGCTGTTGATAAAAGGTTTCAGGCGTTCACACAATATCGCAGAAAAGATCTTGTATGCGATGTTAAGGAGACTGATGCCTCTATAATTGGCGCAGTTGAGGGGGTCTCTTTTCTTATTGATCGGGCAAACGATGCTGAGGTTACATTTATCAGGCATACACTCATCTGACCAAATCTTAGAGATGAGTTGGTGTATGCCCTCTACCAATTCATCCCCAGCTGCCTTGAAAAGTTCGGCCGGTAAGCCGTCAGGTCCAGCAGCCTTGTTGGATTTTAGCTTGGATATTGCTATCCTCACTTCGTTTTGGTCAGGTGGACGGAAATTTTGACTATCATCGTCCATGTTGAATGGTTGATTCTGACTGACAGCGGGATGTTGATCTTCGTCAATGTTATACAGTCTGCAGAAGTAGTTTTTCCATATTCTCAGCACCGACTGTGATTCTACTACGAGGTTTCCATTTTCATCTCTACAGATGTCTGTATGGTATTGCTTCTCTTCTCTGACACGTTCCTTTTACCTTTTGGTAAAACTTCCGTACATTCTTCCTGGAGTATAAACTCTCGATATTCTCAAACGCGCGCTTCTCATTCTCTTTCTTCTTCTTTTGGAGAAGCCGATGTTCTTCCCGTCTCTTTTGCTCGTAGAGCTCACGAGCAGCTGTGATTTTCCTTTGCAGCGCCGCTTTGTATGCTTCTTGTTTTGCTCCATGCATTCGCCGGCATTCTTCGTCAAACCAGGGGTTTCGCGGTGGTGGGCGAGCGAGACCCAGCACAACAGTCGCGGCGTTTCTGATGGCATGTTGGCAGCGTTGCCACTGGTCTTCGGCACTTGATGCTGGCAGCAAAGGGGTGATTGAGAGATTTCAGGATACGCGTTCAGCGAAGAGTCTGGCGGTCTCTTGCGATTGTAGCTTTTCGACGTTAAATTTTCTCACAGTGATCCTTCTTTGTTGCTCAGATTGGGATATCCGCATTCGTACCTTGGCTACAACAAGGTAATGATCTGAGTCTATGTTGGCCGCTCGGAAGGTCCGGACATCCAGAATACTGGAGGCATGCCTTGCGTCGATCGCAATATGATCAATTTGGTTGATCGTTACATGATCATTGGACCGCCATGTCTGCTTATGAATATCGAGATGAGGAAACCATGTGCTTGCTATTGTGACATTCATCAATTAGCCTTAGTCCGTTATCAGACGTGGTGTCGTGTAGGCTATGCTTACCGACTGCCCTACCAAAGACGTCCTCCTTTTCTATTTTGGCGTTAAAATCGCCCAATACGATTTTAACGTCGTATTTAGGACATTGCTCGTATGTTTTGTCGAGGAGCTCGTAGAAACACTCTTTGGTGGCAGGGTCCTTTTCTTCCGTGGGGGCATGAACACGTATTAGGCTTATGTTAGCGAATTTAACCTTGATCCGGATAGTCATAATACGCTTGCTCACGTGTCGGAAGCTTAAGACTTCTTGCCTAAGTCTGCCGCGTATGACAAATCCGCATCCGAATAAGCGTTGTCTGTTGCCTCTGTAGCAATCACCGTAGTAGATGTCACAGTTGTTCATCCTCTTTTTGCCCGGCCTATCCCATCGGACTTCCTGGATGGCGGTAATATCTGCTTTATAGCAGTCTAGGGCCTCTGCTAGTTGTTCGGCTGCACGTGGTCTGTAAAGGGACAGAACATTCCACGTACAGATCCGAAGGTCGTTGTCCTTATTTCGTTTGCTGGGGTCGTCATTAGTTGAGTCATCCTTATGCGAGGCTTTTGGTTGTTTTGGAACCACATGTTTTTTACGTGGTAGGGAAGTTACCCCGACGGCACAACCCCCAACTTGGAGGGCCAGTTCCTTAATTATTCCCCTAGGACGAGGGGCCGGTACACCGGTGCCAGTAGTCCACTACGGGAGTATGAGGGCTGCCGTTGGCCCATTAAGGGCTCCTCCGCCACCATCTCTATTCCAATGTCCTGACCAACATTGGAAATTCCTTCCCGACCTGTGATCTGAATACGTCAAAGCAGCTCGCGCAAGGTATTCACTAAGTTCAACCCAACTGGAACTATAGACGCCACCGTTGACTCCGTCTAGGGAAGAAGTGCTCTAGTGAGAAAAGCACTCTTCCCCCCCTCTCTCATCTGCTGCCGCCAAGAATCCTCCAAACGGGGTTGGTTACCCATTTCTTGGATTAAGGTACTAGGCACCCGGCTGTCACCGCATGGAGGTTGAGAGTAGGAGTTGGTAGGCCTCAGCTGAGTGAAAACGCTTGTGTTTTCATATGATCGCATGCACTACCGTTTGACCAACCAGATGAACTCTGGGAGTGGTTTATTCTTTGGGCTTCACAATAAACTCCGGCCCCCGTGCCAAGGTCCATCTTAGAACCGTCGGTATAGAAAGCCAACTCCTTTTTCTTCATGGTTCTTCCGTTCTTCCAGTATATTCTGTGTAACGTCACCTAAGTAAGTAAGTAAGTAAGTTCTTGGAATCTGGGATATTCCACTTAGATAATTAGTAGAAGATTTTACCAAAAAGCTTTTAGATATAGACGTTGCAGACATTCACTTCTAAGCAATCTTAAAGATAAAAACAATATTTTCATGCGAAATCATATTTTTCATATTTATCCATCAAATCCATCTAATGATAACGATTCTTCAATATTGCATATAACTTCTCATACTCAACCTAATTATTTGAGGTAAATGGTTAGGAATTCTACTGGCTAGAGATTGTACTGAGTGGAGGATATAAACGAGAACAAACAGTAATCACACTGCTGACTGTGCAAAGAGAACCACATTTTTGAAAACGAGTTATGATTCACGTTACACTTCGAATTTACTTTCTTCTCAGTGTACCTATGTAACACATACGAGTATAGTACAATTCCTAAGAAACCAAGATTATTTTTAAGTGCTGGCGCTCGTTCCTTTCCGTTCAAACGATATAATATAGTCTCACCCAACTCAGGCGCATTGACTTTTTTTACAGATGGGAAAATCAAGGTCCCCACCATTCAGTTCATGGAATATCTCAACTAAAAACTACAAAAGACTCACTTAGCCTCTAATCACTACTCTCAGAATCAAGTCCAATAAAGCACTCAAGCGTACTATGGCGTATACGTGATATTTTACCAACAATCATTTCTATTTTAAGTTCTCACAACATAAACCACATTCCAAATGACTCCATCACTCGCAACACACAGTTAGAGTGCATTCCATTTCAATCGTGACTGATTTCTTTCAACCCGCTTGAATTTTCTTTTGAAATACCTACTCTCCCACCCATAAATGTGAGGACGCGTATACTATTGTAAATTGCAGCAAAAGGCCGCAAATAAAAACTTAGCAATTAAATTTGTTCCAATAGACATGTATAGGTCGAGTTGGTATCCATGGACGACTAGCCCGCGAATAGCAAATAAAGTCGACTGTCCAGCTTCGATAAAAGTCGTCGACCTTGATGGTGTGACTTCGTTACGATTTCATAATTACTCCCCGATTTGCAATTGAAGTCGATTTTCTTTCTCCACCGGGTGTTGATGGTGGCTTTTCCCTGCTCCTACCATGAGTATAGATTGCCGCCTTCGCCTTTTATGGGTGGAAGCTGTCATACGTGTCAATACAAAACAAACCGGCTTTGTACACTTTTTTTCTTATTTTGTATCTTTGCGACAATATTTCTACCCAACTGTAGTTATTTTTTTGCCAACAATAATCTTGGTTAGCTGGTTTTCAATTAATAACAGAAAAACTAAAACAAATGCGGTTGGGTTGGTCTAGAATGATGGCTTAAGTATGCGACAATCACAACATGTAGATACAAAGATGTAAGACAGAGATGGAGTTGAATCGTTTACAGAGAAGATAATTTGTTGGTTCTTATAACGACTACCGGCTAAGTAGGTATTAATGTATTCAATTTCAGCTAAAGAGTATGAGGTGTGTTCGGTGTAATTTAATGCTTCATCTAAGAGTACTTCAAGCAAAAACCTTTCAGCAAGTAAAGTGGATTTTTTTTTTATTTCGACATGGCGCCTAACAAGTTTTTGCACAGTATTCACTCAATCTACCTTTGCTGGAATTTTGTAAAATAGAATTGAAATTCATGGCATGTACCTCTTGCAAGCAAAAACTGGATAGTACGTGTCAAAAACAATTTTCTTGAAGTAAATGATTTTTTTAAATTAAGGCAATCACAACGAGCGAGATCTAGTGTACAAACCTGGGTTTCAATTTACCCAATTTTCCTCATAAGTAGATTTGCCCCGGGAAAAAGAGTATGCATTTGAAAAGCAATGTTTTCTTTTTTTGGGACAGGAAACGCTCGACTGGAGCACTCAGATGCAACTGGTCCATTGTACTACCAGAGAGCAAACCCTGGTTTACCCTTGTTATTAGAATTTCCTTGTCTTTTAAGAAAACCAAGCAAGCACTTCAGTGATGAGGAGCTTACAGTACCAACACTCACAACATCAGCACCGAGGATCTGCCACCTGATACAAGCAAAGACCGGACACTCACAGAGATAATTTCTGCAGTGTCGCCACTCTCTCCACAAGTGTCACCGATTGTAGTTTCACTTAAGCACAGCACGTTGAGGTGGTCTGTCAAGACGCCAATGAGTTATCAACAGTCTTTTCTGCTGAGAAACAGCAAGAATGTCGTTGATTTCTTACAGACGTCTAGGAGCTTCGTTTAGTCAATCTAGATCCTGGAGAGTTATGCCACAAACAATTGTATTAGTGAGAGACAAAATCATCAATAGAAGCCCTAACCGAGGACGTAGGGAGACCTTGCGGGATCTGAAAAAGCCTCCTCTGAGCCTTGTCTAGCAATCTCATAGGAGATCTCATTCCCCAGGATTCCAGTGTCATCTGGGACCCAGATAAAAGACAGTGAATTGAACCTTGTGGCCGAGTTCAAAGAGTTTTTGGCTTCACGAACTATTTTGGAAATGGTTAAAGGGTTAAGCAAAGTCTTAAATGTAGCCTGACTGTCATTACAGACACAAATACTACATCCCTTCCACCTGTTCTTCGCAACATAGTTCATGACCATTAGGATTGCATACGTTTTTACTTAGAAAATAGACGCATATTTGCCTAAAGAGAAAAGAAGAGACACCATCGCCATACCCTTGACTGGTTTTGGAGCCGTCCGTGAAAATACGACTGCATTCCATTCCTGGCTCAGGCTCTGACCGTAGCCAGTCCGGAATACAAGGTAAGTTGACTCTGAATTAGTGTATCAGCTTTAGTTCTGGTGTCATTGCATCAGACGACATCTCTATGAGACCGGAGTTGTAATGTGTTGCGCAAGTTAATCAGAAAACACTAAATCAAGGGAAAATTGTTTCCTGGTTCAAATAAGTTTGCAGCATTGGCTGCTTTGGATTGCGCAGGACGGAAAATTGTGAAACATTCCACAGAAAGTCTTCAATTCCATTCGAAGATAAACACTGCTCTTTGCAAAGCAGTTTACCACTAACATCTTCTACATCAGTCTTCCATAGCACACCTTATTTAGTTGCTGATCATAGAGGTAGTGTAATCAACCTTTACCCAATTGAAGACCATAACCCATCTTGTATAACCCCGACAATCCCACTTTTGTCACTGGACAATAGTTTCTCTGACTTTTGCAGCATCGCCGATTGAATGTTAAACATTCCTGTTGTCTTTTATGAAGCAAAGATAAAAGTTCAAGTCTAGTTTGCATTCACAGATTTATCTGTAATCACTCGCATCGAATTTCAAAGAGATTCAAACAGAATGTAATTGCTTTTGATAGAGATACCGCCCTCACTTTCCACTACATAATCCCCTTAAAATCTCCTCTTCAAATCTCCACTTCATTTGTCATTGCTCTACATGCATTCACCTCGAATCTTCCAATCAATGAAAACCACTTAAACACATCTTCACAGACTCTCTCTCCCTCCGTTGTTGTTCCGGAGATTAATTGCAATTTCCTGCACACATTTCACAGCAGAGATCTCTAGCCATCTTCTATTTCTTACGATTGTCAGGTTAATCGCATTCGCTTAATCTCATTTGCAACACTCTGCAGTGTGCAATGGATGTTGTGATGTCTCTGTACTATGCCGTATCCATAAAACATCAGGAAGTTCATCAACGCATTGCATCTACTCATTATTCGTCGTAGCATTGCCGCAGTACACTACAGTACGATGTGGTTTATCATAATGAAAGTTTTCATTTTTGCATTTTGTCTATTTACAAAACGGTTACGGTCGTTGTAGGTACTCTCTCGAACTAATCAGATACATTAATATGATATGAAAAAAAGTACTTGCTGTTGCCAGCAAATTTATATGCAAAAGCAATTTGTCGTTAAGTGCTGGACGGGAATAGCGACATTCTCCAAATGGCCGATTTGGAATCGTGATGGCAATGCTAATGCTTGGTTGTCGAGGAAATAGGCACAATGCCCCGTGGGTGGGTACGTTATTTATTTGCAGTTAACTGAACTATTGGAAAGTTCTTATTTGGAACGGTGTGAACAAAATTTACATTTTCTTGAAATTGTGCAATACATTGACTTGAGTTAAATATGTTATACCGCCCTGATCACTTATTTGTAGTCCATTCTCTTTCTTAGCTTTTTTGTTGTGCCATTGATGGATCCCTGAATTGTTATAGAACTAGATGATGATTTTTCCCATCTACGCAAGGGAAGGAACTATTTGGCCTTTGGAAAGGCGTTCGTGCCCCCATCAATGCACCAAGGGATCACTTGTCATGTTCAACAATATTCTCTCGTCGTATAATTAATCTATAAATTCCAACTATAGCACTTATAAGACTCAAGGACTCTTCCCTGAGATTTCAAACAGTGAGACCTATTGATCTACTGCCCAGATCCACTGTAATAGATTTTTGTAGGAATTTTAAATACCAAATATCCAGCAGAGACACAGGAAAACACCGAAATCGACTGGCTGGACCTACCTGCTAATAACCTTCAGCCGAAGTCAGTGCAATGAATCCAATATCACGAAATGAAATTGCATCTACCAGTATATTATATATCGACAACCAGGCAGCAAGATCTCTTGCAGTCAACTGAGTAAAATCTAGAGCCAAACAGTTTAAAGTCATTTTCTGTTAGGTACCTGACCGTTGCGATATCCCGGAATGACCTAAAGTAGACTCATGCGGTGCAAACGGACAATGTCAACGCTCTAACGTCGACCTATATAGTGGAAGAAAACAGATTATACTCGTATGTGGAAATTTCTAAACTACTGCAATACTTCAAGACTACTGTGGCCCACCCTAGATAATTTCAGGACGAAGGATTGTGCTAAAACCACACAGAGATAACATCTCCAAACCCATAAACCTTATAACCTCGGGCTTCTGGCCCGTTCAGAGGGCTTAGGTTAGAAATCCTCCACACCACACTGAGGACAATATAGGACCCATTGTGATACCCATGGGGGAAAGAACATAGAATAGAATCAATCCCTTCCTCGTGAAAAAAAAACTTCTTTTGTACCTAACCTAGTGGAAGGCACTACTAACTGTGCCCGAGATACAAACCATCCAGAGGATTTAATGTAGTTTGCGATGTCGTTTATCAGTCTATTGGACAATTCTTCTAAATCCTTAAAGAAGTATTGTCCGAGGAACTTATTTCTTAGATGGTATAGACCTGGACAGTTGTGAAGAAAGTGGTTAGTGTCCTTCTGAACTTCCTCGTCAAAACGCGTGTGTATCGCATAATGTTATGCCCCGTAATGACTCCTATGAGAGTAGAGAGGGATTTTCTATCCCTCTGCATACGTCTATTGGTTCTTGCTCTGTCGAATGTAGGCCATAAGCTTCCTCGCATCGATAAAAGTATCTAGAGAGGTCCACCTGTTGCTTGCAACTGTTAGAGCTTTGTTCCCTACTTCGAGTTTGAGTGTGCAAGGCAGGATGTGCAGTGAGGGGTCGGATTAGTCCTAGTTTTGTGCTGGGCCTCTTCCAGCCAGTTCGTCGGCTTTCTCATTCCCTGGTATGCCCTTATGTCCAAAAACTCAGCAGAGCCTTACCTTGTGCTGTGTTCCAAGAACCTTAAGCTCTTCTCTACAACACTTCGCAGGCTTCGGTTTTATTTCTGTAGCAGATATTGCTTCCTGGCTGTTGATGAAAAATGTGATATCCTCCCGTGGTATTACTCTCATTGCAGTCTCATGGGGTATTATTGTTACTGCTAGGACGTCTGCAGGGAAAACGCTGCTGTAGTTCGGAAACCGAGCTAACAAAGAGATACCAAGCGGTTCAGAG
Organism: Brachypalpus laphriformis; assembly: GCA_945910035.1. Lineage (NCBI taxonomy): Eukaryota > Metazoa > Arthropoda > Insecta > Diptera > Syrphidae > Brachypalpus > Brachypalpus laphriformis. The sequence continues at coordinate 13,434,716 of OX246754.1, read as the reverse complement.
AAGATGCCCACGCCTACACCTATTTCCATTTGGGATTCATCGGTGTACACAGCTATGGATCGCTCGTTAAGCGTTCTATCAATTTTTCTTCCCTGCTCGGATAGGTGCTTAGAAATGGTCTCGTAAAGTCTAAGTATGGCGTTGTGTAGTCTGTATTAGATACATTGCCTAGATATCTCTGTATGTTCGTTATGTGATCTATTGCATTTGGTTTCCAGCTATTTGTTTGGCTTCATCTTACGACGCTAATAGCCGCCGATGCTTGTATAAAGATGTGGAAGCAAGTTGAAAATGGCCTCGACTTCTGCTGTTGGTGTCGTTTTCATTGCATTGGTTGTGCCAATGCACACTAGACTTTGTGCTTTTGTGATGATAGTTAGGTTGTTAATTTTGCTGGCGGCTTGCCACCATACAAGGCTGCTATAAGCTAGTGTGGACCTTACTATAGCTGTATACATCCATAGGATGATTTTGGGGTTCGGTCCCTAAGTTTTCCCAAATATTCTGTTACATGAGTAGAAAGCTATCGTGGCTTTTTTGACTGTATCATTAATGTTCAGTCTCCAGTTCAGTTTCCTATCGAGTTATCTCGCACTAGTTGAGCTACCTAAGGGTGTACCCCTTACAGAAGGTGTTATGAATTGTGTAGTTATCCTTTTGCTAATGAATAGTACTAACGCCGTTTTCTGGGGATTGACCGGTAGTCTACATCTCTTCGTCCAGGAGTCAGTGGTTTTTAGGCCCTCTTCAATTTGCTTGCTCAGGATCGGGAGAAATGTTACGGTTGCCAGCAGCACAACGTCGTCCGCATAAACTATGGTTTTGACGCCGCTGTTTCTGAGTTTTAGAAGAACTTCATTCAGGCTAATTACCCACAGTAGTGGGTATATTACTCATCCTTGAGGAGTGTTTATTGAGGCGTAGGCTTCTAACTTTGTTCCTCCGAGTTCAACTTTAATTCAGAGGCCTTGGTGCAGTGAACAATGACTTTTGCAAAAGCTGAAGCACACCCAAGCACAGGAGACTATAGTTCACGATAGAGAAATACTTTTTCAATGATCCAAACGATCTAAATGAGACTCACACTACCCAAATGCAAAAGGATATCTTTATAAAAAGGACAAGATAGTCTCAGGAGTAAATGGGGATCGTAATCATAGTGGTATTACAATGAGCATATGTTGGGCTAAGTGTACCACATCGAAGATCACTTGTTTCCTATTTGTCTAAGTACTCTCTAAGGTCTGAACATCTTACGCTATTTGAAAGATTCAGTGTAGGAATTATGAGTTCGGGTGTTGATTGGAATGTAGTTTTTTTTTTTCGAACATAACCCACATTCCTGCACATACGAGTAGTTTCATATTTTTTGTGTTGGACTTGAATAAGATAGATCAGCGGGATAAACCGCAATATGTTATTTTAATTCCGCATGCTTTCTGAAGATCTTCAAGTTTGTCCTAGTGATTTCGGTTAGGTCACGTTAGGTTTATTGTCTGCACAATAGTGCAGACACACTTAGACCAGTAGAGGTGCATTGTGATGCCTTGGATCTACCATTAGACCACTCAGGGGCTAATTAAAACCAATCGGAGCTTTTAATAAAGCGATGGGTGCTCACAACGCCTTAGGACGCCAAATCGCCGAGGTCATCAAAGATGGGGGCCCCTAGATGGAGCTTTCTTTTACGCGGTAGGGCTGGACATGTGGATAGGAGTTGAAGATGGGTTTCCTCCTCCTCCTCGTCCCTACAGCTCCTGCAGAAGTCGTTAGAGAAGCGGTCAAGTCTTTTGGCATGTTGGCCTATAAGATAGTGTCCAGGGGGGTATCTCACACCTCATAGGTTGACCGCATTCCTTAATTGTGGCATCGATACAAGTATAAAACCCCCTAAAGCGAGGTAAACAACAAAAGTTAAGTAGCAACCAAAAAATGCTTACAAAAGAAACCAATAAATTGTAATTTGAAATCGTAAATTGTTTTAGATTGTGTCCAGTGAGGACACCGATAACGCAGCTGATCTGTGATCGGTTTAGATTAACCAACTCGGCGCCACTTTTCTGATCCACTTAAGGCCAGATCTGTCTCGAAATATGACACGTTGAGCCGTTATCCCATCTGTGGTTAGTCTTGCTAATAGCGTTTAGTTTTAGTAGATGCTTACATATAGTGAGGGGCATACCCAGGACCTGCCTATCAGGCAAAATCCTTAGAGTTGTACCTCTTCTGGCGAGCTCGTCCATCCTGCAGTTTCCCGGAATGTCGCTATGGCCAGGCACTCAGTATACGTTAATGTTGAACTGTTCTGTCATCTCCGTAAGAGACAAGTGGCAATTTAAGGCGGCCTTTGACTTAATTGCCGCTTGACTATCAGTGAAAATGCTAATATCAGTGGCAGATAGTATGTTACATTTTAGCCTGAACAGGGCTTCCTCAATCGCTATGATTTCCACCTTAAAAAAGTTACAGTGATCTGGGAGGCGGAAAGAGATACTCAGATTGAGTTTTTCGAAGAAAACATGACAGCCCACCCCACCTTCGGTCTTAGAACCATCTGTAAAGAAGTGAACCGTACTACCATCAATAGGGGGATCCTAAGGATTTTAAAAACTCAAAATTGCATTTGAATTTTACTCCATGTATTATATCAGAAGATGGTTGTAGGTGTGTAAGATTTAGCCTATAATGATTATGCCTACTAGAGAAATGAAAGTTTGAAAGACCCGGTTGTTCTCTTAAGCACTGAAGATGCTGTTATTTCCTTTGTTCACTTTCGTAGCTCTATAAAGCATTCGTGAAGTCAAATAGTGAATAGCGTCCTAAGCTGCAATTAAATGTAGGTATTGGGGGTTTGAGGTAGGAAAAATAAAAAAACTATTAATTATATCTAGCAATACTAGCAAATGCGACCTTGAAGGCCATTATTAAGACTTGTGAATACTCAGAAGAACTGAGAAAGTGTAGTCATTGATGAAATGGGCCCTCTGCTTATTGCAAGGCTAGAAAGAATCTGACCAAGAGCTCCTCTATTAAATTTTAAATCCTCATCTTTCCCTTACTCGAAACTAATGACTGCATAACATTCATTAAGATTTCTAAACTGCGATACCGTCAAAAAGTTTAAAGCTTGAAATTTCAACACGCAATCGGTAATCATTAACAAAACTCAGAACATTCACTTTAGTGACTTTATAAAATTAAAAACAGCAATTCAAGGTGAAGTTGCACATCCAGTTCAATTCCATTGCACATGGGAAATTAATCTAAATCCATACGATTTACATAAACATCTCTGGGGCCTACAATAAGCTGTACACCTTCTCCGTTGCATAATAACCACATTAAATGTAAAACTTGGACTGGACCTGGAATTTGCAGGTTATTCAATGCTCACATCACTCTTTTCGTATCTCATCTGACCGAGTGCAGCTCCGAGGGTTGCCACTGTACACAAGGCCAACTGCTTTTGTTGCATCTTATTGGAAGGTTATGGCGACGCGACGTGTCATATGATGCTGTGAGCACCCAGTAAATAGAAGCTATTTACGCAAATGCACGCCACGCCAAACTGTCTCTATGACACGCGTGATCCTCTGTGCCAATTGCTCTCAGATTATAATTACTATTGGCATTCTTCGGTGATGGATTGCGGATGGTGGAATAATGCAATCATACCGCCTTGGCAGGCATATTCAACAATTCACTTTTGATTGCGCAACACCAACAATAATGACAGTTGGGTGCGGCAGAGATATGTACGTGCTTTTGCGTTACCCTTTGACAATGTAGACGGGCTATTAAAATTTTATAAGCAAAACTGCGTTGGCTTTTGGGGTGATGAATGCGAATATCTTTTGTGACTCTGGGCGGAGATACAATGGATCCAATACATCATGCTACGTCTGGTGGAGACACATTGGAATTTATTACTCGCGAAATGTATTTTTATCTTATGCTAATTTATCTATGTCTTTGTATAGTTGTCAGAATGGTGGAAGGCGGAAGTAAGGATATATTACACGTTTAGATGTGACTAGCATAAGGAAATGCAAAGTAGTACTTCAATTTTCTTTTAAAAAAGTTTGACAATGAATGTGTAAGTGGGCATGTAACACATCATAAACTTGATGGTTGCAAATTATATCCTTTATTCGTTTTTCCGATAATGCCAAGCGATGGATGGTTCGTTATTCGAGATTGGAACAGTTAAAAATAATGCTTGCTATGTCGCTGCAGTACTCCCAGATTTTTTCAATGAATTTCTCCTTTAATAAAAAAATTTGAATTCGAATTTATTGCATAATTTCAGTGCGTAATATACTTTTTTACGCTACAAATACAAATATTTGGCGCAACAGCTCTTTAAAGTGCCAGGGCCTAGCTTCTCGCAACCACTCATGTTGTGTGCGTTATATTTTTCACACGAATGGAAGGGACCTACAGTTTAATGCCGAATCCGAACGGCGATTTGAGAAGCTTTTTCGTGACAACAATACTCTCGGATGCTTGTCAGACGCTCGCGAGAGGTGGGACCGTGAAAAAACTTTTTGGTGTTTTCTGGGATTCGAACTTGGAACCTCATGCGTAGTGATCCGACACACTAACCACTTACGCCACGGCGCCCAATTTTTTACGCTGTTCCGTAAAAAAAACAATCCTTTGGAAAAGTGAGCACAGCAAACACTTATGCATGTTGGTGACTTACAAGATTTTGTAATTTCGAAAATAATGTTTTAAATATGCATTTTCCCCTTTTTTGAAAGAGTTTCCCCTTTTTCACTTTTCCATTAAAAAAGTACCAAAAAGGGAAAAAGGTTCCCCGCAATCTGGGAATACTGGGTGGATGTCTTAGCATAGTCTGGAGGACACACTTAGCCCAACGTTAGCTCCATTGTGATATTTGGAGAACAAATGTTTACAACGGTTACATTACGAGTATACATATACATAGTCTACAAATAATAACAAATACTCGTACATATGTTATATGTAGGGACTTATGCGACAACGGTAACATTTTGCATTTGAGAGCAAAGAACGGCCAGAAGTTCGTCGTAAATTGCCTTTGCATCCTAAACTACATATGCGGAATGCCATTAATAATAAGGTTTCACTTTTTTTGTGTATGTAATGTATCTCAGCTCTCCTCAACTTTTCCCCAACTACCGTGCCTCCTTCTCGACTGTTCAGCGCCATGTTCTCTTTGGACCACCAGGTCTCCTGCCATCCTGAGTTAAAGGGTTCCATTGCATAGCATGGTTCACTATGAAGCTGTCACTCTTTCAGAATGTGTGACCAGCCACTGCTACTTCCGTCGCTGGATGGTTGTGCCCATTGGTTCCTGACTCGTTCTCCCGTAAAGGTGTTCGTTAGAGATACGATTGGCCCAGAAAATCCCTAAGATATTGCTCAGGCACCTATTAACGAACGTTTTCAGCTTCCTGGTGATAGTAGTGGTCACTCTCCACGTGCTGCAACCATATAACAGCACTGGTTCAACGTTGGAGCGGAACAGTCTTATCTTGGTGTTCAAACTTATTGCATTGTTTCGCCATATTTTGGACAACATCCCGCACGCGGACTTTGCTTTGGCGATCTTGTGGCCTATATCCAGTTCAGTTCCACATCGGTCGAGACAATACTCCCAAGGTACTGGAAATCCTCTACTCTCTCTACCGGTTGTCCAGCAATGCATATTTGAGCCGATAAGTTTGTTCCAAGGCTGATAATTTTTGTTTTTGCCGTATTCATTTTCAGCCCGACGATGCCTGCCTCTCTCTCCTGCTCCTGCTGTTATTTGGCGGAGGTTCATAATTCTGAGAGAGAGTAAGCATACATCATCAGCGTAGTCAAGATGTTTCAGTTGGGATGCAAGACTTCATCGAATTCCTCCGTTTCCCGTCAACAAAGCTGCATGAAGTACATCGCTAATCACCAATAGGAATAATATTGGTGAAAGGCTACAGCCTTGTCTTACCCCACTTTGGATCTCAAATTCGTCAGACAACCTCCCCCTGTGCGGAACGTGACATTTGGAGCCTTCATATGTAGCTTTGATAATACCAATTAGTTTATCGGGAATACCTCTCCTGCGTAAGGCACGGCAAATAAACTCCCTGTTGACTCTATAAATATGCCGTCTCAAAATCGTTAAACAGCAGGTGGAGTGGTGATCAATATTCAACGCACTGTTCGATGATAATCTACAGGGTGTTGATGTAGTCGACACAGAGGATCCAGAGCAGAAACCTGCTTGTTCGGCATCGAGTGTGTCTTCGAGATGATTCGCTCCAGGATGACTTTAGCTATTATCTCAGCTACAGCAGGCAGCACGAAGATATCCCTCCAGTTTCCGCACTCCATTAAATTTCATTTTTTAGGAAGCTTAACGATCATTCTATTTTTCCACTCGTTAGGAAAGATTTCAACTCTCAAGCTCTCTCAATAAGTGGAGCGCAGAAGCTCAGCCGACGATGTTGGCGCTGCTCGTAAGAGCTCTGTGGGAATACCGTCAAGTCCTACCGCCTTGTTAGATTTGGGTGCCTTGATCGCAGTAGTGATCTTATCATTATTGGGAGTCGTGGTGCGTATTCGGGCATTTCTCACCTCGGGCACCCCAGTCTGATTTGGGAACATATCGCTACCGAATACGCGGTTCAAAACCGTAGCAAAATGCTCTTTCCATCTCTTGAGCTGGTCCTCATCCGAAATGAGCAAGGAGCCGTATAGGCTTTTTACTGGGTGTTGGCTGGAGCTGTGACCACTTGTCAGCTCTTTGGGAATTCTTTAGACGGTCCTGCTGTCGCACCCCCGAACAGATTATTTTGCTTCTGTAGCCAGCATATTGATGTAGTTGCGCCTGTCACGCCGCACGCTACGCTGAACTTCTCTCATCTTCGTGTGATTTAAGAACTCTAGCTCGCTTCTCCCTGCTGCTGGAGTAGCTGCAATACGAGTTTTTAACTGTTTTCGTTCGTCAATCCGTCTCCAGGCATCCTCGGAAAGCCAAGCCCTATGTTTTCTCTGCGATCTTTCAGGACCAGATGTAAAAACATTTTTCACAGCACATCAATGGTCTTGAATGTGTGCGGGCAGTGAGCTGCTGATTGGTTCCACCCCTTGCGAAAGATTAATTATTGGCGCACTGAGGGATCACCAAGTCTATCAATGTTAATCCTGAGCATTCTTGTGTTGTCGAGGGATCTTCTAACTGCAACAGTGCGTAGTTGGAGAGTAACTATCATAAGATGGTGATCTCGTACTATCCCCACATCTGCCCTCGCCTGTTACAGACGTCCAGAAGACTACTTCTGAAGCGGCGGGTGATGGCAAAATGGTCAATTTGATTAAAGGTTACTTGCCTGTCGTTGAAAACCCAGCTGACTTTGTAGCAGGTCTTGTGCTCAAACATGGTGCCACCTATCATAAGACAGTTGGCATTGCAGAAATCCACAAGCCTCTCGCCGTTGTCATTGCGGTTGCCTAGTCCATGCTTCCCGATTACATGTTTGAGCCCCTCGTTGTTGTTGCCTACATTAGCATTCAAATCCCCCATCACTATGACAATGTCTCCATTTTGAAGACAACACTTAAGAGATTGTAGAAGATAGCCATTCGTTCGGGCATAACATTGTGTGATGGTGACGCGTCGTGCTCTAGTCCGGAATTTGGCCGTCCGGGCCCTTGCGTGCTGTTGATGTTAACAGTAGTCCGACTCCATACCATCTGATTTCACTTACCTCCAAAATGTCCAGTCTATATCGCATGAATTCTTTTTCCAATTGAAGGAATCTGGCATTGTAAGGACCTTCGCTTCCCGAGTCGAGAAGCGTCTTTACATTCCAGAAACCTATCTTTATCCGTGTACAATAGCCAAAAGTTGTCAACATGTGATCATTCCTTATCCGAGGCATAATGTTGGTTTCTGTAGCGAGCAGAGTCCGATATTTGGCGCAACAGCTCTTTAAGTGTCAGGGCCTAGCTTCTCGCAACCACTCATGTTGTGTGCGTTATATTTTTCACACGAATGGAAGTGACCTACAGTTAAGTGCCGTATCCAAAAGGCAATTTGTTTTAAGAGGCTTTTTCGAGACAACAATACTCTCGGATGTTTGTCCGACGCTCGCAAGAGGTGGGACCGTAAAAAAAACTTTTTGGTGTTTTCTGGAATTCGAACTTGGAACCTCACGCGCAGTGATCCGACACACTAACCACTTACGCCACGGCGCCTACATTACCTTGTCTAGAATCAAGACCCTAGACAACCCGGACTTGCAATTTTAGCCTACACATATAAGGGTTGACTGGGGACCACCACTTCATCACGAACTTGATTGTTGCGCCACTAGCCCAAGCCAAGTTTTGAGCAGTCAGTAGTTTCCCGATCAATGGGAATGTAGATCCCCCACTCAGACTCGATGCTATCCATTTCCTATCAGGCAGGAAACGTTCTCTCTTGCAGTGATTGGAGAAACTTTTCCTTTTAATGCTCAGGTGGCTGTTGATTACTATTCCCCAACAGGACACGAACTTGCTGGCATCGGGTAATAAGCCAAGATACTGCTCACTGTACCATTGCCAACCTCAGCACATTTTGAATTACATTTCTGAATTAGGAGTGAGTTAAAAGGATTTTACATTGAAGTCGATGTTGTCGTAAATATTTTTGACTTATTAGCGATGGACTTATGCAGAGTTGGGCAAATTGTAATCGATTATAAATTACGATCGAAATTATAATCACAATTCAACAGACAAACACGAGATCTGATATGGGACAAACAGGAGTTCCAGAAATGTGCGTATATGATCATGGAAATGTACGAGGGAGCAAAGATAAGAGTAAAATGCTCCGCTGGAGTAGCCGCAGAGTTCCTAATCAAAGTCGGTGTACACCAGGGAAGCATTTTAATTCATTTGCTCTTTATTGCAGTCCTTGACTAGTTGCTTCAAGGCAAAGTGACGGACCTCAAAGTGCACCAGTTATTTCTTGTTGGCGATGGCCATATTAACTGAGGATCCTACGTATCCTAAGCAGTGCTTCTCAAGTGCAAATATCTGAGATCTATGGTCAAAAGCGAAGCAACCAGTGATGACGACACTAGCAATCTCATAAGCTTAGGGTTCGTGAAGTGGCGGGAAAACTCCGATATCTTATGTAACCGAAAAATTCCCCCTTAGCTGAAAGGAAGGCTATTCAACGCAGTTGTACATCCAGAACTCACATACGCTTCACAATTTACAAAACGTATGAGGGTAAATTAACGGCAGCTAAGATGACGATGCTTCACAAGACAGCAGGAAGATCCGTAGAAGTCTTCACGTCAAAGAAACCATAACACGAAAAAGAGAGCGCGACCGGTTCAGCTGGTATTGTCATGTTCAAAGACGAGATCTCCTTCTTATGAAACTCCTGGATCACACGAATGCAACAACACCAACATTTGGTTTGCCCCAGTAACGAAGTGATCCAAAATCGAGGGGCCTGCCGAAATTTTCTGAAGTCAAACAGGCGAACCCCTCAGGGGATCAGTAGAAATGCAGTGAAGCGGGAGAGTTATGATCACTTGATCTCAGACATAACATCACGGAAATAGGAAGAAGAAGAACAACAACACATACCTTCTTGCTCTTAAATTAAAAAATCCTTCAACACTTTATCGATGAGCAAGACATTACATTTGAACACCCAGGCCTAATGATTTTTTTTTTTTTGTCGGGATAGGAAACACTCGACTTGAGTACTCAGACGCAACTTGTCCATTGTAATACCAGAGAGTAAACCCTGATTTACCTATTTTATTGGCTTTCCAAGAAAGCCAAGCAAGTACTTCAATGATGAGGAGTTTACAGTACCAGCACTCACCACATCAGCACCGAGAATCTGCCATTTAATACGAGCAAAGGCCGGACACTCGCAGAGATGTTCCGCAGTGTCGTCACTCTCTCCACATATTCTAGTGTCACTTAAGTCCAGCACGTTAAGGTGCTTGGCGAAAGCAAAATGACTGTCAAGATTTCAATAAGTTGTTTGCAGTGTTTCCTGGTGAGAGACAGCAAAAATGCCGCTGATTTCTTACAAACGTCCGGGAGCATATGTTTAGTCAACCTACATCCTGGAGAATCATGCCACACACAATTATGCTTGTCAGAGATCTAATCGTCAATGGAAGGCTTAACCCAGGAAGCCGGGAGCTCCAACGCGGGTTCGGGACCTACGAAAGCCCCCTTTGAGTCTTGTCTAGCAATCTCATCGGAGATCTCGTTCCCCAGGATTCTAGTGGCACCTGGGACCTAGATAAGAGACAGAGAATTCAGCCTTGCAACCGAGTTAAGTAAATTTTTTGTTTTAGGAACTATTTCGGAAGTGGTTAAACGGTTAAGCATTAGGATTGCATAAGTTTCCGCTTGGAAAACAGACGCATATTTGCTTAAAGAGAAAAGAAGTCTAATGCTGTTGTATTCCACGAAGACACTAGCGCCAGACCCATGACTGGTTTTGGAGTCGTCCGTGAAAATACGGCGCAAACACTGGCCGAAGTCAGTCCTGAACACAAGAAAAGTCGACTCTGTATTTGCGTATTAGCTGAAGTTCTAGTGTCATTGCATCAGACGGTATATCCATGAGACCAGAATCGTATGATAAGTGTCGTGCAAGTTCATCAAAATTCCAGTGTGGGGTATACCAAAAACCACCCCGCCTAAGACAATGAATGGCTTTGATTGTACAGCCCGTGATATAAGTATAAGGAGGAGGTAAGTTCAGCAAATATCTAGAGCAGAGCCAGGAGTACTCGGAAAAGCTCTCGTGCTTCCGAGACAAGACGTTCTTCGAAGTTTGGCGCAAAAGGCCGCTACATATTTACGCGAGAGCCTTTTCCACGAAACAACCGACGACGCATATGCGAGGAATGGTCTTATCATAACCGTGTAGATCCAACCTTATTCGGTGACAAGCCACATGTTTCGCCAAAAGCACCCTCACACTGGTAGAAACTGAGAGCGTCTTGGATGTTTTCCACTCGACGTGCTTAGACCAATGAAGTTTTTTTTATCTAGAATCACCCCTAGATACGTGACTTCATTGGAAATGCGGATAGCGACGCCTTTTAGAACTGGCGAGCCAGACCGGTCAAAATCCTCCTTCTCGTAAAGAGAACAACCTCAGGCTTAATGATAGTCTTAACAAAAACTATCCATTTTGAGTCTGCGATACTTACCTCGTACAAGCATAAACATAAATTAATATCCCAAATAACGCTATTGAAGGACCTCATGTATTATATTGTAGTTGTCCAGCTACGAAGTTAACATTTCATAGTAAAGCCGAAAATATTCCCATAACAGATAATAATTCATATTTCCTGCAAACTGATCGAAAAAAGGTAATACAACAGCATAAATCTCCGACCGCAATCATGAAACTTAACCCTGAGCAAATTGTAAGGGCCCACACAAAACCAAGAAAACAAAAGTTGGCACGATTCCGGAATCACATATAAATCAACAAATAAAGCCATCACCTACTGCAAACACAACAATTTGAGCCCACAACACCCGTGATTCGCTTCGCATTAATGGCCATCATTTATTCGCCTCGCATTCCTAGCCTCCACTGAGCCTCACAGATCAAACCACATATTTTTTTTTTACTTCCATTTGGCAGAATTCAAATTTGCATCCACTATGTCTGACCTACCCACACCACCCCACTGTTGCCTAATCTCCTTTTAGATATCCAAAAAGATAAGCAACATTCGAAACTCGTACTGACCCAAAGCCAACCAATCTGGCAATCTGGTAGGAAGCCACCTTGCCTGAGGCTCCTACCAACTCCCAACCACCAACTGCCTCCACGTGCTGGCCACTCTGGGAGGCAGACAGTGAAATACATTTCCAGCATTTTTTATGCAACTGAATCCGAGCTAACAGGCCAGCAGGTCGATGTAGATTATCCACATAATAAATTCCGCAGGAGAGGAAAGCAAAACGAAAAATTAAAATTAAAATTAGTTTGCGGTGTGGCGGCTGGAGCACCTAGTATCGACTTGAAAGTGGGGCTTACAGTTCGCACATTCCTGCAAGTGATGCAATGTGGAGAAACTTGTTTCTGAATTCTTAGCAAGGGTTAGTTCTATGAAATTCTGCAAAACTTTAAAAAAAAAAAGGTTCGCAAACCTGTTACAGATGGAGCCCGATTTCGATGCCCACTTGCTTGCGGGATTACATAAGAATTTATCAAGACTGTTTGGTAGCACAACATGCAAAACAAGTTTTAATGTACGGATTTCAGTTGTGAGGCAAGCTACAGCAACACCCTACATTTAAATCCAGTTCTCGGAACACGCATCAAGTCGAGGTTGAATTAAGCTATCTTGATTGCGTCAATGCATCATGAATTTTGGGTATAATTTGCGAGCAATTAAAGTAACCAAATTACTATTCACTTACGTTCCACACATGTTCCACTTTAATTAAAGAAACCTACAGGACTTGTTTTCGAGTCAAAATTTCGAATGTGAAAGTAGTTGAGTTGGTGGGCTATTCAAGGCTCTTGAAGGATTCGACAAGTTGCCGTTGAATTAGGTCCAGAAGCTGTTCTCGAGAGGTTACTTGAGGAAGAGTGTAGGAAAGAGGAAAGCGGTTTTTATGTGGAATTCTGACGGGGTTTACATGAAGTTTATGTTGTGTATCATGAACCTGTATAGAACTCCATTTCATGAGTACCTACCGATGACTATTGGATTCAATATTCATTGCCAACGGCGGAACTTAACGACGAACCACCGTTGATACTCTTCTATTTTAATGGATTCTTTTAATTCCTAGTCAGAGGGCAGATGTCCTCTGATAACCATAATTCCAGGTTTTCCGAAATCCTTTTGGTACCTTATGCTCTAAACATAGGTGCTTTGCCCATTATACTCTTCCTACCGACTCCAGAATTACTCTATCCATACCGCATTTCGATACATTTCGACTTGAAGGACACTAATTGGTGTCTGTGTAACTCTTTTTTTTATAATTTTTGCGCCAGAAGGTGGGAATCTTTTAAAGATGAAACTGAGCATGTACTCAGTAACAGTGTAGAATTTCCACCCACTAAGCCCACCTCCCCGTCTACCCCTGATCCTCGCTGCACTGCCGTCAAGCATTTCATGACGAGGGGGGTCTTTAGCCTTAGACACTCGGCTCGTTCGTGTTGGCATCCTCCTGCGCTGCGTGTCGTTATCGCTCCTGTCTTCACTGCTCCTTCATAATGGTTGCTACAGTGTCACTAACTGCTTCCCCGGCATCTTCCCTGCTCATCATCTGTCTGATGATGTTGTCTGGGGTTAGGTTCTTACCTAGGTTGCTCCCCAGCAGGTGTTCTTCATGGTATCGTGGAAAATGGAACATGATGTGTTCCGCATCCTCGACTGATTAGAATTGTCACCTACTCTAAACCTGTGGAGGTAAGCTCTGAAGCAACCATAGTTCGTAAGCATCTGAGTCGGGTAGAAATTCAACTCCCAATGCTTCCTATTGATCCAAGCGCTTATATTGGAGATCAGATCAATCTCTGCGTCCACCTGCCTTTATCCGAGTGATCCCATCTCTTCTGCCATTCATCCAGACTTATCCTTGGTGATGCCCCAGTGACACTTCGACTCGTCGGAGTTGGAGCCGCTGTCCAGCTGGCACGGTATTTCCATTGGGCTTCTTTAGCCAGAAGGTGTATTGGTACCATGCCAGCCACTACACATGCCGCATCGTAGGAGATTGTTCGAAAGTCGCTGCATACTCTTAATGCATTGATTTTGTAAGCTGTCTCCATCTTCCTGCTGTATGACTTCGTCTTTATGGCTCAAGCGCATATTTGGGAGCTGTAGACCATTATCGATGCCGCAACTCTTGGTAAAAGCAGCCTTGTCTTGTGCTTTAGTCCGATATTTGCCATGATCCTTGCCAGGGCAGCCGTTGTCTTTGCTGCCTTCTCAGCTCCATATTTCAGATGCTGTACTCTGCCAAGGTACTTCAGCTCTAGTTTGGAAAATACCATGTGATTGCCCACAATTACTCTTACAGTTTTCATGACTCGCCTGCTGTTTATGAGCATTATTTCTGTCTTTTCTTCTGCAGTTGCGTAGTAGCCAGTCCTGAACCATCCCGATTGCTTCATTGCAGTCATGTTCTAATTCCTCAAGGAGTTTGCTCACTACAACAATTGCTATGCCGTCGGCGAAGCCTATTATATTCGAAGGCCTCGGGATTCTTAGTCTGAGGATATCATCATACATTAGGTTCCACAGTAGCGGACCTAGTACGGAGCCTTGGGGCACACCGCCTGAGACCTTATACTACCTCGTTCTATCATCAGTGTCATAGTGCAGTATCCTATTTCTCTCCTATTACCTATTACTCTCTTTGCGGGTAGTGCTCGCAGGATATTTCTCCAGTGTCCGGTGTTGAAGGCGTTCTTCACATCCAGCGTTATTCACATCTGTGAAACTCTGTGAAACCATAAAGGCCAGTGTCTGGTGGATCGAGTAGTTAATCCTGTTAGGAGTTTTCTCAAAGCATGTCTGAAGATCCTAGTGTAAACTTAGTCGCATTTTATTTTGAGTTTCCTCAGACAAGCCTTAAAATTACTTCAGCGCTTTACTAAATTTTCTCTTATTTTCTCTCTTTTCAGCTACTCGTCGTCACGACGATAGTTCTAGTTTCTGCGCAACAAGGACCCGTTCCGCCCAGACTAAGTATACCCGGCGCAGTGCCACTTGGACGGCCGCAATTCCGCAATGAACGTATCGGCCCCATAAAATTACGCCGACCAGTACTTCGACCACAAACCAGCAATTCAATTGCCCCACCAATTGCACCGCGCATCATTGACGATCCAAAGCCAGTAACCGAATCAACAGAGGATGAAATCAATGATCCATTCATTCCACAGCTATTGCGTGAACAACAGCAACCGCAACAACAGTTGCCACAAGCACCACCACAATATGCCGGTCAAGCGCCGAATTTCTTCAATGAACCCAATTCTATTCAACAGGATGCTCCTATTCAGGAGGAACAACCTCAACCACCACGTTTCATAGAACGACCAGCACCACCACCACCTCAGCAAAGACCACAGCCAGTGAATGACTTTAGTGGACAACGCTTCGCCATCGAACGACAGAAGCAACCACGTCCACAGGCAGTGCCAGACCGAGTGAGAACTCGTCCAAGTAATCGGGAACCACGTCCACAATTCGAACAGCCACAATTCGAACAGCCACGTTCAAGACCAAACCCAATTAAGGCAAGACCAATTGATCAGAATAATTTGCATCAAGATGACTACCGTCCACGCAAGCCAGTTGCACAGATCTTAAGGAAGTACCGTGACGAGAATCCAGATGGTAGCATCACATGGGGCTATGAGAATGATGATGGTTCATTCAAGGAGGAACTCATCGGAAATGATTGTATTACCAAGTGAGTATTTCCAGGGAGTCGATTGGAGGCAATCATGTCGCATTCATAACTTGTTAAGCTTCACTTTGGAGCTAGAATAAAGTGGATTCCCTAAGGATGTCACGAGTTATACGTTCCCTAACAGGGAAGAGGTTCTTTAAGTCATATGAAAAACATATTTTGCTAAGATGGAGTAGATCCGTCTCTGTACTATACTGAATCGTATTCCAAGGGGGTGGGATCTACACTTTTCTTAGACATCCTTTGTTAGAATTACTACAGAGTACTTCCGGTTGCATATATTTATTTAAATGGCTCCTGGACCTATGCCTTAACAAGTAATCCTCGGTAGCTGTAGAGATCTTCACATAACTACCTCCAATTTCGCCCACAAACTTCATCGACGTCTTTTGTTAATTGTGCAAGAGCGGTGTCCGTTCGAAGAAAATTCTCTGGGCATAGTATTGGTATTATTCCTCTGTTTCCTCTGGAAGGCAGACCGTTCTTCAGTTTAAAAGTTATATCATTTGCCGAGTGTATTGCCAAGAAGATACAAGAGGCAGAGGGAGTCGTTTTATTGGAGTGGGCTTATTGGTTGAGGCCCAGGTTCACCCCGAACTGTAGCGCCACCTAAGTAAGTAAGTAGTTATAGGGAGGCTCAACATCGACTACCGTTGATAGAAGTTGAACCATGATAGTAACATCCAGGCAGCAATTCAGATGGATTGGAGTAAATGGAAGAAGGTATTGCAAAGGGAAGAGGCAATACAAGTGCCTTGGATCGCGCTCACTTATTCAAAGGCGGTTATAGATTGCCACTTGTCTTTCAAGGAGATGCTATTTAAGATTCACCTAAGCTAAATGCCAAGCAATAGTATTATTCCACAGAACCTTCCACCACCAACAGAATTCGGACGGAGATACGTGCTTGTTGTTTATATTAAGTATAAACTGTTTTCGAAGCTTGCGCACTACCTTATAAGGCCCTTCACATAGAGCTGTTAATCCTAAATATACTCTATCAACCCTAACAAATACAAAATCCGAGCTACTGTGAAATTTATGTACATTTACATTATGTTCTATCGGTTTTCTAGTGGTGACAGAGATGGGTGCCTTGTGACAAAAAGAATCACTGCTCACTTAGACCAACAGTTCGGGTCCATTGTGCCCAAATTATTTAACCCTGGAAACGTCGGCTACAGCGCCCTGGCCGTTGCACATGTTTCCAGATGAACCCAGCGTCTGTTTGCTCGAGCAATGGCTTCAACTTCTCTTTTCTTCTTTAAGGAACGAATTGGGGTTACTACAAAAGGGAGGACCCGCGATAAGTGCAGCGCTGATCCTTTTCTAGCAGACTCGTCAGCCCTTTCGTTTCCTTCGATATCCATATGCCCTGGTACCCAGCAGAGAGTGACCCCATTGGCTCTAGAAATCTCGTTTAAAAGTTATTTGCAGGTCCTCACAAGCCTCGACCTAATTACAACAGAGTCCGGAGCCTTAACGGCTGGCTGGCTGTCTAAATATTTCACAGTGATCGTTCTACCAACGATATTACTTCCGCGTATAGTTTCAGCGGCCTGTATGATGGCTGTGACTTCGGCCTGAAAGACTCTGCAGTCGTCGCTTATTCTAAAGGAGTGCTTTATTCTTAGGATTTCACAATAAACTCCGGCTCCCGTACCAACGTCCATCTTCGAACCGTCGGTATAGAACACCAACTCCTTTTTCTAAATAGTTCTTCGGTTTTTCTAGTACATTCTGTCAGGAATTCTTGTACTGAATCTCCATTCAAATGTTAGCATCGGGTTCATGTAATCAGTTTCCGTCAATCCACTGGAAGTTCCCCATCAGGACAGAATGGATGCATGCATGGCCGTAAAGGCTCGATGACCACAATTGGTCTTACATCGGTTTTGGCCGCCAGACTGCTGCAGTACGGATATATATCAAGCGAAATGAAACTAAACACGGTTTCCATTGCCGCTGTTGGTGTTGTTCTCATTGATCCCATGACTCCGATGCACGCTGCACTCTGGATTTTGGTGAGGTTTGAAAGCTGGTATTACTTCTCAAGTACCATCCACCATACTAGTGAGAGAATGGGTCTTACAACCGCCGTATATATCCAGTACACCACAGCTGGTTTGAAGCCCCACGTATTACTGAATGCCTTTTTGCAGGAGTAGAAAGCTACGCTTGCTTTTTTGATGCGTTTGATGGCAATATTTTCCTTCCAGTTTAGTTTGGAATCCAGAATTATGCCCAGGTATCGAGCTGAACATAAGATACTTAGTTTAATACCACCGATATTTGGGGGTCTGAAGGTAGAAATTGATCTCTTTTTCATGAAAAGAACTACCTCCGTCATTGAAGGGTTCACTCCCAGCCCTTTGCTGCTGACCCAGTTATCCACTAGTTGTAGTGCGCAGTTGAGCCTTTCACTTAGGACTGGAGGAAATTTCCCCGAAACCAGGATAACCACATCGTCGGCATAGGCTGTCGCGTTGAAGCCGTTTTCCTTCAGTATTGCCAAGATCACATGCACTACAAAGAGCCATATTAGCGGAGGCAGAACTACACCTCGGGGGGTTCCTCTGCAGACCTTTCTTCGGATGATGACATCTCCCTGCGTTGAAAAGATAGTTCTCGATTGAAGCATCTGTGCAACCCAGTTGCAGAAACCTGTGTAAAGATGAGCTATGTGTAGGCTACTCAGGATGACGTCAGAGCTTACGTTGTTGTACGTCCATTCAATGTCTAGGAACGCCCCAGAATGTACTCCTTGAAGTTGAGGGGCCTTTCTATGCTTGATACACCCCTGTGAAGGGCTTTGTCTACCGATCTGCTGCAGATATATGCATGTTGTGATTTAGATAGATAATCATCGCCGATCACGTTTCTTATGTGTACATCTATTAAACGTTCCAAGGTTTTCAGCATAAAAGACGACAGAGTGATAGGTCTCAGGTCTTTTACGTTCGTATGGCTCGCTTTCCCTCCTTTGGAAATAAATACAACACGCACTTCCCGCCATGCTTTAAGAACATATCCTAGCTTAAGACATCCTGTAAAAATACGCTTGAGCCATGCAACACTGACTATTGCAACATCGCAGGTCGAATGTTATCCATTTCTGGTGCCTTGTATGGAACAAGCGATTTAATTACCCAAGCTATCTTATCATCGTCTATTATATTTTCCACCTCTTCCGCGCTTGTTCCCGATGTCGTCTCTGAAATGTGTATCTCATCTCCGGAGATTGATGTACACCCGGGGAAAGTGAGTGCTCAATAGTATATCCAGCGTTTCTTCGTGTGACTCTGCTCAGGTACCCTCACTTTTCCTAATATTGGATTCCGGCGTTGGTGTCTTGGCCAGGATCTTCCTTAGACGGGACGTTTAATTTTTTGATACTATAGATGCGCGAAACCGGACTATAGATGCGCGAATGCGGACCTCCAAGAGTTCCTCTTTGCGAACCTTATCTCTCTTTCTTGAGGAGCTTCACGCTTTCTTTCTAGGTGGACCACTCGACGACTCCCTCCTTAGCGAGGTTCCACCCTACTCTTGAAATGCGAATGAGCTCTGCTATTTTATCACTCCACCATGGTGGACGCTTTTTACCGCTATGCCTGCTAACCGGGCAGGATTTTTCAAAGGATTGCGTAAGCGGACCGGCCATTGCATCGACTGCATTGTCAACTGCTTCTACAGAATTGAGATCCTCAGTGAGGTGATTCACTGATTTTCTCAGTTCTCTCTTCCCACGAATACATAGTTATAATTTGAAGAGTATCCAACAATGGTCAGATAGGCAGAGTTGTAATGGTTCATGGTTCAAATCCTGATGTCAGCAAGCATTTATTTATTTCTCATGAAATATATAAAGTCAGTCCGATCATTTGCGAAAGCTTGTGTGAACACTATGTACTGTGAAGGCATAACACTGGCAGTAGCTTGGTCATGCGGCAGGCAAAATTGTTCGCTCTGTTGATGGTGATTTGCCCTTGACGTCGGTTATCGGGAAAAAAGTACTGTGAATCAGAAGCAAAGGACAAAAAATAACAAAATCTCCCCAGTTACCTGGACGCCACCCCCCGAAGAATCTCTGAAGCATAAACAACTGAGCTTCAAGAACCACTACACCAAAATCTGTCTCTCTCTCTCTATCTATCCTTTCCAACGCCCGCACTGTGTGTAAGCATGTTAAAGGTATTCATAACCCTTTGAGTGCGCGCAAATTATTTAAAAAAGAAAAAAAATGTCGGTGCTACCCCATAGAGTATGGTGAGCATTAGCATCACATTCCAAGACTAAGTTTTTCTTACCTTTTTGAGACACTTATATGAGCGACCTAGGTCCTCCAGGTTGGGGATTGTGCCGTCGGATTAGCTTCCCTACCACGTAAAAAACCTTCGGTTACGAAGCAACCAACAGCCCCGGATACGGATGATTTTACTGTTGACGACCCAAGCAAACATAAAAAGGACAACGATCTTCGTGTCTGCACGTGGAATGTTAGGTCCCTCTACAAACCACGTGCAGCCGAACAACTTGCGGAGGCCCTAGAGTCTTCCGAGAGGATGTTGATGCCGTCATCGTAAGGTAGGTACGCAGATGTCACCGTGCGCTATTATGAAATCTTTCAATTGTCGATGGAATCTCTCCACCATACCATTGGCTTGGGGATGGTAAGCAGAAATTTAAATTCGATGCAAACCGAAAATGTTGGTGATTGCTAAGAACAGTTTGGACTCAGAATGTGTCCCTTGGTCAGTTGTGATTTGATCTGGCACACTGAATCGACGAACGTATTGCTGGACGAAAACCTTGGCTATGGTTGCTGCACACATGTCAGCAATGGAATATGCCTCTGGCCATCGTCTGAAACGATCGACTATGGTCAAAACATAAGAACAACGATTAGATGGGGGAAGTGGACCAACAACATCCATGTGGATATGTTCAAAACGTTTTGAATGTATGAAATTTAGACCTTGTACTCGTATGTCTATGTACCTTTGATCTTTGGCACGAGACACATGCTTTCGCCCACTGGTTGCAATCCTTACTTACTGAAGGCCAGAAATAATTGGGTGTAACTTTTTTCCGCGAGGCACGAACTCCTTCATGTATAAGATTATATAGTAAGCCAAAAATGGTTCTACGAAGTTATTGAGGAACAAATGGACGGTTGGTGCCAGTGCTTGTCTCGCACCAAATCTGTTCGTTAGTTATGGAAACTTTTATGACTTCTAGTTTGATACTAGAACTAGGATTTGTATTCCCAGCTGTGAATGATTATAGCTCTTCGTGTCCTTGCAATTTGGAGATTTTTTTTAAATCGAACGTTACTGATCCAATCTCTGCACTGGATTTCTTTCCACTCCGTGAGAGGAGGTCAGCCACAACGTTTTCTTTACCTCGGATATAAAGGATATCACAAGTAAATTGGGAAATGTATTCAAGATGCCTTGTTTGACGTGGGCTGCGTTCGACTTTGGAAGTTAGAGGCTTGTAATCCGTGTAAACCACATATTTTCTGCTTTCAACCCAGAACCGAAAGTGATTGATCGAATGCCGAGTATTTCTGCTCTTTTCAAACAATTTTTAGTACTTGCTTGGATGAGAACAGAAATATCCTCCACTTACTTTGTACAAGTGCAATCCTGTACAGAATATTACTCCATCTATTACTCTTCTGTTCAATGTCATTGGCAGCAGCCTAGCTTCTATTGACGTCAGAAGCATAGTCCGCCGCATAAAAAGCTTCATTCCGACGTTTAGGCAGTTTGAACTGCGATAGGTGTTGTGATTTGGCGTAGACCTTGCCTACCCAAGGATGTCATCCTCCTTCCCACTCTCACCCCGAACATTTCATTTTCATAACCTCATCATGTTTCTCACATTCTAAGCCGGTCTGAGACGTGTAGAGGACCTTTAGAACGCAAATTTCAACGAAATTTCGAGGAAGTCGTTAAGTTAAATTAAAGCGAACGAAGTCAAGCATCCCCCTTCCCCTATAAATGCATCATCCTACCACCCACCCACCCGACAGCTAATCGATTTACCTTTTCTTATTTTTTCTTTCAGGGGCACCTACGGATACGTAGACCCAGAGGGAAACAAACGCGAATACCACTACGCGACTGGCATCAAGTGTGACCCCAACAACCGCCAGCCCGAGGGACAAGAAGCCGAGCGTGGCGGATTTATCAACTACGAGCAGAACAAGGCCGTCCTTCCCAACGGTCTCGAGATCGACCTCTCCTCGATGGGAAAGAAGAAGTCCAAGCGGCCGGGCGCAGTCCTGCAACCCCAGCAGCAGCAGTACTTTAGAAACTAAGCAAAAGCGGAGTACCCTCCCCGTAGAATAAGGCTTCCCATGTATTTTTTTGGACCTCAGTCCCCTTTTTATTTCTATTTATGAGTCCAGTTCAGTTTGTTTGCGTTTTTTTGTAAATAAAAATCAAAAGATCAAGTAAAAGCTTGCCAGTGGCTATGTGAAGGTGCGTTCTTAGTAGGGCCGTTGGCGCCGCATCGGCGGTAGCCGGTTAGGCGGCGTTATTGAGATGTCCAGGAAGTCGCCGATGCAGAACTTAGCCTGCGAGAGCGTTTTGTTGTCGTCGGCGCCCTTCTGCCCGGAGCAGGTGATGCCTATCTCGCGCATCCGGAAGGTGTGATTGCGATACTCCGGGTAGACGACGGCGAAATCGAAGTAGGTGCCCTTCTTGCGGGTATCTGGGTTAACGTCGCGCACTAGTGAGGTCAGCTCGTGCAGCGTGGCGTCCTGCCAGGTGTAGATCTGCAGCTCGTTGGAGGGCACGTTGCCATACATGTACTCAGAGACGGAGTGGTGGCGTCCGGTGGAGCAGAAGACGCGCAGCAGCAGTGGACACGTCTGTTGGAGGAAAATTCAATGAAAATGGGGAAAATGCTTGTGAAACACTCGACTGGGTAAGACTCACTTTCTCTCTGTCGACTTGTTTGATTGGCGGAGGCTTCTCTTCGACGATCATGGACTCGACGTTGGCCATTTTGAGTTTAATTAATTCGCTTCGGGTTGGAATTGTAAATATTTTACGATTTTCTGTGAAAAATACGAGGAAAAGTATTGGTACGAGCAATCCCAACAACAAAAACACCCGGCTATTAACAAAAGTTTGACAGCTTACAGCCAGCAGTGTAGCCAACCGGGAAAAACGAAAAGTAGCAGCAAGTCAGCAAGGTGGTACTCGTTGGGTTTACAGGTACGTTCGCTTAGGACTTACGCATTTTTAAACGGAGAATGGATTTTTAAGAGTGGAATACAGGATACAAATGTTGTACCAACGGTTGGACAGTTTTGGTATTGTATACGATAATTGTATCATGTGTATCCATCCAACCGACGGTTGTACTGATATCGTATGGGCGCATAGTCTCGACTGTAGAACCGCTGTTACATGCTCAGATTGTATGGAAATTATATGGTGTGTATGCGTGCGTACTGAAAAAATGTCTGGTTGTACATAAATCATACGCAGATTGTATAATGTGTATGCTGCATACACTTGGGCCAATGTCGGTACGATGGTTGTATCGTGTATTTCCCACTTTGGAGCTACTTTAGAACTACTTTACATACTTTCAATGCCGAGTGAAATTACTTAAATCAAGAAATCTGAAGAATGATTTGTCTTTCTCAAAGAAATAAGGAAAGAACAGAACCAAATACCAACATAAATTGTAAAACTAAATACATTAGAGCAGCAAGCTCCTAGCATTCCTTTGGTCACTTAATGCTCCCCAATATTGCATATTTTAGTTACTTTAAAGATTGTTTACTACGAATTGAAATTACCAAAAGAGCGACGATTTTATTTATACAGCCACATAAAATGACAAGCAGAAGCGAGAGTAACTGCATCAAACATCAAAACTGCGAAAAAAAAAGTAAAAGAACTAAAGACCATAAACTAGGTGAACTAGGAACTTAGCGAATTGCCATTTAAGTCTATCACCTTTCTTACAGTGACACTTAAATAAACATAGATCTCTGTGGGACATACTGCTTTATAATTATAACTAGATTAAATATTTATAATTGTCAATGCATTAATTTTATTGCAATTTGTTTTTTTCTTGGAAAATAGCACATAAAGATTTCTATAAAAGGACTTAAAAAGAGGTAATATTATATCGTACGATATATTTGCTATATACCTAGTAATATATGTATGTATAAAATATTGTACACAATATAGTTTTGAAATGGCTTTCTTAGACTGTCATTTTTCATCATTTCATTCTCGGCTTTTTCTTCATATTTCGGCGAGGTTATGATCCGAAAACAAGGGATCAGAACCCTCGCACTTCACCGCATTTCTACTATACTAGGCCATACGCTATCATTCATTTGGAAAAATTTCTCAACGTTTCTTGTTCATTGTTGGGTTTATCTTCTTTGGGTGCGGACATTTGATTTTTTTTTTAATAAATGAAAAAACAGATTGCTTGTGTGTGTATTATTATTGCTATTCGACGACCTCCTACAGGATCTTTATACTAATATTACAAGAAACTTTTCAACATTTTACTTAAGGTCAGTGGTCAATGCTAATTACAAATTTGTCATGGTTGATGTTGGTGCGAATGGCCGGGTATCGGATGAAGCATTATTTTTTTACACAAATTTCTGGCAGCTACAATATTTATCAATGATTCCTTGAACGTTCCTGAGGGAGATGTTTTACCAGGAGTGGGATCCTCTAAGGTGATAGTTGATTTGTGACGACCACAATCATCCCCTTTGCTCTCTCTAAGGTGACCATCGGCGTGATCATCACCTTTTTGCGAACGTTTTTGTGTGACTTTGCAATCGTTTTACGGAGAGCTAACGAAGTGTGATCATCAATTTTGACTGTCAAAAGTCTGACTATCAACTATCACCTTAGAGGATTCCACTCCAGCATCAGACTGCAAATTACCCTTTGTTTTTATTGGTGACGACGCATTCAATATGACTGACGATCTTTTAAAGCCCTACAGCAGGCAAAATTTGAGTGAAAAACAACAGATATTCAACTATCGTTTAAGTATTAATTTTTCTTTCGACTTCGGCTAAACAGGCATCTTCCCTATATTTCCGCCAAACTTTTAACAACTCCACAAACGCAGGCCATTTTTAACATCTTGTTTTGAAAATAATCTTCTTTTGATGTGTCACAAAGAACGCTGCGACTTCTGTAGCAATTAATGAATTCCTCCAACGTTCCTTTGGATCGGTAGGAGCCATTATTTTAAAAATGTTCTTCCGAATCGATGCAAACTCGACTTGTGATAAATGCCGAATGATTAAATTTGCCTACACATTATCAATTCCAATACATCATTCACCGTCATTCCAGCGAAATTCACGAAAAAATTCAAACCTCATCTGTTTTCATTCCAAGCTACCGCTGTCATTTTTACATCATTTCAGCAAGAATGAATGAATGATAGTATACCATATAGCCGATTTTAGTAAACGAACAGAATGATGGGCTTAAAGTAATAATTCCATTGGAAAACAAAAACAAACAGTCTTACCATACGTCAACTTCATATTTGAACAGCGCTGTAAATTGGCGCTTGTCACCTAACGCCGCTGTCAAGAATGTGTGGAAAACAAACGCTCTGGGTAGTTTTGTTTTAAAATTTCGAAGAAAATCATTTCTCAAAAATTGTTTTTGTTTAGTGCTTAGATTATAGTTAAAGAAAGAAGTAATTACTGAGATTTCCTAAATTGTGCACTGACATTCATTTTTTATATTTCTTATAGCTAGGCGGCGTTCAGCTCGCTACATTGGTGATTTCGACGTGATATTCAGTGCGCAACAAAATGTTGGAGCTAGCGCGAACGAACAGCCTTAGCATGGCCAACGAAGCCCAATACGCTCCCACTCCAGTGCGGGTAACGAGGTCCAGTACGCTCTCTTACTTTACTTACTTAGATCCTTTAACCCCTCGGGGGGCATAGGGCGTCAACCACGCCTGCGCGCCATCGTGTTCGGAGTTCTGCAACGCGTTTGAGCTGCCTCCAACTCATTCCTAAAGAGCTCGATTCCTCCTCAACTGTTCTGCGCCACGTTTGCCTGGGGCGTCCCGCTATTCTGCCTGCCTGGGTGAGCGTATTCCACTGCATAGCGTATTTCGCAATGGAGTTGTCTTCGCGCCGTAGGGTGTGTCCAATCCATTGCCACTTTCTTCTTCGTATAGTAATGCTTATAGGTTCTTGGCCCGTTCTCAGATAAAGCTGTTCGTTAGAGATGCGGTTCGGCCAAAAAATCCTCAAGATGATTCTTAAGCATTTGTTTACAAAGACTTGCAGCTTCCGTGTGTTAATGGTGTCCACCTTCCAAGTACTGCACCCATAAAGCAGCACTGATTCTACGTTGGAGCGGAACAGTCGCAGCTTGGTTCTTAAGCTGATAACATTGCTTCTCCAGATTTTAGATAGCATTCCGAACGCAGCTTTAGCCTTCCCGATTCTGCTGCACACATCCAGTTCGGTGCCACCGCGATTAGCCGAGACCACACTTCCTAAATAAAGAAAGTTATCAACTTTCTCGACTTCCTGTCCGGCAATGTTAAGTTGAGCGCGGTTGTTAGAAGAAGTGCTCAGGGCTTTTGTTTTGGCTGTGTTTACTTTTAGCCCCACTTTGTTTGCCTCAGCTTCTAGATTTTGGGCCATCAGATGAAGATCCATTATCCGATGTGAAAGTAGACAAACATCGTCAGCGTAATCTAGGTGTTTAAGGTAAGATGTCATCGTCCAACGAATTCCATAGTTGCCTTCCGTCAATGCTGCACGGAGTACATCGCTGATAACCACCAAAAACAATAGTGGGGACAGTATGCACCCTTGACGTACTCCACTTTGGACTTCAAAATCCTCCGACACCTTACCATTGTGCACGACGTGACACTTACCGCCCTCGTATGTAGCCTTGATAATAGCTATAAGTTTTTCTGGGATGCCTCTCCTGCGCAAGGCCAACCAGATAGCCTCTCGATTCAATCTGTCGGAGGCTTTCTCGAAGTCGATAAACATTAAATGTAGCGGAGACCTATACTCAACGTATTGCTCGACAATGATCCGTAAGGTGTTTATGTGGTCAATGCAGGAGGATCCAGCGCGAAAGCCTGCCTGTTCGACATCGAGAGTTGAATCTAAATGTTCTTTAATTCGTTCTAGAATTATTTTAGCTATTATTTTAGCCACGGCTGGAAGAACGCATATACCTCTCCAGTTACCGCAATCCATCAAGTTTCCCTTCTTTGGAAGTTTAATGATCATCCCCCTTTTCCACTCCTGTGGAAATTGTTCACTATCCCAAGCTCTCCGTATTAGGGGATGCAGCAAATCTGCCGATGTATTTGGCGCCGCTTGAAATAGCTCGGCAGGGATGCCATCAATACCCACCGCCTTGTTCTTCTTGAGGGACTTGATTGCTGTTATTATCTCGGTTTTACTGGGAGGTGCGGTGCGAATTCGGGAATTTGTTGCTTCGAACTGCTCATTCGAATTCGAGATCATACCGCCATCGTCTATGTGATTTAGCACTGTAGCAAAATGTTCTCTCCATCTAGTGAGCTGATCCTCATCCGAAATCAGAAGGTTACCGTCTAGACTTTTCACTGGATGTTGTTTGGAGTTTCGACCACCGATGAGCTCCTTAGTGATGCTACACACAGTCCTACTGTCGCACCTACTCGCTGCTTCTTCAGCCCTTGAGGCCAGTGAGTTGATATATTGACGTTTGTCACGTCTCACACTACGCTGCACTTCTTTCTTCTTCGCACGGTATTGGGCTTCAAGTTCGGTTCTCTCTACTGCTGAGGCCGCTGCAATCCGAGCCTTGATTGCTGTAAGCTCATCGATCCGTCTCCAGGTGTCTGTAGAAAGCCATGTGCGGTGGTGTTTCTGCTTTTTACCGACATACGTGCGTGCCCCAGTCGCAAAAGCATTTTTCACAGCACTCCAGTGGTCATCCATGTTCTCTATGCTGCTGATTGCTTCTGCTTCTAAGGCAAGATGGTCCCTGAACTGTTGGCGCACTTGGGGAACCTTGAGCCTGTCGATATTATACCTGGTGATGTTAAGTAGGTTTGAGCGGTTGCTGTTGACGGATGCAGTACGAAGGCGTAAATGAGCTACCATAAGATGGTGATCTCGTTCTAGTCCGACGTCAGCTCCACGTCTGTTTCGGACGTCCAGGAAACAATTTCTAAAGCGGCGACTGATCGCAATGTGGTCGATCTGGTTGGATGTTCGTTGCCTATCAGTAGAGACCCAACTGATTTTGTGGCAGGTGTTATGCTTAAACAGCGTACCTCCGATGACTAGGCGGTTGGTATTGCAGAAGTCCACAAACCGCTCACCGTTATCATTACGGTCTCCCACGCCGTGAACTCCCATCACGTGCTTAAGCATGGTGTTGTCGCTACCCACCTTGGCATTGAAATCTCCCATCACCATTACGATGTCCCCATTAGGCGTTTGGTTGTAGGCGGCGCCTAAGTGGCTATAAAAATCATCCTTTTCGTCCTCAGTCGCGTTTAGAGTCGGAGCATAACACTGTATGATGGTAATTTTTCTAACTCTGCTCTGGAACCTAGCCGTCAATATCCGGTCATTATGGGGTTTCCAGGATATGAGGCTACTACGTGCTGCTGGAGTTAGCATGAGTCCTACTCCGGAACTCCGTGCACTTCCAGCTGGTTTCCCAGAGTAGAGCATGACAGTGTTTTTGGTTGGGGAGATGAATTCCCCAGCATCGAACCATCTTATCTCGCTCAGCCCTAAGATGTCTATTTTATACCTTGCGAATTCGCGTTCTAATTGGAGGAATCTGGCGTTATAAGGCCCTTCCGTGAGTGAGTCCAGGAGGGTCTTAACGTTCCAGAATCCGATCGTTGTCCGTGTCCGATAGCCAAAGGTCGTCATCAAATTATCCGTCCGTATCCGAGGCGTTGGTTTTCGTTTCGGAGCAGTAAAAGTTTTTTACGGTTGCGGCTCGCTGGGCCACAGACCAACCGACACTTATCCTGTTTTTTGGCGCAGGAAGCTCGCCATTCGTCCTCTCCCGTTAGCAATTTCCGAAGAAATCCCCAGATGGCACCACGAGGAGGTGGGAGTAGGGCTTACTAACAGAGCTGCTAGGTTTTCGGCTGCAGTGGCTCTTTCTCGTTACTTAGCGGACCAACACCTATCGGGAGATGCTGCCCCTACGAGGCCTTTGTTAGTCGTTTGCCATCCAAGTAGTACGCTCTCGCATAGCCACAAAACCCTGCACGCTCTAACACGGTCCGTAATTCCTTTACTCAAGGGGGAGTACTTTGTTGTTTGACATCCAACGCTGCTGTCAAGAATGTATGGAAATGTTCTGGGTTAGGTTAGGTTCTGTTATTATTTATAGTTTCCAATAGTAAATGTAAATACTGAATATTTTCTAACTTGTGTATTGACGTTTCTTTGTATACTCGTATATCTGAAAGAGAGACGGCAGCGTTCGGACCGCTTTCAAATTGAAAATTTTAATTCTTTAAAATTGGTCATCTACTGCGGCGACTGCTACAAACAACAAGGACGGTGTCTATTCGGGTGTGGATTTGTTATTAGAGGCAGACTTAGCCAAGAAGTCTTGGGTTTCCGGCATGTGAACGACTGCCTCATGACTATCCGTATCAATGCTAAATTCGCCAACATTAGCCTAATAGGCACTCACGCGCCTCACAAGATGAACGATGCGAGAAAGGGTGACTTTTACCAGCTCTTGTACAACACGTATGAGCAATGCTCTAGCCACGACGTTAAAATTGTCCTAGGTGATTTTAACGCAAAGCTAGGAAGAGAGAACGTCTTTAGTAGCGTGGTCGGAAAGCATAGCCTGCACGACATCACATCCGGCAACGGACTCAGGCTAGTCGACTTTGCGGCGGGACGAAACGCCGTAGATAGTACGCTGTTCACACGCTTGATATTCACAAGGGGACATGGCTCTCTTTTGATCGAAAAAACGGTCAACCAAATCGATCACATTGCAATCTACGCAAGGCACTCTTCGAACTTTAGGGTGTTCGAACTTTTCAAGGAGCCAACGTGGACTCGGATCACGGAGCGAAATCAACGAAATACTTACTATAAGGAAGTTTGACGTCGGACGGCTATAATCGCAAGACACCGCCAGTGCGGTCGAGTATCTTTTAATCTCAATCTAAGTCCTATGTCGTCAGCAGAAAATGTGGAAGACCAGTGCCAGCGTTGCCAACAAGCCATCAGAGATGTCGCCTTTGATGTATTGGGTTTCTCTCGGTTACCACAACGAAACCCCTGGTTTGATGAGGAATGCTGGCGAGCACATGCACCAAAACAAAAGGCATATAAAGCGCCGATGCATAGAAGGACTAGAGCTGCTCGCGAGCCGTACGGACGGAGGAGAAAAGAAGAATATCGATTTCTCAGAAAGAAGAAAAAGGAGCATGTGAAGAGCTCGATAGAGGAGATTGAGAGACTTTATTGCAGGAATGATATTCGAAAATTTGACCAAAAGGTACAAAGAACATGCCAGGGTTTCAAAGCCAGAACACAAGCCTGCAAGGACGAAAATGGTAATATAGTAGTAGAATCGCAGTCGGTGCTGAGGATATGGAAGGAACACTTCTGCAGACTGTTAAACGGCGATGATGATCGATATTCCGCTGTCAGGCAGAATGAGCCATTCAACAGTGACGATGGCAGTCAAGATTCCCGTCAACTCGATCAGAATGAAGTGAGGATAGCGATATCTAAACTCAAATCCAACAAAGCTGCTGGAGCCGACGGCCTTGCCGCCGAACTTTTCAAGGCAGGAAGAGATGAGTTGGTAAGGAGCATGCACCAGCTCATCTGTAAAATCTGGTCGGACGAAAGTATGCCCGATGAATGGAACCTCAGCATCGTTTGCCCGATCCTGAAGAAAGGAGACCCTCTGAACTGCGCCAGTTACAGAGGTATAAGTCTCCTCAACATCGCATATAAGATCCTGTCCGCCGTATTGTGTGAACCCCTAAAACCGATCGTCAACAACCTGATAGGTCCTTGTCAGTGCGGTTTCAGGCCGGGAAAGTCCACCATTGACCAAATATTCACACTACGGCAGATCTTGGAAAAAACCCATGAATATAAAATTGATACGCACCACCTTTTCATCGATTTTAAAGTTGCCTATGACAGCGTGTATAGAGAAGAGTTATACAGAGCTATGTCTAGTCTTGGCATCCCTGCCAAGCTCGTCCGTTTGTGCAGAATGACGATGGAGAACCCTCGCTGCTCCATCAAAGTCGGTAAGAACATCACCGAACCATTCGATGTCAGGAAAGGTCTTAGACAAGGTGACGCGCTTTCATGCGAACTCTTTAACATAGTTCTTGAAAGAATTGTACGAACCTCACAAGCCAACACCGGAGGTACAATCTTTTTCAAGTCTGTACAACTACTCGCTTATGCCGATGACATTGACATAATCGGAAGAACTCAGCGGGCCGTCGATGGGGCATTTGCGAGTGTTGAGATCGCGGCAGCAAAGACAGGTTTAGTGGTCAATGAAAGCAAAACAAAATATATGTATGTTCTCTACAAAAAAGGACACCCAACATCGGCATTTTGGACAGAACGCCACAAGAGACAGATGTAATTTTGAGGTAGTAAAGGATTTTGTCTACCTAGGCTCTATGGTCAGCTCCGCAAATGACATCAGTAGGAAGATCACACGAAGAATTACTCTTGCCAATCGTTGTTTCTATGGGCTAAAACGGCAATTGAGTAGCAAAGGCCTATCTCGAACTACTAAGGTAACTCTTTATAAGACATTAATCATCCCAGTCCTGCTGTATGGCGCAGAGGCATGGGCTTTGACAAAACCGGATGAGGATGCCCTTGGTTATTTCGAGAGAAAAGTTCTTCGAGCGATCTTTGGTCCCGTCTGCATAGACGGTGAGTGGAGGAGAAGGTACAATGCCGAGCTATACGGCATGTACAAGGACATCGACTTAGCCAGAAGAGTTCACATACAGCGACTAAGATGGCTGGGTCATTTAGAGCGGATGGAGCCCAACGTTCCCGCTAAGAAAGTTTTCGAATCCACCCCGGATGGGCGACGCAGTAGAGGACGACCTCGCGGTAGGTGGCGCAAACAAGTGGAGGGGGACCTCAACCAACTTGGCGTGCACAACTGGAGGCAGCTGGCTTGTAATCGTGCTAGCTAGAGAGGTTTGTTGGTTGAGGCCCAGGTCCACCCCGGACTGTAGCGCCATCTAAGTAAGTAAGTAAGTAGTAGAATTGCAGTCGGTGCTGAGGATATGGAAGGAACACTTCTGTAGACTGCCAAGCGGCGACGATGACCAGTTAAGGAGCCACCACATTATTTGCTGATCTAAGCGAATAAAATATTTATTTCCAATTAACTTGTTATAACCACTTCGCAGATATAAGTCTCGATACTTTACAGGTATTAATGACTAAGTAACAAAACATTTTGACTAGTTCGAATAGTAGAAATGATGGCTTGAACAGCATTACTGTGATTAACCCTTTTTGAGCTGTAATGAGAGGCTGTAGTTTGCTGATGTACGCACTGCCCCAGCAAGAAATGGCATATTCTAAACAAGAATTGAACAATGCGTAGATGTAAGTAGATTCTGTGGTACCAGCTTAAGTAAGTGAAATATTTTATTCAAGGCAAAGTATATATTCTGTTTTACATTTTTAATATGTGCTTTCCAATTAAGTTTGCAATCTAGAGTAACTCCTAGATATTTAAATTGTGAGACAGTCTGGAGTGGAATCCTCTAAGGTGATAGTATCACAAAAGCAGTGAACATTCACAATGGCCATTTTTTCACGTTTTGGAATTCAACCAGGAGTGGAATCCTCTAAGCTGATAGTTGATAGTCACACTTTTGACAGTCAAAATTGATTATCACACTTTGCTAGCTCTCCGTAAAACGATCACAAAGTCACACAAAAACGATCGCAAAAATGTGATGATCACGCTGATGGTGACCTTAGAGAGAGCAAAACGGATGATTGTGATCGTCAACAATCAACCATCACCTTAGAGGATTCCACTCCTGGTTGAATTTCAAAACTTAAAAAAATGGCCATTGTGAATGCACACTGCTTTTGTGATGCGAAATAATGATACTTTTGCACTGCTTTGCATTAGTTATGCTTGGCAATTTTTGACGATTGGAACGACTGATGCTAACAAAATTGTATACATATACACCATCGTACTATCACCAAATGTTTTAAACATCAATAATGTCTAAAAGATTAGTAACAACCATAGTTTTGAACAACTTACGGCGATGAATCCATTTTATTTGGCGGGATATTCAAACTGAAATGCCAATGTCATTTGCAACATAATCATTTATGATGCTCTGTTTGCTTTTGTTTGCGCAGCTGATGCATTGACAATGCGTTTTGAAAAAGTATGCACTGCATCATAGTAATCCATTAACGTTTTGGAACGCTTGATTAAGCAGTAATGCTCAAGTACTGCATTTTGGGATTCAGCCAGATTCTAGCTGCAAGCAGGAAACATTGCAGTTACGATGACCAACTTCTTGGATAGAAAACTCGTTCGTAGGAGAAAAACACATAACTTTAGATTTACTGCTGCGGACTATTTGATGATACATAAACCAACTTTTCAAAGCAGTTAGGTCAACGTACATTTGTAGTTTTACGTTTTCAAAAGAGGAAGCAGCATAATACAGGACAAGATAGTCAGCAAAAGCGATGTGTCCGTTTAGCGAGCGATGGTCCTAGGGCATGCCAATCAAGGTTGTATTCGCACGAACAAGCTGTTTTCTGTTTTGGAGAAAGGATGAAAACTAGCAGTAGTAGTCTGACCTTATTTATATGGAAAACAATGGAAAACTTACTTATAACATATTTGCTGCCGACATTGCTTAAGAAGGAAATTTGGACAACTGACTGTTGATAACGCCCAGAACAACAATGATGACTGGAGCCTTGTCGAACTCCGCTTTGGACTCCAAAGTCTTTCCTTCTTCTTCTTCCTATTTCGGCAAAAGTATGATCCGAAAACAAAGGATCATATTCAACCCACTTCACCGCATTTCTACTGATCCGCCTGTGGGGTTCGCCTCACAAGATGTTTCCATCTCTCTTTATTCCCAAGAAATGTGATGAATATTTTTTATCTTGCAGGTAACTATCGTTTTATGATTTTGGGGTTTTGAACTCTACAACATTTTCTTTAAAATCATCCCGACCACCGCTGCCCAGTCAACTTTTAGAAACGACTACATTTGTTTGTTCTCTAGAGTACTACCGCAACTCAATCGCGACCAAAAAAATTATAAAATTCGATTCGACAAACCGCCTGATGAATAAGACAAAACTCGTCGAAAAACGACAACGGTAATTGGGATGAATATTACTTTTTCTTTTCTTGATTAGGCGTCGCGACGTCGTTCCGCAAAGAATCGGGTGACTTGTATGCTACTTTGCCGATGTCGAGGTACTGCTCACAACTGAAAGGCCTGTGATTCTTGTTCCGCCTCATATGCTGCTGCAGCTTGCTTACCTCATTAAAGCCTTTGTCACATAATAAGCAGAGGAATGAGTTATTAGCAGCGTGGATTTGCATATGGTCTTTGAGGAGTGAAGACGTTAAGACTGTAGTGAGAAGGAAACAATTAATTTGTCTTTCTTGCAGAGATCCCCTCCCCTACTCACCTTTCTTGCAGATTGGACACTCACTTTCCGACTCGGTGTTGTGTTTCTCCGTTATGTGTTTGTTAACTTCTGACATCTGGTAGAATGTCTGACCGCAGACATAACAACTAAACACATTCTTGTGAGTTCCAACATGTGCGCTTAGGCTCTCGGGCGAGAAGTATACTTTCTTGCAATTTTTACAGGGGTACAGTTTTTCAGTGCACTTGCTCTGCTTAATATGGAGATTTAATGAGCTTTGCTGCGCAAATTTAGCAGAACAATATGGACAACGATAGACGGGGACAGGTTCTTTCAAAGGGTGTGGAACTGCACCAGTACTGGTTTCGTCAGCTTCGTCAATCGTCTGAAACACTGCTTCGTGTTCCTCTGATTGGGGTGTGGACTCCTCTCCCAATTTCATCCTTTTCAATGAAACCAGTGGCTGCGAGCCGTAGCACTTGGTTATGTTTTCTGCTAGATTCCTTGGATGGACGAAAGTGATGCGTTCTTCCGCCTTTCTTTGGTGCGCACCGCTTGTTGTGGGATAGTACGCATAAGGTTCGTCAATCTCCTCAACAAATACGTCTTCTTCATTTTCATGCGAGTGCGAGTTTGCTTCTTCTTGAATCTGTTGTTGTTCCTCGTCATCTTTGCTTTTGACCTCAACCACAGCGGAAACAACAGAAGAAACTCCTGGCACCCCTTCAACCTGCGTTTCATCTATTCTCTGTTGTTTAGCTTCCTTTCCGAGTTCAATCAAGCCGACGTCTGTTTTTCGCTTCCTTGTCTCCTCCTCATGGGTCAGCCTACTCGGGGTTGTTAGCTTCACATCTTGCTGCTCCTCTGGTGCTTCTGGTTCTTTGGCAATGTTAAGTATTTGCCTGAGTACTTTGTCCGAGTTCTCGCATCGCAATTTGAACAAGTAGCAGCGGTTGATTTCACCGATGCAAGTGGCGCAAATTTTCTGGGGCAATCCATCCGACTTCTTAGCCTGGAAAAGCATTTCTTTATCGTTTCACCTGGTTCGTTCATCTACTTAGTACTCTACTTACTGGGATCTTAGTTAATTCTCCAAGTTTATCCGCGACGCAAGCATGGACCGCTGACGGCCCTTCTCGGTCGTAAATGGACAGAAGTGCTCCTTCCAGCGTCAAGCATGTTCGGCAGATTTTACTGACATCCAAAGACATGGTTTACACTTGATCTGTATTTAATGGTCTCAGATACAGACATTTAAATTTGCTTGCGAGTAAATTAAAAAAAAAAAATTAGTCCGCCTAAAGCTTATTTTGGTAGTATCAACAAAATTAGTGACAGGGAATGAAATGTCAACTGTCTTCTTTCCTCGGAAGCGGAAGCATTGCCAGATAGCATTTAGAAAGATCGACAGATATCACAATTTCGGAAGTGCTATAGCCGGAAATGAGGCATAGACATATACACCCTTATTCTGAGCGGCGTTTTACTTGCACGACGTTTGTCGTTATTTGAGGAGTTTCGTTTTAGAAGAGTTATTCCATAACTTCGACGACAGGGTAAAACGTCGTCGGTAAGTAGTTTGCATTCCACATGCTATGCCATCAACCGTACCACACTGAGAATATCGGTTCTCGTTCGATCACCGAAATCAAGCAGCATTGAGCATGGGTAGTACTTACACGTTCCAAAGACATCGCGATGTAGGAAAGGCAGGCCTATAAACGCCTGGATAACACAAATGCGACGACATCGGCATTTCATTGGCCTCAGTAAAAGAGTGATCCAAAATCGGCAGGCCTGCCGATATTTTCTGAGGCCAAATAGGCGAACCCCACAGGCGGATCAGTAGAAATGCGGTGAAGTGGGAGGGTTGTGATCCCTTATTTTCGGATCATAACCACGCTGAAAAAAAAGGAAGAAGAAGAAGATATGGTACATATAAGAAATCAAAGTTCTACATCATACCCAGCTTTTTGGAGAGGTACACGCAATAAACTGAACGGATCGGGTCTGATCTAACAGAAATTGTAAACACTTATCCATTCTGGATAGATCGAGAAGCACAACTTAAGTGCATGGTTTAAACTAACTACTTGTACAAATAACGTATGTTGCTTTCATTAACATACATATTTTGCGTGGGAGTTACGAACTGTCATTTGCGGGCTGCGATCGTAACTATTGTGCATTGTTTTCCAGGTCAGATTAAATTGAATCTATTCTACTCCGAGCTTTGATCCGCCTCTTTAACTTTGTAAATATGTATGTAAAATAAGCTGCTGAACTATAGCTCCAGTTTCAGTTTCAGTTTCAATTCGATTTTTGCAGCCGCTAAAAAAGGCAGGTTCACAGTAAAACATGAGGTGTGTTTTGGTGAGAATTAAGCAAAGTAGAGTGAAAGCTTCTCCATAAAACGATTCTTAGTCGATCTGGAAAAAAACTTTTTTAATTGTTTGAAGATTGGTGATTGAATTGAAATTGAAGTAAAAAGTATGAAAAAGTTGTGCTTAAATGTATGAAAAACTACTGAATCATTACAGTTGAACGAAATAGCTTTTCTCAGGGAAAAAGCTCTTCCTATCTGTTATGAACTTGGGCTCTCGGCAGTGAAAAGAAAAGACTGACCGTTCCGTTTGAGTGCTATATAAAGACTGAAAGCTTTACTGTCATAATTCAGGGAGTAATTGTCAAAGTAGAGAGTTAAACAAATATATGGATGTATGTATATGTACAATATTATAAATGACTCAACACTTCCACTTTTATAAATATTAAACAAATTCATTTACAATATATATATCAAAATTCAATGTATCATTCAGCTTTAAAGTTACTTTAATTCATTACTATAAAATTCAAATTAATAATATTCATAAGGTATCTAAGCCGAAAAAATCTATCTTTCGCTAATGGCTTTGTAAAGATATCGCTGACTTGATTATCAGTATGCACATATTCCAGCTCAAACAAACCATCAGCATATTTTTCACGGATGAAGTGAAATCTCACGTCGATGTGCTTAGTCCTCCTATGAAATTCTGGATTTCGGATCAACCGGATGGCACCCTGATTGTCAACATGCAAAACTGCTTTGATGTTCTGATTTGGGAGTAAGTCTCCAAGTAGCTGCTTAATCCAAACCAATTCTTTCACTGCTTCAGCCGCTGCAACATACTCTGATTCAGTTGTAGAGAGGGCAACGCACTTTTGGCGCTGCGATGCCCATGTGATGCAACTTGATCCCCAGAGAAAAACGAAGCCACTCGTAGAGCGCCGAGTTCTTACATCTCCAGCATAGTCCGCATCACTATAACAATTCAAAGCAAAATTTAAATTATTTTCAAAAAATATACCATAATCCAGGGTTCCCTTTAAGTATCTGAGAATTCTCTTGACCATATTGACATGAATCTTAGAAGGATTGTCCAAGTAGCGACTAACGCATCCAACAGCAAAAGACAAATCTGGACGTGTTGCCACCATCAAATACATCAGGCTACCCACAG
This sequence comes from Brachypalpus laphriformis, assembly GCA_945910035.1. Classification (NCBI taxonomy): domain Eukaryota; kingdom Metazoa; phylum Arthropoda; class Insecta; order Diptera; family Syrphidae; genus Brachypalpus; species Brachypalpus laphriformis. Next base: position 13,397,024 of record OX246754.1, on the reverse strand, counting down.
CCTGGCGGAATGGAAACTCGATCTTTTCATCCACTGTTCCTGAGATTTCCGCAGCATTGATTGAAGGATCTGCAGGAGTTGAAACCATAGCTGCATCTGCCAAATTGAACCTTTGTAGCACCCTTGTCGCGTATTGCGACTGATTTAGATGAATCGAACCATCCTGAAGACGTCTTATTTCTAATCCCAGGAAATGCTTAGCCGGAAAAACTTTAACTTCAAAGTTCCTTCTTAAATAGTCGCACAGGCTTACGATGCCATTCTTGTCTGTTGCTGCCATAAGACCATCGTCTATGTAGATTGCTAATATTATTTTCTTATTATGATGATGATTCACAAATACACATAAGTCAGCATCACTAGGCCTTAGATCGAAATCTCTTAACAGCTTTGTAAACGTCTTGTTCCAACAACGGGAAGACTGTTTAAGACCATATAAGCTCTTTTGCAGCTTACAAACTCTGCCGCTGTTATCATTGTAACCCTTCGGTTGCTGCACATAGATTTCCTCCTCGATGCTCCCGTTTAAAAATGCCGTCTTTACATCAAATTGCATGATGTTTAGCCTTTCTGCCGCAGCGATGCTTAATATAGCTCGTACTGAAGAGAATTTTGCAACAGGACTGAATGTTTCGAAATAATCGATTCCATATTTTTGGCTAAAACCGCGAGCAACAAGCCTCGCTTTGAATCGCATATCTTCATTTTCCGTAGCACTCTTCTTTTGATAGACCCATTTCGTATCCACCAAAGTCCGATTTTTGGGCAGTGATACCAATCTCCAGGATTCATTCCTTGCTAGTGACGATATTTCCTCGTCCAACGCTGCTCGCCATTGCTTAGATTCCAGGCAACTGATAGCATCTTCATAGCTTGTCGGAGAATTAGCTTCTGCAAGCAAAGTAAAACTTTCTATAACGCTAAAATTCACACTACCTTCGTCTTGATTTGTGTTCCTTTTCCTTAACCTACTTCTAATATCAGCAGGTGGTTCCTCTGGGTTTAAAATTTCCTGCTCGTCAGCAGCCCTGCAAATAGCATTGTCGCAGTCAACTGCATCACTACATTCTTTGGCAATATCATCCGAACAATCTATATTATTGCTCTTAACCACCCCCGAATCATCATTTGCTTTCCCTAAATCATCCTCACTATCAACCTCGACTTCCTGTTCACCCTCTTCAATAGTCAAAGAAACTTGATTTCCCTGCTCGTTCTCGTCCTCCGATAGTGTTCCAATATTGTTGAAGATTACATTCCGAGATATCTCAATGTTGTTTTTCTCTGGGATGTATACCCGATAGCCCTTTACGCCATCTTGATATCCAACGAAGTACCCTTTTCTAGACTTGGCATCCAGTTTCCTCCTCTTCTGATCTGGTACATGAACGAACACCTCTGTACCGAAGACACGCAGATATCCAATTTCAGGCTTTTCGCCAAACCAAAGCTCGTGTGGGGTTTTTCCTTGCACTGTGCTTGTACCCGTTTTATTTAAAACATGAACAGCAGTACTTACCGCTTCTGCCCAGAATTTGCAGCTTAAATTTTTGGCATGGATCATTGATCTAGCTGCTTCTACTATAGTTCGCATTTCGCGCTCAGCAGAACCATTTTGCTCCGGTGTATAGGGTACAGTTTTCTGGTGCATGACACACTGCGTATTTAACAGAAGTTCAACATTTTTGTTGATGTACTCCAGACCATTGTCACTCCGCAGAACTTTCACGCGCAACCCTGTCTCAGTCTCCACCTCCTTTAAGAAAATCTGAATAAATCGACACACTTCCGATTTTTCTTTCATAAAATACACCTTTCGATAATGGGAATAATCATCTTTGAATAAGAGAAAATATTTCGATCCTCCAATTGATTGCTGTTGCATGGGACCGCAAACATCCGTATGAACCAGCTGTAATATGGATGTGGACTTACTTTTGCTATGACTGAAAACAGCTCTATGTTGCTTTCCATACATACAACCATCACAAACAAATTCACATTTATCCGCAAACGGGATTTGGAGGTCTCTTAAAATGTGTCTCACTTGAGATAGGTTTTGATGGGCTAGTTTTTCATGCCACAACTGTAATGTATCAGTTCTCTTTACAGCTACATTCGCAGAGATTTGATCAATCTCATCTACCACAACTTTAATTAAGGGTTTGAAAAGCTTTGATTGACGCACTCCCACTGCAAGATTAGTTCCGTTTTTTATTAACTGACATTTGGAGCTGTCAGAGAAAAATTGAAGACCTTTGTCTAAAGCGGTATTAAGTGAGAACAAATTGACACGTATGTGTGGAACATACAGTACATCTACCAAATGATTTTGTTTCCAGCTGGAGTCAACGAAAGAGAGCACATTGATGTCATCTTTGCCAATGGCACAGATAGTGGTACCATTTCCTATGCGAACAATTACTGGTGTCTTAAACGATGTGTAATTGATGAGCCACTCCCTTCTATTCGTCATGTGGTCGCTCGCGCCGGAATCCAAGAACCACTCGTCTCTTTTGCCAATTTGTTCCGCTGCTGTTGCTTTGCAAATAAAAGCATCACCATGCTTAGAGTTTGCCTTACCTTTTATAAACCTTTCTGGGCAATCTCTCTTCCAGTGCCCGCTTTTATTGCAAACAAAACATTTACCATGCTTAAATTGTTGCCGCCCTTTCTCTTGCGATCTCTTATAATTGTGCCCATATTTCTTTGCCATTAATGCATTGCCACTATTCGCATCGCTACACGTCTGATGGGATTTAAAACGTGCTTCTTCCATAACTAGCCTCGATGTTAGGTTATCCAGTGTTTGCCCGTCTTTTGCGGTGGACTCCCATGCACTGTAAAAGTGACTGTAGTGTTCTGGAAGAGTCATTAAGATCTTCGTAATAACTATAGAGTCGGAAATTTTTTCACCAACATCCTGCTGGACAAGCGCTTGCAATTTAGAAATATGTGTCGCCACATCATCAGCGGGATCCATCGCGAACATATAAAACTTTTGTTGGAGCATGTGAATGCTCTCCTTCAATTTGGCTTCGTAAACTGCTTCGAGTTTCAACCAGATGTCTCTTGCAGTTGTACAATTAATTATGTGGAGAAGTGATTGCAATAATCTTTTGGGCCCTACTATCTCCACGTTTCCATGCATTTTCCGCTGCAGCCAAATTTTCCTCTTTTATAGTTCCTCCAACTACCGGAAATTCAGCTTCACCATTTACATACCTAAGTAAATCACTAGCATTAAGCAAAATTTTGACCTGGAATTTCCAGAGATTCCATTGCTCCTGACCAGCTAGTTTCTCTATTTTCAGCTCTGCATCCGCCATTTCGACCAAACAATGAGTTTCCTATACTAGCACTCTAACTACCTCCACGATACCTCTAACTTTGGGCTTTCCCGTGCAAAAAAAAAAAATTCAAGTTAAGAAAATCTTATACCGGCTCTGGGCCCATAACCTGTTATGAACTTGGGCTCTCGGCAGTGAAAAGAAAAGACTGACCGTTCCGTTTGAGTGCTATATAAAGACCGAAAGCTTTATTGTCATAATTCAGAGAGTAATTGTCAAAGTAGAGAGTTAAACAAATATATGGATGTATGTATATGTACAATATTATAAATGACTCAACACTATCCATCGCAACTCATGTTCGACTGAGAAGAAAAGTTAAAGTGGTTCCAAGTCACTTTGTGTTGTTGTACTCCGTATTAAATCTTACTTCACTGAGAAGCGAGGTTTCACCAAAACGCACCCATTGTTGCTTGGGTTCGTGCTGTCAAAAAATAAGAGCATTCCCTTTGTTTGCAGTAGTAAAATATTAACTTGGACCAGAGAACTGCATGAATCCACTCATTTGCAATTGTGAATCATTCGCTAAAACACGAGCCGGTCACAGTCTCCGCACAAAGGAAACGAGCAAGTATGAATCGACACTTATGAATATATAATATTTTAATGCGTAGTAAGCTCGCACTAAATGTATTCATTCGATCTGAGTATTCACAATAGTTGTAAAATGTAGAAGTGATTCACAAGCCTTCGAATAGTTTTAAGTAACTCGTATTATTGAATAAGTGTAGAATACACAGATACACAGAATCCACGCACACACGGAGCACTGCAAGAATGTACATGGAAAATCTCATGAAGCACTCGAAACATCCATTGTCTTATTCAATACAATGTGAGTTCATTTCAGATTCATTATATGAGAGACAATAGTGTGAGGGTAGCTAATCATTTCTTGGAATGAGTGTGAATGTTTGTGAACACTTAGAAGGCAGTGTATGTTTCTAGTGGCTCATAAAACGAGCTACTTGCTGAAGTTCTCTGACTTCGACCCTGGTTACTGATAACGCTGCTTTTTCGATGGTTTGTGGATGAGGAGAGTGAGGGGCAAGAGGGACGAAGAAGTTATAAAAATCGAGGGAGAGTCACGTTAAAAAAAAAAATATTTGGCGCAACAGTGCCAGGGCCTATCTCCTCGCAACCACTCGTGTTGTGTACGTTATATTTTTCCACACGAATGGAAGGGAACTACAGTTTTATGTCGTACCCGAAGTACGATTTGAGAAGCTTTTTCGTGACAGCAATACTCTCGAATGTTTGTCAAACGTTCGCGAGAGGTGGGACCTTAAAAAAAAAAAACTTTTTCGTGTTTTCTGGGATTCGAACATGGAACCTCACGCACAGTGATGGACACACTAACCACTTGCGTTACGGCGCCCTCTTTCCACACCCGAAATATTCCGCCTCTATTCAATTTTATCATTATTAGGTCGGTCGTTGAGTAGTGAAGATCGCAGGTTGATATGAATACGGGGGGACGAGAGAATGCTGTCAGATACAGAGTGTTTCAATTCACTTATCCCTCTTAAACTTTATCGAAGTAGTGCAGGAGTGAGCACACACGAGTGAGCACACACGGCATGTCCGCCCACTACGTAGTGGAGAGTAACCGCCTTAACAGGATCTTGTTGTACAATCGTTATCTCCGAATTATGTTCTAAAAAATTATGTGTATTTATGTGTGTACCACTAGTCTATACCGCAATAAAAATACATTTACAGAGTTTCAATCAATTAACTATTTAACACCGGAATTTTATTTATGTTCCCGGAATGTTTTTTTTTTCGTTATGAATCGTATCGAACGAGTTATATTTCGTTTTATTTGTCTTTATTATACAATATTTATTATTTTTATTGGGCGCCGTGGCGTAAGTGGTAAGTGTGTCGGATCACTTCGCGTGAGGTTCCAAGTTCGAATCCCAGAAAACACAAAAAACATGTTCACCGTCCCACCTCTCGCGAACGTCTGACAAACATCCGAGAGTATTGTTGCCTCGAAAAGCTTCTCAAAACAAATTGCCCTTCGGATACGGCACTTAATTGAACGTCCCTCCAATTGTGTGAAAAATATAACGCACACAACATGAGTGGTTGCGAGAAGCTAGGCCCTGCCACTTAAGAGCTATTGTGCCAAATATATGTATATTTATTCCTTTTTGGCGGTATTAAAAATTGTATCCAGAATTTAAGATATAAGGAAAAATCGTTCTCATTGGTGCATCCCTGTCCACCATCATTCAGCGCTGCCAACATCACAAATCGAAATACTCTCTCCCGAGCCGCTGTTCAGAATAACTGTCATCTGTCTAACGAAAAACACCTGATAAATCTGACGTTGCCGCTGCTGCTCTCTGGAGAAATTTGTACTCGCCGCAGAAGAAAAAAAAAAAGAAAACTTTTTCGCGAATCTCAACGAAAGAAAATTTTCTCTCGCTCAAAGTCGCTTGAACTTTACATTGCAACGGTATCGGTTCGGTCTTCTCTGCGTTATCGTATCCGCCATCGCCATCTAGCCGTAAACTTGCATTTTCCCTCAGAAAATAACACTTTCAGTGTCGCAAAACAATAGGAATCCGAGTGAAAATTTCTCACAAACCGGTCGTTATTCTGCGGTCGTACGGAAAAGATAGAAAATTCGCAAATCGATTAGTGTGTCGTGTTTTTCCACATTTCTCTGCTCGCTCTCTCTCTCCATTCTCCTCCGGCGGCGGTGCGTGTGATTGAGTGTGTCGGTGTCCAAGTGTGTGGCTGTACGGCAACGAAAAGAGGAAAGAAATTCCGTTAATTGATTGTTTATTAGTGAATCTCCGGGAAGAAAAACAAACAGAGCCAGTAAAAAAGGGAAAACAAGCAGCTGCCGTGGTTCACGGACTTCCCCCCACCAACCCACCAGAGCAACAAAAAGGATATTCAACTGGAAAAGGTGTACTGCGCGGCAAAGGTGAGTGTGGTTAACCCCTAAGGATCTCCTTACACAGCTCTCGGTGTTGTGTGTTGTTCTTCGTTTCGTCCTTATTGCTGCTTATGTAATACCGAGGGGTCGGTCATTTGAATAAAAAGTAAAAAAATATGAAAATTAGGCGACGGAAACGAAACAATCTGGATGAGACTACGGCATAATGTAGGAGCGGTGTAACAGGGACTGAGCGTTATTTACGTTTGCTTGCGGTAATTAGTTGGAAGATTGTACCTACACTGCTCATAAGAAATCGTGGACAAGTTGGTAGACAAAGTCATCAATGGGTGGTTCTCGGCGTGATGCTTGTTTCAACGGCAACTTGCGCAGCGCACTTTACAAGGGCTAGAGTTGGACCTTTTGGTAGGCTCGTTATTCGGTTGGCAAGTTGAATTTTAAGAGGTGACATTGGATGTCCCGGAATCAAGTTTGAGCAACAAAAAGAAAAAAAAGAAAAAAATACCATCACGGGCGCGCAATCTAAGAGCAGTTAGCTCTCGGTGGGATAGAGAGATTAGATTCTACAAGGTGCATTCCAAAGAAAACAGAATTTTTTAAAAATTAGAACAACAAAAAGTTTATTTTTTTGGCAAATCTGATTTATTTTATTCAAAATAGTCCCCTTCCGAATCAGTACAGCGATTTGCACGATGTAAAAGCATACCGAATGAGTGTTTTAGATCATCGGCCGGGATGTCTACGTCCACAATACGGCACGATTTCGATATCCGCGGCGCCACGGACTTTTTTTTATGTTTCCTAATAGATCTCGACGTACTGAACAAAAAATAATAAATAAGTAAACACTTTTTGGTGTCTCGCTTAGTTTACGCTTAGACAACCGATATTTCAATAGAAACTGCCTTCACACGATGCATTTCGGGTATGAATAATGATACCAACTATACTGGATTCGAGGTCCAGATAATGGATAAATTTCCATACTGGAATATCATAAATTTTATCACTTTGTGCGTAATACGAATATTGAACAAGCTCTTTCAAAAATCAACACTCGTGCGCATGTCGAACGCACTCTTTCACCACACACAAGATGTGAAATAAAGTTCTACAATGTGATTGTCAAATGCGAATTTGACTTCTTCAATTTTTTGAAAACGCAACCAGATTTGTTGCGAAAAATCTCGTGTCAGGATAAGTATGCTTTCAAACAATCGCAGGGAGAGCCGCAGTCAGCTGATTTTAGTCTAATGTCAATGCAGTTCGCTGAATAGAGCACAGGCACAGATTAACAAAAAAAAATTGTGTATTCTTTTTGAATGAAGTAATAAAAAAATAGTTAAACTGAATATACCGGATTTATACTCAATTTTAATAAAAAACATTTATCCTGAATATACTGGATTTCATCTAGCAAGAGTTGATATCATAAGTATGAAGTAGAGATGAGCAAAAAATCGCAACCTGCTAATCATTCACTGCTAATGAAAATTCGCATTCTCAACCTGTTAACAACTTATAAATAAACTGCTATTGCTAATGATAATTTGTCTGGCTTCTAATCACGAGTCGCAATTTCATTTTTCATGCGTGTGTTTGTGTGTGTGTGTCTCATACGAAAAACGTGAAGAAGAAGAGGTATAACAAAATTGTAAAACTAAACTACCCTTTTTGCACGTTATCTGCTGAACGTCTCATCCAATTTTCTTTTCGAACATCTGCCATTGTGTGTGCGAAGCTTTTTATGGTGCGCCAACAAGAACGAAAACAATTTATAAGGTTGCATATCGCAGTCGCAGCTGATTTGAACGTTTGGTTGGTTGGTATATAGCTGCACAGGGGTTATATGTACTTGCAAAGTTGCTATTGTAGTCGTAGCTGGTTTGAATGTTTGGTTGGTTGATATATAGCTGCACAGGGGTAATACTTGCTAAGTTGCTATTGCTGCTATTGTAGTCGCAGCTGGTTTGAAAGTAACCAAACTTTGGTTGGTTGGTATATAGCTGCACAGAGATTATACTAGATCAGTTGCTATTGGTGCTATTGCGTTGTGAATGCGACTTCTGAGCGGGAGCTTCAGTACCAGTACAACGAATTTAAAGAAGCGCATTGAAATTAAGCATCCTACTGTGTCTTTAGTTGCAGGAAGCCAGATGTGCTTAAATTAGCAGTTTACATTCAAATTGAATAAGAAATCGCAGTTGTAACTGCGAATGCAAATTTACGACTTTGCCCATCTCTAGTATGAAGTATATAAAAAAAATTATTTCAGTGTTGGTAAAAGCGGGTAAAGAAGCGTCGAGATCTATTAAAAAGCATCAAAAAATTGTGGCGCTACGGATATCGTAATATCTCCCACAAAACGCTTTCCTTTCATCGGCAAATGCATTTTCCCGAAAAGGTAAGTCACACGGTGCCAAATCAGGGGAATACGTGAAGTGGTTGAGAGTTAAAATGGGATTTGTAGTCAAAAAAATCGGCCACAAGTGTCGATCGATGAGATGGCGGATTGTCGTGCAACAAATGCCAACTTCTGCGCGATATTCTGGCCGAATACGACAAATGCGATAAATTGATGTTTTTAAGATGCTCAATTCCAAATCCCATAAAACACCAAAAAGTTTTTTCTTGGTCCCACCTTTCGCGAGCTTCTGACAAACATTCGAGAGTATTGTTGTCACGAAAAGGCTTCTCAAATCGCCGTTCTGATTCGGCATTAAACTGTAGGTCCCTTCCATTCGTGTGAAAAATATAAGGCACACAACATGAGTGGTTGCGAGAAGCTAGGCCCTGGCACTTTAAAGAGCTGTTGCGCCAAATATTTGTATTTGTAATTCCAATTCCACGAATTTTAATGAAGATTCTGGCTGATCTTTGATAAACTCACGCACAGTTTTGATGGAATCTGCGGTGGTCACGGATTTCGGTTGACCAACATGTTGCTCATCATTTATGCCCTCACGACCATTTTTAAACCGCGTATACCACTCATGAACTCTGCTACGGGATAAACAAACATCACAATAAACTTGGTTTATCAATTGAAATGTTTCGGTTAAAGTTTTACCAAATTTAAAACAAAACTTACCGATGACAGAAACATACTGTCACTTCAGACGCAATAACTCCGCATCTATTCGTCCAAATGTCATGAAAATTTGACAGTACATCACCTTTCCGACGCAATCGCCAATAGATGACCTCACTAGAAATACCTATTTTTAAGAAGTCCTGTTCATTTTAGAACGTACCTTATATGTACTCGGTTGCCATCTAACTGTGTGAGATATTGGAATAGAACAGTAATTCGACAGAGCGACCATGTGTGAAGTTGGTCGCACTGTTATTGCACTGTTCCTATATCTCACACAGTGCTGCGGTTACCGTGTACATAGACACAACCGAGAGATTAAGTTGCTGAAAAAAGAACATCATGCCTTTCCGGCAATAACGCCATCGCTAGAGGGCCCATGACGTGCTGGTTGTTGACGGTTACCACCAACATACCGAATCTCGCGATTTGTTGATTCGACAGCCTAGGTCGGTTATAGGGAACTACAAAACAAAGACATTCTATATATCCAAACTCAGAACCTCCAAATTTTGAGAAACAAGATCCCCAACCTGTGGGGTTCGCCTATTTGACCTCAAAAAATATTGACAGGCCTCCCCATGACAGAACCAGGTATATATCTGTGGCCACAAGTTAAAACCGCCTAAGTCGAGTTAGGTCAAAATTGCGTTAAGGATGCTCTATAATTTGAAGTTTATGCCAGCAAATTTCGGCCTTATTATCTGTTATCGTTACCGAGTTATAAGCAAAAGAACAAGACTAAAATTCCAAATTCCCATACGTTTTCGGGAAAAACGAAAACTTTAAACTTTTCTGAGAATCTGTGAAAATCGACTTAGGCGGTTTTAACCACAGTAGCCACAGATATATTGAATTTATTGACACGTAGTTTTTCAAGAAGGCGTTATATACTGAGAGCCCGAAGCAGTGTAAACATTTTTGCAATCCTGCCACTGATCTGCCCACTTTTTTTTATACAAATATCTTTTTTGCATATATCATGTATTTACTATGAACTTGAAAAAAATTATTGAAAAATGTAAAGAACCAGGCTTTGTCTAAATATACTTCAAGCTAGGAGGTTTGAGTAGAAATCCGCCCCTTACGTGCACTTCTCCAACATTTTTATTTGAAATCATAAAATGTAATAGTTGTACCACATGAAATGTCCGAACTTATGGTAAACATTTAAAAGCCAATATTATTTCGTCGCAAATTTGTATTCAATGAAAATAGGATCCGTTGGCATCTATGACATTCTTCCAACGTGATATAAGGTCAAATATTCATTTTTCGTAGATGTGCTGACTTTTTGAGGCAATGAAATCTTCAAAGGCTTTTATGACCTCTGCTCGGTTTCGGAAGACCTTCTGCCGGCAAAATGAATCCAGATTGCGGAAAAGGTGGTAGTCGGTTGGGGAAAGATCAGCAGAGTACGGTGGAAGCGGAAGAATTTTAAATCCCAACTTCAACACTTTTTTCACTGTTTCGCGTAAGGTATGAGGTCTAGCAATGTCATGCAATACGATCGGACCGTGCCTATTGACCAACACAAGCTGCTTTTCAGCCAATTTTGTATGCAATATTTAATAGCGTTTATCGTTTCTTCTGGTTTAAGAAATGAAAATTGGATTGGTCCTTTCGATGTCCACCAGATTGTCACCATAACCTTTTTCGGTGAAGATCGGGCTTGGGGGTGTGTTTTGGTTTTTCGTCTGCATCCAACCACTACCCAGGTCTTTTACGGTTGTAATACAGAATCCGCCTTTCATTACAGGTGATTATTCGGTGCAAAAACGGTTCAGTTTGGTTTCTTAATCTAAGCGATGAACAGATTTCTAGGCGCCGTAGTTTTTGGGACTCGTTCAGTTCATGGGGTACCCACTTATCGAGTTTCTTTACCTTTCCTATGAGAGAAAGGTGTTGACTTATTGTAGTGGGCGATACTTCCATGTTTTGTGCAATCTCCCGCACCGATTTCGTTGGGTCCACATCTACCGTTGCTCTTAAAACATCGTCGTCAATTAACGTTTCCGGCCACGTGGTTTGCTTTCGATCCTAAAATTTCCCGAACGGAACTTTCCAAACCAAATGTCGAATAATGCGTTCGTTTACTGCTACATCCTGCATCGTTAATGTTTTTTATTCCCAATGACGCATTATGTCCATTTTAAATTCATAAAGGAAGAGGATCCGAATTTGAACTGCCACAGCATGGCTAACAATTCCTAGAAAAAATAAAATAACTGTACTTGTAACGAACCCTAAAAGTTTCACACGAACCTCTTTACCTTATAAAAAAAGAAAATTGAATGTTCTGGCACAGAAGTTCACTGGAGAGCTTCTTATTTTGGACTGAGCGAAAATCGGACATTCATGTAACCTAATACACTGCAGTTCATAAGTTTCCGGACAAATCATTCTGTCAGAGAAATTAATCAGGGTTATCGTGAATAAATTTTCCCTCGGAATTTTTTCCCCGAACAAAAATTAGGTAGCTTCAAAAAAGAGGAAATAATTCCACGGAAAAGAAATAGGTATCATGAATGATAATTCAGGAGAATTTTCAACGCAATCGCGATATTTAATTTTTCCCCGATGAATTTTTTCCTTATTTTTGAAGGTACCTAATTTTTGTTCGGCGGAAAAATTCCGAGGGAAAATTTATTCGCGATAACCCTGAATATAGAACCCTAATACCCAGTTTCACAGTGAGAGCTTAAGCCTCAATTGGAGCTTAAGCTTCGGTTTAACTCATCTTTGTGTTTCACAGTGCCGGCTTAAGAACTAAACTGCACTTAAGTGTTGATAAAACTTAAGCCGCCGATTTTGGTGGTAACTACTGTTAGAGCAAAATTCATCATTCGATGTTACCAGCATTAGCACATTACCTTTGTTTAATGTAACTACTTTATTTATGGACATGAACCTAACCCTGCAAAATATCTTTTTTTTGTTCTATTTGTGGGAATATTAGTTTACTCAATAAATATACATATACTCTCTTACAATGGAGGCAAATTAGCAAGGCATACCTGAGTGGAATTCACTTATTAATCTCGTTAAAGACCTGCGCCCCTTGTGTTTTATGGTTATACGTATCTATTGTATATAGGCGCATAGAAATGTTCTCTGGCAATACCCACTGCTTGAAAGCAGCTAAATGTAGCGATATTTTCTTTTTTTATTCAATATTCGGATGACATTTTTTTCATTTTTGTTTCAGCTGAGCTGAAATTCATACTTCTTTTTTTTGTCGTCACACATGTTATTGAAAAGAAAAATAAATTATTTACATCACTAACAAGACATTTGTCTATTTGACATCTCCGATCCATTCACAGTAGTTAATTACCCACAAACTGTTCACAATCACTTCTTATGCTTGGCTTAGCTAGGCCACACTGTTTAATTGACTCAGGGGTTATGGTCGGGTGATTGGGCAGGCCATTTGAATTTGTTAGCTTTTCTTTTTATTGTTCTTGTACCATGTATCCTTGGCAAAGCTTGGAAGAATGTTTCGGATCTTTATCCTGCATTAATGCGAATCCAATGCATATTAATCGCAAACCCAAAAAAAATCTGACTATCGACGGTTACTTGTAACTCTCTACAATTTCGATCTGTTCATCTGGAAGTGCTCCTGTACAGATGTTATTCTTTAGTTGGATAGGTTGCTGGGTTACTTTGCGGTGTGGTCCTCGTATGTGTATCATTTTCGTTTTTGACGCATTTATTATTAAGCCGCTGTCGTGGCACCAATTGACCGCTTTGCTGAATTCTTCTGGCATAATATCTGTTGCTGCATCGAGACATCTATGACGGAAGACTATCGCCGTGTCGTCAGCGTAGGCATACGGTGTACTATTTTCAAATACGAGAAGCAGCTTATTTGTGTAAAATATGTAAACCTAAGCTTTAAACCTTGAGAGTCTTCATACTTGATTTGTGTATCCTTGCTGTACGCGTCTTTGATCTTCACCCGAAAATATCTGTTCGCCAAATAGTCCTCAAGCCAGTTCGACAAAGTCCCTCGAATTCCTAGCATTTAGAGTATCAAAAGCTTTGCTAAAATCCATGAAAAGTACGAGAACGTGACGGTTTCTATTTAGGGTTTCGTTGGCGGTATTAGTAAATTCCGAAAGAAGTTTGCCAGTGCTCTTGTTCTTATTGCTTTTCGTAAGGAACTCGATTTTCGTAAAGAACTCGCTTTTCGTGCTTATCAATGAAGCTAAGCAGCCTTTTGGTCACTACCTCCTTCAAATTTTTATCGATTACTGGTAAAATTGATATTGATCTGTAACTCCCTATTTGCCCTTTTGCTCCGCTATTATGAATAGGACGTACCACAGCTGTCTTCAGCATTTGTGGAATTGCTAAGGTTTTAATTTTTGTAATGACGAGGGCAAATACGAGAGCGTGTGTCTTCAAATCAATCGCCCTAATGCCGTTAGCTCCCGGTGATTTATTTGACTTCATCATCCTTAGGATATTTATTACTTCAGCCGCACTGCTTTCTTCTATCCCATGCGGTGGTAGTTGAACCCTCAACCTGCTACTCAGTAACCTTACACATCACCATTACTCCATGCCACCTTTGTCTAAGAACTAAAAAGAACCACCATACAAAACTTTCTTTTACAAGACCTTATGGTTTCGAAAAAAGCTTCGTATTATAAAAAATAATCAGTTCTAGAAGTTCATTAAAATACATACATACATACATACATTTTCAATGGCCCGCTAATCCTTCATGAGGGTCGCGGGGGTATGATGCTCAGGTGGACTCTCCATCCTTTTCGATCCTCCGCCATCGACTCCAACTCATCAGGAGGAATCCCTAGACGACTCCAGGAGAGATGCCGGACTTGGTCCAACTATCTATTTCTAGGCCTACCGCGGGGTCGCCTACCTGATGCCACGGCCACAATGGCACGTCTTGGAAGCCCGTCTGGGGGCATACGTACTACGGGACCAAACCATCGAAGCATAGATCGTTCCGTTCGGAGAAGTAGCTGCTCAACATTGAGCGCCTCGCGTACTCTGGTGTTGCGCTCTTGATCCCTACGAGTTATTCCAGCAACACCGCGAAGGAACCTCATTTCGGCAGCTTGTAGCCGCGATCTTATTCTTTCGGTTACTACCCAAATTGCATGACCATAGTGAGGGTTGGAACATATACCGAGTTAAAACCGATAGCTTAGCTTGAACACTAAGTTCAGCCTTCCTTACAACAGATTGGCCAAGCTCTCTCAAAATTGATCCAGCCTGACCAATTCTACAGGATAACTCGGCATTGCTCTTCCCATCACTCGTGAATAGGACCCCGACGTACTTAAACTTATCCATCTGCTTCAGTGGATCTCCACTAACATGCAGAGTGCACTGAATGTGTTTTTTGGAAACGACCATTACTTCTGACTTGTTCACGTTGATCCTCATTCCAGCATCATCACAAACGGCTACAAACCTTTCGAGTGCGCGCTGAAGTTCGGTTTGAGAGGACCTAAGGATGACCAAATCATCCGCAAAGAGAAGATGACTAATCCTTAGGTCTCCCACTTCAAAACATTCCCCGCCACGGCTGCGCTGCAACATCCAATCCATATATACAATGAAGAGGAGACGTGACAAAACGCACCCCTGGCGGAGTCTAACGCCCACAGTGAAAGGTATTGATTTAACACCGTTTATCCGAACACAGCTTCTACAGTTTGTATATAAAGACTAAATCGCCCTTAACAGCGAACCATCAATCCCATCCTCCTACAGAACACTCCAGAGTTTGCCTCAAGGAACCCTATCACATGCGTTTTCCAAATCTACAAAACAAGTGTAGACAGGTTTGGCATACTCCCAGGCCTTCTCAAGAACCATTCTGAGAGTGAATAACTGGTCGGTTTTAATCCTTAAAATATCAGGTTAAAAACTTGTGACTTACGGGCAGATGGACAGACGCGCCCTATTCGACTCGGTTATTTATTTATGGGACGTGCCACATATAATATTGTACCCACCATGTACATACAAATGTTTGTGTCAATATCATATCCCATAGGTTCGATAAATCAAAAAATCAATTAACGTTCTGTATTTCAGCAGTTGTTATGCAGGTTAAACCTATGTATTCTAAATCAAAGGGATTAGAATATTATTAGCGGAGCTTTACGACATAATGACCAATTACGTAATATTACATGCCCCAAATGTAAGGGAAGACAAACGAGATTCGTAATATTAGTTTCACGAGTGCTTTCTGCCAGTTTTCTCTTTATATCCACCTTGACGATGGCGGCTTGTTTAGTATGCATTTTTATAGTTTATTTTATTAGGCACCGCGTCCGACTCATAATTGTAAGATTTATGTAAGCATTTTATTTTGTTTTGTAAGTATGCTTTAAAATAAAACTTGCTTCTAAACAAACAATTGGCAATTGTTCTTAATTTGTTCCACTCAAAATTATCGCATGCTACGAGTATAATCAGTAGAAATTTATTTACAGTAAATTTCCATTTCAGGAAATCGACTATGTTTACTCTTATAAGATTATATTTTAAACTGATAATGACATATATTTAGGCTACTATTAGGAAGATATGATATGCAAACAAAAATAAACGGCTCAGATGTATTCAAACAATTCCAAGTCGAACATATAACGCTAATTAACCCTCAAAGATAACGATTTAGTTGATTTGATTCTTTTTCAAAGTTACTGACGCATTCCAGTAGTCTTTACAAGAATTTGTTACTCCGAATTGCTGGAATGCCTACTGATTCTCAATGGAGTTGATTCTTGGTACCTGACTTGAGACCGTTAAAAAAGTAATTGCAGTTGATAAGATGGAAGTAAGATGTACATAATGCTAGCACGGACGCTTCAATTAGCTCCTAGACAAATTGGAATGGCACTGCCGCTGATTTTCCGATCAGCATCTACTTTTAAGAAGTTGAGCGGCCAAACAGTTGGCATCCACTTATGATTTGTTCGTATGTAGGTTAGGTTAGGTTAGGTGAGTGCAGACACACTTAGACCAGTGAAGGTCCTTTGTGATACCATGGATCAACCATGAGGCCACTCAGAAAATAACAGAACCAACCGGAGCTTTTGATAAAGCGATGGATGTACATGATGCCTAAGGACGCCAGATCGCTGAAGTCGTCCATGAAGGGGGGCCATAGATAGAGCATTCTTTTATGCGACAGGGCTGGACAAGTGCATAGGAAGTGAAGGATGATTTCTTCCTCCTCCTCGTCCCTACAGCTTCTGCAGAAGTCGTTGGAGAAGAGGCAAACTCTTTTGGCGTGTTGGCCTATAAGACAGTGTCCATTGATAACACCGACAACACAGCTGATCTGTGATCGCTTTAGCTTGACCAACTCGTCACTACGTTTTGGGTCCAGCTTAGGCCAGATCTGTCTCGAAATGTGACACGTTGAGCCATTTTCCCATCTGAAATTGGTCTTGCTAATAGCGTTCAGCTTTAGTAGATGCTTACATCTAGCGAGGGGCATACCCAGGGCTTGCCTGCCAGGCAGAATCTTTAGAGTAGTACCCTGTTTGGCGAGCTCGTCCGCCCTACAGTTTCCTGTCCGATTTATCCCGTTCAGGGATGCTAGTACGGAAGTTACGGTTCAATCTCAGTTTCGCAGTCCGTGTTTTCGAGCTTGAAGTTGGGAAGATCAAGGATCAAGGAATGGCCAACGCGATAGCTAGACCACTGAGAGGAGGCTTTTAGACGGATGGCCGCACAGGCAGCAATCTGTTTTCCGAACATATCTAAGCGTAGCAGGTTGAACAAAATGTCCAGTGCCGTGGAAGGAGTAGTTCTCAGTGCACCACTGATGTAAATGCATGCAGACCTTTGCACCTTAGCTAGTTGAGTGAGGTGGACAGCCCTGCCAAGAGCAGACCACCATACGATCACGCCGTAGAGTAGTATAGGCCTGATAACGGACACGTACAGCTAAAGAGTGATTTGAAGTTTCATACCCCAGCTCCTACCTATAGCCTTTTTACAGGAATAGACAGCTATAATGGCTTTCCAGTTAAATTTCCTATTCACAATTAGACCCAGATATTTTGCGTTATCAGTGAAGGTGAGACTGGTGCCATTTATCATAGGAGGTTGTATGAGGGGAACTTTATATTTCCTCGTGAAGAGAACGAGTTTCGTTTTATGGACATTAACCCCTAGTCCACATTTGGAGGCCCATCTGATGAGCCGAAGGAGAGCAAATTGAAGGATTTCCTGAGAGAGTCTGGGTGCTTACCGGAGGCAGCAATAGCAATCGTCAGCATAGGCGATCACTCAGTAGCTCATTTACTACCAGGTTCCACAGAAGAGGTGACAAGACTGCACCTTGGGGTGTACCGCAGCAAGCAATTCTTTTGGCCGATGCTCCGCTCAGCTGTATGTTAATAATCCTGAATGTAAGCAATTGATTGATCAACACTCCGAGCGAAGTATCCACTTTCAGATTTGCAAGTGCGTCAGTAATCGCCTTTGATTTACTTACTTACTTACTTACTTAGATCCTTTAACCCCTCGGGGGGCATAGGGCGTCAACCACGCCTGCGCGCCATCGTGTTCGAAGTTCTGCAACGCGTTTGAGCTGCCTCCAACTCATTCCTAAAGAGCTCGATTCCTCCTCAACTGTTCTGCGCCACGTTTGCCTAGGGCGTCCCGCTATTCTGCCTGCCTGGGTGAGCGGATTCCACTGCATGGCGTATTTCGCAATGGAGTTGTCTTCGCGCCGTAGGGTGTGTCCAATCCATTGCCACTTTCTTCTTCGTATAGTAATGCTTATAGGTTCTTGGCCCGTTCTCAGATAAAGCTGTTCGTTAGAGATGCGGTTCGGCCAAAAAATCCTCAAGATGATTATGAAGCATTTGTTTACAAAGACTTGCAGCTTCCGTGTGTTAATGGTCTCCACCTTCCAAGTACTGCACCCATAAAGCAGCACTGATTCTACGTTGGAGCGGAACAGTCGTAGCTTGGTTCTTAAGCTGATAACATTGCTTCTCCAGATTTTAGATAGCATTCCGAACGCAGCTTTAGCCTTCCCGATTCTGCTGCACACATCTTGTTCGGTGCCACCGCGATTAGCCGAGACCACACTTCCTAAATAAAGAAAGTTATCAACTTTCTCGACTTCCTGTCCGGCAATAATAAGTTGAGCGCGGTTGTTAGAAGAAGTGCTCAGGGCTTTTGTTTTGGCTGTGTTTATTTTTAGCCCCACTTTGTTTGCCTCAGCTTCTAGATTTTGGGCCATCAGATGAAGATCCATTATCCGATGTGAAAGTAGACAAACATCGTCAGCGTAATCTAGGTGTTTAAGGTAAGATGTCATCGTCCAACGAATTCCATAATTAGCTTCCGTCAATGGTGCACGGAGTACATCGCTGACAACCACCAAGAACAATAGTGGGGACATTGCACCCTTGACGTACTCCACTTTGGACTTCAAAATCCTCCGACACCTTACCATTACGCGCGACGTGAGACTTACCGCTCTCGTATGTAGCCTTGATAATAGCTATAAGTTTTTCTGGAATGCCTCTCCTGCGCAAGGCCAACCAGATAGCATCTCGATTCAATCTGTCGAAAGCTTTCTCAAAGTCGATAAACATTAAATGTAGCGGAGACCTATACTCAACGCATTGCTCGATAATGATCCGTAAGGTGTTTATGTGGTCAATGCAGGAGGATCCAGCGCGAAAGCCTGCCTGTTCGACATCGAGAGTTGAATCTAAATGTTCTTTAATTCGTTCTAGAATTATTTTAGCTATTATTTTAGCCACGGCTGGAAGAACGCATATACCTCTCCAGTTACCGCAATCCATCAAGTTTCCCTTCTTTGGAAGTTTAATGATCATCCCCCTTTTCCACTCCTGTGGAAATTGTTCACTATCCCAAGCTCTCCGTATTAGGGGATGCAGCAAATCTGCCGATGTATTTGGCGCCGCATGAAATAGCTCGGCAGGGATGCCATCAATACCCACCGCCTTGTTCTTCTTGAGGGACTTGATTGCTGTTATTATCTCGGTTTTACTGGGAGGTGCGGTGCGAATTCGGGAATTTGTTGCTTCGAACTGCTCATTCGAATTCGAGATCATACCGCCATCGTCTATGTGATTTAGCTCTGTAGCAAAATGTTCTCTCCATCTAGTGAGCTGATCCTCATCCGAAATCAGAAGGTTACCGTCTAGACTCTTCACTGGATGTTGTTTGGAGTTTCGACCACCGATGAGCTCCTTAGTGATGCTATACACAGTCCTACTGTCGCACCTACTCGCTGCTTCTTCAGCCCTTGAGGGCAGTGAGTTGATATATTGACGTTTGTCACGTCTCACACTACGCTGCACTTCTTTCTTCTTCGCACGGTATTGGGCTTCAAGCTCGGTTCTCTCTACTGCTGAGGCCGCTGCAATCCGAGCCTTGATTGCTGTACGCTCATCGATCCGTCTCCAGGTGTCTGTAGAAAGCCATGTGTGGTGGTGTTTCTGCTTTTTACCGACATACGTGCGTGCCCCAGTCGCAAAAGCATTTTTCACAGCACTCCAGTGGTCATCCATGTTCTCTATGCTGCTGATTGCTTCTGCTTCTAAGGCAAGATGGTCCCTGAACTGTTGGCGCACTTGGGGAACCTTGAGCCTGTCGATATTAAACCTGGTGATGTTAAGTAGGTTTGAGCGATTGCTGTTGACGGATGCAGTACGAAGGCGTAAATGAGCTACCATAAGATGGTGATCTCGTTCTAGTCCGACGTCAGCTCCACGTCTGTTTCGGACGTCCAGGAGACAATTTCTAAAGCGGCGACTGATCGCAATGTGGTCGATCTGGTTGGATGTTCGTTGCCTATCAGTAGAGACCCAACTGATTTTGTGGCAGGTGTTATGCTTAAACAGCGTACCTCCGATGACTAGGCGGTTGGTATTGCAGAAGTCCACAAACCGCTCACCGTTATCATTACGGTCTCCCACGCCGTGAACTCCCATCACGTGCTTAAGCATGGTGTTGTCGCTACCCACCTTGGCATTGAAATCTCCCATCACCATTACGATGTCCCCATTAGGCGTTTGGTTGTAGGCGGCGCCTAAGTGGCTATAAAAATCATCCTTTTCGTCCTCAGTCGCGTCTAGAGTCGGAGCATAACACTGTATGATGGTAATTTTTCTAACTCTACTCTGGAACCTAGCCGTCAATATCCGGTCATTATGGGGTTTCCAGGATATGAGGCTACTACGTGCTGCTGGAGTTAGCATGAGTCCTACTCCGGAACTCCGTGTACTTCTAGCTGGTTTCCCAGAGTAGAGCATGACAGTGTTTTTGGTTGGGGAGATGAATTCCCCAGCATCGTACCATCTTATCTCGCTCAGCCCTAAGATGTCTATTTTATACCTTGCGAATTCGCGTTCTAATTGGAGGAATCTGGCGTTATAAGGCCCTTCCTTGAGTGAGTCCAGGAGGGTCTTAACGTTCCAGAATCCGATCGTTGTCCGTGTCCGATAGCCAAAGGTCGTCATCAAATTATCCGTCCGTATCCGAGGCGTTGGTTTTCGTTTCGGAGCAGTAAAAGTTTTTACGGTTGCGGCTCGCTGGGCCACAGACCAACCGACACTTATCCTGTTTTTTGGCGCAGGAAGGTCGCCATTCGTCCTCTCCCGTTAGCAATGGCACCACGAGGAGGTGGGAGTAGGGCTTACTAACAGAGCTGCTAGGTTTTCGGCTGCAGTGGCTCTTTCTCGTTACTTAGCGGACCAACACCTATCGGGAGATGCTGCCCCTACGAGGCCTTTGTTAGTCGTTTGCCATCCAAACATCGCCTTTGATTTGACATTGTTAAATGCTCCCTCAATGTCAAGGAATTGCTCCCACCATATTGTATCGTTTAATGCTGAAAGATTTTTCAATGATGCGCATAAGCGAATGTAAGACTGTCTCAACCGATTTGCCTTTGCAGTACCCATCTTAGGACGGCGAGAGCAAAGCTGGGCTAATATTTTGGCAAATGTGGATATCAATTATCCTTTCTAAAGTTTTAAGTAGAAAGGACGATAGACTGATAGGTCGGAGATCCTTTTGCTCCACGTGCTCGTATGTGTGTTCCATAATTTTCGAATTTTTCGGAATCCTTTTATAAACATACTTGCATATAGCCGAAGCCCCTGGTAGCTAGCGCTGTAATTTTGTACTATTAGTACATAATTTATTATCTGTTAATAAAGTTTAAGAGAAACTAGTATCGTGTGTGGTCCAAATACGACAATTTCGCTAATTTGGTTACGGTGTTTTGTATGAAGAAATCATGTGTGTATGTTCACTTTATTTTACCTAACTTAACGGTAACATACGGACATGATTTTTTTTTCTGCACATCTGAGGCACAGAACCTTTCGAATGGTATAAGTTTCATCCCCCTTCTTTTATTATAAATACTAAAAAAACGTACGATAAATTTCGTGTTCACGTATTAATATATAAGATATAAGATAATAATCCTCAATGCGAAGCAGTTAGACAAACATGGGTCAATTGTAATATTACTTTGAAGCAGCGATTTTTCATAGCTACCTGCTCTTGAAATATAAACAGCCCTTGATGAAAGCCACAATACAGGCTCCATTTTGATGTTTAAGGTCGGTTGATTTGGGCTTAAAATAAAATTAAAGTATAGTCTCATCAATCAACTATAATGACATTTATGGGGTTGAATGTGTTACCCCTCAATAATTTAGCAATATAGAAGATCTAGTGTTGTTCCTTACAATGCTGCAATAGACAGATTCTGTCTATATTATGTTTTTTTTAAACCAAATCAGTATCAGTCAGATACTTGATGGGGCACTTGATATGGGCGAGTTGACATTGTCTAAGCCTTGGCTGATTTTACTTCTTCAAAGCGATAAAGTTCGACATTCGGATCCTAGTCAAAAGCAAGGGACAAGGATCAAGTTTCAGTGTCTTAGAGACGCTGACTCGACTTGAAATTTTGCAGTCTACATTCAGACGACAAAATGTCATAGTCGTACATTCTTTGTTTATTTAAGAATTCAATTTAAATTTTAAGTATAAAATTGTTAAAAACTTTTTTCTGAAATAAAGAATTTATACAAACATAACGGGTGCGCCATCTTTTATGTCGGTATGCAAACATAGAATAACTTTGACATTTATTAGCCGATTGGCTTGAGTAGACATGTTTTTGAAATTCAATACAATTTTAACCATGAATCGCTTCACACCGAAACAACGCGCAGAAAATAGTTGTTCAGTTGTGTTAACTCAACGTGCATACCGTCGAAAATATCGTGGCCAACAAACACCGTCTGACAACACTATTCGTCGTTTGGTGTCGAATTTTGTTGAGCACGGGACAGTGGGAGATCGTCGACATGCCGTTCATCAACGCCCAAGACGTTCCAATGAACTAGTTGAAGCGGTAAGAGAGAGTGTTGCCGAGAACCCACATGTGTTGTATCGTCACCGCGCTCAGTATTTTGGCGTCAGTGGAACCACCTTCGCATTTTAAAGGATGATTTGCATTTGTTTCCGTATAAAGTGCAATTGACTCAAAGAATATTGCCGACAGACCATCCACGTCGCTTGGAATACGGCCAAACAGTCGCTCGAATGGTTGACACTGAACCTGGCGACATTGACTGGCCACCCAGATCTCCAGATTTGACCCCTCCGGACTTCTTTTTGTGGGGTTATTTGAAAAGCAAAGTGTACGCCAGCAAGCCTCAGACCATTGACGAGCTCAAGGCAAACATTCAATTTCAATTCAATATAATTTTTATTCATTTCCAACTTAAAAATTCAAAATAACATTAATACAATAAAAGTAGCAT
This sequence comes from Brachypalpus laphriformis, assembly GCA_945910035.1. NCBI lineage: Eukaryota > Metazoa > Arthropoda > Insecta > Diptera > Syrphidae > Brachypalpus > Brachypalpus laphriformis. The sequence continues at coordinate 13,373,822 of OX246754.1, read as the reverse complement.
AGTGGAATGCAACAAAATAGAGATCATTTTATAACTATTAGCAGTTAGAGTTGAATGACCCTCGATAATTTAAATTGCAAAAATAAAAATTTCAAATATGGGGTATATCAGTACTATTATTGTAAAGCAAGTAAAGAATGTGAAATAAATGAATTTAAATTAAGATACAATTCGTAGAAATAATTCAATGTTAGCACAGCCTAATGAAAATAACCAATCTTTTTTTAAAAACAATTTAAAACTTGGAATTGTTCTGATAGAAACAGGTAATTTGTTGAACGAATTAGGTGCAGTTATGGTGTAGAAAGTGTTATATTTGGAACTGTGTGCAAATGGAACATTGACTAAAGCCATATTATTAATTCTCAAACTATAACTTCAAGAAAGTCTATTGGAAGTGTTGCCACTGCGCTTATAGAATTCTCTCAGAACTTTAAAAAAATAGAGGTGTCTTAGAGGGAGAATCCTCAATTCTTGAAAAAGCGCACAACTGCTAGTAAAGCGACTTCTTATTAAGTGCTTATGAGCTGTCATTAGGGAATCAAAGGTATTCGCGTAAGCTCTTCCCCAACTTGTAATGCCATATTGCAACTTTGAGACTATAATAAACCATAGTTAGAACTTTTTTAGAACAATGCGGTGTTAAGAGATACATCTTACGTGTCACAAGCATCATACGAGTATAAGACTTTAATGCGTGAATGTGATCTTTCCAGTTAAAATTGAAATCAATTAAAATACCAAGATATTTGTATTTGCTTACGGATTCAATTTTAAAGCAACTTGTTTTACATTTATTGTTACTGTTGAAATTATTTTTGCCGCAAATATGCAGAGGTAAATTGAATCTTTTACAATCATGAGAATGAAAAAATAGATTGTAGTCAATTAAGACATTACCAGAAGACTTAAAAGTCATCAATTTAGTTTTTTCACTAATTATTAATTTATGAAACGTAAACCACAATCTCATTTTTTGCAAATCTTCTATCGCGGTAATGCATTCAGATGAAGAATTGCTGTGGTACACGAATGTTACATCATCAGCGAAGGCAGTGGAGATGCCATTGAAATTTTGTTTAAAAAGGGAGTTGATGTATATCAGAAATAAAAGTGGTCCGAGAACAGAACCCTGCGGGACTCCATTATCTAGGGTACGAAATCGGCTGAAGGATGTATTTATTCGGACACGGTATGATTGAAACCAATTATATACAGTACCCCTGAAACCGGCATTATATAGTTCGCTGAGAAGCAAATCGTGGTCGACCATGTCAAATGCTTTAGTCATGTCTAGGTTAGGTTAGGTTGCAACTAGACTAGTTGCAACAATCAATTCCTTCATATAAGTGGGAGCATACTCTAAGGATGGCATCTTCTGTTGACTTGCCAGATCTAAAGCCAAATTGGTTGATTGCAAAAAACAGATTCTTTTCCAAAAAAGGAACAATCCGGCACTTAAGCAATTTCTCAAAAAGTTTGGAGAAAGTTGAAAGTAGAGAAATGGGTCTATAATCGCCATTTTTTTGCGACTACCTTTTTTAAAAAGGGGAATAACTTCTGCGCTTTCAGAGACTGAGGGAAGCAACCACTAAGAACACTCATGTTAAATAGATGGCTCAATACATCAACTACATAAAATACAACTTTCTTTAGAAAAACGTTGGATATACCATCGCTGGTACACGATCTTTTATTTTCCAAAGCCTTTATTAGCTTAATAATCTCTCCCGGTGTAATAGAGTCGAAAACAAAACTATTAGCCTGCGTGCTATCTTCAAGAAGATCCGCCGCTATGTTACAATGGCAAGTGTTACACGGCTTAGTGGAGGGTATTAACTTTCCAGCAATTCTAACAAAATACTCATTAAATTGACTAGCAATATCGTTTGTGTCCGAAATACAAATACCATTTAGGGTGGCAATGGTGTAGTGGTAACATCGTCAATTGCCACGCTAAAGGTTCATGGTTCAAATCCTGATGTCAGCAAGCATTTATTAATTTCTCATGAAATATACAAAGTCAGTCCGATCTTTTGCGAAAGCTTGTGTGAACACTACTGCGAAGGCATAACACTGGCAGTAGCTTGGTCATGTGGCTGGAAAAATTTTTCGCTCTGTTGATGATGATTTGCCCTTGGCATCGATTACCGGGAAAAAAGTACTGTGAATCAGAAGCAATGACAATAGTAACAAAAATCTCCCCAGTTATCTGGACGCCACCCCCGGAGAATAGCTGAAGCATAAACAACTGAGCTTCAAGAACCACTACACCAAAAATCTTTCTCTCTCTCTCTCTATCCATCCTTTCTAACGCCCGCACTGTGTGTAAATATGTTAAAAGGTATTCATAACCCTTTGAGTGCGCGCAAATTATAAAAAAAAAAAAAAAATGTATCTCTAAATTATAAGTTTCTATAGATTTGCTACCCTTTCCTAAGATGCTGTCAGCTAACCTCCACTCTTCTTTAGGTTTACCTTTGGCTCCTTGAAACTTACGCATATAGTAGTGATCCCGCGTTTCCACAACTTTAGTCTTGACTTCTTCGCATAATTTCTCGAAGTGTTTCTTAAGTTTTTTATTCTGAGGATGTTTAATGCATTTAATAGCAAATGAGTTCTTTTTATTAACTAATTTCAAAAGTTCTTCAGTCATCCATGGTTTGATAAATTTTTTAGTACTAATACGCTTCGGAGTAGCAAAGGTGCATGTATCAATATATTTTTTTTTAAATGGCTAAGAATATCTCAAAAGCAACAAGTAGAGTAGTAGTAGTAGTAGACTCTGAATAAACAGGTTCCCAGAATTCATATTTAAGGCATTCATTCAACATGCTATAGTTAATGGTAAGCTTATCGTTGGGGTGATGTTTTGGGCGCTTAGGCTCAACAGATATATCACAATTGAGAATTCGTGCCGAAATCATCTCTATACCGGTCGAGATGCTCGAAAAAGTGATGGAAAACGCAGCAAAAAGGGCAGATTTTGCTTTGGTCAATGGACGCGGCCACTTGGTTTATGTTGTATTCAAAAACTAGTCCAAATAAATTGTAAAGGACCAAATTAAATAAAAATACCTCATGTATGGAAATCGTTTTTTTTTTTTGTTTTAAGTTATTCAATATTCACATACCGACATAAAAGATGGCGCACTCTGTACATACATACATACATTCAGAGCTTTGGGAATTATAACCTACTCTACGGTAGGTAAGTAGGTGTTCTACTTAAAAAGAAGAACCTAATTAGCACTAGGTGCCGTTTTGCTACCATAACCCATGTAACCTGGATGTGACGGTGTGTTGGTGGGGAGTCTCTGGATCCAACCTGTGGAGTTTTTCTGACCCTGACTACAGTTTTCGCCGCCCTGCTGCTTCAATAAAGTACAAGAAGATGTAACCTAATTCTCGAATAATGCTGCGAATATTGATTTTCTTTTTTTTTTTCTTTTTAAGAAAAAAAGAAGGAGGAAGCTCATTGTACTACCAGAAAGGTAGCTTGGAAAAATGTCGATGTAGTTTCCTTTTTATGCTCGGGTGGTTATTGATTGCTGTTCCCTGCTGGAGTCTTAGCTTGCAATAGCTTTCCACCAAATTCGCGTTAAGGACGAAGGAGTAGCATACCTTGTCAGGGACCTTCTAGCATAAAGCAGAGGATTAGTCTCTCGTCCCTGTCACTTAATAGTGATTAACGCTTTGTCATGAATAGTTTGTAGTTTTTGTCACTGATGCTTAGTCTTGCCGTCTACTCGCTACATATTAATGAAGTCTGATCTTACGCAGTCGGTTATGAGTAGTTAGTAGTGTGTTGCCTCTGATGCTTATTCTTGGTTGGTAAAAAAAAAAAAAAATACAAACATTTGGCGCAACAGCTTATTCTGTGTGCGTTCTAGCTCTAGCTTTGTGCTTTTGTTGTCCTCCTCATTTCTTTGTAAGGCGAATAGAAACAGATGGTCTCAGTATGCATCATACTCTCATTACCCTTGGGTTTCGTTTCTGAAAAAGGCGCACCCCATAAGCATGATTTATTTTTCCATTCTCCTGAACTAGACCCCATGTGAATTTTGTGTACATCAACCGTTAAACTATGTCGCTTTGATGAATTCCACAGAAAAAAATCCCACAAAAAATGAGAAGACAACAAATAGACCAATATGTTAGACAAGTAAGTTCTAACAACGCCTTTCATGCGTCCCACATGTCACAACACAGTGTATGAGCACGTCTTCCGCTCCGAGAACATTATTTATTCAAACAAAAATATTAAAAATGTGCTCTATTCAATGAACGCCTCATGTCTCCTCGCTCGGCTCGGCAGGATAATAAGAATAATAGACGCCCATTTTGAGTGATAGCACAAATGTGTTCGCAAATTGTGTCGATTGCTTTTGTTGGTCTTTTTTTTTTCTTCGTTTTGTCACAGGCGTATGAAACACATTAACGGTAAAGAATAGAGAAAAAAAATAGAATTTAGGCCGGAGCGGGGGTCTTCTGTCAGGAGCAGACCGTTCAACTCACCGGCTCACCTCCACCTAAATTGTATGCCCACCAACCTTAGCCTTATGTTTCCATTTTTTATTTCTTCTATCTACCTTCATTCGCAGTCATTCGTTTCGTTTTCCTTTTGGATGATTGATTTTATTTTTGTTCGTCCTTCCTCCTAAATTTTCTGTTTTTCTATGTAAGGAAATCTTCATATATGAAAGGTATTTCACTTGGCACAGTGGTTGTTGTTTTTCTAAGCCAAACCACAAACCATCGCAACCGCCTTCTCTACCACCGACGACAACGATCATTAAATGAATTTCAGGACGGGGTTTAAGGTAAACTTAGGGAAAACAGAAGGAACATGTTTTTTTTTTTTTTTGTTTTTTGTCGGGGGGAAAATTGAGAAAATAAGTATACAATCCCCGTAATTTCAACAAATTCAAGAGAAATATTATTCGTCGGTGATAAATTGTGTGCTTTTGATGAAACAGGTGTAAACATACAAAACATTTTCAAATTTTCCACCTACTGTATGTGGTCTGTGGGTGGCGACGGGGCGGGAAGATGAAGCAACCTTGCTTAACCTTCAATCGAAAAGTTTATAAGGACTAAGGACTTCTCCCCGTATCAAAGAACTGCTTCTAAATTGAACGCATTTACGTGGCTTTGATGGCGATGGTCTAGTCGGAAAAGGTCAATGAGGTAGGTGGGTATGCACCTAACCACCACCCACACCATTGATGTCTTCCTATTTTTAAAGGAACGTCGCATTGAATGTCATTTATATGCAATGAGATGCATTTATCTGAAGTTTCATTCGATATCTACGATTAAGTCAGACTTTGCAATATTCTCAGGGTATGCACCCTTTGTGTGTCTAAATCCATTTCCCTCAACAAGGAAATCCAGTGCAGACTGTGAACAATGGCAGCTGCTGTTAATGACATACATGAGGTGGATATTGGGGCCAGCTATATGCATGTGCTGTTGAAATTCATTATGCTGCTCTGCTGCTGCTGCAGCTCTTGCTGATATGGAACAGCTTTTGTGAATGGATGGGTTTATTTCTTTTTGAGCAAAACTTTGCAACAGTAAACATTGAAAGTGGAACTATAACAACCCGTGCAAGGTCAGCAGCATTAATACGAGGAGACTTTGCTATCCTAGTGCCTCCAGTGGTGAATTAAATCAATGTAATACTACCCGGAGAGAGGAGTGGAACAAAAGTATGATGACCAAGCAATTTGCTTGTGCTCATCTTATTGTCGATTCTTCCGCCCATCCATTTATTAATAACGTTCTAACTGTTCTTTTCGTTGTGTGCGGATATATAAATGGAAAACTGAAATGACCTCTAAAAATGTTATTGTGTTGGACTAAAAAAAAAAAGGATTTATGGATGAAAAGTTCTGGCTTTTACTTGAGTTTTTCTTTAATCAGACGAATGAGGGTACTTTACAATTCAACGAAAGATAACAGTTTTTGGAGAACTTTTAGGATAACAATAAACTTCCGCCCGAGAAGAGGCAGCTACAAGAACAGATCCATATATGTATATCGCCAGATCAAAGTAATTGATTGTGACATAGTAACATGTTTAATAAATGTCTTCTGCAACTTGGAGCTCCTTTAGCTCTAAAAATATCGAAAATGGAGCTCAGGTCATGCATACTGCACAACTGGAGGGCATGCAGACGATGTCTGGTTGAAGCTAGGGCTATCGGAAAAATTAATTGGAAAGAGAATATGCTTCCGTCTTTTGTGATAGTCGTTTGAATTCAAAAAAATAATTAAAGAGATAAATGGGTCTGGCTCAGTAAACATCATCCCACCTCTTGATAACAATGTCATGTACCCCAAAGCGAACGCTAATATGCTATCAGCGTTATTTGCTGCGAATTTCATCTTGCCAAACCCTTTCCTTTCTCCATCTGTGCTGAACTTGTTTCAATATTCTAAAGAACATATATTTTCCCGTACCCATGCAGTGGCTCGATTCCTTAGAGACCTCAAATGTGTTCTTCTGGCGAAAGGTTTGTGTAAGCTTTTCGAATTTTTTTTCATTCCCAAAAAGGGCAATGAAACTTTTCCTTCTAAGTTACGACGTATGGTTTCAACGACAGTGCTACTCAAGGTCGTGGAGAGCATTGTCAGCTAAAATTGTGTGATACCTCGAAAGCAACCATCTCCTCAATCACCTTCGGTGTGGCATCCGCGAACTACGTTCAACTGGGATCCTAAGTAGTCGCTTTTAATATGGCATAGATAATCATACCATCTTCTTTTGGCCGAAAAAGGGAAAAATCCACTAAATTCGGCAATTTCGCGGAATATAGAAATAAAGGATAATAAAAGGATATCAAATACAAACAATTTTCTGTCGCAATTTAAAATTTTATTCGTTAAAAATACTTATACGCTTATACCAATCAATCAACCATCATTGTAACAACTTCGTCGTCATTGTATTGAACGTCAATCCAACTCGCATTGGCATCACTTTTGGTGGGATATTTCTCTTTTTTAGCAATTTGGCCGAGTGAATCCGGCTTCTAAAAGGGGTAGAACTCTACGCATGAATATGTCAAATTGCATTTCACAATGAGAGTCGCTTTCAATGTGTCGACTCTCGCGAACTTTTACGTTGACGATGCATTTTCCTTTCGGTTTCGACATTCGCTTCTTTAGATTAACGAAACACTGATGCGAACAAATTCACTAAAACTGACGTGCAGCAAATTCAACAAAAAGTGACGCACTGCTGATGATCGGCAGTCCTAAGGTCATGCGTCAACTGAACCTTTTAGGCTTTATGATCCAAGTTTTAATGCAAAATTCGGTGGAGTGTTGTGCGTGATATGTCCAATTCCTGAGATCGACGTGGAATCGACAAACCTAGGTTTTCGACCGCACTCCGAGCTGCAGAAGCAATATTCTCAGCTGTTCTTGCGCGATGGGCATGATTCTGGTTCTTTACATCATAAACTTGTTCCAATCGCTCTAATTTCTGAACCAATTTAGCAAATGCTGGGCGAGAAGGTGTTTCACGTCGACCGAATAACCTTTTAGTTTTTCGAACCGTTTCAGCGAAATGTTCGCCATTTTTGTAGTGAATTTTAAAAACTTTAATGCGTCGTTGAAGTGTGTATCGTTCCATGTTTATTAATGGCATAGTTCTTACTTCTTATCTGTCGGGTAGCAGAATAGCACACTATTCCAAATGAAGCCTCTTATCGGAAAACCCTAAATTTATTGGCCTTTGAAGATGTTTTTGAGAAAATGACAGTTTTGGTGCCCAAGAGGTCAAAATTAACGCTGAACATTTTAAAAAACAGTGCTCAAACGCCAGAATGACTTGGCAACACTGGACACGCGCACATGAATGACAGCTACGCGCACATGTACCTAGTAGTAATGTGGTTTTCTTACTCGTTCGCTGTGAACGTGTATATAATATTCGCCTGCTCTTATCGTTCAGTCTAATAGTCTAATGTTCAGGCGAACCCCACAGGCGGATCAGTAGAAATGAGATGAAGTGGCGGGTTATGATCCCATGTTTGCGGATCATAACCTCGCTGATAAAAAGAAGAAGAAGAAGTCGAATGTTCGCCACAAATCAAATTCAAAATATTATATATAGCTACGTACATACGTTAGGAATTTTGTATGAAAAAAAGGATTTAGAAAATTTCGCGGGATAGGTTTCCGAGAGCTGAAAATATGAGTATTCCGCGAAAAAAAGGATAGATGGCAGCATTAGGCATAATGCAATCGCAAACGAGAAGCTTCAAGTTTATGGGGTTAGTAAAATTGTCTCAATATGAGTTGAGTTCTTTAAGTAGTCGATCAATACATAGTGTATTAGAAGTGCTACTCTTCTCTCCGTTCCTGTTTCTAATCTTCTTCTTCTTCCTTTTATCAGCGAGGTTATGATCCGAAAATAAGGGATCATAACCCTCCCACTTCACTGCATTTCTACTGATCCGCCTGTGAGGTTCGCCTATTTGACCTCAGAAAATATCGGCAAGCCTGCCGATTTTGGATCACTCGGTTACTGAAGCCAATGAAATGCCGATGTCGTCGCATTTGTCTGATCCACGCGTTTATAGGCCTGCCTTTCCTACATCGCGATGTCTTTGGAACGTTCATTGATATTGCCTTTTTAACGGGGTTCAAATGATCTCTTCTTTGAATGTGGCAATACCAGCTGAGCTGGTCGCGCTCTATTTTTTGTACGATGGTTTCTTTGATGTCAAAGCTTCCACGGATCTTCGAACTTCTTATTCGATCAAGCTTTGTCACTCCTGCTGTCACGCGAAACATCTTCATCTCAGCTGCCGTTAATTTACTCTCATACGTTTTGTACATCGTCCAACATTGTGAACCGTATGTGAGCGCTGGACGCACAACTGTGGTGTAGAGCCTTCCCTCCAACTTAGGTGGCATTTTTCTGTTACAGAGATAGCGGAATTTTCTCGCCACTTCATCCACCCTACGCTTACGCAATGATTGATGTCGTCATCACAAGTTGCTTTGCTATTGATCATAGATCCCAGATATTTGAACTTTTCGCATTTGGGAAGTACTGTTCCATTCAAATAAATGTCTGGAATAGGCCTGAGTGGATCAGAGAACGGGCAGCACAAGTACTCTGTCTTGTTTGAACTAATGCGATACCCATTTCCCTTCAGAGCGTCCACCCACACATCAAGTGCTCGTTGCAGGGATGTAGGATCCTCACTTATGATGGCTCCATCGTCAGCAAAGAATAACTGATGTACCTTGGGGTCCACCACTTTACCTTCAAGCAGATAATCAAGGACTGTAATAAAGAGCAAAGGACTTAAAACGCTTCCCTGGTGCACCCCGACTTTGATTGAGAACTCTTCGGTTACTCCAGCGGGGCATCTTACTCTTGTCTTTGCTCCTTCGTACATGTCCATGATCATCTGTACATAGGTTTCTGGAACCCCTCGATGTCTTAGCGCCACCCATATCAGATCTCGTGGTTGTCTGTCGAATTCCTTTTCAAAGTCAACCAATACAATATGCAAATCCTTTAAGGAATCACGATGTTTTTCCATTATGATGCTTATACTTTGGATTACATCTGTGGTTGATTTACCAGAGACAAACCCGCACTGATCATCAGATAGCCATATTATTTTTCGCAGTCGGCCACCTAATACCCGCTCAACGATCTTCATGGTGTGTGACATCAGCTTGATCGAACGGTAGTTATCACTGATTCGGGTATCACCCTTTTCTTTGTATACAGGGAGAAGGTAACTTTCCCTCAATTGATTCGGCATTGGGTCACCTCTCACATATTTGGAGATGAGAATTCTGAGCCATCTGAACCCGATGTCTCCCATCTTTTTCCAGAACTCAGAGGGCATCTCGTCTGGCCCAACCGCTTTTCGTTTTTTGGAGTATTTGACCGCCTCACTAACTTCTTCGACTGTAATGTCGGGTATTTATTCACAGTTAGGGGTGGCTCTTGGAAAATATAGCCGGGAAAACTGTTCATTTAAAAGTTCTTCACAATACTGCCGCCACCTCTGTAGAATTTTGTCGTCATCCACAAGAAGCTGGCCATGAGCATTGTTAATGAACTTTGGCGAACGAATCTCCTGAGCATTCCTCCTTCCATTCATGTTTCTAATATTTATTAATAAACCAGGGGATGTCTACCGCATTCAACTCCCTCACTGATGCATCATTTCAAAATCGACAGACTTGGCCATTATCTATAAATTTTCCAAAACTTGAATGTAACTCATATGCTTAGGCGAAGTGCTCCTGCCATGTGCTTAAGTGTACTTTTTCGCTAAACTACCGCTGGAATATTAGTTGCTTAACGTTTTTGTGACTGTACTTCCAGCATGATTGCTCGAATGAAATCGATAGTCTATGACCGAAGACAAATGTTGAATGAATTGCTGTATTCAGTATTTCCGAACTAATATTGTACATACTTTGCAAAGATTCGAATTTAAGGCATGTCCTCATTCTCTCTATTAAATTTATAATCGTCTTCTAATTATACATTCGAACGTTTTATTCACTGCGTTTTAAATGAATTGTGAGGAGGTTATGTGCACTGCAACCTAAAAAAAATCTATTGTGTCCCTTCCTGGTGTTAGTTGAGGGTATTCTCTAACTAAAACACTTCATTCAGTTTAGTTCCTCCCAGAAACTTAAGAACACTCATCATATGAGAGGTCTTTCTTCTCTATCTGCTGGGAACCCAGACATTTTATTTTGATGTGGGTCAATGCCCCCCAGTATCTAAGCCTATGGAGTTTCTTTGGTGTCGTAACATAATTTGCAAGTCCTGTTGTTAGGTAAGCATATCTTCCTTAGCGATTGCAGCGTCCTGTTAAAATGCCCGTAAGTATGCGCAATATGTTCCATGGCTAATGCATCCTCTGGATCTTCGTCAGTTGAAGTTTCCTAGGAGCGTTAGCTATCTACGTTCTGGGATTTCCCTAAATAGTTTGGCTCTTTCGGTTTCTTCTTACTTCTTTAACTTTTCCCGAATCATGTGTCCTTCATAAATGGTTCTGGTCCTACGAGTCTTGCGACTTTATCTGCCTCCTCGATTCGATCGATACAAGTATAAAACCCCTAAAGCGAGGTAAAACAAAAGTTAAGTAGCAACCAATTACCATCCACACCAACAGAGCTTCATACTCAGTATAGGGTTGAACTTGCCCAGGTTGTTGAGTTAGTTAAGCCATTCCTACATAATCTTCGATGTGATTTCGAATGATCATGAAGCTTTAATAGCGGCTTGATTGCCTGACGTAATTGTAATGTCTTGATTACAGTAATTTCTGTAGAGGTTAAATTATTCACATCTTCCGATGGCATAGATTTCTGCTTTGAATATGCGAGAAAACTCTCCCATTGTCTCTGAGAGTACTCCAGCTCCAGTTCCTGAACCATCCGTATATCATTTTATGGCGTGGTCTTTAATAGCATGCATTGCAAGTATGTTTTTCCAATTCTTTGTACTAACTTTCTAAGAAATGTTTTTAAAGGAAGTGTATTTCTTGATCTTACGTTTTGAAAAGTAAGTCTAGGTTTGTTAGGCCAAATTTTTCAATTACCTCCATGGCTGCTGCTGTAAAAGACTTCATTGCTCCAGACATGCATATGTGTAGTTTGACCCAAACTCGTGTCTTCATATGGCATAATTTTTGCCAGAAGTTATCTCAGCATTTGTCCTTTGAAATTTTTTATTTCGATTTGATTGACAATCATGTCTTCAGGTATTCAACAGTTCGGAGCTGTAAGTCTTTAAAAAGATACTGAAATTGAAATCTAATTCTAATATTCGTCAGTTTACTTTCTAAAGTCTAATCTGCTAAAATTTATAATTTTTTGTTCTTCTTACTTAAATTGATTGATGCGTTGAATTATGAAGTCGCTCATCCTGTTTGAAAATGTCAAATTTCTTTTTGAACTTAATACTCGTATTACCATCGAGATGGGAGCAAATTTAGTCCGACTGTATATCTCATAACTTCTAAAATGATTGTCTCCAACGGATATAATATCTGATCGGACATAATTTATATCGTTGGAGACACCTTTGCAGAATTAATGCCTGAAACACAACAGCGCCTCGACCTCGGCTTCGCCTGACGTCTATGAGTTGAACTATAGGAAATCAATGTATCCTATCACAACGTCGCTTCCACCTCGACCTCACGTTTTCCATTCGTAAAGAAAAACGTAATGCTACGTAACGACACTCTAACCTAAGGCAGAAGTTGAGATGAGCTGAACTTTTGCTTTGCTTTGACATCTTACAGCTGTGGAACAAAGGAAAAAATGTAAACAAACATTCAACGCGCTCTCGAGGTGGATGACACGTAATGGGAGCAAAACCGAGGTCTAGGCGATATTGTGTTTCAGGCATAACGTTCGTGATGCGTAATACTTTGGTTTTCCGACAAGAAATCATTTGCAAACACAAATCTCCTTGTTTCTCGCAAAATTGCAGCCTACCAAGAAAATTAAACGTATCCTCTCTCTCTGACAAATTGCAAATGCTGCAGACTAGCGGTAGGTCATCCCGGTGGGGTATGTAATTCAGTTTCAGGAGCTCTCCACGCAGTTTTAGGATCGTTGCTATTTTTTCTATGCTGTACTCATCTCGGACGTAATTATTGTGCTCCAAATTGTGGCATAACCGACTGTAGACTGCTCTATGGAGTGACCCTGCTGCCTCTTCCAGAAATCTTTCTCTGATCTGCTCATCCACACGCGCGATCCATTGGTAAAGTTTTGGCTTCCAACTCCTCGCATCCTCCACACTAAGCTTCATTCCACATCCACTAGCTAGTTCCAGCCACTCTTTGTACGAACCAGTTTTATTTCGTATAGATTGTAAAGCCGCTTTCTTAGGTAGTCTATAGTCCGGCATGTTTAGTACTTTAAGTACGTAATCCACCTGTAGTTTTAGGGTTTTTACGAAGAGTGGTGATAAGCCTGTCTCCAATATGAGCATGTAATTTGGCGTGTTCGGTGGAAGATGAAATGCTCTCTTTATACAAAACCTGAGTAGTTTTTCCACCGTCTCACATTGTTTTCCTCCCCATACCTGTGCAGCGTAGAAGAGAATGGATTTCGAAACTGATTCAAGAACTTTATATTTGCTACTATGAGCTATATATTTGTTGGTGAAACATTTTCTCCAGGCAACGTTGATGGCTATTTTCGACTTTGACAATTTCTCTTTAAGGTGCCTTTCCATGTTGAGATTTCTTGTAAAATACACTCCAAGGTACTTATACTCTTTCACCACTTGGATAGTTTCCCCATTGAAATGCCATTTTTCATTTGCGCAGTTTCTGCCTCCACCTCTTCTAAAAATCATTATTTGCGACTTGCTCAAATTTACCACTAGATTCCACATTTTATAGTATTCGGAGGGTCGGTTTATTGAAAGCTGTAGGGATTCGGGTGAGTACGCCAAAAGCAGCACACCTCCATACTTAACGCCTCCAGGTAAGAAATCCACTATATCTTCAATGAAGAGTACAAATAGACTTGGACTCAGAGCACAACCTTGCCTTACCCCTGATCCCGAACGAAACCATTCTGATAAGACCTCACCATCCCATACAGCTGCCTTGGTATCCACATACAAATTTTTAATTACTCGTCCAAACTTTAGTGACATGCCCATGCCAAAGAGCTTGTAGAATAAAGCATTTCGATCCACTGAGTCAAAAGCTGCCTTAAAATCAACGAAGAATGCATATGGTATAGTTTCTTATTCCTCAAGAGAAAGGACTCCACAATAGTATTTAAGACAAACACGTGATCGACAGTGAAATATCCTGGCTGGAAACCCGCTTGATATTCCTTGAGCAGATTGTTGGTACCTATCCACGCAGTTAATTGACTTTGCAGTATCGCTGTAAACATTTTGGATGTCGAATTTAGAAAGGAAATACCTCCATAGTTCTCTGGATCTGTCATACAACCTTTTTTGTGAATCCGGAAGATCAGGGCTTCTTTGAAGCGCTGCGGTATTATGCCATTTTCGAAAATGATGTTAGAGGTAAGATTGGTGTTCAGTTCGTTTGTACCATATTTGTAGAACTCGGCTGGTATCTCATCCGATCCAGCAGTTTTACCATCATTAAGACCATTAAGCGCCTCAACAACGTCCAGCAATGCAATCGGCCTATCCAGAATTTCGTTTTGGAACCCAGGCATAGCATACTGTATACTAAGCGTACTGCCAGATGGGTTCAGAAGCTTCTCGAAATGAACTTGAAGGTCAGTTGGACTTAGTTCCCTGGCTATGACATATTTTCGACCATTTAGTTTTTTAGCCAATTTCCAGAATTCTGAGGTATTATTACAGTACACTAGTCTTCGAGCCTCTGATTCATAATGCATTCTCACTCTTTATTAGCCTTTATGTATGAACCTTTTATTGCATCTTCATTGAAAATCCGGAATAATTTCAGCCATCCAAACGATAGTCGCCTCGCCTTACTGCACTCAATATCAAACCACGGTTCTTTGTATCGTTGTTTTTTGTTATTTTGCTGGTTGTTGATTGGCCACAATTCCTTTTTAATACCCTCAATTCTGTAGAAATCCAAATATTGTTGGGTTTGTAGCTGCTCTCCCAATTGCCCTCTATATACAGATGCTTTAGCATTGTTCCATATTAGCTTCGGAAGACGATTCATGTGTCTTGTACTCATGCCTTCCGTTACAATGAGAAATAGAATTATAGATAAGTGAAAGCCGCAAATCAAGCTTGCGTATAAAGGCACTATGATTCACAGAGTCAAATGCCTTACTAAAGTCGGTATAGACCATATCCATCTGATAACCCTTTTCAAATGATTTACGTAGGCTGTTCGATAAGTCATTGACTTTGCAATGAAATACTTGTTCTTTTTTCTCAAAATTGAATTTATTTTTCAACGTAGTCTCCTTTCAGTGCGATGTACAACGATATTCCTACTTTTTGAACTCTACCAATATATATGATCTCAAACCCTGCAAAAAAGGCATTTGTTGCATCGATAATTTCTTCATTCGATTAAAATCTTTTTCCGCCAAGCCATTTCTTCATATTAGGAAACAAGAAATAAGCGCACGGAGCCAAATCTGGAGAATAGGGTGGATGAGGAATTAGTTAATATCGCAATTCAGCTAATTCTGCTGTTGCTACTACGGACAAATGAGCTGGTGCATTTTTCTTCTTCAAATGGGCCGACGAGTACCCTCTTTTACCAGCTATGGTATGGAATCCAGTATAGTGGCATGGATAGTTTGTATCTGTGTGTGATCTCGTTTAGAAATACATACTGTATAACCAGCTTTCTTGTGAATAGATGACCCCGAGATTTACTAGTACTTTATGTATTTTGTTCGTCTTATATGTATTTTGTTCGTCTTATATCCTTTGAAGTGCATGGGGATTTAGATGGTCTGGACGTCTCACAACTATTGCCTCAAGAGAGAAATTTGTTACCTGGAAAAAATTGTCAGCCGCTAAATTAAATAAATTCAAACACGCTCCACTAATTCCGTACCGAAATTTACTCAAAAATTCAACTAAATGACCCAATGACGTTAGCTAAAAAAAAAAAAAAGTTACGTATACGCCCCATTTTCGATTTTCAATTTCTCTGTTATCTCGTGAACTCTAAAATTCATTCACCCATCGTAAAATGTAGGTACTTCACAACCTAAGCACACCCTTCAAAATGTTCCATCGAAATTAATACGTAAAAGTCTGCATGAAGAAAAAAACAAAAAAAACCGAAACCTCCCTAACTGCCTGTCAGCACAAGTATTTCACTTTGTAAGTGCAATTGACCATGGACAGCCATGGCAGAGAGGAAGAAATTAGGCTCACAGAGCAATAGCCATCTTATTGCGTTCGTTCGGATACACGCCGCCTCATACGAAATTCAATATTAATTGAATAATCAAGTGGATCAATTGTGAAGAAAAGCAATGGTGGCCAAGCACCGCAGTACATTGAACACAATACCCAGGGCACGCAATTGAAAATGTTCGATATAATTACTATTGACACGTGATTAGAAAGGTATCTGCTTTGCGCTTTTTTTTTTTTATATTTTTATATAAGAAACGACAGAGATAAACGGGGGAGGGAGCTTACTTTTTTTTAATGGTATCCTTTCAATTATCCAGAAAATGCGCTATAATGCCTTTCAAATAGTCCCAACTCGAGAAGGAGAAAAGGTATATGTATCTTCCACAATGGAAGCATTTTATCTGTCTAAAGAAGAATTATTGGTTCGTAAGTGTTTAATGTGTGTGCGCACAGTGGAGGCAATCGGGGGCATAAGTGATGGCAAATTGAATTTGTTCTCCCCATGTACCTACCGTAACAACAAAGTGAGAGGATTCACCTTGGAAAGCAATAGCAATTGACCTGTCTCGATGTAATTAATTTATTTTTAGGGTGAGAGTTAGTATACGTATAAACAGTCCTTAGGCAATAAAGCTGCCATCTGTTGATGCGTAAAAACAATATTAGTCTTGTTTATGTCTTACTTACCGAGTCGAAATGATATAATCAAATGGGAGAAATGGATGCTTAAGGAGAAAGGAAGTAACCAGATTTTATTTTTTGGAAGCATTAGGTATGCAAGGTCAATAGGTGTCTCTTCGTACAACTTGTGGACATTTCTTTTCACGAAAGTCCTTTGTGTACGGAAACAATTTTTTTTTATATTGCCGATGGTGATGGTTCCTCTATTGCTTCGAGTCATTTAATATCATTTGCTATTCCACAATGCTTTTATTTTCTTTTGCCTTAGATTGGCATGTTAGATATTACAAAGGAAATACACTAAAACGTAAAGCATCCTTTCAAATCGTATGAAAGGAATCTAATGGTACGTGCCCGAGTGTATACCAGCACGTACAAATAAAGGGTGTCCCAAAAGTCACACAGGAAGTCATTGTGATAGAAACACAGGTTTTTAATTAAAAATTGTTAATTTTTTATTGATTCATAAAGTATAAAGTATAGGGTTATGTATGGAATACGAGGATGTTCCTACCTCAACCTGAAGATGGCAGCACTCGTCAACAAAAGCTAGGGGGTGTGTTTGCGCATCTTTTGTAACGTACGCACCAAAATTTCAGCCATTTTGGACGCGCAGTTGTTGTTGGACAATCGTTTACGTGAGTCGATGTAAGTGTTTTTGTGAAAATGAAAAAAATCGAGTATCGAGCTGTCGTCAAATATTTGTTTTTGAAAGGCAATACGTCTACGTAAATTAAAGACGAGTTGGACCTTGTGTACGGGGACTCTGCACCATCATTTACCACCGTGAAATTCTTGGCAGCTGAATTTAAACGTGGCCGTGCCAGTTTAGGAGACGATGAACACGTCCAAAAACTGCAACCTTTGACGATAATATCGCTCAAGTTCACCAAATGGTGCTAGACAAGCATCAAATTAAAGTGAGAGAGATAGCAAAGGCTATGAACATGTCCAAGGAACGTGTTGTTCACATGTTGAATCAAGATTTAGGCATAAGAAAGCTGACCGCGCGTTTGGTGCCACGTTTGCTTACGTTAGACCAAAAACATGTTCGAATGTACATTTCAAACGGCTCTGTTAGCGCAGTTTAGGCGCAATAAATCAGAGTTTTGCCGCCGATTAATTACTGTAGATGAAACCATGGATACACCATTATACCACAGAAACAAACAGTGGACTGTGAAGGGGAAATCGGCTCCAAAAAAGCAAAAATTGTTTTTTTCAGCTGGGAAAGTGATGGCTTCTGTTTTTTGGCATAGTCATGGAGTTATCTTAATCGATTACCTTCAAAAAGGAAAAACCATTACAGAAGCATATTACGCATCATTACTCGACAAGCTAAAGGCAGAAATTGCGGAAAAACGTCCACATTTGCAGAAAAAGAAAATGTTGTTTCACCAAGACAATGGGTCGTCTTACACCTTAGCAGTTGCCGTGGCGAACATCCACGAATTACGGTTTGAACTGTTTGACCACCCTCCTTACTCACCAGATCTAGTCCCAAGCGACTTGTTTTTTTATTCCTTAAGCTAAAAGTTGCGCTCGGAGGACAGAGGTTTTCGTCTAATGAGGAGGACATCAACTTCGTAAACAATTATTTTGCAGAGAAAGATGCCGAGTACTATCGTCTTCTTCTTCTTCTTTTTATCAGCGAGGCTATGATCCGAAAACAAGGGATCATAACCCTCCCACTTCACCGCATTTCTACTGATCTGCCTGTGGGGTTCGCCTATTTGACCTCAAGTGCCGAGTACTATCTGTACGGGTTAAAGAAATGGGAGGATCGCTGGAAGAAGTGTGTAGACTTACAAGGAGACTATGTAAAAAAATAAAAATAAATTTGAAAAAAAAAGGTTTTGCATCTATTGTTAGGTCGGAAACTTCTCAGACCACCCTCGTAGCATATCGGGTAAATGGCCTCCGCGGCTTTGCTGGCACATACGTACTCTTTTGTCGAAATTTTCCATGACCGTTTTGCATAAATGTGGGTGGATTTCGTTGATACAGGGCTCGATTTGCTCCTTCAAGGCGTGGGTTGTCGTGGGCTTGTTGGCATAAACCCTAGGCTTCAAAAAACCTCAAAGAAAATAGTCCAACGGCGTTAAATCGCATGATCTGGGCGGTCAATTCTGATCACCAAAACGGGAAATTACATGACCAGGAGATGACTCATGGAGTAATTGGATTGTTTCTCGGGCTGTAAGGGATGGGTCACCGTCTGATTGAAACCACATGTCGTCCACATCCATATCTTGTAACTTAGGCACAAAAAATTGGATTAACATGTCGCAATAGCGAGCACCATTAACTATTATTGCCTGACTAGCCGCATTTCAAAGGAGAATGGCCCAATGATGCCTCTAGCCCAAAATCCGCACCAAACAGTGACATGTTGTGGATGCATTTGTTTCTTAACAATCAGTCGTGGATTTTCTGAACCCCAAATTCGACAATTTTGACGATTATCAAAGCCATCAAGATGAATTTTTTTTTTTTTTTGGTTGCGCCTGGAGGTCCAGGAATCTTCAAAAGATACCAATGACGGACCATTGGTTATGCCCGATTCATAAATCTGACAATGCCATCAGTGCTAGTCAGTATATGCCTACGGGCTAAACCTCACCCCTCAGAGAGGCACTATGAGAACCGGCTGCGCGTACTCATAGTAGTAGGAAATTCGTCCGTCTAATTTTTTCATTTTTGTGATGACTACGACTAAGTTGCCTTAACAAGTAGTTTACGCTTCTGTAGTGTTAATCGCGTTAGGTAGGTAGCTTTGCAGTGAAGGCGCCTACTAATACCGTCATTACATGCGGTTTTTCCTTACGGCGCTAAGTCGAAAGGTCTTGTTCTTTGTAGTCGGCGCTCAAGGTTTGTCACGTCCATAGTACGGATTATTTCATTATTGCAGTGAACATGAAGACGGGTACGAAGTTTGCGAGCAAAGTTCGTTACTTCGTCCCTCACGGTAGCAATTCCTAGATCTCTGTGAATATCACTATTCCTTATATACCAAGGAGCATTCACGATTGCTCTTAGTATTTTGTTTTGAAATGCTTGCAGTAGAGCCATATTGCTTGGTTTGGTACAACCCCAAAGTTGTATACTATATGTCCAAGACGGTTTTAGGACTTGCTTATACATAAGCAGTTTGTTGTATACGCTTAACTTCGAGTATCTTCCGAGTAGCCAATACATTTCTCTAAATCTGATTTCGAGTTCTTCGCGCTTCTTTTTAACGTGTGGCTTCCACTTAAGTTTTGCGTCTAGGGTCATTCCTAGATATTTTGCCTCGTTTGCGTACGGTATTTGCACCGAGTTAATGGATATAGGTAAGTTGTTTATCTTTCTTAACGTAAAATTGACATGCGTTGATTTTGTCTCATTGAAGACTATTCGCCAGGTTTTTGTCCATTCGCATACTTTATTCAAAGCTCGTTGGAGTTTTCCCCTTTGATGATTCGACTGACTCATCTGCTACGAGGATAGCCGTGTCGTCTGCGAACGTTGCTATAACGGTCCCTTTATCTTGTGGTATATCTCTTGTGTAGAGCAGGAACAGGATTGGACCGAGAACACTTCCTTGTGGAACACCGGCGTAGATTTCTTTGAAATCCGAATATTCACTCCCGTGTCTAACACGGAAAAGTTAAAAATGAGCCTCATCACTGAAGATGATTTTATTTGAAAAATCAGCATCCACTTGTTGTTGTTTCATAAACCATTCAACGAACTCTATTCGCTGTGCATGGTCAGTAGGTTTCTGTTCTTGAGTCAATTGCACTTTGTATACATGAAAATGTAAATCTTTCGTGAGAATACGAATTGTCCACGATTTTCCTGGACTCTCAAAAACACTCTCACGAACTGCTTCGATATTTTGTGTTGAACGACTTGTTGAAGGACGGCCAGAGTGTCCCTGAATTTTTGAATTGCATGAAGATTTGATGAAGTTAAATCACCATTCCGACCATATTTTGTACGAAAATTACGAACTGTAGCTGCCAAACCATCATTATTTTTAAAATATTCCTCAACAATGAAGACGCGTTCTTCTTTCGTGTAGCACTTCATTTTTAATAATCCTGAACTGTCAGCGTGACGCTCTCTTTTTTTTTTTTTTCGTTGCCAACACGTTACCGCACAAATGCCGCAAAATTCAAATCTTGCGTGAATTTTGGGACACCCTTTATTTGGGGGTTCGGCAGAGGGTTAAAGTTCAAATTTCAGAAAACACCAAATAGATTGTAGTCTCTCTTGCTTATTTCATAACGGCAGGTACTTCGACATACGTAGGGACTAATAAAAATTCTCTTAGTTGATTGAATAGTAAAACACAAAAATAATTTTAACTTTAGATATTTAATCTTCATACTCGTATTTCATTATGATTAGATGTGAAGATTTTTCTCCTCAAATCTTTTTTTTTATTTTCGGAAACAGCCAAAAGTCACACGGCGCTAGATCCGAAGAATAAGGTGCTGGGCGAATTTCATTGATGCCCGCAAGAAAGCTTTTGGTTTTTTCAGCAGTGTACGCAGGCGCATTGTCGTGGTGCAAAATGTAGCGGCGCAGCTCCCCTTTTTTTTAGTTTCAGTATACCAATTAGCAGTGACTGTCTGACCAGTTTTAAGCGGGATGACGGCGACCATTTTCACCCTGGTGAAGTACATCGACATCATAACTTTTGTCGCTGTCTTTTGTTGCTTGGCTTTTACTGGAGGATTTGCACCTTCTGGGGTCCATACCATGGGCTGTTGTTTGGTTTCCGGGTCGTACATGTAAAACCAAGATTCATCACCTGTAACGATCTTATTGAAGCAGCTTGACTCAAACATTTTCAAACGTATCCAGAAAATATTGAGCAAAATGAACACGAGCATCTTTTTGCTCTCCATTCAAAATTTTTGGAACCCATCGAGCTGACTTTGAATATTTCAGGTGATAATTTAAAATTCGTGACACAGCCATGGCATTCAAGCCCAGTTCATGCCCTATCATCTTCTGTGTCATCCTGGCATCTTCGTCAATTTTAACCTTCATCAGGGCCACATTTGTATCGTCGGTCAAGGATTTGGGCCGACCTTCACGAGATTCGTCCTCCACAGAAAAATGGCCAGTCTGGAATCTTTGAAACCACTTTGAAATAGTAACAAGAGATGGTGCATTTATTCCGTATGCAAAAAGCACTCGTGCCGAATTTTGACTGGCGTGAGTTGACGTCGAAATCCGAAGAGAATGGCAAAACGAATTTCTTCTTGTGTTGGCGGTGGAACTTCAACCAAGCTTACGTCACTAATTGTTCTCTTTCTCGTCTCCATTTTCACCTATTGTTCTGAAATTTGGAAGTAAATGTTGTTAGATTATTAGCTACAGAAATGCATCTTTAAAAAAAAAAAAATACTAAATTGACACCAACTAAGCGAACTTTTGTTAGTCCCTCCGTAATTTTAGGTTTTGAAACCCTCAATAAGGTTGCAGAGTTTTTGGAAACTTGTGCTGAAAGACTCAACTCGGTTCATGTGTCCAAAATTTGTACAGTGATAGCTTTAGGCACATTATTTCTCCAAATCTTACTCAATTCGATAGGCTATACCGAAAGAAAGATGTTTTTTGAAATACTCCTGAATATCCGATTTGAAATGATGTTTCTAATCTTAGATGATTTGAAATGGTTTTTCGTTTGGCAACGTTTTGAATTTCTGTAGAACTTTCGGCCTCGTTTACCTAGGAAAAGTAATTCATAAGTTAGCTCGTCTGTTTTTTCTTTTTTTTTGCACAAATGATTTTTCTCCCTCGAATTCGAGTAAAAACAAAAACATCCTTCGAATTGGATGAAATATTTGAAACTCCTAGTGAATCATTTTTTAAGCTCTGATAGCCTCCACAGTGCACTGTCTTGGTTTCAATAAAAATGTGCATAATAAAGATTCATCTTTCCCTCTCGAAGGCATTTAAACACACATAAAGCATAAAAGATTCTTCAATTGTCCCTTGAGAGATCTATGTACGGAAGAGTGGGAGCAATGCACGCCAATATACACAATGGGTACGCCGAAGAAGAACACAAAATAAGATTAGAATCCATCTGGGAGTGGATTATTACTCTCCAACGTACGCTGTCTGAAATAGGGAAGCTTATTTCAATTCTTCTCTTCTGCATCCTCCCTCACCACCAACACCCTCGCGGTGTTAAAAATAAACTCCTCTACCTCCTACCGGGTAAGTAATCCCTCCACACAGTTCCATGTGGAATATGAAAAAAAAAATGAAAATTAAATTAAATTGTTTGTCGTTTCTATGTGCTGCAGACGCAATCCTGGTTTGTCCTTTTAAGTCGTCAACAAAACTTTTTTGTGATGTCACTCTCAGCAGGTGAATTAAAATTTACTTTTTGTCAAAAACCGACTCTTGTGGAAGACCTGCCTTCTTACTGACTGAGGCTGACAGTACACCATATTGCAGCGTGCACATCGCGTAACAGTTGAGGTTGTACTCGTATGCATCACATGCATCAAGGACACATTCAAACTGACGGCAATTTCATCTTGAAGACATGCATTACATGGGAGAGGTATTAAGAATATTTATATTGCATTACTTGCCTTCGTTCTCCGTGTGAAGGATGACTTTTTGGTATTAAAAGCCTTGCCAATCATATTATTTTTGGAGAGAAATTTCATGAAAGGAAGGAAGCGCAGGAGGAGTTCGGGGAGGATAATAAGAGTCGTTCATTTGGCGAATTTTTGGCATTGCACCAAGAATTGTTTTGGAAAACTAAAATAATTTTGAACGATGTCTGTGGAATGGTTATTGCTTGTGCAATTGAAGATTAATTTGTTGGGTTTGGAAATTAGTGTAGGAATGTCCATAAATATGAAGACCACATAGCTGGACAGTTTAGGATTTGTTGTTTCAAATTGAACGTTTTACGTATTGAGGAAATGATAGGGACTAGGGTTCATGGTTTATATCTTTTATGTTAGTCAAGATGTTATTTCAGATTATTAATTTAGCGAACCTACTATATTTTAAACACATCCTCCACCACTGACTATAGATACCGAGATGTTTGAAACCTAGAAATTCGCGCCGATCGTGTTGGAAGTGTCCTCTATTTTAAGTCGGGTGCTTATCCCTTCAGACTATCCAGGTTAGGTTAGGTTAGGTAAGGGTATTTCAACTAAACCAATTGGATTTCCCTATGAATCTGTATAAGTTTACAATGTCTATGTTAGACAGGTCACTTATGTCTTCAAAGAAGTATTCCCCTAATATTTTCTTTCTCATGGTGGCTAGCGCTGGGCATGTGCCGAGGAGGTGGAGATTGTTCTCCTCTTCCTCTTCATCTCTGCAGCTTCTACAGTAATCATTTGCTGGGACTCCCATTCTAGTGGCGTGTCTACCTAACAAACAGTGTCCAGACTATCCAAGAAGTACTATGATTTCGGACTTTTATAATTACCCATAAATCAAACATAAATCAAGCCCTTAAGCTTAGTTTCAGATTAAGAATGATTGAAAAAAAAAAGAGTGGGGGTGGTAGCTCTTAGTTCCTGCCGCAGATACGGCGACAAATCCAGAGTGCTTGATTGGCTATAATGTCGATTGCAGACTCTAAGTACTTTGCATCATGTAACAATTTGATTTTTTTTTTCGTTGGGATACGAAACACGCGACTGGAGCACTCAGAGGCAACTGGTCCATTGTATTAGCAGAGAGTAGACCCTAGTTTACCCATTTTCTTGAAATTTTCTTGTCTTTCTAAGAAAGCCAAGCAAGCACCACAGTGATGAGGAGCTTACAGTTACAGTACTAGCACTCACCACATCACCACCGAGGATCTGTCACCTGATACGAGCAAAGGCCGGACACTCGCAGAGATAAAAACCCGCAGTGTCGTCACTCTCTCCAGATTGTAGTGATTGTAGTGTCACTTAAGCACAGCACGTTAAAGTGCTTGGCGAAAGCGAAGTGGCCTGTCAAGATGCCAATAAGTGTCTGCAGTCTTTTCAGCTGAGAGACAGCAAAAATGCCGCTGATTTCTTGCAGATGTCCGGGAGCATTCATTTAGTCAACCTACATCCTAGGGAATCATGCCGCACACAATTGTGATCGTGAGAGACCCAATGGTCAATGGAAGCCCTAACCGAGGACGCATGGAGACCCAACGCGGGTTTGGGACATGAAAAAGCCTCCTCTGAGCCTTGTCTAGCAAACTCATCGGAGATCTTGTTCTCCAGGATCCCAGTGTGACCTGGGACCCAGATAAAGAGACAGAATTCAGCCTTGCGACCGAGTTCAAAGAGTAAAAACTCACGAACGAATTTCACGAACTATTTTGGAATTGGTCAAAATGTTAGGCAAGTTCTTAAGCGCAGCCTGACTATCACTACATACACAAAGGTAATACGGCCCTTCCACCTGTTCTTTAGAACATAGTTCATGGCCATTAGGATTGCATAAGTTTCCGCTTGGAAAACAGACGCATATTTGCCTCACGACGAAAGAAAGAAGTCTAATGTTGTCATTTTCCACGAAGACCCAGCGCCAGACCCTTGACGGGTTTTGGAGCCGTCCTTGAAAATACGACTGCATTCCATTCCTGGCTCAGACTCTGGCCGAAACCAGTCCTGAACACAGGGAAAGTCGACTCTGAATTTGCGCATCAGCTGAAGTTCTGGTGTCACTGCATCAGACTGCATATCCATGAGACCGGAGTCGTAAGAAAAGTGTCGCGCAAGTTCATCAAAATTCCAGTGTGGAGTATACCAAAAACCACTCTACCTAAGACGATGGATGGCTTTGATAGTGCAGCCCATTATATAAGTATCAAGGGGAAGTAAGTTCAGCAAAGCATCTAGAGCAGAGCCAGGCGTACTCGGAAAAGCTCCAGTGCAGCCGAGACAAGAACGGGAGTTTGGCGCGAAACACAGCCACATATTTACTCGAGAGCTCCTTCGACCAAACAATCGAGCGAGGAATGATCTTATCGCAGCCATGTAGATCCAGAAACCTTATTCAGTGATAAGCCCCATATCTTGCCAAAAGCACCCTTACACTGCCAGATAACTGAGAGCGCCTTGGATGTTTTCGATTCGATGTTTTTCCACCAAAGACCATTGATTATCTAAAATCACTCCTAGATATTTTGCTTCATTGGAAATGCGGATAGTGACGCCTTTTAGCACTGGCTGAGTCAGACCGGTCAGAATCCTCCTTCTAGTAAAGAGAACAACCTCAGTTTTAAGAGGATTTACCGAAGTCCACTCCTAGTGCACCATTCATCGATCATGTCTAGCGCCGCCTGCGTGATAGCACAACATCATCCGCATATCAACAGGGTTCAACAGGGAGTCGATCACCATGCACCATAGCAGTGGAGATAGAACGTCCACCTTGCGGACAGCCCCTGATTATCCCTGTCATAACATGTCGGCCACAATCCACATCCACAACCAAAGTTATATTTATTAGCACTGCTTTAGTCCACAACACTAATATTTCATCTACCCTCTGTTGTCTCAGCCGAAAAAAGTCTTGTAACACGTTTTCTTTTCAAAAAGAATGCCAAGAAGCAAAAATGCTCCTGCATAACCGATCTTAATAAAATTAGCTCATTCAAGGATGTTCCTCTATATCTTCGTTCAAAATCGAATATATCTAATATCAAGCTGTTCAATGAAGCAGAATAAGCTACTCGTGCTAGGCTACGCTCACAAGAGCTCATACATCTTTTTACTTCCGTGGAGTACTTCTTCAAAAAGACCTGCTATGCTTATATCACATTGATACCACATCCACACTGTGTTCTCGTACATAAGTAAGAAGAGATAGTATAGAATTTTACCAAGGAAACATTACGTTTTTTTTCTCTCCAAACACCTTTAATCTTAAATATTCTCTTCTTGTTTCTAATGGCACAGCACATGTCCGTAATGGAATACCTACTTCCAACAAAAGACTCACCTTGCTGGCTCATCCCACCTGGATGGAGAAACCAAATGACATTCAAATGTATGCAAATCAAAAACCTGGCAACAACTCTGACAAACTGTGGAGAGAGCAGAATACAGCAGCCTCGAGCGAAATGTTTTATCCTGACCCGAGGGCAGCCCAAACACAGGATTCTCTGTGTAACACGTGTCACGCGTAGGTGCTATGTCTGTTGGGCAATCCAAACTTCCAATTGTAATGTGTTGTTCATTGCAGTTATTAGACATCCCTCCTTGTCGTCGGTTTTCATCGACAATTTGCTGTCTGATACATACAGATATTCGGAAAATGTCGCCCACTCATAAAATTTTCGGGGGTGACGACGAGGACGTCGAGGACAACGACAAGTAGAATCAACACAAACCATTCGGGCATGAGTACTTATCGCATTAAACGGCAACAGTCGAAGGCAATGGGATCAAGTTCATTAAAAGTTTATTTCCTGGAGTTTACTCATCACTTCAACTGTAAATAACGTTGTTTGCTTATGCGTTATTTCGAAGGCATTAGACGATGCCACAGCAGGACGGGCGCGGTTTTCGAGGAGACAAAGTTTTGTTTTATATTTCGAAATTCTTCCGAGAAGCAGTAGATTGCCAGCGAACGTTTGGTATTTATCTTTGACTTAAGCTGTTTCAAGGAACCAGAATGTATACACCCGGTTAAATGCCAAACAGTGTCATTTGTTTTGGGAAAATAGGATTTGCAATAAGAGCCCACAAATTGACATTTTGAATTTTCCAAAATGCCAGAGATAGAAATAGATACTGAGATTAATTGTGTCAGAGTGCGAAATCTATCCATCACTATTTGAACGACTGATGAATGCTGGGTAAATGTCGAAATAACGAAATGTGTGGCAGCATTTTGCCTGTTTCGTTGAAAAATAAAAATAGAAGCATCCGGAATTACTAGTGATTTCGGGCCTAGATACTTTAGTGTCCCCTAATAAGTCTCTTCTTTACAAAAAAAAGTGTTAAGCACTGTGTTTACCACTATGATCGCTTCGTGTGCCTTTTTTGATATTAAAGGTGCTTTCGATAGCGTCATCGGCTAGGGGTCTATCACAGCGCCATGAGATGCAGGTACATTTATTAAAGTCGGCTGTGACATGCGATAGCTGCAAAAGACTGCCTCCAGAGTACTGGGTTTGGCAATTGAAGTGATAGGTTTTCAAGATTGTGGGCGCCGTGGCGTAAGTGGTTAGTGTGTCGGATCACTACGCATGAGGTTCCAAGTTCGAATCCCAGAAAATACCAAAAAGTTTTTTCACGGTCCCACCTCTCGCGAGCGTCTGACAAACATCCGAGAGTATTGTTGTCACGAAAAGGCTTTTCAAATCGCCGTTCGGATTCGGCATTAAACTGTAGGTCCCTTCCATTCGTGTGAAAAATATAACGCACACAACATGAGTGCTTGCGAGAAGCTAGGCCCTGGCACTTTAAAGAGCTGTTGCGCCAAATATTTGTATTTTTTGTTTTCAAGATTAGAAAAATCGGTTATTTTTGAAAATGTTTTATTTTAGTTTTTTTTTTGGGAAAGTAGAAGTTATAAGGTTTATTTTTTGTTTATTCATCTGGAATACATCCACTCTTGGCGTGTACCACAGAGTTGAGACGCTTTTCGAACGACTGACACGATGCCTGAATAATATCTTGGCTGATACCCTTCTATTCTCGGCTCAAGTCTCTTCAGTGACTCCAAACAATTATGTGTTTTAACACATGCCCTGGCATGCACAATACCCCAGACGCAGAAATCAAGCGGGTTAAGATCGGGCGAGGACGACGGCCGAAGCTCGTGCGGGATAAACGCTGGAACGTTTTCTTTTAGCCAATTTTGGAATCCTTTTACCTTATGTGATGTCGCCGAGTCTTGTTGGAATGTCCAGCACTCCGAACCAAAATTTGTATGTACACAGGGCAGCAAGCCGTGTTCCAGCACGTTTTCCCGATAAATCGGGGAACACCAAATTGGACAACTCGCTTCTGCGGCGCATATGAAGCAGTATTTTCTAACTTTCCAATCGCTTGGTTCTTTGCAATGCGGTAAATTCCTGCGACTTGAATCCCTTGAGAGGCTTTGTATTCAATTTCACTTTTAGTATGCGGCGCTCACTTCAATCGCTCACATTCAGCTTTTGTGCCATTTTTGTTACCGGGATTTCGAGCCGATCTCTTGCGCACTTTTTGAACATTTTCACGGCCAGTTGCAGTGCATCGCCGGCCTCCACGATAGCGTTTTTAACTGCTGCCAGTTTCCTTATAGCGCAGGATGGTACGACTGATAAAAAGTTCGGTCAATTTCACCGCTCACCGCTCAATTTTCGGGCTCACCTTATTTGGATATTGGATTGTCCTTCCAAATGAAAACAAATCACCAAATTTCGTTTTATTTCTAAATCACATACGAGTATCTTGAATGCCTTCTGACTCACAACAAAATGCTTTTGCTTTTTAACAGACAATACGAGTATTTTTTTTTCTCTTGTACAACCCATGCTCGCGTGGCAACGACACTGCGACCTTAAAGATCTATTGTATCGGAGGGTTGGAGTTAATCTAACAGACGTACTACCTCCCTTATGAATGTGAGTATGTCTTTAGTAGTGGAGCATTTCAGTTCCACTGAAGTAAGTATCTCCTTGTGAAGAATACGTTTCCTTAACCAGTGTAGTGCCGGGCATTCACAAAGAATGTGTTCGGATGTTTCATCCTCCTCTACAGTCCTTCTCCTGGCACAGGTTCAACTTGTTAAGGTGGCATCTCAGGCCGCAATGGACAGTTAGAAAGCTCACGAGCTTCCTAATGCTTTCCCTATCTAAGTTAAGGATTTCCTTATAGGAATAAGGCTTGATTAATCGTTTGGATTGTCTTAGACCTGGCCCATTGGTCCGGTGGTCTAGACGAAGTTTGTTTTCCCATTCGCTAATCAGCGTTGTATCTGTCGCCCAGTTGACGCTACAATAAGGTTCAGGACCTATGAACACAGAATCTGAGCCAGCCCTAGTAAGCTCATCTGCTAATTCGTTGCCCATAATCCTTTGGTGTCCATGGACCCAACCGAAGTTTACACTGTTGTATTTGGCAAGGTCTTGTAATGCATCGTAGCAGCATTTCACAGTTCTGGAGTCCATTAGGTTGGACGATAGTGCCATAAGTGGTGCTTGGCTATCTGAAAAGATATTTATTCTAGCGCCTTTGATCCCCTTGCGGAACTGTGTCTGGCGCAGATCTAAATGGCATGGATTCCAGCCTGAAATACAGTGGGAGTCGTACCCGAAATCTTTGTGTTGGGTCCAAAGACCCCAGCCCCAACTCCAGAATCCATTTTCGAACCGTCGGTGAACCAGACCAGACTTCTAGGGTCCAGTGTTGGAGCACCATTGGACCAATTTCCGCGGTCCAATATTTCAACCTCGAATAACCTACCGAAGCAATGTTGCCTGACCATAATATCTGGTATAATGCAGATCATGTCTCTTTTAGGGATTGAGTTGAGTATCTTTAAATGTCCCACTAGGTCACCTTGTTTATACTCATAATCTAGCAGCCATCTTCCTAATGAAGATTGGTAGGGGTGTTAGCCCGACAATAGCTTCCAGAGCTGTCGTAGGGCAGGTGCGCATTGCACCTTTAATGCCAAGACAGACAATTCTTTGCAACTTCTGTAACTTGTTTGCCCTTGTCTGCTGGAGAGTTTTTGGTCACCAGACGATGGCTGCACATATGATAATGGGTCTAACCATCATTATGTACAACCAATGTATCATCTTAGGAGAGAGACCCCAAGTTCTGCCGTCTTCTTCTTCTTCCTTTTTCAGCGAGGCCGTGATCCGAAAACAAGGGATCACAACCCTCCCACTTCACCGCATTTCTACTGATCCGCCTGTGGGGTTCCAGTTCTGCCGTATAGGCGTTTACTGGCCTACAGTGCTCCAGTAGCACGCTCTGTGGCGGACTTAATATGCGAATTCCAGTTAAGTCGTTTGTCAAGAATTACATCAAGATATTTGACCTTGCTGGAATAAGCTAGTGTGATGCCTCTGATTGTAATAGGTTTAAGGTTGACCTGTATCTTCCTTGTGAATGGCACCAAAACGGTTTTACTAGGATTGTTGGATAGTCCTACATACCATTCTACAATTTGAGATATTGCACTTTGCGTGACGTTGGAAATTGTCATGCCGTGTTTACCACTAATAAAAACCGCCAAGTCATCAGCATAATCGACGGTGGTGTAGCCTGATCTATGAAGATCTACTAACAAGTTTTCGATGACTATTGACCATAACAGGGGCAAAGAACTTCTCCTTGACGACAGCCTTTGGCTGCAGTTATAGACACCGACACTCCCCCGGAGGAGGTAATCAATCGGCTTACCAGCATGGCCATAATCCATTGGTTGGTCGATTCTTCGATACCTCTGCTACTGATCGCCCTTGCGATCTAGTCGTAACCAGTGTTATCGAACACGCCCTTGTTGTCAAGAAATACACACAAGGCCTTATTTCCTTACCTGTGGAGATGGTCTTGCTAATACTTAAAAACAGGCAATAAGTTGAAGAGCATTCGTGGTGAATTTGAGTGTAGTCCGATGAACGATTTGGAAATGGTATCATTATCACTTCATTGCCGGACCCAGTATACCACTTTAAGTCGCTTATTTTATTATCACTTGACATAGATGGCCTGCTAGTAAAGATTGTTATTCAGAAGTTCTAGTGATCATAGTAGCCAAGCATGTATGTACTGCATCGTAGGTAAGGTTTAACTCAAGCAAGGTTTTTCAATGAACCCCAACAAAGCAGTCTTTGTATCTTTCACAAGAAAGGAGAAAGATTAGCCTTTTTTTTTGCTAAATATCAACATAAACCGGTTTTTCAATGTCTAGGACAAAAAACTGAACTGGAGTGCGCTTATTAAGAACAACTTTATGTAAGCTAATAACAGGATGGTTCAGGCTGATCTTAAAACGTACGCTTCAGTTTTTTTGTTGAACAGAAATTTAGTAAAAAAAATAACCGGCAACGGCCTCAATGATTAGTCTGCCTTGTCACGAAGTCAAGTTCGGGTCCTGAAAATAATAAACGGATCGGACAAAATTATGGCTAAGAGAGTCAGCCGTTCCTTCGATAAAAAGACACAGGATACCCTTAAATACAGATGCGATGTTTACAGGACACTTATGAGCTTCATTTCTAGTAATCATCACTTCTTACCCTGACTTCGTAATACACTTTTCATTCATTCAAAACTTTTTCATTAGAATTAGAATTGTCTTAGCATTCGAGAAACCGAAAACAACTTTGATTTATGAGAGTCTGTTATATTTAGCAATCTTCAAAACATCTAATAGCTTTCACACATATGGATATCCTTCATTCATGAGAATTTATTATGAATATTTTTTGTGTCCAAATCTTGATATCCCAGTACCACTTTGCTGTTAACACGAAAAGATTTGCAAGCCCAAGAACCATAAAATATACCACAAGTGACAATGTTTCGTTGACACGCTATGAAGGGCTGACATTTATAGTGTTAAGTACTCGGCATGTGGTCACGAGCTATATCTTTACATCATCAAACATTTTATGAGATTTAATTAAATAAATCTGTATCTTATGTCCGCACGTGTGGTTAATTAAGTGGAAATACTTGCAAATTCTACCTACAGTTGAAAATATAAAATCGATAACTACCGCAGTAAAGATTTTAAAAGGAAAAGTATGAACAGCAAGCAAGCTTGGATAACTTTTTCGTGACGCAACTAAACGGATTTAAATAAGTGAATATGCAGCAAATATTCGAAGAGTATCCACTATGTAGGAATTGACTGAACTAAAAAGGTTAATAAAGTATTTCCATTGCAGGAAATTGTAGGAAATGTTTCCTTGCTATTAACATGCAATTGAAATCGAATATTACTCGTATCAAATAACCTGCCTGATACATTGCTTAACTGATTCGTCTTACAAAATGACGATGAAGTGATGCTGCACCGTTAACGTCAGAAATGTCACTACCGAGGACTTGAATATTACCACAGAGGCCTTATTTTGTACTGCTTTCGGATTCGGATTGCCATTCGGAAATGTAATCCGATTCTAAAATGAATTGGTAGTTTGTATAGTTCTCGGATTGGGTGTACGTGCTTCCAACTCAAAATCAAATATTTCCGAAAGTTAGATTGTCAAAACATCTATTAAACGTCTTTTAAGTTACTTGGAAATTGAGTTTGTATACATTTGCTATAGAAACGCAATACAAAATAAGGCCCCAGGTATCAGGCGATAAGGGGAGGCTACAATACGATACGATACGATGATTGGGGCCCAAGTGCACTGCGACCTAAAAGATCTATTGTGCTGGCCCAATGGTTAACCAGAATTAAAAATTGAGGCTCTTGATGATAAACCTCAATAAAGTCTTGGGTTCCATGTTCCAGGTATCCGTTGGGCCCATCGAGACCCACGTTAGAGGGAGTAATTGTTTCTTTGCGGCCCCTGGGCATTCACAAAGAATGTGTTCTGCTGTTTCTCTTTGTTCCCCGCAGAGCACATGGCTATATCTGAAAGTTTCATTTTATTTAGATGCTACCTGAGTGGACAGTGTCCGGTTAGGTAGCCCGTTAGAGTTCGCAAATCGTCTTTGCTTAGTTCAAGTAACTTGCTGGCTCTTTAGGTTTATGAACTTCTTCGCTCGGCTTAGGTCCTTTTTGCCAGTGTTCGGCGAGACCTTTAGCTTCCCATTATGTTACTGTGGAGTGAATATCACCCCGAAGTAGGGTTCGGGCAAATGAGTGGGAGCCCAGCGCCTCTCCTCGCCAGACACTTTTCTCGTTCGTTCCCCCACAATCTTGGTGTCCAGGAATTCATGCTACGGTAACCTGATTTGCGAATGCGAGGTTATCATGGAAGTTGAGACAGTACCACACGAGCTTTGACCCTACCTCCCCACCAATTGTGGGGCGTCTTGCTCCACGTTTGAGTAAAAGAAAGCACTCAACTCAAACAATAATTTATTTAAAATAAAAAGAACATGTACACTAAGTCTGCGCAATAGCTGCTCTGGTTGCTGAGATGGCTAGGACATGTAGAGCGAATGGACACTAACGCTCCGGCCATAACCCCATATACGACGCAGCAGAGGACCTCATCGCCGTAGGTGGCGCGCACAAATTCGAGGGGACTACGACCAATTTAGAGTGCGTAACTGGAGGCAATTACTTAAAGACCGAGCTAAATGGAGAGGCTTGTTGGTTGAGGCCCAGGTTCACCCCGAACTCTAGCGCAACATACGCAAGTAAGTAAGTATACGAATTAAGGGCCCTTAGTGCTGCCTGGCTGTTTGAATAGATAAAGATGCGGGTTCCGGTAGTGTTTCTCCGCAGGTATTCCCGAATACATAGTTCTATCGCATGGACTTCTTCTTCTGTTTGGAAAATGATAGGTGATTTACCAAGCGCTGTCGCACGCTGTAAGTTAGGATCATAGACCCCAGTTCCGGTACTGCCATTTTCCGGTACTGTCATTTGGAGCCATCTGTGTACCAGATTTGTGTATTGGGTGGTGTCTTGGGACCTTTGTTTCTCCATTCTTGACGGTCACTAATGACCACTTCGAATTTCCTGGAGAACCGAAGTCTCTTGAGCATCGTATCTGGAATCTTGAAGATTGGGTTGTTTTGGACGTTTTCAAGCATACTCAGATGGCCCGTGAAATCACCGGGTTTCAGTTTTTGTATCAGAGGTAGGCTAAGGGCGCTTAGCATAGCTTCTTTATCCGCTGGCGGACGAATTGATAATGGCACGTTAGGTAGCATCGACTCAGAATCGGCCAGCATAGGTCGTGTTTCAAACGAGCCATACCATTTTTTCAGAAGGGACTGTACAGCACCATTCACCTGATACTTTTCCAGAGCTGAAGATAACTAAGTTATGTGAAGACGACCATCAGCATCAATACCACAGTTTAGACCTGAAGATTCTCCAAATCCACCGCAAAAAAATAATAGTGTTCAAGCTAAATAATCGGTTTTTGTTCCAACTCTCACCTATGGTCATGAAATTTGTGTAGTGACCGAAAGAATAAGATCGCGGATACAAGCTGCCGAAATGAGGTTCCTTCGCGGTGTTGCTGGAATAACTCGTAGGGATCGAGTGCGCAATACTAGAGTACGCGAGGCACTCAATGTTGAGCAGCTACTTCTCCGAACGGAACGATCTGTGTTTCGATGGCTTGGTCACGTAGTGCGTATTCCCCCAGACCGGCTTCCAAGACGTGCCATGATTGCCGTACCATCAGGTAAGTGACTTCCCGGTAGGCCTAGAAATAGATGGTTGGATCAAGTCCGACATCTCTTCTGGAGCCTTCTAGGGATTCCTCCTGATGAGTTGGAGTCAATGGCGGAGGATCGAGAAGGATGGAGGGTCCACCTGAGCGAGCATCCTACCCCCGCGACCCTCATGAAGGACTAGCGGGCCATTGAAAATGTATGTATATATGTACAATGCCACTAGATGGCATACCAGGTTTTGCCAAAAAAAAATCGTACATAGAAGGTACTTCATTTTTTAATCGGTTTTGCAAATTGGCAAGGTTCACGTTCGATTTTGTTTGGCATAATGCAAAATATAGTGTTAAACATTATTATTATTATTTAATGTTCCGATTCCGATTTGCATGGTTCCGAAACAACTAAAAGCCTCGGATAAGGATGACTCAACTAATGACTACCCTAGCAAACGAAATAAGGACAACGACCTTCGGATCTGTACGTGGAATGTTCTGTCCCTTTACAGACCACGTGCAGCCGAACAACTAGCAGAGGCCCTAGACTGCTATAAAGCAGATATTACAGCCATCCAGGAAGTGCGATGGGATGGGCCGGGCAAAAAGAGGATGAAAAACGGTGACATCTACTACGGTGATTGCTACAGAGGCAACAGGCAACGCTTATCCGGATCAAGGCTAAATTCGCTAACATAAGCCTAATATGTGTTCATGCCCCCACAGAAGAAAAGGACCCTGCCACCAAAGAGTGTTTCTACGAGCTCCTCGACAAAACATACGAGCAATGCCCTAAATACGACGTTAAAATCGTATTGGGCGATTTTAACGCCAAAATAGGAAAGGAGGACGTCTTTGGTAGAGCAGTCGGTAAGCATAGCCTACACGACACCACGTCTGATAACGGACTAAGGCTAATTGATTTCGCTGTGGAGCGAAATTTCACCATAGCAAGCACATGGTTTCCTCATCTCGATATTCATAAGCAGACATGGCGGTCCAATGATCATGTCACGATCAACCAAATTGATCATATTGCGATCGACGCAAGGCATGCCTCCAGTATTCTGGATGTCCGGACCTTCCGAGCGGCCAACATAGACTCGGATCATTACCTTGTTGTAGCCAAGATACGAATGCGGATATCCCAATCTGAGCAACAAAGAAGAATTACTGTGAGAAAATTTAACGTCGAAAAGCTACAATCGCAAGAGACCGCCAGACTCTTCGCTGAACGCGTATCCCGAAATCTCTTAATCGCCCCTTTGCCGCCAGCATCAAGTACCGAAGACCAGTGGCAACGCTGCCAACATGCCATCAGAAACGCCGCGACTGATGTGCTGGGTCTCGCTCGACCACCACCGCGAAACCCCTGGTTTGACGAAGAATGCCGGCGAGTGCATGCAGCAAAACAAGAGGCATACAAAGCGGCGCTGCAAAGGAAGACGAGAGCTGCTCGTGAGCTCTACGAGCAAAAGAGACGGGAAGAACATCGGCTTCTCCAAAAGAAGAAGAAAGAGCATGAGAAGCGCGCGTTTGAGAATATCGAGAGTCTATACTCCAGGAACAATGTACGGAAGTTTTACCAAAAGGTAAAAAGAACGTGTCAGAGAAGTAATACCCGTACAGAAACCTGTAGAGATGAAAATGGAAACCTCGTAGTAGAATCACAGTCGGTGCTGAGAATATGGAAAAACTACTTCTGCAGACTGTATAACGGCGACGAAGACCAACATCCCGCTGTCAGGCAGAATGAACCATTCAACATAGACGATAATAGACAAAATTTCCGTCCACCTGACCAAAACGAAGTGAGGATAGCAATATCCAAGCTAAAATCGAACAAGGCTGCTGGACCTGACGGCTTACCGGCCGAACTTTTCAAGGAAGCTGGGGATGAATTGGTAGAGTGCATACACCAACTCATTTCTAATATATGGTCAGACGAGTGTATGCCTGATGAATGGAATCTCAGCATCGTTTGCCCGATCCACAAGAAAGGAGACCCCCTCAACTGCGCCAATTATAGGGGCATCAGTCTCCTCAACATCGCATATAAGATCTTTTCTGCGATATTGTGTGAACGCCTGAAACCTTTTATCAACAGCCTGATTGGACCCTATCAGTGCGGATTCAGGCCAGGAAAGTCCACCATCGATCAAATCTTCACACTTCGGCAGATCCTGGAGAAAACCCAAGAATTCCAAATCGATACTCACCACCTATTTATCGATTTCAAGGCCGCCTATGATAGCATCTATAGAGAAGAGCTTTATAGAGCCATGTCTAGTTTTGACATCCCTGCCAAACTTGTCCGTCTGTGCAGGCTGACGATGGATAACGCTCGCTGCTCCATCAAGGTCGGTAATGACCTCACCGAGACCTTTGATGTCAAAAAAGGCTTTAGACAAGGTGACGCGCTGTCATGTGACTTCTTCAATATTGTACTTGAACGGATTGTGCGGAACTCACAAGCCAACACCGGAGGCACAATCTATTACAAGTCTGTACAACTGCTTGCATACGCCGACGATATAGACATTATCGGAAGATCTCAGCGGGCTGTCACCGGTGCTTTTGCAAGCATTGAGGCGGAAGCGGCCAAAATGGGTTTGGCGATAAACGAGGGCAAAACCAAGTATATGCTGTCAACTAGAAGGGAAAACCAACATCGACGAATTGGACAAAACGTCACCGTGGGCAGCTATAACTTCGAGGTAGTAAGGGACTTTGTCTACCTTGGCTCTGCTATAAACTCGAAAAACAAAATCAGTGCAGAAATCAATCGAAGAATAACTCTTGCCAATCGCTGTTTTTTTGGGCTTATAAGGCAATTCAACAGTAAAGCCCTATCTCGAACAACTAAGGAGACTCTATATAAGACCTTGATCATCCCAGTCCTACTTTACGGCGCTGAAACATAGACTTTATTAAAAGAGGATGAAGATATCCTTGGTCGCTTCGAGAGAAAAATTCTTCGTAAGATTTTCGGTCCCGTTTGCGTTGACGGGTTTTGGAGGAGAAGATTTAATCACGAACTATACGAGCTGTACAGCGACATCGACCTAGTTAAAAAACTGCGTATTGGACGTCTGAGATGGCTAGGACATGTAGAGCGAATGGACACCAACGCTCCGGCCCGCAGAGTCTTCGAATCTAATCCCGAGGGACGACGCAGTAGAGGGAATCATCGCCGTAGGTGGCGCGCACAAGTTCAAGGGGACCTCGACCAACTTGGAGTGCGCAACTGGAGGCAATTAGCTAAAGACCGAGCTAAATGGAGAGGCTTGTTGGTTGAGGCCCAGGTTCACCCCGAACTGTAGCGCCACCTAAGTAAGTAAGTAAGATTCCGATTTTGGAGTTTTCAAAATATAGGGTTATCAGAGAGTATTTTCCGGATTCTTTAAACTCAATTTTTTTTAATGACCGTACCTCTTAGAAAGTTTAAACTTTACTCACAGAAGGGATTATTAGTAAAATCTAAGCAGAAACAGATGTTAAATCGTTTACGGTACATTATCATTTGAGATCCTGATGCGGGATCGATGGAGGTGACACTTCTAAAGCACTTAACATATATAGTCTCCGTTCAATGATACTAGTACGAGTACGTGCTTAAAGTCCTCCAGTAAGTTCCTTCTCTACTCCCTCGATTCATACCGTCTGTTCGTTTCTGGACAGCCCCATTGAGCAGTCCATGCAGCATGACGTAAACAAGTTTAATTTCCGCCCTAGAATGTCCTGGTGCTCTCAAAAGCCCTTAATATTTTCATCTATTCTCTTACAAATTGCTAAATCAGCCTTTTCATTGTCAGAATAAAATGAAACACAAAGCCGGGGGCTACTCTACTTCGACTCGTGGGGCCAATCATCATTGAACAAGAGTAATTCCTCTGACTTTTCCTTATTACTTATTTATGAATTCGATTTAGGCGATTCCCATCAATTTCTAATTTAATATTCAAACAGATCTGTGCAAGTCCATCTCTGGGAAATGGTGCTTAAGACTAAACAGCAAACTTGCATTTGTTTCGCTACTAACACAATTAATTTATTTATTACCAAATTAAGAACAACTAGGCAATAAGTTATCGAGAAAAAAAAAAAAATAAATAAATAAATGGATTATTCGACCAACTCTGCGCGTTGGATCCACCCATTTTGTGTCCTGTCAGAATCATGTGTGCGAAACACACACGCTTAATTAGCCCATACACACACTGACGAACGCACTATCCCAATTCTCATCGCTTATCGCACCAGCCTTCACCGCCTCCATTAACCACATCCACGCGAGTCAGAGGGAGTATCGCAAATCTTAAAGAGTCAATTAATTACGTTTATCCAAGGCAGTGGCAGCGTTCTGCCTGAGTTAATCGTATGTGATGTGGTGATAGTGGGGTAAATAAGCCCATCATCCCCGTATACAGACAAAAAGTTTCCCCAACAAAACGATGACGTGGAGAATATTTGGATATCCACTAACCAACCCTAGTCACATTCATGTCCCGTGCAAATTGAAAAATTAAAACAGAGATACCCAACAGCATACAGTCTGTGTCGGCGAGGGGTAGTGGGGTGAAGTTGAATCCCGAATGTGGTAGAAGATTTTTTTGTCTAAAATCTAATTTTGTCATAAATGTTTGTTTTTACGTCAATGGAAGATAAAAATTGGATTTGGACGGCAGCTCAGGTTTTTTTTTTTTCTTTTCTTTTCTATTTTGCTCTTATTTTCCTCAATTTATTTGTTTGCTTGCCACTTGAATTTTTGAGCGCAAAACGATGCTACAGTGCCACTATGTAGAGCTTTGCCATTGAAATGTACATTTGTACATAGCTAAGGCTTTCAATTGTGTTTGTCTATTTTTGTTTGGTTTGTGTTTAGATGGTCATTTTTGTTTGGATGATGGGACGGCAACTTGAGGGGGTTGGTAAACACAATCATCATCCCCCGCCACCACCTTCAAGTTTCATTTTACAATCAACTAACACATCACGACTTGAAGTCAATTGAAATGTATTCTTGTTCAATTAATACCGAGGTATGTGTGCTATTCAACGATTGAGATGAAAGTAAATAGAATGTAACAGATACACTGTCCACAAGGCAATAAGGGATGTGCATTTTGTCAATTATTGGCAGAGTTTAGGTTTTAATTGAAGGAGCTTTGCAGAAGGGATGGATTTCAGTAAATATTGTAGTGAGAGCTGGGACACCGAGGTCAGTTACGAGAGTTGTTTGACAATGAATGCTTCCGTTGATGTTTATTAAAATACATGAAAGGAAATAGTTGTCTGTGCTTAAGTAAACGCAATAGTAGGACTACTCTCTTAGATACTCTTCAGTTTTTACTGCAACTGTGTAGCATTCATTCTGTTAAACTTTTTACCTCAGACATTCACCTAATTTGGGTACCGGGGCCCAAGGACATTCCAGGGAACTGCTTGGCCGACAAACTCGCCAAGCAGGGCATTTGTCTACCGATCTTGTCGTGAAAAGGAGAATTTCGGCATGCCTCACGCTACAGTAAAACTACTACTTAACAGCTTCGCTGCCACCAGAATATGGTATGTTATGATCAGTGCCAGCCGAGAAATGAGTCAAATAGATCAAACGAACTCAGCCCGCACATACGCGTGGTTGGCATCCGTGGTGCTCTCATTAGCCCGCACATGTGCTTGTTTGGCAGCGAAGCTGTTAAGCTTAACATCACTAGCCCGAGCAATCACAGGTGAGCTAGCGGCAATACGTGCCTCATTACTAGACAGATATGGCCTAAGCTGGATTAGCAACGCCCCAACTGCCTTATCGGGCTGACACGGTCGCTCATCGCAACTGCAGTAGGCGTCATTACGGAGCACTGCATCATCGGTAGGCATGCCATCAGGCTAGGCATCTTAGCAAATGATTTCTGCAGAAGTTGCATGGACGAAGAAGAGGAGAAAACCATTCTACAGCTTCTTCGTACGTGCCAGGTCCTCTTCGGTCGCAGAAGACTACACTTAGGAGCCTCCCTCTTCGGCAGGCTCCAGTGCTTCATAACAAGTTCCAACTGGTTCCAGTGTAGTTGTCCCTGGGGATGATAAATCCATGTGGTACATTCTGCTGCCTGCCACTCTAACGTAACCGAATCTACTTTAGACGTCTCCAATTAGTATCTCCTAGACTGCGATGATGATAGGATACAAGAAGGATACTTCTTCAACGGCAATGACCAATTAAGCAAATTTAGCAAAGTTAAGTACATATTCTGGGAAGCTGCCGGTTTCAAAGTTGACATTGTCTCGCTATTCTCACATCCCGACCGCACAAATATGCTTGAAAATAAAAAAGCTGACGCTATAGCAAGAGTAGTTTGGGTAAGGTTATATTGCCCATTGTATCTCTATACTGAAGTACCTAATGGACTTCCTATGAAGCAAAGGAGTCTTCTAATATCAGTGTTAACTAGTTCATTGATCACTCAAATGAAGCAATTTTATTTTGGTCTGGACTGGACGAGCAGTGTAACAGTGACCAGGTTACCTTTGCACCCAGGGCCATTTTAACGTCATATTCCAGCACTGCTGGCAGTTTGTATCTGCAACAGTTCCTAGAAACAATATTTTGTTACACCGTCTTTTTTCTTTGTGTATCTGACAACTGACCTCATCCAAATATAATAAACGCTGTTTACGCTCAGGCTAGATAGATAGATAGTGCCAGTGCACTGCGACCTTTAACAGATCTATTGTGTCCCCCAAACTAAGGCCCTAGTCGATGATATGCTCGGTCTAAAGCACTTCCTCCATTCCAGGTGCTACTATGAACCGGAGTATCTTGAGCGGATCCAGCGAAGTTATATGCATTTCTCATAGGAAATAGGGACCTAGGTGATTTCTTCTTTTGTATATCAGGTGCGCTGGTGTTTCTGCAAAGTTCCTACAGAATCTGCAGTGTCCGTCTTCCTCTATACCCAGTTTCCTAAGGTGCTCCTTGAGTCTGCAGTGACGCATTAACATGCCTATCAAGAAGCCGATTCTTGTTAACTTTTAGACGGGTTCTGCTTCTTTTCTGGTTGTATTTCCCCAGAAGTTCTTTTGTCAGTCTTAATTGGGGTATATTGTTCCAATGCTTGACTCATTTGTTCTCTTCCTCCTTCCTTAAGTCTGCCCGTATTTTGTGGGGTCCTATCCCAAAAAAAGGGTTCTGGTCCAAGGAATGGCGTGTCTGATCCGTTTCTTGCTAGTTCATCAGCTACTTCGTTCTCCTCCACTTCTACATGTCCTGGTGCGCAGTAGAGAGTTAATTTATTTGCCTCTCCCAGTTTTTTGATCCTTGTGAGGCATTCCCATACCAGTTTGAATCTAATCTCGCGCGAGGTCAGTGCTTTGATAGCGGCTTGGCTGTCTGATAGTATTGCGATGTCCTGTGTGGGATACTTCCTGTCTGGGTTGAATTGCACACATCTTTCGATCGCGTGAACTTCTCCTTGAAACATACTGGGGAATGTTTCCAGTGATTCTGAGTATTTAGTCACCTGCCCCAGTGCCGGTAGATGTTTTCGATCCGTCTGTGTACCATTTAATTGTGTGTTGGCTGAATTGGTACTTATCGGTTTCACTACTCCAATATCTGTTGTTGCTCAGCTTTGATTCCTTTTAAAGCAGTATTTCTTGACCATATCGTCTCTGGGCCAGTCCGGAAGAGGTACTGATTTGGATAGAGCTACTCGCTCTTTGATTGCGATGCATGCTCCTTTCCCGATGCCCTCTTTGCTTATTCTCGATATATGGTCTCCTTGGTGATTCGCTCTAGCACCATGTGTAGCGGAAGTATACCTACGATTACCTCTAGTGCTGCTGTGGGACAGGCTCGCATGTACATATGCAGGCTAATCTTTGCACTTTGCTTAGGGATGTCTTCGTCGTGGTTAGCCTTCTTCTGTTAACCCATGCCACTGCACCGTATGTGATGATGGGTCTTACTTTCATCATGTACGTCCACCTTAGTGTGGCTGGGCTGTATTTCCTGAGGTTTTTCCTGAAATGTTCCTCCACACCATAAGTGTTCTGGTGGCTTTGGTGACCACAGCTTCTACATGTTTTTTCCAAAGGAGTTTGCTCTCTAGTGTTAAACCTGGATACCTGACCTGTTTCTGTGAGTCGATCCTGATCCCTTTCAGTAGGATAGGTTAGGTTAGGTAAGTGGGCTGGCAGGGAGGAACGCTCTCTGCAACACTCAGGTCAGCATTGACCCATTGTGATACCCATGGGGGAAAAAGTAATCCCTTACCCAATGAAACTAAACATTTTATTGTAACTCAGTCGCTTACTTCATTTCCGCATACAAACCACCCTGATGATTTGATGAAGTTCAGCATCTCTCCTGTCGAAACGCCGGATAGCTCCTCGAGATCTTGGAAGAAATATTTACCATGGAACTTTTTCCTGGAGTGTTGAAGACTCGAACAGTGGCACAGGAAGTGGGTAGTGTCCTCAAAAACTTCCTCGTCACCACAGCCTCTACAGAGTTCCTCCTCCGTCAGGCGTAATTTCTTCATGTGGTACAGATTGTGGTACCATGTGATGATGCCCACGAGGGTGGAAAGGGATTTGCTATCTTTCCGAGTAATTCTCTAGGTCCTTGCTTTGTCGAAGGATGGCCATAGCTTCCTGGTGATGGCACAAGTTTCCATAGAGTTCCATCTTGTGTTCGCCTCTTTAATGGCTTTATTCCCTGCAGCGAGCTTGAGTGTTCAAGGCGGGATACACACAGGGGGGTCATCTTGTTCTGGTAGGGCTGCTGAGCCGATTCTCGCCAGCTCGTCAGCTTTCTCATTTCCTGGGATACCCTCGTGTCCAGGAACCCAACCGAGCGATACCTTGTGCTGTGTTCCAATAACACTGAGTAGGATAGGTTGCATACGC
The DNA here is from genome assembly GCA_945910035.1 of Brachypalpus laphriformis. Lineage (NCBI taxonomy): Eukaryota > Metazoa > Arthropoda > Insecta > Diptera > Syrphidae > Brachypalpus > Brachypalpus laphriformis. The sequence goes on along the minus strand of OX246754.1, from coordinate 13,330,065 downwards.
TTTAGCTGTGCTTTTTTTGTGAAGGGTATCACAGTGGTTGTGGTAGAGTTCGCTCTAAATTCTACTGTATCATACTACTTGGGTGTGATTCTTAGACTCATTTGAATGATTTCACATAGCGTTTCTACATTATCATTTCAAAATGACTATATCGTCGGCGTACCCCTGGCACTTAATGCCAGTACCTGTCAATTTGTGTAATAGTTCATCTACTACTAGGCTCCATACAATGGTGATAATGCCCCTCCTTGTGGGCAGCCTCTAGTGGTGCTTATTGTGATGATTTGTTGCCCCACTTCTATCTCAGCAGTCATAGTTCCAAGCATCTCACATTTCCAATTACTTATGGTGTGATTTACTGCTGCCTGTGGTGATGGTCATGGTTATACGGAACTGCATCATTCATAGGAATGTTAACAATTTCGAGTCTTAGAGCCGGTCTATATAACATCATCCACTCAAGTCATTTCGTTTAAAATAGGATCATTAATATACAATACTTAGGGTCAGAATTTGACCAATTTAAAAGCTCTTCTTACAGTCAACCCGTTTGATTGAAAAACAATACCCAAGTAAACTATCATCACTACCCAATAAATAAATAAACGGTTCAATAAACATTTTCATTATATCTCCTCTGATACTCCATTAAAATGATCCCAAGAGACAAATCCTTTTTCTTTATTTTTTATTTTTTCGTTGTTCGTCGTTCCTCCTCTCTGTTTATTTTCCTTTAATCCTGAAATGGAATATCCTTCCTCCCATACAGTTGTTTTTCCATTATGAATTGCGTAACTCTAGGCAAGATATTTGAGAACCAAAGAAAAAAAAAATAATCGATTCTCTACCATACTGCCATCAACTCGCCTACAGTCATACACATATATATTGAGCCTAGCAGCGGCTCCATAAGCCGCCTATAATTGACCACATTCCACACTCTCCAGCTATAAAATGTCTTTCTCTGATTAGCCTTAGTAAAATAATAATGAAGTAGTCAAAATATCAACAACAACTTCGGTTCGCTTAGTAAATCCAAAAGCGTCCAACCTGATGTCTGATCCCCGAGGCCGACCACCTTCTTACCGTCCACTACCCCCAAGGGACAGTACCGCGAGCCCAACCCGATGGTCGATGTGTTAGTTTCTATTTTTAGTCCTACAATTCAGTACAATAATCCAGTTAGTACGTGGCACAATGTATCATCACGAAAACTAACCAATGGCATTTCGTCTGTCCATAGGTTGATAGGTAGGAATCTTCCTGTCCAGCTCATAGACAGAGCCTACTAATTATATATGTAAACATTTGCAGTAGCAAGGGTAGCGTCATATCGGTTGACAGTAGTGCAGCACTAGGTATCCTCTCTTCCCCTTTCATTTCCAATTCAATTCATCCCGTTTTAAATCCACTTAATGCTGAAACAAGATATGCCATTCCAAGTACGTCAATGCTTGTGCTACGCGAGGGTGGGGAGTGAATGCAATCTATACGATTGGATTCTCACTGCTGCCGCGGGTTTTGCTGCTGTATTTGGTGTTGTTGATGGACAGATGTGTCTGGTATACTTTGCAGTGAAAGTTTTCCGCTTGATTTTCCTTATTTTTGCGTTCCTATCTTTCAAGAGGATTTCCCTTATTTTCGGATGAATAAGTGCTGAAAAACTTTTTAACAACTCTCGATGAAAATTGTGGATTTTTATGATTTTTTTTTTTTTTATAATTTGAGACAATTTTTGTTTACATAGACAAAAGCTGAATATATCTTGGAGACACGTGGAATATATTCAAAGGTGGTTAGATCTTGTTTTTCTAAAATAACTTTGAACTTTGCCGTGAAATCGGTAACTTTTGCGTTAAGTGGCCTGCCACTTAGAATATCTATTGTACCAATCTCTCTGCACATTAATCAGCTTAGAAGCTTAGGAACCCCTATTGCATCTAAAGATGTTCACTCTTCTGTAAACCAAGGCCAGATTCTCTTCAGTTTCATCTCATAATCCCCATATTCTCTTACTTAATAGACCTAACTTCCTGAAAGCCTTAGGAAACTTGCAGGCGCTCATTGTCCCTGACATGTATGTGTGTATATGCAGTATCTGTTAGCCAGCTAGTATCATAAGGATATTCATAAACCCTTGAGCGTGTTAAATCAATTATAAAATTAAAAAATCATAGGACATGCCACTGGAATCGTATCGATGTATCGTCGGTCGTCCTTGTAACGGCATTGACCTGTTACCCACCGAAATAGATTTGAAAATGGGCTAAAAATAGTTAAATGACGAATCAGAAAGAATGAAACCCGCCACAATGACCTTTACAGCGAATGACTGTTGATCTTCACAAATGGGCTCGAAAAAAAAGACCAACTGATTTTTCGAAGATTTGGGCATTTACGTAACTGCCACTTAACTTTCCGAAGCAGTGGAAGATTTTTAGGCTGAAAGCATGGAGAGCAGTTCAAATGAACATCCACCGAAGCTGTAGATACAACGACACATATGTATCATATAATATAGGGTTTTTCATTAAGAGTGCTTTCTCACTAGAGCACTCCTTCCTGTTCTAGGCGGCAGCGGACGAATTCCCTAGACGGAGTCAACGGTGGCGTCTATAGTTCCAGTTAGGTTGAACTTAGGCGAACCCCACAGGCGGATCAGTAGAAATGCGATGAAGTGGGAGGGTTGTGATCCCTTGTTTTCGGATCATAATCTCGCTGATAAAAAGGAAGAAGAAGGTTAAACTTACTGAATACCTTGCGCGAGCTGCTTCGACGTATTCGGATCACAGGTCGGTAAGGAATTTCCAATGTTGGTCAGGACATTGGAATAGAGATGGTGGTGGAGGAGCCCTAAATAGGCCAACGGCAGCGCTCATACTCCCGTAGTGGACCACGGGCACCGGTGTACCCGGCCCCTCGTCCTAGGGGAATAATTAAGGAACTGGCCCTCCAGGTTGGGGGTCGTCGGGGTAACTTCGCTACCACGTAAAAAACCTATGGTTCCAAGACAACCAAAAGCCTCGGATATGGATGACTCAACTAATGACGACCCCAGCAAACGAAATAAGGACAACGACCTTCGGATCTGAACGTGGAATGTTCTGTCCCTTTACAGACCGCGTGCAGCCGAACAACTAGCAGAGGCCGAAGACTGCTATAAAGCAGATATGACCGCCATCCAGGAAGTGCGATGGAATGGGCCGGGCAAAAAGAAAAACTGTGACATCTACTACGGTGATTGCTACAGAGGTAACAGGCAACGCTTATTCGGATGCGGATTTGTCATACGCGGCAGACTTAGGCAAGAAGTCTTAAGCTTCCGACACGTTAGCGAGCGTATTATGACTATCCGGATCAAGGTTAAATTCGCTACCATAAGCCTAATATGTGTTCATGCCACGGAAGAAAAGGACCCTGCCACCAAAGAGTGTTTCTATGACCTCCTCGACAAAACATACGAGCAATGCCCTAAATACGACGTTAAAAACGTATTGGGCGATTTTTAGCCAAAATAGGAAAGGAGGACGTCTTTGTTAGGGCAGTCGGTAAGCATAGCCTACACGACACCACGTCTGATAACGGACTAAGGCTAATTGATTTTCGCTGTGGAGCGAAATGTCACCATAGAAAGCACATGGTTTCCTCATCTCGATATTCATAAGCAGACATGGCGGTCCAATGATCATGTAACGATCAACCACATTGATCATATTGCGATCGACGCAAGGCATGCCTCCAGTATTCTGGATGCCAGGACCTTCCAAGCGGCCAACATAGACTCGTATCATTACCTTGTTTTACCCAAGGCACGAATGCGGATACCCCAATCTGAGCAACAGAGAAGAATCACTGTGAGAAAATTTAACGTCGAAAAGCTACAATCGCAAGAGACCGCCAGACTCTTCGCTGAACGCGTATCCCGAAATCTCTCAATCACCCCTATGCCGCCATCATTAAGTGCCGAAGTCCAGTGGCAACGCTGCCAACATGCCATCAGAAACGCCGCGACTGATGTGCTGGGTCTCGCTCGCCCACCACCGCGAAACCCCTAGTTTGACGAAGAATGCCGGCGAATGCGTGCAGCAAAACAAGAGGCAAAGACGCTGCAAAGAAAAACGAGAGCTGCTCGTGAGCTTTACAAGCAAAAGAGACGGGGAGAACATCGGCTTCTCCAAAAGAAGAAGAAAGGGCATGAGAAGCGCGCGTTTGAGAATATCGAGAGTTTATACTCCAGGAAGAATGTACGGAAGTTTTAACAAAAGGTAAAAAGAACGTGCCAGAGAGGCAATACCCGTACTGAAACCTGTAGAGATGAAAATGGAAACCTCGTAGTAGAATCACAGTCGGTGCTGAGAATGTGGAAAACTACTTCTGCAGACTGTATAACGGCGACGAAGACCAACATCCCGCTGTCAGGCAGAATGAACCATTCAACATAGACGACGATAGTCAAAATTTCCGCCCACCTGACCAAAACGAAGTGAGGATAGCAATATCCAAGCTAAAATCCAACAAGGCTGCTGGACCTGACGGCTTACCGGCCGAACTTTTCAAGGCAGCTGGGGATGATTTGGTAAAGTGCATACACCAACTCATCTCTAAGATTTGGTCAGACGAGTGTATGCCTGATGAATGGAACCTCAGTATCGTTTGTCCGATCCACAAGAAAGGAGACCCCCTCAACTGCGCCAATTATAGAGGCATCAGTCTCCTCAACATCGCATACAAGATTTTTTTTTGCGATATTGTGTGAACGCCTGAAACCTTTTATCAACAGCCTGATTGGACCCTATCAGTGCGGTTGCAGGCCAGGAAAGTCCACCATCGATCAAATCTTCACACTTCGGCAGATCCTGGAGAAAACCCAAGAATTCCAAATCGATACTCACCACCTCTTTATCGATTTCAAGACCGCCTATGACAGCATCTATAGAGAAGAGCTTTATAGAGCCATGTCTAGTTTTGATATCCCTGCCAAACTTGTCCGTCTGTGCAGGATGACGATGGAGAACGCTCGCTGCTTCATCAAGGTCGGTAATGACCCCACCGAGACCTTTGATGTCAAAAAAGGTTTTAGACAAGGTGACGCGCTGTCATGTGACTTCTTTAATATTGTATTTAAACGGATTGTGCGGAACTGACAAGCCAACACCGGAGGCACAATCTGTTACAAGTCTGTACAACAGCTTGCATACGCCGACGATATAGACATTATCGGAAGAACTCAGCGGGCTGTCACCGCTGCGTTTGCAAGCATTGAGGCGGAAGCGGCCAAAATGGGTTTAGCGATAAACGAGGGCAAAGTCAAGTATATGCTGTCAAAAAGAAGGGACAGCCAACACCGACGAATTGGACAAAACGTCACAGTGGGCAACTATAACTTCGAGGTAGTAAGGGACTTTGTCTACCTTGGCTCTGCTATAAACTCTGAGAACAACATCAGCACAGAAATCAATCGAAGAATAACTCTCGACAATCGCTGTTTTTTTTTGGGGATTATAAGGCTTTACTGTTGAAAGCCATATCTGATCATCCCAGTCCTGCTTTACGGCGCTGAAACATGGACTTTATTAAAAGGGGATGAAGATATCTTGGTCGCTTCGATAGAAAAATTCTTCGTAAGATTTTCGGTCCCGTTTGTGTTGACGGGTTTTGGAGGAGAAGATTAAATCACGAACTATACGAGCTGTACAGCGACATCGACCTAGTCACAAAACCGCGTATTGAACGTCTGAGATGGCTAGGACATGTAGAGCGAATGGACCTCAACGCTCCGGCCCGCAGAGTCTTCGAATTTGACGCGGAGGGACGACGCAGTAGAGGGCCTCCTCGCAGTAGATGGCGCGCACAAGTTAAGCGGGACCTCGACCAACTTGGAGTGTGCAACTGGAGGCAATTAGCTAAAGACCGAGCTAAATAGAGCGGCTTGTTATTTGAGGCCCAGATTTACCCCGAACTGTAGCGCCACCTACGTAGGTAAGTGGCTCGGTTGGGGGTGGCAATGGTGCAGTGGATAGTGTGTTTGCTCGTTAACTGATGTGTGCAGGTTCAAGCCCCAGCGGGGAACAGCAATCATGGGCCACCCGAGTATAAAGGAAAAACGAATTACATCGAAGTTTTTCCAACCACTGCACCAAAGAAAAGGTTCCTGCCTGGTAGTACAATGGACCGGAGAGACTGAGTGCTCTGGGATTTGGGTTTCCTTTAAAGCAAAAAAAAAAAAACAAAAAAAGTGGCTCGGTTAGAAATTTGAGCCATCTGGAAGGAACTCTCGGAAGTTTGAACTCACTGAGTCTTGTCTGAATCCCTCCTAGTTCACAATCGGATCGATATAAATGAAATCGCCAATGAACTTGCTATACAGGGCTTTGATGAGGATTTCTGTGGACCCAAACCTACGTTGTGTGTCTGCTTGACTAGGTTGTCTATTAACACAATCGTGTGCGACATTGCTCTCCAGGATACAGACAGACTAAACGGATGCTCCCAGACGTTTGTAAGAAACCAGCAGCATTTTCGCTGCTTACAACTTACTGGCGTTCTTACGGGGCACTACCTACCTTTGCCAAGCATTTCAACGTGCTAGGTTTAAGTGACACCAGCATCTGCGAAACATGTGGAGATGGTGGCAATGCTGCGGAAAATTTCGTGTGCGATTGTCCTGCCTTCATTCAGATAGGGTGACCGATTTTTGTAGCTCATGTGGTAAGTACTGATATCGTAAACTCCTCATCACTGAAGCACCAGCTCGTTTTTCTTCGAAAGATGAGAGAGAGATGAGGTCCAGTATTTAAGTCTGAGTGCTTCAATGAAGTTGTTCTTACTCCAAAAGAAGGTTCCATATCAATTTAGTTCTTCTTTTTCAACCCTAAAGTTGGTAAAGCTAATGTGAAAGTCTCCAATTTTGTCCATTAGCCGCCTTCATAACCTAAACCCTCGGTATTAGAACCCAATTAGATTTGTCATAATGGATTCAATTTCCAAACAATGCTATAGAGTATCGACATACTTTTATCTAAAGGATTTCCTTTTGAAGCTAACATTTGGCATTACAGTGCGACCAAAGAGTCCTATTATTAACATCTGAAAAATAGCTTATTTCAGAACTAATTACTATTAACTGCTGCGATATTATGTATGCCTGTCAGGATATTAAATTCGTAACTTGTCCCTCCTGTTCCATTTCAACTTAATTGAAATGAGAATCCACCCAACAGGAAAGAAAAAAAAAGGTCCCTTTCAATCGGTTTTAATTTTATTAAACCAACTTAGACCGTGCTATAATCTCCTTCATTCTATACTAAGACACAATTAAAAGTCGGTTATCCTTTGTGCCCCTCTTACCACACTACAATCCTCCTACATACAAGGAACTTATTTTTTTTTAAAGAATTTTCCAGCAACTCAACAGTGATCGTTAAGTGTAATCCCTCTGTCTGTAAGGTCCTTGAAATTCCAACTCCTGGAACTTTTTTTTTCCTCTTTATTTGTATCTTCCGTCAAACATGGACAAGTCCTTTTCCAGTTGATTGCTTTTAAATCCGGCACCCTGCTCTCAATTTTGGTTCTTCAGTTTCCTAAGGACGATAACGATGGAGGGAGAACGAAAAAGAAAGAGAAAACGAGAACTCCCTCTGAATACTTTGTTGAGTAGTTTTCTTCTCCAAGGGGGAATGAAAAGGATATTATCCACCCAAAGGTGGTTTGAAGAAAATTGAAGGGTGCGCACTCTACGCCCCCATCCTAATAATTTTTATTTTACTTCTCTTCTCCTCTTTTGTTTGAAGATGAAAAATGGGGAAAAAAAAGAACTAGGCATAATGGAGCGAAAAAGAATTAAAGGAATATTAATGTCAAGTGAAAGAGGAAAAATGTCCTTCAGCCTATCGATCGATTCTATTAAAATGCCAAAAGGATTTAAATAGCAAACCACTATTGCTGTGAACTACATATCTATTCTCGGGTCAGTTGTGGTTGAGGGCCGCGCCGAGCCCTTTGATGTGGCCATAGCGGATAGTTCAGTTCAACCAGAGAGCCTGCCCGAAAACTAGTGCAATAGTTAGTGTACGTAACAAAGTAATCCTTTTTTTTTGCTCTGTCGCAGAACTTTTTATCCTAAACTTTGTACAGGCGTGCACCCTGGTGTGGGTGGCAAAAAGTTTATTGTAATTTCGCACGCTTGCAAACTCTTTAATTATTTAAATTACGCAAAATGTCGTCCTGGAGAGAGTAGGAGGTGGTGGGATTTCTTTTTGTGGGATACGTTCGACAATGTTGTGACATTGGGTGCCATTATATTGCTGTTGGAACAATGAGATGGAATCGAAAAGTTGCAAAGACGGTGGCAGAATGATGGCTGGCAAGGGAATTTCTCTCAAGTTAATTACGTAAGTTTTAGGAGATTTTTTTTTTTGCTTTTTTCCTTTTTGTTTTATTTCTTGCCCATTTCTCTTTTGTGTTTTGTTCATAAATCAATTGTGGAGAGTGCATGAGATAGAAACAATGTGCGCTGTTTAGGAGGAAGTTGTAGATTTGTTTTGGCATTGGTATTAATGGTCAACAAAAAGGCGTGTAAATAATGTTCTGTTGTTAGTTCTGGGATGTTGGGGAGTAATTATTCTGTGGGCCATTGGGTGGTGGAATTCATGGGAGCATGACATTTTTTCGTAAAGAACTTTTGCGTAGGTTGAATCAGATGTAATGACTCGGTTTCAATTACTTATGAGTAAATGGAAATATTAAAGGCATTAAGTCTTTGATTGGAAGCATTTATTCAATAACGTAGACACGTTTAATTAAACAGATATTGTATAATATTTATACAGATCATTAGGTATCACAAAATCATTATGATTTGAGTTCATTCTGATGAATTGTGAAATGTTTCAACTCACCCTTCGAATAACTCCTTGGCTCTACATCTCGGTCATTAGACCGATACTGACATATGGGGTGATTGTTTGGTGGTCCGCCTTAGAAAAGGCTATAAATCGCGATTATCTTAGCAAGGTCCATCGTACAGCTTGTCTGTGCATAAGCGGAGCACTACGTACAACTCCCGCTGTGGCACTGGACATCATTTTTCATCTGATACCCCTCGACATATTTAGTAAGCAAATGGCAGTGAACTTTCGCGGATACAAGCTGCCGAAATGAGGTTCCTTTGCGGAAGGCCTAGAAATAGATAGTTGGACCAAGTCTGACATCTCTCCTGGAGCCGCCTAGGGATTCCTCCAGATGAATTGGATTCAATGGCGGAGGATCGAGAAGGATGGAGGGTCCACCTGAGCATCCTACCCCCGCGAACCTCATGAAGGATTAGCGGGCCATTGAAAATGTATGTATGTATGTATGGCAGCGAATGCAGAAGTTCGCCCTGAATCTACTTAACAGTGGTCAAGAAAAGAATTTGGCCACGCTTTCATTCTGAATAAATTCAAAATCTCCCGAATATACGGACTACACTATCGCTTGTCTAAATTTTGACAAGAACTTCCTAGTCACCATCCCTTCCAGATCACTCTGGAATGACGATGCATTTTTAGAAGATGAGTCGATTCACTTCTATACTGACGGCTCAAAAACCAAGGACGGAGTTGGTGGAGATGTTTTCTCTGACAGGTTTAACCTTAAGCTCCCCTTCCATCTACCAAATAATAGTAGCGTGTTCCATGCGGAAATTATGGCAATTAAAGAAGTCTTAAAACGTGATATACATTAGAGATATCCGCATCTTTTAGACAGCCAAGCAGCAATCAAATCCTTGGAATCGACCTTTTTGAATTCTTTAGTAGCTCTAGACTGCCAATCATCTCTCGTGGAGATGGCTTACTTACTTACTTAGGTGGCGCTACAGTTCGGGGTGAACCTGGGCCTCAACCAACAAGCCTCTCCATTTAGCTCGGTCTTTAGCTAATTGCCTCCAGTTGCGCACTCCAAGTTGGTCGAGGTCCCCTTGAACTTGTGCGCGCCACCTACGGCGATGATTCCCTCTACTGCGTCGTCCCTCGGGATTAGATTCGAAGACTCTGCGGGCCGGAGCGTTGGTGTCCATTCGCTCTACATGTCCTAGCCATCTCAGACGTCCAATACGCAGTTTTTTAACTAGGTCGATGTCGCTGTACAGCTCGTATAGTTCGTGATTGAATCTTCTCCTCCAAAACCCGTCAACGCAAACGGGACCGAACATCTTACGAAGAATTTTTCTCTCGAAGCGACCAAGGATATCTTCATCCTCTTTTAATAAAGTCTATGTTTCAGCGCCGTAAAGTAGGACTGGGATGATCAAGGTCTTATATAGAGTCTCCTTAGTTGTTCGAGATAGGGCTTTACTGTTGAATTGCCTTATAAGCCCAAAAAAACAGCGATTGGCAAGAGTTATTCTTCGATTGATTTCTGCACTGATTTTGTTTTTCGAGTTTATAGCAGAGCCAAGGTAGACAAAGTCCCTTACTACCTCGAAGTTATAGCTGCCCACGGTGACGTTTTGTCCAATTCGTCGATGTTGGTTTTCCCTTCTAGTTGACAGCATATACTTGGTTTTGCCCTCGTTTATCGCCAAACCCATTTTGGCCGCTTCCGCCTCAATGCTTGCAAAAGCACCGGTGACAGCCCGCTGAGATCTTCCGATAATGTCTATATCGTCGGCGTATGCAAGCAGTTGTACAGACTTGTAATAGATTGTGCCTCCGGTGTTGGCTTGTGAGTTCCGCACAATCCGTTCAAGTACAATATTGAAGAAGTCACATGACAGCGCGTCACCTTGTCTAAAGCCTTTTTTGACATCAAAGGTCTCGGTGAGATCATTACCGACCTTGATGGAGCAGCGAGCGTTCTCCATCGTCAGCCTGCACAGGCGGACAAGTTTGGCAGGGATGTCAAAACTAGACATGGCTCTATAAAGCTCTTCTCTATAGATGCTGTCATAGGCGGCCTTGAAATCGATAAAGAGGTGGTGAGTATCGATTTGGAATTCTTGGGTTTTCTCCAGGATCTGCCGAAGTGTGAAGATTTGATCGATGGTGGACTTTCCTGGCCTGAAACCGCACTGATAGGGTCCAATCAGGCTGTTCATAAAAGGTTTCAGGCGTTCACACAATATCGCAGAAAAGATCTTGTACGCGATGTTGAGGAGACTGATGCCTCTATAATTGGCGCAGTTGAGGGGGTCTCCTTTCTTGTGGATCGGGCAAACGATGCTGAGATTCCATTCATCAGGCATACACTCCTCTGACCAAATATTAGAAATGAGTTGGTGTATGCACTCTACCAATTCATCCCCAGCTGCCTTGAAAAGTTCGGCCGGTAAACCGTCAGGTCCAGCAGCCTTGTTCGATTTTAGCTTGGATATTGCTATCCTCACTTCGTTTTGGTCAGGTGGACGGAAATTTTGACTATCATCGTCCATGTTGAATGGTTCATTCTGCCTGACAGCGGGATGTTGGTCTTCGTCGCCGTTATACAGTCTGCAGAAGTAGTTTTTCCAGATTCTCAGCACCGACTGTGATTCTACTACGAGGTTTCCATTCTCATCTCTACAGGTTTCTGTACGGGTATTACTTCTCTGACACGTTCTTTTTACCTTTTGGTAAAACTTCCGTACATTGTTCCTGGAGTATAGACTCTCGATATTCTCAAACGCGCGCTTCTCATGCTCTTTCTTCTTCTTTTGGAGAAGCCGATGTTCTTCCCGTCTCTTTTGCTCGTAGAGCTCACGAGCAGCTCTCGTCTTCCTTTGCAGCGCCGCTTTGTATGCCTCTTGTTTTGCTGCATGCACTCGCCGGCATTCTTCGTCAAACCAGGGGTTTCGCGGTGGTGGGCGAGCGAGACCCAGCACATCAGTCGCGGCGTTTCTGATGGCATGTTGGCAGCGTTGCCACTGGTCTTCGGCGCTTGATGCTGGCGGTATAGGGGTGATTGAGAGATTTCGGGATACGCGTTCAGCGAAGAGTCTGGCGGTCTCTTGCGATTGTAGCTTTTCGACGTTAAATTTTCTCACAGTAATTCTTCTTTGTTGCTCAGATTGGGATATCCGCATTCGTACCTTGGCTACAACAAGGTAATGATCCGAGTCTATGTTGGCCGCTCGGAAGGTCCGGACATCCAGAATACTGGAGGCATGCCTTGCGTCGATCGCAATATGATCAATTTGGTTGATCGTGACATGATCATTGGACCGCCATGTCTGCTTATGAATATCGAGATGAGGAAACCATGTGCTTGCTATGGTGACATTTCGCTCCACAGCGAAATCAATTAGCCTTAGTCCGTTATCAGACGTGGTGTCGTGTAGGCTATGCTTACCGACTGCTCTACCGAAGACGTCCTCCTTTCCTATTTTGGCGTTAAAATCGCCCAATACGATCTTAACGTCGTATTTAGGACATTGCTCGTATGTTTTGTCGAGGAGCTCGTAGAAACACTCTTTGGAGGCAGGGTCCTTTTCTTCTGTGGGGGCATGAACACATATTAGGCTTATGTTAGCGAATTTAGCCTTGATCCGGATAGTCATAATACGCTCGCTCACGTGTCGGAAGCTTAAGACTTCTTGCCTAAGTCTGCCGCGTATGACGAATCCGCATCCGAATAAGCGTTGCCTGTTGCCTCTGTAGCAATCACCGTAGTAGATGTCACAGTTTTTCATCCTCTTTTTGCCTGGCCCATCCCATCGCACTTCCTGGATGGCGGTAATATCTGCTTTATAGCAGTCTAGGGCCTCTGCTAGTTGTTCGGCTGCACGTGGTCTGTAAAGGGACAGAACATTCCACGTACAGATCCGAAGGTCGTTGTCCTTATTTCGTTTGCTGGGGTCGTCATTAGTTGGGTCATCCTTATCCGAGGCTTTTGGTTGTTTCGGAACCATCGATTTTTTACGTGGTAGGGAAGTTACCCCGACGGCACAACCCCCAACCTGGAGGGCCAGTTCCTTAATTATTCCCCTAGGACAGGGGGCCGGGTACACCGGTGCCAGTAGTCCACTACGGGCGTATGAGCGCTGCCGTTGGCCCATTAAGGGCTCCTCCGCCACCATCTCTATTCCAATGTCCTGACCAACATTGGAAATTCCTTACCGACCTGTGATCCGAATACGTCGAAGCAGCTCGCGCAAGGTATTCACTAAGTTCAACCTAACTGGAACTATAGACGCCACCGTTGACTCCGTCTAGGGAATTCGTCCGCTGCCGCCTGGAACAGGAAGAAGTGCTCTAGTGAGAAAAGCACTCTTCCCCCCCTCTCTCATCTGCTGCCACCAAGAATCCGCCAAACGGGGTTGGTTACCCATTTCTTGGATTAAGGTACTAGGCACCCGGCTGTCAGTGGAGATGGCTGAGCAGTTCAATATTCAGCTGTGTTGGGTGCCGGGACATAGAGACATTCCGGGGATTTGCAAGGCTGATGAACTCGCCAGAATAGGAACAACTATACCCATCCGACCGGACAAAGGCACGTTAGGTATACCAATCGCTACTTCCAAACTCAAGTTTAAGCTGGTTGCTATCGAGAATACAAATCTTAAGTGGACAAGTGGATCAACATGTCTAGCGACTAAACAGATTTGGCCAAAACGCTCTAAGAATTTGATTTCTCTCAACAGATTGCATATCGGCGCTATAATAGGTGAAGATATCCTAAGCATGTGCAAATCGCACGGTCTTATCGTGTTAAATACCATGTTCATCAAACAAAACCGACACCTGATCACTTACAGCAGTGGTGGAGATGAAACTCAGATTGACTACCATTTGGTAGCTAGTTTCATGAAGCCTCGGGTAAAAGATTGCAAAGTAACCCTGGGAGAGGCAATCGTTCGGCAACACCGTCTCCTGCTAACAGAAATTTTTATGAAAACACCGAAGAAAAGCAAACAAATAAGGGTCTCTGAGAAAATCAAGTGGTACAATCTGGACAAAGAAAAAGGCGAGGCTTTTGTTTTCGTAATGAAAAATTACCTCTCTCACACCATCAACGGAGCTGATGATGACGAGTGCAGAGCACAAAATATGTGGGATTCCCTACAGCGAACTTGCTTAAAGAAGGCCAAATCACTACTAGGAGCTTCAAAAGGCCATCATCAACACGCCAAAGAAACATGGTGGTGGAGTGATGAAGCTAAGAAGGTGATAAATGAGAAGAAAGCGGCTTTCAAAGCTTGGTCAAAGTGCCCCTCTAATAATAGAGACGAAAAAGCTCGTCTCGAAGTCGAATACAGATGTTGCAAGAAAAAAGCGAAGAAGAAGTGCGCCCAGCTTCAAGCAGAGAGTACGGAGAGCCTGTATCGGGAGCTGGAGAAAATATCTTCCCCGGTTGCTGATGCAAACCAGGCTATCCAGGAGCTGCGAAGACACAATATAAACAAGAGCGCAACCATCTTCAAAATAGCCACCCAAAGAAGGAGGAATGCTCAGGAGATTCGTTCGCCAAAGTTCATTAACAATGCTCATGGCCAGCTTCTTGTGGATGACGAGAAAATTCTGCAGAGGTGGCGGCAGTATTGTGAAGAACTTTTAAATGAACAGTTTTCCCGGCTATATTTTCCAAGAGCCACCCCTAACTGTGAATAAATACCCGACATTACAGTCGAAGAAGTTAGTGAGGCGGTCAAATACTCCAAAAAACGAAAAGCGGTTGGGCCAGACGAGATACCCTCTGAGTTCTGGAAAAAGATGGGAGACATCGGGTTCAGATGGCTCAGAATTCTCATCTCCAAATTTGTGAGAGGTGATCCAATGCCGAATCAATGGAGGGAAAGTTACCTTCTCCCTGTATACAAAGAAAAGGGTGATACGCGAAACTGTGATAACTACCGTTCGATCAAGCTGATGTCACACACCATGAAAATCGTTGAGCGGGTATTAGGTGGCCGACTGCGAAAAATAATACGGCTATCTGATGATCAGTGCGGGTTTGTCTCGGGTAAATCAACCTTAGATGCAATCCAAAGTATAAGGATCATAATGGAAAAACATCGTGATTCCTTAAGGGATTTGCATATTGTATTGGTTGACTTTGAAAAGGCATTCGACAGACAACCACGAGATCTGATATGGGTGGCGCTAAAACATCGAGGGGTTCCAGAAACCTACGTACAGATGATCATGGACATGTACGAAGGAGCAAAGACAAGAGTAAGATGCCCCGCTGGAGTAACCGAAGAGTTCCCAATCAAAGTCGGGGTGCACCAAGGAAGCGTCTTAAGTCCTTTACTCTTTATTACAGTCCTTGATTTTCTGCTTGAAGGTAAAGCGATGGACCCCAAGGTACATCAGTTATTCTTTGCTGACGATGGAGCCATCATAAGTGAGGATCCTACATCCCTGCAACGAGCACTTGGATGTGTGGGTGGACGCTTTGGAGGGAAATGGGTATCGCATTAGTTCAAAAAAGGACTTGTGCTGCCCGTTCTCTGATCCACTCAGGCCTATTCCAGACATTTATTTGAATGGAACAGTGCTTCCCAAGTGCGAAAAGTTCAAATATCTGGGATCTATGATCAATAGCAAATCAACTTGTGATGACGACATCAATCATCGCGTAAGCGTAGGGTGGATGAAGTGGCGAGAAAATTCCGCTATCTTCTGTGACAGAAAAATACCACCTAAGTTGAAGAGAAGGCTCTACACCGCAGTTGTGCGTCCAGCGCTCACATACGGTTCACAATGTTGGACGATGTACAAAAGGTATGAGAGTAAATTAACGGCAGCTGAGATGAAGATGCTTCGCATGACAGCACGAGTGACAAAGCTTGATCGAATAAGAAGTTCGAAGATCCGTGGAAGCTTTCACATCAAGGAAACCATCGTACAAAAAATAGAGCGCGACCGGCTGAGCTGGTATTGCCACGTTCAAGGAAGAGATCATTTGAACCCTGTTAAAAAGGCAATATCAATGAACGTTCCAAAGACATCGCGATGTAGGAAAGGCAGACCTATAAACGCCTGGATCAGACAAATGCGATGACATCGGCATTTCATTGGCCTCAGTAACCGAGTGAACCAAAATCGGCAGGCCTGCCGATAATTTCTGAGGTCAAATAGGCGAACCCCACAGGCGGGCGGGTTATGATCCCTTATTTTCGGATCATAACCTCGCTGATAAAAGGAAGAAGAGCAATAGGTGTCATCACTAGACACTGTCTACTAGGCAAGCTTTTGTAGAAGAAGAAACTATTCCTCACCTTCTTTGTTTCTGCCCGGCTTACTCCCTTAGAAGGAAGCCTTACTTAGGGGCCTTCTATTATAACGATATAGGCAATCTGGTAGACATAGACATTAACAGCCTCTTACGTGTCATAAGAAGCTTAAAATGGTTTAACGAGAGAAAAACTTTATCCTATGATCCACGTTGCATCACAATGGACCTATTGTTGGTCTAAGTGTGTTGGCTATTCTTAGTTGGCAGCAACCTCAACCTAACCTTACTCACTCCAACTCAATCCACCCGATAGTCAATGACCCCAAACGTTTCTACCACTTCATTAATGCCAAGCGGAAATCTGATTGTTATTCATCCGCTCTGCAATTTGCTAATAAGTCTTCGGCAGACCCTAAAATTATTGCAAACCTTTTCACCCATTGTTTTAGTCAATCGTTCGCGAATCATGTTACTCAATCTAATAATAACTACTTCCGCTACTTAGACAACTGTACCCTGATATAACTTCGGCGTCATTAGTAGATAAGGTTAACAAATTAAAGGTCGGATACTCCCCCGTTCCTGATACCCTGCCCGCTATAGTTCTGAAAAAATGTGTTAACTACTTAGTTGAACCCCTTAATGCTGTATTCCAACTATCTATTTCATAGGGAGTTTCCCCTGAAATTTAGAAAAATTCGTACATATTACTCACTCACAAAAATGGTTGTAAAAGAGAAATATCCGGCCTATCGCTAAACTCTCATGCATACCTAAACTCTTTGAAAGCATTGTTTATGGCAATGGTTTTCCACTGCAAGTCAGCATCGATTTTTTAAGGGCAGATTAGCAATCACCAACCTTACCGAGTTTGTATCTAGCAGTCTGTGCGTTTTGAAAGATGGTAATGAAGTTGATGTAGTTGCCACCGACTTCAGCAAAGCCTTCGACAAAATTTCACATGCAATCATTCTCCTCAAACTTAAAACTCTTGGTTTTCAATCGGGGTTTTTCTCATGGATCAAATCTTACTTGGAAAAACGCCAGTATACCTAAAGTCCTCTTCAGATCTTCAGTTTCTGATCCTATTAAAGCCACATCGGGAGTCCCTCAAGGCAGCCATCTTGGTCCAATGATCTTTATTTTGACAATTAACGATGTCGACTGTATCATCAACGACTTTCACCTTTCTATTTATGCTGATGATATGAAAACTTCAGATCTACGAGTATAGCAGCCGACTCTCTCTCTCACTGCAAGATGATTTAAACCGTTTTTCAGTTTGGTGCCATAGTCATTTTTTAGAGCTTAACGTCAGCAAATGCCAAGTTATTACATATTCTCGTAAGCGTATCGGACCATCACATAAGTAGAGTCCACTCCATTTGTGGTGAGCCTATTCCCGCTGTCTCTTCACTGAGCGATTTGGGTGTCATCTGTGATAAGGAACTCAACTTCCGTTCCCATATTGATAACATTATCAAAAGAGCTAACTTTGCGCTTGGTTATGTTACAAAATCCTAATACATCACATTCGTCAGACCTTTTTTTTTGGTTGCGCCAAGGGGTGTGGTAATTTTCTAAATATACTACAATAATCGATAATCGATGCCAGGCATGTGCCTTCGTTAGCATGTCATGCTATTCATCACACATAAGCCATTGCTACTTCTTATGCTTCTGCATAGAAGCTTCAGCTCAATTTGCAGATTCCAATTTCTGTTACTGCGTGAGTTCACTTGTCATTGTGTGTCATGTCACATGTCACTTGCGTTACATTGCATATGTCGGCGTTTTTGTGTAACTTTGCCTACTTTCCAGTGTTTGTAGGATCCTCATTTCTCGTTGCTACTCGTTCCTCCAGACGTAGTTGTTGCATCATGCTGGTGATGATTTCGTTCGCTGTGTTCCAGGCTTCATTCATCGTCAGCATGAATTTTATAAGTCCCCTCGGAGTCACTTGGCCGCCAGTTTTTCTCTGTAGTATGTTTTTGGCCGTCTTATACATCCGGCATTCCATTAAAACATGTTGCGCGTTCTGAATTTTGCCTTCACAGTGCGGGCAGTATGGGTCATCTATGTACGTGTTTGTATTTGTAGAGATATTCCCGAAAGCATCCGTGCCCTGATAGGAACTGTATCATATATAAGTTTACTTCTCCGTGTTTTCTGCTGATCCATTCCTCTACGTTGGGGATCACCATATGGGTCCATCTTCCTTTTGGTGTGGTGTTTCATCTCTGTTGCCATTCTTCTTGTATAGCCTCGATGGTTGCTGCGGACTTTTTTATTTCCAAATCGATTGACATTCGACCGGAGATTACGCAAATTGCCTCCGCGGACACCATCCGAAAGGCACAACACACTCTTAACGATGCGATTCTATGGGCCGAGTTCATCCGTCTCATGTATGTTATCCGGTACGTCGCTTGTGCCCATATGGGAGACGCGTACATAAGGATCGACTTGCTTACCATTGCTAGCAGGTTTCTAATTGGCTGCCTGGATCCTCCAAAGTTTGGCATTCATCTTGACAGTGCTGCTACTGCCCTGGAGGCTCTCGCCTGCGTACATTAGGTGCTCTTTGAAGCTTAGCCTGTGGTCCAGCAGCACTCCCAGGTACTTGGTGTGTGGACGCGACTCGGTTTGCTCACCGATCTGTATAGTAAGGTGTTCTACCTTTGTTCTGCTACTTATTAGCACTGCTTCTGTCTTGTGATCTGCCAGTTCCAGACCTGATGCCTGTAGCCATGCCCTCACGTTCCTTTTTGTTTGGTTGCAGTTTTCTAGCGTTTTCGCTACGACGATTACTGCAATGTCATCAGCGTAGCCGATAATTTCTACTCCGCTTGGCCTTGGCGTTCTTAGTATGCCATCATACATTATAATCCACAGGGCTGGGCCTAGTACTGACCCTTGGGGAACTCCTTCCGTAATTGTGTACTTTTTAGGCCCCTCTTCCGTTTCATAATGAAGAGTTCTCTCACTGAAGTAGCTGCCCATTATTCTCAGCAGGTAGTTAGGTATACGCAAAGTTGCTTAGCGCTCTAACTATGCAGCTCCAGTTGGCTGAGTTGAATGCGTTTTTGACGTCGAGTGTGCCGACGGCGCAGACCCCTCCTTCAGTATGCTTGCCAGGTATGGTCATCTTACTATGAAATCCATATCTTGCGAATCGAAGCTGCCCGCGTAGGTTCATCCGATTTGCCTTCCGTAGTCTTACTTGAGTTTCTTGCTACAATTTATCCCCATATATGGACCATTGAAACTAATCATTTAACATTCTTTCGACAAACGTCGCGAAGTTGTTGACATCTTGTTTATTCATCAGCTATTAGCTAGTAACATTGATTCCCCCGCGCTGCTGCGTATGATTTCTTTTAACACCAACCCATGTAACCTCAGGTCATTACCCCTCTTCCGTCTTATTCCTCACCGCACCAGCTATGGATATCATGAACCAATGTCCAGAATGCTCCGCAGAACTAATTGCATGCAAACCGCTTTTGGCTTTCATAATAGCAGAGCCTCCCTGAAAAATGTCCTTCATTCCTTTAATTCCTTCTCCTGAACGAAAACTGTTACTTTTCCAGTCCAGTGGCAATCTTTTAGGCCTATTAGTATTTAAGTTCACTTTTGTTAGTTTTTAAGTTTAGCATTGAGTTTTTGCTTGTATTAAACTTTAATAAATAAATAAATAGTTCGTTTGAAAACGGAATTCCATTTGAGTCTTTTAAGAAACCTATCACTTATCCTAACTCAACTTTTACTATGTCTTCACCAGTTGTGGGGTGCTTCCTGTTTCTAAAAGATAATACCATAAATCTTTTATCTACTGCAACATCCTTCGAGGGTGTATTCGAAAACTCTCTGGACCAAAGCGCCGGATGTCCATTCGAAAACTCTCTGGACCAAAGCGTCGGATGTCCATTCCCGTTGTATTCAAACTCTTCTGACTAGGTCATTAGGGATGCCCATCTCATACAGTTGGATGTATGGTCTATGCAGATGATGCCAAATATGAATGTACATAATGTAGATATGAGTTATGTAAGTACCTCCAGTGGTGAGCGCCGTGGCGTAAGTGGTTAGTGTGTCGGGTCACTACGCATGAGGTTCCAAGTTCGAATCCCAGAAAATACCAAAAAAGTTTTTTCACGGTCCCACCTCTCGCGAGCGTCTGACAAACATCCGAGAGTATTGTTGTCACGAAAAAGCTTCTCAAATCGCCGTTCGGATTCGGCATTAAACTGTAGGTCCATTCCATTCGTGTGAAAAATATAACGCACACAACATGAGTGGTTGCGAGAAGCTAGGCCCTGGCACTTTAAAGAGCTGTTGCGCCAAATATTTGTATTTTTTTTTTGAGTACCTCCAGTGACAGGAAGTCCATGTAATTTGATTCACCTGGCAAGTAAGCTAAGAAGATAACTGCCTCTATGTTGGTTCCTTAGTCGCTACTAGACTTCTGTGTTGATGTGGTGTAAAATTTGAATCTTATTTCTTTATGTGGCTCCTGGATAAACGCCATGTCCAAGAGATACTGATTATCTTTATGACTTAGAACCACTATTTTAGGAGTCATTTGTTCTGATCTCTCCTATTTTTAAATATTCGTCAAATTACCCAATTTTTTTCATTGTTTCCAATAACACTAGCGCTCTGCTAATTAAATTTTTCTAGCAGCCATATCCAATGTCAAAGCATTGCAAATAATTTACTCGTATTGTAAAACATTTGCTCGTAAAGTATACGCAACATGTCACAATTTTTACGACAGAAAGAAACTCCAACCATAACGATTATTTCATTCCATTTCGCATTATACGACCGAAAGAACGTCACAAAAATTTATTAAGAATCGATAACTCTGCGAACTGAAGACATTTACACTTACACACATGTGGCAAGCCACACTATCAATTACTGCTTCAGTAGAGATCGTAAAATATAAAAATAAGTACAAGTCGTATATATATTTTTGTCCACCATATGCTATAAGCGGATTGACATTTCAATGTCAAATCCAAGAGAACCATGTAACATATTCGTCTTTAGCTAGCTTTTCATAAAAATTATTACTTCCACCCGTCAGCCAGCTTTAGTCAGCCCCAGCCAGCTTGTCCCGATTGAAATTCAATTTACAAATAGCAAAACGAAATAAATCATCACATGGAATCAATTTCAATTTGATTTCCAATAAAACAGCAAACACGAGCAAAAAAAAAAACTTCAAATCGAACTCTAAATAAAATTCGAAAACAATTCGCACTAATTTGAGCGCTAGTATGCCTCCTCGGTTGACTAGTGCTAAAACTTTTTTTTTTTATCGACGGAACTTTCGTCGGAAGGATGAAAAGTCGTTGTAACTTAGTTTCGTAATTTATTTGGTTTTTCTGGATTTTTTTTTTTTGCACGATATCGAAATCATTGAAATGTTATTCATGGTGTGTTGCGTGTCGAAATGCGATATCAATAGCACACAACAGCAGGAACTCTGTCGTGTCTCGTAACTAGCAGTCGTCGTCGTCGATGGCAACACAGTAGCGCAGAACAGCATTGCTGTTCGCTCTTCCATTGAAGTACGAAGGATGAATCGGCTGATTGAAGCTCATTACCAAATGCAAGAATATAATAGGCACAGATCCACGCATACGTTCAAAGGAACATCACGATATATGATAATAAAGATATTTTATGAGAACTACCACTCTCCTCTGAGTGACAGCCCTTGCCCTTTGAAAGTGGAATGTGAATCATATCAGGTGGACGACGGACTGGGCATGGGGGTGGAATAAACGAGTGCCAATGAGTAGTAAAAAAAAAAAAAATGTTATTTTTAGATTTCGTATTCAATGAATGGGAGTAACTTCTAAGGTCTCCATCGACGTCAGGATATCGAATAAACATTCGAAGTACTTGTATTTAGCAATAGATTGCACGGCGGCGTTGAACTTGGCAATTGATTGAATTTAATCCATAAGGGTGCTGGAGAAAGTGTAAATTGATTTCATCGTCGTCAAATCGAGTTGAGATTCGACCAATAAATGATATTGAAAATAGAAGAACCTTTTTTCATTAGTGGGTCTTTTATTTGACAGGTGACACTTTTTACGTAGAAGGGATGATGAATGGTAGTTGCCATTTCCATTTATTGAGCGGATTCACTTTTCGGACAGGTGACAAGAGTTTACTTTTATTAACTTTGAAATTCAAATCTGGTATTCTTCAAGTTAGCAAAGCAATTTATAAAAGTTGTATTCGATTGGGGTCTAGACAGTTCGTCCTAGCTACTAAATAGATAAAATAAATCTCATAATATCGTATTGCTGAAAATTGGACAAGGACGTACACCTAGTTCTGTCAGATTTGGAGTCTTATAGAGAACAGTTGAATTAATTTTAATACCATAGCAGTGATGCTATAAATTTTTTATAGTTGCGTTTGCATTTTGATCTGCATACTGCGATCATACAAATAATGATAAAGCAAGAGATTGAAGAGTGTGTCTGTTTGAACTTACGTTAAAGGAGTTAGCTGCATTGAATGTGTGTAGCCTGCATTCGAATCTCAAAAGGATCCATTGTGCTCCTCTGTAGAGGAATTTCCTGGCTGAAACACTGAAAAAATAGAAAAAGAAACAAAGTGACAAGAGCTCTGTGGTGTTGGAGCGGCTTCCTCAAAACCATCCTGAAGAAGCTATTTCGGGATGGCGGTTGGTGGCATTTCAGACAGGTCGCTCAAATGATTGAAGAAATACTCTCCGAGGGCCGTCTTTCTGGTGTTGCAGAGACTAGGGCATTTGCATAGGAAATGGTCCGTATCTTCTTCTGCGTCTGTGTTGCCGCAACATCTGCAAAGTTCAGCTGTACTTAGCTGCATTCTTTTTCGGTGGGCCGCTAATAGGTTGTGGTCGGTAATGATTCCTATGAATAGCGCCAAGTTTTGTATGTCTGAGTGAGGATGAGCTTGGTTTTCACCTTTTCGTGTTTTGTCCAAATGTTTCTGGAGACGCGACACATTGGAAGTGCTTTCCATATTTCGTCTGCTTGTCGTTTGAAATCAAGTGCTATTTAACAAATTTTAAGGGGAGGAAGGACTGAGTTTTAGACCATTGACAGGTTTTATTCTGATCTCTTCCTTGCCAGTTCATTTACTATTTCGTTCCCTGGAATTTATTTGTGTCCCAGGACCCAACAGAGCCGTTACATGGTGACTATCGATGAGCGTTTTAAACTTCTCGCGGCAGCGATTTATTAGCTTTGATCTTATTACCGCGGATGAGATGGCTTTTCTAGCAGCTTGTCTATATAAATGTCAATCTCTTTTCTAGTAACACCCTTCGTGGAAAGTTCTCGTTCCACCTCTGCTATCGCCAAGACTTCCGCTTAGAACACACTGCCGTGGTTCGGAAGTCGTAGTGATATTGCAACATCGGGTTGTGCTGAGTATATACCCGAACCCAATCCTTCGTTTTGGACGCCTCAGTGAAGACTGAAATACGCGGGTTGATGGCCCCACCGTCTGCCCAGGGTTCCCCTGATGGGATTACCGTTCTGAAGTCGGGGGATGGTGGAAAGTAGTCGGTGGTGGCATCTAGGTGAGCCCAGCTTGCAATAGTAGGGTGGCCCATCTGGCCTTTTTTTCTTTTAGGCGCAGGGCACTTGTCGCGGCTGATTTCTTAACGTATAAATCTACTGGAATTAGTGCAAAAATAATTGTTTCAAGAGCTGCGGTCGGGGTGGTTCTGATGACGCCAGTGGATGCTATGCAAGCAAGTTTCTGGGTTTTCGTCAGTTGCTTGAGTTATGTGACTTCCTCTTCTATTGGCCACCAGACAATGCACCCATGTGTTAGAATGGGTCTGACTATGGCTGTCTACATCCAGTGGATAATAGCAAGTTTGGTTCCCTTTTTTTAAAAAAAAAAGTACTACAAGCATAAAAGGAAACGTACGCTGTTTCAACTTACTTACTTAACTCTTAAATCTTTGGGCGAATTTTTTTTTATAAAGTGTTGTTATGTTGCAGCCCTACAGCACGCACAAATGTCTAGCAAATCATAAAAAAATCATTGCTTGCGCACGAAAAACAATGCGAAACTGTACGAAAAGCATCAAAACAGGGGATAGAGAATATTTAAATCTTCCATAGAGGTATAAACAAAGTCAAGAGAGAATACATTGTCTGAGCCGTAGCACTTGCCCCTAGTTTTACCATTTACCTCAACCAACAAACCTCTCCAGCCAGCACGGTTACGAGCCAGCTGCCTCCAGTTGCGCACGCCAAGTTGGTTGAGATCCCCCTCCACGTGTTTGCGCCACCTACCGCGAGGTCGTCCTCTACTGCGCCGTCCGTCCGGGGTGGATTCGAAGACTTTCTTAGCGGGAAGGTTGGGCTCCATTCGCTCTAAATGACCCAGCCATCTTAGTCGCTATGTGAACTATTCTGGCTAAGTCGTTGTCCTTGTACAGGCGGTATAGCTCGGCATTGTACCTTCTCCTCCACTCACCGTCTGTGCAGACGGGACCAAAGATCGCTCGAAGAACATTTCTCTCGAAATAACCAAGGGCATCCTCACCCGGTTTTGTCAAAGCCCATGCCTCTGCGCCATACAGCAGGACTGGGATGATTAATGTCTTATAAAGAGTTACCTTAGTAGTTCGAGATAGGGCTTTGCTACTCAATTGCCGTTTTAGCCCATAAAAACAACGATTGGCAAGAGTAATTCTCCGTGTGATCTCTCCACTGCTGTCATTTGCGGAGCTGACCATAGAGCCTAGGTAGACAAAATCCTTTACTACCTCCAAATTATATCTGTCTATTGTGGCGTTCTGCCCAAGACGCCGATGTTGAGTGTCCTTTTTTGTAGACAGCATATATTTTGTTTTGCTTTCATTGACCGCTAGACCCATTTTTGCTGCCTCGTTCTCAATACTCGTAAATGCTCCATTGACGGCCCGCTGAGTTCTTCCGATTATGTCAATGTCATCGGCATAAGCGAGTAGTTGTACAGACTTGAAGAAGATTGTACCTCCGGGGTTGGCTTGTGAGTTTCCTACAATTCTCTCAAGTACTATGTTAAAGAGATCGCATGATAGCGCGTCGCCTTGTCTAAGACCTTTCCTGACATCGAACGGTTCGGTGATGTTCTTACCGACTTTGATGGAGCAGCGAGAGTTCTCCATCGACATTCTGCACAAACGAACGAGCTTGGCAGGGATGCCAAGACTAGACATGGCTCTGTATAACTCGTCTCTATACACGCTATCATAGGCAACTTTGAAATCGATGAACAGGTGGTGCGTATCGATTTTATATTCATGGGTTTTTTCCAAGATCTGCCATAGTGTGAATATTTGGTCAATGGTGGACTTTCCAGGCCTTAAACCGCACTGATAAGGACCTATCAGGTTGTCGACGATCGGTTTTAGGCGTTCACATAGTACGGCAGACAGGATCTTATATGCGATATTTAGGAGACTTATACCTCTGTAGTTGGCGCAGTTCAGAGGGTCTCCTTTCTTCAGGTGTTGCCAAAGCTTCGTCGAAAAATGTCATCATCTGCTGCTAAGAATTGGTATCTTTAGTTTCTTTCACCACTCCTTGTGGCGCTGCTGTAACTTATAGTGGGTTTCTACTTCTCTGGAAGCCTTTAGTTCGTATCAGAATCTCCAATGTATCAGAAAATCCAATTGTGCTTCGCAATGATTAGGTTGTCTAGAACAATTTCTACTTCTAGAGTGGATCCTTTATCACAAATGTTATTGACATCCTCTTCTTCTTTTTAAAGGGTTCATGACTCTTGAAGAGTCTCTGCCTGAGACACGGTTGCTCTTCATCCTCTGCGGTCCCGGGTACGCTGCTTCCAGCTTGTGAAGACCAAGTTTTCTGGCTTTCGCGACAGCTTAGTCTTTATACCGGAGGTTCGGACGTTTTCGCTATCTCGAACCTGGGGGCTGAGATTCGAAGATTCTCTTGGTTGGAGCGTTATTGTCCATTCGCTCGATTTGGCCGAGCCAATCTAATCGACAGCTGTGCAGTAAAAATTTCGAGGTGATCGCCTAAAATGTCATACCTCTGTCATGCCTCTCGCTGGCTCATCAAAACAAATTATGTGTGCTACACCCTCGCCTTGTATTGCTTCCTTGGATCTGTCAAATCGCACTAAAGTTGGTTATCGTCGCGCCGGGCGAAAAATAAATTTCCTATGGGATCCATTTTGTTTGGTTTTACTTTCTGTTCGAAAACGTCAAATGCGCTTGCAAAAAAATAATTTGACATTCATCAAAAACCATTTGCGCAAGCGAGACGATTGCATATTTGATGATAGCAACTTTTGCGCCATAAAATGACGATCAATTGACGGTCAAATTGACTTTGATTTAAGGTTTTCGAAAATAGCCAACGTGTCTTAGCTTTTTGGACTACATCCACATCCTGCTGCAACTCATAGAGTTCGCGGTTGTATCTTCTCCTCCATTCGCTATCCTCACATACATATGGGACCTAATATCCGACGAAGTATGCTTTCTTACTTATCGTCAAGCACTCGGCCACATAGAGCAAGGCTGGTAACATGAGCGTTTTATAGAGCACTAATTTAGTCCGTCGAGTTATGAATTTTGAACTCAGTTGTTTTGCCAAGCCGAAGTAGCAGCAGTTTGCCAGGGTTATTCTTCGTTGGATCTCCACGATGGTGTTATTTGCGGGGCTTATGTTTCCTCCGAGGTAGGTAAACTCCTTAACTACCTCGAAGTTGTGGTTATCAACAGTGACGTTCTATCCAAGGTTTAGAGCAGATAGTTTCTTGTTTGTTGACAACATGTAATGTGTAGTTCCATGAAAAAACGGTCATAAAGCTACAAAAAAATAAAATTTATTTTCGAATTGGTACCTTTATCAATGTTAAAAGTTATAAAATAATAACAATTAATTGTTTTATTTTAAATACATCTTAATTTCATTTAAATGATTTTCCTCCTTAAGCCTTAATTTTTGAAATAAGAATGGGAAGTAAGGCGAGTTACTGGATTTGTGTAACGCGAGTTACCATCAAATTTTCAAGTTTCCTTTCAAATGTTTCCTTTAATACAAATTTTCTCATTAATTATGAAAAGATGATTATCTTCTTGATTTTTATTCTACTCGTACATAATAAATTACTTTTGTTGGTAAATCTAGCAGAACATTTTGAGCAAACTATACTCGAAAAGCACAGTGTCCAAAAATGGTAACGCGCGTTACCAACATGGTTAGGTTAGGTTAGGTAAGGATCGGCCCTCGATGAGGACCAGAAAGTAGGTCCATTGTACTGCCGATGTGTAAGGCGGGTGGGTCACCCTCTTACTCTTGGAACCATTTGCTTCGTTGAATGAAACCGTGAATTTTAGCCGTGCAGGCGTTGCCGAGATCATTAAGATCATTGTAGAAGTATTCACCCAGAGTGACCTTCCTGATGTTGGCGAGCGCAGGACAGGCGCACAGGAGATGACTGATGGTCTCTTCTTCCTCTTCATCTCTGCAGCTTCTGCAGAAGTCATTATGAGGAATACCTAATCTTTGGACATGTCTTCCTATGACGCAGTGTCCAGTGAGGACATTTGTTATTTTTGAGAGGGTTCCTCTCTTGTGCTTCAAGAGTCCGATGGACCTGGATTTATTGAGCGTCGGCCAGAGCTGTCTGGCGGTATGACATTGGCCTAGATGTTGCCATCGATGATTGGCTACTTTCTCGGCATCAATTTGAATAAGGTACTTAACATAAGACGTTGGCGCTTCGATGTCGGTGATGCTTATGCTATCTGTAGCAGAGGAGCCTTGTCGTGCTAGTTCGTCGGCTGCACAATTCCCCGGTATGTCACAGTGACCTGGTACCCAGCAAAGGGTGAGGTTGTACTGACCAGCTATCTCGTTAAGAGATATGCGACAGCCTTTCACTGCCTTTGATCTCGTAGTGCTGGATGCGAGGGATTTGATGGCTGCCTGACTGTCGACATAAATAACAATATCAGGTGTTGATAGTGTGCAAGCCGCCAGCCAGTCAGCAGCTTTGCGAACTGTGGTGATTTCGGCTTGAAAAACGCTGCAATAGTCTGGAAGGTTAAAGGAGAGCTGTATGTCCAGATCTTCCGAGAAAATTCCGGCACCGACTCCGTCCTTGGTTTTGGACCCGTCCGTGAAAATTTACAGCGATTCGTTGTAAAGGACATTGCGTTGCGTCCACTCACTTCTGTCCGGTATCGAGTGCGTGTAGCCCTTGTCAAAATCATATTCAGTGGAATTGGGAAGATGACGGTGCATCGAAAGTATATTGGCATGTCCCGTGTGTTGCTCCTTCCACTGCTTGGAGCCTCTCAGTCTTATTGCCGAGCCGACAGCCAATTGCTTACTGACGATGTCAATCGGAAGCAGGTGGAGCATGGTTTGGAGCGCCGCTGTGGGAGAAGTTCTCAGTGCACCGGTAATACTGAGACATGCAACTCGCTGAGTTTTTTCCATTATGGATAGGTTGGATTTCTTCTCCAAGGCGGCCCATCATACCAATACTCCATACATGAGAATCGGTTTAATGACCGACGTGTATAGCCAGTGCATGATGCTTGGTTTAAGGCCCCAGGTGGAGCCTACTGCTTTCTTGCAGATGTATAGGGCGGCCAGCGATTTCCTGGCTCGTTCGACGACGAGCTAGCTAGCACTCTTTGAAAGCTTGAGGGTGGATCCCCTTATCTTGGGCGGAGTGAAGTCAGGTAGCTTGTGTTTTCTTGTGAATAGAACTAGCTCGGTCTTCGTCGGGTTAACGTAGAGGCCGCATTTATCGGTCCATCTGAGCAGTTCATTAAGAGCAGACTGCATGACATCGGCCAGCGTCTGCGGGTATTTGCCTGTTGTCAGAATGGCGACATCGTCTGCATATGCAATAACATTGCATTCAGTTTCTTCGATCTTTAGAAGGGCCTCGTTGAGCACCAAATTCCACAATAGTGGAGACAGTACACCCCCTTGAGGGGTGCCTCGATGTGCATGTCGCTTGACAGTGCTACTTCCGAAGGAGGCTGTTACTGTTCTTTAGAATGTGTTCTATGAAACAACAAATGGGTTCGCAGATGTTGAGCCTACGTAAGGCACTGGTAATCGAATTTGTTTCAACGTTGTTGAAGGCTCCCTCTATGTCTAGAAATGCCACTAGGGTGAACTCTTTTATTGAGAGTGATTTTTCGATAGGGTAGATGATGGAGTTCAAAGCCTTTTCGACAGATTTACCTTTTTGGTAGGCCGGGGATTTGAATGGTTCGAAACTGTTTACTGCCCATTTCAGCTTATCTTCGCTGATAAGATGAGGAGGTGCATGTGGGCGTGCAACATTTACCAAGGCGCGATCATCGTTGAGGGTAGGCGTGCAGCCGGGGAAGTGAGTGTCCATGAGCAGGTTGAGCGATGCTTCGTCCGATTCCGCCCAGGATCCATTGGGGTTCATGAGGACACTAGGTATAGTGTTACCAACATGACTTTATTTTATTTTTAAATAAGTATTTAGTTATATCAAAATGTTCGTTTTTAACCAGCTTTGGAAGTGGTTGTTAAGTCTGAATGTTGAAATTGAGATTAAAATTTCAGTCCATTAGCTATAAATGTTCCGAACGTAACGCGAGTTACCATGGAATTACCCTACTTAGTTTTCTCCTCATTTACTTCAAGACCTACTCGTTTCGCCTGTTCTTTAATTGCCGTAAATGCCTCTACAACTGCTTGCCAGGATCTTCCAATGATGTCAGTATCGTCTGCGTATCCCAGCAGTTGTATGGATTTGTGATAGATTACACGTTACACCTGCCCTACGCACTATCTGCTCCAGCACAATACCTATTGAAGAAGTCTCATGATAGCACATCTCCTTACCGGAATCCGGTGCATGTTTGGAAGAGTTGGGAATAGCAATTTATAAGTTGCACAAGCACCGCGTGTTTTCCAGCATTACGCGATGCAACGGGATAAGTTTTGACGGTATCCCGAATTAGGCTTGGTAGAGTTCAAGACGATGAATGCTGTCATAAGTGGCTATTAAGTCGATAAAAAGGTGGTGAATTTCGACTTCATATTTGTTGGTCTTTTCCAGGATTTGCTTTGATGTGAAAATTTGGTTTATTGTCGATCTACCAGGCCGGCAGCCACACTGTTACGTGCCGATTAGTGTGTTGCAGAATGGTCTTAGAAGTTCACACAATACGTTGGATAATATCTTATATGCAACATTTAGCAGGGATATGCCTCGATAGTTCTTCTATTGGCATCCAGACATTGAAAAATATGTACGACAAAGCTTGGGTACCAGTACTAGTCTCCAACCTACGATAAAGAATTACACAGGGCTACATCGAGCTGTCCTTCTATTTTCGTATGTGTTAAACATACATTGGATAGGTTGGATAGTTCTTATTTTACCTTATTGTCGATGACATATCATTCCTTTATTCATTCGTTCTGGTTTGCCTTCTTACTATCTCTAGGGATACGGATTCTAGTTGGGAATGGGTTGCAGCGAAGATAAACAAATCACCACTTATTCGCATGGCCTCTCTCGCTAACAGAGTTTGAATATCCTTGATGGAAACATCAGCGATTCCAAATAAATTGCAGTACTAGAAAACCACTTAAATAGCACTAATCCGTGAACGTCAGCAATCACTGCGTGATCTCAGTTCTATAAATTCTTGATGTGTCTTCTCTTAACGCAGTCTGCTATCCGCTATATGTGATATAAATACACATTTGGCGTATAAACCTCTAGAAGACGTACAGCCGAATGACGTACTCTTATGAAACTTTTAAATAAAATGTTCATTGTTGGAATTTTTCGCCTTGGAATGATGCAACGGGTACATATGTTCTAAGATTTATATCCCAAACGACGATTGTTTGACAGTAACTCACGTCAAAACAAAGCGTGTGTTTGATGTCAAGAATACACGCTTTGATTTGTCACGCTCGTGCTGCATGCCCCTGAACTTCGAGTGGACAAGCCAAAAAAAAAGAAAGCCTTAGAACAACTTGTTTACCAACTTGATGATGATTTGCAATTCCTTTAATTGACAACGGCACATGTTGACTGTCCCACGCAGACCAACGAACCCCAAATAAGGTAATCCGTGGCACAACAATCTAGCAGCTAGGGCATAGAAACTTGTCAATATCTTAAAAGTTCACTGACACAAAATATTTATGATTGCTGCTGCGTGCTGACGGCATTCCACAAAAAGGCCATTAGTCACACACTTAGCCTCTACAAGACACATCTCTATCGTTCATTCAAAGTGCGTAGTACTGAAATCCACTTGAGAACGTCACAAATTAAAAATAAATACCTCGACCCGCTTAAAAAGCAGATCAGTGTTGTAGGTGAATGAATTTGAAGTCTTACGAGTACAATTGGAGGGGAAGATGGCGCACACGTTGGCATTGATTAGCAATTGTATTGATTGTCAGTCAATTTTTGAATTTACGTCAGTGGGAGAAGGTAGAATGAAAATCTACTTCACATGTGCCGCCTCCGTCTGTGGGGGTGGAAGATCAGATTACTTTTAAAAGATAAATCCCAAAATGGGGCAAAGATTTACGTAGGTACTGAGATTTTAATTGCTTGCGGAGAGGCGGGATATGGAGGCATTTTTGTGATTCGATGAGGTAGTCTTAATTGATTTTCAATCGATAACTAAGCGAATGAGAAATTAATAATTGAGTGGAACATTATGTAGTACGTAAGCTCTTTTGTACCTTGCTACTTGAGGGTCTGTTATATGTTTGTAAAGTGAACGGCATTTGATTCAAGTTTTACCTGCGTTGTTAGGGGACATTCAATGCTATTGGCCGTAAACTACTGATAGCTTAAAGCATAGATTTGCTCAATAGTGCTGAAATTTGTGCTTTACTTACTTACTTACTTAGATCCTTTAACCCCTCGGGGGGCATAGGGCGTCAACCACGCCTGCGTGCCATCTTGTTCGAAGTTCTGCAACGCGTTTGAGCTGCCTCCAACTCATTCCTAAAGAGCTCGATTCCTCCTCAACTGTTCTGCGCTACGTTTGCCTAGGGCACGGTATCCGATGTGAAAGTAGACAAATATCGTAAGCGTAATCTAGGTGTTTAAGGTAAGATGTTATAGTCCAACGAATTCCATAGTTACCTTCCGACAATGCTATACTGAACACATCGCTGATAACCACCAAAAATAATAGTGGGGACAGTATGCACCCTTGACGTACTCCACTTTGGACTTCAAAATCCTCCGACACCTTACCATTGTGCACGACGTGACACTTACCA
This sequence comes from Brachypalpus laphriformis, assembly GCA_945910035.1. Classification (NCBI taxonomy): domain Eukaryota; kingdom Metazoa; phylum Arthropoda; class Insecta; order Diptera; family Syrphidae; genus Brachypalpus; species Brachypalpus laphriformis. The sequence goes on along the minus strand of OX246754.1, from coordinate 13,297,612 downwards.
CCCTCGTATGTAGCCTTGATAATAGCTATACGTTTTTCTGGAATGCCTCTCCTGTGCAAGGCCAACCAGATAACATCTCGATTCAATCTGTCGAAAGCCTTCTCGAAGTCGATTAGTAAATGTAGCGAAGACCTATACTCAACGCATTGCTCGATTATGATCCGTAAGGTGTTTATGTGGTCGATGCAGGAAGATCCAGCGCGAAAGCCTGCCTGTTCGACATCGAGAGTTGAATCTAAATGTTCTTTAATTTGTTCTAGAATTATTCTAGCTATTATTTTAGCTACGGCTGGAAGAACGCATATATGTACCTCTCCAGTTACCGCCCTCCATCAAGTTTCCCTTCTTTGGAAGCTTAATGATCACCTCTCTTTTCCACTCCTGTGGAAATTGTTCACTATCCCAAGTTCTCCGTATTAGCGGATGCAGCAAATCTGCCGATGTATTTGGCGCCGCTCTAAATAGCTCGGCAGGGATGCCATCAATACCCACCGCCTTGTTCTTCTTGAGGGACTTGTTTGCTGTTATTATTTCGGTTTTACTGGGAGGTGCGGTGCGAATTCGGGGATTTGTTGCTTGGAACTGCTCATTCGAATTCGAGATCAGACCGCCATCGCATAAGTGATTTAGCACTGTAGCAAAATGTTCTCTCCATCTAGTTAGCTGATCCTCATCCGAAATGAGAAGGTTACCCTCCAGACTCTCCACTGGATATTGTTTGGAGTTTCGACCACCAATGAGCTCCTTAGTGATGCTGTAAACAGTCCTACTGTCGCACCTACTCGCTGCTTCTCCACCCCGCGAGGCCAGTGAGTTGATATATTGACGTTTGTCACGTCTCACACTACGCTGCACTTCTTTCTTCTTTGTACGATATTGGGCTTCAAGCTCGGTTCTTTTTACTGCTAAGGCCGCTGCAATCCGAGCCTTGATTGCTGTACGCAATCCATCGATCCGTCTCCAGGTGTCTGTAGAAAGCCATGTGCGGTGGTGTTTCTGCTTTTTACCGACATACGTGCGTGCCCCAATCGCAAAAGCATTTTTCACAGCACAATTGTGCTTTACCCGCGGATAACGAGACGTATAGACCTTTACACAAGTAGGCTAACGTCGGTAAGCATAGTGCATTATCGAAAATTACTTGCTTTCGAATTCGCTTCGGATAACGATTTATGTACATTTGTGACTTCGGTTACCGGGCTAGTATTGGTTACTGGAATATGAAGATGCTTCTATACTCTGGGAGTACAGGACCGAGCCAGAATCGTCGAAATTTAATGGGGGTTGTTAGACGACGACCGAAACGATAATGAGGAGGACTTGGGATCGTTCATCAGTTTGCGTTTTAGAAGTTGTCTTTTCGCTACAATTAAGAGATCACCCTTCGTTAGGAGTGAAACAATCGGTTGCACTTGCTCCCTTTTTTAACCACGAAATAGCCTTGCACCGAAATCATATGGTCCAACTGAATGTACCAATTTTCTGAACTTGAAGTAAACGATATCATTGCCGCGATCAGAGCACTAAATTACAACAACAATACACAAGAACCTGATGGTAATCAGGCGCAGCTTTTGCCAGGCCCGCCAACAACATTGGTCGGGCTTTTGCATCCATTTGTGGAAAGTGAAAAGTTGTCAAAGTGGTACACTCGATAATGCTGAAAAAGCAGGGTTGGGATCCTCCAGTTTCGACCATATTAACACCCTACAGATCGCAACTAAGCAATGCATTGAATATCGATCACAGCTTCAACTATTGTTCGTCGTTTTCGAAATGTTTTCCACATTGTGAACAAGAAATTCATTCGATTTTCCTTACGCAGAAGAGAAAGTCCAGATATAATAATAGCTGTTGTCATGGAAACTTACGAGGGGCCTAAATGACACGTCCTCCTTCATACAGGAAAGCTGTCAGAAGATTCAATGAATGCCTTAACCCAAGGTAGGAGAAAATCGGATCGGCGTAACGCAAAACAGTGGTGTAAGAGTCACAGCAATTAGAGAAGAGTTAAAACACATCGCCAATACCCGTACGATATCGCGAGTAATCGCAGCCCTAGGGTACGCGAGGAGAAGTATCTTAGCGTCAGCCATGACGCACTTAACAAATTAATAAACACAAGGGCGCCCTTTAGGGATTACCTACAGATTTTTGAAGTGAAACTTCTTCAGCGAAACCAGTGAGTTGGAACGACCTCGCGCCGAAATCAAGCAGCGTCGAGTGCGTTTAGTGACTACTTAGATGGGGTGCCCCTTGGGAACACGACGTGTTGTTGGCATTTTAGTCATTTTATAAGCTAATGTACTCTAAACAGATTTCGCAAAAGCTTTTGATAGAGTATATCACACTTTAGTTTTAGCTAAATTTAAATCAATGGGTTTTCAGTCTTCAATGCTAAGGTGGTTTTCCAATTATGTGGTAAAAGGCAAATTCATAAAGGTCGAAAGTTTTATATCTTGCGTAGTAAAAGTATCTTCTCGCGTTCCACAAGGTAGTCATCTGAGCTATCATCAGGCTAGAGCCAGAGCCAGCGAGTAAGTTTAAATGTATGTTTGCATATGCGTGAGAGCGATGAGGGGATGCATAAGAGAAAAATAAATGAGTAGCGCATGCCCATGAGTCAACTACGAACTTAGGTCAGTGTTGATTACTACGTTTACATGTCGGGTTGAATCCGGATTCAATTCGGTTCGAGTACCGGTTGACTCGATACAATCAAAAAGTTTTCTGGAAGCAAGTTGAGATTTTGTATTAACACGGATCGAAAGTTCGAGTTTGACAGATAGAGAAAGAGAGAGTAAGGAAAGAAAATGAACTTCGCCTACAGGGAAAGATGTGTTAAACTCAATCCTCTTTCGTTTCTATTCTTACTTACTTACTTACTTAGGCGGCGCTACAGTTCGGTGTGAACCTGGGCATCAAAGAACAATCCTCTCCATTTAGCTCTGTCTTAAGCCAATTGCCTCCAGTTGCGCACTCCAAGTTGGTCAAGGTCCGCTTGTACTTATGCGCACCACCTACGGCGAGGAGACCCTCTACTGCGTCGTCCCTCCGGGTTAGACTCAAAGACTCTGCAGGTCAGAGTATTGGTGTCCATCCACTCTACATGTCTAAGCCATCTCAAAGGTCCAATACGCAGTTTTTTAACTAGGTCGATGTACAGCTCGTATACTCATAGTTTGTCGTTGAATCTTTCTCGACCAAAACCCGTCAACGCAAACGGGACCGAATACTTACGAAGTCGTAAAGCAGGACTGGGATAATCAGGGTCTTATATAGAATCTCCTTGGTTGTTCGAGATAGTACTTAACTGTTGAATTGTCTTACTAGCCCAAAAAACAGCGATTGACAAGAGTTATTCTTTGCTTGATTTCTGCACTGGTGTCATAGTCAGAATTAATAGCAGAGCCAAGGTAGACAAATTCCCTTACTACACGCCTACATGACCCGGTACCCACCACAATTCTACTTTATTGTGTCGGGCCAGATTTTGTAAGCTGTCGAAGCAGCTTAGAACTGATTTTGAACTGATCAAATGGGAGATCAGTGCTTTGAGCTTGGCTATCGGTGAGTATATGTATAGAGGCACCTTTGATGTCTGAGTGCAGGTTAATATTAGCACAAGTTTCAATGGCGTAAAGCTCGGCCTGGAAAACACTAGGACTCTTTCCGAGTGATTTCGAAATTTTATGGTTGGGTCCATACACACCGGCGCCAATTCCTGAATCCATTTTTGATCCATCGGTATACCACACTATACCTTTTGGATCAAGCGACGGTCCGCCATTATTCCATATATCACGGCTTGGGATCACAATCTCAAACCTTCTACCAAAGTAGAGTGATTTAAGCGTAAAGTCGGAGACCGTGCTGAGCATGTCTAGCTCGGGGAAGTCGAACAATAGCTCCATGAGATCCACGTGATCCCGTGTACTATTAGCATTTGATTTTCTAAGACTAACTGCACTGCGGATTGCCACTTTTTTTTATAAATATATGTAATGGAGTAAGTCCGATTATGGCTTCAATGGCTGTTGTGGCACAAGTGTGCATAATACCTGTGATGCCGAGGCAAGCTAGTCTTTGAAGTTTTGTGAGTTTATTAATGATTGTGACCTCTTTGGTTTTCGTCTACCAGACTACGGACGCATATGTCAGAATGGGTCTTACAACCGTGGTGTATAACCAGAAAATGACCTTTGGAGACAGGCCCCAGGTCTTGCCGTACATACGGCGACAGGCCCACAAGGCAGTAGTCGCCTTGGCAATTTTATGCTTAATATGGGATTTCCAGTTAAGCTTCTTATCCAGGACAATTCCTAGATATTTGACCTCATCGGAAAAATTGATTGTTGTGCCGTTTAGAGTCACTGAGCCAATATTCAGCGTTCTTCTTCTTGTAAACGGTACAACGACTGCCTTGCTGGGGTTAATCGATAGGCCCTCCCCAGCATACCTGTCCGAGACTACAAGGACTGCATTATGCATGAGTTGACACACACTGTCTTCATGTTTGCCTTCAATGATGATCACCAGATCATCTGCATAGCCTATGGTTGTGAAACCTGAACTATTAAGTGTGTTCAATAAGTCATCGACCACGAGTGACCATAAGAGAGGCGAGAGGACGCCGCCTTGGGGGAAGCCTTTGGTCGCGGGGACCGTCACAGAGACCTCTCCAGACGAAGATGTTATTATGCGGCTATCGAACATGTTCCTAACCCATCTGGTAGTAGGTTTGTCTATTCCCCTGCGTCTCATAGCACTAGTGATGGATTCATAACCAGTGTTATCAAAAGCACCTTCTATGTCAAGGAATGCACAAAGGGCAATTTATTTGGAGCGGTAGGCAGCTTTAATCTCTGTGACGAGATAGTGAAGGGCGCCTTCCGTAGATCGACCTTTCCTGTATGCAAATTGACTAGAGTGCAGAGGTATAGTCTTTTCATGAATGTGTAAGTCTAGCAGTCTTTCCATGGTTTTCAAGAAAAACGATGTCAAGCTGATTGGACGGTAGGATTTGGGTAGCTCGCTGAGTTTGTAACCTAGCTTAGGGATAAATGCTGTCATAGGCGGCCTTGAAATCGATAAAGAGATGATGAGTATCGATTTGGACTTCTTGGGTTTTCTCCAGGATCTGCCGAATATTTGATCGATAGTGAACTTTCCTGGACGGAAACCGCCCTGATAGGGGCCAATCAAATACAAATATTTGGCGCAACAGCTCTTTAAAGTGCCAGGGCCTAGCTTCTCGCAACCATTCATGTTGTGTGCGTTTTATTTTTAACACGAATGGAAGGGACCTACCGTTTAATGCCGACTCCGAACGGCGATTTGAGAAGCTTTTTCATGACAACGGTACTCTCGGATGTTTGTCAGACGCTCGCGAGAAGCGAGGGGCCAATCAAGCTGTTGATAAAAGGTTTCATTCGTTCACGCAATATCGCAGGAAAGATCATGTATGATATGTTGAGGAGACTGATGCCTCTATAATTGGCGCAGTTGAGGGGGTCTCCTTTCTTGTAGATCGGGCAAACGATGCTGAGATTCCATTCATCGGGCATACATTCTACCTGACCAAATATTAGAGATGAGTTGGTGTATGCTCTCAACCAATTCATCACCAGCTGCCTGCAAAAGTTCGGGCGGTAAACCGTCAGGTCCAGCAGCCTTGTTTTATTTCAGCTTGGATATTGCTATCCTCTCTTCGCATTGATGAGGTGGACGAAAATTTTGACTGTCATCGTCTATGTTGAATGGTCCATTCTGCCTGACAGTGAGATGTTGGTCTTCGTCGTCGTCATGCAGTCTGCAGAAGTAGTTTTTCCATATTCTCAGCACCGACTGTGATTCTACTACGAGGTTTCCATTTTCAACTCTACAGGTTTCTGTACGGGTATTGCTTCTCTGACACGTTCTTTTTACCTTTTGGAAAAACGTCCGTACATTGTTCCTGGAGTATAAACTCTCGATATTCTCAAACGCGCGCTTCTAATGCTCTTTCTTCTTCTTTTGGCGAAACCGATGTTCTCCCCATCTCTTTTGCTCGCATAGCTCATGAGCAGCTCTGATTTTCCTTTGCAGCGCCGTTTTATATGCCTCTTGTTTAGCCAAATGCCCTCGCCGGCATTCTTCGTCAAACCAGGTCGGGCGGAACCCAGCATATCAGTTGCGGCGTTTCTAATGGCACGGTGGCAGCGTTGCTACTGTTCCTCGGCACTTGATGCTGGCGGCATAGGGGTGCTTGAGAGATTTCGCCTTCAGCGAAGAGTCTGACGGTCTCTTGCGATTGTAGCTTTTCGACGTTAAATTTTCTCCCAGTGATTCTCGTTTTTTGCTCAGTTTGGGATATCCGCATTCGTACCTTGGCTACAACAAGGTAATAATCCGAGTCTATGTTGGCCGCTCGGAGGCATGTCTTGCGTCGATCGCAATATCATCAATTTGGTGGATTATTACATGATCATTGGACCGCCATGCCTGCTTGTGATTATTGAGATGAGAATATCATGTGCTGACGTTTCGTTCCACACCGAAATCAATTACCCTTAGTCCGTCAACAGACGTGGTGTCGTTGAGGCTATGTTTAACGACTGCCCTATCAAAGACGTCCTCCTTTTCTATTTTAACGTTAAAATCACCCAACAATCTGTCCCTACCCACTTTATAATTCTTCTCTATACCCATTCCTTTCACTCCATTACTGGGCTTATAACTTTAAAGGACACTGTCCCTGTCCTAAGTGGTGAAGAGCATTTAAACAAAAAATTATAACTTGTCAAGTATCATTGAAATACCTGTGCTGCCAAGTTTACTTATATTTTTACGGCAGTATTTTTTGAGACTTTAGGCTTTTTTTTAACTTTTTTTTAAGCTTGTGTAGGATACCAAGAAAACATATCCATAATTTTATTGAAGAGAAATAAACAATAAATATAATTTCCCCCTTCCTTTATTTTCAGAATTTGTTTCGTAGAATTGGCAGTTGAATGCGTAGCGAATACATAAACTTGGTGAGTATGATGAATATAATATGCTCTCATATTTTTATAAAATTCATGGGAATTTCAACGATTAAGATCTTCACAGACAATACGCAATATTGCCAGGGCGTAAACGAATGTAAGGCGGCTCCATTTACATCAAGGACGAAGTGAAATTTATTGCTTTAAAACTAATACGCCTCTGTGAATTGACGCAGATGTTTTTATACCCGTTCCTGTGTTTTGAGATGCCATTTAGTCAGAAAAGATAAACCCAATGATTTAAAACATCCACTCTGGCATATAAGATTCGTCAAATTCCCAATTCATTTCATTTACTATTCAAGAAACCGCAAAACCGTTGGCAACAATTTTCGAACCACATGCAGTGAATAAATTTCAACAATTTGTTGTATACTTTCGAAAATACGAGTATGCATGTCTTACGTCATTCCAGCATTCGATATTGCCTTGAAAATAAAAATAATAATTCCAGCTGAACTGAATGAAAAAAGTGGAAAAAACTGAAAAATTACATTTAAGGTTAACCAACAGCTGGTGTGAGGTGAAGGACATTCGTCAGTTGACAGCTTAATGAATCCAATCGTACAAAACGGCACATCTCTTGTGTGTCCCCACATCTGTCACCAATGTAAACCAAAATGGATCCAGATAAATAGAACGAAGATAAATCGATAACCTCAAAAGCCAATTGGTTTCCGTGTGTCCGCCCGTTGTCGTCGTCGTCGTCGTCGCGTCGTATCGAAAATGTGGGCGACGGCGCACAAGGATTTGGAAAGGATCTAGAATCATGGCAATAAATTGTACTTCATCTAAATTCTGTGGAAAACACAATTTACGTAGACACACGCGCATAGTTGTTGGAAAGGATGTGTGTGGTGCAGCATCTGTTTATTCCATTTAAATAATCTGATTATGATTATGATGATGGTGATGTGGTCCTATTATTAGAAACAAAGATTTGCTGGTGCTTGGTGGTCCTTTCTCTTGCGTAATATTCAAATTCTTGATACTAATCGCATTCAGGATGGGCTTATGGGGATTGACTGGTGATGATGATGTATTTTTAGCCAAAACAGCAGCATCAGTATCAGCAATGACAAGACAATTTGAAATGTCGCAACCAACCCAGAATGAGAATGAATTATGGATTCGGACAGTAGGGAAGAGTTTTGCGTAGATTTAGAGGGTTCGGTGTGTGTACTAGTCAAGGACATGTGTCAGAACAACAGCATTTGCTGGAGAATTTGTGGTATATATGTACTTTGGGCTGTCTGAGTGGCATAGTGAAATTGGAAATTACTGGGAATATGCTGGCCTCATTAGTGTCAATCATTCTGACAATATTCTGTGATTAAAGTAATAATTGGTCTTACTGAGATCCGACGGAGGACATTTATCCTGGCAGGCAAAATTTGCGTTGTTAGAAAGAACCAGAAGGTTACTTAACAGGTTCAATCATTTAAATGAGATTAATAGTACCACGTAGATAGTGCCACCGTTTTCCAAAGGCCTGTTTCTATATCTATGCTGCCATAGCATAGGTCACTTGTATTTACACCCATTGTGTTTAGTTTGAAAGCTTGAAGCCTGTTAGGTAAGGGTTAAGGGTTAAGTTCTATGTTTATTCTATTTTGTATAGTTTCCGTGAAATACGATATTCGTATGATACAACTCTTAACTTTTAGCACTTAGTGTTCGACTCGACCACTGTTTGCTTCAGTTTCGGAAACATTCTGGCTAATTCATCGGCCGTATACATCTAATAGCTGGTATCTGGATCGGGCCCCCATCTCTTTCCAAAAACTCAGATACATGTGTAGAAGGCAGTTTTTTTTTTATTCTTTCCGAAATAATTTGTTTCCATATTAGCTTGATGTTTGCTACGCGTCCAAGACATTTGACTTTTTCCAAAATTTGGAATAATAATAATAATAATAAGCTCTTTATTTTGAAATAATATTTTACAAAAAAATGCTTTTGCTTCAAAATTTTTAGTTACATAGTATTAAAGAACATACGACATGGATTGAACCGTCTGTCGGTAGAGAAGTCTGTTTACTTTTAATTCATTCTTCTGTAATTTAATCAAATTCTTCTGTTATTAGCTTTCTATAATTTAAACCGGAAGTTATATAGTTAACAACATTTTTCCAATTTTCATCTAAGCCTCCATTTAAAATATTAATTATTTCCTCTTCTGAGAGCATATTTTTATTAAAGTATTTGCATCTAAACTCCCTAAGCACCTGACATCTGCCCATAAAATGCTGGATTGTTTCTTCTTCCCTTAAATTTCAGAGCGTGCATAGTCTTGTATCTCCAATGTTGAAGCTATTTCCATTTAGACGAATAAGATCTGCTCGCGCTTTAATAATCCAGCTAATATCACTTTGCCGGCTGTTGTCATTGCAATAAGCGTTGCCTTTAGTAAAATCGAGGTTTTTGTAGATTCGCGTTTCGCTGTCTTTGGGTTTTGATACATGCTGGTGATATATACGCTGCTTCAGATTTTCACTTAATGCTATGCATTTACTATGCCACTCGTTTTGGGAAAGGTGTTCAGCATCCCAGTTTAGGCCTAAGTCTGACCCCAACCTTTGAAGCTCTTTGAACCAAAATAGATTTTTAGTCATTATCATGTTTGAGAGTTTATGTGGAAGCCTCTCTACATCGTATTCAAAAAGCGTCTTTGCAATATAACGCATATGTAGATTCAAGGTGTAAATATGGCCTTCTTCCGCCCCAGTTTCTAGCGCTATCACATGGTTTGGAGTAAACTCAGGTAGTTTTAATGTACGTTTTACAAAGTATGGTTGCAATTTATCTACCTCCTCGAAACAAGAATACCCCCATACTTGCGCTGCATATGTTTGTACTGCTCTGCAGGCAGCTAGAAACAACTTCCATTTCGATCTAAGCGTGACCTGTTTCTTTTTAAAGAAGTCTTTCCATGTAGCATCTATGCTAGCTTTAGCTGCAGCGTTTCTACTATTAACATGCTTTGAAAAGGACATTCCTGGTGTTAGTATTACTCCTAAATCCTTATACTCAGCAGCAATTTTCACTCGTTCACCCTTGTACGTCCACTTCTCTTGTCTTTCTAGTCTCCCGCCTCTTCTGAAAACCATAATTTCGCTCTTGTTCATATTAACTTCCATACCCCAAGTATCGCAGTATGTATCTAATTTATTGATCATCCTTTGCAAAGTTTTGACATCATCGGCCAAAATCACAATATCATCGGCATACAGTAGTAGCCTTATGTTTAGCGAGCCTAAATATAGTCATCCTCCCAGATGTTCATGCAGATCATTAAGATACAACGCAAAAAGTAATAATGATAGCAAGCATCCTTGTTTCACGCCAGTATGTGTTTCAAAAGTGTCTGAGAGTTCACATAAAGTCCACACCACTGAGTTTGTGTTTTTATATACACTTTGTAAAAAACAAACTATTTTTGAAGACACTCCCATTTCGAGAAGTTTGTACATTAGGAGCTTTCTTGGCACTTTGTCGAACGCTGCCTTGAAATCTATAAAAAACGCATACACTTTCTTGTTTTCTGTGAATTTTAGTTGGATTATTGCCGTTAGGTTGTAGATGTTGTCTGTTGTCGAGTACTGTTTGCGAAATCCAGCTTGGTATTCATTTAGTTTCCTATCTTCTTCAACCCATACTGACAACCGCTCGTTTATAATACCCATCATGATTTTGGCTATACCGTTCCTAAAGGATATGCCTCTGTAGTTAAAAGGTTGATTAGCATCTTCCTTTTTAAATAGAGGAAACACAATGCTTACGCCAAAGGTCTCATCTACACTGCTTCTAATTAGGGCTAGGTCATACGCTGAAGCTAACTTTTCTATGAACTCATCCGAGGCGTTGATAAAAAATTCATAAGGTATTCTGTCAACACCCACTGCTTTGTTCAGTTTCACCTTAGATAACACACACTTAATTTCTGCTGCTGTTATTGGTCGATCTAGGTCTTCATCTACATTCAATCTTGGGGCGTACATTATGTCTACAACATTGTTGGATGGGTTTAAAAGCGATTTGAAGTAGCTCCTGAATTCTTGGGCTCCAATAACCTTCCCAGTTTGAAATTGTTGGCGCCTAATTTTGTTCGCCAGTGACCACCATTCTTTACTGTCTTTTATACTATTAATTTTTCTTTCAATATCCTGGTAATAATACTCTTTCTTCCTGGTGCAGATAACATTATAACTATTTTTTGCTTCAATGTATTTTCTTCTATCTTCAAGGTTATGCGTTTTTCGAAATTCCTTTAATGCGCTAAATGACTTTTCCTATATTCCTCACATTGATTATCAAACCATACGCTTCTAAAATTTGTTTTTCTATTTGATTTTAGTTACAATGGCAAAATTTGGAATTATACTCCATATTGTCCCGGGGGCTCCAATATTTGATGATATCTCTAAAATTTCAGAGTTCATACTCGATTCGGTATTCTTCTTGTTCGAATTGGGCGAGGTTCCACGGATTTTCGAACTTCTTATTCACCACTCCTTCTGTCAGGTGAAGCATCTTCATCTCAGCTGCCGTTTTCCCGCCACTTTATCGCTATTGATCATAGATCCCAGATACAGAACTTTTCGCACTTGGGAAGCACTGTTCCATTCAAATAAATGTCTGGAATAGGCCTGAGTGGATCAGAGAATGAGCAGCACAAGCAATCAGTCTTTTTTGAACTAATGCGGTACCCATTTCCCTCCAAAACGTCTACCCATGCGTCAATTCCTCGATGCAGGGACGTATGATCCTCACTTATGATTGCTCCATCGTCAGCAAAGAATAAGTGACGCGCTTTGGGGTCCATCACTTTACCTTCAGGAAGACAGTCAAGAACTGCGAAAAAGGGCAAAGGACTTAAGACGCTTCCCTGGTGCACCCCGACTTTGATTGAGAACTCTTCGGTTACTCCAGCAGAGCATCTTAGTCTTGTCTGCTTCCATGTACATGTCCGTGATCATCTTTACATACGGGGGCGGCTGATAAGTTCGCCGCCTAAGGCATTAAGTGAAAGAAGAGATACGATTAAAAAATTGTATTTCTCAATATAATCTCCCTGGAATTTGCTTTGGATAGACTACATCTTAGAAACTAACAGACATCATATCGTAAAAGTATGCGCAGGGAACATTAAGCGTTGGATCGCTAAATCCCTTCTGATGCGACATCGTACTGTTGTGATGTCTTCCTTCTAGTCTAGCTCTCATCCTAACGTCTGGTATCAATTAATCAAATCTACCGATTTCATTGTCGGCCAAACCGAAGCTACTACGTCGTCGTTGATAAAGAGGAAATTTGTTCTAACGGAAAAATATAGAACCTAGTCCGTAAGGTTCTGGCCCTCTTCTTCACTTCTTATTTCCTTTTGCGAAGATCGGAAGATTAAAGGAACATCCGTTTTCGCCTAGAATTGTGGCCTTAGATATGAAGTTCTAAGTAAATCCGCGCAGATGTTTAGCCTGCAATTAGTTCACATACAGACGTGTGGTGGATCCAGCATAGGAAAGGACGCAAAGAAAAAATCAAGACAAGCTTTTCATTGCATAACGATGCCTTTACTTTATGTTCTAAATTTTAACCCAAAGTTTTTAAAAGTGGGAATTTTCAACCTGAATTAGAGATTTATAGGGAAATGGAAGAGAAACTCGATTTGTATTCAATGATCTCTCCAACCTTTTCGAATTCACTTAACCACTTCTGAATAATGGAAAATTTTTTTTATTTTATAAAAGTCCAGCATCCCTTATTTCTTCTTTTTCTTCTTCTTCCTTTTCATCAGCGAGGTTATGATCCGAAAACAAGGGATCACAACCCTCCCACTTCACCGCATTTCTACTGATCCGCCTGTGGGGTTCGCCTATTTGACCTCAGAAAATATCGGCAGGCCTGCCGATTTTGTAGCACTCGGTTACTGCTTTTCCAACATCGCGATGTCTTTGGAACGTGCATTGATATTGCCTCTCTTCTTTGAACGTGGCAATACCAGCTGAGCGATAAATGAGGTCGCGCTCTATTTTTTGTACGATGATTTCCTTGATGTGAAAGCTTCCACGGATCTTCGAACTTCTTATTCGATCAAACTTTGTCACTCGTGCTCTCATGCGAAGCATCTTCATCTCAGCTGCCGTTAATTTACTCTCATACTTTTTGTACATCGTCCAACATTGTGAACCGTATGTGAGCGCTGGACGTACAACTGCGGTGTAGAGCCTTCCTTTCAACTTAGGTGGCATTTTTCTGTCACAGAAGATAGCGGAATTTTCTTGCCACTTCATCCACCCTACGCTTACGCGATGATTGATGTCGTCATCACAGGTTGCTTTGCTATTGATCATAGATCCTAGATATTTGAACTTTTCGCTCTTGGGAAGCACTGTTCCATTCAAATAAATGTCTGGAATAGGCCTGAGTGGATCAGAGAACGGGCAGCACAAGTACTCTGTCTTGTTTGAACTAATGCGATACCCATTTCCCTCCAGAGCGTCCACCCACACATCAAGTGCTCGTTGCAGGGATGTAGGATCCTCACTTTTGATGGCTCCATCGTCAGCAAAGAATAATTGATGTACCTTGGGGTCCATCACTTTACCTTCAAGCAGATAATCAAGGACTGTAATAAAGCGCAGAGGACTTAAGACGCTTCCCTGGTGCACCCCGACTTTGATTGGGTACTCTTCGGTTACTCCAGCGGGGCATCTTCCTCTTGTCTTTGCTCCCTCGTACATGTCCATGATCATCTGTACATAGGTTTCTGGAACCCCTCGATGTTTTTGCGCCACCCATATCAGATCTCGTGGCTGTCGAATGCATTTTCAAAGTCCACCAATACAATATGCAAATCTCTTAAGGAATCACGATGTTTTTCCATTATGATCCTTATACTTTGGATTGCATCTGAGGTTGATTTACCCGAGACAAACCCGCACTGATCATCAGATAGCCGTATTATTTTTCGCAGTCGGCCACCTAATACCCGCTCAACGATCTTCATGGTGTGTGACATCAGCTTGATCGAACAGTAGTTATCACAGTTTCGCGTATCACCCTTTCCTTTGTATACAGGGAGAAGGTAACTTTCCCTCCATTGATTCGGCATTGGGTCACCTCTCACATATTTGGTGATGAGAATTCTGAGCCATCTGAACCCGATGTCTCCCATCTTTTTCCGGAACTCAGAGGGCATCTCGTCTGGCCCAACCGCTTTTCGTTTTTCGGAGTATTTGACCGCCTCACTAAGTTCTTCGACTCTAATGTCAGGTATTTCTTCACAGTTAGGGGTAGCTCTTGGAAAGTATAGCCGGGGAAACTGTTCATTTAAAAGTTCTTCACAATACCAGCATCCCTTATTAGTTGAGCGTAAGTACTATTGTAGCTCTTACTCTTGAAGGTGAATACCAACAATGGCTCGAAAGTCAGTATTGTTATTTTCTTTGTAAAGCATTCCTACTTCCGCCTTAGTGCATTTAAATTTTCAGTACAGTTTTGAAATCTATTACAAATACAGTAATTTTTTTCTGGTTGTTAGCGACCTTCTATTAAAACTTTTAACACAGGCGACACCTGATGCACATTAGCACTCGTCAGCCATTCACCCTCAACACAGTATGAAAATTGCAATCTGTCTGACAAAAAGCAAACAACATTTAATTAAATAAATTAAAATAATCTCCACGCGCTTAATTAAAAATCCCCTCCCACCCTACGAGCAACCAGCACTTCACATCAGCAACAATTTCCATCCCGTCCATCAGCCAAAAACCGCACAATCCTATTAAAACAAACAAAAATATTCAATTTGGTTGCATAACTCGAACAATGGCAGTAGCGCGTGAAAATTAATTGAAGTTAAAGCGTCGTTGCATGATTGCTTCTGAATAGCAGCTGCCACTATGCTAGTACCTACTCTGCACCTGCAGCTGACAAGAATCTAAGATGGAGATTGGAGAGCACCGCAAGACAAAAAAAAAACTGTCATTGTAAAGTATTTGAAGGAAATTACAGCTCCACAGCAGTTGCATACTGCGCTCGTCATTAAGTCGAAATTTAATCAATCATAACCTTACATACTTACTTCCCCAGAGCGCTCATGGATGAATGCAACCCGCTTTGGCATGCATGCTTTTCATGGAAATTTCCAATTAGTTACAAAACCACAGGCAAAATGTCAACCAAACTGACGAAATAACAATGCCAGAGTATTTCCGTGTTCCCTTGCGCATGGATATCCTGCCCGAAAGGACATTCCTATTATTTAATGATACCCGTCGCTGACAATAAAATTATTCTAGTTAACTTGAATTTCAAAAGACCATCAAGCGACGAGTGATGAGTGGGCGTTGGATGGGGGTATGCTTAACCCCCAACGTCGTATTAGTGGGGCATTAGTATCAAAAGGAAATGCGACGGAAAAGGAAAACGGAAAAAAACAAAAAGAGATAACACACACCTACACACAGTTCTATACAAATGACTTGCAAAACACAAAAGTATACAGAAGAGTTTTACGTACGTGTACGTTACGTATCGTGTACGTGTACGTTACGTATCGTATGATACCCTATTCCATTTTTATTTAAATCAGCTCTATATAAATGGGCGTGGAATAATGAAGGTTTTGTCAGAAAGGAAACTTATTACTTGCGGGCGAATTCATCTATTTCAAGGAACCCCATCATTTTGACGTGAAAACTTCTTTAAAATCGGTGCCGGATGTCGAGGGGCAATCGCGCCCAATTGAGTGACAGTTTCTGTCGAAGTAATTTCAAACTTCAATCACTCCGCTTAAAATAGACATAGATGGCGGCATCTTGGTTTCGTTTTAAAGAGGAAAGAAGAACGGTTTTTACCAGTACCGCTGCGACATTCTGCGCGCAAAGTGAACTCACGATTTTCTGCTTTCCTGATTCGACACTTGTCCATAAACGGAATCATATCTCAGAGACTAATCATCCGATCCGCGTAAACCAAGTTTTGTTTTGAAGAGGAGTGTATGTGTAACAACTCATCTAGGGCTGAATGAATTGGTACAAAATCCATCCTGGGCTGGAGGGTCTAAAAAAGAAACAAGGCTGTGAATTTGAAAAGGTTTTGAAAATTTCCCGATTTTCTTAAAATATCACGATAGACGAGGGCAAAGTACTATTGTGGCGATTTAGGCCAACAGGAGATGCCTCATCCGATCCCACAAGTGTGTTAAAGTTCACCCAGCTGTGCTCGCGCAGCTCTGAGTGTTCAGCTACAAATGTATAGACGGATTTGACATACGCTCATCGTTTGTTCACTACTAGGTAGTTATCCAGGGGGCACGGCGTGGAGGTGATGATCCGTCATTTCAAAGTTCAACAGATTTACAAAAAAACGGGCACGAATGAGTACGTAATAGAGTACGAAATTTCAGAGAGAATGGCACCGAGAACGTCGAGCCCGAATTTAAACCCAACGGGCAGTATTGCCGCGAACATAGGCAACATAAGCGCCCTCTGATAACTCAGGCCGATACCTGACGAGCCTAGGTCAAGTATGAGTGTGGATTTCGTTGCTGATGAGATGAAGAGTGCAATAGTTATCAACCCAGACCCATCGGTTCCACTTGACATACACAATATGACGGCGGGGGTCCGACACTATTATTTTTATTTCTTTTTAGAAAAACTCCCCAAAAAGTGGGTGTGGCTCAATATAAATATCAATTCCGCATATTTTGTGGAGAAATTTGTTTCAATTTCTAGTAAAAATATTGAGAACTTTTTTCCAAAAGCGGGTTTGTCTTTGAATCTAAAAACAAATATATACTCGTACTGCTGGGTATTCAAAAAAGTACAAAACTGTAGCAAGTAACACATGGAGTATATAGACGGATGGTGATGGTACAAACGGTTCGGTTGTTGCTGCCTCCTTATCACAAACTATGTGTCAAACTAAATATACCCTATGGGATAGAGTATAAAAATAAAATAGCCCTGGCAGTAGTTGTAGACAACGTTGATAGTGTTATGCGAACATAAATCAGGAGCATGGGCGAAACTGTTGGGATCGTATTTACATAACTAAACAACTTGGCAATGTGTATAGAATGTGAATAAATGTGGAGCAAGGCAACAAAAAGGATAATGCGAATATGTGTGTTTATATTCTCTTGACCGGACCTGTAGGGAACATGTATTCAGGGACAATGCTTTGAGCCATGGAAATGCCTTTGCCTACCCCCCTTAAAGAATGGAATATATTTTACAGGGTTGAAGATGGAATTACAAGTTCAAACTTTGTTACTGAAAGTTATGCGAGTAAAAAGGGGGAATACTCGTATTTTAAATGCAGTAAATGGCGAGATTATACGATAGTGAAGAAGCAAATCCGACTAAAAACGATTAAGTGGTAACCATGTTACAGGCTTGAGGCAGATCAAGAGATTAACTCCTTTGAACGTAATTTAATTTTGTAGAGGGCATCTTAATAGGTATTTGGCAACGAATAGCCTTGCTTATCGGCTTTTTACTTATGGCGATTACATAAAAGAGGTATAAAATGTTTTTTAAACTGACCCTGGTGTTTATCGGGATAGCTAAGTGGTATCAGAAATACTGAAATGCTTTTTAGTTCCTCATAGGAATACAATTATTGATTTTTTTTTTTAATGTTGATAACAAGATTTTGATGGAAGTCTCAAAAAACTGTCTCTCACAAAGCTATCCGTCCAAAGAGCTATACTATACTATACTAGCGCCATGTACGCACTGAGACCTCAAAGATCTATTGTTCTAGCCCGGTGTATTAGCTGAGAACTGGGTTAACACTTTTGATAAACCTCAACAAATCTTCAGGCTCAATGTTCCAAAAGTCAAAGGGACTCAATAAAGCCCTCTCGAGGTGGAGAAGTCTTTTTCTTGTGACCATGAGGCATTCACAAAGAATACTCGTATGTTCCGCCGTCTCTTTTTTGCTGTCCACAAAATCGGAATACATCTGTATCTACTCCTATTTTGTGCAGATGGTACCTTGGGCAATGACCAGTCAAGTAGCCTGTTAAAGTCGTTAAGTCTGCTTTGCTGAGCACAGGTAGTTTCTTAGCCCTACAACGGTTGAGATTGATGAATTTTTTTGCTTGTCTTAAGCCCTTGAATTTGGTCCAGTACTCTGCATGACGCTCGGCTTCCCATGTAACTCCAAAATAGGATTCAGGATCGACTAGTGGGCGGCTGGCGCCTATTCTCCCTAAGCACTCCGTCCGTTCATTGCCCTCGAAGCCTTCGTATCCTGATATCCAGATCACAGTGACGGCGTTTTTTAATGCGAGATCTTCGAGTAGATTCAGACAGTCCCATACAAGTACAATCCCTAGGATTTCAGAGCCGTAAGTTCTGCCTGGTTGTCCGAGAGGATGTAAATACGGATGCCCTCGACCCCACTTCGCAGGCATTCTCGTACAAAGAGTTCGATTGCATGGACTTCCACCTGAAATACTGTTGGTGATTTCCCAAGCGCTGCTGCACGTGGAACCTGGGTGTATAAACCCCTGCCCCAGTAATACCAGTTTCCAATTTGGAACCATCTGTGTACCAAGTTTGAGAGTTTAGTAACTACAAGCCCTTTATTCCTCCATGTATGGCGGTCACCTTTGGTATTTCTTGAACATGGTATCTGCGATCTTAAGAATGGGGTTGTTTTGAATGTACCTTAGAATCTTCAGATGGCCTGTAAAGTTGCCGATTTTAAGGTCCGAAATCTTGGGCAGCCTAAAAGCACTCAGCATATCTTCATTTTGTACAGCAAGGTGTAGTGGTGTGAGGTTAAGCATTGCTCCCATTGCTGCCGTGGGGCGCGTTTCCATTGCCCTTTTAATACACAGACAGGCTAAACGATAGATTTTATTCAATTGTTCCTGAGTATTGACCTGTAAGGTTTTTGGCCACCAAACCAAAGATGCATAAGTGACCATGGGTTTGATAATGGCGCTGATGTCCAGTATATTATCTTGGGTTTTAGCCGAAAAATTTTACCGTGTAGACGCTGGCACATAAACATTGCTCTTGTCGCTTTCTCGGTAACCTTGTTCAGGTGTGAGTTCCAGGTGAGCGTTTTATCAAGAATAACCCCTAAGTATTTAGTTTCCCTAGATATGTCAATTGGAACGTTTTCCGGTGTAATTTGTTTAAGATTGTTTGGTTCCTCTTCCTAGAAAAGGGTTTAAGTATAGTTTTTGTTTTGGGTTTTGGATGGTAAGTCCCTTGGGTCCTGCACCTATCTGAACTTAAATTAAGTGCACCTGGCATTAGTTCCGAAATGATGTCTTCGAATTTGCTCCCCAACGCTGATGGCAATGCCGTGTGCATATCCTTCGCCGGGTTAAAAAAAAAAAACGCTTATTGCAAGCTATTCGTATTATAGCTACACATATGCTGTCGCGGACAGCATATGTGTAGCGACTCGTGGACTCGTGCAGTCGTTAGACAATAAACGAAGTCAAGAGTGTCATCCGCGATGGAGTGGATTGGATTGCGAGTAAGAAAGAGACGGTCATTGATAAATATTAAAAAAAGGGTCGGAGAGATGACTGAGCCCTGTGGAACACCAGCATTAGTTGAGAAGGGGCTAGAAGTGCTTCCATTTAACACAACTTCTATTGATTGATTACTTAAAAAGCTCGCATTTTGGCAAAATGTCACCCATGCCATAAGCTTGTAGCTTGTTAACCAGGGCAATATGCCATACCCTATCGAAAGCATTGGAAATAACAAGAGCAACTATTCTGCATTCTCCATGTTGATGGATGCATTGGTACCATTTGTCCGACAGGTAACGCATTAAGTCGCCAGTGGAACTTTGTTGCCTGAAACCATACTGACGGTCATTACTTACTTACTTACTTAGATGGCGCTACAGTCCGTGGTGGACCTGGGCCTCAACCAACAAACCTCTCCAGCAGGCACGGTTACGAACCAGCTGCTTCCAGTTGCGCACGCCAAGTTGGTTGAGGTCCCCCTCCACTTGTTTGCGCTACCTACCGCGAGGTCGTCCTCTACTGCGTCGTCCATCCGGGGTGGATTCGAAGACTTTCTTAGCGGGAACGTTGGGCTCCATCCGCTCTAAATGATCTTAGTCGCTGTGTGAACTCTTCTGGCTAAGTCAAACAAAAAAAAAAAAACAAATATTTGGCGCAACAGCTCTTTAAAGTGCCAGGGCCTAGCTTCTCGCAACCACTCATGTTGTGTGCGTTATATTTTTCACACGAATGGAAGGGACCTACAGTTTAATGCCGAATCCGAACGGCGATTTGAGAAGCTTCTTCGAGACAACAATACTCTCGGATGTTTGTCAGACGCTCGCGAGAGGTGGGACCGTGAAAAAACTTTTTGGTATTTTCTGGGATTCGAACTTGGAACCTCGTGCGTAGTGATCCGACACAATAACCACTTACGCCACGGTGCCCACTAAGTCGATGTCCTTCTACAGGCCGTATAGTTCGGCGTTGTACCTTCTCCCCACTCACCGTCTATGCAGATGTGACCAAAGATCGCTCGAAGAACTTTTCTCTCGAGATAACCAAGGGCATCCTCATCCGGTTTTGTCAAAGCCCATCCCTCTGCGCCATACAGCAGGACTGGGATGATAAGAGTCTTATAAAGAGTTACCTTAGTAGTTCGATATAGGGCTTTGCTACTCAATTGCCGTTTTAGCCCATAGAAACAACGATTGGCAACAGTATTTCTTCGTGTGATCTCCCTACTGATGTCATTTGCAGAGTTCACCATAGAGCCTAGGTAGACAAAATTTTACTTACAAATTCCTTTACTACCTCAAAATTATATCTGTCTATTGTGGCGTTCTGTCCAAGACGCCGATGTTGGGTGTCCTTTTTTGTAGACAGCATATATTTTGTTTTGCTTTCATTGACCGCTAGACCCATCTTTGCTGCATCATTCTCAATACTCGTAAATGCCCCATTGACGGCCCGCTGAGTTCTTCCGATTATGTCAATGTCATCGGCATAAGCGAGTAGTTGTACAGACTTGAAGAAGATTGTACCCCGGGGTTGGCTTGTGAGTTTCGTACAATTCTCTCAAGTGCTATGTTAAAGAGATCGCATGATAGCGCGTCGCCTTGTCTAAGACCTTTCCTGACATCGAACGGTTCGGTGATGTTCTTACCGACTTTAATGGAGCAGCGAGAGTTCTCCATCGTCATTCTGCACAAACGGACGAGCTTGGCAGGGATGCCAAGACCAGACACGGCTCTGTATAACTCTTCTCTATACACGCCAGCAACTTTGAAATCGGTGAAGAGGTGGTGCATATCGATTTTTTATTCATGGGTTTTTTTAAAGATCTGCCGTAGTGTGAATATTTGGTCAATGGTGGACTTTCCAGGCCTGAAACAGCACTGATAAGGACCTTTAGGGGTTCACATAGTACGACGGACAGGATCTTATATGCGATGTTGAGGAGACTTATACCTCTGTAGTTGGCGCAGTTCAGAGGGTCTCCTTTCTTCAGGATCGGGCAAACGATGCTGAGGTTCCATTCATCGGGCATACTTTCGTCCGACCGGATTTTACAGATGAGCTGGTGCATGCTCCTTACCAACTCAACTCCTCCTGCCTTGAAAAGTTCAGCGGCGAGGCCGTCGGCTCCAGCAGCTTTGTTGGATTTGAGTTTAAATATCGCTATCCTCACTTCATTCTGATCGGGTTGACGGGAATCTTGACTGTCATCGTCACTGTTGAACGACTCATTTTGCCGGACAGCGGAATATTGGTCATCATCGCCGTTTAACAGTCTGCAGAAGTGTTCCTACCATATTCTCAGCACCGACTGCGATTCTACTACTATGTTGCCATTTTCGTCCCTGCAGGCTTGTGTTCTGGCCTTAAAACCCTGGCATGTTCTTTTTACCTTTTGGTAAAATTTTCGAAGTCTCTCAATCTCCTCGATCGAGCGCTTCTCATGCTCCTTTTTCTTCTTTCTGAGAAGTCGATGTTCCTCTATTTTCCTCCGCTCGTAGAGCTCGCGAGCGAGCGAGTCCTTCTATGCAGCGCCGCTTTGTACGCCTCTTGTTTAGCTGCATGTGCTTGCCGGCATTCCTCATCAAAACCAGGGGTTTCGTTGTGGTGGCCGAGAGAAAGTGGCAACGCTGCCACTGGTCTTCCGCATTTGCTGCTGGCGGCATAGAACTTAGATTGAGATTAGAAGAAACACGATCGGCAAAGGTTCTGGCGGTCTCTTGCGATTGTAGCCGCCCAACGTCAAATTTCCCCACAGTATTTCGTTGATTTCGCTCCGTTCTGGATATCCGCATCCGTACCTTGGCTACAGCTAGGTAGTGATCCGAGTCCACGTTGGCTCCTCGGAAAGTCCGGACACCCAGAATACTGGAAGAGTGCCTTGCGTCGATCGCAATGTGATCGATTTGGTTGACAGTTTTTCGATCAAAGGAGAGCCATGTTCTTTTGTGAATGTCGAGACGTGGGAACCGCGTACTAGCTACGACAAAGTTTCGCCCCGCTGCAAAGTCGATTAGCCTGAGTCCGTTGTCGGATGTGATGTCCTGCAGACTGTGCTTTCTGACCACGCTACTAAAGACGTCCTCTCTTCCTAGCTTTGCGTTAAAATCACCTAGGATAATTTTAACGTCGAAAATTTGCTTTCGAAATTATATACTTCATGGAGCCTCTCTATTATTTTCTGTGTTTCAAACTATGTATAATCAATATAACCTATGGTATAGGGTACAGTATAATGCAAAATATAACAAGAAAATGGCGCATCTGTTCAAATTAAAAAGTTTACGTCGTAAGGTACATAATCGACTTAATTAGGTCTCAAAATTCAAGCAGCGAATGCCTGCAAATGCACCTAACTGCGCCTTCAAAAGGCATGCCAACAATTTCTCTCAGAAGCACCTAGCTCATTCTACTCCCCACAACTACCATACAAATTTCTACTCAAGACAGCTGCGTTTTAATTGAATTTTCTCAACAGTTCAGAACACAAGCCCACTGAAACCTAACAAAAAAAAAAACTTGCAGCAACTTTAAGTATCCGGTTTACGTCTTCAGCAGGGTCTTATAAACTTTTCTTTGCCTCGGTGTGTATGTCATTCTCGAGGAGTGCATCCTCGTCGCACCACATCAATTGTATTCTTAAGTGTTCACCCTGCACAACACATTGTTTGGATGATGATATTCGTCTTCGAACGTCCTCTTTCCTTTTACTGTCACGAAACTTTCAAAGTCAGCAACGCACGTTCTACTCCTCAACGACAATATTCCAAAGTTTCATCCTATATTGCTCGGCCAGAAGTTTTTGAAGTACCCATACAACTTCGCTCAGAATAAATGTCATTTATCCTTCTAAGGATGGTCTTCTTCTTTTGAATGGCATACCTGACTAATGTATCTGCATGACCTTGTCCTGAGCTCGCGCGTGGGAGGATGGATTACGATACAAATTATTTATAGCACGATTTTATGGTTGCAATGTTCTGGGGCAAAGCTACTGTCCTAACCCTAATTAATCCAAATTCACTCGGTAGTGGTGTAAATTTTAATGAATCCCACCACTATCCTGCGGCGCGGCGGTTGTTTGGTATGATGGATTTGTGGTGACGAAAAGTATTTTCCGGGGGATAGACAAGAGGAAACATTTTTTTTTTTTTTGCAATTTCCCCATGAACATTTCATCGAAATACTTTCACAGTTCTGAGCTATGACTCATTTGGAATATAGAAGAACTGTCATTGCGGGGTTTTTATTACCCCACACGCAGGACGAATGATGAGCATCTCTACTTAGTAATTATTTCAATAACATCATAAAGTTTATTTAATTCAAAGAAAATCACCTCGTGAATCTGTAAATATTCCGATGACAAGTATCAATCAATCGAAAGGGGACGGACACGGGAAAGATACTTTTGTATCTTTTGTGTGGCTTTGATGATATGCGGATCGCAGCAGAAGCTTCCTGAATCTATTTTCACTTTGATGACTGGTACGCTACGATGGTGACCCGACTCATATGGCGGTGGCGGACGAGTGCTTGCAAAGTTTTCCCACTACGAGTAGACCTTGAAATTTTGTTTGTTTATGACGAAGGAAACGGCAGAGCGGCGCTAGAGTCTGGGGTGTGAGATATTTTATTGATGCATAGCACACACTCTGGGACGCCGAATTAATCGAAAGTAATTTTTTCTTGTTTCCAATTAGCCGGGTTGGGGTGGATGCAGGGCGTGAGCATTCCGCTTTGTCGGTTTTCATCATCAGTGAATCAAATACTTCAGAGGAAATTTTTTCGCGGAAAATACTTTTCTGCTGGTGGTGGTGGTGACGAAAGCATAATCAGTTCGATGATCATTTACATAAATTCATGTGCTAGAGATTTTGAAAATGATTGAGAGTTTGCGTTAGCGGAGGAAGTGACGTTAGTACAGCGTGGCGGAACGATGCATGCTTAGTACAAACTATTAAGATATGAAGATTTTGATGGGGAGCACGTATGTTTTTGCAATAATATTCAACACACTTTACATCAAATGAAGGGTTTTTTTTAGGCCTAATTACTCAGAAGCAAAAGTCAGACTATGCTAAGGTTTTTTTTTTTTTTTTTCGTCAGGATAGGAAACGCTCGACTGGAGCACTCAGACGCAACTGGTCCATTATATAATACTACCAGAAAGCAAACACTGGTTTACCAATTTTATTGGAATTTCCTTGTCTTTCTAAGAAAGCCAAGCAAGCACTTCAGTTATGAGGAGCTTACAGTACCAGCACTCATCACATCAGTACCGCGGATCTGCCACATGTTACGAGCAAAGCCCGGACACTCGCAGAGATAATGTTCCGCAGAGTCGTCGCTCTCTTCACAAGTGTCGCAGATTGTAATGTCACTTAAGCCCAGAACGTTAAGGTGCTTAGCGAAAAGACATGTCAAGACAGTCTTTTCTGCTGAGAGACAGCAAGAATGCCGCTGATTTCTTACAGACGTCCGGGAGCATTTGTTTAGTCAACCTACATCCTGGAGAGTCATGCCACACACAATTGTGCTCGTGAGAGACCCAACCATCAATGAAAGCCCTAACCGAGGACGCAGGGAGACCCAACGCAGGTTCGGGACCTGAGAAAGCCTCGTCTGAGCCTTGTCTAGCAATCTCATCGAAGATCTCGTTCCCCAGGTTCCCAGTGTGACCTGGGACCCAGATAAGAGATAGAGAATACAGCATTACGACCGAGTTCAAAGAGTTTTTGCTTTCAGGAACTATTTTGGAAGTGGTTAAAGGGTTAAGCAAGGTCTTAAACGCAGTCTGACTGTGACTACAGACACAAAGGCACTACGGCCCTTCCACCTGTTCTTCACAACATAGTTCATGTCATGGTTTTTACATTTTATTAAGAATTTGCCTAACAGACAGTTGAAAATTGTCATCAACCGTCATTTCAGAGACACCCAACAGAGCTAAATATAGAGGGTGTTGCAAAAGCCAAAGTCAATAGCCTAAAAGTTGAGCTCATTGCTACTTATGGTTTCGGGTAGATGAAAGAACACTTTGTAGCTGAATTTTTTAAATCCACAGTGTTACTAAAAGCATGGATCCTGATCATACTATGTAGCACAAAGATAAAAATCGACTGCGAAGGATCGCATAAAACTATAACAGCTACCAGAGGATGCCCGCAAAAAAGAGTCTTCTACCCCTGCTTTGGACTGCGTTTGACGAACTCCTAGAACTACTTGAAAAATCGGGTTACGAAATAAAGGGATAAGAGACGACATTGTCTTCAGCGTTAGAGGCAAATTCGAGGACATCATTTCGGAACTAATGCAAGGTGCCTTCAACTCAACTTCCGATTGGTGCAGGACCAAGGGACTTACCATCCAAAACCAAAAAAAAAACTATACTTGTACCCTTTTCTAGGAAGAGGAACCACAATCTTAATCAAATTACACCGAAAAACGTTTCAATTGACATATCCAGGGAGACTAAATACTTAGGGGTTATTCTTGACAAAACGCTCACCTGGAACTCACACCTGAACAAGGTTACCGAGAAAGCGACAAGAGCAATGTTTATGTGCCAGCGTCTACACGGTAAAACTTTTCGGCTAAAACCCAAGATAATATACTGGACATCAGTGCCATTATCAAACCCATGGTAATTTATACATCGTCGGCTTGGTGGCCAGAGACCTTACAGGTCAATTAGCACCAATTGAATAAAATCTATCGTCTAGCCTGTCTGGGTATTAAAAGGGCAATAAAAACGTGCCCCATGGCAGCAATGGGAGCAATGCTTAACCTCACACCACTACACCTTGGTGTACAAAATGAAGACATGCTGAGTGCTCTTAGGCTGCCCAAGATTTCGGCCCTTAAAATCGGCAACTTTACAGGCCATCTGAAGATGCTAAGGTACATTCAAAGCGACCCTATTCTTAAGATCCCAGATACCATGCTCAAGAAATACCGGTTCTTCAGAAAATTCAAGGTGGTCATAGATGACCGCCATATATGGAGGAATGAAAGGCTTGTAGTCTTACCAAACTCTCAAGCTTGGTACACAGATGGTTCTAAAATGGAAAATGGTAGTACTGGCACAGGGGTTTATGGACCCAGATTCCAAAGTGCAGCAGCGCTAGGGAAATCGCCAACAGTATTTCAGGTGGAAGTCCATGCAATCGAACTCTTTGTACGAGAATGCCTGCAACGAAGGGTCGGGGACACCCGTATTTACATCCTCTCGGACAGCCAGGTAGCACTAATGGCTATGAAATCCTACACGATAGGATCCAAACTTGTATGGGACTGTCTGAATCTACTCGAAAAACTCGCATCAAAAAACACCGTCACTGTAGCCTGAATACCAGGACACGAAGGCTTCAAGGGCAATGAACGGACGGAGTGATTAGGGAGAATAGGCGCCAGCCGCCCACTAGTCGGTCCTGAATCCTATTTTGCAGTTACGCGGAGTAGCACAAACCTCAAAATAAAACAATGGGAAGCCGATTGTCTGGGCCGATTGTACTGGGCCAAATTCAAGTAAAAAAATCATCAACCTCAACCGTTGTAGGGCTAAGAAGCTGCTTGAGCTGAGCAAAGCAGACTTAAGGATCTTAACAGGCTACTTGACTGATCATTGCCCACTCAGGTACCATCTGCACAAAATAGGAGTAGGTACAGATTCAGACGTATGTCGGCTATGTGTATTACAAAAAGAGACGGCAGAACATATATATTACTAGCTGGCACCCGCCGTGCGTTGCTGCGCCTAACATAAAAAAAAAAAAAAAACAACTGTCAGGCAGGCGCCTGGGGCTAAGTGTGGATGTAGACTTTCGTTCTTTTACTTGGTGTTCGTTGTTGAACGTACGCGGAACAACGAAAGTGTGAATGGCAGAACCGAACAAGAACGAAAGCTGGTTGGAATTTTCGGTGTGCGGTTTTACTCAAACACCGAACAACGTGTGTGTAAATGACGATAACCATTCATCGTACGTTCTTGTGCAGTGTCGTTTCTCTTCTTTATAAAAATGGGTGATTTAAGAAGTCTCTCAAGAGAATTTCTTGAGCAATTTATAGAACTATATAAAAGTTAAGAAATCGATTTTCTTAGCCGAGTGTTTGATTTCTCAATTAATGGTGTGACCAAATCAAGAAGTTCAATATATAGATTAGATTAGATTTAGATTTTATTAATTCACTAATTATTACAATTCTTTGCAAAGATTGAAAATTCAAAAAAGCATGACAATAAGCCGTCTGCCGATTGACAATTCTTTTTTAAAAACCATTGCTACTTTATGGATTGCAATTTAATAAACGAAAAGTGTTATTCTTCAAAATTAGAAGGTGGCCCATGAACTTTCTATTATAATTATTCGCCGATAGGCTAGGGCTATTTTACAGTACGCTACCAGGAGAGACGTTTGCGGTTCGTTGAGCTTACTTATGATTTCTTCATGGGAAATTTCATCTACTCCAAACAAGTGCCGTCTAGTTTCCCGGAGCGTAGGACATCTTCCCACGAAATGAAATATATCCTCCCTCTCCGCCATGTTACATATATTACACAAGACCGGTAGATCTTCTCTATGCGGTTGATAACTTAGTGGAAGTAGTTCAGCTCGCAGTTTTAGCATAAGTGATATTTCTTCGCAGCTATTACCATCGTGAAAGTAGTTTCGGTCTCCCAAATTATGATCCAACTGCCTATAAATAGATCAATGCAGTGACTCTAATGCTTCTATTTCAAATTGTTGTCTGAAGTTAACATCAACTGCTGCTAACAACTGGTATAGCTTTGGCTTCCATGACTCCGTGCTTGCTTCATCCAATTCCAAGCTTATTCCACACTCGTGTGCTAGTTCGTTCAAATTTCTGTACCAAGCATTATTGCATCGTAGTGCTTCCTGTGCAACTTTTCTTGGTAATCTTTCCAAAGGCATATTGAATACCTTTAAAATATAGTCCACCTGCAGTTTTAGCGTCTTTAGAGAAAGTCCAGTCTCTAGCATTAGGGCATAGTTTGGGGTGTTAGGTGGTAAACGCAATATCCTTTTAATATAAAACCTCAATAGCTTTTCCACTTCCTCAAACCGCCTTCCGCCCCATACCTGGGCCGCGTATAACATAGTTGACTCGGCAACCGCTTCAAAAACACGAAACTTACTGCTATGTACTATGCATTTGTTGGCAAAACATTTTCTCCAAGTTGTATTTATCATGGTTTTGGCCTTTTGTAGCTTGCATTTCAGGTGTTCTTCCATGCTTAAGTTTTGCGTGAAAAGCATGCCCAGGTAGTTATACTTTTTGACGGTCTCAATCTGTTCGCCGTTCAAAAACCATTTCTCGTTGCTACACATCCTTCCCCCACCTTTTTTAAAGATCATCACCTTT
This sequence comes from Brachypalpus laphriformis, assembly GCA_945910035.1. Classification (NCBI taxonomy): domain Eukaryota; kingdom Metazoa; phylum Arthropoda; class Insecta; order Diptera; family Syrphidae; genus Brachypalpus; species Brachypalpus laphriformis. Next base: position 13,268,683 of record OX246754.1, on the reverse strand, counting down.
GATTTTTCCAGGTTTATAATTAGGCTCCACATTTTACAGTACTCATACAAACGGTTAATCATGCGCTGCAATGTCTCCGGGGAATTCGCCATCAACACTATGTCGTCTGCAAAAAGGAGCGCCTTTATCAGTATCCCTGCAAACTCAACACCTCCAGGTAGCGATTCGATGATGTCATCTATGAACAGTGCGAAAAGCAATTTTTATTTTTTTTTTTTATAATTTGCGCGCACTCAAAGGCTTATGAATACCTTTTAACATGTTTACACACAATGCGGGCGTTTGGAAAGGATGGATAGAGAGAGAGAGAGAGAGAGAGAGAGAGAGAGAGAGAGAGAGAGAGAAAGATTTTGGTGTAGTGGTTTTTGAAGCTCAGTTGTTTATGCTTCAGCTATTCTCCGGGGGTGGCGTCCAGATCACTGGGGAGATTTTTTTGTTATTATTGTCATTGCTTCTGATTCACAGTACTTTTTTCCCGATAATCGATGTCAAGGGCAAATCATCATCAACAGAGCGAACAATTTTTCCAGCCACATGACCAAGTTACTGCCAGTGTTATGCCTTCGCAGTAGTGTTCACAGAAGCTTTTGCAAATGATCGGACTGACTTTATATATTTCATGAGAAATAAATAAATGCTTGCTGACATCAGGATTTGAACCATGAACCATTAGCGTGGCAATTGACGATGTTACCACTACACCATTGCCACCCCTCAATGGGCTTAAAATGCATCCTTGTCTAACTCCTGTGCTCGCTTTAAACCAGTTTGAAGCATTTTCTTCATTTCATACAGCTGACAGCGTCTCTTCATAAATGTTTTGTATTACCCTCCCAAACTTTTTAGGCATTCCTTTGGCAAAGAGTTTATACATTAACCCTTTAACCACTGAAATTGAAATACGAACTATTTTGTTAAGAGAATTTTGGTTCTTAAATGATTTTAGACTGAAAAACAAGAATGTGAAGTCCGTATGCAAAAAAAAATTATACCTGATAGCGCCAGGTGAAAAAAGTGAAAGACCGTCTGTAGACTGGGTTAGTGGGTTAGGTGAAAAAAAAAAAAATAAAATTGGTTGTATCATTCAAGTACAAAAAACTGTTTTTTATTCAAATTAAATGATTAATACAATGACCTAAACAGGAAAATACTAATAGACAATGCATCATTTGTCTATGTGATACTTTGTGAAACAGTTTCTTGCTTTGGAAAAACACAAATGGATGTTACATTTGGTACAAAACGTGTGTGTATCGGATTTTTTATACAATTTACACGATTTTTTCAATCCCCATTCAGGAAAATGGCTTTCTTCGTCGAATCTCACACTTACCACTGGATGAACTGCTTTTTTACCAGCACTATTGCTAGTGGTTGGTTGTACGTCGGATGGTGGACGGCCAACGGATCGTTTTTCAACAGCAACACAGAGTTCGTTGGCAATGCTCAAGCGAAACTTATACATCGTCATATCTTTTATCTTTTCATCATTTTATTGGTTCGCTTTTTTTCAGCGTTGAGTCTCCGATATAAAACGAATGCATTTGTTATAGCCATGTCGCGAAGATGGTAAAAAATCCTGCTTGCCATATCCTGGGTTTTGATTTGGAGTCCATTGCGGCCCATATAAGAGTACATCACATCGACACCGCCCGTGCGTTGTACTCACGGATTATTTGTGGACAATCAATCTCGTTATACAATTTTTCTTTCCGATTACAACGAGCAATTTTCGATGGCTGACTAACTGAATTGGTTCTCTGGAAAGGCTTAGTGCCAACTTACGTTGAGCAGAGTTTGAGATTCTTCGTGTCCTTCCACAAAACTGTGGTGATGTCGACACCGTAAGCGGCTCCAACGAATTCAGTTGAATAACCTCGTGGTGTTTTTTTTTTTCAATTCTTCGCTTTTGTCAGTTGGAAGTTTGCATTTGGGAATCCGATTTGCTCTCACAGTACCAAGACTATAAATGGATGGCGCTTTAAGATAAGGTAGAGATGTGTAGAAATTGTTGTTGAAAAGTTAACTGCATTCATAAGCATTGAGGAATCCATTAGTTGTAAATAATCGGTTATCATTGCATTATATTCGGGTTCGAGCTCATCACAATGATAATCTGGATCTTCGATGCTGTCATCAAAGTCTTCATCATCAGTTTCAATTGAATACATAAAATCTGCAATCTGAAAGATTGAATTTTTTCTGCTTATTCCAGTCCTCATTTCTTCCGCTTCGTCGTGACATTTTCTTAAATAAAAAATAAGCTAAGCCACTAAGACCGTCTACAGACGGTTTTCACAAAAAACTTTATTGGACAGAAACATTGTTTTCACAAATAAAACTAGCAACAAATTATCAGAATGCAATTTCAAACAACTTACCAAAAAAATTCCCGAGTCGATTGAGCTGTTGGAAAGTATTTTTATTTAAATTTTAATTTGCACCAAAACCACAAATAATTTTCGCGCCCGTTTTCACAAAAATCTTGACAGAAATGACTGTAACGGTTAAACCAGTCAAAAGAGAGGGCTCAAACTGGCACCGTTAGATAGGTAATTTTAGCCGACGGAAAATGTCTCTAGCGGTCAGAGTGGTAAAAATGTTGAGTTTGGATAGAATTGGATTGTAGTGATGACCTTCTACAGACGGCCTTAGTGGCTAAAGGGTTAAGGAACCTCTGTTTATCGAGTCAAACGCAAAAAAATGTGGTCGACGGTGGAATATCCTGCCCTGAAGCCAGCTTGGAATTCTTTAAGCAGACCATTAGTATTTATCCATGAGGTTAATCTTTTTTGGAGTACGGTTGTAAATATCTTATAAGATGCATTCAAAAATGATATGCCTCTATAATTGTAAGGCTGGGACCTACAACCTTTCTTAAAAATCGGGAAAATCAACGCTTCTTTGAACTGTTGCGGCACAACATCATGCTCCAAAACGTTATTAAATAAGCCTTCCAGTGTCTTAGTCAGCTCATGTGTTCCATATTTATAGAACTCCGTAGGAATTCCATCCGATCCCGGTGCTTTGCCATCTTTCAGACTCTTATATGCGACATCTATTTCCGCTACAGTAATTGGTGCATCCAATTCGTCGCTGTCGAAGGCCGGTTGAGCAAAGTGGAATCTGCATGGATCAGTTATTGGATTCAAAAGTTGCCTAAAGTGCTGAAATAGTCACTGATGATGAACTTTTTCCCATTAAGCTTCGCAGCGCATCTCCAAAAATCAGCTGAATTTTTACACTCGGAGAGCTTTTTGGCTTCCGCCGCATAGTGCAGTTTCTTTTTTCTTTTGCATAAATCCTTATACTTTGAATTTGCTTCTACATAAAATCTCCTGAAAAAATCCTCGCTAGAGTTTCGAAACATTCGAAACATTCACGAAACACAAACGAATGAGTATTTTCTTGCCCTTTTGCATTCCTCGTCGAACCATGGTTTGTCGTTAGCTGGTCTATTTACTATGTTATGTATGCTTGTTTGGTTCGCCGCTTTGATGACATCTCCCAGTTAACTGACATCTATAGGCTGCCTTTCTTCCAAAAGTCGATCAAGGTTCTGATTATATATAATCCTTCTCTTTTGCCTCCATTTTAATTTAGGCAGGAGAGCCATTTCTTTTAAGAGGATGTTATTCTCCTGTACGTTAATTCCGAAAGTTATTATTATCGGCTGATGATCTGAGGAACTTGCCCCACTTCGAAATCAAACACATAGCTGCGCCAGTCTCCTCCTATGAGTCCCAAGGCTATGACTGAGGTTCCTTGCTGCCCCACAAATGTGAATTCGCCGCATGCGTCCATTTCGCTTGTTCCATTCAAAATTCGAGGTCCAAATCTGTTACACATTTCCAGGAGCTTTCTGGCCCTAGCATTGCAGATACCGCCTTTCGATTTTCTGGATATGCCGGCTAAGGAATTCTCGAGTCCTGCATCTTCTCCAATTCTAGCATTAAGATCTCCTATAATTGCAATGTTCGAGGTAAAATGGCATAGCATGATCTCTTCCAAGTTTCGGAAATTCTGTTCCCAATGGTTGCCGTTGATATAGGCTGGCACGATTCGAAATAATTTGTCATCGAACTCCAGATTCAAAATGATATTCTCATCCACAGTTTGAAAATTGCAGCTGACACCTTCCAGTGTCACTGAGCACATTTATGTTATATGTGATAAGTGCTTCCTTTTTAACAACCAGCGTTTGGTCCAACAAGATCTCTTATTTTTTTTCTTTTTTCTAAATAACTAAAATCGCCGCCACTGCCAACAATGGGTGCGTTTTGGTGAAACCTCGCTCCTCAGTAAAGTAAGATTTAATACGGAGTACAACAACACAAAGTGACTTGGAACCACTTTAACTTTTCTTCTCAGTCGAACATGAGTTGGGATGGATGGGAAGAGCTTTTTCCCTGAGAAAAGCTATTTCGTTCAACTGGAATGATTCAGTAGTATTTCATACATTTAAGCACAACTTTTTCATACTTTTTACTTCAATTTCAATTCAATCACCAATCTTCAAACAATTAAAAAAGTTTTTTTCCAGATTGACTAAGAATCGTTTTATGGAGAAGCTTTCACTCTACTTTGCATAATTCTCACCAAAACACACCTAATGTGTTGCTATCCATTTTGATGCAACGAGCGAACTGAATCAAAAAACCGTATAATGTGAATGCTTCTTCGTTGTTCGTTGTTCGGTGTACGTACTTCGAAAAACGAACAACGAACAGCGTACACTGAATGAAGAACGAAAGTGTAAAGCCAGCTTAAGTCTATGGTTTTGTAATTTTTTTTTTGTCTATCACCTTTTTACCGTAATTATCTACATTTAAAAAAAAACAACCAAATTGGTTGAAAATTACGGGCGGTAGAGGGACACAAACGGATTTCGGCACTTAGATTTATATATAAGATTTATGAATGCCTCATGAGGGCAAGAAAAAAAACTTCTCCACCTCAGGCGGGCTTTACTAAGCCCCTCTGACTTTTGGAACATTGAGCTTGGAGCTCTGTGGAAATTTATCAAAAGCCTGTTCTCGGCTAAACACCGCGCTGGCACAATAGATCTTTGAGGTCGTACTGCATACAAGGCTCTAGTATAGTAAAGTATAGTACCCGCACGAAGGTGGGTACCACCTCTGATATATGTACATATACATATGTATATGCGTGCGTTTACTTAGCATCCGTAAGTCCCCACCTGGAAAATGTTCTGTAAAACGTTGCAAGTTCTTTAAAAATAATACCTATATACGGTAATGAATGTACGTACCTATCAGAGCAACGACTTAATTTATTTTATGGCTACCCCACTTTCTGTGGTGGTCAGTGTACTTTATAGTTTCCTCTTAGATAAGGAAACTTCAATTTTCTTCTACTTGCCTAAGGATGCAGTTGGATGCGATAAGTCAAGATTAAAAGTGGATCACTCCTTACAAAGTAAGTAAAAAAGGAGCACAACAGATGTAGGTCAAGTCAAAGGTATACCAGAATTCATTGGTTACATTTAATCCATTATACTCGTAAAACTTAGTTTTTACTGAAACAATCAAAGGATTACCTCAATAGTATCGTCCTGTTCGATTTTCCTCATGCAACTTCAATGCAATGCTACAAAGTAAGGCACTGGATTACTCAATTGAGTGCTGTAAAAAAGAAAGACGATAACAAATAAGCGAATAGTCACATTCCACCCTCACCCCATAAAGCCCCTTTATCGAAAGATACCCCCTTGTTTATCCACCGGAAAAACCTCTCCAAAAATACAAATCTCCTATTTTCGCATTCAGCAGGGGGGAAATGAAATAAAATGTCAAAAATCCTTTCCATTCCACTGCACTATCGGCACATAAAAAGGACAAAAAAAAAAAAAATAAATCCATTCACAGACTTTGGTTGGCGTCGCCTGCTTACACATAAAATTTTGATTTGTCAACATTGTAATCCTTTTTGAATTTTCAATACACCCCTTCCCCTGTGCGAAATCCAACCGAAACGTACATTTTTCAATAACGTTCGACAAACAATCGGTTGCTCCGAATGCGAGTGTAAATTTTCAGCTTTCGAGTTTCTGTATGAGAAAAAGGTTCGCTGAAAAGTGAGGCAGGATTTTTTTCTGCTTGAGTCCTTTTTCTTGTTGTTTGCGCGTTTTTTCTTCGAGTTTTCTTAGGCAACCGACGAAAGGGAATGGAGTTCTTGTTACAGGAAAACTCATATAAACATGTTGAATGAGGACGACAGCCAGCGGAGTATTGCCCTCAAGCCCTGGCATGTTCCTCTGTTAAGGTTTGATCCGAATCAATATTGAATTTTGTTTTATATTCCATTTCGCCGTTGTTGTGATTAATTGAAGCGCTGGTTGGCATTTGAAGAGGCTCCCATTCTTTTATTTCGTGTCGAGTGGCATGGCATGGACCGACTTTTACTTTTTAGCCTCGAGATTTTTTTTTCAGAATTTCACTCTCTTTCGGTTTAATGGGACAGGGGATGGATTCAAATTTGGGGGAATGTATACCTAAGCATGTTGTGTTATTATGCGAGTGAAAAGATTGCCTGAAGCCGATGGTGTTGGGAGAAATTGTTGAGCGATTATGTTTTATTCACTTGGTGACGGCTGTTGGTGTTGACCTTGATTTTTTTATGGTTTAGTCCTTTTCTTGTGATTTGACGAGGCGAAATTTGACATTTAAACAGAATGGATTACCGTTATCTGAGAAGAAGGAGGTTGTGGTTGTTTTATTTTCATTTATTTACTAAAGGCAAATTGGAAATTTTGTAAAGTCTTTTGTCCAAGACAAAAAAAAAAAAAAAAAAAAAAAAACATCAACGAGTGTCACGCTATGGTTTGCTCGAAGGAGGTGTTTATAGCACGCACGTGCCATCATAATAGATTTCCGCTGAATACTCAATTTGATAGAAGACATTGCGTGCCTCTGCCTGCACTAAGCCATCACTCGTGACATGCGTGTGTTTTGTTCTGGACAATAAATTGAACACCCGTCAAAGCTCTATGTGATGAATAGTAATGCATCAGGGAACATATCCTGCATAAAGGGTGTGGTAAAATGACTGTTCTATGGAATCAGTGAATGTTTCGGAATGAGATTCTGTTGGGCAACATGCAAATTATGTGTATGAGTGTCCTGCAAGTTGCCTGTATTCATGTTCTATTGATGAAAAGGAATATTTTTGAATGTTCGTTCGTTCATTGTGTAGCATCGAAAAAGAGTTTAGGAAAACATAGTTGAACTGCACAGCGATATTAACCTTGCATTGTTCCAAGTAGTTTGATGTGTCGTCGGTCTATTGGAGACAAACAAAATTCCAATTCTGTAACGTATAGTCATTGCATTCAACACAACACGAGTGGTTACAAGAAGCTAGATCTTCAAGAGAATAGGAAGTTCAATCATCAGATTGATGATATACGAGGGCAAGGTGAAAAGTTTTCGGCCTGACGCAAAGATAGCGTTCCATTCACCAAAAATTTATGTTTCCTGCCTGGGTGCACTTCTCATTAGTTCGTATGACAAGTTTCAACTTGTTATCTCAAGTAGTTTGTTTACACGAATTTTTGCAGTAGACGTCTTGCGTGTTTTTCGTTAAAATGGATAAACTTTAATATCGTGCGGTCACAAAATTCTTCGTTTTGGATGGGTTAACCCCTAAGGAAATTCATCCAAATTTGACAAAAGTTTACGGGGACTCTGCTCCTTCCATGTCAACCGTTAAAAAGTGGGCAGCTGAATTTAAACGTGGTCGCACGTCCCTCGAAGATGACCCACGTGAAGGACGGCCAAAAACCGCAACCACACCCGAAATTATCGAAAAAGTGCATGATATCGTGTTGGACGATAGGCGAGTGAAGGTGAGTGAGATAGCTGAGACTGTGTGTATATCGGAAGAGAGGGTGCGAAACATCTTGCACAAAAACTTAGGGATACGAAAGCTCTGCGCAAGATGGGTGCCGTATTTGCTGAATGCCGATCAAAAGCAAAAACCGATTCAATAGGGATCCGACTGATTTTGTGCCGCGATTTGTCACCATGGATGAGGCATGGGTCCACCACTACACGCCAGAAACAAAACAGCAGTCGAAGCATTGGGTGGAAGCCGGTGGTTCAGCTCCAAAGAAATCGAAGTCGATCGCATCTGCCGGAAAGGTCATGGCCAGTGTGTTTTGGGATGCGAAAGCTATCCTGTTAATTGATTACCTTGAGAAAGGCAGAACAATTACAGGCGAATATTACTGCAACATTCTTGACCAGCTGCGAGAAGAAGCCTGGCTTGAAGAAGAAAAAAATCATCTTTCACCAGGACAATGCACCTGTACACAAGTGTGCGTTGGCGATGGGAAAACTGCGGGATTTGAGGTACGATTTGCTCGGCCATCCCCCCGATTCACCTGATTGGCACCCTCAGACTTCCATCTGTTCCTAAACTTGAAGAAATTTGTTTCTGGGAAGCGCTTCGCATTCAATGCAGAATTTTAGAGGGCCGTAGATGAATATTTTCACAGCCTTCCAGACTCTCACTTCCGAGAAGGAATACTGATGTTGGAGAAACACTGGACTAAGTGTGTTGAAGTCAAGGGAGATTATATAGAAAAATAAAATCATTTTTTAACTGAAAATCGCAGTCTTTCATTGTCAGGCCGAGAACTTTTCACCTTGCCCTCGTACGTATGTATATGTAGATGCCAGCCTCTGATTCCTCTGTTATGTTCGATCCATCTATAAATACTGTTGACAAATACAAATACAAATATTTGGCGCAACAGCTCTTTAAAGTGCCAGGGCCTAGCTTTTCGCAACCACTCATGTTGTGTGCGTTATATTTTTCACACGAATGGAAGGGACCTACAGTTTAATGCCGACGAACGGCGATTTAAGAAGCTTTTTCGCGACAACAATACTCTCGGATGTTTGTCAGACGCTCGCGAGAGGTGGGACCATGAAAAAACTTGTTGGTGTTTTCTGGGATTCGAACTTGGAACCTCATGCGTAGTGATCCGGCACACTAACCACTTACGCCACGGCGCCCACACATCTGAGTTGCTTGTTCGTCTTTCGTTCGTCCAAGATTCTCTTGTTGGGAAGATTGTTTCGAAATTGTTAACAAAAATGTATGATTTATCAACAACATCACTTAGACAGTCGATTAGCGAAGTCATCTCTCTTATCAGTTTGAAGTGGCCGAGTACTCTAAGCCTTGTGGCCAATATCCCGGCAATTCTTTTGATGTTAAGATGCGCTGGTGGAATTTTTAGAATCGCCTAGAGGGCTGGGATTTAAGGTGTCGAGGATTGGGCTCTTGTAACTCTCAAGCAAGCCATACGTTGCATGTTTGTTAATAGATTTCTTGCATACTTTTTGTCTGTTACTAGCCAACATTTAATTATGCCATAAAAGATATTATTTTTATAACGCATTCGTATATCCAGTGGACCTGCTTCGATTTCAAACCCCATGGCTTCCCGATGTCCTGCGTATGCACTACACTCCTTTGGCTTTGGTCACTTTTTTTTTGTTCTAGAATCTCTCTTCAGGAGAGTATCATTCTTACCCAAACATTAACGGTATTTTACTAATTGCCGAATTAAAAAAAAAATCAATATTAACGATTTACAACGAAACCATAGAATCGCTGTGTCGTGAGCCTTAAAAAGTAAATTCGTCTAAAATTTAAAAAAAATAATCATTCTCTAGACCCATTTGAATACACTTTATTCACATTCTTGTTTTTCCTTTCATTTCAGAGAGTAGCCTGTAAACAACACTCCGCACAGTAAAAATCATAAATAACTTGACTCATCACTCATCAACAGAGCGAAAGAAAAGAATAAAAAAAATGTCGTCCTCATCACCCCCACAGTCTAAAGAGGACAACAACTCTTCACCACCCAACACAAATAACAATAACAACAATAATAATAACAATACAAAAACAAATACCACGCACACGGCGCCCAACAGTGGCAGCAACAGCGTTGACAAGCTCTCCCCTGACCAAGATATCTTCATAAATCCTGTTGACGGCCTTCCCACCCAGCATCCAACTCTCCCAGAACTCGACACAGAAAATGAACACAACGAGGTGGATCTGGATTCATTCGACGATCTGCCCACCTCCATCATAGTGACAAACATCCATTCAGAGGTCTTTGCCAATGAGCAAATGAAGTCCGAAATGGAAGATCTCTTTCGGACCTTCTCCGAGGCGGCCACATTCCAGTGGCTGCGCAGTTTCCGTCGACTGCGAGTAAACTATGACAATGCAATTGCCGCGGCAAATGCACGCATTAAACTCCACCAATACGAGTTCAACAAGAAGACCATCATTAGTTGTTATTTTGCGCAGCCAGTTACGCCAGTGTCGCACAAGAATCTCCAACCACCGGCACCGGTCAAGCAGTTTCTCATTTCACCACCGGCGAGCCCCCCAGCTGGTTGGGAGCCACGCGACGAGAATGAGCCCCTTGTGAACCATGACCTGTTGGCTGCGTTGGCCAATCTCACACCTGGTGAGAGTCATGAATTACATCCACAGACCGAAGATCAACCGGCAATTATAGTGCACACTGCTAAACTGCAAGACGCAGCAGCTGGTGATGCCAAACAACCAATAGCTCACACAAAATGCCCAGAGAGGGCGTAAAATAGACGAGGGGATTGCACACACAAAGAGCGCGCGCAGCATCACACTCTCACACAGACTGCGATTGTTCCCCCGAGGGCTGTCTCGTATTTTTGTATTCTACACATGAATTTTTGAAGCAAATGAAGGAATTATGGAATTTAGACGTTTATTATTATAATACATATATATATTATACAAAGAAAAGAAAAAAATATATACAAACTATATAAGAACAAAAACAAAATGGAGAAAGTTAATGAAAGAGAGAAATGTTATACATTTTTTTGTGCTAAAAAAAATGAAAGGAAATATTATTTAGTCACAAAATCTTTAGGTATTTTAAATAAAATTTTAACTAACTAAACAAAAAATAATAATTGTTAATGTAAATAATGTTGAAATTAAATTAAAAACAAACGAACACTATATAGTTGTCAGAGTGATGTGAAATTAAATTAAAAAAATATAAATTATAACGAATTTCAAAAAAACAAAAAAATAAAAATAGAATTCTTTAGTTTAAATTTAAGAGAAAAAAAACATTTTTTGGCACGAAATTGTATTACAATCTTTTGTAAATAATAAGTATTTTTTTATACACTACATAATATTATTCTTATTTTACATTATATATGTACTAAAACAAAATACACAAACTGAAGATATTGGGCTGTTGAATTGAACAAAACATTACATAATAAATAAAAGTATTTTTTTCGTCGTATATTATTTTTTTATTTTAATTTTTATTTAATTTTGTTAGAAGCCACATTATACTTTTGTCCCAGCATGTGATCCCATTGTGTCTGTACCTTTGGCAACCGTAGTTCAACGTACTTCACACGAGTGCGGGGGAAACGTCAGACACATTGACATACTACAGGTATATGGCCTGCTAGTAGCCAACTTCGCGTTGGTTCCAACATTAGGGCTAGTGATCGTGATTCTGAGCGGAAAAAAATTGAAACTCACTCACACACACTGTGATTGAAATATACGCAAAAGTGATATTTGATAGTACAGTACGAACTCGGTAATCGCAACTGATAGAAATCGGGAATGTTGCATTTACTGAGGACGTTGCACCTACCGAGAAAAAAATGTACAATGAGCAATATGATAAATAGATCAAATTTTGCGAGGTTTGAAACAGGAAGCTAATATTTTCTTTATTAAATTGTTTATTTCATTTATTTTATTAAACTTATTCATTGATTTTTGAACGAAACAAAATTTCACTTACAAAAATGGTTGTACTTAAGTACACACACGAGTACATACAGGGTGGGCCAACTACAAGTTTCTTTTCAAAAATGCTATAAAGTGAACAAAATGAAATTTTTTCCATGTGTTATGGCTTTATTAGTAAGAGCAAACATTCCCATTAATTATGGAACACAACGTCGTTCAAGTGGCTGCCTCGGCTGGTCTCGCAGTAGCGCATTCTATCACTCCAATTTTCCAAGACATTGTTGATGGTTTCGGGCTGTAGCTCACGGATTGCTTGGATGATATGGCCTTAAGTGCTTGAAACGTTTCCGGATTGTTGGCATAACATTAGTCCTTCACGGTTCGCCACAAAAAGAAGTCCAAAGGGGTCAAACCGCAGCTCCGAGGCGGCCAATTGACATCGCCAAGACGGCTGATAACACGATTTGGGAATTTGATGCGCAAAAGACCGATTGTGGCATGGGCTGTGTGGCATGGCGCGTCATCCTGCATGAATCAGGGGTCGTCCAAATCCATGTCTTCAATTTCAGTAAAAAAAAACGTCGTTAACATGGCTCTGTAATGCCCGCCGTTGAGCGAAACGTTGTTCCCAGCCACATTTTCGAAGAAAAATGGTCCAATAATGCCACCACTCCACAATCCGCACCAAACTCTCACTCTCTGTGGATGCATTGGCTTCTCGACAATAACGTGCGGGTTTTCCGAGCCCCAGATGCCGCAATTTTGTTTGTTAACGTAGCCGGCGAGATGAAAATGTGCCTCGTCAGAAAAGATGATCTTTCGGCCAAAATCGTTGTCCAATTCAAGCTGCTCTAAGGCCCAAACTGCGAAGCGATAACGAAGCGTGCGCTTTCAATTTCCACATTTCTCCTTAAAACAAAATATAAAAATAGCATTAAAAAAATAAATAAAATAAAATAAAAAATAATGAAAATATACCAAGTATATAAAAATCATTTTGTAAGTATTGAGAAACCTTCAGGTCAGATAATTTAAGTTATAATTATTGCTGTAGTTTTTCGGTTTATTTAAACAATATAATATGTAATAGTGTATAAGTGGATAAATAAACAAACAGACAAAAAAAAAAGGTTTCAATTGCTGAATCAATTGGACCTTGTAAGCGAATAATCCCAGATCTTTGTGCAGAGACGAGTTGATGTTCGTGAATTGAGTCTCACACTCTCGGCTACAGCAGCCACATTCTCGTCTGTGCGCACCATACGACGACGGGGACCATGAGTGTTGTCCACTAGCACACCAGTCTCACGAACTTGTTGCAGAAACTTGCGTACAGCAGGCGCGGTGGGTGCTTCATTTCGGCCAAAACTTATTTTCAAAAAACGAACTGTTTGGGCTACACAGCACTCACTTTGGAAATCCCAATGTTGTTCAAGCGTAAAGCGACTCATTTCGTTCCGCGGAGGTATGATACTGACTTTCTGTCAAGATTTCGAGCGGGAAACAGCTGTCAGTGTCAAAATAACCTATGATTTAAAAATAAATCACTAGATGCCCCACCCGTTACATAGGTCTACATAAAAAAAAAAAATAACGGCATGAAAACGGTCATTTGGGAATTCCTCATAATAGTATCAGCGTTGCCACTTTAGGACTATTTACAATACTTCAGGAATTTTACTCTTCGTTCTTTGCATATAATTCTATAACGACAACAAATAATAAAGTACAAAATTGACAGCACAAACTTCGAATAGCAAAGCATATTCTGGCATCCTTAACTCAATTTTTCCCTAGCTCGACTTAGGTGGTTATTTCTTATGACCTCAGATACATATAAATCCTCGTTATAGCTGTTTATTGTTTTAAATATGTACATGTTACTACACTGGATGCACAAAGTTAAATGAATAATGATGAAGTAATGACGTAAACACCTTACACGATCATTATTAATGACAATATTGCCAATAATGATGCTTTGAAATCAGAAAATTCAGATTTTCGTCGTTCCAAGTAATGACAATATGTACAATCGACATCACATGATCAGTATTAATGTCATTATTTTGCAGTTATGACATTATTATTGAGCGTGTAAGGTCCGCTCATGGATAGTGAGTAGTGACTGCGTTCAAATAATAAATTCAACTTTTTCGAAGGTTTTGTTGTTATGTTTTCTGCTAAAAGGGATCAATTTTTACGATCTGGAAGTCAATACAAGCATACTACAAAAATGCAGTAGATTTAATTTTATGACAGTAGATTTAAATTTCGAAATAAATGCAGTAGATCTACTGCAATTGCAGCAAAGTGGCAACGCTGAATACTATATGAAGATAAATGAGAAAAGAACAAAAGAGAAAACAAATAAAAACAAAAAACAACATGCAATATGTATTTGTTTATTTACTTATTAACATCATAGGAAGTTGCAGTTAAAGAAAAATTTTTTTGAGCAGTTGCACTTATAAAGGTTATAATGCTATATTTCATAGTGTTGCAAAATTCGAGGAGTTGCGATTACCGAGTTCGTACGGCCTAGCTTCTCGCAATCACTCATGTTGTGTACGTTATATTTTTCATACGAATGGAAGGGACCTACAGTTTAGTGTCGTATCCGAAGGGCAATTTAGTTTGAGAAACTTTTTCGGGACAACAATACTTTCGGATGTTTGTCAGACGTTCGCGAGAGATGGGACCGTGAAAAAACTTTTAGGTGTTTTCTGGGATTCGAACTTGCAAACTCACGCGCAGTGGTCCGACACAATAACCACTTACACCACAGCGCCTACATTTTGCAATTTATTGGGCAATAAAATGCATATGTAACGTTTTTTTTATTCAAATTTATTTGGTTCCATCTATCGATAATTATTTGAACTAGCACATTTTCGAGATGACATCTGTTGCAAGCAGTGCCTCAACAATTTGAATTTTAACCATTTTACTTACCAAATCCAAACAGACACAGAAGTGTCTTTACCATTCTATGAAGAAATTTAAGATAGTTGACATTTTGTTTCCACATTTTTTCGCTTAGAACCACGAGCGCTAGTTATGTTAACGTCATTTTTTGGGCAGAGATTGTATGGAACTGACATTTCACTAGCACCAAAATTCGCAGTTTGTCAAATTTCAACGAGTGGGTGTAAAATTCTCAGAGAGAGGTAAAGTTACAAAAAATTAAACGAACGCGTTGAACCACAAAATTTGCCCACTTTTTAAACGTCAAACCTCAAACCCAATTGTACGCGAAAGAAAGAAAGAGAAGGAATAAGCCAACAAAACATGACATATACAGCGATTTGACAGTTTTCACAAATCAGCCCAAAGAAATTTCTTGAGCTAAAATTCGTTGCATTGGGAAATTTCTTACTCTCTCGAGAGCGCACTTTTCTATGAAAAACTACGAAAATTCTCCGTAATCGAACAGGTTTTCGTAAAAATTCGCTCTTTTCGGAGGGTAAGCGAACGGACCTAGTATGTCAATTGTCAAACAAGTTCAGGAGATTTTTCCGTAAAGGAAGAAGCCATTTTGGTATTCTATGAATTGAGCTGTCAGACTAAAGTTCGTGAAAAGAGTTTAAGCTATTTTTTTTTGCATTATTCCATTTTTATTTTTATTTTATTTTTCACGCTTTATACAATTGAGCTAAATTCTTACAATCAAGCTGAGGGAAAGCTTGGATTATTTCTATTAGAAAATCCTGTTTAGGACTTTTAATAACTAAAATTCTCTATTCCATAAGTTGAAAGCTGAAGCTAAGATCACTTGAATTTAAAAGAGGTGTACATGCACAGTTTGGGGCCAATCATGTTCGATACGAAAACGTAACGGATTTTCTTCATGAGACAGTGTGTACTCATAGTAGTGTCCGATTTCTACTGACTAAAAACACCATTCGCTTCTTCTTGCTTACTCTCACTAAATTAAGTAACTTATCAAGTAGTTTATGGTTCAAAGAAAAATATTCGCGTGAGCAGGTATGTTTTCAGCAAAAGCACCTGCTGATACTGTCATTACTTGCGGCAAGTTCTTATTGCCATAAATCTAACGGTTTCGTTCTTTGGAGTCGGCGCGCAAGGTTTGTCACTTCCTAAGTTTGGAGTATGGGATGGTAGCAAAGACCATGAAGACAAATACTGATTTTGCGAGCGAAGTTTATTATTTTTTGTTCCATGGTGCTTATCCCTAAGTTTGTGTGGATATCCTTGTTTTTAATACACCAGGGAGTATTCACAATGGCACTTAAAACTTTATTTTGGAATGATTGTACAACATTTATATTGCTTGGTTTGGTACAACCCCAGAGTTGTATACAGTACGTGCATACAGGATTAAGCATTTTATATAGAAGCAGATTTTTATATACACTTAGCCTAGAATATCTTCCAATTAGCCAATACATTTCTGTAAGTCGAGTTTCAAGCACGCTGCGTTTCTTTTAGTCGCGCGGCTTCCACTTAAATTTCACGTCCAGTGTCATTCCCAGATATTTAGCTTCATGCGGTATCTGTACCGAATTAACGAAAACAGGTAGGTGGATTATTTTCTTGTAAGTGAAGTTAACATGCGTCGATTTGGTCTCGTTAAGAACAATGCTCCAAGTTTGTGTCCACGCCCAGATTTTATCCAAAGCTCATTGGATATTTATTTATAGTTGCTGACTCGGTTGAATTTTCTTTTGCCAGAATAGCCGTATCGTCCGCGAACGTAGCTAAGATGGTGCCTTTAATTTGTGGTATGTCCCTAGTGTACAGCAAGAATAAGATGGGACCAAAGGCACTTCCTTGCGGAACTACGGCAGCGATTTACTTCAAGCCATTGTGCCAAACCCTGTCGAAGGCTTGAGAGACGTCAAAAAAAAACGCTAAAATAAATCTTTTTCTCGTCTAGGGCTTTTTCAATTTCATTGGTTATTCTATAAACTTGGTCAATTGCGAAATGCTTAATTCTGAACCCGAATTGGTGGTCAAATATTAGACGGAATAAGAATTCTGTTTTTGCAGAATACCAATCGGAGTCTCCAGTTTAATCATTAAGTTGCTCAAGAGAATTAATAGATCATTTCAGCAATAGATACTGGGGAAGCAGGATCATCTAAAGTACAATAACTTTTTGAGTTTTTGGTTTTGATGCCAACATACGGAATAACTTTTCCGATTAAGAGACAATAAAATATTTTGAAATATTTTGTGCCCAATTTTCCATGACTTTTCCATAACAAAGCCTACACATCACACGAACGAGGTGGCAAAATGATTGGTCCATTTCTGAAGATAACATGGGCACCGAACTTCGTCTTCAATAACTCGATAGTTTGGGCAGCTGTGTGGCAAGTGGTGTCTTGTCAAACTCATATATGCTATAAGTCACCCTCTTTCAAATTATTCCTAAAATAGTCCGTCAACATGGTACGGTAGCGATCTCCATTGACTGTGACTGCTTTGCCAGCATCATGAAGTTGAAACGTCAAACAAGCAGCTAATTTCACGCTTAAAGGAGAAACCCTAACGGAAAAATAGGGCGTCCTAATTGAAAAACTATAGAAAACCATGCACTACGTTTGACTCGCGAAGGATAATAGGGCCGTACTCCTGCTAGGACTAGTCTCCTTTATTGTTCCCAACATTAGGCTTCGCGCATGAGCGCTGCAAACACTTTTTACGGGAAAGCTTTGCATCGGTCATTACTCCCAAGGTACTGAATGATAGCCGAATTTGATTGTGATCAACGTTCTAAGATGTAGATTTACACTAAACCGTTTTATTGTAGAACCTTGCCCATAATGTTGTGCACTACTCGAAATGCAACCTTCTTCTTCCTACTTCGGCGACGTTATGATCCGAAAACAAGGGATCATAACCCTCCCACTTCACCGCATTTCTACGGATCCGCCTGTGGCGTTCGCCTATTTGACCTTAGAAAATATCGGCAGGCCTCCTGATTTTGGATCACTTGATTACTGAGGCCGATATGCAATCTATTGAGGGAAATCAAATTCTTAGAGTGTTTTAGATCCAGCTTTCTATTTGCTACACATGGTCCACTTGTCTTTCTAAGAATTGTATTCTCGATAGCATCCAGCTTAAATTTGAGTTTGCAAGTAGCGATTAGTACACCGTGCCGTAATCCGACAGGATGGGTACCTATAGTTGTTCCTATTCTGGCGAGTTCATCGATTTTACAATTCCCTGGAATATCGCTATGCCCCGGCACCCAACACAGGTGGATATTGAATTGCTCAGCCATCTGCACGAGAGACGATCGGCAGTCTAGAGCTACTAAGGAATTTAAAAAGGTCGATTCTAAGGATTTGATTGCTGTTTAGCTACCCAAAAAGATGCGGATATCTCTAACGGATATCACGTATTCCTTAGGCCAAGATACGACTTCTTTAATCGCCTTTATTGCCGCCTGGATCACGCTATAATGATTTGGTAGGCGGAAGGAGAGCTTAAGATTAGCCTGGCTAGGAAAACACCCACCAACTCCGTCCTAGGTTTTTGAACCGTCAGTATAAAAGTGAATCGACTCAAAAAGTATTGAAGCACTTAATGTCTGAGTTTTTATCTTGAAATTATATCTGACTTCGCCTGATTTAGGAGACCATAAGACCTGTTCGATTCGCAGACCATAAGAAGAAAGTAAGATTCCCCGGAATTTTCTTCGACTCACGAATGATACTCGTAATAATAGAGCTCTTAATGGTGTAACGCGAAATACGGTGACACTCACCCTGATTGTCGTTGGCGTTTGTCGCTTTTCGACTATTGTCGTTTTATTCATAGCTACGACCTGCTGACCGTTAAACATTACTAAGCAATTCGTTTGTCGTGTAGAATACTATTACAACTCTTTCACAGCGAAAAAGTTATGAAATTCGATTTGTGCTACATTTGAAGAATTAAAAGAAAACCGTTGAAAAGCGACAAACGCCAGCGACAATCAGGGTGACTATTATTATTTGTGTAGGGTTATCTTGCAATTCGACCTAAGCATATTGTGCCCCCTGCTCATACCTTGGAGAAGTTTATTCCCCCTTTTGAGTTCCCCTCGCATTATAATTCTATTGGAATTGTGTTTGAGGGTCACACATTTTTACTTTCCCGAGAATATTCCATTCCAGCGCATCATCTCCAATCTAGATTCTCTGAGGAATCTGAGAATGAGAAGTGGGTCCATGGCGTATCCTTATCTTATATTTGGTACCTACACAAACATTTAAGGGTGACAGTAACAGGTATATAAATATAGTATGTATGCATAGCACATGTATAAGTTCATTGTCATTTCAAGTGGCTACGAGTTTTATAGACTCGAACTAGGATTACTTACTATCCTCAGTCACTATGACTAAATAAAGTGAGATGATAATCTATCACTTCGACTATGAGAATAATCTTAACTATCTTTCTGATTCATGAACATGAAACCCCATTGGCCAAAGGAAACTTATTTAATTGAATTTGGAATTATTACTCAAGTTTTTCCAGAAATATCTACTGCACAGTGTGGGGTTTTCTATGTGTCGCTTACCGGATTAACTATAACTAGGTAGCGTAAGTATTCATCTGGTCGTACGCTAAAACTGATAACTAAATTTCATTTCTATCGAACTTTACCTCGGTTATTAGAATAACTCACTTTCTTTTATTAAACTATTGCAAGTTGATTTATTTATTTCTTTATATTATTTTTTTTTTATTATTATTATTTCAGGTGTTAGGTTTATTGATTTTTAGAAACTGTATATAAAATGTAATTCCTAAAACGCTAGTTAAAAACAAAAACTTATAAACTAAAACTATACAATAAAAAACAAAAACTTAATATTATATAGAAATAAATGTTACTTAAACATTTAGTGACAAACTGCGTACCCCAACATTAATCAAATTCCATATACAATCTTATAATGACTTTAAGAGAAAATAAACAACTCAATGGCCATCAAGAAAAAGGTTAATATATAAAAACAAACCTCGATATAGAACTGTATGTAAATATATTTAAAAAAAAAATTAAAATTAATTCAAGTATGCTTATACATCGTGTTAGAAAAAATAAAATACAAAACTGAACCATTACATATATATTTTACTAAACAATGCTGCTGAAATCTATGTAATCAAATAAAACAAAAAAACAAAGAAATTTTAACTAAACTAATAATTGAAAATTAAATTCAATTATATGAAAAGAAAAAAAATTCAATGAACTTTAATCTAAATGTATATTTTATATGTCCTCTTTTAGTCTGTTTGACAGATTTTCAACAGAACTAATATAACAAAAAAAAACGTATAATCTAAAATGGAAATATAACTTACAATGACTAGTAAATTTTAATAATAATAATAAAATAAAATTAAATGAAACGCAAAAATATGACGATAATAAAACCAAAAGTTCGTTATTGTTTAAAATTAAATTTGTAGTTTGTTTGAAAAAATTTAATATAAGGATTACATAATATTGTTATTCATTTTATATTTGCTATAACAGCTTACTGGGTGCCGTGGCGCTGTGGTTAGTGTGTCAAGCCACTACGCGTGAGGTCCCATATTCGCACCTCAGAAAACGCCAAAAGCTTATTTCACAGTCCCATTTTTCGCGAACGTTTTACAAACATCCGAGAGTATTTGATGTCAAGAGAAACCTTCTACGACGCAAAACTGTAGGTCCCATCCGTTCGTGCGGAAAATATAACGCACACGACACGAGTGGTTGCGAAAATCTAGGCCTAGGCGCTTAATGAGCTGTTGCGCCAAATTTATTACATTATACTATATACCAAGGACAGCGTCAAATGGAAGGTATGGGATTTAATAAATGTCCTGTAAATTCTTTGATTGGTAAGTTTGAGAGAACAAGCGTTTCGCGCTTCACCTGGGTCTCAATTGGGCTCGTTGTGCTCATCGAAATTAGACTATATTCGACTTAGACTGTTAGGTTAGGTTAGAGTTTTGTTTTTCTCGAGGGTAGGTGAAACTTTTTTCATAGACACTATGAGAATAGCAAGCACGCGCTCATAGTAGTGTCAGATTCCTACTGACTAAAAAAACACTACCCTTCGATATAGATTTGTTAGATATCGCAACTAATTAATAACTTATCAAGCAATTTTTCTATCACGAAATAAAAACGTTTGGCAGGTTACTTTCCACTGAAAGATCCTGCATGTTCCGCAATCTAACGCGGTTAATCATTATCTCGCCAAGTCGAAAGGTTTCGTCCTTTGTAGTCGGCGCAATAAATTGCTCTCATCCAAAATTTGTAGGACTGCATTGTTGACAAGTCCGATTAGTCGGTTTCTTTGCTTTCTCGCGAAGCTTCTAGTTCCAGCTTCGATTGTCGGAATTTCGAGATCCCTGTGGATATCGTTGTTTCTACTATACTACGGTGCTTGGACAATTTCTCTTAGCACTTTATTTTGAAAAGTTTGTAAAATATTGGCATTTGTTTTCTTGGTACAACCCCAAAGTTGTATACCGTAGGTCTATAACAGCTTTAGCACTTGCTTGTATAAAAGCAGTTTGTTCTCAGTACTGAGCTGGGAATATTTTCCGAGTAACCAGTCCATTTCTCTATATTTGATTTCGAGTTCTTCACGTTTCATTTTCACGTGCGAATTCGATTTCAGCCTTGCGTCGAGTGTCATTCCTAGGTATTTGGCCTCGTTTGCAAAAGGTATTTGGGGTGAGTTTAGAAAAATTGGCAAGTCATTAGTTTTCTTATAAGTGAAATTCACGTGAACAGATTTAGATTCATTGAGGGCGATCCGCCAGTCCGTCGTCCATTCATTTACATTATTCAGTGGGTTTTGCAGTCGTTTCTTCGATTGTTTTACCTACTGCTAGGATAGCGGTGTCATCGGAAAATGCAGCAAGGATAGTGTCATCTTCTTTCGGTATATCACGAGTATATATAAGATAGAGAAGCGGCCCAAGCATGCTTCCTTGCGGTACGCCGGCGGAGATTTCTTTGAGCTCCATTTCCATGTCTAGCACAAAAGAGTCTATTCCCGAGATACGATTCTAGAATATCGTATAGGCATACAGGGACAACTTATCGTAGTTTGCGACAAGAGAGGTACCAGAATAACCTTAACAGAATCATCTCCAAAGTCGCGATGGATTTCTTAGTACCAGAAAATGTAGCAGATGTGTGTACATCTAACATCAAAGAAGCTTCGAAATTTCTACAAAGTCAGTCCCCGATATGTAAACGAGAAGCCTGGTACTATTAAACGGCGATGATGACCAATATTCCGTTGTCAGGCAAAATGAGCCATTCAACAGTGACGATGACAGTCAAGATTCCCGTCAACCCGATCAGAATGAAGTGAGGATAGCGATATCTAAACTCAAATCCAACAAAGCTGCTGGAGCCGACAGCCTTGCCGCTGAACTTTTCAAGGCAGGAGGAGATGAGTTGGTTAGGAGCATGCACCAGCTCATCTGTAAAATCCGGTCGGATGAAAGTATGCCCGATGAATAGAACCTCAGCATCGTTTGCCAACGGCGCCGTGGCGTAAGTGGTTAGTGTGTCGGATAACTACGCATGAGGTTCCAAGTTCGAATCCCAGAAAACACCAAAAAGTTTTTTCACGGTCCCACCTCGCGCGAGCGTCTGACAAACATCCGAGAGTATTGTTGTCACGAAAAAGCTTCTTAAATCGCCGTTCGGAGTCGGCATTAAAAACTGTAGGTCCCTTCCATTCGTGTGAAAAATATAACGCACACAACATGAGTGGTTGCGAGAAGCTAGGCCCTGGCACTTTAAAGAGCTGTTGCGCCAAATATTTGTATTTTTTTTTTTTACGCACCACCTCTTCATCGATTTCAAAGTTGCCTATGATAGCGTAGTTTAGAAACGAGTTATACAGAGCCATGTATACTCTTCGCATCCCTGCCAAGCTCGTCCGTTTGCATTGTTTGCAAAATGACAATGAAGAACTCTCGCTGCTCCATCAAAGTCGGTAAGAACATCCTGAACCGTTCGATGTCAGGAAAGGTCTTAGACAAGGTGACGCGCTATCATGCGATCTCTTTAACATAGTACTTGAGAGAATTGTACGGAACTCACAAGCCAACCCCGGAGGTACAATCTTCTTCAAGTCTGTACAACTACTCGCTTATGCCGATGACATTGACATAATCGGAAGAACTCAGCGAGCAGTCAATGGGGCATTTACGAGTATTGAGAACGAGGCAGCAAAGATGGGTCTAGCGGTCAATGAAAGCAAAACAAAATATATGCTGTCTACAAAAAAGGACACCCAACATCGGCGTCTTGGACAGAACGCCACAATAGACATATACAATTTTGAGGTAGTAAAGGATTTTGTGTACCTAGGCTCTATGGTCAGCTCCGCAAATGACATCAGTAGGAAGATCACACGAAGAATTACTCTTGCCAGTCGTTGTTTCTATGGGCTAAGACAGCAATTGAGTAACAAAACCCTATCTCGAATTACGAAGTTAACTCTTTACAAGACACTAATCATCCCAGTCCTGCTGTATGGCGCAGAAGCATGGACTTTTTTCAAAATCATATGAAGATGTGCTTGGTTACTTTGAGAGAAAAGTTCTTCGAGTGATCTTTGGTCCCGTCTGCATAGACGGCGAGTGGAGGAAAAGAATGCAGAACTAAACGGCCTATACCAGGACATCGATTTAGTAAAAAAAAGTTCACACACAGCGACTAAGATGGCAGGGTCATGCAGAGCGGATGGAGCCTAACGGTCCAGCCCTGAAAGTCGTCGAATCAACCCAGGATGGACGGTGCAATATAGGACGATCTCGCAGTAGATGGCTCAAATAAGTGAAGGAGGACCTCAAACAACTTGGCACGCAACCGGGCTGGCTGAAGAGGTTTGTTGGTTGAGGCACAGGTCCACCCCAGACTGTAGCGCCACCTGAGTAAGAAAGTAAGTTGCTTTTCCATTCTGTCACATATCAAACTATACAGTTTATAGCCGAGAGAGTTGATACCGCTCCGGATACCTGAACATTTAATAGACTAAGTTTTATAGCTCTTCTAGGCTATACAAGTACTGCTCTTGATCACATTATTTTGGCTGCGGCAACAAAGTACAGTATCTACTTATATAATGCTGCGACTTGGGGCGTCATTGCTAGTATTCCTCATTGTATCTTAAAGATTTCGCTATTCAAAATCGATGTGCATAGCTTACTGTTTTCTAACATCAGGCGCTGAAATTCAAAGTACAAACTGATCAACTTTTAACTTAATGTGTTACTTTATTTATTTCTATTCTACAAGAAAAAAAAAACATAACAAGCGCTTAAACTAAATACAGAATCTTATTTTTCAACGTATATAGAATTACTTAAATTTTTTTCTTAATATTTTCTTACATAATTTTGGCTGAAAAAATACTTTTGGAATGCTTTTATTCTAAAAGAGTCATATCGACACAAGTGATGTTATATACGATGATACAACTTGTTCATATCTGTTTTACTTATTTATTATTTAACACTGAGCTAAAAGCATACCCTACGTTTGAAAATTTAGTTTAACATTTAACGAAACAAGTAAAACGAAATTTTTACACGTCCTTAGCTTCAATAATCAAATTCGACATTTTCTACTTCGTTCGTATCTTAAATTATAACAAATTGTTAGATCTGTAGAGTATTTGTCTCAATTCAACAACTAAACGCAAAAACAAAATCTCATCTCTCTTCAGTTGAACACAATATCGTCGTTCTCATTTGCGATCGATATCCTTCAGTGGAACCATATGCTCAGGATCATCCTCTGGATAGATCCTCTGTTTGCCAGCACATTGACTAAACCAAGTGTCACCTTTGCCAAAGTTCTCTCCGTCTTGTATGGACTCGGGCATGGGTTGATTCATTGTCTCTGGCAAGAACATCACCCAAAATCCGGAAACCAATGAAATGACACCAAAAATCACTGCGGGAATCTTTGGATCAAATGAGTCCAGTAGTGTTATCAGAGGTGTTAAGGCGCCAGCGAAACGAGCACACATGGAGCCCAAGCCCATTGCTGAGTTTCTCACCACAGTGGGGAATAATTCGGCTGAATAATTATAAATAACTGCAAAGGATCCTGCGATGAATAGCTTGCCCATCATGACAATGGCTGTTGATGTTGTGCTGCCTTGAAGGACGTAAGCTGCAACGATACAGCAAATACCCCCACCTAACATGAGCGTACTGGTGATGGAACGTCTACCCAGCTTGTCCAGGACGAATATGATGGTAATGTAGCTGGGAAACTCAACCAGCCCCATGATAAAGAGGATGAGGAAAGGATTTCCGTAGAGCTTTCCAGCACTCAACGACAGTCCATAGTAGACGATCGAATTTGCGAACCAGCACAGACAGACATTTAAAGTTTTCATTCGAAGGTTTGGTGTTTTGAAGAGATCAGTCATGCCAGCAGATGCTTTTTCTTCTAAGCTAGCTTGAACCTTGGACTTCTGTACATAGTACTCCTTATCGACTGGGATTCCAGATCCATTGATTCTCAGACCCTTGGCAACTATGTCCACCGCCTCTGCGGCACGACCCTGAGCCCATAGCCATCGCGGGGATTCATCCATCAACCACCAATGTGGAACCAAAACTAATGCATGCAAGCCATAGACAATTTGCAGAATCTGCCTATCCTTGATTAGAGCACCCCACCCGGCGACCAGCATAATTCCCCCGGCAAACACCGCTTGGAAGCTGATACCACAAGCAGTTCTCTTACTCAGTCCAACAAGCTCCATTGTCAGAACAAATCCGGTGATATACGCACCAGCAGATCCAAAAATACCCAACAAGAATCGAACCACCAAGAATGCATGATACTCGGGAACAAAGGCAACTCCAACGCCTAAAATCAACTGAAGCAGTGCTGACCAACAAAATATGGTTTTGCGACCAACCTTATCGGCCAATCTTCCAAGCACAACAGCACCTGTGAACACACCCAGCATATACATTGTCTGTGCAATGGAGCCCATCCAACGGTCACCGCACACGAAATTCCATTCAATTGTCCGCGACGACTGGTAGTAGGTTCGGTCGTAGACATATGACGCACATGTCACTGTGTTGTTTTCACTGTCGAACATATGACAAGAATCTAGTTCCCCCGATGGTTTCAAGGGGATAGCGCCCAGAATTTCTGGTGAACTCCATGAGGCGTAGTCTGTGCCATTGTCCACACCTTCGATATAGCATCTGTGGTCGGGTACTGCAGCGACTGTAACCAATGACAGCATATGCAGACCAGCCAACAACGCCGAGAGGATATGCAGGATGAACTGGTAGAATTGGTAGGTTCCAAAGTCACCTGGAAAGGAAGAAATAAGAAAAGAATAAATAACTTGTCTCATACTTTGAAATTTTAAATTTGTAACGTCCCGTAAAATTGTGTCTCAGTGACTTTCAAACAGTCGTTGCTATTGAGAAGTCCGACACAAATATGTTGCATACTTTTCGATGTGCATAATAATTTGAATCTTGACGGTTGAAAAAACTTGGAATATTTTTGAAAATAGAAGGTAGGTATGTAACTCTAGCACTTGTATTAGATTAAACTAGAGGCTTTACAATTTGACGCCGTCAGATACCGTATTTCTCTATAAATTTACGTAAATATTTATGACAGCTGCTTGGTTTTGTTGACTTTCTAGTTACGGATTTAATGCTCAACTTAATTATAAGATATTCCTCCAATGATACTCATATATCACGGAGAAATGAACCGTCAGCAACAAGGTTAGTGTAGGCGGGAGGTAAATAACCATTTTACAGATGTACAGATTTGTTTTTTTACTGTCTACTGATTTTCTTATCTTTAGCAATTTTGCTGCTAATTTTGTATTGTCTTTCGTTCAAGTCATAGATAACCGTAGTCTTCTTCTGATTTATGAGTTTCAAGATAAAACAAAAATTGGATACAATAAGTGAATGGTGGAATGTTTGAATGTTATTCGAACGAATTCTTTTTGTTTTCAAAAGTCAATTTAGTAGTGAGTCTTATGAACGGTTTTGATTTTAGAAAGCCATTTAGGTCATGGCAACACAAAGTAATGGAAACCTTGTGTAGCCTGAATTATGGTAGAAGATAGAGTTAGATTGCTTTCGTAAAAAAAGACGACGATTACAAAGTAAAATTGACTAAACATATCCACGAAGTAATAACAAATGGACTCTCTTAGTTATTATTCGGATGTATTGTGTCCTACGCTAACAATTCAGAGACCATCTTGTCTCAGAAGCAGAAACAATCAGCAGCACAATGCAGGAAAGTGTGAATGACCACTGGAATGTTGTAAAAAATATTTTTGCAACTGAGTCAAGCACCTACTTCGGTAAAAGGCAGAATAACCACTGCACATGACTATCGGAAACCTGGAGACATCGAGGAGCGTAAAGTAATCAAGGCTCGGATTGCAGCGACCGCAGCAGTAGAGAGAACCGCGCTAAAAGCGCAATATTGCGTGCAAAAGAAGGAAGTGCATCGTAGTGTAAGACGGAACAAACGTTAGTACATCGATTCATTTGCCTCAAGGGCTGAAGAAGCAGCAAGCAGGTGTGATAGTAGGACTGTCTATAACATCACCAAGGAGCTCATTGGTGGTCGGAACTTCAAACAACATCCAGTGAAGAGTTTAGATGGTAACCTTCTGATAACCTTTCTGAGATAATTTCGCTACAGTCCTTAACCACTTAGACGATGGTGTTATGATCTCGAACCTTAATGAGTCTTCCGAAGCAACAAATTCCCGAATTCGCACTGAACCTCCCAGTAAAACCGAAATAATAGCAGCAATCAGGTCCCTCGAGAAAAACAAAGCGGTGGGTATTGATGGCATCCCTGCCGAACTATTTCAAGCGGCGCCAAACGCATCGACTTAATGCCTGAAACATAATAGCGCCTCAACCTCGTCTTCGCCTGACGTCTATGAGTTAAACTATAGGAAATCAATGTATCCTATCACAATGTCGCTTCCACCTCGACCTCACGTTTTCCATTCGTAAAGAAAAACGTAATGCTACGTAACGACACTCTAACCCAAGGCAGAAGTTGAGATGAGCTGAAATTTTGCTTCGCTTTGACATCTAACAGCTGTGGAACAAAGGAAAAAATGTAAACAAGCATGCAACGCGCTCTCGAGGTGGATGAGACGTAACGGGAGCAAAACCGAGGTCGAGATGATATTGTGTTTCAGGCATAACTGCTGCACCCGCTCTTACAGAGAGCGTGGGAAAATGAGCGATTTCCCCAGGAGTGGAAAAGAAGGGTGATCGTCAAGCTTCCTAAAAAGGGAAATCTGATGGATTGTGGAATCTAGATAGGTATATGCGTCCTACCGGCCGTAACCAAGATAATAGCTAGGATCATATTAGAACGCATTAACGAACACGTAAGATTCAACTCTCGACATCGAACAGGCATGCTTTCGTTTTGGATCCTCCGTCGACCACGTAAACACCTTACGGATCATAATAGAGCAATGCGTCGAGTATAGATCTCCGCTCCATCTACTCTTTATCGACTTCAAGAAGGCTTTCTACAGTAAGCATTTTGAAGTCCAAAGTGGAGTACGTCAGGAGTGCATACTGTCACCACTATTGTTCTTGGTGGTTATCACCGATATACTCCAGAATCAAGAAGGCTAAAGATGCGTTCGGAATGCTATCCAAAAATTGGAGAAGCAATGTTATCAGGTTAAGACGGTTGTTCCGCTCCAACGTAGAATCGGTGCTGCTTTATGGGTGCAGTACATGAAAGGTGGACACCATTAACACGCGCAAGCTGCAAGTCTTCGTAAACAAATGTTTATGAATCATCTTGAGTATTTTTTGACCTAATCGTATCTCCAACGAACAACTTTATCTGAGAGCAGGCCAAGAACCTATAAATATTACTATGCGAGGGAGAAAGTGGCAGTAGATTGGACACACTCTATGGCGCGACGAAAATACGCCATGCAGTGGAATCCATATACCCAGACAGGCAAAACAGCGGAACACCTTAGGGAAACGTGGCGCAGGACAGTCGAGGGGGAATCAAGCTCTTTTGGAATGAGTTTCAATCTGTTTGGATCTGAGGATTAACAAAAAACAATGTAACGCACTAAGCTGTTTCAGAAAAGTCACCAACTCTGCTGTAACGTAGTGTTGAAATGCAAACTCGATAACGTGAAGTAAGCACACAATTTATAACAAAACTTAAATGTAAGTGAAATAGTATTCATGAAGCCTAGGCGATCACAAGCAGATAACAGATTCAGTTTGGAGAACGAACAAAGAAAGAAATATATACTTAGTTTACCAGGGAGAAAAACCCTCTCCTATTTAATGAATGCATCCTCTTTTTGGGGCTACGTCTCCTTTTTGCACTACTGTGGGTCGTATAGTGATCTGAAATGTTGTAATAATAAACTAAACATTAGTGAATGTTTTCTGATTTTCGATTTTGTAATTTCTACACAATAGACGACTAATAAACCTGGAAAGTGATATTTTGACTTTCTCTAAATTCTACAAACAAGATCAGCGCAAAAATCAATCGGAGAATAACTCTTGCCAATCGCTGCTTTTTTTGGCTTATAAGGCAATTCAAAAGTAAAGCCCTATCTCGAACAACTAAGGAGACTCCATATAAGACCTTGATCATTCCAGTCCTGCTTTACGGCGCTGAAACATGGACTTTATTAAAAGAGGATGAAGATATCCTTGGTCGCTTCGAGAGAAAAATTCTTCGTAAGATTTTCGGTCCCGTGTGCGTTGACGGGTTTTGGAGGAGAAGATTCAATCACGAACTATACGAACTGTACAGCGACATCGACCTAGTCAAAAAACTGCGTATTTGACGTCTGAGATGGCTAGGATATGTAGAGCGAATGGACACCAACGCTCCGGCCCGCAGATTCTTCGAATTTAACCCCGAAGGACGACGCAGTAGAGGAAATCATCGCCGTAGGTTGCGCGCACAAGTTCAAGGGGACCTCGACCAACTTTGAGTACGCAACTGGAGGCAATTAGCTAAAGACCAAGCTAAATGGAGAGGCTTGTTGGTTGAGGCCTAGGTTCACCCCGAACTGTAGCGCCACCTAAGTAAGTAAGTACGTAAGTTTTTTCGATGCACAGCTTTGCTCGAAGTCATCCAACGGCCGATTTGGTCCTTTTGACTACATATCACCAGTTTCTAGGCTCTGAAATCGAATTGATTGTACTGCTTTAGAAAACATGAATCCATGAAGCTTTAGAATCTATTAAAACATTATACAAACATCAATGGAATATGAATAATTTTCTGACTGTTTATGCATTCTGTTGACGCATCTTTTAATACGTTTCTGATTAAGAATTCTATGCTGAATCTATATTTGTTTCTAAATTCTACCACCAGCCATTGGTAGCTAGTGCAGTCTGTTTTTTTTAAAAAATGTTATATTAATACTAAACTTTAAGAATTTGTTTACTTCTACGTATTGCAACCATTTAAGTATCGGAGCAATCCAAAAATCTAAATTCAACGCACGTTTCAATTAATAATAAAAGCTTATGTTGTGGGAGTCGATCTAATCTAACCTGTGGATTACTTGAGAAAATGTTCACTTTGTTTGAAGTGTTAATAATAAAGTGTGAAATGCAATTTTATTAAGAAGAATCTGCGCTCCGTTTAGCTGATCAAACTGATTAAACTTCAGCGCTCATCAGAATTTACCACAATATATTGAAGAAAAAATATTCTTCAACGACAAAAGCCCGAAAACCAAATCTTAGCTTTATTAGCTCTGTCTGATGAGAGAGCAAAATAAGATCGTAAGTAAGTTCAAATTAAAATTTCTTATTTTTTGACAAACCTGAGTACGAGTACTTTCAAAATACTCAACAGACAGGAAGCCAAATATTAGAGTATGTTCAGAGTGTTTTAGTTTTGATTTATTACACAAAGATTCACACATAAGAAAAATAAATTCAACATCAGTAATGTAGCGACAATTTCTTTTCAACATCCTTTGATGCGTAAATATCTGAATCAGATCGCTGTTTTATTCACTTTTAAGTTATGTCAAAATCTTGATTTAAGGCCCAACTATAATAGTCGAAAGCTAATGTCATAATTATTCAATAAATTTCCTTTCAAACTGTCAATTGCTCAACTGGCCCATAATAGTCGAAAGCAACTGGAAGCAACTATCAAATCGGTTTGTCTGTCATTTAAGCTACTGTGTTGCTTTGTAGTACTTTACTACATATTTGGATGATTTTTGAATATCGTACTACATACTACAACCTTACTCTAGAATACTACATTTTGTTACAATTTGAAATGCATAGTCAAATCAATATAAATAGCATAAATAATGTAAAAAGAAACGCTTTATGGTAAATTGGGGCACATTCGGCACAAAAAATGCAAGCTTGGTATTACCGAAATTGGTCAACATATTTAGAAACTTTAAATGCTGTATGAAACGTTTTTATTTTATCTTTGAAATAAGTTACACATTTTTTCCGTAGCACTTATAAAACCCTTTGTTTTTTTTTTTTTTTTTTTGATTATAAAGAAAGTCATTTCGCCGAATGCGCCCCGTTACGGGTTAACTAACCAAACTATGGATTCTCTGGTTAAAATTTTTGTGAACAAACACAATCGATGGTTATCAGCTGGAATAACCACTGGTTAAAGTTAACCGAAAGTGAACAGACCGGCCCTTAGAGTAATTCAATACAATTGCGATCAGTCTAAAATCTATTAACAATCTGACCGATGACGATCGACGCCAGACTTACATTCAATAAGGCGTAACGCCAGAGCTGACATAATCGCCACACGGAGTTTATTTGGCGTGCCTTACGCCGGAGAGGTATCCCCGATAAACTAATTGCTATTATCAAAGCTACATATGAAGGCTCCAAATGTCACGTTCTGCACAGAGGAAGGTTGTCTGAGGAATTTGAGATCCAAAGTGGGGTAAGACAAGGCTGTATCCTTTCACCAATATTATTCCTATTGGTGATTAGCGATGTGCTTCATGCAGCTTTGTCGACGGGAAACGGAGTGTAAACACACGCATCCTACATGCTCGATGGTGCATGAAGAGGCACCGCTAGAATTTGTTACAACTCCTGATTATTGTCTTCTGGCAGTTGAACGAAGAGGTTGACGAATAAATTTGTGTTCAAGAATTGTGCGTTTTATTTTACAATTTGAGTTTGAGATTACAGATTTGAGTTTTAGTTTACAGGAGGAATTCGATGGACTCTTACATCTCAACTGAAACATCTTGACTGCGCTGACGATGTATGCTTACTTACTTACTTACTTACTTGGTGGCGCTACAGTTCGGGGTGAACCTGGGCCTCAACCAACAAGCCTGTGCATTTAGCTCGGTCTTTAGCTAATTGCCTCCAGTTGCGCACTCCAAGTTGGTCGAGGTCCCCTTGAACTTGTGCGCGCCACCTACGGCGATGATTCCTTCTACTGCGTCGTCCCTCGGGGTTAGATTCGAAGACTCTGCGGGCCGGAGCGTTGGTGTCCATTCGCTCTACATGTCCTAGCCATCTCAGAGGTCCAATACGCAGTTCTTTAATAAGGCGATGTCGCCTGACAGCGATGTATGCTTATTCTCCCTTAGAAATATGGACCTCCACCAAATGACAGCAGATGTGGAGAGGGAGGCAGGCGTCGTCGGGCTGAAAATGAATACTGCAAAAACTAAAATTATCAGCCTTGGAACAAACTCATCGGCTCAAATATGCATTGCTGGACAACCGGTAGAGAGAGTAGAGGATTTCCAGTATCTTGGGAGTATTGTCTCGACCGATGGTGGAACCGAACTGGATATAGCCAACAGGATCGCCAAAGCAAAGTCCGCGTTCGGGATGTTGTACAAAATATGGCGAAGCAATGCAATCAGTTTGAACACCAAGATAAGACTGTTCCGCTGTAACGTTGAATCCGTGCTGTTATATGGATGCAGCACGTGGAGAGTGACCACTACTATCCCTAGGAAGCTACAAACGTTTTTTAATAGGTGCCTGCGCAATATCTTAAGGATTTTCTGGCCCAATCCCATCTCTAATGAACCTCTACGATAGAACGGGTCAGGAACCAATAGGCACAACCATCCAGCGACGGAAGTGGCAGGGGATTGGTCACACGTTCCGTAAGGGAGACAGTTCCATAGCGAACCATGCTATGCAATGGAACCCTCTAACTCAGGATGGCAGAAGACCTGGCGGTCCAAGGAAACATGGCGCAGAACAGTCGAGAAGGAAGCACGGCAGTTGGGGAAAAGTTGGGAAGAACTCAGACACATTGCCAGAAACCGTACACGATAGCGCGTAGGCGTAGTAGAGGCCCTAGGACCCACAAGGGGATACAGGACATAAGTAAAGTAAAGTAAGTAAGCAGTTTGTTTGTCGTGTGGAATACTATTACAACCCTTTCACAGTAAAAACAATTATGAAAATGGATTCCTGCTACATCTGAAGAATAAAACGACAATCGTCGAAAAGCGACAAACGCCAACGACAATCAGGGTGATTATTTCGACGCTTTATCAAAAATGTATGTACATATTTAAAACGTTCGTTTTCAGTCTTTGGTCTGACTCAATGTATTTGACACTCAACATTTTAATGTCAACATTCTGATAGCCTTCATTGATAACTTCTTAATTGTACACTTGAAATCAATGCCATATTTGACATTTTCAAGTTAAGAACGTTTGCCCAATTGTGCGATAAAAGCGACTAATAAGTGGCAAATCTGTAAAACCACTTCAGTTCAGTGCCAAATCTATAATATTTTATTTAACATGCGCTCCAGTTCTTTCATAAAAAAAAAAAAAAAAAAAAACAATAACAACAACAACAACAACGATCCTACAATTGTTTTGTAAAGCTACTTAGAGTAATTCAATACAATTGCGATCAATTTAAAATCTATTAACAATGCGACCGATGACGATCGACGCCAGACTTACATTCAATAAGGCGTAACGCCAGTGCTGACATAATCGCCACTTGTAAGATGAGAAAATGTTTTCTGCTCGAAAGAATCTGTGGTTAGCTACCGCTGAAAGGCTATGTGGTTTAATTACATTTTTTTAAATAAATTCTTGTTGTGCGATTGAAAGTTTTTCTTTAGTTAATCAGCTGTGAACTTTGGCGTCTTTTATGTACATCTTCACTGTTGAAACATAATAAACAATGAGTCATCGGCAATATGTAATCGTCACTGATAGGCAAATCAACTTTTTTTTCCAATGGTAGGCTTGTAATTCATTTTTATCGAAATCTACTTTTTCCGAAGATTACTTAAGTGAATTAAGATTGATTGCGATATTGTTCTGCATGTGTGGTTACTAAGCACTGATTTGTGGAGGAATGGCCACTTTAAGGTAATTTAGACAAGAGTGTGGGAATAAAAGTCACAAGTAGCTGATACTTATCAACTTCTGTAATAGATTAAGAGTCACAGTGCTTGTGGACTTTATCAGTTGGTCTAGTTAGTACGTATTATTGTAGATTTTTATCGCCCCAATATATTGCGGATGAAGTCATACCAAAAGACCAGTGGACTTTAATAGTTTACGATTTAGAACAAAGTCCACAGATAATAGATAAAAGCCTATACTAAAGAAGAGCATTTCTTTCTAACAACTTTTTTACATAGAATAATCTAGTCATGATGGTTTATTGCATTTTCTTGATTTTAGAATTTTTATCTTTATTCGTAGGTACCTTCTTCTCTTCCTATTTCTGCGAGGTTATGATCGGAAAACAAGGGATCATAACCCCCTCCCACTTCACTGAATTTCTACTGATCCGCCTGTGGGTTCGCTTATTTAACCTCGGAAAATATCGGCAGCATTGGCATACTATATATGGATTGTTCCATACAATCTCCGCACAAAAAAATGACGCCAACATAAATAGACCTCTTGGTTCGGAGCGGAAAAATGTGGAAACAAATTGCCAACCATCTTGAATTTCTGCATAAAATGGTAAAATGGATAAAATGCTTTTGGGTTTGTGTGGATCTGCTAAGTACTCGTAAAACGGTTGAAATTCAAATTGTTAAGGCATAGCTTGCAACAGATGTCACCTGCAAAATGTGCTAGTTCAAATAATTACTGATAGATGGAACCAACAAAATTTAAATAAAAAATCGTTATATATGGTATGCATTTGACTGCCCCATAAGTTGCACAATATTCGTATATTTAATACAAATCAATTTTTTGTGTAATATATCAATGAAAACACTGTCTTTGTTCATCCAACTGCATCCAACGAAATTTCAAACAAGTGTGTTTCTATTTTTTCCGCTCCGAACCAAGAGAGCCAGTGGTAATGTTGGAACCAACGCGAAGTTGGCTACTAGCAGTCCATATAGTGTATGTCAATGATCGGCAGGCCTCCCGATTTTGTATCACTTGGTTACTGAGGCCAATCAAATGCAGGTGGCGTTGTATTTGTGTGATCCAGGCGTTTATAGGCCTGCCTATCCTGCTTCGCGATGTCTTTGGAACGTTCATTGATATTGCCTTTTTAACAGGGTTCAAATGATCTTTTCTTTGAACGTAGCAATGCTAAGTGAGCCGATCGCGCTCTATTTTTCGTAAGATGGTTTCACTGGCGGATCTTCGAACTACTTAGTCGATCCTTATTCATACCTATTCTCACTTTATCTACAGAGGTGAAGAGCAGTATTTTTACAGTGCCGAATTGTTTTGCAGTATACGAGAACTTTTAAAGGGCTTTACTGTTGATTGCCTTTACGTTGATACTGCAGGCTCAGATATATTTTTCTATATGAGATTTGGCAGACATACATATATGGTATTTATGATAAGTGTATCAAAATTTGACACTATGTTCAGTCCGTGTTATGAGTGAGCTCCAACTGCCTTATTATCTCTCTATCTCCGCATTGGGCTTGTTAAATGAATTTTTACAAAAAAAAATTGTAGAACTTGTTAATTAAATCATTGTTGAGAAGCCGTAGCCTTTGTTGTATGCTCTACTTGTTCTTCATCCAGGAAAAGGAAGGCTTTCTTAAGCCGGAGTCTAAAGGGATAGAATACTCAGATTATATTGATGAGATGGGTCTTGTTGTTGGTCACGAGTGCATTTTACCAAAGACGAGCTAAGTATGACATCAGAATAGAATCCTAACTGTTGGTATAGAGACTCTTCTAACTTTAACTCTTTCAAATATCTTTTGTAAATGGCTAAACTTACAATGCAATAAAAAAAAACATGAAAACGCAGTACAACGCAGCCCAAGAAGAAGGGCATTAGGTGAAATTACGAAAATCATTTTTCTCTTCCCAAAGA
Organism: Brachypalpus laphriformis; assembly: GCA_945910035.1. NCBI lineage: Eukaryota > Metazoa > Arthropoda > Insecta > Diptera > Syrphidae > Brachypalpus > Brachypalpus laphriformis. The sequence goes on along the minus strand of OX246754.1, from coordinate 13,232,488 downwards.
CACCCCTGAGCACACCTGCAGAAGTTGCTTGGGGTGCAATAAGCATGCCTCGGAAACTTACAAGACAAAGGCATATGATATTGCCGATTACCACAGATAAGTTTCTTGATGCCGAATTTTAAACAGGAGTTCGGTACACCGAACCATTCTCTCTAACTCGCAATAAAGGAAAGACACAAGTTATAACTCAAGATAGCCATAAATAGCAGTAAGAAGCGAAAGTGGGAAGAACTCCGCCGAAATGTCATTACCGACTCCTGGAGACTAGGGTTCAGAATAGTAATGCGCAAGTTGGGGGCGCCGGAAGAGATGGATGTCATCGTAAATGCTCTGTTTCTGGCGCACCGAGTCAGGGATTGAGAAGAAATCCAAGCTCTATAAGAAGAGATTCCACTGTTCAGCGAAGAAAAGTTGGCCGCGGCCGTAAGTGCTATGCAAAATAGCAAAGCCACTGTGCCTGATGGCGTACCAGCTGAAATATTGAAGAAAATTGCTCTGTTACACCATCACCATCATTGCGCGGATACACCATCAGCGTATAGAGCGTTATGTTTGCTGGACATGGCAGGAAAGCTCCTAAAGAGATTGCTGAAGCTGCGACTCTCTACAGCCATTCAAAGAGCAGGCAACCTATCAGCGAGGCAGCATGGTTTCAGAAGGAACCATTCTACAATTGGAGCAGTAGAGAAAGTGGATTCAGTTGGGCCAACGGGGAAACCATTATTCGAAAGGATCGTCGTGTTAGTAACATTGGATGTGAAAAACGCTTTTAACTCCGGCAGATGGTGTGACATGTTGGACACCCTATAAGACACCTTAAGGATACCGCAGTATCTCTTATGGATGGTGAAAGATTACCTTAGAAATCAAGAGCTAATGTAAAACACAACGGAGGGACCACATAGGAAGATAATCACCGCTGGAGCAGCGCAGGGCTGAATTTTGGGTCCCGACCTATGCAACCTCTCCTACGACGGAATTCTACACATGGAGATGCTGGAAGACACCTTCTTTGTCGGTTACGCAGATGATACTGCTGCAGTTATCACTGCACGGGACACCGAGGATGCCCAAGGAATGTTGAGCCAAGTTATAAGGGGGGTGCATCTCTGGATTGAAAACCACGGATTAAACCTAGCGAGTGAAAGGACGGAGATACTATTGCTGACAAAGAGACAGATCCCCACAAATGTTGAGTTTCAAGTGAGATCAGAAGTTGTATAATACTACCAAAAGAAACAGTGAATAACTTTAGACACCAAACTCTCTTTCTGGCAGCAGATTAAGTCCGCGTCGGACAGGGCGGCAAAGATCACCACAGGACTGAGCAGACTTGTGGCGAACGTAGGAGGCCAAAAAATGAGCAAACGTAAACTTCTGATGTCGACGACGCACTCAATACTCTTGTATGGGTTTCTACTTAACTTTTGTTTTACCTCGCTTTAGGGTGTTTGCGCTTGTGCAATAAGCTTGTGCAATACAAAATACAGAAATCGAATATCATAGAGAAGAGGAGCTCTCCGAGTATCTAGTTCTTACCGCACAGAGTCTGAACCAGCCTTATAGTTGCAGGAGTGAAGCCCATTGATCTCCTAGCAGCAGCAAGGAAGTACGTCCACAAGAAGAAGTTGGAAGCAGGAGCGGAAACAGCAGCTACACAAGCGAAGCAACCCACGAAGCAGAAGTGAAACGAGGGGAAGGTGGACCTATCGACTGATCGGAGACGTTGCTGCATAAATGGAGCGGGAGCACGGTGAAGTGAATTATTATATCACCCAGTATCTTACCGGACATGGTTACTTCAACCGGTAGCTTGGCAAGATGGGGAAAGTAGGGAGCACAGCCTGCCAATACGGAGACTCTTTGGAAGACGATGCGTATTACACCTTTTTCACCTGTAACAGGTGGGCTGCAAAAAGGAATAGCATGGAGTCGGAGACAGGCAATTTTTCCCCAGAAAATGCCGTAACAAGACGAATGGATGGATCGACATTTGGAATAAGATATCTTTATTTATTGAGATACTACTCAGATCGAGAAAGAGAGAGGAGGAAGTAAGTTTATCAATTTGATGAAAGCCTTACCGGCAAGATATTGTAAGCCCGTAACAGGAAAAGAATATAAAAAATCCGGTCCCCAGAGGGGAAAAACGACACCACTATAAAGTAATGATAAAGCGGTCCGGAGTGCATGGTGTCAGGTTGAAAAGGAGTTAAAGGTAGATTTTTAGTGAGTAGGAGTCTCACACTACTTGAAACAAAGCGGGACTATTTCTCGTGCGCATTTGCGTTTTTCCACTACCCCTTAGGCAAAAACAAGAAGTGTCCAAAGATCAAAAACATCATATCAATCACCGTCATACCACCACTTTGCTTGCCCGACACAATGCGTAAAATAATTGAATGGGTTATATGAAATCTGTTAGTTACACCTATCAACGAAGAAAGTGTCTTGGAATAGATTCCAATGGTAGCAAAATGGTGTTGTGAAGCTCCCGAGAAGAAAGAAAACATGTGGTAGTCATACAATTCATAGATGCAGCACATCAGGCGTGCAAGGAAGTTGCAAGGCCTACAAAAAACAACCAGTCGGACTTGACCTGATTGAACACAAAACGCAAAAATATAAAAGTATCGTATGATTGAGTGGCCACGATGGTAGAGCCTCTTTTTAAAAAGATGATAGACCAATTGACTAATTAAAAACGTAAAACATACGCTTGCTATGGGTTGTATAAATGCTCACATTTCCTTCAGCTAAACCAGCTTGATGTTAATTTGTTGCATGACTCAATCATATACGGTTAATCTGGTTGAATGAACTTAGCGCTCTATACGCATATCTTTGCATGATATATATTTTGTTCGTTGAAAATTTGTTAATCAATTTGAACCATGACCAGTGTCAGTCATGATTTTAAGCACGCGACAGCAATTTCTCTTAATTACATTCATAATTCTTCACTTCTTCTTCTCTTAAGCTGCAAACAGAGCAACCGGTTCAAGACTGCTTTCGACTTCAAAGTCAACAACTTGTACCGATCATGCAGTGTCATTAAAATGTACAACATCTACGGGCACAAACTTTCCGTCTTCATTTTCCGTGATTTCGAATTTGCAATGAACTTTCAAATCAGCACCCAAGTCCGTTCAGCCATCAATAATAATTTATCGACCCAAATTCTCAATAAAAAATAAATTACAACCATTTACGTATAGCTGGTGTGAGGGCAAAACAAAAGAAGCTGAAATCAATTGTTTTGCTACGAGTACAACCAACCGCCGCCACTGTCTCCCGCCTCTCACTTAATTTACAAGCCCACCTCATGTGCCTTTGATTTTATATTGCCTTAACTGGAAATAAATACTCGAGATCTAGTATTAAAAACAATTGTTATTACAAAACAATGTCGATGCGGTGGCGCCCCCTGCCTTCAGTGTTTCCTCCTCTGATATGGTATCCAACATTCTAATTCTGAAATTACTTTGCGTACGCGAAACCACATGATCACCGACCACACTCCGAGCCGCATTCTGCTTAAATAGGTGAGACCAATATTTTTAAATTGATTCGCATGGCAGGGCACAAGCGTTTTCTTCTTCTTCTTTTTTTTTTGCTTTTGGATTCAAGTTTGCCCCAGCTAGCGCCTGATTAAAACCAATTCCAGCGCCGCTTTTCCCTGAGGGGCTGGTGTTCGTAGTCTTCGTCTCAATTTACTCAATCAGCGACGATTGATAGTTGATCATTTCTGATGTTTAGGGAGGTGTGTCACATCACATATGAATGACGGGTCTTGTAAGACCGTCAACGACGACGACGACGATCGTGGAAGGTGCAATGGATGCCATGATCGTCGATCACTCAATGCGAATGGGGAAATTTGTAATTTAAACGCTAATACTCGTAAGTCTTATAATTCTCCATTATTCCTATTATTTGGTTTTGTTTTAACTCAACCAGGTCAGGGATATTGTTACGAATTCATTGAACCCAAGTTGGCTGGGTTTATGTTGCATGACGTTGCGGTATGATGGCTCATACGTCAAAAAGAGAAATCAGATATTGTACAAAAACGAGTTTATTTATCAAATTAGTGTTTTTTTTTGCCAAAATATTGCTTTTGTCTTTCATCCATCTATAGTTATTTTTAGAAAAGTGTATGATCCGGTTGTCACTTTTTTAAGAAAAAATCTTTTAGTATTGACGCACAGCAAAACAGGTGTCAGGTGTCGAAACCACAATTCCCATAGACCAATTTTGTTAACAAATTATAAAATAAGTACAGGATGCCTATTGTCTTACATAATCATTGCACAAATGCACCTTTCTCATAAAAAACATAATTAAAAAAAAATATGTGTGTGAAGTTTGAAAATATGGCAGCTATTTGTTGTTGATGACGGATATATTAAATTTGATGAGAATCGTCATCACATAAATAGACGCCTGAGTATATTTTTTTTTAGTTATTTTCGTTGATATTAAAAACGGAAGTATCTATGTTGACAGTTTAGTTTTGGATAATATTTATTAATGGTGACGTAATTTGAGAGAAATCACTCGTGAAAATGGCACAATGCCCAACATCGACGCATATCTGCCACGCAAATTCTTTTATTATTGGATTATGAAACGGTTTGTTTTTCTCTTTAGGTTTTCTAATTTTAATAATGTCCAAAATTTTCCTAGACTTTCGAACTTCAAGGCCGTCCAAAAGTTCGTCACGTGTTGATCTTTTGTTGCAGCAACTTGTTTTTTTCTGAAAGTTTCTTGTAGTTTTTATATAAAATTTGGACGAGTGTATCCTAAAAATACGGCTAAGATGTCGACATCTATAACAGCTGTCAAAATAAGTAACTTACTCCGTATTAAACTAATGACAGAGCATTTGAAAGAGTTTGGCATTAGGCTCTTTTGTCAAAAATGCGTGCGTATAACATCGATGAGTCTCTTCTTCAATGGATTAGAAATTGCCTTTCGGGTCGTTCAATACAAGTTGTCTTGGGCGGCTTCAAGTCTGCAATTTACCATATAAATGCTGATGTTCCCCAGTGCTCCGTTTTGTCTCCGACTCCCTTTCTCATTTTTTATAAATGACATCTTATCTGCAACTTCTAATCCAATCCACTACTTCGCTGATGACAGTACCTGTCCATGCTCTTCGGCCGTAGAAGACGAACATCAACGTATGTTATACACATTAAATTCCGACCTGGACAGTATAACCAAATGGGGTTCGATCAACTGAGGGGAATTTAATGCATCCAAATTACAATCCAATTATCTGTCTCTCAAGCGAAACCAAAACCCCGAACCATTATCCATGAATGGTGCTTGCATCGCTGAAACCGAAAAACTTTCCATTCCCGGTATGTGCATTAATAACCATCTTCGATGGAACGATCACATATTCGAAGTCACCAAAAATGCTGCTAAATGTCGACGATTCCTTAAGCGGTGCAAAAAATATTGTACCCCCGTCTGATCTAGTCTCAATCTATAAGAAATTCATCCGCCCAAAGCTGGAATATAACACCCGCATCTGGTTTGGTGCATCTAAGACCGTTCTGCTCATTCTAGATAGGGTACAGAATCGCGAGATAAAACTTATAAGTAGGTGATACAGGCAGTGTGAACTCCACAGTCTCGTAGCTTTCCCAATTTTATCGCTTTTTTATAAAAAAAAATGCTCCAGCGAAATAGCCATTTGCATTCCTCGCCTTATAAGTTCCACCCGCAATACGCATCATGATTCGAATGCACATCAGTTCACCCTCAGTCCCAACTTCGGACGTTCTATCAAATACAGGGATTCGTTCATAAGCCAAACAAGACGTTTGTGGAATGATCTACCAAGCTCTGTATTTCCTCATCATACAACCCTCGAACATCTTATCTGTTCCTCTCCCCCATTTTCCCTTCCGTGCCCTGAGCATAAGTACAAGAATAAGGGTATTAATAATCCCTTCAGCGCGTGCAAATTATAAAAAAAAGCGTCTTTATTGCAGTTAGTATGGTGGGTTAAATGATGATCTTATGTCATGTTAAATGTATATGGAAGTATTTTCCATTTTCGCTTAATAAATGTCAAGGGCCTACGAGCTCAAGTCTCATACTCCGCTCTACATATGAAGGGTCAAAATGGCACGTTCTGTACAGAGGGAGGTTGTCTACGGAATTTGAGATCCAGTGGGGTAAGACAAGGTTGTATTCTTTCACCAATACTATTCCTATTGGTGATTAGCGATGTGCTTCATGTAGGTTTGTTGCCGAAAAACGGAGGAATTCAATGGACTCTAACATCCCAACAGAAACATCTTGACTACGCTGACGATGTATGCTTACTCTCTCACAGAATTATGGGCCTCCACTAAATGACAGCAGATGTGAAGAGCGAGGCTGGCGTCATCAGGTTGAAAATTAATACGGCAAAAACTAAAATTATCAGCCTTAGAATAAAGCCATCGGCACAAATATGCATTACTGAATAACCGGTAGAGAGAGTAGAGGATTTTCAGTATCTTGGGAGTATTGTCTCGACCGATGGTTGAACTGGATATGGCCAACAAGATCCCCAAAGCAAAGTCCGCGTTCGGCATGTTGTCTAAAATTTGGTGAAGCAATGCAATCAGTTTGAACACCAAACTAAGACTGTTCCTCTCCAAGGTTGAATCAGTGCTGTTATATGGAAGCAGCACGTGGTGAGTGACCATTACTGTCACCAGAATGCTGCAAACGTTCGTTAATAGATGCCTGCGCAATATATAAAGATTTTCTGCCCCAACCGTAACTCTAAGGAACACCTCTACCAGAGAACGGGTCAGGAACCAATAGGCACAACCATCCAATGACGGAAGTAGCAGTGGATATGTTCCGAAAGAGTGACAGTTACATAGCGAACCATACTATGCATTGAAACCTTTTAACCCAGGACGGTAGAATGCCTGGCGGTCAGAGGAGAACATGGCACAGAACAGTCGAGAAGGAGGCACGGTAGTTGGGGAAAAGTTGGGGAAAGCTAAGACACACTGCCACAAACCGTACAGGATGGCGCGTAGGCGTAGTAGAGGCCCTTTGACCCACAAGAGGATACATGGCATAACAACATACTCCGCTCTAAAAACAATTTGTTTGACATTCGCAAAAGGCTGAGAAAGCACTTTTGATGTTTTCTGGGATTCAAACATCCATCTTAGTGCATTCATCTATTTGTGGATCTACCGAGGGGTCGCCTACATGACGGCACGGCAATCATGTAACGTCTTGGAAGCCGGTCTGGGGGCATACGTACTACATGACCAAACCATCGAAGCACACATCATTCGGAGAAGTAACTGCTCAACATTGAGCGCCTCACGTACTCTGGTGTTGCACACTCGATCCCTACCAGTTATTCCAGCAACACCGCAAAGGAACCTCATTACGGCATATGAGAGTTGGAACATACACCGAGTTAAAAACCGATAGTTTAGCTTGAACACTAGGTTCGGCCTACCTTATAACAGATTGACCAAGCTCTCTCAAAATTGATCCAGTCTGCCCAATTCTACAGGATAACTCGGCATTGCTCTTTCCATCACTCGTTAATGAGACCCCGAGGTACTTAAACTTATCCACCTGCTTCAGTGAGACTCCACTAACATGCAGAGTGCACTGAATATGCGTTCTGGAAATGACTATTACTTTCGATTTGTTCACGTTAACCTACATTCCATCATCATCACGAACGGCTACAAAGCTTTCAGGAGGACCCAAGGATAACCAAATCATCCGCAAAGAGCAGATGACTAATCCTTAAGTCTCCCACTTTGGAAAATTCTTCGCCACGGCTGCGCTGTAACATCCAGTCCATACGGATATACAGGGTGGGCCAACTACAAGTTTCTTTTTCAAAATACAATAAAATGAACAAAATGAAATTTTTTCCACGTATTATGGCTTTATTAGTAAGAGCAAATATTCCCATTAATTATGGAATACAACGTCGTTCAAATAGCTGCCTCGGCTGGCCTCGCAGTAGCGCATTCTATCACTCCAATTTTCCAAGACCTTGTTGATGGTTTCGGGCTGTAGCTCACGGATTGCTTGGATGATATTAGCCTTAAGTGCTTGAATCGTTTCCGGATTTCTGGCATAACATCGGTCCTTCAGGGTTCCCCACAAAAAAAGTCCAAAGGGGTCAAATCGCAGCTCCGAGGCGGCCAATTGACATCGCCAAGACGGCTGATAACACGATTTGGGAATTTGGTGCGCAAAAGACCGATTATGGCATGGGCTGCGTAGCATGGCGCGCCATCCTTCATGAACCAGAGGTCGTCCAAATCCATGTCTTCAATTTCAGTAAAAAAAAAAGTCCTTAACATGGCTCTGTAACGCCCACCGTTGACCGAAACGTTGTTCCCAGCCTCATTTTCGATGAAAAATGGTCCAATGATGCTACCACTCCACAATCCGCACCAAACTGTCACTCTCTGTGGATGCATTGGCTTCTCGACAATAACGTGCGGGTTTTCCGAGCCCCAGATGCGGCAATTTTGTTTGTTAACGTAGCCGACGAGATGAAAATGTGCCTCGTCAGAAAAGATGATTTTTCGCCCAAAATCGTTGTCCAATTGGGATCTAAGGCCCAAACTGCGAAGCGATAACGAAGCGGATGGTCGTGCGCTTTCAATTGCTGAATCAATTGGACCTTGTAAGCGAATAATCCCAGATCTTTGTGCTCAATTCTCCTCAGGCTAGTGCGTGAAATGTTAAGCTGTTGAGATCGATGACAAGTTGATGTTCGTGAATTGAGTCTCACACTCGGCTACAGCAGCCACATTCTCGTTTGTGCGCACCGTACGACGACGGGGACCATGAGTGTTGTCCACTAGCATACCAGTCTCACGAACTTTTTGCACAAACTTGCGTACAGCAGGCGCAGTGGGTGCTTTATTTCGGCCAAAACTTCTTTTCAAAAAACGCACCGTTTGGGCTACACAGCACTCACTTTGGAAATAAGTTTTCAATATTTCCCAATGTTGTTCAAGCGTAAAGCGACTCATTTCGTTCCGCGGAAGTATGATACTGACTTTCTGTCAAGATTTCGAGCGGAAACAGCTGTCAGTGTCAAAATAACCTATGATTTAAAAATAAATCACTAGATGGCCCACCCGTTATACAATGAAGAGAAGAGGTGACAAAGCTTTTATTCAAGAATTTCTTTTATGCGTAGAAATTGTGCATTTGGTGAAGTGTTGCTTTAAATCTTTCAAGCGAGGAGCTTGTCGCAGCTTCTTTTGAGACTTTATTGACTATATTAATGTTAATTTTTTTGATTGCTATCTAATAATTTAGAAAGGTGTACCGCCAAGTTATGTGCATACACTCAATCTCTGTCCATCTTCTTGTGACTAACTTTTTCTATATGTACGAGTATTTATGTCATTTAAATATTTGCATAAGTAAATCAGCTGTTCTAAGTTCTGGGCAAATATATTTACTAAAGTTATTTGACGGATGATTTCAATAAATTAATTAACAAGTTTTATTTGAGAGAGTAAACTACGTTTCGGTTAATATTTTTATTACACATTAAATTCTGCGAGTATTTGTGATAAAATCCCATTCAAGGGGTTTAGAATAGATACCTACAAACATGTACTAGCTGCTATACAAGTAAATGACGCATATTCACATGATACTTGAATAAATGTATAAGCTGTAGTGGTGAATTAAGACGCTCTTTGTGTCCTCAGTAACAATAACAGATAAAATTGCTAATGCTTCCTAATTAATAGCATGCATTGAGAGACGGTATTTTATAGACACAAGTTATATAAATTCTTTTTATTGTAAATTGAATTGCCAGTAAGGCAGACGACATATATGTATGTCATAAGTTGAATCATTCCAGAAATTAAGAATTCAAATTTTACTGCAAATTTATATTGTTATGAATAAAATATTTATATACCTATCTATATGATGTATGTAAATGCATTTTAGATGCATTTATTAGACATAAAACGTCGTGCTGTGTAATTCTTACAACTATTAGTCTTAAGCCTCGTATAGACTATAGAGAAAAAGTGGTAGAGTTAGAGAAGAATCTCGCTAGAGAAGTGTAAACACCATGTAGAGGGAGAGTGTAGAGCACTGCAGCCACTTTACGCGAGAGTTTTTAGGTAAGATTTTTCTGTAGTGTAAACGCTTTTCGGTAGAGCGCTCTGCGTCTCTACATCGTCTCTACAGTCTATTTAACATGCTAAATAGAGCGTAGAGCTCTACATCAGTTTTTGCTGCTATGTGTGAACTGTGCTGATGGAATGGCGTGACATAATGTCCATGACCCCTATGTCTATGTCACCCACCTACTCATGGAATTTTAGTTTTGTTGTTCGTCCTTCGAAAAGTTTTAATTTAATTTAATTTAGTTTGTTTTGCTCGATTTGACTGATTTCGAAAATGCCGAAAATGCCCTTTTTTCGGATCCAGTTGGGGACCCAACAATTGTGTTCTTTTTTTCGTCATTTTTTTGTAAGCAATAGCAGCCGCCACTTTGTTTTATCGAACACTCATTTTTATTTTATTCAATTTGGCATGAATCTCGAAAAGCAGAGCCCTGCAATTGGTTTTCGTCTTTTCCGAACAAACCAATTTTTCCCACAATTATACATTTATCTATCTGTGCAGTACTGCAGTGAGCAAATATCCTTTAAATCCTGTTAGGGTCGATAGTAGACATTATTACATCTCAAAACAGGTAAAGGATTTTAAGAAAAAAAGAAACATTTTTTCGGAAAACTAGGTTTGTTTTACAACTATAGAAGCAGGTTGTGAATTCTTCTGGCGGCAGTAAGTTTTATAACTTCAATATTTAACATAAAGTTAACCGATAAGCAGTGCAAAAAAAAAACCTGAAATGCGAAGAAATAAGGAAAAAAGTGAAGCTGAACGTTTTGGCATTATAAGATTGCATAAAGAAGGGTATACAGTGCATGCTATTGCAGAGAAGCTCATAATATCAAAGTCGACAGTGCACGATACCATACGTCCCTGTAAAGAATCATCGACTCTTAAGACCCGCAAGGGAAGCAGAAGGCCCAAATTAACATCAAAATAGGAGGACCAGACTAGAAAATTAACAAGTAAGAGAGATCGGCAGCTTGCAGCTCTAGAAATATGTGCAGAGTTTAACCATTCGTACTCAACGCAGATATCAGTAACAACGAAAAAAAGGCATTTAGCTACCACAGGCCTTCACGGTCGAGTAGCAGTACGAAAACCCTTGGCTACGACGTCAAAACAAAGTCAAGCGGCTAGATTGGGAAGGAGAGCACCAGGATTAGACATTAACCGTCTGGTGGAAATGCTTATGGACGGACGAGTCAAAATTTGACTGAAAAAGGAGAGTCTACGTTCGGCGGTCTGCTGAAGAGAAGATGCTCCCTAGCTGTGTGGTCCCAACAATCAAGCACGGCGGTGGTGCAATAATGGTCTTGGGATATTTTTTTTCCGCCGGTATTGGAGACCTCATCCGTATTGATGGAATTATGAATAAGGACAAGTGCAGACAAATATTAGAAGAACATACCTTACCATTAGATTTCTTGATTAAAAGGCCCTGGATTCGCATTAATGCAAGATAATAATCCGAAACATCCTTCCAAGCTTTGCCAAGGATACATAGACTAAAAACAAACAAAAACGAACACTGGAAAATATGAAATGGGCTGCCCGATCCACAAAAAAGGAGACCCCCTCAACTGCGCCAATTATAGAGGCGTCAGTCTCCTCAACATCGCATACAAGATCTTTTCTGCGATATTGTGTGAACGCCTGAAACCCTTTATCAACGCCTGATTGGACCCTATCAGTGCGGTTTCAGACCAGGAAAGTCCACCATCGATCAAATCTTCACACTTCGGCAGATCCTGGAGAAAACCCAAGAATTCCAAATCGATACTCACCACCTCTTTATCGATTTCAAGGCCGCATATGACAGCATCTATAGAGAAGAGCTTTATAGAGCCATGTCTAGTTTTGACATCCCTGCCAAACTTGTCCGTCTGTGCAGGCTGACGATGGAGAACGTTCGCTGCTCCACCAAGGTCGGTTATGACTTCACCGAGACCTTTCTTCTTCTTCTTCCTTTTATCAGCGAGGTTATGATCCGAAAATAAGGGATCATAACCCTCCCACTTCACTACATTTCTACTGATCCGCCTGTGGGGTACGCCTATTTGACCTCAGAAAATATCGGCAAGCCTGCCGATTTTGGATCACTCGGTTACTGAGGCCAATGAAATGCCGATGTCGTCGCATTTGTCTGATCCAAGCGTTTATAGGTCTGCCTTTCCTACATCGCCATGTCTTGACCTCATCGAGACCTTTGATGTCAAAAAATGTTTTAGACAAGGTGACGCGCTGTCATGTGACTTCTTTAATATTGTACTTGAACGGATTGTGCGGAACTCACAAGCCAACACCGGAGGCACAATCTATTACAAGTCTGTACAACTGCTTGTATGCGCCGACGATATAGACATTATCGGAAAAACTCAGCGGGCTGTCACCGGTGCGTTTGCAAGCATTGATGTGGAAGCGGCCAAAATGGGTTTAGCGATAAACGAGGGAAAAACCAAGTATATACTGTCAACAAGAAGGGAAAGCCAACACCGACGAATTGGACAAAACGTCATAGTCGGCAGCTATAACTTCGATGTAGTAAGGGACTTTGTCTACATTGGCTCTGCTATAAATTCTACAAACAAAATCAGCGCAGAAATCAATCGAAGAATAACTCTTGCCAATCGCTGTTTTTTTGGGCTTATAAGGCAATTCAAAAGTAAAGCCCTATCTCGAAGCACTAAGGAAACTCTATATAAGACCTTGATCATCCCAGTCCTACTTTACGGCGCTGAAACATGGACTTTATTAAAAGAGTATGAAGATATTCTTAGTCGCTTCGAGAGAAAAATTCTTTGTAAGATATTCGGTCCCGTTTGCGTTGACGGGGTTTGGGGGAGAAGATTCAATCACGAACTATACGAGCTGTACAGCGACATCGACCTAGTCAAAAAACTGCGTATTGGACGTCTGAGATGGCTAGGACATGTAGAGCGAATGGACACCAACGCTCCGGCCCGCAGAGTCTTCGAATCTAACCCGGAGGGACGACGCAGTAAAGGGAATCATCGCCGTAGGTGGCGCGCACAAGTTCAAGGGGACCTCGACCAACTTGGAGTGCGCAACTGGAGGCAATTAGCTAAAGACCGAGCTAAATGGAGAGGCAGTTTGGCAGCATACAGTTCGGGGTGAACCTGGGCCTCAATCAACAGGCCCAGGTTCAACCCACTAGAGCGGCTTTGGGATGAACTTGACAGAGAAATTCGGAACCAGTGTACGACATTGAAAGACAATCTTTGGGAGATCCTTCAAGTAGCCCGGAGATCAATTACATTGGAAACTATTAAGAAGTTGATCGATAGAATGCCTAGATTGACAGCCAAAGTGGTGCAAGTGCGAGGTGGATTTTTCGACGAAAAAGAGGTCTAACTCTACTTTATTATTTAAATCTTTTTATTTATTACGTTCAATAAATTTTTTTCATTTGGCTACATAAATATTATATTGATGAAGCTATATTCAATAAATTTTGATTACTAAAGTAAAAAAGACAAACAGTTTTCTATCAATTTCTCTGACAGAATGGTTTGTCCGTAAACTTATGGACGACAGTGTATACGCATGTGAATAATTATTTCGAAAATGACCTCCCCTTCGATTTCAATGATTTTGATTTTTGTTAAAAATCCGTTTTTTTCTGAGCATTTATATGTACATTCTGCGGCAATAAGTCAATTTGTACAATTTTCAGAAGAGGCGTTTAAAGTTATCGCTCACTTGAAAATCGCATGAAATTTTAGTCATAACTCGGCAATCTTTACAGATATGCAACTAAAAAATTTAGTAATTGGGAACATTTTTCTATAATTAACTCAATTTTGACTTAAGTCGACTTAAGCTAATTTACCGTATTGCCACAGAGATGGAGAAACACTTAGTTTTCGACATTTCGAAGTTTTAAGGTATAAATAGTCGATTTAAGGTCCAGGCGCCTGACAGTTGTTTTTTTTTTTTTTTTTTAATTTGTGCGCACTCAAAGGGTTATGAATACCTTTAACATGTTTACACACAATGCGGGCGTTGGAAAGGATGGATAGAGAGAGAGAGAAAGATTTTTGGTGTAGTGCTTCTTGAAGAAGAAAAAGGAGCATGAGAAGCGCTCGATCGAGGAGATTGAGAGACTTTATTGCAGGAATGATGTTAGAAAATTTTACCAAAAGGTAAAAAGAACATGCCAGGGTTTCAAAGCCAGGACAGAAGCCTGCAGGGACGAAAATGGTAACATAGTAGTAGAATCGCAGTCGGTACTGAGGATATGGAAGGAACACTTCTGCAGACTGTTAAACGGCGATGATGACCAATATTACGCTGTCAGGCAGAATGAGCCATTCAACAGTGACGATGACAATCAAGATCCCCTTCAACCCGATCAGAATGAAGTGAGGATAGCGATATCTAAACTCAAATCCAACAAAGCTGCTGGAGCCGACGGCCTTGCCGCTGAACTTTTTAAGGCAGGAGGAGATGAGTTGTTAAGGAGCGTGCACCAGCTCATTTGTAAAATCTGGTCGGATGAAAGTATGCCCGATGAATGGAACCTCAGCATCGTTTGCCCGATCCTGAAGAAAGGAGACCTTCAGAACTGCGCCAACTACAGAGGCATAAGTCTCCTAAATATCGCATATAAGATCCTGTCTGCCGTACTATGTGAACGCATAAAACCGATCGTCAACAACCTGATAGCTCCTTATCAGTGCGGTTTCAGGCCTGGAAAGTCCACCATTGACCAAATATTCACACTACGGCAGATCTTGGAAAAAACCCATAAATATAAAATCGATACGCACCACCTTTTCATCGATTTCAAAGTTGCCTATGATAGCGTGTTTAGAGACGAGTTATACAGAGCCATGACTAGTCTTGGTATCCCTGCCAAGCTCATCCGTTTGTGCAGAATAACGATGGAGAACTCTCGCTGCTCCATCAAAGTCGGTAAAAACATCACCGAACCGTTCGATGTCAGGAAATTTCTTAGACAAGGCGACGCACTATCATGCGATCTCTTTAACATAGTACTTGAGAGAATTGTACGAAACTCACAAGCCAACCCCGAAGGTACAATCTTCTTCAAGTCTGTACAACTTCTCGCTTATGCCGATGACATTGACATAATCGGAAGAACTCATCGGGCCGTCAATGGGGCATTTACGAGTATTGAGAACGAGGCAGCAAAGATGGGTCTAGCGGTCAATGAAAGCAAAACAAAATATATGCTGTCTACAAAAAAGGACACCCAA
Organism: Brachypalpus laphriformis; assembly: GCA_945910035.1. NCBI lineage: Eukaryota > Metazoa > Arthropoda > Insecta > Diptera > Syrphidae > Brachypalpus > Brachypalpus laphriformis. The sequence goes on along the minus strand of OX246754.1, from coordinate 13,217,081 downwards.
CATCGGCGTCTTAGACAGAATGCCACAATAGACAGAGGCATTCATCATTTTGAGGTAGTAAAGGACTTTGTCTACCTAGGCTCTATAGTCAGCTCCGCAAATGACATCAGTAGGGAGATCACACGAAGAATTAATCTTGCCAATCGTTGTTTCTATGGGCTAAGACAGCAATTGAGTAACAAAACCCTATCTCGAACTACTAAGGTAACTCTTTATAAGACATTAATCATCCCAGTGCTGCTGTATGGCGCAGAGGCATGGGCTTTGACAAAACCGGATGAGGATGCCCTTGGTTATTTCGAGAGAAAAGTTCTTCAAGCGATCTTTGGTCCCGTCTGCATAGACGGTGAGTGGAGGAGAAGGTACAATGCCGAACTATACGGCCTGTACAAGGACATCGACTTAGCCAGAAGAGTTCACATACAGCGACTAAGGTGGCTGGGTCACTTAGAGTGGATGAAGCCCAACCTTCTCGCTAAGAAAGTCTTCGAATCCACCCCGGATGGACGGCGCAGTAGAGGACGACCTCGTGGTAGGTGGCGCAAACAAGTGGAGGGGGACCTCAACCAACTTGGCGTGCGCAACTGGAGGCAGCTGGCTCGTAACCGTGCTGGCTGGTGAGGTTTGTTGGTTGAGGCCCAGGTCCACCCCGGACTGTAGCGCCATCTAAGTAAGTAAGTTCTGTGTCAATATGTTAAAGTAGCTTAAGTCAATTTGTACAATTTTCAGAAGAGGCGTTTAAAGTTATCGCTCACTTGAAAATCGCATGAAATTTTAGTCATAACTCGGCAATCTTTACAGATATGCAACTAAAAAATTTTGTAATTGGGAACATTTTTCTATAATTAACTCAATTTTGACTTAAGTCGACTTAAGCTACCTTACCGTATTGCCACAGAGATGGGGAAACACTTAGTTTTCGATATTTCGAAGTTTTAAGGTATAAATAGTTGACTTTAGGTCCAGGCGCCTGCCTGACAGGTGTTAATATACTCTTAGCGGATCGACAAAGTAGCGTGAGCGGCTAAATCACCCCGGAAAGCGGAGTTTATTAAATGAATACTACCGAGCCGTTTGTGATTAAAAAAAAATATGGCTATAAAAACAAGTCATATATATATAATTGAAAGGTGAATTTCATTTTGTTTACTTACTTATTACAGGAAATTCAAAAACTTAAACCGGTAGTTCAGTAAAATAAAAATATGAACTTAAAATCAAAACTCTACCTCACACGACTAACCGGCTTAGAAGACCGTAAATATAAACCAAATTGGAAACAAAATCTCGCAATAAACGGTGTCTCCATCAATTTTTCAAACTCATTTTTATCCCAATTGGATTAGGAATTCACCAAACATATGTACATTAGGAATGGTCGGATTACTAATTGTTTTTTAACATTCTAAGCCTACCTAATATAATATTGATGGCGAAATCAAAGCCTTTACAGGCTTTGTGACATATTTTAATTGCCAATAAAACGTTCCCATAAAATAGCTTATACCATATTAAGCAAGTGTGTATATACTCGTAGATACTTACCACTCGGAGAAAGTTGTGCAAATGCATCTCGGAACCTTAAAGCGATGAATTATCAATTACAACTCGGAACTACTTTGAATTTACAGCAAAAATTAGCAATATTAAAGAAATAGATCTGTTATCGCTAGAAACTTTGTGCGTCATTTAATGTTTTAATACGAGTTTGTTCAATGACATTTTGACTTTAAATTAGGTTTGACAGCTGTCAACATTTTTATTGTTTCTTATAAAAATGTCAAAAAGATAAAATACAATCTGTTATAGATACCATATTAACTGCGAAAGCATTTTAGAAACCTTGATCCCAAGAACGATATTTATTTAATTGTGTTTACTGCACTAGTTAGCATATATGCTAATTAATATACTAAACTACAGTCTGCCACTCGGTTGAACATTAAATTTATTCAATTCATTAAGATTGCTTTATATCCATTGCTACGTATGCATTTGTGAAGTGCTGTTAACATTACCGTAGACTGTAGACACTCTATTAGGTTAATTTGCAAACAAATTAGAATTTTCACAAGTGAAAATCCGATTTACTATTTTTAGACATTTAAGTTAATTCAAGTGTCTAATGACAGTCTGAAATGTGCATGATCAGTCATATGCCGAGAAGAATTAATAACTTAAAATTAACTGATCATTGCGTGTAGACAATGGTGTCAAACATTTTATGATAAAATTCGACACGCAATTTTGAATTTTATGCAAGGAAATGGGAAGGGAAGTATTTCCGTTATGGCACATATGTATCTCAAATGTCAAAAGCCTAAGCATGTTAATGGACTCTGCTACTAAATTAGCTACCAATAAAATTTATAAGTAGGCCAAAACTTACGACAAGTAGTTAACTAAGTGTTCTTATCAAGTTTTCTTATCATTCGCTCCGCATAGTGTTATCAAATTATTTATGACTACCTTGTCATGCAGGTAAATGCAGTGCATTATCGTACATTGGATTAACTATTAAGTTTGTTTAGATTTGATTATTAAAATGGTTCCGCTTTATAAATCGAAAACACTCAAAGTGAGAGCTCCTGTTGTTCAACAGATGGTTTTTATGGAAAAATATTTATTTAGCGAAATGTCAATGAAGCACGCGCTAATTGCTTTTAATTGTGGAATTAATTGTGGTTGTCAAATGCTTAATTTCTTAATTGGCCTGATACATTTGAAGAATGTTAAAAGTGTCGATTGGTGCGATATCGACAGAATTTTTATTTGATAATTGGGCTGGGTAGGCCATACAATATAGAGTTATCTTGCAAGTGCCTACTTCATGCAATAGGAAACACTTATCAAGCTTCAGGCAATGCCGAGATATGAGGACCAATTTAAGAAATTAGTGATACTTCCCTTTCGACAGGCTATATTTATATTTACTTTGAGTAGTAGTAGGAGCAATGTGGAACATTAAGAGTACAAACAAATTAAAAAATTAATGGAGCATGTTGAAGTACCGCTTCGTAACTGAAGCATTTATAATTAAATAAATGTCAAGCACTCCAAATATAAACAAAAATATTACTTTTCTTTGAGTTTAACTGACCCAACCAAGACAAATACTGAACTTAACCTAAATTCTTAAAAATAAATTTGATTATTTGCTTTCAGTACAGACCTTATTTTGTGTGTATTTAACACAGTACACATTAGGTACAACTCGATTACAATAAATGTATTTGATTGTAAAATAATCACAGATAACCTAATAAAACTGTTTAAACAAAATTGTGTCTACTACTTGTTTACGAAGCTACTTTGTTAGCTGGAAAGATTATTAGTTATTACCTTAAGTTTCAGAGGCAATACATTTCGAAAGTGCACTATGATCCTAACAAATTCTTTTTAAGCTCCCATTGAGTTTTCGAAAAGCGTTGAAAGCCCATCACTATCCTAAGGAGCCTTCTATAACATGAAACGATGAACCGTGACACTTTTTAAAACTGTCTAATGAACTGATTTGTGAATCTTCTGGCTAAGTCAAGAGTTCACATACAGCGACTAAGATGGCTGGGTCATGTAGGGCGGATGGAGACCAACGTTTCAGCCCGGGAAATCTTCGAATCCACCCCGAATGGATGGCGCAGTAGAGGACGACCTCGCAGCAGGTGACCCAAACAAGTAGAGGGGGACCTCAACCAACTTAGCGTGCGCAACAGGAGGCAGCTGGCCGTAACCGAGCTGACTGAAGAGGCTTGTTGCTTGAAGTTATAGGTACTACGCCATTGTGAAATTAATTATCTACTTGCAACCTGGCCCGACTTCGCCCGGGTACAATTTAATTTTTACAGCTATACACTAGCCGTGTTTTTTTGAAGCCTAGCCAGCCAGTAGTTGTTAGTAAAGTAAAATTTTACACATAAAACAAATACAACAACCGGCTGGCTACTACCCTTGATTTTATCCCCAGCGAAAAGTTACTGGCTGAGAATTTCGTGATGCCTAATTTCAGGTTGCGCCAAAAGGAATGTTTTTTTTAGTTATTTGTTGTTGCTGTCACTGCGAGGTTGCTTGGTTCCTAGAGATATGTTCGTATAAAATCGGCTGGCTTTGGCTGACTGGCAAATCGTTTAAATGAACGACTGGCTGGCTAGGTTTAAAAAAAACACGGCAACTAATAAGTAAATTTGGAAAAGACAGATTCACTTATGCCGTTAATGCTCAGATCTTAAAAAGAGCGCACACACTGAAATTCAAAATATGATCGGATCATATTACTGCTGTTGAAGCGCAGGTTCACCCCGAAATGTAGCGCCACCTAAGTAAAATAAGTTTATTACTGCATGCGAATAACCACACATAGGTATACTATGGCAGTGTTAGACACTGCTGCGTGACTGTTGGCTGTAGTCTTCACTGCTGAAAAATTGTTGGTGATGATTTCATGAATTGTTTTGATCTTAGCTCAGCTTCAGGACAACGTAGGAGGACGATTTATACCTCAAATGAATCCTGGACCTGGAATTTACTAAAAACATTTTGTTTTGTTTTTTTTTTAAACAATAAGCCATTGTTGAACTAGGGCTGTGTAATCTCGTTTTAATGACCGAAAATTGCATTTTAACAGTCTTTCTGCCACTTAGACTTCCAATGCTCAATTCCTTTAAGTGATAAAGCAATTTGAATAGCAATTTAGAGCAATTAATACAAATTTCCCCGAGAAACGCAGATCACAACATTGGAAACCGCATCCAAATCCCTTCAGTGGTTCTTGAGATTAGCGCTGTCATACAGGCAGACGCGTTCTGGGAACTTTGAGAAATAAAATCCTTTGCAAACTAATTAAAACTTTCTCGTGGAGCTACTTTTTTAAGCGATTTGAAGTTTCGAACCGTTCGATCGAACCAGTTTTTTTTTTTTGTTGTTTATTAAGACACTGAAGTTACAAGTCGATTTCATCTTAAAGGTCATTAATATGAACAACGACCGATTGTAAATGAAAGCAGCTCTCCATGCGATCCGAAGTAGGACCGGCTGGTACAGAGAATGGCTGGAACTCGCAAATGGCTGTGGCATAGAACTGAATCTGAGTAGCGCTGTGTTCGCCGATTGGAAATCAGAACTCTATCGGCTTATCGCATCGGTGGATCTACATTACAGGAAGCGATTTCTGGGAGATGCCTTGGGATCTGTGCACAGGCAAATATACAGTCGATTGTGTCACAACCTGCAGTTTAGGAATTATTTCCGGGACGAACTTAGCGTGGATGAGATATCTATGATTTTTAAACTTCGGGGTGAACTTCTCTGTCTTAACTACATCCCGCATCGCAATGAAATTCCTGTTTTATGTTGCATATGCAACTTGGAGGAAAGGGAGGATATTCTGCACTTTGTTGGCAGGTGTCCAGTCCTGAAAGAAATAAGGAGGAGTTTCTTTGGCAGCGTTACTCTTGCAGATACCAAAACCCTGGCCCTGCTCAATGAGGTAGAAGTTTCCAAGCTATTCCAGACTTGCATTAGGTTACCGTGGAAGGATAATTGATGAAAACCTTTAAGTTTATTTATCTTGTTATTTTGTACGATTCTTTTAACAAATCTTTTACTACAAACTTTCAAAAAAAAAAATTGTACTAATTGCTAACCAGGCAGACGGCATTGCCATGCTTTTTGATTTTTTTGTTAAAAATATATATATACTGAAAATTGGAGCAAATAAAATTTATTCTAATCTATAATTTAGTGATCATGAAATTATTCATTAGCCCCACGACCCCCAATATAAAAATAAATACATTTCTGACATCCAGAATTTTAATTCACCACAACAGTGGTTCAGCCATTTTGGACCTACAAAAACTTAACCTACTATCACAATTGAATCAAAAGCCTATTTAAGTTCTATCGACATAGACATAATATAGGGTGAATTCAAAAACGTAAGAAAACTGCGCAGTGTTACGGGAACACAACAGGCTTTGTGTTGCTGTTGCCCTGTGCAGTTTATTTTGACACTTATGAACAAAAAAAAAAGAAATAAAACATTTGAATTGCTATAAGCTACCCTTCATTCATTTTTTACATAAAGTATATAAATAATAAAAGCCAGCGAACTACAACAAACAAAATCTTATCTAAAACAAAAGAAAGCAACAGCAAAACAACTGTTGCGAAGGTTGCTCTGTTTTAACACCGTGTCTTCACGAGCCACGAGTCATGCTTGGGCATATGCCCGACATCTGTCAGACGATGCTCAGGCAGCTCATGTCTGAATATTTCACTGAAGCTGGAGCTCATTTTTGCACTCAAAGCTTTAGAGCAACTGCAAAATAAACAAGAAAAAAACCAAAAACAAAGAAAGCGTCGATTCTGGGCAAATCCTTACGTTTTTCACTCGGTTGTGACTGAATTTCGTTCAAAGTGACTGCTCATGCCCAACTCCTTGGCAGGCATGGATGTCAAGCGATAAATCTAAACATACATGTCAGGGCATGCAAACATGAAGACATAATGCGGTCTCCATGAGACATTTTAAAGACAAGACATATGCCCAAGCATGACACATGGCTCGTGGAGACACCGTGTAACGTTTGGTTGCGCTGGTGTTGCAAGGAAAAAAAACCCTTGATTCGAGCAGTACTGCCAAAATGCTGCTTTTTTGAATTCGTTGCTTTAATGTTACCGTAACTCTGAATTGGGCTATACTTTTGTAAATAATAAGCAATCTGATCTGACGTGCGTCACATTTATAAGATATAAACGGAAACGTTTTGAATCTTTAATCTATTGAATTTCCTGCTTCTGTCTGCAGCTTATTGAAAAACTGCGAATGAAATTACTTTTTCCACAGCACATTAAAAGCAACGAAACTTAAGTAAGCCGACCGTTATTCTTTTTATGACTACGAGTGTATTTTCGTAGATTTCCTCAAGCTACGAGTAACTTCAGTCTATTATGTTTGGATCTTTATTGTGTCCATTTTCCGCAATTAGAGCTATTGCAAGTTAACATTTCGTTCGGTTGAATCAGTCACCCTAATCAGCTACATCAGGCACATTGAGATCTCTCAATACACACCCCACCTGAGAATCTGAGATAATTTAAGATTCTCCAAGCTACCAGGTAACTTCCGGTTCTTGAAACATGTGGTATCACAATGGACCTAACCTTGGTCTAAGTGTGTCCTAACTCTGTCAGAACAGACACCTCGCCTAACCTAACTTAACCTAAATTCACAAACACTTCAAATTTGACAAATCTTTCTGATAATCGTTTCCGCAATAAATTGTTTGAAAATATTTCGTTTTTGATTTGAAGACCACAGACAATGTTTAGCAGCTTACTATGCCTTAAATGATTTTCAGAAAGCATTGAAAACATTGTTTGTACGTCCGCCAGATAAATTCTTTGAGTAGTAAAAAAAATTAAGGAATGATATTTAAAATTAGTTATTACAGCCTTACTCAGATTAACGAGGAAATTAGATTAACCCTTGTGTAGGTGTCAAGGTACCTGGGTACTTTTCCAACATAATTTGACAAAAAAAAGTGTTCCACCACAGCCACTTTGTCAGTATTTTCAGTACCTTCCTAAAAAACATTTCTGTGTTGAATGCGCTATTTAGGCCGAATATCGAGCCATATGTTTGTTCTGTAGAATTTTTTTGTTTACATGATCTCGAATATGATATCAAAGTACCTGGGTACTGCCATAGATTATGCACTGAAATGCGTGCGAATCCGACTGCTCACATCACATAGAAGGCCACGAGGAGTCGCTGGTCAACTTAGAAACATCCTGCATCAAAAACGGAACAGACAAAAGACAAAGGGGAGGAGCTATATTTGAAATAACAAGCAATTCAAAATCCACCGGAAATCCAAAGTAATTAGAAGATAACACTTGAATATTTTGTTTATGCAGCTACAAGTCGAAAAGCTCTTAGTGTATATGCATCGTTCAATTCCAATCATTCGGATAGGCTACCAAAGGTATGGAAACCGACTGGCCAAGAGTTGAAGGTGTTCTCTTTATGGCCGGCGTGCATCATTCAAGTGGAGAGCCTACATCGATTCTCTGGGACTCCGACCCTGTCACCCATTTTCGTCATTTATACGCTTCGATAATATGCATACTAAAGCTGATCGAATGTCTACTGATAAAGCCGCCCCAATTCGTAATTTTTGGAACCTAATGAATGAACAGCTGCATAAAAACTATAAACCATCAGCAGACATCACTGTCGATGAATAGCTGTTTCCGTACAGAAGCCGTTCTAAGTTTACGCAGTAAATGCCCTCAAAACCAGCCAAATATGGCATTAAGGTTTGCTGGGCTTACAATGCGTCAAACTATTATCCACTGCGTGGTAAACCCTTTACTGGAAAGGAGGCAGGTACAGCACGTCAGACCATCGTTGGAGAAAAAGATGTAAAGAGGTTAATGCGAAGGTAATGAAATCACCGACAATTTGTTTATTAGTTTGGACCTCGCGAAATACCTTCTCGCTAAAAACGTAACTTTGGTCGGCACCGTTCGCCAAAATAAAACATTCATTCCGCCACAAATGAAAAAAACACAAAGACCGTGAAGAGTTTTCCAGCGTATTTGGCTTCCATGAATCGAAATACAGTATAGTATCATATGTACCGACAACAAACAAGGCTGTGATTGTCTTATCGTCTATGCATCATGATAGCTCTATCGCCGATGAACAAAATAAGTACAAGCCAGAGATGGTATTGTATTATAATAAAACAAAGAGTGGAGTAGACACGATGGACAAAATTATTGCATTTTAAACGACACAGCGCATAACCAAACGGTGGCCGCTCGCCATGTTCTACAATTTGCTCGATGTCTACGGTCCAGCAGCCTATGCCGTGTATTCTTTCAACAACATCACTGCAACTAATAAAGAGAAGTTTTTTCTCATCAACATGGCTAAGTAACTCATGCTGCCAGGTATAGAAGAACGGTCGAAAATTCCGAAAGTAATGGCCAACTTTTCCACGTCGTATTACATCCAGTTAGCGCTCGGTAAGACGATTCATCCCCCAATGGCTAGTCTACCTACACCGGAACGCTGAGCAAAGGTACTTGCCACCTTTGCGTTTCAGGTCGTAAACGCAAAACTCGCGAGGAGTGCATATGGTGCACAAAACCGGTATGCGATCAGCACTGCAAAAATTTAGCAAAATGCCTCGAATGTGTCGCTGCCGAACCATAGTCACTGCCAAAGTTGACCGAGTAGTCACATCTCTATTACTTATTTCTTTTCAAATAAAAAAAATATGAAAATCCGCAATTTTTTACAAACAACTGCTTTGAAAAAATTCATGCTTTTTTCTCTTACAATAGTTTTTTTTTTTATGTAATTCACAAATCAGCACACAATTGCCATACAAAATATACTGCGGTACCTGGGTACCATGGCACTCTTAAGTGTAAATTTTTGTTGCCACTCACACAAGGGTTAAGAAAAGCGAAAATTACAGTCTACGACCTGTATAATTAAAATAAAAATAAAATAAATAAAAGCTGACAGTCATGTTTATTAGAAAGATGTTTAGTTACACAGCATTTAAGCATTTACGACAACTCTACGTAGCCCTGCTTTAATTGGCAAATTATTATTTATAAATCAGGCTTGTTAATTTAAACAGCCTTTAAAAAATGTTTATAAATTAGACTGTTAGACTTAAAAGTACCAATTTGTGCTTCTCGTTACGTGACTTATTTTGAAAACCACTGGATGCAGCAGAGTACTAAGTTAGAAAAATGCAATCTTATCATAGAAGGTAGCAATGTAAACATGAAACTCAAGGAAACTCAAGGAAAACCGCGGTTTGTTTGCTTGACAAACTAAAAATGTATGGAATATATAATTATAAAAATATAATATAATAATAAATATTTCCAAGACGTGTCATGATTGCCGTGCCAACAGGTAAGCAACCCCTCTGTAGGCCTAGAAATAGACGGCTGAACTAAGTCCGACATTTCTCCTTGAGCCGTCGGGGGTTTCCTCCTGATGAGTTGGAGTCAATGGCTGCGTATCGAGAAGTATGGACAGTCCACCTGAGTATCATACCCCTGCGATCCTCATAATTAGCGGGCCATTGAAAATGTACGTATGTATGTTTAATTTGATGATTTATGTCATGTATCCCCTTGTATCCTCCTATGGCCTCTACTATGCCTACGCGCCATCGTGTATGGTTTCCGGCAATGTGTCTCAGCTCTTTTTAACTTTTCGCCAACTGTCGTGCCTCCTTCTCGACTGTTCTGCGCCATGTTCTCCTTGGACTACCAGGTTTTCTACCATCCTGGGTTAAAGGGTTCCATTGCATAGTATGGTTCGCTATGGAACTGTCACCTTTTCGGAACGCATGCCCTATCAAATGCCACTTCCGTCATTGGAAGATTGTGCCCGACCCATTCTCCGGTAGCGATATTCGTTAGAGATACGATTGGACCAGAAAATCCTTAAGATTTTAGGTGCGCAAGCACCTATTAATGAACGTTTGTAGCTTTCTAGTGATAGTAATGGTCACTCTCCACGTGCTGCATCCATATCACAGCACGGACTTAACGTTGGGGAGGAACAGTCTTAGCTTGGTGTTCAAACTGATTGGATTGCTTCGACATATTTTGGACAACATACCGAACGCAGACCTTGCTTTGTCGATCCTGTTGGCTATATCCAGTTTGACTCCACCATTGGTCGAGACAATACTCCCAAGATAATGGAAATCATCTACTCTCTCTACCGGTTGTCCAGCAATGCATATTTGAGCCGATGAGTTTGTTCCAAGGCTGATAATTTTAGTTTTTGCCGTATTAATTTTCAGACCGACGACGCCTGCCTCCCTCTTCACATCTGCTGTCATTTGGTGGAGGCTCGTAATTCTGTAAGAGAGTAAACACACATCGTTAGCGTAGTCAAGATGTTACAGTTGAGATATAAGAGTCCATCAAATTTCTCCGTTTTCCGCCGTCAAAACTGCATAAAGCACATCGCTAATCGAATCACCAATATACGAGTAAATAGTATTGGTGAAAGAATACAGCCTTGTCTTACCCCACTTTGGATCCCAAATTTCTCGGACAACCTTCCTCTGTGCAGAATGTGACATTGAGACCCTTCATATGTAGCTTTGATAGTAGCAATTAATTTATCGGAATGCCTCTCCTGCGTACTGCACGCCAAATAAACTCCCTGTTGACACTATCGAACGCATTCTCAAAATCAATGAACAGCAGGTGAAGTGGCGATCGATATTCAACGCACTGTTCGATGATAACCTGCACGGTGTTGATGTGGTCGAAACAAGAGGATCCAGAGCGGAAACCAGCTTGTTCGGAATCGAGTGTGTCTTCGAGATGTTGTTTGATTTGTTCCAGGATGATTTTAGCTATTATCTTAACTGCAGCCGCCAGCAAGCAGAAACCCCTCCAGTTTTTGCTCTCAATTTCCTTTCTTAGGAAGTTTGACGATCGTTCCCTTTTACCACTCGTCAGAAAAGCTCTCAGCTTCCCAAGCTCTAAGTGGAAGCAGTAGCTCAACCGATGTTGTTAGCGCTGCTCGTAAGAGCTCTGCGGGCATACCACCAAATCCTACCACCTTGATGGTTTTAAGTGCTTTGATCGCGGTAGTGATCTCATTCTTACATACGTATGTATGTACTTAGGTATGTATAATAAATTTCAATACAATAAACATAACAGCGACAAATTGGCATCTTGTTATTTTAATTGCGTAACACACACCCCCGTTCTAAGTTTAAACAATCAACTCAAATTTATTCAGTTGATTTCTAACAACATTTAAAAGTTAAAAATAAAAATTTCCCAAATACAAGATTATATCTGTGAAAAGACTTAATCCCCAAGGCTATATACAATTGCAAGATACCAAGCCTACAATGAATGCAAAAAGTCTTCCATTGAATACAAACAAAAGGTGCGAACGTAACAAAAACCCCTGTGGCAACACAACACATTCACTTGACCACGCTAAAAAATTTACTCTCAATTCCGGTCCAAGTTCAAGTTTGTCATACTCTCTATGCGGTGCAAAGTGGAAAACTTGTTCACAGACAACTAATAATTGTCGGCTAAAGCAATAAAAACGATGTCACGTTTTAAAAAAAAAAGTCATAAGGCAGTAAGTAGAAAATAAATTTCACATCAGTCAGTCAACCTTAAGTCGAGTGCACTTCAAGGATATATGTATGTGTATTCAACTCACCCAACTTCCCCATAAGGTCCTCCAAAACATAATCGACAGCCATTATTTCCTCTCGTTTAAAACAATTAATTTGTTTATTCTATTAATAAACCCAACACAGTACAAATACAATCGACTTTGGGCTCCCAAAAATTGATAACTACTAAACGACACTAGGATCTATTCGGTTTTTACACTTTTTTCAGTTAGAAATTAAGATAATTATCGCGCCAAGCGGTTCAAAAATCCACTTGAAACTAGTTTTTTTTTTGAAAAATCAGAATGAAAGCGTGTTAAAGGAGCGTCACATACACTTTGTTGTATACTTTGTATGAATGATAATCATAATCTCTTTGTGGGTTATTGATTGCGAAATGATGGGGAAACTACGTGGTAGATGGCCTTATCAAGCACTCAACTAACCAGCGCGCACACACTCAATCAAAGGCACCAGTCCTAAGAAGCACCATCCAGCCGATGGCGCGAACGCAATAAAACTAAACTGAAATTCGAAGTGCAGGCGCTTCTCCACTCACTCAGCACAGCTCTCCATAAAGAATAATTGTCTGCCGATATCAAGTTCCAAAATGTGGAGTCGGTTAGGAACTTTTGCGATCGTGTGACGTTAGGTAGAGCGCTGCCAAGTTGGCTATCTATCGTCGTGGAATGGTATTGGATTGGGAGAAAAATAAAAGCTTTTCGAGCGCACAGTTGACGGGGCTAAAGCGTTTTAGTTGGGGCTACCATGTGGCGTTATCTATGACAGTGGAAGATTGGAATTGCGAGGGAGTCTTGAGTGGATTGTTTACCAAATTAGACTGAACTTGTTACCAATAAAATTAAATTTTGGTACATATCTACATACATTAGTGTGTATCATAATGTCATGTCATGTTTTTGGACAGAGCACGTGCTAATGACGCATTGTGGGAACAACAGCAATCCTCTGATATCGATTTGACCACTTGAAATATTAATATCTTGCATGTTTGGCTTTTATGAGAACGATACCCGGTAGGTGGGATCATGGGTGCTTATATTTTTAATTTGCACATGGCTCTGGACTTTGGTTAAAATCTACATAAACTTGTGGAATTTGGAAGCCGGCGAAATTTCGGTTTTGTTCTTTGATGATAGCTACGAGTAGTAACATAGCTGTTAACATTTTTTGGGGAAAAGGCGTATTGAAAAAAAAACAATACGCCTTATCACTACATTTCTAAACATACAGAAAAGCTAGATCTGCAAGCGATTTTATACATATAATACCCTACTAATCATTTTAGATCAAGCGTATAAATAACCTCATTGGTATGTGGAACAACCATATTACATATTTCATCTCGGGGTGAATGTTCTTAAAATTAAAAAGGAAATGAGGTTAATAAACACAATAAAATGAAATCGTTTCGAATTGATACCACAAGAAGGTGTACTTAAGAAAACAAAATTATTGCTTTTCTTACCCAACTCCAAAGAACCGTTTTTCAAGGGCTAGCTCTGCCCTATATACATTGATGGAACTTTCTCTTCATGTACAGCACTAAGCAGCAATTTCCCATTCAGACTAGGTGGCTTTTGGCACAGCCCACACTAGAGTTTTGATGAACAATAATACCAGAACCAGATTTGGAGTAGGTGCGAGGTTGGGTATATGCAAAGTTTCTTTAAACATGCGAGACATGGACATAAAAAAAACTTTGCATATACCCAACATCGTACCTACTCCAAATCCAACTGAAACTCCAAGCAGGGGCTTGCAGGGGCGTAGCATGCCCCCCCATACACATTTCACTGATCTACTTGTAATTTTGATCGCAATGCGGTGGGATGTCTTAGATAAAAACATTGGAAACCCTACGCGTTTTTGCGCTGAGCTCGAGGAGGGTTCCCAAATGTAAAATCATAAATAGACTGCTAAAACCCTCCTCGTTGTCAGCACAATGGGTGCGCCAAGTCGTAGTAGAAATTCATAATACGCGGCAGGGATGCCATCAATACCCACCGCCTTGTTCTTCTTGAGGGACTTGATTGCTGTTATTATTTACTGAGAGGTGCGGTGCGAATTCGGGAATTTGTTGCTTCGGTGTGCTCATTCAAATTCGGTATCATACCGGAATCTTCTAAGTGGTTTAGCACTGTAGCAAAATGTTCTCTCCATCCAATGAGCTGGTCCTCATTTGAAATCAGAAGGTTATCGTCTAGACTCTTCACTGGGTATTGTTTGGAGCTCCTTAAGGATGCTATAAACAGTCCTACCCTCGCACCTACTCGTTGCTTCCTCAGCCCTTGAAGCCAGTGAGTTGATATGTTGACATTTGACACGTCTCATACTACGCTGCACTTCCTTCTTCTTCGCATGGTATTGAGCTTCTAGCTTGGTTCTCTTGAATGAGACCGCTGCAATCCAAGCCTTGATTGCTGTACACTCATCAATCCATCTCCAGGTATTTGCAGAAAGTCATTTGCGGTGATATTTCTGCCTTCTACCGACGTACATGCGTGCCCCAGTCACAAAAGCATTTTTCACAGCATTCTAGTGGTCATTCTTGCTCTCATGCATTGTGCTACTGATTGATTCTGCTTCTAAGGCAAGGTGGTCCCGGAACTGTTGGCGCAGTTGGGGAACCTTGAGCCTGTCGGTATTAAGCCTGGTGATGTTAAGTAAGTTTGAGCGGTTGCTGTTGACGGATGCAGTACGAAAGCGTATAATAGCTACCATAAGATGACGATCTCGGTTTTGTCCGATGTCAGCTCCACGTCTGTTGCGGACGTCCAGGAGACAATTTCTAAATCGGCGGCTGATCGCAATATGGTCGATCTGGTTAGATGTTCGCTGCCTAACTGTTGACAAACAACTGATCTTGTGGCAGGTGTTATGCCTAAACAGAGTACCTCCAATAAATAGGCGGTTGATATTGCAGAAGTTCACAAACCGCTCAACGTTGTTGTTACGGTCTTTAAGGCCGTGAACTCCCATCACGTGTTTAAGCATAGTGTTGTCTTTACCTATCTTGGCATTGAAATCTCCATCGCCATTACGATGTCCCCATTAGGCGTTTGTAGTCATATCGTTTGTATTGTTAACCCTAAAAGGATTGTCAGGTACAACTATAAAAATGATCGTTTTCATCCTAAGTCGCGTCTTCAGTTGGAGCATCACACTGTATGATGGTAACTTTGAGATAATCATTATGCTTCGGAAAAAGGGAAACTTGATAGAATGCGGAAACTGGAGATGTACGATATATGCGTTCTTCCAGCCCTCGCCAAAATAATAGCTAGAAGAATTCTGGAACGATTCAAAGAGCATTTAGAATCAACTCTCGACGTCAAACAGGTAGGTATTCGCGGCATTTGATCTTCCTGGCTCAACCACATAAACACCTTACGGATCATAATTAAACAATGCGTTGAGTACAGGTCTCTGCTGTTGAGTACAGGGCTGCAGGCAGCCCTTTCTCGTATACTGGCAAACATCGGTAGACCTGGATATGCTAGATAGATTCTACTATCCAGAGTGGTTAGCTCGGTTCTTCTATACATGTGCTGCACCGGTTTTGGGGGGCGGCGTTAGCGACGATAGAAATACAGAGAAAACTATTCAGGCTATGCGCGATAAGAGTGTATGGGGACTGCAACTAACATCTTACGCAGTTCCTATCGGGTCACGACGGCTATCCCAAATATTTACACAGATTTGGACATGATAACTCACCTCTCTGTGCACATTGTCCAGACCAGCAGGAAGATACAGAGCACGCAATATTCCATTGCAATCGCTTCACGGAATGGAGAGATAACCTACCAAGTCCATCATTCCTTATAGACCAAATGCTGCGGTCAGAGGAGAATTAGCTGGAAATTTGTACACTCATAACGAATGTGCAAAATGAGCTCAGAATAACTGAAAGAGCCAGGAGAGCAGAAGAAGCATTACAAGAAGCATAGCATTAATTGCTAACCAGCCCCGCGAAGTAATACCTTACGGCAGTCCCGCGGGAAGAGTGGTAGAAGTGTGCAGGGTGTGGATTAATACGTAATCGCATTCCTGGCATCGATTATTCGGGCTTGCGAATCGTGCATGCTAGCAGCCCGGGCTACTAGTATCTTTGGAAGATTACCACACCCCAAAAAAAGAAGGTCTCTGCTGCATCTACTGTTTATCGACTTAGAGAAGGTTTTCAACAGCTTGAATCAAGATGCTATCTGGTTGGCCTTGCGCAGGAGAGGCATTACAGAAAAACGTTGAGCTATTATCAAGGCTACATACGAGGGCGGTAAGTGCCACGTGTTACATAATGGTAAGGTGACGGAGGAATTCGAAGTCCAAAGCGGAGTTCGTCATAGGTGGGGATACGTCACCACTATACGATATAATCCGTGTAGCATTGAGGGAAAGCAACTATGGAATTCGTTGGACTATGACATCTTACCTTAAGCACCTCGATTAGCTGACGATGTTTGTCAACTTTCACATCGGATAATGGACCTTCATCTGATGGCCTTCACAAGTGAAGGCAAACAAAGTGGATCTAAAAATAAACACAGCCAAAATAAAAGCCCTGAGCAGTTCTAACACCCGCGCCCAACCTAATATTACAGAACAGGAAGCCGATAAAGTTGACAGCGTTCTATATCTAGAAAGTGTGGTCTCGGCTGATCGCGGTGGCACCAAACTGAATGTGTGGAGGCTAAAGCTGCGTTCGGAATGCTATCCAAAATCTGGAGAAGCAATGTTTTTAGCTTAAGAACCAAGCTGCAACGGTTCCGCTCCAAAATAGAATCGGTTCTGCTTTATGTGTGCAGTACCTGGAAGGTGGACGCCATCAACACGCACAAGCAAATCTTCGTAAGTAAATGTTACCATCTGGAGGATTTTTTGGCCAAACCGTATCTCTAACGAACAACTTTATATGAGAACGGGACAATAACCTATAAACATTACTATACGAAGGAGAAATTGGCAGTGGATTGGATACACCCTATGACGCGAAGACAACTCCATTGCGAAATTCGACGTGGAGTGGAATCCGCTCACCCAGGCATGCAGAATAGCGGGACGCCCTACGCAAACGTGGCGCAGAGCAGTTATGGAGGCAGCCAGCGTACAAACACACTTAGCCCAGAGATAGGTACTTTGTGATACCACATGGATCATGCGATACCTACCTTCTCGTTAAAACAATTTTGAACTTCTGATTAGACGTAAGAGGCTTCTAAAATTCATGTTTATCAGATGGCCATAATCATTATAGTAAAGCCTTAAAAGCTGCAACTTGTATGAACCATTGAAGGGAAAACAGTAAAGGATTCTATATAGTGTTACTTGATCTAAGACTACCTCATCAAGTTCTAAAGCACATGCTTAGAGAACATTTGTCGTTTTCACATTCTCCCGCTGTTTATCCTCAAACCGCTAGCAACTCTTCTAAAAACAAAAGTGTTTGAAAATGTTGTCAAAATAGAATATAGAATTTTCAAAATCTCAACAAAAATGGCAAAATTTCTCGGTGTCATATCAAATTCTGCGTCAAGTCCCTCAGACGATCGTGTTTTAGAATTTACCGATCTTGAACTTACGGCTGATTTCCTCCTCAACGAAACGCAAAATTTATTGTGCGAATTTTCACAAAAAGTTCAATTCACCAACGAACGGGAAATTGGAATCCACAATAGCTACAATAAAGTAGGAACCCTTCGAATTGTTTTACTATTCCATACTCTAACCCCCTACCTTCTAGTGCACCGAAATTCATAATTTCTATCAGTTTCTCATCACAAAAACGTTGGAGATTGAACAGGACACCGCTAAAGTCGGTGATTGGCTGTGTAAAATGGAAAAATCCATCAACCGCATGGAACAGAATCCTATTGACTTTGGCTTCTGCAAATGTACAACAAACATGGAACGTAAGAAAACCCTGGACATGCTTGTGCAGCTGTCTAGTGATATCTGTCATATAGAAGAGCAAGTGGATCAAGTTCGGGAGAATGAGTCTGCGATGCCTGTCAAGAATCCATGTGATTTGGTTAGTATGCGCCTGGGAAATGGGTTAGACTAGGTTAATACATGTGATTCTTGTAGAGGAACAGATTGTTTCCATTTCTGGATTTGCATTTGAAGATCTTGGAGCGGATTGAGGAGAAGATTTATAGAATCACAGACTTGCTGAGTAGAGTGGGCGAAATGTTCATCTATGCACAAAGTAAGTTAGAAATGTACAAGAATGGTAGAATTATTTACTGCACACTACGGATGTCGGCCATTTTTAGTTTTTGAATAGTTAACTGTGATGATGAAACGAATAGTAAGTAAACGTTACTTAATTAGCGATTTGAATTTATAAAATAACCGAGAACTAATTTTATATTGGCCTGACTGAACTTTCAACAAAATATTTTGTTGAAAGGACTGCACTTTCGACTATTAGGCCATAAGAAAAAAGGATCTATTGTCTTTGTTAAGGTATAGGATCTGCTAGAACTATGATATTATCAGTATTTGAATTTGTCCCTTCTAGCAAAGTGAAATATTTGCAACGGTTTCTGCTAGATAGATAGACATAGACTTTTCGCCCCAGTGGCATTGGCAGATTCGTACAAGGTCCTGCTTTTAAAAACATTAATGCTGACTGTAAATGCATCTTCTTCTTCCTATTTCGGCGAAGTTATGATCTGAAAAGAAGGTATCATAACCCTCGTACTTCACTGAATTTCGTTTTAATCCGCCTGTGGGGGTTGCCTTTTTGACCTCAGAAAATATCGGCAGGCCTCCCGATTTTGGATCACTTCGTTACTGAGGCAAATCAAATGCTAGTGCCGTTGCATTTGTGTGATCTAGGCGTTTATAAGCCTGCCTAGAGAATGTTCATTGATATTGCCTTTTCAGCCGGGTGCAAATGATCCATTCTTTCAACGTTGCAATACCAGTTGCTTCGGTCACCCTATATTTTTCGTGAGATGGTTTCCTTAATGCGAAGTCGTTCATGGATCTTCAAACTTCTTATTCGATCAAGCTGTGTCACTCCTGATGTCATGCGAAGCATCTCCATCTCAGCTGCCGTTAATTTAATCTCATACCTTTTGTACATTGTCTAACGTAGTGAGCCGTATGTGAGCGCTGGATGCACAACTGCAGTGTAGAGCCTTCCTTTCAACTTAGGAGCCTCTTTCGGTCACAGAAGATAACGGAGATTTCAATTTACGATTTTAAATTACGATTTATTGGTTTGTTTTGTAAACATTTTTTGGTTGCTACTTACTTTTGTTGTCACCTCGCTTTAGGGAGTTTACACTTGTATCGATCCCACAATTAAGGAATGCGGTCAACCTATGAGGTGTGAGATATTCCCTCCACTTTATCCACCCTAAGCTTACGCGATGATTGATGGTTACTTCGCTATTGATCATAGATCCCAAATATTTGAACTTGGGAAGCACTGTTCCTTTCAAGTAAATGTCTCCAGAGGGGCATTTTAGGTTAGGTTAGGTTAGAGGGAAGTGCACCTAGGTACTTCTCACGGGGGCCACACAGTCCATTGTGTTTCCCTTTTTGTTTGTGGAACCTGTGACAACTCTTTATCTATCGGTCGGTCCAGTAGCAATCCAACCTGAGCTCCTTATGAATAGTATAATGTTCTTCAGTGGAATTTGCACAAGATCACTTAGTTCGTCAAAAAACCTTTTACCCACGTGGTGTTGACGGCAGTTTTGTAGATTTGGGCAGTCTCATAGCAAGTGTTTGATATTGTCTATCTCTTCTGTGTCTTGACAGCTCCTGCAGTAGTCTAGTGAGCTAATGCCATGCCTAGTCTTACGGCCATTTCCCTTATCGCGCAGTATACCGTAAGTGCACCTATCGAGATACGTATTTTTTTTATTTATTGCCAATAGGCTATTAGTTCTTCCTCCACCGGCCATAAACTGCGAGAGTAATCTTGGAAGCATTGAGTTTCTTTCTGTGAATGGTCTGTGCTGCTCTTTCAATAGCGAATACTAAAGCTTGGAAGATACTTCAGTCGTCCGTGAGTTTGTATGAGTCGTTGGCTTTGAATGACTCACAGAAAGCTCCAGAACTAGTTCATATATCCATTTTAGACCCGTTTGTGTAGAGTTGAATGACCTGTTCATTGGTTAATGTGTTGGAGTCCCACTCTTGTCATTCGGGAGCGGGGCATTTTACTCTTGTCTTTGCTCCTTCGTACATTTCGACTGTAAATGCAAAGAGTGGATTATTGCTTAAGGTAGTCGCTGAAGTGCTCTTTTTGTTTGATGAATTCTATCGTAACACTAACTGGTTCTGTATGCGTGAGATACAGTAAATCAGTTCAGGAGAATTTCTCTGAGTATCCTTATACAGGGACGATCTCTTACTTACTTACTTAGATGGCGCTACAGTCCGGGGTTGACCTGGGCCTCAACCAACAAAACTCTCCAGCCAGCAGGGTTACGAGCCAGCTGCCTCCAGTTGCGCACGCCAAGTTGGTTGAGCTTGGCTGCCTCCACTTGTTTGCGCCACCTACCGCGAGGTCGTGCTCTACTGCGTCGTCCATCTGGGTGGATTCGAAGACTTTCTTAGCGGGAACGTTGGGCTCCATCCGCTCCAAATGACCCAGCCATCTGTCACTGTATGTGAACTATTCTGGCTAAGTCGATGTCCTTGTACAGGCCGTACAGTTCGGCATTGTACCTTCTCCTCCACTCACCGTCTATGCAGACGGGACCAAATGTCGCTCGGAGAACTTTTCTCTCGAAATAACCAAGGGCATCCTCATCCGGTTTTGTCAAAGCCCATGCCTCTGCGCCATAAAGCAGGACTGGGATCTTATAGAGAGTTACCTTAGTAGTTCGAGATAGGGCTTTGCTACTCAATTGCCGTTTTAGCCCATAGAAACAACGATTGGCAAGAGTAATTCTCCGTGTGATCTCCTTACTGATGTTATTTGCGGAGTTCACCATAGATTCTAGGTAGACAAAATCCTTTACTACCTCAAAATTATATCTGTCTATTGTGGCGTTCTGTCCAAGACGCCGATGTTGGGTGTCCTTTTTTTGTAGACAGCATATACTTTGTTTTGCTTTCATTGACCACTAGACCCATCTTTGCTGCCTCGATCTCAATACTTGTAAATGCCCCATTAACGGCCCGCTGAGTTCTTCCGATTATATCAATGTCATCGGCATAAGCGAGTAGTTGTACAGACTTGTAAAAGATTGTACCTCCGGTGTTGGCTTATGAGTTTCGTACAATTCTCTCAAGTACTATGTTAAAGAGATCGCATGATAGCGCGTCACCTTATCTAAGACCTTTCCTAACATCGAACGGTTCGGTGATGTTCTTACCGACTTTGATGGAGTAGCGAGAGCTCTCCATCGTCATTCTGCACAAACGGACGAGCTTGGCAAGGATGCTAAGACTAGACATGGATCTGTATAACTCGTCTCTAAACACGCTATCATAGGCAACTTTGAAATCGTTGACGATCGGTTTTAGGCGTTCACATAGTACGGCAGACTGTAGTTGGCGCTGTTCAGAGGGTCTCCTTTCTTCAGGATCGGGCAAACGATGCTGAATCGTTCATCGGACGATCTCTTATGCGAAGCTTAATTACTTCGTATAGCGAAGATTGCATCAACTGAACTGGAATTCATGATATTCTCTACAGCTACGGCCTAGATGATGTTGGATCTCGACATCTGCGCATTATGTATATATGTCTCCAAATCGAATTGGTTCCATTAGACAATCCCAAAGTCGGATCATAACCTCTCTGATAAAAGGAAGAAGAAGAAGAAGACAATCCCAAAGTGTAGAGTTTTTTTTTTTATTATTTGTGTAGGGTTATCTTGCACTGCGACCTAATGGCGTATTGTGCCCCCTGCTAGTACCTTAGAGAGGTTTATTCCCTCGTTAGAGTTCCCCCGCATTAAGATTCCTTCGGAATCGTGTTTGAAGGTCATTTACTCTTGCTTTGCCTTGGCGAGAATAGTTCACTTTAGAGCTCTCTCCAAACCAGTTTCTTTTAAGAATCTGAGAATGAGAAGTGGGTCTATGGTTGGCATATCCTCATCTAATCCTTGTCTTGCCAAGGAGTCTGCTGCTTCATTACCTTTTATCCCGTCTTGACCGGGTATCCAGTAGAGCGTTACTTTGTTGTTTCTACTTAATTCATGAAGTTTGTGTAGGCATTCCCACACAAGTTTTTACTTAATGACATAGGAGTTCAGTGATTTGATAGTTGCTGAACTGTACAACAGTATTGCTATGGCGCAGTTGCTGTATCTTCTTTCAAGATTGAGTTGAATGCATCTATCTATAGCACATATTTCAACTTGAAAGATGCTGGTACTTTTGTGCACGGGCTCTGAGTGCTTCGTCCTTGGCCCAAACAAGCCTGACTCTGTTTCTTCCTCGGTTTTCAAACCGTCTGTATCCCTCTTTATCGTGTGGTTGCCCCCTGCGTATATTGTGTATTTATTGTTCCACTCTTTCTTGCGACTTAGCTTTGTACTGTGGAGATGGTCTTGGCAATACTTAAGGTGTAGAGTTTATCCAAAGCAATCTAGATTACACGTCTATTGTTAAGAGTACCGGAGAAACAGGTTAATTCGTACAATGGTATCACAATGGATCTAATCTTTGGGGTGTGTGCCCTAGCGTTAGCCGGGGCAGCCATTATACCTAATATAGCCTAATAGAACATCACGATCATCCTTATTGCCGGTATCGTCTGTTCAAAGCGGTGTCGTCTGTTTTGATTCGCATTACTCGCCTGCCGCTTTCAAACGACGACATCCACAATAAGGCATAATCACCCTGATTGTCGTTGGCGTTTGTCGCTCTTCAATGAAACGCCAACGACAATCAGGGTGAATATCAAGTCAAACTTGCTCACTTTGGAGCACCGTTTGATGTCCTGCTTTATGATTACAACAAGTATTGGTCCAAAATATCCACACTTATTCTTCTTCTGGGTGAAGAACGGGAGTGGCTCATCCCTTTTCAGCTGACCCGTGATGCTTAGGCATTCTTCGACTTCAACTTCGAACGACTGTGTTTCCAGATATGTACCTTTTCCCCAAGAAGAACCAAGCAGAATGTACGCACACACCTAAGAGCCGCCTTCATTAAACCCTGATAGGCAGTGCAGAAAGTCTTCGACAGTCGGGTGTTAATAG
The DNA here is from genome assembly GCA_945910035.1 of Brachypalpus laphriformis. Lineage (NCBI taxonomy): Eukaryota > Metazoa > Arthropoda > Insecta > Diptera > Syrphidae > Brachypalpus > Brachypalpus laphriformis. The sequence goes on along the minus strand of OX246754.1, from coordinate 13,193,674 downwards.
TACATGGGTTCATGTGGACGTCATTAACCGACTTCCCCGAGCTAAATATGCTCAGCACGGCTTCTAACTTTTTACCTAAATCACTATACTTTGATAGAAGGTTTGAGATTGAGATCCCAAGCCGTGATACATGGAATAATGGCGAAACATTGCTTGATCCAAAAGGAATCGTGTGGTATACCAACGGATCAAAAATGGATTCAGGAGTTGGCGCCGGAATGTATAGCCCCAAATACTAAGTTTCGAAACCACTTGAAAAGAGTCCCAGTGTTTTCCAGAACGAGCTTTACGCTATTGAGTTTTGTGCTAGTATAAACATGCACTCAGTCATCGGGTCGCTATCCAGATACTCACCGACAGCAAAGCGGCGCTTAAAGCACTGATCTCCCACTTGATCAGTTCAAAATCACTTCTAAGCTGCTTCGACAGTTTACAAGACTTGGCCCGATACAATAAAGTGTAATTGTGGTGGGTACCGGGTCATGTAGGCGTTGACGGCAGTACAACTGCTTGTAGATCTGTTGGCCAAAAAATGCTCCTCTGATGTGTTCACTGGACCTATTTGCGGAATATCTGATTCTGCTTTTAAACATACCCTAAACAATTGGGAACGCAACATGTGCATTTGTCACTGGAATAACTGTATTCCAGCGTCCTAGGCATAGGAAAGGACCATCAAAACGACAATTTGTCCAAGTTAGAGTGTGCCACACTGTTCGATGTACATAGTCTTGCCACTATAACGTTTAACGCCTTTTTTTCCAGAGCGAATCATGGGAGCCTGCTACCACAAGCCCCGTCACTACTGCGCTTCGGATTGCTAGAAAAAATCTCTCCCGCCTACGGTATAAAACTAATTTATTTCAAAAAAATAACGAAAACACTTTCTGAATGCGAAATGGAATCAACGGTGTGATGAGGCGAGACACTTTGGCGCTTAATTCTGCGATTCTCGGAAGAAAATAACGTCCTCCGCGATTATGCTGGTGCTGGGCCTCTGATTGCCTCCCTGATCAGTGATTTCCCCGTACGTAATCTTTCCCTGGATCATGGCTCGCTGACCCTTCTTGAGGTACTCCATAACGGTCTCCCGCAGGTTGGGCTTGAAGACCACCACACGATGCCAGTCTGTGCGCTGGGACCAGTCACCGTTTTCGTACCTATCTCAAGGAAGGCTGTTGGTTTACAAGAAACGAGAAGAAACCCGCCATACTCACTTGTAGTTGTTGTGCGTGGCGACAGAGAACATGACCACTGGGTGCTCCTTGTTGCCCTTCAGCTGTGGATCGGCGCCAACTCGCCCAAGAATCGTGACAGTATTGATGGCTACAAGGGGGGAAAACAAGATTATCACGCGGACAATTGGAAATGCGAAGGGTTCCTCGTACTTTTCTCAACTTTTTGCGGAGCACTGGCGAAGCATCTGGCAATGCGCACTACTGCGGGTGTAAACTGAAATGTCATCCAATCAAATGCAAGTAAATACATAATAAAACGAAATTGCGACTATTTTACCAGTATCTTTGATGAAATTAAAAGCATTTTGTGTAAATTTGTATAAAAATAGCCGGCAAAACTTTAGGAACTCACAATGCGAATGACAGTTGCGAAATATTTTTCCAACAAATGTCAAAATGGAATGTGGAATGTGTAATAGAAGAGCGTTCGAAAATGTAGGGTGAAGTAGTGAAGACACAATCCGCCGTGATGCGAACCGGTCTGCTGGTGAGTGGTGAGTGCTAAGAAATCCACGAAACGGTAATATGGGCTTAAGTCTCGGATATGGTTTTTAACGGAAACAGAGCTCATTTCTGAGTTCGATTTTTTTTTAGCACCACACCAACCACATACAAAGTCGAATAAATTGTTTATTGCACTAAATTTTCCATGAAAACCAATCTTTATTCTTTGCAGACATTTCTATTTATCAGAAAAACGTTCAAGGTGGATTTGAGAAGTAATAACTGTCAAGCATTTATTGTGTCACAAAGGGAAAAGGAAGTTGTTTGCTTTCCATTATTGTTACTTCCGGTGCACTGAATTTTTTTGCTGAATAGATGGCTCTGCGTGTATCATTCGAGGAAAATGAAACTCATCTCCTTGAAAAGAAACCAAATAGAATTGAAGGGGCACAAATGGAAAAATGGCCTATGAAATATTTCTAAATTTATTTGTTTAAATATATGGACGATGCTACGGATCGTTACACTAAAATATGGCTCGTAGAGCTATCTAGCGGCTAGTTTGGAAGTTACAGGGGTGCAAAGTACGACATGTGCAACAAATTTCATGGAAAAAGCACCAGTAGAACAACCTAAACCGCGACAAACCCAAAACATGAGTAAAGTCACATATGCCCTTCTTCCACGTGTCCCTTCAATTGCTATTTGTATTAACAATAATTAAACTATTCAAACTTTTGACTGTAGCAAGCGAGGTTATTATCCGAAAATAAGGGATCACTACACCATTGCCACCCCAACTGGGGTCAAATGATCTCTTCTTTGAACGTGGCAATACCAGCTGAGCCGGTCGCGCTCTATTTTTTGTACGATGGTTTCCTTGATGTGAAAGCTTCCACGGATCTTCGAACTTCTTATTCGATCAAGCTTTGTCACTCCTGCTGTCATGCGAAGCATCTTCATCTCAGCTGCCGTTAATTTACTCTCATGCGTTTTGTACATCGACCAACATTGTGAACCGTATGTGAGCGCTTGATGGACGCACAACTGCGGTGTAGAGCCTTCCCTTCAACTTAGGTGGCATTTTTCTGTCACAGAAGATAGCGGAATTTTCTCGCCACTTCATCCACCCTACGCTTACGCGATGATTGATGTCGTCATCACAAGTTGATTTGCTATTGATCATAGATCCCAGATATTTGAACTTTTCGCACTTGGGAAGCACTGTTCTATTCAAATAAATGTCTGGAATAGGCCTGAGTGGATCAGAGAACGGGCAGCACAAGTACTCTGTCGTTTTTGAACTAATGCGATACCCATTTCCCTCCAAAACGTCCACCCACACATCAAGTGCTCGTTGCAGGGATGTAGGATCCTCACTTATGATGGCTCCATCGTCAGCAAAGAATAACTGATGTACCTTGGGGTCCATCACTTTACCTTCAAGCAGATAATCAAGGACTGTAATAAAGAGCAAAGGACTTAAAACGCTTCCCTGGTGCACCCCGACTTTGATTGGGAACTCTTCGGTTACTCCAGCTGGGCATCTTACTCTTGTCTTTGCTCCTTCGTACATGTCCATGATCATCTGTACATAGGTTTCTGGAACCCCTCGATGTCTTAGCGCCACCTATATCAGATCTCGTGGTTGTCTGTCGAATGCCTTTTCAAAGTCAACCAATACAATATGCAAATCCCTTAAGGAATCACGATGTTTTTCCATTATGATCCTTATACTTTGGATTGCATCTGTGGTTGATTTACCCGAGACAAACCCGCACTGATCATCAGATAGCCGTATTATTTTTCGCATTCGGCCACCTAATACCCGCTCAACGATCTTCATGGTGCGTGTCATCAGCTTGATCGAACAGTAGCTATCACAGTTTCGCGTATCACCCTTCCCTTTGTATACAGGGAGAAAGTAGCTTTCCCTCCATTGATTCGGCATTGAATCACCTCTCACGAATTTGGAGATGAGAATTCTGAGCCATCTGAACCCAACGTCTCCCATCTTTTTCCAGAACTCAGAGGGCATCTCGTCTGGCCCAACCGCTTTTCGTTTTTTGGAGTATTTGACCGCCTCACTAACTTCTTCGACTGTAATGTCGGGTATTTCTTCACAGTTAGGGGTGGCTCTTGAAAAGTATAGCCGGGGAAACTGTTCATTTAAAAGTTCTTTACAATACTGCCGCCACCTCTGCAGAATTTTGTCATCATCCACAAGAAACTGGCCATGAGCATTGTTAATGAACTTTGGCGAACGAATCTCCTGAGCATTCCTCCTTCTTTGGGCGGCTATTTTGAAGATGGTTGCGCTCTTGTTCATATTGTGTCTTCGCAGCTCCTGGATAGCCTGGTTTGCATCAGCAACCGGGGAAGATATTTTCTCTAGCTCCCGATACAGGCCCTCCGTACTCTCTGCTTGAAGCTGGGCGCACTTCTTCGCTTTTTTCTTGCAGCATCTGTATTCCACTTCGAGGCGAGCTTTTTCGTCACTATTATTAGAGGGGCACTTTGACCAAGCTTTAAAAGCCGCTTCTTCTCATTTATCACTTTCTTAGCTTCATCACTCCACCACCATGTTTCTTTCCGTGCAATAGTTGTATTATTTTGAAGAATCCAATGAAAATAAGTCTAATTTTTAAGATTCACCCCAGGGTCGAACCAGGTTTTGTTTTAAACCTGCATTTTGCAATTTCAAGAAACGCATTGGAGCTGCCATTCCGACAACTTGCCAATATGAATCCATTTTCGCCGCCCTGAACTTCATTTCCATGTTCGTAGTGTTAATTTATTGGATATCAACTAGGTTATTACCAATTTAGAGCTAAGTCAAGCCTCTTTTTTATATTTCATGGCACTCAAGGGGGTATGAATATCCTTTACCCCTAGTCTCCACTGGCAATAATTCATTGCAAGAAATATGTCAAGCAATTGAAATTTCCAATGGAGACCGCAAATTTCTTGAAATAATCCATTTCATTTGCGGTCTCCATTGGAAATTGCGATTGCTTGACATATTTCTTGCAATGAATTATTGCCAGTGGAGACTAGGGGTAACATGTTTTTACACAGTGCGGGGTTCGGAAAGGATAGATATGATATATATAGAGAGAGAAAGATTTGGTGTAGTGGTTTGAAGCTCGGTTGTTTATGCTTCAAGGAAACTCCGGGGGGTGTCGTCCAGATAACTGAGAAGATTTTTGTTGTTTTTTGTCTTTGGTTCTGATTCACTGTAAATTTATAACCCACCACTGATGTCATAGGGGGCGCCGTGGCGTAAGTGGTTAGTGTGTCGGATCACTACGCGTGAGGTTCCAAGTTCGAATCCTACAAAACACCAAAAAGTTTTTTCACGGTCCCACCTCTCGCGAGCGTCTGACAAACATCCGAGAGTATTGTTGTCTCGAAAAAGCTTCTCAAATCGCCGTTCGGATACGGCACTAAACTGTAGGTCCCTTCCATTCGTACGAAAAATATAACGCACACAACATGAGTGGTTGCGAGAAGCTAGGCCCTGGCACTTAATGAGCTGTTGCGCCAAATATTTATTTATTTTTTATTTTACTGATGTCATAGGCATATCAATTATCCAACAGAGCGAACAGTTTTTCCAGCCATATGATCAAGCTACTGCCAGTGTTGTACCTTCGCAGTAGTGTTCTCACAAGCTTTCGCAATTGATCTGACTGACTTTATATATTTCATGAGAAATAAATAAATGCTCGCTGACATCAGGGGTGGAATCGGCTAAGATGATAGTGTGATTTGTGATAATTAAAAGCGATCAGAAAAATTGGTTGCTCTGTGTATAGTGATCACCAAAGGAGCTGGCAGCAATTGACTTCTCAAAACGTCAAAATGCTGTCATTGTTCATTGTCCTGCCTAAACTAACGTAAAGAAATTAAATTTCAATTTCATTTATTCAGGTGATTTGTATTTTTCGCAAAAAAAAAACTGTTTGGCGGTTTGGGGTGGTAGGAACCTTATCTGCTAGGGACATCATTTTAGCTGTATTGTTTTTATGAATTGGGCCGTGGTTTTAGTTATGGTGCTTTATCCCATTGGCGCCACTCATTCAGCGCCAACTTGTCGTTAGTAGCCACCACCTCCAAGAAGGTTTAAAGTTGAGGCTAGCTGAAAAATGGGTGGAATGTGGAAAGACCTTATTTCAGCTAGCAAGTCAAGCACACCCAAAACATACAAAAATGTTTGTTTTGAAAGTCGAACATTTTTTAAGAATCTAAACAACATGATAAGAATCAGCAAAATGCTTGTTGTTTTATGCAAATTAGAAAATATTCATACTAACATTGCATTTGGTAGCCCAATGATATCTGATTTATTTGTTAGTTGGGTCCCTAGAAGATGCACACTCTTATAACTTTCTTATTCCTCGTCATCACTGCTTGCACTCAAAAATAATTCCATCCAGGTAAACATTTTGTTGGCCTCTGGACCTAGGACAATGATGAAAAAATAATTCAATTGTATGAAAGTGACGCCTCTTCAGCTGTCGCAAGAAAACGATCACTAAAATGTGATTATCAAAACAACTATTACCTTACATGGAGCAAAAACTAAAAATATGACTATCACTTATCACAAATCACCTTAGTCGATTTCACCCCAGAACGACTTCAAAGCGACCTCACGTTTCTCGAAAAAACAATTTTCGAGCGATATCCGAGCAACCCAAACCTAAATTTTGTTCGTACGAGTAGATAAGGGCTATTTACAACTCAGCGACCTGCGAATGCGAACGAGTGAATATTGTTGTATCTGACAATCCCTTTTAGGGTTAACCATTTTTACTTACTTAAATATTCGTCAATCCCTGAATTTCAGTTGTCTTTCATTTTGTGATTAGTTGCCTAAACGTGAAAATACATATGTAAGTACATTTATAAAGTACTTATATCTTATATTTTCGATAAATTAAACCACGATCTTACCCACCAAGAACAATGCAGAAAGGAACTCGCCTCGCTAGGTCATCGGTTAAGGATCTGTCGCCTTTGGGTTCCGGGTCACTGCAACACTGAGGGAAATGAGCGAGCCTATGAACTCGCGAGGCAGGGATCTGCCCTTGATGCTTCCCTAGCAAAGGCGGTGCACATCCCGTTGGGGGTCCCTAAGTGAGGCATTTTCGCGCATTATCTGCTAAAGGCGGATAGCAGATGGCAGAAGGTGTGGAACTGTGTCATCTCCAGGCAGATGTGGCCCAAATACTTCCGAAAAAGAACGCACGATCTACTAAACAGAAACCGTGCAGATATCGCAAGAGTTCTGGCAGTAAGTACTGGCCATTGGCCCATCGGGGTTCATGCGGCCAGAATAGGTGTTCCGTAGGCGACGGGACAATTGGTTCATACAGACGAAATAAACAATTCCACGATTGTAGTTTATGGGGCGTTTATTTATCTACGTAAAAATACATTAGTGAATATAAAAAAGGTAAAAAAAATTGTTCATTCTGTATCGAATTTATTTTTGGGACTTCTCCGGCTACGTTTGCTGGCGGCTGAACAAAATTTGAATTTTACAAACAGGCGTGTCTGGGTTGGTTGTCAGTACACTGACATGGCAGGCTTATGGTCGCTCACACTTATTTCGGAGTTGCCGTGCTCCGCAACAATAGGTATGCCTTGCAATGTTCACTGTCGCAGCTGCAATACTGCTAACGAGAAAGAAACTATCTTACACTTCCTTTGTAAGTGTCCGGCTCTAGGCAAGGCCAGACAGCTCACATTGGGTAAACCCTTTTTTGACAACCTGATAGAATTAGCGGATATAAGCGTTGGGGACATTATCAGTTTCCTCAATGCAACGGGGTGGATTTCAATAATCTTTACTCTTTCTCCCTTTCCCTACACGCCACGTCCGTTTCACATCCGTTTAGGTCATTAGCATGGTTTGCTGTTACAATCGCTTCTACCTACCTACCTACCTACCCACCAAGAGCAAAACAAAAGAATTGTGAGGTTAAACTTTCGGACGAATAATACTCGTATGTTGCACGTGAATAATGATTCAGTTCGCAACAAGTATTCGCTTATTCACGGAAAAATCGGCGAATTTTTAATTTTTTCGCAGAAGCTAATTAAAGTTCAACTTTTTTGCATTAATCGATATATAAATTTAGTTATGCTCTTATGAATGGTAGCATTGCCAATTGTGTGCTTATAAATGTGCTAAAAATTATTTGTTCGCAGTTGGGGCATTCGCAGGTTTCAGAGCTGTGAATGGACCTTTAGGGAGTATTTACAGCTAGGGAGTTAAGGCGTATTTTGCAATGGAGTTGTGTCCGCCCCATAGAGTGTGTCCAATCCACTGCCACTTTCATCTTCGCACAGTAATATCTATAGGTTCTTGGCCCGTTCTCAAATAAAGTTGTTCGTTGGAGATTCGATTGGGCCAACAAAATTCTTAGATTCTTAGACATCTGTTTACGAAGGTTTGTAGCTCTCGTGTGATAGTAGTATCCACCTTCCAAGTACTGCACCTATACAGCAATACTGATTCTACGTTGGTGCGGAACAATCGCAGCTTGATTTTTAAGCTGGGAACATTACTTCTCCAGACTTACGATAGCATTTCGTACGCAGGCTTTTCCTTCTCGATTCTGCTGCACACATCCAGTTCGGTACCACCGCGGTCAGCCGAGACAACACTTCTTAAGTACAGAAACTTATGTACATATGTATCTACTTTCTCGACGAAGTGCTCAACGCTTTTGTTTTGGCTGTGTTTATCTTAAGCACCACTTTGTTTGCCTCAGTTTCTAGATTTTGGGCCATCAGATGAAAGCTCATTATCGGATGTGAAAGTGGGCAAACATCGTCAGCGTAATCTAGGTGTTTAAGGTAAGATGTCATCGTCCATAGAATTCCATTGTTACCTTCCGTCAATGCTGCACGGAGTACATCGCTGATAACCACAAAGAACAACAGCGGTGACAGTATTCGACCCTGATGTACTCCACTTTGGACTTCAAAATCCTCCGACACCTTACCATTGTGCAAGACGTGACACATACGAGTAATTCCCTCGTATGTAGCCTTGATAGTAGCTATGAATTTTTCTGGGATGCCTCTCCTGCGTAAGGCCAACCAGATAACATCTCGATTCAAGCTTTCGAAAGACTTCTCGAAGTCGAAGACCTATAGGTTAGGTTACGTTGGCTGTCCACACGAGAGTGCAGATGCACTCAGACCAGTGAAGGTCCATTGTGATACCATAGATCAACCATTAGGCCACTCAGGGACTAACAAAGCCAACCGGAGCTTTGATAAAACGATGGATGCTTATGAAGTCTAAGGACCCCAGATCGCCGAGGTCGTCAAGGAAGGGGGTCCCTAGATGGAGCAGTCTTTTATGCGACAAGGCTGGACAAGTCCATAGCAGGTAAAGGATGGTTTCCTCCTCCTCCTCCTCGTCCCTATAGCTTCTGTAGAAGCCATTGGAGAAGTGGCCAAGTCTTTCGCCGTGTTGGCCTATAAGACAGTGTCCAGTGAGAACACCGACAACGCAGGTGATTTGTGTTCGCTTTAGCTTGACCAACTCAGCACTACATTTTTGATCCAGCTTTGTTCAGATCTGTCTCGAAATGTGACACGTTGAGCCGTTTTCCCATCTGAGGTTGATCAGCGTTCAGCTTTAGTAGATGCTTACATGTAGCGAGAGGCATACCCAGGGCTTGCCTGTCAGGTAGAATCCTTAGAGTAGTACCCTGTCCGGCGAGCTCGTCAGCCCTGCAGTTTCCTGGAATGTCCCTGTGACCCGGCAACCAGCATAGGTGAATGTTGAACTGCTCTGTCATCTCCATAAAAGATAAACGACAGTTTAAGGCGGCCTTTGAAGTGAAGGAGTACGATTCCAGGGACTTGATTGCCGCTTGGCTGTCAGTGAAAATGCTAATATCCTGACAGATAGTACATTACATTTCAGCCAGGACAGGGCTTCCTTAATCGCCATGATTTCCGCCTGGAAAACGCTACAATGATCAGGGAGGCGGAAGGAGATGCTCAAATTGAGCTTTTCAACGAAAACACCACAACCCACCCTACCGATCATCATCCCGATCAGGGATGCTCGTACGGAAGTTTCGGTCAAATCTCAGTTTCGACGGGGTGTAGTCCGTGTTTTCGGGTTTGAAGTTGAGAAGGTCAAGGATGGAGAAGTGGCCAAAGCGATAGCTATACCACTGAGAGGAGGCTTTTAGATGGATGGCCGCGCAGGCAGCCATTTGTTTGCAGAAAATATCTAAAGGTAGCAGTCCAGTGTAGGTCCAATGCCACGGAGGGAGTAGTTCTCAGTGCACCACTGATGCAAATGCATGCAGATCTGTGCACCTTAGCTAGTTGAGTGAGGTGGACAGCGGAAATTGTTCATTTTCCAACGATCTCCATATGAGCGGATGTAGCAGTTCAGAGGATGTGTTTGGCGCCGTTTGGAATAGTTCGGCAGGGATGCCATCAATACCCGCCACTTTGTTTTTCTTGAGGGATTTGATTACTTCTGTTATTTTGGTTTTACTGGGAGGTTCAGTGCGAATTCGGGAATTTGTTGCTTCGGAAGGCTCATTAGAGTTAAAGATCATATCATCATCATCTATAACTATAGCAAAATGATCTCTACATCTAGCGAGCTGATCCTCACCCGTAAGAATGTTACCATGTAAACTATTCACTGGATGTTGTTTGGAGTTCCGGCCACCAATGAACTCGTTGGTGATATCATAGACAGTCCTACTTTCACACCGGCTTGTATATTTAAGTTGCGGTGTATATCAAAATTTGAGGTATATCAAGTCGCATAACGGTTGTCCTGAGAATTTTAGATTCTTCTTCTTCTTCCTTTTATCAGCGAGGTATTCTAAGTGCCACTTAGATACATATACAGTCTTCAAACTGTTAAGGATCAACAGATTATTTGCTGGTCCTTAAAAAAAGCGGCACTATCATGCTTAGAATATATTTATACCCTTGTAGCTATGTACAAAGGTGCATTTCGTTTAAATGAGATCGAAACCTAGAGTATATTAAACAATGAAATCGCAAATTAAATCACAACCAATTTCGCTCCTTGACCCAATTCCACACTCAAACTTTATAGACGGTCTGTCCGCGAACGGGATTCGTCAATGATAACTTAAAAAAGAAAATAAAAACTTTTGCAACTTTCCTCAAGAAAGAAACTGACAAAAACTGGAATATATTCCATCCGTGCTAGCAACGGAAATTTTAAAGGTAAACTTAGAGTCAAACTTTTATAGAAAAAAAAATCCTCTGACCAACTTCCTGGTCGGAACTTTCTCTAAGCAGAATCGCACCAGGCAATAACAAAGCAAAAACTTCAAATCATCACCCTAAAAAGGGCTCGTCTCTCAATCCATTGGCGAACAGCGCTGCGAGAAGAAAAAAATAATATTATATTCAACCCAAAACCCAAAGACCTAAGGGTGATTGATTGCAAGGGAAACTTTTTCAAGGGTAAGACTGCTGCGTACAGTTCCCATTCCATCCAGCATCCCAGAATCTACGACGTGCGAATGGTACTGGTGGTGGTTGTTGCCGATGTAATGCAGAATTACCCGATTTACAGCCAGCAGCAAGGACCGCGGTACAGACACAAACTCATGCACGTACACACTCCGACAAAAAGAAAGAAGAAAAAACTCTGCTATTCACAAGGGACACTTACTTTTTGCTCTGCATTTCCCTTGGTTGTTTAGAAAATATCACAACCCAAACAGGGGTAGATGGCGGCGACGACGAATCCACCAATGAAGCGCAATTTGAATTTGAAAAGTTTATCAGCGATCGTGGTTTAGGAGGCTTTTCAAGCGCCAAATAACCACCGTGACCGTTTTCGTCAACGTCAACCCTTAAAATCTAATAATGCGAAAAGTGACAATAAATGTTTATTAGGGGCCGCACTCATTTCGCTCGGTGTGTGCACATTGTACACCCTTAACAAACATGACCATAACCCATAACCCACACCTGGCCATTGTCCAGGTACGGCAGATAGGTGGGTATATGTATATTTTTTTGCATTCGTTTGTCCTTTATTGAGCACTTGTAGCTCATTTTATCTCCCACTTTTCCATCTCTGCTGAACAATTTCTCTTCTCTCTCTCCAGGGAGATGACCCAGAATATGGACGGCTGTCATAGTCCATGGCTCGGTATATACACCACCGATGGGAAGTTTTGGGATATTGAAAATTGTTTGTGCTTTACTCTGGTGGGGATATGTGTTGGGAGGGGGGACACAGCTAAAAGGGCGTACTGTGCAGTATGTATGATGGATTGTCTGTCTGTATATTGTATGCCGGTGAATTAAATTGGTCAAAATGTCGATGGGTATGAGGTCGAATGACCAGTGGGCTGATTCATTTGCAATATGGGATCGAGAAATGGGTTTAAGTACGAATAGGTGGTGGACTTAAATCTCCAGCTACATATATGTATCTATGTTGGTAGATTGAATGCATATTTTGATCGACATTAATTTAAAGCCAAATGTTAAATTTAAAGGTTTAATGTACATAAATGCGAAAAACAGGAGGGGTGGCCTCCTTTCAACGTAGAGGATTGTAATTACACATTACGATTAAAATTATCAAGTGGAATCTGTAGATTGAAAGTTTGCTCAGAGGGAAAAAATAGAGCAAGACTCAGAAGTTAGATTTGGTGTTCATCTGGCACTCCAGCAAGCATTTGAAAGAGCACAATAGTATAAAGGGTTTCTCTTAAGCGTTTCCTATCTTTAAATTTGAATAAAACAAACTGTGAATGAGATATCATTGAAATTTTATTTAGAAGGCCAATGTATGCCTTTATGTATGGAATATAACATCATTCAAATGTCCGCCGCGGCTTCGCTGGGTGGCGCGCATCCGAAACGTCCAATTTTCCATAATTCTGGCGCATAAATCAGGCTGAATTGGACCAATGGGATTGATTATGTTGGCTTTCAGGGCAGTGGTGGTTTGTGGTTTATTGGCATAGACCGGTGACTTAAGAAAACCCAAGAAAGGCCAATTCACATCACCTCCGCGTGAGATGTTCGGAAATCGCTCGTGCAGATTGTCCATCGTGGCACCAGCTGTGTGGCACGGAGCGCCGTCCTGTTGAAACCACATGTCGTCGGTGTCCATATCACCCAATTTGGGCCAAAAGAAATTGGTTATCATCGACCGATAGCGCTCGCCGCTGACGGTGATGGCCTGGCCAACGTCGTTCTCAAAGAAGTATGGACTGATGATGCCGCCAGCCCAAAATCCACACCAAACAGTGACTTTCCCTGGATGCATTGCAATTTGGTGGATCTTGTGTGGATTGTTATCGTCCCAAATTCGACAATTTTGCTTGTTGACGAACCCATTTTTCGATTTCGACAATTTTGCTTGTTGACGAAACCATTCATCCAGAAATGGGCCTCGTCGCTGAATATGATTTTTCGACCGTAAAATGGGCGAAGCGCGCGAAATGTTCCACGAACAGAAGACACACTTTCATAAAAGACTGTAGTTATTTGCACATGTTGTTGAACGCTATTACTCTCCATGTTGATTTGGCAAGACAGACTAAATAAATGACAACCAATTTGACAGATGTAGCTTCAACAATATGGCCGCAATCACCTGTCAAAGTTAAAAAAAACCTATTGGAAAACCCGTATACCTTTTATTTTGATAAGTTTCCTCTAAAGCAGGTTTGTCGATTAAATTCTGAACATCGAGTGTTGGTTGCCGCAACTTCCGTATAACGAACTCTAAACTTTGGAATGGACTAGTTTCGTTTTAACAGTCGTCTGAGAACCAGGGTAAAAAATATCATGCTAAGTTATGATTTCGAAGCCCAACATTTCGGTTTTTTCTCTTGTGCATAGCTCCCTAAAATAAAATACACTGATATCATGTACAACGTCTTTATCATGTCTTTACCTTACTAACTTTCTTAAATGGCGATACCTAGACGGGAAGGAGCTTGGGCCTCAAGCAACAAGCCGCCGCGCCAGCCAGCTTTCACCAGTTCCGCACGTAAAGTTGGTTGAGGTCTTTTTTCAATTGTACGTGCCGTCTAAATGGCTTTACTACTGTTACTGCGGAGTCGTTTTAAGACACCCTTCATGGTAACCTTGGACTTCTGTACACGTCTGTGCACCTTAGAGCAAAACTGCAATGATCAGAGTTACATTGAAGTTCGGAAGAGAAGGAGAGGACTGTACTAGTCAATATTGAAGTCTAAGCCCAAGGAAGCAGTGATTGGAAAGTGCCTTGCTCCGGTTTTTAGCAAGACTTAGGAATGAAAAATCACTAATTTTTTCAATGTTGTAGCTGTTCTGTGACGTTCTGTACTTTCTTGTTGACTTCGTTCCATATATACAACATACATATGAGGACATCAGCGCAAAAGTGCTGTAACCCACAATTTTTGTTGGTTGCTGTTCTGGTGTTACATACATTCCTTACATTACCAACTATTAATACAAAAATGGTGTAAGGCACCTTTTGGTATTCAAAAGCAGATGGAGCTGAAAAAATCGTTTTTGCACAGAGCATAATATAACAAATTAATAGAGCAATCAAATTTAAAATCCCCATTCTTTCCTAATTACATAGTTTGGGGTTACACCACTTTTGCGCTTATAGCCTCATATATCCATCTGCCATTTCCGACTCAACGCTCGCTAGTTTTAACCGCTCGCTACATATGTAGTTAAATAATTGCAACAACTAAAAAGAGAAATAGTACCCAATGTGTTGGCCCGTGAACGGGACGGGTTAAGAATATCACTGCAGCGATGTCTTTGATGTCTCTCAAACTAGTAATACAAGGAGAGGTGTGGAATATTGTCAGTGCATATGCTCCCCACGATGGGTACAATCAGAGAGATAAAGATGCATTTTGGCTAGATTTCCACAATCTCCTTAAGAACATCCCAAAGGAAGAATTTCTATTTGTTGGAGGAGATTTGAATGGACATGTTGGGAAATCAAACGAAGACTATGAAGACTGCCATGGAGGACTAGGATATGGCACCAGGAACCTTCCTGGTGAAGACATCCTAAGCATGTGCAAATCACACGGTCTTATCGTGTTAAATACCATGTTCATCAAACAAAGCCGACACCTGATCACTTACAGCAGTGGTGGAGATGAAACTCAGATTGACTACCATTTGGTAGACAGTTTCATGAAGCCCCGGGTAAAAGATTGCAAAGTGATCCTGGGAGAGGCAATCGCTCGGCAAAACCGTCTCCTGCTAACAGAAATTTTTATGAAAACACCGAAGAAAAGCAAACAAACAAGGGTCTCTGAGAAAATCAAGTGGTACAATCTGGACAAAGAAAAAGGCGAAGCTTTTGTTTTCGTAATGAAAAATGACCTCTCTCACACCATCAACGGAGCTGAGGATGAAGAGTGTAGAGCACAAAATATGTGGGATTCCCTACAGCGAACTTGCTTAAATAAGGCCAAATCACTGCTAGGAGCTTCAAAAGGCCACCATCAACACGCCAAAGAAACATGGTGGTGGAGTGATGAAGCTAAGATGCTGATAAATGAGAAGAAAGCGGCTTTCAAAGCTTGGTCAAAGTGCCCCTCTAATAATAATGACGAAAAAGCTCGGCTCGAAATGGAATACAGATGCTGCAAGAAAAAAGCGAAGAAGAAGTGCGCCCAGCTTCAAGCAGAGAGTACGGAGGGCCTGTATCGGCAGCTGGAGAAAATATTTTCCCCCGTTGCTGATGCAAACCAGGCTATCCAGGAGCTGCGAAGACACAATATGAACAAGAGCGCCACTATCTTCAAAATAGCCGCCCAAAGAAGGAACAATGCTCAGGAGATTCGTTCGCCAAAGTTCATTAGCAATGCTCATGGCCAGCTTCTTGTGGATGACGACAAAATTCTGCAGAGGTGGCGACAGTATTGTGAAGAGCTTTTAAATGAACAGTTTCCCCGGCTATACTTTCCAAGAGCCACCCCTAACTGTGAAGAAATAGCCGACATTACAGTCGAAGAAGTTAGTGAGGCGGTCAAATACTCCAAAAAACGAAAAGCGATTGGGCCAGACGAAATACCCTCTGAGTTCTGGAAAAAGATGGGAGACATCGGGTTCAGATGGCTCAGAATTCTTATCTCCAAATTCGTGAGAGGTGATCCAATGCCGAATCAATGGAGGGAAAGTTACCTCCTCCCTGTATACAAAGGGAAGGGTGATACGCGAAACTGTGATAACTACCGTTCGATCAAGCTGATGTCACACACCATGAAGATCGTTGAGCGGGTATTAGGTGGCCAACTGCGAAAAATAATACGGCTATCTGATGATCAGTGCGGGTTTGTCTCGGGTAAATCAACCACAGATGCAATCCAAAGTATAAGGATCATAATGGAAAAACATCGTGATTCCTTAAGGGATTTGCATATTGTATTGGTTGACTTTGAAAAGGCATTCGACATACAACCACGAGATCTGATATGGGTGGCGCTAAGACATCGAGGGGTTCCAGAAACCTATGTACAGATGATCATGGACATGTACGAAAGAGCAAAGACAAGAGTAAGATGTCCCGCTGGAGTAACCGAAGAGTTCCCAATCAAAGTCGGGGTGCACCAGGGAAGCGTTTTAATTCCTTTGCTCTTTATTACAGTCCTTGATTATCTGCTTGAAGGTAAAGTGATGGACCCCAAGGTACATCAGTTATTCTTTGCTGACGATGGAGCCATCATAAGTGAGGCTCCTACATCACTGCAACGAGCACTTGATGTGTGGGTGGACGTTTTGGAGGGAAATGGGTATCGCATTAGTTCAAAAAGACAGAGTACTTGTGCTGCCCGTTCTCTGATCCACTCAGGCCTATTCCAGACATTTATTTGAATGGAACAGTGCTTCCCAAGTGCGAAAAGTTCAAATATCTGGGATCTATGATCAATAGCAAAGCAACTTGTGATGACGACATCAATCATCGTGTAAGCGTAGGGTGGATGAAGTGGCGAGAAAATTCCGCTATCTTCTGTGACAGAAAAATGCCCCCTAAGTTGAAAGGAAGGCACTACACCGCAGTTGTACGTCCAGCGCTCACATACGGTTCACAATGTTGGACGATGTACAAAAAGTATGAGAGTAAATTAACGGCAGCTGAGATGAAGATGCTTCGCATGACAGCAGGAGTGACCAAGCTTGATCGAATAAGAAGTTCGAAGATCCGTGGAAGCTTTCACATCAAGGAAACCATCGTACACAAATTAGAGCGCGACCGGCTCAGCTGGTATTGCCACGTTCAAAGAAGAGATCATTTGAACCCTGTTAAAAAGGCAATATCTATGCACGTTCCAAAGACATCGCGATGTAGGAAAGGCAGGCCTATAAACGCCTGGATCAGACAAATGCGACGACATCGGCATTTCATTGACCTCAGTAACCGAGTGATCCAAAATCGGCAGGCCTGCCGATATTTTCTGAGGTCAAATAGGCGAACCCCACAGGCGGGTCAGTAGAAATGCAGTGAAGTGGAAGGGCTGTGATCCATTGTTTTCGGATCATAGCCTCGCTGATAAAAGGAAAAAGGAAGTGTTGGCCCGTGAACTACACGCTTATTCTTAAGCCCGAAGCCGCACTGACAGCTCTCAATCACTTCGTCAACATAGGATTTTAGTCGATGACACATTAACGAGAATAGTACTATACCGACAGACACCGTTCCGTAGACCAATATTTCTATAGTTAATGCAGTTGAGCCGACCGACTTACTTATGAAAGATGAGGCAGATTTGTGTGATTTAAACCTGGCTTTCGCTGGTTCTATTTCAATCACGAGTGGCTAAAGCAATCGGTCAAGAGCTTATACCTTCTTCAACTTCTTCTTTTTCTGACTATGCGTTCTTCATCCATTCTTGTTTGCATTTGGCATCAAAGCAGTTAGTCTTTGTCCCATCGAACGCAATATGGTCAATTTGGCTAGTTGTAGTTTGATCAGATTACTTCAAGTTGCCTTGTGCATTTTGAGTTGTGGAAACTTCGCGGTATACACTACCATTTTTTGCGCTCTAAAGTCCATAAGGTTGATTCAGTTTTCAATTCTGACGTGGATGCTATTTTGCTCAATACACCTCCCAAAGTTGTCCTCTCTGCTGTTTGCTAAAACAAATGAACATTCCACGTGCAGGCATCATCCGAGGTTAGTTTTTGTTCCATCACTCGCTTACGTTTCATCGGTAAAAGACGCCCACAAACAATGACGTGTGAAGTTGATCTAGACCCGATTCTTCGTGGGTGCTCTTTGCATAAGCCACTACTTCCTGAAAAGAAAATCAAAACCCCTTCAATTAGTTCGCATTTCAACTTACCCATGAGGCATTCCGTTTTCGCCCTCAAAATGGAGACTTTTAAGAATACTTTCATATATATAATGATATACAGTAAATACATACATACACACGTATTTTTACTATTAAGCTTGCATTTTGAGAAAAACTGCATTTAATCACTCATTTTCAAAATTTAAGTGCTGACCATGGTGTAGTGGTAACGTCATCAATTGCCACGCTAATGGTTCATGGTTCAATTCCCGATGTCAGCAAGCATTTATTTATTTCTCATAAAATAGAGAGTCAGTCCGATCAATTGCGAAATCTTGTGTGAACACTATTGTAAAGGCATACCACGGCAGTGGATTGGTGATATAAAAAAAAAAAAACAAATATTTGGCGCAACAGCTCTTTAAAGTGCCAGGGCCTAGCTTCTCGCAACCACTCATGTTGTGTGCGTTATATTTTTCACACGAATGGAAGGGACCTACAGTTTAATGCCGAATCCGAACGGTGATTTGAGAAGCTTTTTCGTGACAACAATACTCTCGGATGTTTGTCAGACGCTCGCGAGAGGTGGGACCGTGAAAAAACTTTTTGGTGTTTTCTGGGATTCGAACTTGGAACCTCATGCGTAGTGATCCGACACACTAACCACTTACGCCGCGGATTGGTGATATGGCTAGAAAAATTATTCGCTCTGTTGAGTGATTGATATGCCTATGACACCAGGAAGTCCGGAAAAAAATACAGTGAATCAGAAGCAAATACAAAAAGTAAGAAAAATTTCCGCAGTTATCTTGACGCCACCCCCAGAGTTTTCCAAAACATAACATCTGTGGCCACAAGGTAAAACCGCCTAAATCGATTTTCACAGATTCTTAGAAAACAAGTTTAAAATTTTCGTTTTTTTTTCGAAAACGTATGGAAATTTAGTATTTTAGTCTTGTTCCTTTGCCTATAACTCTGTAAGGCTGAACACACACCGAAGCAGACATACCGTTTTCTTTTGCCTTATGAAACAACAATACATTGCTTCTTATGAGCCAACACACACCATGCACGCGAAACAAAAATCATGTTTTTGATTCGAAGCGCATCGTGTGTGGTTGTCGAAAATACACGACGTTTCAAGGGAGCGTCGTTCTCGATTATTGCACACTTGCTTATGGCGCAACACACACTGCATACGGCCAAACAAAAAGACAAAGGCGAAACAGAAAAACGTGCTGCGTTGTCGATAGCTGGATCGTTGTTTTTCAGAAACAAAATTTCGTTGCTGTTGATTTTTTGCACTGGTGTTTTATTTATTTGAGACCATTTCAGGTTAGAATTAACCCACCTCTCTATTTTGTGCTTAGATAAAATAATAAAAGTTTTAAATAAATTGGCACAACTTCATCGCAAACTTAGTTTTGCTTTTTCTCAACACACACCAAACGAAGCAGAAAAGGGAAATGATTTTTTTGTTACATTGTGTTTCGGTTGGTATGCGTTGAAATAAAATACGTTTTCTTGTCTGTGAATCAAAGAACGTGTTGACTTATCCGGTGTATTTTCAGCCTAAGGATAACAGGTTACTTACTTAGATGGCGCTACAGTCCGGGGTGGACCTGGGCCTCAACCAACAAACCTCTCCAGCCAGCACGGTTACGAGCCAGCTGCCTCCAGTTGCGCACGCCAAGTTGGTTGAGGTCCCCCTCCACTTGTTTGCGCCACCTACCGCGAGGTCGTCCTCTGCTGCGCCGTCCGTCCGGGGTGGATTCGAAGACTTTCTTAGCGGGAAAGTTGGGCTCCATCCGCTCTAAATGACCCAGCCATCTTAGTCGCTGTATGTGAACTCTTCTGGCTAAGTCGATGTCCTTGTACAGGCCGTATAATTCAGCACTGTACCTTCTCCTCCACTCACCGTCTATGCAGACGGGACCAAAGATCGCTCGAAGAACTTTTCTCTCGAAATAACCAAGGGCATCCTCATCCGGTTTTGTCAAAGCCCATGCCTCTGCGCCATACAGCAAGACTGGGATGATTAATGTCTTACAAAGAGTTACCTTAGTAGTTCGAGATAGGGCTTTGCTACTCAATTGCCGTTTTAGCCCATAGAAACAACGATTGGCAAGAGTAATTCTCCGTGTGATCTCCCTACTGATGTCATTTGTGGAGCTGACCATAGAGCCTAGGTAAACAAAATCATTTACTACCTCAAAATTGTATCTGTCTATTGTGGCGTTCTGTCCAAGACGCCGATGTTGGGTGTCCTTTTTTGTAGACAGCATATATTTTTTTTGCTTTCATTGACCGCTAGACCCATCTTTGCTGCCTCGATCTCAATACTCGTAAATGCCCCATTGACGGCCCGATGAGTTCTTCCGATTATGTCAATGTCATCGGCATAAGCGAGTAGTTGTACAGACTTGAAGAAGATTGTACCTCCGGGGTTGGCTTGTGAGTTTCGTACAATTCTCTCAAGTACTATGTTAAAGAGATCGCATGATAGCGCGTCGCCTTGTCTAAGACCTTTCCTGACATCGAACGGTTCGGTGATGTTCTTACCGACTTTGATGGAGCAGCGAGAGTTCTCCATCGTCATTCTGCACAAACGGACGAGTTTGGCAGGGATGCCAAGACTGGACATGGGTCTGTATAACTCGTCTCTATACACGCTATCATAGGCAACTTTGAAATCGATGAAGAGGTGGTGCGTATCGTTTTTATATTCATGGGTTTTTTCCAAGATCTGCCGTAGTGTGAATATTTGGTCAATGGTGGACTTTTCAGGCCTGAAACCACACTGATAAGGACCTATCAGGTTGTTGACGATCAGTTTTAGACGTTCACATAGTACGGCAGACGGAGAAGTGTTCCTTCCATATCCTCAGCACCGACTGCGATTCTACTACTATGTTGCCATTTGCGTCCCTGCAGGCTTCTGTTCTGGCTTGGAAACCATGGCATGTTCCTTTTACCCTTTGGTAAAATTTTCGAACATTATTCCTGCAATAAAGTCTCTCAATCTCCTCGATCGAGCGCTTCTCATGCTCCTTTTTCTTCTTTCTGAGAAGTCGATGTTCCTCTTTTCTCCTGCGCACGTAGAGCTCGTAAGCAGCTCTAGTCCTTCTATGCAGCGCCGCTTTGTATGCCTCTTGTTTTGCTGCATGTGCTTGCCGGCATTCCTCATAAAACCTGGGGTTTCGTTGTGGTGGGCGAGAGAAACCCAGTACATCAGTGGCGGCATCTCTGATGGCTTGTTGGCAACGCTGCCACTGGTCTTCCGCATTTGCTACTGCCGGCATAGGACTTAGATCGAGATTAGAAGAAACACGATCGGCAAAGGTTCTGGCGGTCTCTTGCGATTGTAGCTTTTCGGCGTCAAATTTCCTCACAGCATTTCGTTGATTTCGCTCCATTGTGGATATCCGCATCCGTACCTTGGCTACAACTAGGTATTGATCCGAGTCCACGTTGGCTCCTCCGAAAGTCCGGATACCCAGTATACTGGAAGAGTGCGTTGCGTCAATCGCAATGTGATCGATTTGGTTGACAGTTTTTCGATCAAAGGAGAACCATGTTCCTTTGTGAATGTCGAGACGTGGGAACCGCGTACTAGCTACGACAAAGTTTCGCCCCGCTGCAAAGTCGATTAGCCTGAGTCCGTTGTCGGATGTGATATCGTGCAGTCCGTGCTTTCCGACCACCCTACTAAAGACGTCCTCTCTTCCTAGCTTTGCGTTAAAATCACCTAGGATAATTTTAACGTCGTGGCTAGGGCATTGCTCATACGTCTTGTCTAAGAGCTGGTAGAAGTCGTCCTTTGTCGCGTCGTCCTTCTCCTCATGAGGAGCGTGAACGCATATTAGGCTAATGTTGGCAAATTTAGCCTTGATATGTAGTCAATAATATAGTCATAAGGCGCTCGTTCACATGCCGGAAACTCCAGACATTTTGCCTAAGTCTGCCTCCAATGACAAATCCGCACCCGAATAGACGCTGTCGTTTTTGTCTGTAGCAATCGCCGTAGTAGATGTCGCAGTTTTTCATACTCCTTTTTACCCGGCCCATCCCCTCGCACTTCTTGGATGGCGGTAATGTCTGCTTTGAGACACTCTAGGGCCTCCGCAAGTTGTTCGGCTGCACGTGGTTTGTAGAGGGACCTAACATTCCACGTGCAGACCGAAGATCGTTGTCCTTTTTACGTTTGCATGGGTCGTCAACAGTAAGATCATCCGTGTCCGAGGCTGTTGGTTGCTTCGTAACCAAAGGTTTTTGACGTGGTAGGGAAGTTAACCCGAAGGCACAACCCCCAACCTGGAGGGCCAGATCCTTTTTTTTTTGTACCCCTAGGACAAGAGGCCGGATACACCGATGTCAGTAACCCACTTCGGGGATATGAGCGCTGCCGTTGGCCCATTAAGGGTTCATCCGCCACCATCTCTCTTTCAATATCCTGACGTAGTATTGAAAATCCTTACAGACCTCAGCTCCAAATATGTTGAAGTAGCTCCGGTAAGGTATCCGCTGGTCTGTAGACGTCACCGTTGATTCCATCGAGAGATGGAACGTCCTCCTTCTGAGGAGCTCCTGCTAGACTTCTGAGACGCATATTTCAGTCAATCAGGTCAACAAGAGATGCCTCGTCCGGTTAGACATATGCGCGCTGAAGTTCACCCAGATGTGCTTACGCAGGTCTGAGTGTTCAGCTGCACATATATCGTCAGACTCAGCATACGCTCATCGTTAGTTCACTATCAGAAAGCTATCCAGCGGGCACCGCGAGGAGGTGATGATGCGATTTTGCACACCAAAAACAGGTAATTAGGTAAAAATTTGGTAGGATAAACTTCGAATAGTAGAGAACCTTCTGGTTTCGACTGAGGCCTTTTTACCTTGAGGCCACAGATCTGAGTTTTAAAACCACTACACCAAATTTCCTTTCTTTCTTTCTCTCTCTATCTCTCTCTCTCTTTCTCTCTGTCCTTTCCAAGCCCACACTGTGTATAAACATTTAAAGGGTATTCATAAGCCCCTGAGTGCGTGCAAATTATTTTGGATGAAAACTTGTTTTTTTTAATTAATAATTTAATTTAATAAACATTCAAAACCATCCTTTATCAGCTATAACAAGCATACATATGTATGTATGTACATGATACATATATGTATGTATGTATGAACACTTTCACTTCCCACTAACAATCTAAAGTTTATCTAAAGCTAATACTTTGGAACTCCGAGAAAGACCCTCAATATACATATGTATATGTTATGTATGTACATATGTACATTGTACACATAACTACATCAGCTGCGTCAGTTAAAGAATTTTCTCTTAATTTCTTCGCTGGGAAAAGTAGCCAAGAATTTCTTGATGCGACTCGCTCAGATTTACGTATATATCGGTCTATGATTATTTAGCCTGTGGGCGCCGAGGCACAGTGGTTAGTGTGTCGGACCACTGCGCGTGAGGTTCCATGTTCGATTCCCAGCTTTTTCACGGTCAAACCTCTCGCGAATATCTGACAATATTGTTATCACGAAAAAGCTTCTCAAAAACAAATTGTCCTTCGGATACGGCAGTAAACTATAGGTCCCTTTTATTCGTGTGAAAAAATATAACGCACACAACACGAGTGGTTGCGAGAAGCTAGGCCCAGGCATTTGAGAGTTGTTGCCCCAAATATTTATTTTTATAATTATTTAACCTTAGCTACGAGTATGCAAACGTAAGCAAATATGGTCGAGAAAATTGTTATCGAAGGTCAAGAAAATATCGTACACACCCCCACAAGCTGGACGATGCTATTGATTTCAAAAATAATAACCTGGTAAGTATGCCCTATGTTTTCCCAAAACTTTCTGATGAACTGCGCACATCGCATTTTCACTGCTTCACCAGATGTGTTACTTACTCACTCTTCCAACATTACGCCATCATAAACGATAAACGTGATGACCAAAAATAAATATGTGCTGCACTACACATAATACGCCAACGCTACACACACCCAACCGAATAGGTATGCGATGCGAACTACCCTTCCCCGCAAAGCTTTCAATGGAATTTCCTCTTCGCATTCTTTCATTCACACAATCATTTTATTTCACCAGTGCAGAGCTTTGATCATTGCAATTACTCATGTAATAACAGCACGCATGACAAATGACTTGCACGTGTTCGCCATAATGTCTATTTGCAGCAGAATTTCCAGTATGCATCAGAGTAAACGATCAACGGCGAGTATACTGAGAGAAAGCATAAAATCTCGTTAACCACGTCCATGAAACTATCGCTCAGCGTTTAATGATATCGTCAGTTGAAGAGCTTTCTTCTTTCTTCAAAGAGAACACACCGAAGAAATTTGTTTCTAGGTACTTAATGAAAATGAGTAATGATATGTCTTTTTATGAAGCGAGTACATATGTAACATACATGTGTATGTATGTAGTTACTTTTAACACAAATGTTCTCTATAAATTCCAAGATTTAAACAAAACTTTTTTAGAGTTCCTTTAAAGCTTCCATAAGTTATTGCATAACGTCATTGGACTAGGAACGCACACATGTATATAACATGCATTTGTCATAAAAAATATCCTTTTCAGTGCTTCGGACCTGAAAGGTACAACTGGAGCATTTATGAACTGATAATGCGCCGCGTCTGTGATATGCTTAGGTGTGTGCAAATATATGCTTTGTACATGATGTACATATTTTGAATAATGTTTGTCTCCATTCCACTCCAAAGTGTTCCGAACAAAATTATCGTTGGATTAGAGACTAGTCGTAAGACTGGTGATGATTTTCCAAGTGATATACATAGATAGTCTGAACTTACAAAACACAGTGATTGTCTTGTGGACAGCCTTAGAAAAAGCTATAAATCACGATTATCTAAGCAAGCAGCAAATGCAGCCGTTCGCCTTGAAGCTACCTTCAAGAAAATAATTTGTCGGAAGCTTAAGAAAGTCTTAAGCTTCCGACTCGTGAGCGAGCGTATTATGACTATCCGGATCAAGGCTAAATTCGCTAACATAAGCCTAATATGTGTTCATGCCCCCACGAAAGAAGAGGACCCTGCCACCAAAGAGTGTTTCTACGAGCTCCTCGACAAAACATACGAGCAATATCCTAAATACGACGTTAAAATCGTATTGGACGTCTTTGGTAGGGCGGTCGGTAAGCATAGCCTACACGACACCACGTCTGATAACGGACTAAGGCTAATTGATTTCGCTGTGGAGCGAAATGTCAGCATAGCAAGCACATGGTTTCCTCATCTCGATATTCATATTCAACCAAATAGATCATATTGCGATCGACGCAAGGCATGCCTCCAGTATTCTGGATGTCCGGACCTTCCGAGCGGCCAACATAGACCTTTTTGTAGCCAAGGTACGAATGCGGATATCCCAATCTGAGCATCAAAGAAGAATCACTGGGAGAAAATTTAACGTCGAAAAGCTACA
This sequence comes from Brachypalpus laphriformis, assembly GCA_945910035.1. NCBI lineage: Eukaryota > Metazoa > Arthropoda > Insecta > Diptera > Syrphidae > Brachypalpus > Brachypalpus laphriformis. Next base: position 13,168,200 of record OX246754.1, on the reverse strand, counting down.
ATCGCAAGAGACCGCCAGACTCTCAAATCTCTCAATCACCCCTATGCCGCCAGCATCAAGTGCAGAAGACCAGTGGCAATGCTGCCAACATTCCAACAGAAACGCCGCGACTGATGTACTGGGTCTCGCTCGCCCACCACCGCGAAACCCCTGGTTTGACGAAGAATGCCGGCGATTGCATGCAGCAAAACAAGAGGCATACAAAGCGGCGCTGCAAAGGAAGACGAGAGCTACTCGTGAGCTCTACGAGCAAAAGAGACGGGAAGAAGGCTTTTCCAAAAGAAGAAGAAAGAACATGAGAAGCGCGCATTAGAGAATATAGAGAGTTTATACTCCAGGAACAATGTACGGAAGTTTTACAAAAAGGTAAAAAGAACGTGTCAGAGAAGCAATACCCGTACAGAAACCTGTAGAGATAAAAATGGAAACCTCGTAGTAGAATCACAGCCTGTGCTGAGAATATAGAAAAACTACTTCTGCAGACTGTATAACGGCGACGAAGACGAAGACCAACATCCCGCTGTCAGGCTGAATGAACCATTCAACATAGACGATGATAGTCAAAATTTCCGTCCACCTGGCCAAAACGAAGTGAGGCTGCTGGGCCTAATGGCTTACCGGCCGAACTTTTCAAGGCAGCTGGGGATGAATTGGTAGAGTGCATACACCAACTCATCTCCAAGATTTGGTCAGACGAGTGTATACCTGATGAATGGAATCTCAGCATCGTTTGCCCGATCCACAAGAAAGGAGACCTCTCAACTGCGCTAATTAAAGAGACATCAGTCTCCTCAACGTCGCATACAAGATCTTTTCTGCGATATTGTGTGAACGCCTGAAACCTTTTATCAACAGCCTGATTGGACCCGATCAGTGCGGTTTCAGGCCAGGAAAGTCCACCATCGATCAAATCTTCACACTTCGGCAGATCCTGGAAAAACCCAAGAATTCCAAATCGATACTCACCACCTCTTTATCGATTTCAAGGCCGCCTATGGCAGCATATATAGAGAAGAGCTTTATAGAGCCATGTCTAGTTTTGACATCACTGCCAAACTTGCCCGTCTGTGCAGGCTGACGATGGAGAACGCTCGCTGCTCCATCAAGGTCGGTAATGACCTCACCGAGACATTTGATGTCAAAAAAGGTTTTAGACAAGGTGACGCGCTGTCATGTGACTTCTTTAATATTGTACTTGAACGGATTGTGCGGAACTCACAAGCCAACACCGGAAGCACAATCTGTCACAAGTCTGTACAACTGCTTGCATACGCCGATGATATAGACATAATCGGAAGAACTCAGCGGGCTGTCACCGGTGCGTTTGCAAGCATTGAGGCGGAAGCGGCCAAAATGGGTTTAGCGATAAACGAGGGCAAAACCAAGTATATGCTGTCAACAAGAAGGGAAAACCAACAGCGACGAATTGGACAAAACGTCACCGTGGGCAGCTATAACTTCGAGGTAGTAAGGGACTTTGTCTACCTTGGCTCTACTATAAATTCAACAAACAAAATCAGTGCAGAAATCAATCGAAGAATAACTCTTGCCAATCGCTGTTTTTTTGGGCTTATAAGGCAATTCAACAATAAAGCCCTATCTCGAACAACTAAGGAGACTCTATATAAGACCTTGATCATCCCAGTCCTGCTTTACGGCGCTGAAATATGGACTTTATTAAAAGATGAAGTCCATACTCTACTAAGGAGACCCTGTATAATACCCTGATCATCTCAGTCTTGCTTTACGGCGCTGAAACATGGACTTTATTAAAAGAGGATGAAGATATCGTAAGATTTTCGGTCCGTAAGATTTTCGGTCCCGTTTGCGTTGACGGGTTTTGGAGGGGAAGATTCAATCACGAACTATACGAGCTGTACAGCGACATCGACCTAGTCAAAAAACTGCGTATTGGACGTCTGAGATGGCTAGGACATGTAGAGAGAATGGACACCAACGCTCCGGCCCGCAGATTCTTCGAATCTAACCCCGAGGGACGACGCAGTAGAGGGAATCATCGCCATAGGTGACGCGCACAAGTTCAAGGGGACCTCGACCAACTTGAAAAGCGCAACTGGAGGCAATTAACTAAAGACCGAGCTAAATGGAGAGACTTGTTGGTTGAGGCCCAGGTTCACCCCGAACTGTAGCGCCACCTAAGTAAGTAAGTCATACTTTTTGCATCCTTAGACAAGCTAAGGATGCAAAAAGTAAGCATCTTTTATTAGAGTTTGTTGTCCTCGTAATTGTAAAGTTCAAAAACCCGGCTTTTGGACGCATGGAGGTGAAAGAATTATAATTTATTCGTAATCAGTAAAATTTGCATTAAAGAAATGGTTTAAAAATGATCACATGAGCTCAGATCTGTTTAAAATTAATGGAGAAGGGATAGCCTCTAAAACGTCGACTGGTCGTCATGATCGATTTGGCTGTAAGTTCTTCATGTACAGAAGCTGTACTTTTGATCCTACCGTCCTTTGGTAGCCACAGACTAACAAAACAATCTAAATTGTTACCATTAACTAGCAAAGCATCTCTGGTGATAAAAGTTTCAACCAACGATAGTTGAACTGATTCTATGAACAGATCCTGTTGTTGATCCTGTGCCATAAATGCATTTACATAGATGAAATTGGCAAACAAATTGACAAGCGTAAGATATGTATTTGAATTAGGAAATCAAACTACTCGTATATAGATAAATAGATAGATAGATACAAAATTTTATTTTTAAAAAGTTGATACAAAAGCATGGTTTTTATTTCTTTAAATTTTAATTAAATGACAATAACTTTTAAAGTTTCCTGTCAGGTTAAAGTGTTTGCTATTATAAATTAATTGAAATTTAGCAATGATGTTATCTTTAACAAAATTCATTAATAATTAAATTCCTATATCTTAATACATTTTTTAGAAAATTGTAAAGTTGGGTATAATTTTGCCCATTAAGGATTTTTAGGAACTGTTCAGGGTTAAGATGCTTACTCCCAAGAAGTTGCTTTCTGTACGACCTGAATACAGGGCAGACTTCTACAAAGTGGTATGTACATATATGTTCTCGGAGGTATCAACGTTGCATATCGTATAGATGCCAACAGAATCCCTGCTAAATGCCCTAGCGTTGAGATTGAGTAATCCGCATCAGGACTTTAAAACCAAACTTATCACCTCGCGAGTGTTACTGTCTTCAAAATAGTTTGAAACGTCGTATTTTGAATTACAATACTCATCATGAAGCTGTGATTGAAGTGCTAGGTTGGTGTGTTCCGTCCAATGTCTTTTTGTAAGTTTAGTGCAAGGTTCTGCCTGCAATACCGTCCACTCAGACTTCATAGACCAGTTGAACTCGATTCTGGTTTCATTGAAGAGCTTTGACCATTAATTGGCCCAATAGATATGTTTTCTCATGATAATATCTGAGAGTTTCCGTGGTAGTCTATTTTCAGGAAACGCGTATACTCTCTGAATATATCTAAAATGTAGTCCTAATGTTGTAAGGAAAACTTTGGGTAGTACTGTTTCTATATTAAGGACACAATTGGGTGTATTACTAGATAAGGAGAAACATCTTTTGATGAAAAAACGTTGCAGCTTTTCAACTTCAATGTGTTCAGAATAACCCCAAATTTGTGCACAGTACTTCATAACTGATTTTGATGCAGCTTCGATATTTTATATTGCTGAATGTATTATAGAATGTTTTCGTTTTTCATAAAACTAGACCATGTAGCATTAATGGAATTTTTAGACATTGCAAGTCTTTGTGTAAGCTGCTCTGTCCAAGACATGTTATATGTCAATGTCGCACCTAGGTACTTGTATTTATTAGTGATTTTAATTTCATCGTTGTTATAAAACCTTTGTTCTTCGACTGCCTTGCGGCCGCCGTTTCGAAAAATCACTATTTCCAATTAAATTCCATTTTTGACAATAATTTGCGAAGCTGTTTATCATTACTTGCAAGGAAGTGGGAGTTATGCGTTCATCTGCATAAAGTAAAACTTTTATTAGCATGACTTCGATAGTGATCCAACCCGGTAGCGCAGAGACGAGGTCGTTTAAAAAAAGGATAAACAGCAAAGCACTGAGAACACATCCCTGTTCTACGCCTCGATTGATTGGAAAGAATCCACTGGTACCTATTGCATTCCATACAGTTGCAGTATTGTTGTGATGGAGAGCCTTTAGGATCGAAATCACTTTTGTGGATATTCCCAAAAGTGTTAGCTTGCAGAGCAAATCGTCTCTATCTATATTGTCGAATGCAGCTATTAAGTCTATGAAAAACGCATACAGTTTCTTTTTTGACAAAGTTGTAATTGTATAATAGTTGTAAATCAAACTATTTACTCCGTACAACGCACCTAGAATAGATAATTCTTACCCTAATGTAGTGCAGTCTTAAAAGGAGTTGTTTATAATGCCATGGAATGGCTAGACCCATCTACGTTTTCGGAGTCTGAAATGTTGGGTAGATTTATACGTTGATGGAAGAAATAACATGATATAACCTTGCTGAGAAAGGGAAGGAAACTTTTGCTGGACAGAGGTGACAGAAGTAAAGAGAATAATCAAAATATAGGTATAGTTGGTCTTACCAACTCTTTTTGAGCGAAAAAATGATATTTTATTTTCAAAAAAAGTATATCTCGGTTGAAAACAAAGGATAAAAAAGTACATGTATTCCAGTGGAAAATTTGTGTGTAAACATCATAAATTAGTTAAACAATAAATTGAAAATAAAAATCGAAAAAATTGATCAAATTTCATCCACACCAACTGACATTGTTGACATTGCGCCCGGATTTGTCTCGGCTTGGTCTTCTCTTGGTTGTACTCCTCCTGGCTCCCAATTTTTCATAGAGTTTTGGTAAATGGTTTGGTTATAAAAGCCGGTGCATGTAAATTCCAAATTGATTTTCACAGTTAAAATAGCTTTTAGCGTCGATATCTGCAGAGCAGACCTCTCCTTTTTCCCCACCTTCTTCGCTTGCGAAAACACACGTCCAACTAGAGTTGAATGCTTCCTAACAACTTTTTTGACTTCATCGTCTACCATTTCAATTCCTAGATCTCTATGTAGATCAGCGTTACGTATATACCACGGTGCATTAACAATGCGGCTTAGTACTTTGTTTTGGGGAGATTGAATGATTTGTAGGTTAGTTCTGCTCGTGAATCCCCACAGTTAGAGGTCAATGTAGGTCAATACCGGTTTCATGACTTGCTTGTAGAGAAGTATTTTTTATTATAAATTAAAAGGCAGGTTTTCTTTCAATTAGCAAATACATACATCGATATACAATAGATCGCGGATACAAGCTGCTGAAATGAGGTTCCTTCGTGGTTTTGCTGGAATAACTCGTACAGATCGAGTGCGCAACATCAGAGTACGCGAGGCACTCAATGTTGAGCAGCTATTTTTCCGAACAGAATAATTTATGCTTCGATGGTTTGGTCACGTAGTGCGTATGCCCCCAGACCTGCTTCCAAGACGTGCCATTATTGCCATGCCATCAGGTAGAAATAGATGGTTGTATCAAGTCCGACATCTCTCCTGTTGTCGTATAGGGTTTCCTCCTAATGAGTTGGAGTCAATGGTGGAGGATCGAGAAGGACGGAGGGTCCACCTGAGCATCCTACTCCCGCGACCCTCATGAAGGATTGACGGGCCATTGAAAATGTATGTATGTATGCATGTTAGCCAATACATATTTCTATAACGTATGCCAAGTTCTTCGCGTTTTTTCTTTAGATGGGCTTTCCAGCGCAGTTTTGCGTCAAGAGTCATACCTAAATAATTTGCTGTATTTGAGTATAGCACTGTATTATTACTAATAACTACTGTTAGATATTGTACATTCTTATTTGCGTAATTAGTATGAACAGACCTTAGATCGTTGAGTTTTATTTGCCACTGTTTTGTCCATGTCGATATGCTGTCCACTGCCCTTTGTACGAGTAGTTTTTGTGTTACTTCTTGCATGGTTTCTCCCACGACAAATACAGCTGTATTATCTGCAAAAGTGGCTACGGTTGTTTCTTGACTTTCGGTAAGTCATTTGTGTATATGAGGAATAAGATAGGGCCTAATACACTTCCTTGAGGTACATCGGCCTTTATTTCTTTAAGTACTAAGTACTCGTCGTCCTGTTTTACTCTAAATAATCTGTGTTCAATAGAAGATTTTAATATTTGACAGAATTGCTAGGGTAAGTTCCTTTGCAACTTGTGCATTAGCCCTTTATGGCATACTTTGTCGATGGCTTGCGAAACATCTAAGGAGATAGCTGAACTCTTCTTTTCTAATACAAGGGAAGCAAATGACGAACTCAATGATATGGGAAAATTCGAAGAAAGGAACGTGTTGAGCGTCCATATGTTGGAAGACCCAACGTTCAACAGTAGTCAAATTTTTGAAATTCCAAAATGAATGTGGTTGAACTGATCAAGTATGTACATTCGAAGAATGTTTGTACTCGTCAAACGAAGTTTTTCGGTCACTTTTTTCATGGAGGGTTTTATTTCCGACCAGCTAGGAAAATTTCACGTGACAGAAGTCGTTTATAGTGAATGGATGCGTTTAATGTAGACAATGCGTACGATTGGTATTGTGTTTTTATATACTTTCTTTTCCTTGATTTCGGGCCGAAAAAAAGGACCAAAAAAGTACAAAATTAAGGAATGAAATTGAAAAGGATCTGGATCCGAGAAAAAGGAGAATCCTTTATAGCAAAGTTGGCAGGACTAGGTATAGTAATAGAAAATTGGGGTATTCTGTGAGTGATTTGGGATCAGTGTCTCATGCCAAGGTCTGTTGAAGGTATCAGCAATCATTTCAATTGTAAAACTGATCAGAATGACAATACGATCAGGTTGTGTGTGCCCACCAAGTGGCAGTCAGTTCTCCGAAGAGTGGAAGACTTATGTATATCACTTTAAATCTCGTTGAGCGGTTGATGCAGTCCATCCAAATTTGATGTGGAACGATCGACGGAGACGATGTTTCGGCCAGCTTGTCAAAGAAGTCTTTCCCTCGGAGCCTGCTTTTACTTGGACAGTGATACTAGAAATATGGATCTTATCCGGTAGTTCGCTCCCAGACTTATAAAAAATGAAGATAATGGACTAACCTAACGAATCAGGTACGTATGATCTTTGTATTTAGAAACAACCAAACAAAAACAGGAACAACCTTAAAATCCTGTCTAAAATTGTTGTTGAACTCAGAATCGAGGGTGACGAAATGTTAACGCTTTTTGTGTTTTGAAATTAGCCAGCCCTCTGCCCATAATTGCATATTGGATATCATTTCCTTGCTGACATTGAACCAAATAGACTTCCTGTCTACCTTCGTCTGTAGATACACAGTGTATGCAAACGCTTCAAAATTCTCTCATTTATACATTTTACAAGCCACACTCAAAATAAACTAGATTAGGTACTCCTTCTTGTTAATTAAACTAGAAACGGACACAGAGACCTTAAGAGCAGTATCATACCAACCGCTTCAAATAAATTACCGACAAACTTCTCATTTCCTTACAACCCATCGACACCTTCCATAACATCCTGCAAAATTGGCGCCGTAAATTCCGCTGAATCATGTTTCCCTTTAAAACAAATCGACACACACACACACAGTCAATGAACATTCCTTACAGCGAATATTCGTGAAGAAAAAAAAAACACTTTACTTGCGCGCTGTCGTTCAACTCATCATCCCAATGGAATGCACTAGCATGCACCACCAACACCATCGACCAAACGACAAGGGCGGCAGGTGAATGATTCAACTGTATACACCACCGAGAACCCACCATTCAACCAGTTTCATACCCTACTTCCGCTTCACGCGAATGCGAATGCGACAGCAAAAATACGATAAAAATGCTTGCTGCTGCAAGATCGTTAAAAAGCTCCACCAGCTGAGCAGCGCAACATGGCAACAGTTCCTGTTTGTATACGTATTACGTCTACGATCCTCGCAAAAGGGGGATGAAACGCATAAGATTCAAACTTGTTTCATCGAAAACTATTTTCCAATACGGCTACCATCGGCAAAAGTTTGGTTCGAATAAAAGATCCATTCTGCGGATGTTTTTAAAAAATATTTTTTCAAAAATTCGAAACCAAAAACAACGAACCATGAATATATTTAAGGGATACCCAAAATGTACAACAAAAATTTACGAAAAACGAAGGGAAGTAAAGTTGAGTCCCCTTTGGACTGTCTGTGTCCTCCCTCACTAGAGAGTGTCTGTGCCGCAACATCTCAAGGAAATACCAACCAAAAATGTTCATTCTTCTGCAACAGCATTGGGGTCGAATCCAGCTCGGGTTTCTCGAGCAGTAATCGCAGCATAAAAGAATACGAGACTCAAGGAGAACCTTTTTACGGAACACACAAGACTACGGAGGGCGACGGAAGAGAAAAATGATTTTCTTCGATTTTTTTCCCTCAATTCTCTGCTGGATGACTTGCCATTGCCACTGCTGCTGCTGCTAGTGTTATATTCGTTCGGTTCGGTCGGTGTATCTGGAAGCATTTTCTCTTCCCCCTCGTCGTACACACACACACACACACTGCACTGATGTTTCATCATCTGGATTTTCCATCGGACAGAAAGCACTTTGTACCGACGACGACAGTGAGTCGGTCGTTCGTCGAATATACGGGTTGGTTGGTTGGTTCGTCGGTGCGATGGTTAATGCCTGCCAACGAAAAACGAGATTCAATGAGATACTTCGTGCATGTGAAGGACGGACACAGGCAAGCGGGGGAGGAAATGGTATTATTTCGAATTTTATATTCCTCTCTACCTCTGTGCTGTGCTGTGCTGTGCTATGTGTGTACACCTCTCACACCCCCGTATCCAGACTCTTGGTGCACTGAAACGATTGTGCGCTGTGCTGTTTGCGTTTTTCGATATAACAGAGGGCATGTATCGTAGGCTATACGAGAATAACCCTCCACCGCACACTCTACTCACTAACATCTGCCGTGTGTGTGCGGATGAATGTTGGATTATTGCAGATGCAGGAGGGAAGGAAGGTTCTGGTCTAAGGCTACGTTCGCATTTGAGTTTCGATTGGGGTTGAACGTTTTGTGTTTTGAAAAAAAAAACTAGTTCCGAATTGTAGCTACAGGGTGGTCTAACGGAGCCATTACCTGCTACCAGAAATGACGTTCACTTTGGTTTAGGTAAGAAGCCGTAAAAAAAAACAAAGAAAATTCAAAATAGAGTGAACATTTCACTTCGCTTTTGACATATTTTTGATAAGTCAGTTCGCCATTTCCAAAATCATTCTATAAATATTCAACACAATGAATATACGAACGCTTGCATTTTTGGAATTTCTCGCTGTAAAACATACACCTGCGTAGATATATGCATACATGACGTATGTTCATTTCCAACTATCGAATAAAAAAATTCTTAAAAAGTTTGATCGAAACTCATTTTTCTAAAAGCTAAGCATTCCAAGTCCAAGATCGCATTTTCATTTCAAACAAAACCAACCAAACATTTTTCAAGGAACAGGCCAATAAGCAATGGATCGTTGTTAGGCATGGGTTAATATACTCGTAATACTAATACTTGGAGGTATTCCTTGATACTTTCTTGCTACAGTGAACCTGGGCCTGAAGCAACAAACCTCTCCATTTAGATCGGTATTTAGCTAATTGCCTCCAGTTGCGCACTCCAAGTTGGTCGAGGTCCTCTTGAACTTGTGCGTGCCACCTACGGCGAAGAGGCCCTCTTCTGCGTCATCCCTCCGAGTTATATTCGAAGACTTCTCTCTAAATGTCCTAGCCATCTCCAACGTCCAATACGTAGTTTTTTTCCTAGGTCGATGTCGCTGTACAGCTCGTATAGTTCGTCGTTGAATCTTCCCCCCCAAAACCCGTCAACACAAACGGGACCGAAAATCGAATACGAAACGACCAAGAATATCTTCATTCACTTTCAGTACCTTAAAGCAGGGCTGGGATGATCAGCGTCTTATATAGAGTCTCCTCAATTGTTCTTACTTACTTACTTAGGTGGCGCTACAGTTCGGGGTGTACCTGGGCCTCAACCAACAAGCCTCTCCATTTAGCTCGATCTTTTGCCTCCAGAAGCGCACTCCAAGTTGGTCGAGGTCCCCTTGAACTTGTGCGCGTCACCTACGGCGAGGAGGCCCTCTACTGCGTCATCCCTCTGGGTTAGACTCTGCGGGCCGGAGCTTTGGTGTCCTTTCGCTCTACATGTCCTAGCCATCTCAGACGTCCAATATGCAGTTTTTTTTGACAAGGTAGATGTCGCTGTACAGCTCGTATAGTTCGTGATTGAATCTTCTCCTCCAAAATCCGTCAACGCAAACGGGACCGAAAATCTTACGAATAATTTTTCTCTCGAAGCGACCAAAGATATCTTCATCCTCTTTTAATAAAGTCCATGTTTCAGCGCCGTAAAGCAGGAATGGGATGATCAAGGTCTTATATAGAGTCTCTTTAGGTGTTCGAGATAGGGCATTACTGTTGAATTGCCTTATAAGCCCAAAAAAACTGCGATTGGCAAGAGTTATTCTTCGACTGATTTCTGCGCTGATATTGTTTTTAGAATCTATAGCAGAGCCAAGGTAGACAAAGTCCCTTACTACCTCCAAGTTATAGCTGTCCACTGTGACGTTTTGCCCAATTCGTCGGTGTTGGCTTTCCCTTGTTGTTCACAGCATATACTTGGTTTTGTCCTCGTTTATCGCTAAACCCATTTTGGCCGCTTCCGCCTCAATGCTTGCAAACGCACCGGTAACAGCCCACTGAGTTCTTCCGATAATGTCTATATTGTCGGCTTATGTAAGCAGTTGTACAGACTTGTAAGAGATTGTGCCTCTGGTGTTGGCTTGTGAGTTCCGCACAATCCGTTCAAGTACAATATTAAAGAAGTCACATGACAGCGCGTCACCTTGTCTAAAACCTTTTTTGACATCAAAGGTCTCGGTGAGGTCATTACCGACCTTGATGAAGCAGCGAGCGTTCTCCATCGTCAGCCTGCACAGACGGACAAGTTTGGCAGGGACGTCAAAACTAGACATGGCTCTATATAGCTCTTCTCTAAAGATGCTGTCATAGGCGGCCTTGAAATCGATAAAGAGGTGGTGAGTATCGATTTGCAATTCTTGGGTTTTCTCCAGGATCTGCCTGATATCTAAAGTATTCGTATTAGCGATACGTAACATGTACAAATATTAGAAATATTTTGATAAATACTAATACATATTCGTCTCACCTATAATCGTTATACTAATTTTGTAACAAAAGATGGTAAGCCATCCGATAGTTGGTAGGATTTTGCCCTAATTTCAAGGCTATGTGAGTACATCTGTTCAACCATCTAAGCTGCAGTCGATCGCAAATACACATACACGGGCAAACAGAATTTAGGTATGAGAATTTCACGAAGCCAATATCGACAGATAAATCGTACATACATTATACGAGTATCTTATGAATATTTATGGACAGATAAATATACAAAACAAAATAGAATCTCGTACTTTACCTATACCAGCATTTACTGTCCCAGCCAGCGCGATGAGAACGCACTTTGTATGATTGACTGCTTACGATTGAGGCTACTTAGCACTGGATGCTCCTATAATGCTTGGATCCGGAACATTCAGTCAACCGTGCTCTATAAGTCTTTCAGTTGTCGCGGATATCATACGAATATGTTCTATGTCAATAATATTTTGTCATTAATAATTTCTTAGAAATTTACGGGTGTGCTAGTAGATCCCAGAAAGCCAAGGCGCACTCAAAGCAGTTCCATTCGCTGCACCGTCCGCTCGGAACTATAATATCTAAGGACTAGCTTGAGAATTTTTGTTTGTATTCGATCTCACTGTGCCTGCAGTGATAGTAAAACAACTGATTCGATGTCCATAACTGAACTATTCTGTTGTGTCAGCAATAGCCGGTGGAAAACCTAGGTCATTAAAAAGCAGCAGGGCAAGTAATGCCTGCGTACCTACTTGATATAGCAACACTTACCAAAAAACAAAAACAATCATGTAATGATAGACCAGTCGGCAGCAATGTCCAAAAATTAAAATAAAGCCGGAAATGGTCTTAATCACTTTATTACAAATTTTTGAAAAGCACATAATGTTTTATGATACATTTTGAAAGGTCATCTTGATAGAAGAGATCCAAGTCTGGTGTGAATATCGTGCACAGCATCTACTTTATGGAACAAAGAGCAAGAACTTTGTTGTTAACTACCTTATAAAAAAGATTTTCATTATATCTCTCTTAGCATTAATCCTTTTCGAGGTGGAGCTGCTAGAAGTTAAAATTTGTTCCATAGATAGATACTCAAAACACTTGGCGTCCTATGTGCGTATAGAGTACACAGTTTCAGACAGTCAAACTTTGGGATGAAGTAATTTATCTCCCTTTCATTTCAAGTTATGGAGTCAAATGACGAAACTACACATCGCTGTCTTACAAAATACTTTTGTTTTATTTTGAGGTAGTATTATAGTATTGGTTTCCTAACGACAACTATTCTAATAACTATGCTAGATAATAATTTCGCAAGGCTTAAGCGTTTTACTGCATTAGAAATACAGATTACTTGTTGATCAATTGGTGACATATTTCTGGTAACACTGTCTTCAGCGGGCGCCGTGGCGTAAGTGGTTAGTGTGTCGGATCACTACGCATGAGGTTCCAAGTTCGAATCCCAGAAAATACCAAAAAGTTTTTTCACGGTCCCACCTCTCGCGAGCGTCTGACAAACATCCGAGAGTATTGTTGTCACGAAAAAGCTTCTCAAATCGCCGTTCGGATTCGGCATTAAAACTGTAGGTCCCTTCCATTCGTGTGAAAAATATAACGCACACAACATGAGTGGCTGCGAGAAGCTAGGCCCTGGAACTTTAAAGAGCTGTTGCGCCAAATATTTGTATTTTTATTTGTACTGTCTTCAGCTGATTTCACTTAATGGGGTTTAGGTTGCTCTATTTTCAAGGTTGCTGGACTGAATATATCGTTCATTAGAACGACAAAAAGAAATCTTCAATATTTTCAACCAAGCGGCGATAGCATTCTTGATTTTCCCTCGAAATGGAGAGTAACGTTCAGATATAGTGGTCCAACATTTAAATTGAGGAACATCGAATTTCTAAATCCAAACACCTCCAACAATGTGACTTTTATTTAGCGTATGGATAAAAAAAAAAGGAAATTATAACACAAAGATACATTTTATAGATGTAGTGATTGCAGCCAGGAGATAGCTTTTGTTGACAGGCTATTGAAGTCATCTAGATTACCCATATGTACATATATGACAGGTCGGGTCAGCCGAGCAGGATGTGTTCCGTGGTTTGAACGGGAGCGCCACATGGGCAGGTCCGGTCAGTAGGTTGACCCCATCTAGCTAGGGAACTCAAAGTGGGATTCTAGCATTTCTTCGGATTTTGTGGAATTCTTTGGTCAAGGCTTGCTTTCTTCCTAAGCCAGGTGGAGCTATCTTGCAAAGCATGGGGAGCCATTCAAATGTGGTGGGTCTTAGGGTGCCAGATATTAACCTCATGGTGGTGTTCAGTAGGGGGTTGATCTTGTTGGTGTGGCGACTGCTGAGCCAAACTGGGGCTCCATATTCTGCAGATGAATAAACCAGCGAGAGAGCAGAGGTGCGTAGGCAGTTTGTAGGGGCATCCCAAGTTCCATCCAAGCCTGCCAGTTTTTGGATCACATGGATCCTTGTCTTTATTTTTTCCGAGGATTTGGTGTGGCAGAGTTCGGTCTGATACCCAGATATTTTGGAGTAAAGTTGTGTTTTAAGTAACTTAAAACTTTGGAAAACATTCAGTAAAAATCGTCCACATACTTCTCTTAAAATAATTATTTTTTATAACAAATAGTTGAAAGTCGACAGTGTGAATACCACCTAAGCCTCTGATACACAACGAAATCACCTTATCCTCAGCACAACCATAGAATTTCATGCGCACATAAACGTATAAAGTACCTACACTTCCATCCGAACCAAAGTGATTGTTGTTGTTGTTGCCGCACATCGAATGATTGTGCCACATCTACCCAACCCAATCGCCAAAGCATGTACGAGTATCTCTAGCTATCTGTATAGGTCGGGTTATACCACATCTGCCATATAACTTGAGCATAATAGACACACGCCTGTACATACACATCCCAACAGCACCGCATAGAGCACAATGGAACCCATGGCACCGTCATAGTAATAGCAGCCAACAATCAACCTTCTGCAGAACATATCTACGAGTATAACCATATCAAAGTCCATAGATACAGATATATGTAGAAGGTGGAAGGCTCATGGCTCAGCACCAGAATCAGACTGGATAGGATTGGATAGGGGTGGAGGAGGAAATGAGGGGCGGGCGTCGTGGTCTTATGAGATACGACCGACCTGCAAGAGGATGACGAGCTGTTTGGTTGGTGGGTGGGTGGATGGGTCGTTCCGTTCGGTCTTTGGACTAAAACGGGCGTCATCAGCTACACTCTCTTACTCTGAGTACTGCTGCTGATGAGAAGTGTGGAGCCGATGGGGCGGGGGACGTTGTTTTTTCGCCTTGGTATACAAATTCCTATTACGCTTTCTAGTTTAAGTTGTGTGCTTGCGATAATGGCATCTCTCTACTCATCTTCGTCGTCGTCGTCGTCGTCGTTGTTGTGGACCGTTCGTAGCCGAGTGCTGTTGGAAGAATACTACTGCTGTCTCAACGATGAAGAAGAACCAAGAGTTTTGTGCTTTTGTCCTAGCAGTAGCAGTAGCACCAGCAGCCGAGCTCTCTCTAGATTCCATTCCAGTTATATAGACGTTATTAATGCTGATGATGAAGAAGTGGTGGCGACGGTGGGATCTGGCTTGGGTGGGATGGGGGTGGTGATGGACTCAGAAGGTCTTTTTAATCTGTAGTCCATTTTTGGAGGACATGGCGAAAAGCTTTTCGTTCTCTCTTCTCTGTATTCTGTTCTTGTTTTTTTTTTTTTTTCTTATTCTTTTTGCATTATTATGGCAGGAAATTTTATTTTAGATCCTTTTTTTGCGCTGATGCACATGCTACATACATACACTCGTACACTGCGAGTAAGGACGAACACAAGGGAAGCGATTTCTGACATGACATTGTTATCAAAATGAAAACGTAGTTTGCTCTCTATTCGCAGTGCTTCCTTTCTGGCGAAGATGTCCTTAAAATTATTATTTTTTTTTTTTTTTAAGAAAACAAGTAATTTATGGAAATATGTTAATTAGGAATCGTTTGTTAAATAATTGTCACAGTGAACTAATCGGCGGATTAGGCGAATGGTAAGCATACGCCACCGTGGTTGAGTTAAGGATTTTTATTCTGTCTTCTAGGCTTGGGGGCAACCAACAATTAACATTTTTAAGTGTGGGATTTTTGAAATGAAAATCAAAAGCTGTTGGCATTTATAGCGAGATTGAGTGGGAGGGTGTTTGTTGTGGGATTTGGTATGGATCAAGGACTCTCACTGTCGTTGACTTAATGTTCCTGTGAGAAGGTAGTGAAACTTTTGTTGGTTCGTAAGGCAGAGTTTTCTGCAGTAAACGACTTAATGACTTCCTTTTTTCAGCTCGTTATGGAAGAAGAAAAGGTAGGTACATCAGGCGTTGCAGTTGCAGTTGAAATACCAGAAGGTACGATTACGAGTAGATATGTATTCTACGCGGCAGAATTATTAACAGATGAATTAATTCATTCATTCGAGGTTGCTTTTTTAGGTTACCTGTTTCAATGCAATTGGCTATCTTTGGATCCTGAAACAATTATGGATCCAAAATTTCATTTCTTTGCGCGTTGCAGAATACGCATGTGATACAATTTATAAAATAGCTTTTAACGGATATTTTATAAATATCGATCAACTTGTAGTGCGCAACTGGAGGCAACTTGCTAAAGACCGGGCTAAATGGAGAGGCTTGTTGGTTGAGGCCCAGGTTCACCCCGAACTGTAGCGCCACCTAAGTAAGCAAGTAAGGATATTTTGAGAAACGCAATCAATTCATACACTAAGATAAGATAAGATAAGATAAGATAAGATTCAAATACAAGATAAGGCCCTGATCATACATATAAGTTGTGAAATCACTATTCTGCCAACGACTAAACTAAGCCAAATTACTGAACCTATAAGGCTGAGGGCATAGTGATCTAGTGATCTAGATCGGATACCGAATATCTGCAGCAGCTGCACAACAGATAAAAAAAAAAATTTGGCGCACAGCTTTTTAAGTGCCAGCCTAGCTTCTCGCAACCACTCATGTTGTGTGCGTTATATTTTTCACACGAAGGAAGGGACCTACAGTTTAGTGCCGTATCCGAACGGCGATCTGAGAAGCTTTTTCGTGACAACAATACTCTCGGATGTTTGTCAGACGGTTGCGAAAGGTGGGACCGTGAAAAAACTTTTTGGTGTTTTCTGGGATTCGAACTCGGAACCTCACGCGCAGTGATCCGACACACTAACCACTGACGCCACGGCTCCCACAACAGATATGGCCATAATTTATTAAGTGTCGCGCTTACATACATATGTGCCCAAAGGAAAGAATGATGTGGTTTTGCTAAAGCAAATGAGGATATGCGACCTTAAAGAAACATCCGTACTAAGAACTAATGAGCCAAAGGATCTCTCAATGGCAACTCTTTTCATTCTGTAGCTTGACCCAGTTAGTGTCTTGCTTCAGAGACAAAAGACAGCATTGATCTTTTGACGCATTAAACCTAGCGCGGTTTTCTGCACCCCAATGGATAATAGCACGACATCACATCCGACAACGGACTCAGGCTAATCGCTTTGCAGCGGGGCGAAACTTTGTCGTAGCTAGTACGCGGTTCCCACGTCTCGATATTCACAAAAGAACATGGCTCTCCTTTGACCGAAAAATCGTCAACCAAATCGATCACATTGCGATCAACGCAAGGCACTCTTCCAGTATTCTGGGTGTCCGGACTCGGATCACTACCTAGTTGTAGCCAAGGTACGGATGCGGATATCCACAACGATACGAAATGCTGTGAGGAAATTTGACGTCGAAAAGCTACAATCGCAAGTGACCGCCAGAACCTTTGCCGATCGTGTTTCTTCTAATCTCAATCTAAGTCCTATGCCGCCAGCAGCAAATGCGGAAAACCAGTGGCAGCGTTGCCAACAAGCCATCAGAGATGCCGCCTCTGATGTACTGGGTTTCTCTCGGCCACCACAACGAAACCCTTGGTTTGATGACGAATGCCGGCAAGCACATGCAGCAAAACAAGAGGCGTACAAAGCGGCGCTGCATAGGAGGACTAGAGCTGCTTACGAGCTCTACGTGCGCAGGAGAAAAGAGGAACATCGACTTCTCAGAAGGAAGAAAAAAGAGCATGAGAAGCGCTCGATCGAGGAGCCAGAACAGAAGTCTGCAGGGACGAAAATGGTAATATAGTAATAGAATCGCAGTCGGTGCTGAGGATATGGAAGGAACACTTCTGCAGACTGTTAAACGGCGATGATGACCAATATTCCGCTGTCAGGCAGAATGAGCCATTCAACAGTGACGATGGCAGTCAAGATTCCCGTCAACCCGATCACAATGAAGTGAGGATAGCGATATCTAAACTCAAATCCAACAAAGCTGCTGGAGCCGATGGCCTTGCCGCTGAACTTTTCAAGGCAGGAGGAGATGAGTTGGTAAGGAGCATGCACCAGCTCATCTGTAAAATCTGATCGGACGAAAGTATGCCCGATGAATGGAACCTCAGCATCGTTTGCCTGATCCTGAAGAAAGGAGACCCTCTGACCAGCGCTAACTACAGAGGTATAAGTCTCCTAAATATCGCATATAAGATCCTGTCTGCCGTACTATGTGAACGCCTAAAACCGATCGTCAACAACCTGATAGGTCCTTATCAGTGCCTGGAAAGTCCACCATTGACCAAATATTCACACTATGGCAGATCTTGGAAAAACCCATGAATATAAAATCGATACGCACCACCTCTTCATCGATTTCAAAGTTGCCTATTATAGACCGTATAGAGACGAGTTATACAGAGACATGTCTAGTCTTGGCATCCCTGCCAAGCTCGTCCGTTTGTGCAAAATGACGATGGAGAACTCTCGCTGCTCCATCAAAGTCGGTAAGAACATCACCGAACCGTTCGATGTCAGGAAAGGTCTTAGACAATGCGACGCGCTATCATGCGATCTCTTTAACATAGTACTTGAGAGAATTGTACGAAACTCACAAGCCAACCCCGGAGGTACAATCTTCTTCAAGTCTATACAACTACTCGCTTATGCCGATGACATTGACATAATCGGAAGAACTCATCGGGCCGTCAATGGGGCATTTACGAGCATTGAGAATGATGCGGCAAAGATGGGTCTAGCGGTCAATGAAAGCAAAACAAATATATGCTGTCTACAAAAAAGGACACCCAACATCGGCGTCTTGGACAGAACGCCACAATAGACAGATACAATTTTGAGGTAGTAAAGGATTTTGTCTACCTAGGCTCTATGGTCAGCTCCGCAAATGACATCAGTAGGGAGATCATACGGAGAATTACTCTTGCCAATCGTTGTTTCTATGGGCTAAAACGGCAATTGAGTAGCAAAGTCCTATCTCGAACTACTAAGGTAACTCTTTATACGACATTAATCATCCCAGTCCTGCTGTATGGCGCAGACCCATGGGCTTTGACAAAACCGGATGAGGATGCCCTTGGTTATTTCGAGAGAAAAGTTCTTCGAGCGATCGTCCCGTCTGCATAGACGGTGAGTGGAGGAGAAGGTACAATGCCGAACTATACGGCCTGTACAAGGACATCGACTTAGCCAGAAGAGTTCACATACAGCGACTAAGATGGCCGGGTCATTTAGAGCGGATGGAGCCCAACCTTCCCGCTAAGAAAGTCTTCGAATCCACCCCGGACGGACGGCGCAGTAGAGGACGACCTCGCGGTAGGTGGCGCAAACAAGTGGAGGGGGACCTCAACCAACTTGGCGTGCGCAACTGGAGGCAGCTGGCTCGTAACCGCCCTGGCTGGAGAGGTTTGTTGGTTGAGGCCCAGGTCCACCCCGGACTGTAGCACCATCTAAGTAAGTAAGTAATGGATAATAGCATCAATATCTCTGAAGAAGCTATGAAGAAGTACCCTGAGATGCTTGCTGATGTTTATTGACTCTGCTTTTGAATTGCTCGAGATTGTAGGTTCCTCGAAATACGTGACCTGGTAGCATGTCCGAAAGATGACTAGTCCTGTAGCAAAAAAAATTTTGGTAGAAAGATGTTCTTACGGTTGCCAGATGAACATAGAAATTATGCGCTCTAGTGGCCTGTCTGATATTACGTCCAAATGTAGTATTTCTACGAATTATTCCGTTGACTTCTTCACAGCATTTGCCATGGTAGTATTTGTAGTATAGAAATATGTAGGTCGGGTACCAGCCTTCGATGAGCCAGTGATTTGCTATTTGAATTATTCGCCGTTGGATACTGTCGAGTAGGTGTAGGTAATGTTTCGGAGCTGAACTCCAAATGTAAGAGCAATATTCTAAGCTCAGTCTAAGCACTGCTTTATATAGAAGAAGGAGCTGGGGCGGAGTGAAGTATATCTTAGCTCTGAACAGGTAACTCAACTCCTGGACGCTGATTTTGCTTTTCGTGCCATGTTACGTCAGTCTTAATTGTGACACCAAATAGGTGCATACTCTGCTCAGGTTGGATTGTAATTTGGTCCACTTGAAGCTGCGGCACCGTAGATATATTCCTTCCGAAAAAAGCGGTAAATTGGATTTTCTTTGCTTTGAAATCTAATTAACTGAGTCTTCTTTGGATTGTATGTGAAATAGCTGCCTTTACGTGAATATTGTTCGACCAAGATGTTATTATGGTTATTATATACACTAATAATTTTGTTATTTGTTGTCCTAAGTACAATAGATCGTTAATATGAAGAAAGAAAAAAGAATGGAACCGTTGGGTACTCCAACGCTTACAGGAAATGAATCAGAAGGCACACTATCGACCACAACCTGCTTTGATCTGTCATGAAGAAAATTTCATTTTATCATGACAATCGCTATCGCTATGACTTAATAGCTTACAACCTTCGCTGATCACTACCGCGATCAAGGCACTCAAAACCAAGAAGGCGGTAGGACTTGGCGGTATTCCAGCAGAGCTCTTACGAGCAGCGCCAACAACATTGGCTGAGCTACTGCTTCAACTTATAGGGAAAGCTTGGGAAGCTGAGAGCTTTCCTAACGAGTGGAAAAAGGGAATGATCGTCAAGCTTCCTAAAAAAGGAAATTTATTGGAGTGCGGAAACTAGAGGGGTATCTGCGTGCTGCCTGCTGTAGTTAAACAACATCTCGAAGACACAATCGATGCCGAACAAGCAGGCTTCCGCTCTGGATCCTCCTGTGTCGACCACATCAACACCCTGCGGATTACCATCGAACAGTGCGTTGAATATCGATCGCCACTCTACCTGCTGTTCATCGATTTTGAGAAGGCGTTCGATAGTGTCAACGGGGAGTTTATTTGGCTTGCCTTACGCAAGAGAGGTATCCCCGATAAACTAATTGCTATTATCAAAGCTACATATGAAGGCTCCAAATGTCAGGCTGTCTGAAGGTTGTCTGAGGAATTTGAGATCCAAAGTGGGGTAAGGCAAGGTTGTATCCTTTCACCAATATTATTCCTATTGGTTATTAGGAGGAATTCGATGGACTCTTACATCTCAACTGAAACATCTTGACTACGCTGGCAATGTATGCTTATTCTCCCACAGAATTATGGTCCTCCACCAAATGACAGCAGATGTGGAGAGGGAGGCAGGCGTCGTCAGGCTGAAAATTAATACGGCAAAAACTACAATAAAATTATCAGCCTTGGAACAAACTCATCGGCTCAAATATGCATCGCTGGACAACCGGTAGAGATAGTAGAGGATTTCCAGTATCTTGGGAGTATTGTCTCGACCGATGGTGAAACCGAACTGGATATAGCCAACAGGATCGCCAAAGCAAAGTCCGCGTTCGGTATGTTGTCCAAAATATGGCGAAGCAATGCAATCAGTTTGAACACCAAGATAAGACTGTTCCGCTCAAACGTTGAATCCGTGCTGTTATGTGGAGCGTGACCACTACTTTCACCAGAAAGCTCTAAACATTCGTTAATAGGTGCCTACGCAATATCTTAACGATTTTCTGGCCTAATCGTATCTCTAACGAATATCTTTACGAGAGAACGGGTCAGGAACCAAGAGACACAACCATCCAACGACGGAAGTGGCAGTGGGTTGGTTACACGTTTCGAAAGGGTAACAGTTCCATAGCGAACCATGCTATGCAATGGCAGACTTTAACTCAGGATAGCGGTCCGAAGAGAACATGGCGCAGAACAGTCGAGAAGGAAGCAAGGCAGTTGGGGAGAACTCAGACACATTGCCAGAAACCGTACACGATGGCGCGTAGGCGTAGTAGAGGCCCTAGGACCCACAAGGGGATACAGGACATAAATAAGTAAGTAACCTTCGCTGTGGTGTCGTTAATGAATACGCGAAATCAAATATGCCGACGTCTGTGAAAGATTGATTGGATTGCAAATAACAGAGAGAAGGTTATTGATGTAAATCAAAGATAAGATCGGAGATGAGACAGAGCCCTAGAAAACACCATTAGCTGAGAATGGGGTAGCAGTATATCGATTTAATAAAATATCTATCTGAATGAAGGCATTGATGGACTGGTTGAGAAACTCGTAATCCATTTGGGAAAATATCAACTCCATAAACTTGAAGCTTGTTTAAGAGGGCACCATTCCACCCTCCACCGAAGTTCGGCACTCGTTTAAATTGCTTATCTGATCCTCAAAAAAGTGGGTCCTCTGAACTGCGCCAATTACATATCAGTTGTGAATTAGACCAAGAAAGTTCTACGTCCCTGAAGAAAACTCAGAAATTTCGCTTCAATGCATATCACGAGCTAAACAAAGCCATGCCTAGATTTTACATCCTTGCCAAGCTCGTTCGTCTGTTCGGGAATGATAGTGGAGAAACCAAGCTGCTTCATCTAAACGCATACAATTTTCATCGAAACCTGACGGTAATTCTGACGGGTTTTCGAATCTTATCGACGCAATTGACAAGAGTAAAACTCAGATATAACCGTTACACTCCATTCTAAGACCTTGCATAGATCAGCTTTATCTCACCAAATGCACGACATCACCTTTCTCTTACGCACTTTTGGCCTTGCAAAGCTTTCGGCTGTTATAAGGCGTGTTTTGGTGGGACGTCGCTACTCAGTAAAGTCAAATCTAACACGGAACACAATAACAAGAAATGACTGGCAACTTCTTAAGCTTTTGTGTTCAGTCAAAAGTGAGTTGGGATGTAGAGTTTGTAACACTCAATATCAGATTTTTTTCTCCAGCGCGAATATATGATGTAGATATGATAGCGAGCAGGTGCACCAATCTTCAAATATTAAAAATAGGTTCAAATTCAGAATGACTGGGGATCGTTTTGGTGAGAAGCTTTTATTTCGCTTTGCATAATTCTCACCAATACACGCCTATTGTTGTACAGGATGTATTTTTCATCTGCCGGATGTTGACAGCGGATTTTACCAGGCACAAATTTGTATGAGCCTCAGTAGTCTTATACCTGAGCTTGAAATCACAAAGCATGTCATGTCTTAAAGAGGTCATTATTCATTATTTATGTATGTATGCTCGATGGTATCCGTAAATGTTCGCTGAGTGCTTTCCAAAGTACTATCGAGCGTCTAAATAGGTCAACGGACAGTGTTGAAACAACCCAAGAAAGTTGAGTTATGAAAAAAAATGCCAATACTTTCTTAAAAACCACTATTTCAGAGAGCAGGGTTAATGCAAAAGAGTCCGACTTTTTCTTCAATGTCGCGCAAGTAAGACAGATCCTAAAGGAGGTTTTTTAAAAAGTTAATCTAAAGACAGGGGGTGACAGACTATTCATTTTAGAAAAGTTCACTTATAAGTAAACTACCAGCTTGTCTTCTTCCAATAAGGGGGAAAAGCTCAACTTTTATGAGCGAGGCTTCTGTGGGAGACTGTTTGGTAGAGTATTAATCTAGTAGAATACCCTTTGAGTCTCGAGTTCTTAAATACCTACCTTGGGCAATCATTACACCAGATTTGAAGAGCGTATATTGCGTTTTACATGAATTGGGCTTCGGAAGACCTTCAAAATCTCCTCACAATGAGTATCAAAAACCGCACCCTCGCGAAAATACATGGTCCAAAATGATGGCCTCTAAATTTACACACCGGATCTACACTTTTCAAATTTCTATCTCCTCACCTCTCCATCCATCGGAACTCGTATAAAACTTGTTGGCACTCACCCAACATGACTGTGTGAATTCAAAATGCGCCTGCGCCACATGCACTCCATGCGAACGACGTCAAAGCTGGCATTTTAAGACCTCGAAATGCAGAACACTGACGCTCGCTAGCGCACACTAGAGAGAACGAACTCTTTTTCTATGCAAGGCTTGTGGAAGCTGCAAAGCTGTGATCTAGCCGCCACTAAGAGCCAGATAACTGTCCATTGATAGGTACGGGAGGTTGGCTTCTATTTTTATTTATTCCACACGTCTTACCGTCTGGTGCTTGCCCCGCGCCCGATTCCATTATTGTGTGTGTTCTCTTCTTTCCTTTCGGCTGACACTGTTATTCGATTTCTACTACGTCTTTCCATTTTTTTTTTTTAATTTCTATCCTCAGTGCATGGCGTGTGGATTCGTTATGGGCGAGATGGGAAAAGGTGGTCGCCGCCACCGCCACCGCCATCGTCGTCGTTGTAGCCGTCGCCGCAGTCTTCGTTGTTGTGTCGTCGACGCGGTACAACAAATTGATCCAAAGTATAAAAGTTGTCAGTTTGCCGGTTGGTGTGCAGGCTGCAGGGGGCGGCATGCGTTGTGTCGTAAATGACGTTTGGCCGCGGTCTTATTCCCTTCCTCGCCCACTACCCGCCCTTGATCTATTCTTGCTTTTGTTGTTCTTTCTTCAGGCGAATAGCAAGTTGATTGCATCAACTTTGCTGTTTGTTGTGGGACTTTGGATCTATACACTGTGTATTGTTGTTGCTTAGCTGGCAAAGTGGCAGATTTGGGGGGTGCCGGTGTGGACAAAGGTATTAACGGAACACGGTGATCACACACACACACACCCATACTCAGTGTGACACTATATTGATGTCGTAGTAGCCATAGTCAAGAGAGTAGTTAGGTAAGTTAATGGACGAACTTGGGGGTAGTTTTGCTCGTTGGTTCGTTTATCACTGACACCGCCGCCAACACCACCCTCGCCCTTTGGGTGTTTGCTTAGGCTGGCATAAGGCCGAGTGGGGGTGGTTTTTTGTAATGTGTTTTGTGTATGCACTGAGAGAGAAGCAGTACCGATGCGTCATATCCCAACGAGCACCAACGGTGGGTAAGAATAGATTTTTGGCATTTTCAATCTTTGGATGCGATTTTGACGTTGGAATGTGACATGCGGTGAACTACCAGAAATGCCAGAGACTAGTTTTAGGAGCGATTAGGGCAACTGCAGAAAGAGGAGAATTGTATTTTGTGTTTAATCAGGTGGGTGTTAACGACTTATGTATGAAGGTGGTAGAGCATAAAAGCTTTGTGCAGCGGATGGTGGGTTTGGGGGGTGGCTCGTGAGTTTGCTTGCACTAGTAGTTCATTGGGCTTAGATGAATGTTGAAGTTCTTTGGAAGGAATAAATGATGGTGCGTCGTAATTTGCTTGACAATTGGTTTGAGTGGGTTCACTAATAATTTTTTTGTAACGTCTGTTGAAACGTCCTAATAGGAGGCAATTTCTGTTTCTAGCAGCAAGGCTAGGCTTTACAACATTTATTTAATATACTTAAATCTCACATTCAATGAAGTGAAAGACCCTACCAAGAATTTTTACTGTCTCAGATCTGTAAAAAGTACTCTGTTGGGTTAGTCTGAACGCACGTTCTTATCGACGTGACGACGTACAAGGTACAGCAACAGTGAAACGTGCGGATGCAACACTATAATCCTATACCCATACTAGACATACGACGCTTAACTAATGCAGACGCTGGCTCTGACCAATACTTGGTTTAAAGTCGATTCGATGCTTGCCCAGAAAGAGTAATTTAACGTTGGACGTCTAGCGCGTCTGAAATGCCTCCCCACGTCACTTGGGTTACCGGGGAAAATAGAAGATTGGGGAATATGAGACCAGTGCTGATAGTTTCCCTCAGAAGAAATAGTACTTTTAAAATAGAATAAGCCTAAATGACAACAGCCACGTAGATGTATCTAGGTATATGTACCTTCATTGGTCCTGAACCGTTCTGAGGAATAGGGGAACATACCATACGCGAACAATTCAGGAAAATGGAAAAAGAAGAAATTAAGGCAAGAACCTGGAACAACATTATAGGTCTGAAGCAAGCAAATAAACTACTGGGATGATACACCTGGAAAGGATTCGAAACCTGTATCTGCCTTAACAACAATATCCTACAAATCCTAACAGGTTTCTTAACGGGGCACTGCAAACTCGGGGAGCATTTACGGATACTGCGTACAACAAATAAAGGCCTTGCAGATTCTGCAAAGAGTTAAGCGAGATTCTGGAATCCTGTGGAGCACTGACTGAACCAAAAAATACTGAAATACTTGGGCAAGTACCAAATATCAGATGAGGATATGGCAACCATGGACCCATATACCATGTGTTTTTATATGATCGCATGGACTACCGTTTGACCAGCCCCACATCTCATTCTCAGATTCTTAAAAGAAACTGGTTTGGAGAGAGCTCTAAAGTGAATTATTCTCGCCAAGGCAAAGCAAGAGTACAGGGTGGGCCAACTACAAGTTTTTTTTTAAAATGCAATAAAATGAACTGGCTTTATTAGTAAGAGCAAACATTCCCATGGGCGCCGTGGCGTAAGTGGTTAGTGTGTCGGATCACTACGCATGAGGTTCCAAGTTCGAATCCCAGAAAACACCAAAAAGTTTTTTCACGGTCCCACCTCTCGCGAGCGTCTGGCAAACATCCGAGAGTATTGTTGTCTCGAAAAAGCTTCTCAAATCGCCGTTCGGATTCGGCACTAAACTGTAGGTCCCTTCCATTCGTGTGAAAAATATAACGCACACAACATGAGTGGTTGTGAGAAGCTAGGCCCTGGCACTCAAAGAGCTGTTGCGCTAAATATTTATTTATTTATAAACATTCCCATTAATTATGGAACACAACGTCGTTCAAGTGGCTGCCTCGGCTAACCTCGCAGTAGCGCATTCTATCACTCCAATTTTCCAAGACCTTGTTGATGGTTTCGGGCTGTAGCTCAGGGATTACTTGGATGATATTGGCCTTAAGTGCTTGAATCGTTTCCGGATTGTTGGCATAACATCGGTCCTTCATGGTTCCCCACAAAAAAAAAGTCCAAAGGGGTCAAATCGCAGCTCCGAGGCGGCCAATTGACATCGCCAAGACGGCAGATAACACGATTTGGGAATTTGGTGCGCAAAAGCCCGATTGTGGCATGGCGCGCCATCCTGCATGAACCAGAGGTCGTCCAAATCCATGTCTTCAATTTCAGTAAAAATAAAAAGTCGTTAACATGGCGCCGTGGCGTAAGTGGTTAGTGTGTCGGATCACTACGCATGAGGTTCCAAGTTCGAATCCCAGAAAATACCAAAAAGTTTTTTCACGGTCCCACCTCTCGCGAGCGTCTGACAAACATCCGAGAGTATTGCTGTCAAGAAGAAGCTTCTCAAATCGTCGTTCGGATTCGGCATTAAAACTGTAGGTCCCTTCCATTCGTGTGAAAAATATAACGCACACAACATGAGTGGTTGCGAGAAGCTAGGCCCTGGCACTTTAAAGAGCTGTTGCGCCAAATATTTATTTATTTGTTTTGTTAACATGGCTCTGTAACGCCCACCGGTAACCGTAACGTTGTTCCCAGCCTCATTTTCGAAGAAAAATGGTCCAATAATGCCACCACTCCATAATCCGCACCAAATTGTCACTCTCGTCTGTGCGCACCGTACGACGACGGGGACCATGAGTGTTGTCCACTAGCATACCAGTCTCACGAACTTTTTGCACAAACTTGCGTACAGCAGGCGCGGTGGGTGCTTCATTTCGGCCAAAACTTCTTTTCAAAAAACGCACTGTTTAGGCTACACAGCACTCACTTTGGAAATAAGTTTTCAATATTTCCCAATGTTGTTCAAGCATAAAGTGACTCGATTCGTTCCGCGGAGATATGATACTGACTTTCTGTCAAGATTTCGAGCGGGAAGCAGCTGTCAGTGTCAAAATAACCTATGATTTAAAAAGAAAACACTAGATGGCCCACCCGTTGTATGACCTTCAAACACGATTCCGAACGAATTATAATGCGGGGTAACTCTAACGAGGGAATAAACAACTCTAAGGTACTAGCTTGGGGCACAATACGCCATTAGGTCGAAGTGCAAGATAACCCTACACAAATAGTAATAAAAAACTCTAGACCTTGGGATTGTCTAGTGGAACCAATTCCATTAGGAGACAAATATGCATAACGCGCAGATGTCAAGATCCAACATCACCTAGGCCTTCAAAGAAGTATTCTAAGATTCTCTTCGTTAACCCAGATAGCGCAGGATCTTCCTTCTATTCACTTCTACAGCTTTTGCACAAATCGTTGGAGAATACTTCTAATCTTTTGACTGTTTCCTTATCAATCAATGTTCCATGACAATTGTAGAGCTAATGCTTTTTCTACAAATTGAAAATGATCTGTTTGTCTTTTTGAAGTTCAGGTCTGGCCAGAGCGAATGTCTATTAATCTTCAAGCTTTCTCGCGACTTCATCAAGGGCAAAGTTCTGTTCTATTCTAGGGCTTATATGGGATATGCATATTTAGGGTTGTTGGAAATCGAACGAAGATAACGCGAATCTTCACCTCACTCTTTATTTCTTGATTTCTTCTAGGGCTTGAAGAGGTTGTAGGTTCTAACCGGTGGAGAATATTAAATAAAATATATTTTCTACATCGCTGAGAAGAAGATACAATGACGAGATATATTAGGCTGCACAGCCACGTCAACATATCGCATACAGTAGCTAAAATAGATGAAGTGGTAAAAAAAAAGTCTCCGACTCGGAGAGTTTTCAAATTCACTCCGGAGAGGTAGATGGTAAACACAAGTCAAAATGGAAATCAAGCAACCGTGCGCAACCAAAGCCAGCAAGCTAATAGTCAAGCTGGCTGGAGGGGGTTGTTTCTTGATGCTCCTAATCTAGTGTCGATTAAATACATAAGTGCTTGTAATTAAATAAGTGAGACGGTGGTTATTAATCATTTTCAAAGAGCAGCATGCAAAGTGATTGCTGATGCAGATAATTTATAAGAGAGCTTCTTCTTTTTAGAGCCCTCGGATATAGCGAGGGCTCTAAAAATGGGCCAGAAGAAGAAGCTCGTACTAGAAATGGTATCAACCACTTTTGGGTATGTAATCTTATAGTACGATCTAGCTGTAAAACCATGCATCAACTTTTTAGCAAAAGTAGAAAGATCTTTATACGTGTGTATAACCATGCTACCGATGAAACGCTCCCTCGACAGTTTTGGATATAAGATTCATCTGATGTCCTTAAATATCCTTTGCAAACAAACGATCTCTTGATTACTCTCCTGTAGCTGTAGAGGATTTCATGAATTGCAGTTCAGTTGATGCAATCTTCGCTATACGAAGTAATTAAGCTTCACATAAGAGATCGTCCCTGCATAAGGATACATAGAGAAATTCTCATGAACTGATAGTAGATTTACTGTATCTCACGCATGCAGAACAAGTTAGTGTTGTGATAGAATTCATAAAACAAATAGATCCTACCTTAAGCAATAAATCACTCTTTGCATTTACAGTCGAAATGTACGAAGGAGCAAAGACAATAGTAAAATGCCCCGCTCCCGAAAGACAAGAGTGGGACTTCAACACATTAACCAATGAACAGGTCATTCAACTCTACACAAACGAGTCTAAAATGGATATATGAACTTGTTCTGGAGTTTTATGCGAGTCACTCAAAGTCAACGACGCATACAAACTCACGGACGGCTAAAGTATTTCCAAGCTTTAGTATTCGCTATTGAAAGAGCAGCACAGACCATTTACAGAAACAAACTCAATGTTTCCAAGAATACTCTTATATCTCGCAGTTTATAGCCGGTATTGAATGGAGGAAGAAGCAAAAACTTATTGATAACGAATAAAAAAGAAAAGTACGTATCTCAATAGGTGTACACTGCGCGATAGGGGAAATGGCGGTGAGACTAGTCACTCACTCGACCACTGCAGGAGCTGTCAAGACGCGAAAGGGATAGAAGGTATCAAACACTTGGGCTATGTGACTGCCCAAATCAGGGTTCATCTCATGGACTAAATCTTACTTGGAAAAACCCCAGTATCAAGTCCTTTTCAGATCTTCAATTTCTGATCCCATTAAAGCCACATCGGGAGTCCCTCAAGGCAGCCATCTTGGCCTAATGATCTTCATTCTGACAATTAACGACGTCGACTGTATCATCAATGATTCCAACCTTTCTACAATATAAACGCTGATCATATGAAAATTTTCAAGCCGATATCATTCTATGCCGAATCTCTCTTACTGCAAGATGATCTGAACCGTTTTTCAGTCTGGTGCCGTAGCAATTTTTTAGAGCTCAACGTCAGCAAGTGCCAAGATATTACATTTTCTCGTATCCGCTAGGGTCTACTCCTCTCCCAGTGAGCCTATCCCCTCCGTCTCTTCACTGCACGATTTGGGCGTTATCTGTGATAGGGAACTCAACTTCCGTTCTCATATCAGTATCATTATCAACAGAGCTAACTCTGCGCTCGGATTCGTTAAACGATGGTCTAAGGAATTCTCGAACCCCTACGTCACAAAATCCTTATACACAAAATCCTTATACCTCGTCAGACCCCTCCTTGAGTATGCTTGCCAGGTATGGTCGCCCTACTACGAAATCCATATCCTGCGAATCGAAGATGTTCAGCGTAGGTTTATCCGCTTTGCCTTACGTGGTCTTGTTTGGACTGATAGCTACAACTTACCCCCATACACGGACCGTTTGAAGTTAATCAATTTACTGTCTCTCGATAAACGTCGTGAAGCTGGAGACTTCTTGTTCATTCATCAGTTATTAGCTGGTAACATTAATTCCCCCGCGCTACTGCATATGATCTCTTTTAACACCAACCCACGTAACCTCAGGTCCTCACCTCTCTTTCATCTTACTTCCCATCGCACCAATTATGGATATCATGAACCAATGACCAGATTGCTCCGCAGAGCTAATCTAATGCAAACTGCTTTTGACTTTCACAATACCAGAGCCTCCCTAAGAAACGTCCTTCATTCCTTTAATTCCTCCTCCTGACCCAACAACTCTTTATGTTTAAATTGTAAAACCTTTACAGCCCAACAAAAAAAAAATAATATTAAGTTAGGTTAAGTGCAACATGAGTGGTTGCGAAAAGCTAGGCTCTGGCACTTTAAAGAGCTGTTGCTCCAAATATTTGTATTTGTAACTGCCCCTTTGTTAGTTTTATGTTACATTTAAGCTTGTATTAAGCTCCAATAAATAAATAAAATAAAAAGACAACTACAAGCAACCTTCTCAAGAACGACAGAATGGAAGACTGAGTCTGTTAAGAATCTAAGTAATTCTCGATGTAAAAAGCTCTTCATTTTCCTGTTCAGTATTTATCTACTCTTCTACACTCCTGATATATTTTGCATGGCCTGAATAAACTTCGGCGGTATACTACCTCTCTCCACCAATGTCCCTTCCAAGTCTTAAGTTGATCTCCAAAATCCTGCTCACACAAAGAATTTCTTTTTTAATAAAAAAAAAAAAACTACGCATACCTAGTCCTGCCATAAGATCGTGCAAAACCTTATAAAAACAGAACAGCTTGGATTAGTATTTAGAAAATGTATTTGTATATGTATAAGTACGCATTTTGAAAAAGGGTGTTTATTCAATGTGACGGACTTTTGCTCTAACACAGGCCGTCAAATGGTGTGGCCTCTGAGCTACAGTAGCACACATGGTTTCCATGGATATGGGCAACGATGCTGTGGTTAAAGCACTTTTGAAGTTCTTCAAATTTCGATGAGGCCTCTTGCGAGGCATACTTTCCAAATTGAATGCAAATCTTCCTGAAGACCAATCCTCAGATGCAATAAAAGCAGGAATATTGATTCTAGATCACTGCTGAGTTATTTTGACTTCATGTGTTGGAGCAGTCTTGTTGGAAAACCCAACTTTAACGACACCTTCTAGGGCATATTCTTGGTACATATTTGCCTCAGCTTCGACTCCTTTTTCACATAAATAGGGAGCGGTAACAATGGGATACGGATACCCCTCATCAAACTATTACCGACAGGTCAAACTATGTAGAGTTAATCCTGGATAAGATATTGAATTGAAAACTTAACATCGAGGAAAGAGTAAGAAAGGCCTCGATTGATTTCTGCACGTGCAACCGCATCTTCGGTAAAAATTGGGGTCCAAACCCAAAAATCATCTTTTCGATGCACACAACGATTGTTAGACCTATACTCACATACGGTAACTAAGTCTGGTGGCAAGCTACCAGTAAAGCAACCAATTTCAATTTAATCACAAAAATACGAAGACATGCATGCATCGCAATAAGAACAACCCCAATAGCGGGATTGGAAACAATCCTTGGACTACTGCCATTAGTCTATATGCAAGAGTCTCTGGCAAAAAGTGAGCTCAGAATTATTCAGTGCAACGCCTGGAAATCAAGTCTAACCGGACATGCTCAGATCCTAAGAAAATCCGCAGCAACGAATGTCAGTAGCGACTATCTGCTGCCTTACCTCGATTTCAGTAAACCTTTCTCCTATATCTTTCCAAGCAGAGAAGAAAGGAAAGGTACTAGAAACCAGGTTTGTATCCATCCACACAGATGGTTCGAAAATGGACATAGGCATAGGTGCGGACGTCTTCTCGGAAACGCTCAATATTCGAAGTTCGATCAGATTCCCTAACCACAGTAGTGTTTTGCCAGCGGAGGTTCTAGCAGTGACGACAGCTGCTTTCAATGATGTCAATATCAGGAGAAAATATCACCATTTTCATAGCCGGGCGACTATAAAGCAATTTCTGGTACTGAAATAAAATCGAATCGCGAAGAGCTCAAGTTCCTTGGCTCACAGCACAACTTTAAGCTCTGCTAGGTCCCCGGCCACAAGAATATCGCTGATAACGAAATAGCGGACGATTTGGCGAGAAAGAGCTCTGCGCTGGAGCCTGAACAAGCTGACAATTCAGTCAGGACGCCACTTTGTAACCCCATAGGAATAGTAGAACGACAGATTCTAAAGGCAGCAAACACCATTTGGGTACTACTTCCCACCTGTGTAATATCTCGTAGACTGTGGCCAAACTACGATAAAAACAGAACCAATAAATCTGCTGCACAGAGAGAGAGGATCCCTTTCCTTACTAATAAACGTAATCACTTGTCACAATCTACTAAGAAGTCACAGTTTAAAAATGAAACTAGCCGATGACGATTTGTGCAGAGCGTACATCGACGAAGAAGTTCATGAAGACACT
Organism: Brachypalpus laphriformis; assembly: GCA_945910035.1. NCBI lineage: Eukaryota > Metazoa > Arthropoda > Insecta > Diptera > Syrphidae > Brachypalpus > Brachypalpus laphriformis. The sequence continues at coordinate 13,135,441 of OX246754.1, read as the reverse complement.
ACCCACCTTCTATGTCACTGCCCGAGCATCTGTCACCTAAGAAACAAAATTCTAGGAAGATGCTACTTCCAAGACTTTGAAAAGCTATTTGATGTTTTTAGGGAATATACTATTTTGTAAAAAACCTATAACTAGATCTTATTAAGTTAGAAACTATACTAAAATTGTCAATCTGGTAGACGGCCAATGGCCAAACCATTATAGACTTATGAACTATTTGATTTTTCACTCTCTAGTCTTTACAGTTTTTCGAGGACATCAGGCTGGCTAAGAGCACCCAATAGGGATCCACAAGTGTAGGAAGGAACAACTCCAAAGCAAGATCACTGGAACAAAACCTCAATGGGTATCACGGGTCTACATAGACCTGAGTGTGATGAAGAAGAATTAACTTCTACATCAACCTACTTGCCTAACCTAATCTTAACCATAACCGAAGTAGGTTCATGGCCACGATAAACCCTAGGAATTGTATTTTTTGCTTCTTTAGATGTCCTTGCATAAATTTTATCGTTTTGTTTATTAAAAACTTCTTCGACGGTGAAAATCTTTTCGTGGAAAAGGATATTTTTGTGGCTGTTGTCCGCGTGCCAGTCCAAAAGTCGTTGGCAAGTCAAGTCCAATTTGCTTTAAATTATGTGCCCAGTTGTTTGACGAAATGCATTTATGTTGAGATCATCCTGAAGGAGAACTTTGTGAAATATATTTACGTTCAACGTCAAAGATGCTGAGTTCATTTGGATGGTACAAAGGAACTTTAACCAATTCCAGACTAGGATCACCTAGAAACAATAAGTAGGTAACATACGATAGCAGTCCCTTTTTGCCTATACACTTAAGACATGTTTCTCCCAACGGGTTTTTCAAATACGGTTCTAGTGAACCACTTCAACTTCTCCCTGATACCTCTTCTATGGCGTTTCACGTGCTGCATCAATACAATAGCACTGATTCAACATAGGAACGGAAACTCGTATTTCTATGTTTAGGCTAATGGCAACTTGACAGCCCCGAACCCAAACTGAAATTTGTTGACTATACTGGGCTCATCGTGTAACTTTTTAAATGATCGTCGTTTGAGCGATAGGAACCAGCGCTTGTATGTGCAGTTAGCTTCATGTAGGTGCCTATCTCCTATCAGAGACGGATCTACCTTCGCTTGATCGACTTCAGATATTCCGGTTCATCAAAGCAAACTAGAGGACTAGAGGAAGTGCTCTAAGAGCCTTAGTTTAGGGGGCACAATAGATCTACTGAACATGCACCTCACTAACCATACATCTACATCTAGCTTCATGTAATCCCAACACTGTCGTGTTGTCTGTTTTTATTAATTTCTAAAGTTTGAAAGCTGCCGAAAATAAAATAGTTTTTAAAACTACCGCCTTGTCATTCTACCATAGCTTTGCATTCTCCAAATTCGCTATTATTGATTCTGCGGGAAAGAATATGGACGTGAACTGTGTATGTCTATTGGTTTGACTCTTTAAAGGCCCACAAATTAGCGTGAAGTACGCCACTAATCAGCAATTACTCAATGACGATACGCCATGTACTGACAAGCTTCAAAAAGAAGACATCACCCTGCTTGTTCAACGTCGAGTATATCTTCCAACTGCATTTAGCACCCAAGGTTAGGACAGGTTAGCTTACACACTTGGACCAGTAAAGTTCCATTGCGATGCCATGGATCTACCAATAGAACACTCAGGGAATAATAAAACCAATCGGGGCTTTTGATAAAGCGATGGATGCTGAAGCCTAAAGACGCCAGATCGCCGAAGTCATCAAGGAAGGGAGCCCCTAGATGGAGCAATATTTTACGCAATATGGTTGGGCATATGCATAGGAAGTGAAAAATGGTTTCCTCCTCCTCCTCGTCCCTACAGCTCCTGCAGAAGTCGTTGGAGAAGAAGCCAAGTCTTTTGGCATGTTGGCCTGTCTGTCTGTCTGTCTGTCTGTCTGTCTGTCTGTCTGTCTCGAAATATGGCACGTTGAGCTGTTCTCGCATCTGTGAATGGTCTTGCTAATAGCGTTCAGCTTTAGTAGATGCTTACATATAGCGAGGGGCATACCTCACCTATCAGGCAGAATCCTTAGAGTTATACCCTGTCTGGCGAGCTCATCCGCCCTACAGTTTCCCAGAATGTTCCTGTGGCCTGACATCCAGCATAGGTGAATGTTGAACTGCTCTGTCATCTCCTTAAGAGACAATCGACAATTTAAGGCGGCCTTTGAAGTGAAGGAGCGCGATTCCAGAGACTTGATTGCCTCTTGACTGTCAGTGAAAATGTTAATATCCCTAACAGATAGTACATTACATTTTAGCCAGGACAGGGTTTCCTTACATGATTACAGTGATCTGGGAGGCGGAAAGAGATGCTGAGGTTGAGCTTTTCGGAGCAAACACCACAGCCCACCCCACTTTCGGTCTTAGAGCCATGTGTAAAGAAGCAAACCGAACTACCATCAACAGGGGGAGAGTTGTGCCATTCATCCCGTTCAGGGATACTCGTACGGAGTTTCGCTCAAATCTCAGTTTCGGTGGGATGTCAGGATGTAGTCCATATTTGCATGGGTGAAGTTGAGAATATCGAGGATCGAGGAGTGGTAAATATGATATCTACCACTGCGAGAAGGATTTTAGACGGATGGCCGCAGTGGTAGTAATCTGTTTGCCAAAAATATCTAAGGGCTGCAGATGGAGCAAAATGTCCAGTGCCGCAGAGCGAGTAGTCCTCAGTGCACCACTGATGCACATGCATGCAGACTAATTGAGTGATGTGGTCAGCCCTATCAAGATCGGGCCACCATACGATCACGCCATGTATTAGTATAGGCCTGACATCGGACGCGTAAGGCCAGCGAGTGATTTGAGGTTTCATACTGCAGCTCCTACCTATATAGCCCGATAAAGTTAGGCAAAAAAATAGGGGTAAGGTTACAATAATACACATAGAGCTAAAAAGTGGTACGAATGTTCGGAACACCATTATAAATGAATTGTGAAAAGTCCCCATCGATTCCACATCTGCAAAAAAATTTATTTTATGTTTTGCAGCCAAACGGTAAGTTTTATGATAAAATTAGATGAGGCAAATTGTAAATCATGCAATTATCAATAAAAATGGTCTTAACACTTTTTCTCCTAACATTCACCGTTTCTGGGATATAACGATTCAAAAGTTGAAAACTTGTGTTCATAATATGCACACGTTTCCATGCCGCCTGTGAGGTAGTGTACTTGGTGCGTTTTCTTTCAATTCTTTGAATCGTTATATCTCAGGAACGGTCACTCTTAGGAGAAAAAATGTTAAGACAATTTTTATAGATAATTACATGATTTACAATTTTCGTCTCATCTATTATTATCATAAAACTTACCGTTTGACTGAAAAACGCAAAAAACTCAAAAACTTTGCGAACTTTGACCTTGAATAAATTTTTTTGCAGATGTGGGAACGATGGGGACTTTTCACATTTCATTTATAATGGTGTTCCGAACATTCCTACCACTTTTTAGCTTTATGCGAATTATTGTAAACTTGCATGTATATTTTGACCTGGCTTATAGCCTTTTTACAGGAATAGAGAGCTATGTTACCTTTCCCTTCACGTTCTAGTAGATTGGATTTCCAGTTCAGTTTTCTGTCCAAAATAAGACCCAAGTATTTTACATTTTTAATGAAAGTGAGACTGGTGCTAACTAGCGTAGGAGGGTCTATGTGAGGAACTTTATATTTCCTCGTGAAGATAACGAGTTCCGTTTTATGAGGGTTAACCCCCAGTACACATTTGCAGGCTCATCTGGTGAACCGAATGAGAGCGTATTGGAAGATTTCTCTGAGAGTATCTGGGTGCTTGCCGCAGGCAACAATAGCAATATCATCAGCATAGGCAATTACTCTACAACCTGACCTGTCCAGGTCCACTAGTAGCTCATTTACCAGCACCAACATATTTCTCCAGTTTTCGAATCTTTTCTAAGTTTTAAATGGATCAGATCATTTTCAGTTAAGGAGACTCATAATCCATTATGGGCTTCTGAATTATACTCGTTTCAAGAATGAGTTATTAGGTGAAGTAGACAGTTCACGTCATAGACGTTTCGCCACGTATGCGTTTCGAATGGTGATTAATTGTCATATGATCAGGTGACCCTGCAAATTTTATTCCTCAACTGTGGTTGCACTTATTTTAAGGCGTACGGCATTACAGAAGTTCACATTCTTTACCTGAAGTCGTATACCTATATCTTTCACATATTTCAGCGTCCTTTCTTGTCCCTCAATCAACAGATTTTTACCTACAATTGTCGGGAATCAGTGTGAGCGACTACACCTAACCATCTTCTTTCACTTCGTCACCTGACGTCTAAGTTATGTCTCATGTCCTTTCACTGATGTTGAAGCATGATGTAATGTTTTACAATGACTTTTCAAACGGCAATGTGTTTTCATAAACCAGACTGAGTTCAAGTACTACAAGTAAACAAGTAAGAAGAACCTCATTTCGGCAGCTTGTATCCGCGATCTTATTCTTTCGTCACTATCCAAATTTCATTACCATAGGTGAGAGTTGGAACATACACCGAGCTAAAAACCGATAGTTTAGCTTGAATACTTAGTTCGGTCTTCCGTATAACAGATTGACTAAGCTCTCTCAAAATTTATCTAGTCTGAACAATTCTACAGGATAACTCGGCATTGCTCTTTCCATCACTCATGAATAAGACCTCGAGGTACTTAAACTTATCCTCCTGTAGTGCAGTGCAGAGTGTACTGAATGAGCGTTCGGGAAACGACCATTACCTCCGATTTGTTCACCTTTGCCTTTATTCCATTTGTGATCATACAAACGGCTATGAACCTTGCGAGTGTGCACTGAAGTTCGGTTTGAAAGGACCCAAGGATTACGAAATCACCCGCAAAGATCAGATGAGTAATCCTTAAGTCTCCCACTTTGAGAAATTCTCCGCCACGGCTGCGCTGTAACATCCAGTTCATAGGTACATATATACATATAATGCAATGAAGTGGAGAACTGACAAAACGCCGTCTTAGCGGAGTCCAACGCCCACAGTGAAAGATATTGATTTAACGCCGCTTTGCCGAACACAGCTTATATAGATAAATAAAGACTGAACCATCAATCCCATACTCCTGCAGAACACTCTAAAGTTCGCCTCGAGGAACCCTTCTCGTAAGCCAGTATTAGCCAAAATGGGCTTACCGCTGTTTGAGTCGGATGTCGTGAAAATACATAATTCAGAGTCCTTACATCCATGACTTCCGCCTCCCTGATCATTGTAGCGTTTTCCAGGCGGAAATCATGGCGATTAAGGAAGCCCTGTCCTGGCTGAAATGTAATGTATTATCTGTCAGGGATATTAGCATTTTCACTGACAGCCAAGCGGCAATCAAGTCCCTGGAATCGTTCTCCTTCCCTTCAAAGGCTGCCTTAAACTGTCATCTATCTCTTATGGAGATGACAGAGCAGTTCAACATTCACCTTTGCTGGGTGTCAGGCCATAGAGACATTCCAGGTAACTGCAGGGCTGACGACCTCGCCAAACAGGGTACCACTCTAAGAATTCTGCCTGAAAGGCAAGCACTGGGTATGCCCCTCGCTGCATGTAAGTATTTACTAAAGCTGAACGCTATTAGCAAGACCATCCTCAGATGGGGAAACGGCTCAATGTGTCACATTTCGAGACAGATCTGGCCTAAGCTAGATCAAAACCATAGTGCCGACCTGATCAAGCTAAAGCGTACACAAATCAGCTGCGTTGTCGGTGTTCTGACTGGACACTGTCTTATAGGCCAACACGCCAGAAGACTTGGTCTCTTCTCCAACGACTTCTGCAGGAGCTGTAGGGACGAGGAGGAGGAGGAAACCATCCTTCACCTCCTATGCACATGTCCGGCCCTGTCGCATAAAAGAATGCTCCATCTAGGGTCCCCCTTCCTTGACGACCTCTGCGATCTGGCGTCCGTGGACGTCATGAGCATCCATCGCTTTGTCAGAAGCTCCGGTTGGTTTTGTTAGTACCTGAGTGGCCTAATGGGTTGATCCATGGTATCACAAAGAACCTTCACTGGTCTAAGTGTGTCTGCACTCTGGTGTGGACAGCCAACCTAACCTAACCTAACCTAACCTACATCCATGACTGGGTTACGTATGGTACATGTTTTGGAATAGTTGGAATAGTCATACAGCTGATAGACACCCAGTCCTGTGAACAAACCTATGACAGCGTTTTCTACGACAGTGGTATGATGTGGGGAAGATTGAAACCCTGAGTCGATGGATTGTTATTACTTTAAAAGCAGTGTAAATGGGTATTGTTTTTCGAATATTTGTACAATACTTTAATTTTCATTTTAAACCAGAATTCATTTTTCATTTTTAGAGAGAATTACAGGAATTATATTGTATAATAAAATAAGCTGGTACCAAGGACAGTATTATCTGCTACGATCAGTATTCTAATTTATGATTCGAAACACCTGTTACCACCCTACTCTCCATATCCAGAGTTTCCGTTTGAGCGTAGAAAATTACATCCGAAATGAGCTTTTCAGCTATAATCTGCATTCGAGGAGTGACCTTTCTTAATTTCGCTGCTATATGTTTCCCGAATATATCTTCATCATCGTCTTTTCTACTATTCGGACTGCAGCTGACTTTATTTAGAATTTCCTCCACTGGCAATGAATCCATTATAATCTTCCTTTTCTTTCTCGGTTCCGAATTTGAAACTGAAATTGTTCGCCTAGGTGGTGGTGAATCGCACGTTACTATAGCTGTTTCCGGCTCTAGAATGCTCACATCCTCTTCGCTATTTATACTGTACTCACTGCCAAGCTGTGAATGATCCTGAAATTGTCAAAATTATGTCAAATTCTTGTACACAGAAAATATAGGAAAAAATCCTTACATTATCCATTTCAATAACTCTCGTCATTGATTTTGACCTTTGTGGCACTTCTTGATCTCGCAGAAAGTCTAAGAGATCAAAGTACCACAGGGTTGGTCTATAAATACCACCCTCAGATGTAGCCGTACTCATAGATCTCTTCACTTTTTTCATTTCACTGCGATAGTTGTTACGCATTGAGTAAATTTTCCGTTTAACCATCTGATCATCAGCATGTTGTTCTACTTCTTGCAATTTGCTGACTAGCCTCTTGTAAGCTTGTTTTTTTAAAAACTTGTTCAGATAATCTGGTGAAGACAGCTTCCAAAGGCATTCTTCTTCTTTGTAAATCTGAATGAACTCGGCTAGAAAATTACGACTCATTACCCTTATATCGCACATCCTGTGCGCTTAAACGACAAAGTCTAACTGAATGAAATACATTTTCATTTTGCTGTAATGACTCAGTTCGCCTAAACACGTTACTGTTCATGTTAGATACACACATAAGGGTGAAAATTCTACATAAGGCAGCTGAATTTGATCAGTATATGTAATGCAATGGCAATGGTATAAGTGCAATTCAATCAAATATTAAATTGTGTGCGACGAAACATGATAACGTATCGTGAAAGATATGCACATGGATAAGGGTACGAGTAATATGTAGCTTTGCTCTTTAAGTGCGAATGATATAGAAAAATGCCTGGTAAACTAGGCATTCTTTCCAATAACTACGTCCGTTTTCAAATAAATACGTTAAAATTTACTACATTACAAAAGATAGATATATTCTTGCAGAATTACGGTGTAATAGCTTACACCTTGCTCGACAATGAAAAAAAAAAAAACAAAAAAAGTCCTAAAGCTTAAGTTCATAATGACCATAACTTCTTCACATACCTACTTAGACTACATACTAAAGCCAAAAAGAGCCCTACCTAAGATTCTAATTCGAAAATATCCACTATGTTCTAACCTCAATGACCTGAGAAACTCCAATTCTAACTTTCAAATTACCAAAACATCTCAGATGCAACTGTTAAGTTAAAAACTAAGGAAAAAACGTCCACTATAAACTACGTCCTTCAGAATGGATAGAAAACTGAATCCTACCTAAACTATTCATTTGAAAGGAGCCAACAACGACATTGACTAACACAAAATTTCCACCCTACAGTGGCAGAGCGAATTTAACTTATACACAGCATCACCAACAGGAGGAGCAGCAGTAGTATAACAACAAAAACACCAGCCAACAACGAAAATCATTAGATATCTGCTGGAGTGAGATCTCTCACTCTTCATTCTTATACAAGTATTTGATGCTACGTAGTAGTACTAGTACTACTGATGCTTGTTCTTCTTCTTTTGCTTCAAGGATATCCTCCTCCTCTTCAATAACACACTGCTGTTGATGCTTCAACAATCTTCTCATCCTTCCTTTAATTCTCTACCACCATTCTAACGACTCACCGCCACCCCCAATGAAATTTTCTCATTGGAACAATGCTCCAAGACACAATGCTTGTACGAGTATATGGTATGTATCTCTTTACACCTACCTTTTGGTGTACGAGTATATCCATATTAGGACTTAGACTGGAATACATTCTGAACAACAGGGTGTAGTAACAAGTTTCGTTTCACTAATTGGAAAAAATCAATCTCATAATCAAATGCACTTTTTTTTGTAGTAAACTAAATTTCTTATCAACGACTCTACTTTCATTGTTGTAATAGGAGCACAAAGTATAATAATTTATACTAATAATTTCTAGAAAAAGTGTTTCTTCAATATGCCTGAAGTAGTTTATGAAATTACAGGTCATCTCTGTACGTACTCGTTCAATTTCCTTTTATTGCACATTGACGACTTAACCAAATTTTCATCTGTCATGTGCGGCACATCTTTTTATGTCAGTCGACTCTTCCTTTTAAAGTTTTTTGAGAACTTTGGCTTAATGTTTTTAAGACATTGCCGTCAACAACATTGCCGGCAACACTTTCTAAGTATTTCGTTAAATTTGTTATCTCCATTTTCGTTAGAATCTCCAATCCCTTACTGAGACGTTGTATAAAAAAAGGCAGTTTTTCACTTATTCTTATTTCCAGATTTTAGTATTTATTCGTATTCGTAGTTACCAGTTACCACGATCCTGAAGAAAGGAAACCATCTAAACTGCGCTTACTACACAGGTATAAGTCTTCTCATCCTCGCATATAAGTTCCTGTCTGCCGTATTATGTGAACGCCTAACGATCGTCAACAACATGATAGGTTCTTATCAGTACGGTTTTAGGCCGAGAAAGTCCACCATTGACCAAATACGGCAGATCTTGAAAAAAATCCATGAATATAAAATCAGCACACATCATCTTTTCATCGATTTTAAAGTTGCCTATGACAGCGTGTATGGAGAGGAGTTATACAGAGCCATGTCTACTCTCGGCATCCTTGCCAAGCTTGTCCGTTTGTGCGGGATGACGATGGAAAACTCTCGCTGCTCCATCAAAGTCCGAAAAAACACCACCGAAGCGTTCGATGTCAGGAAAGGTCCGAGGCAAAGTGACGCCCTATCATGCGATCTCTTAAACATAATACTTGAAAGAATTGTAGGAAACTCACAAGCAGGTAGTAAAGGACTTTTTCTACCTAGGCTCTATAGTGAGTTCCGCTAATGACACCAGTGGGGAGATCAAACGAAGAATTTTTCTTGCCAATCGGTGTTATTATGAGCTACAAATACAAATAAGAAGGCAATTGAATAACCAACCCCTTTCTCAAACTACTAAGGTAATTCTTTTTAGGACGTTTTAGGACACTAATCATCCCAGTCCTGCTGTATGGCGCAGAGGCATGAATTTTGTCAAAATCGGATGAGGATGCCCTTGGTTACTTTAAGAGAAAAGTTCTTCCAGTGATCTTTGGTCCCGTATGCATGGACGGCGAGTGGAGGTGAACTTATAATGCCTATACAAGGACAAGAAGTGTTCACATACAGCGACTAAGATTGCTGGGTCATTTAGAGCGGATGGAGCCCGAAAAATCTTCGAAACCACCCCGTGTGGCCCGCCTTGGAGAAGAAATCCAACCTATCCATAATGGAAAAAACTCAGCGAGTTGCATGTCTCAGTATTACCGGTGCACTGAGAAGTTCTCCCACAGCGGCGCTCCAAACCATGCTCCACCTGCTTCCGATTGACATCGTCAGAAAGCAATTGGCTGTCAGCTCGGCAATATGTCTGAGAGGCTCCAAGCAGTGGAAGGAGCAACACACGGGACATGCCAATATACTTCGATGCACCGTCATCTTCCCAATTCCACTGACCATCTGCCCACTGAATAAGATTTTAACAAGGGCTACACGCACTCGATACCGGACAGAAGTGAGTGGACGCAACGCAATGTCCTTTACAACGAATCGCTGTCAATTTTCACGGACGGGTCCAAAACCAAGGACGGAGTCGGTGCCGGAATTTTCTCACAAGATCTGGACATACACCTCTCCTTTAACCTTCCAGACCACTGCAGCGTTTTTCAAGCCGAAATCACCGCAGTTCGCAGAGCCGCTGACTGGCTGGCGGCTAGCACACTATCAACACCTGATATTGTTATTTATGTCGACAGTCAGGCAGCCATCAAATCCCTCGCATCCAGCACTACGAGATCTAAGGCAGCACTACGACAAGGCTCCTCTGGTACAGATAGCATAAGCATTACCCAGAGATTAGGTATCCCTCATAACGACTTCTGCAGAAGCTGCAGAGATGAAGAGGAAGAAGAGACCATCAGTCATCTCCTGTGCGCCTATCATGCGTTCGCCAACATCAGGAAGGCCGCTCTGGGTGAATACTTCTACAATGATCTTAATGATCTCGGCAACGCCTGCACGGCTAAAATTCTCGACTTCATTCAACGAAGCAAATGGTTCCAAGAGTAAGAGGGTGATCCACCCGCCTTACACATCGGCAGTACAATGGACCTACTTTCTGGTCTAAGTACATCCTCATCGAGGGCCGATCCTAACCTAACCTAACCGGACTGGCTAGAGAGGTTTGTTGGTTGAGGTTGTAGCTCCACCTAAGTAAGTAAATAAGTAATTACCAGCAAACATAAATTTTGATAAACAACCATTAAAACTGTTTCTTTTAATTGTATTGCAACCTGTAGTGTTTTGTATGCCTCCATAATCCCTCGATGTGTTTGGAATGCTGCGTGGCTTGTGGATCTTTAAAACTTGTTGAATGGTTCACCTTAAAGTGGACAAATATTTCGCCTTTCAAACAATCAATTCAATACGCCCTAAAGAAAACAAAATTACACCTTATTATTTTTTAAACAGCCTGTTTTCCAAAAATTAGTAACAGTAATTACTTACTTACTTAGGTGGCGCTACAGTTCGGGGTGAACCTGGGCCTCAACCAACAAGCCTCTCCATTTAGCTCGGTCTTTAGCTAATTGCCTCCAGTTGCGCACTCCAAGTTGGTCGAGGTCCCCTTGAACTTGTGCGCGCCACCTACGGCGATAATTCCCTCTACTGCGTCGTCCCTCGGGGTTAGATTCGAAGACAGTAATTATAACAGTAATTGGTACCGGAATAATCCACTCCTTGATTTTTTCTAAAGTCCTTATCAGGCTTTTCCACCAAGATTCATTAACCTTTCATAGGATGTCCTCGTTGGTAATTCCGTCGGTCGTCTAAACAAAGAACAATAAATCCTTAGAAACGACGAGTATTAAGTTCGCCAGTATAGTTGTAACGGTCAGTAATTGTAGGAGAGAGACCTGGACAGTCGAAAATTCTAGCCAGTAACATATGTAGCTAGGTGATGGTTTCATCCATCAAAAACCAACGCATCATGTGGTACGATGTATAACTGCATGACCTTCCATAGAGCGACCAGATCTTCTTCTTCTTCTTCTTCTTCCTATTTCGGCGAAGTAACGATCTAAAAACAAGTAATCATAACCCTCCCACTTCACTGCCTTTCCGCTGATCCGCCTGTGGGGTTCGCCTGTTTGACCGCAGAAAATATCGACAGGCCTCCCGATTTTGTACCACTTCGTTACTGAATCAAACCAAACGCTGGTGTCGTTGCATTTGTGTGATCCAGGCGTTTATTAAGCCTGTCTTTCTTTCGCGATGACAAGGTTCAAATGAGCGGGCGCCATTTCTATATATATTGTCTCAGAAACCAATCAACCGATTGGGCTCAAATTTTCAGGCAATCTTCGGTATTGTCCCAAGAGTGTTCTTATGAAGTTTGGTCAAAATCGGCCCACTTCTTTAGTATTAATTTAGTAGTGAAATACTTAAGTACTACAATTTTTTATTTTTTTTTTTTTGTTAGGTGCAGCAACGCACGCCGCCGGGTACCCTCGGTCCAGCAGTATACCCACTACTCTAGTATTATAGTACTTTAGTTCTAAAAAACAGTTGGTATACATATATATTTCAGGTTGGACCATTTACCCACTGTTTCCCGGTACAAAACTGTTCTCTAATAGACTTAGCCCCTCAGGGGCCTGCCTGACAGTTATTGCCCCAGGCGCCTGCCTGATAGTTGCTTTTTTTTTCTTTTATGCGCAGCAACGCTGCCGTGTGCCCGCTAATATATGTATAGATTTTGATGTCCTAATGTTTTCTATTGTTTCGTGAAGCTTATTAGTGAATAGGCTTGAAAGGTTACAAAAAACCACTCGATGGACTTTCGGTGAAATCGAGTTGTAGACTTTATTTCCTTACGAATGTTGGGATTTGCCTTTAACTTACTTGACGCATCTTAATTTGCTACATTTGATACTTTTTTCTAGTAACGCTTGAGTTGAATTTAGTTTTTTTAACAATCCCCGGAGTTAACAGCTCTTACCCAATTTTATGTGGTAGGTATGTTTCGGATTTTGTCAACTCGAGCATTAACCTCCTGGACCACTGCCCAGGAAGTTTATATTTCTTCCAGGTCGTCCTTGCTGCGTTTTGCGGTGCTAACAGGTTATATATACCCAAACATTTTGTACTTGCATTTGAACACAACAGTTTTTGTTTATCCAAACGCTTCTGTCGGTCCCCCACGTATTTTATATTTATTACTTATTTGTCTCAAAACTTTCCGATCTTCCAGACATATGTGATGATGCTATACTTATGAGTCACGGAAAATTGAACACTTTTTATTTCCACCCTGTACCGCCCAATACAACACCATACCCCAAGAGTATTAAGGAAACAACAACACCAACCTCTGCCGCCTCTACCAACCATAGAGCAGTGTAGGATGGCAAGGCAACCACTATCGAGGAGTACATGGGCAAAACAGAAACCTACCCACCTACAACAACAGCTACGATGGAAAATTCTGATTAAATTTCTCCCAAAAATTCGGAGGAGCCAAACACCACCACCCACTCTCCTAATAAACACAAATTCACCCCCGGTTGTGGAAATTTCCATTTCTCTCTGTGTTTAGAAATAAAGAAGAAAAAACTGCCTTGCGGATAAGGCAAAGGGGGTGTTTAGCTGTTGTTTCTACTTGAGCACTGCAGTCAGAGGACAGCTAATGCGCTTATGTTCCACCCTCGGACGACTCTCTCAAAAGCACTCTTACGGTGGAACTAAAAAAAAAAAAAATGTTACCAACCATGTGCTTCTGGGGGCCACTCTCTATGCCGTTCTCCCACTCTGTCCCCCTATCTATATCGGCGAAGAGGCAACAAGTTTCCATTAATCAAAAAAGATGAACGGAATAGAAGTATCTCCGGAAAATAAAACGGGAATGATGGCATGTGCACGTGTGTACTGTGTATGTGCGTGTCTGTCTCAAATGCCTTGATATTTGGTAAATTGTAGTTGCACAACACGTCTTCAAATCCGAGAGCCGAGAAACACTGAACTGAAAGTTTTCCATTCATTCATCGATTCATCCGACCCGTCGAGTGCGTAGAGTCGTAGAATTGCCGCGCGATGTTGTTGATGGTACCATTAGATTGACTAGTGCCAGCAAAAGGGCGACTACGACTATCACGACGACAAAAACGACGATTACCAGCACGTAGTGAGTTGGGTTGCTCGATCTACGTCGCAATGAGGGTGGTTGCAATATTTTTGGCATGGGCGCTGCGGGCTGGTGGAATGGACCAGGACATCACGAGGGACCCTTTCCCTTTTCATGGTGGTTCTCTTTTATTCTCCCCCGGCGGATTATCTTTTCAACAATGACATTTTAGAACCCACGCGCTAGATGCACTTGAATCCGTTAGCGAGAGGGCTGTAGTCTCGGCTTTTCCCTTCATTTTTTCGTATTCCTCTGTCCAAAATTGTGGAGGGTTGTAAATCAAATTGTCTACTGGACGGATGGATGGATGATTTAGATGCAACTTGTGGCGTTAAGTTTGTCGATGAATGTGTGACGACGTGCTGCGTCTAACATTGTAGATGATTTTAGGTTGTCAAAGAAAAGAGAAAAAGAAGAGGTATGGGGATTTTATAATGTTAAGTCTTAAATTTCCAAAGGCTGGAGATTATTAAATAAGCAGAAAGTGCTTTAAGTGCTGGACACCTGTTTAAACTATTGGAATACCCAATTTGTAAACGTGTTCCCTTTGAATATGAATGGATGCACCTCTACTTTTTGCTCGGTCTTTTTAGAACCTTGACAATTCATGTCTTGTTTTTAAATTTGTCATGATAATCCTGACTAGGCTCTAGAGTGAAGATCATTTTCGAGTTCACTGTTCAACTGGCATAACTTTACAGTATGAAGGAAGTAGGACATTCTTAGCTTGTTTCATGCTTGCATCTTATAAACTTACTTGTTTAGCTTACAACAACTGAAAAACAATTTTCTCTTCAGAATTTTTGGGCTTTCAGAATGCTATTCCCACTGCTTTGAAAAATACTTGAACTTGAATCTGTTGTAGGTGTTTTGTTCCATGCTTAAAGTTCTACATAAACCTTTCCGTTCCGCCTTGTCCTTCCATCCTTATCAAACTAATGGATAACTATATTTGTCAATAAGATATCTTCTAGGGGGATCGGGCACCGTGGTTAGTGTGCCGAACCAACGCACATGAGGTTCAATGTTCCAATCACAGCCACCTCTGGCAAACGTCTGACAAACATCCGAGACTATGTTAGATTATCTCAAAAAAAAAAAAAAAATGTCCTCGTCGAATACAGCATAAAATTGAAGGTTCCTTCAATTCGACACAACACGAGTGATTGCGATAAGCTGGACCCTAGGCCCTGAATGGGCTGTTTGTGCCAATTAAGATATCCACGCTCTTTCTTTTCAATACCATTAATAAACCTTCAACTTGTGCAATATGTACCTTAAGTCATTAGAGTTGAATTTGACACCAAACCCTCTTGAAGATGATGCGTACAATAAACCGATTAAAAACTGGCGTTTTAGTTCCAATTGTTTTGGGCGGCTTAAAACTGAAGGCGCTGTCTCAAACAATCGGGCGCATGGAAGCAATGCTCTTATGGACATGGATCTATACTCAACACATATAAAATAACCGATCTCGACAGAACAACAGATTTTATCATACCCTATATAGATTTCGACTAGAACTACTCCACTTTTATTCCTCAAAGACAAGAGTGGAACTATGCACAACACATTAATTAATGAACAGTATTTTGTTTTTTTTTTTTAAACAGGTGTGTGGCTACGCTCAAATGGCCTGTAGTCACTGCGACCAAGGAGATCTATTGTGCCAGAGGCCACTTTTCAGGGCAGCAGTACTTCCACTCTTCTTATGAAAGCTATAAGTACGACTGCGGAGGAGTTCCTTAAATCTATTGGAGATATGATCTCTTTAAGGAAAAAAAGTGTAGCTCTACACAGAGCTACACATTCACATAGTATGTGTTTTGCGGTTTCGTCCTCTTCTAGGCAGAGGCGGCAGGTGATATCCTCCGTAATTCTCATTTTGTTAAGGTGGTAAAGTCCACATCACCACCACACCTCCTCCCTCGTTATTGGTTACTATCAATCCCCAAGAGGTACTGCAACAGACACCTCCCAAGATCGATATCTGACCCTCCCATATCACTAGACCAGTGCCTGTAAATAACATTACTGCATAAAGGTAACAGAGATTGATTGAGTCAATCAATCCCCCTTTTACTCACATGCACACCACCTACACGGTGAACTAGGTACTAAGAGTTTGACTGAAGCAGTCACCCTACCTAACCAAACCATCCCCTAAAGTTCGACTGCATACTAGTGCAAGATTAACTGCATCAGTCATCTCGCTCTACTTTGCATTCCCCACTATTTCCACGGTCCACCTAGGTATGGGTTCGATTGAAACAATCACCCTACCTAGTTCACACTTTATGCATAAGAGTTCGATTGAATCAGTCAATCTACTATACGTATGCACCTCTACGCCTACACGGTTTATGGGACCTGCCAATATAACTTGCACACACAGTATAGGGGGTTCGATTGAATCAATCACCCCCCATCACTTGTTGCACAATATACCTTCTCGGTACACCTTGACTTCAGGGTTGACTGAGTCAGTCACCCTCTCTACCCTTTTCAGTCAGCATTCTCAGCCAACACCCGAGGTTACCGTTGACTCGACCGGTCATTACTCATGTGGTATCACAATGGACCCATGTGGTCTAAGTGTGCCCTGACCCTGTCAGGACAGCCACCTTTACCTAACCTAACCTAACCTAAGGTGGTAAAGTAGTTGACAGAGACCGGTAAGGAATCTCACAAGCCTTCTTATGTCGTTTCTGCTGTATTTTAGGATATCAACTGCCTATCTTTGGAAGGGTTGGACAGCTCTTTTAGCTTGTCTGAGACCTTGGGAGTCATTCCAGTGGGAGTTGCACATGTTGCATTCCCAAATGTTTGGGGTCAGTTTAAATGCGGAATCGGATATTCCACAGAAGGGTTCAGAACCAGTGAACAACTCAGAGGAGCCTTTCCTAGCTAGCGAGTCTGCAGTTTCATTGTAATGAACAGCATATGCAACTCTTCACTGACGGGCTTAAAATGGATATCGTAACTGGCTCTGAAGTTTCCTGTGTGTCAGTTAAAATCAACAACTCTCCAGACTCCCAGATAACTGTAGCATCTTTCAAGCTGAGGTCTTCATCATTGTTAGGGCTGCACAGACTATACTTAGCAAGAGACTAAATCCTTCCAAGATTACAATTTTCGTAGATAGTCAAGCGGCAATCAAAGCACTAGACAGCGAGGAAGTTAGATCAAAAACAGTTTCCTGATGCCGCAATACGTTGAACAGAATACGTAACACCCATGACGTAGCACTCTGCTGGGTTCCTGGACATAGAAATATAGAAGGAAACGAGATAGCAGATGAACTAGTTAAAAAGGGATCAACATTGGATGTTCAACATACTCAGATATCAGAAGAAGCCCCAATTGGTGTACTAAAAAGGAAAATGGACCTAAAAGCAAGAGAACTGATTAATTCCGCATGGTCCGGCAGAAGCGAATGTGTCATATCTCGCAGCATATAGCCAAAACTGTATGAAAACAGAACCAAAAGCCTATTGGCGATGAAAAAAAAAATAAATTCGCATCTTGATAGGCGCACTAACAGGACATTGCGCGATAGAGGAAATAGCTGCTAAACTAGTCATCAACTCACCCGTCCACTGCAGGAGCTGTCAGGGGGAGATTGAAACCTTCAAACACTTGCTATGTGATTGTTCAAATCTTCATAACAGACGTCTCCGTCATATGGGAAACAAAGATTTTTGACGAACTATGGGATCTTGAAGAAGTTAGACTTAGGAACATTACATACTTCATAAAGAGCGCAGGCTGGTTTGCAACAGAACCAACCGCAAGACAAATGTTTGAAATACAGGTTCCACAAAATAAAAGGGAAACACAATGGACCGTGATAAGCACTCAGGTGTACTTTTAACCTAATCTAACCTACTGAAGGCGCAATGTTACCGCTTATTTCACACATTTCCTTGAATGCACTCAACGATAAAACCTAAGAACTCTAAGAAAAGCGCAATTATGGGCTCTAATCGTTTAATTTTTAAAACAATCGACACGACGCAAAAATGAATTTGTCAAAACGAGGTAATCCACTCAAAGCAAAATTTAACCTAAACGATGTCTTTAGTCGATCATAGCCATGCCTGATATAATGTAGCGAAATTCATTTCAGAACTATAAAGTAAAAGGGACGGTCAAGTAAGGCAAGAAAGATGTGGTCCAAAAATCACATCAAGTCATGAAGGTATTCCCAACGGACCTTAAAGACTAAGAGTAGATATAACGATTTAACGAGAGGCCTACCAATATTGAAGTGGGAGGGTTATGATCCCTTGAGTTCAGATCATAATCTCGCAGAAAGAAGAAGAAGAAGAAGAAGAAGAAGAAGAAGAACGATCTAAGCCATCATACTGCATCTGTTAACAGTCACTTTTCTATATACGCGTTGTGATTGCATCGCAGTTCTTTCATTTTTCGATATTAAGATTCAAGAGATTCAATTGTAGTAACACGAACTTTAAGTTGTCTGATCCGTACGGGTGGGCCATCTAGTGATTTCTTTTTAAATCATAGGTTATTTTGACACTGACGTCTGTTTCCCGCTCGAAATCTTAACAGAAAGTCATTATCATACCTCCGCGGAACGAAATGAGTCGCTTTACGCTTGAAAAACATTGGGAAATATTGAAAACTTATTTCCAAAGTGAGTGCTGTGTAGCCCAAACAGTGCGTTTTTTGAAAAGAAGTTTTGGCCGAAATGAAGCACCCACCGCGCCTGCTGTACGCAAGTTTGTGTAAAAAGTTCGTGAGACTGGTATGCTAGTGGACAGCACTCATGGTCCCCGTCGTCGTACGGTGCGCACAGACGAGAATGTGGCGGATTGGTGCGGATTGTGGAGTGGTGGCATCATTGGACCATTTTTCTTCGAAAATGAGGCTGGGCATAACGTTTCGGTCAACGGTGGGCGTTACAGAGCCATGTTAACGACTTTTTTTTTACTGAAATTGAAGACATGGATTTGGACGACCTCTGGTTCATGCAGGATGGCGCGCCATGCCACACAGCCTGTGCCACAATCGGTCTTTTGCGCACCAAATTCCAAAATCGTGTTATCAGCAGTCTTGGCGATGTCAATTGGCCGCCTCGGAGCTGCGATTTGACCCCTTTGGACTTTTTTTGTGGGGAACCGTGAAGGACCGATATTATGCCAACAATCCGGAAACGATTTAAGCACTTAAGGCCAATATCATCCAAGCAATCCGTGAGCTACAGCCCGAAACCATCAACAAGGTCTTGGAAAATTGGAGTGATAGAATGCGCTACTGCGAGGCCAGCCGAGGCAGCCACTTGAACGACGTTGTATTCCATAATTAATTGGAATGTTTGCTCTTACTAATAAAGTTATAGTACATGGCAAAAGTTTCATTTTGTTCATTTTATTGCATTTTTAAAAAGAAATTTGTAGTTGGCCCACCCGTACCTACGTACGAATTTTTCATAATTTGAGTTGCGAGCTAGCTTATCAGTTTGGTTATCACTTTAGCCAGTGACTAAAACGGAAACGGAACCCTCTGTGACAATAACGCAGCTTGCTTTACTTCTTACTTATGTCCTGTATCCCCTTGTGGCTCCTAGGGCCTCTACTACGCCTACGGGCCATTGTGTACGGTTTCTGGGAATGTGTCTGAGTTCTCCCCAACTGCCGTGCCTCCTTCTCGACTGTTCTACGCCATGTTTTCCTCCGACCGCCAGGTCTTCTGCCATCCTGAGCTAATGGGATGCATTGCATAGCATGGTTCGCTATGGAACTGTCACTCTTTCGGAACGTGTGACCAATCCACTGCCACTTCCGTCGTTGGATGGTTGTGCCTATTGGTTCCTGACCCGTCCTCTCGTAAAGGTGTTCGTTAGAGATACGATTGGGCCAGAAAATCCTTAAGATATTGCGCAGGCACCTACTAACAAACGTTTGCAGCTTTTTGGTGACAGTATCAAAATCAATGAACAGCAGGTAGCGTGGGGATCAATATTCAACGCAATGTTCGATGATAATCCGCAGGGTGTTGATGTGGTTTTTTTTTTTTTGTTGATGTGGTCGGCACTGGAGGATCCAAAGCGGAAACCTGCTTATTCGGCGCTTCGAGTGTGTCTTCGAGATGTTGTTTGATTCGCTCCAGGATGATTTTAGCTATTATCTTAGCTACAGCAAGCAGCACGCAGATACCCCTCCAGTTTCCGCACTCCATTAAATTTCCTTTCTTAGGAAGCTTGACGATCATTCCCCTTTCTCCACTCGTTAGGAAAGCTCTCAGCTTCCCAAGCGCTCTCTATAAGTGGAAGCAGTAGCTCAGCCGATGTTGTTGGCGCTGCTCGTAAGATCTCTGCAGGATTACCGTCAAGTCCTACCGCCTTCTTGGTTTTGAGTGCCTTGATCGCGGTAGTGATCTCATTATTACTAGGTGTCGTGGTGCGTATACGGGAACTTCTCACCTCGGGCATCTCAGTCTGATTTGGGAGCATATCACTAGCGAATACACGGTTCAAAACCGTAGCAAAATGCTCTTTCCATCTCTTGAGCTGGTCCTCATCCGAAATGAGCAAGGAGCTCATAAGGCAGCTTGTTAGTGATTGTCTCATTGTATGTATTCTTCGCGAATTCAACCGTTTAGTTACACGTGCTTCGAAGTCTTACTAAGAGCTTTCTTATCCTAATGACCTAATGAGTTGCAACGCTATTGTCTATAGGCACTTTTTCATCAAAATTTTGTTCATGCTAGAATGTGAGGAATATATCAAGTCCAAGCTGATGCCTTTTGCGAATCCGTCGACATCGTTGCTTCATAAACGTGCACAAGTTGCAGACTCTATGATTGGTTCCGGTAGCTGGTGTAGGGCTGATAGTGGGACGCAGACCAAGTTCCTTAAAACGTTGACGTTTTGGTAGCGTAATAGTCTGGTTCAGAGGAGATGAAGAGGTCTAGGGTGCTTTTGTAGTCGTTTGAGTGGCCTAAACTCAGTGTTCTGGCTTTTTAACAAATGCTTCAGCTTATCTTTCTGCGCCATCAGTTCTGTTAGAATATCGTAGCCAACTCGAGATGGGAATGTTGAAGTCATCTATGACAATAGTTTCTACTATACTGACGGATGATGGATCTACATCTAGCCGACTTTGTAGAGCATATGCTGCAATTGTCTGATCGGTTCCACATTATTAAGAGACCGGTAAGAGCAGCGCAAAAACATGAAACTCTGACATGCTAAGTCTAACCTTACAACGGGGCAATGAAGGTTTGTTATAAGTATGTTGATTGAGTTGATCAATTAACTTGAGTTAGGTAAGACTAGCTTGTGTGGTTTACTTCCTCATTGATGCTAATGAACCCGGATTATGTTACAGTGGTTGAGTTCCTGCCCTGAAATGTTGCGAAATTCCGTGTCAAGGTTGTTACTTTTGGTCTCCACGTTAGGTTGCATGAAGACCTACTCCGTGAGGTATTCCTCCCCCGCAGATATGATTTTACCTCCTGAATATTTTTTTTATCAAAAAGTGGTAGGTATCATACTTTGATCGCACCGTGGTTGTACTGATCTTATGACAAGCTCCACGATTATTTCACGGGACCTACCTACATATGCAGCATGACGTAGCAACAGGAGTGGGTCTCACTGTTTATTATCAACCTGAAATATTGATAGGAAACCCTTACAACTAAAGTGACTTCAAGTGAAATCGGTCCTAAGTAAGTTGTAAAAGGTTTTATTTCTGAAGAGTATAAGCACCTGCACTGAGAGGGGTAAAGCTTCACATCAGTCAGTCCAATGTCCATGTCCTACATTATCAAATTAAAAAATAAAAAATAAAAAATAAAAATTAGGTAGGTAGGTATGTATATGTAACTACATCATTGCCTGAAAAGCATGATTCAAAATTCACCCCCAGCAAAAGCACAAAATGCACCAAGGTCTCACGCAACTCCAATATCCACACCTGATTCTATTATAAACGAAATAATCTACAATATATTACATATGTACCTACTTACCTACCAGAATTCCTATAATGCCCAATTATTCTAATAGCCCCACGTACACATTTATACCTACTTAACGTCAGGTGAAGAAATGCCATCCCCCCAAGTTGGCAAACCTAACGAAACTGAACCGAACTAAAAGATCATAATGCTAAACTCAGCTACTCTCTGGCTTTCGCGCATCGTGAAATTTCATTCGAAATTGCTTATTTAAAGCTTTCTACTGCTGCACTCAACTGCATTTTTAAAGGAACCACCGCCGTACACTCGAATGTTCATGGTGTGGCCTCCACCACACATAAAAGGATAAACTTTCTTCTTCTCTGTTCTGTTCAATTACCAACAACGAAGATGATTCAAGATTCAAATTCAAATTGTTGATTCATTTTTCAAATAACTGCCGTCAGAAGTCATACGACGACGACGAACTACGAAGGCAAATCGGTGATGAAGAACGCGCTGTCGACCAACGGCGACGACCAGCAGTAGAGATATTGAAACTTCAACTTTAGTCATACAGTCATCTATCGAATCTATCGCCCGATGGAGCTGACTTGGTAAAAATATAACGCAGCGCTCCGAAAAAGCCCACAAAAAAAAAAAGAAGCAAAACACCAACCTTCACATAAAATCCGAACTCGTCGACGTAGGTACTACGTGCAGGCAGGCAGCGAAACCCAACAACAAGAACGGCAGCAGTAGCAGTAGATATCTGCATATATGTATACCATAATACACTTGCTAGCAACATCATCGCACAAGCTTATGCACATAAGGAGCCACCTAGAGCCTAATTATGTACACTCAGCTACATAGATACACCGACCGACCCAAAACCCGTACATACGACGGATCCATTGGATCCATCCAGCAACAGCAGCATACAGCAGAGGCAGCAGTTTCAATTCGTCGTATGAAAACCCCAAACCGTACCCGTGCGGGACGGGCGGACTAGTCCGTCTGTCTGGTTGACTAACTGACTACCTCACCCGATGGTTACCCAATCGACAGACAAACCGTCCGAACGACAGTACTTGCTGTTTTTCTCTATAGTATCTCGTTCGGTCTGTGACTGTATCTGCTGCTGTGTTTCTCCGCTGTCGTTTCTCCGTTGTCATTATATCGCAACAAAAATATCATACATAGCCCCTGCTTCAGCCATATAACAAGACCAAAAGCAGGACGGTGCGTGGGGCGAGGGCTGAGGAGAACTCTACAGCAAAAGCCAACAACACTGTACCGACCGAGAGATCTCAGGCGCACAACAGCCAACAGCAAAGGGAAAATATTAAAATGTTCGCATGTGACGTTTACAGCAGCACTGGCTCCGTACACACAGCATATACTATGGAACGTCGACAACAACGACTACGACGAAGAGGACGAGAAATTGGTGGTAGATAGATGAAAATGGAACTGAGCGAACGAATATACAGCAATATACTAAAAAAAAAAAAAAATTAACTGAAAAACGAAAATGAACGGAGAGAAAAAATTGGTTTTTGTTGAAATAAACAGATATTTTACGTTGTTCTGACAGCGCCGGCGTTGCTAAGGGGGTCAATGGGTACACAAGGTTCCCAATTTAATTTCTGAGTATGAAAAGTGGTCAATAATGATGAAGCAATTATTTTAAGCATTTAAATTTTAATGATTTCAGAACTCGCTACCGTTCTTGGGACTTTCCGAACAAACATATCCAGAATTCACGAAAAAACATGGGATCCGGTTTTCTAATCTTTGATATCAAACATCTGTTCTCTTTTCATCCAAAAACAGATTTTGTATGACAAAATTCGAAAATAAATAGAACTTCACATCTGCATACATATGTATGTAGGTATATTTCTTGTGACATCATATTTGGCTTAAAGAATAGGAAAAGTAAAAGATATCATCTACCAAATGGTATGACACAGTTAAGTGCTGTATCCGAAGGGCAATTTGTTTTGAGAAACTTTCTCGTGACAACAATACTCTCGGATGTTTTTCAGACGTTCGCGAGGTGGGACCGTGAAAAATCTTGTTGGTGATTTCTGGGATTCGAACATGGAAGTCGAACATTTGCGCCATGGCGCCCACATTGTCTTTTCGAAACTTCTCCGAATTTTTTTCAAAAAGCTGAACTGTCTAAATTTAAAGCGTTTGCTTTTCGTTGACAATTGTTTCTATGGTAATTCGTAAGCAAAAAAAATACAAAAAATTGTGTGGCTTTCTTATTGGTAGGTATATAATATTTTTAAATTACTATCTTGCATGTTTGAAGTTCTAAGCATTAATGTAGGAAGTGGTCTAATTTGTGACATATCAAATTCTATATGTGAACCACTGTTGTATTATTCATATTTATATACCGTAATATTATTTAACAAAATTAATAAGAAGTTCGAAGATGCGTAAAAGCTTTCACGTGAAGGAAACCATCGTACAAAAGATAGCGCGCGACCAGCTCAGCTGGTATTGCCACGTTCAAAGAAGAGATCATTTGAACCCGGTTAAAAAGGCAATATCAATGCACGTTCCAAAGACATCGCGATGTAGGAAAGGCACGACTATAACGGCTGGATCACACAAATGCGACGACATCGGCATTTCATTGGCTTCAGTAACCGAGTGCTCCAAAGTCGGCAGGCCTGCCGATATTTTCTGAGGTCAAATAGCGAACCCCACAAATAGATCAGTAGAAATGTGGGGAAGTGGGAGGGTTATGATCCCTTATTTTCGGATCATAACCTCGGGAGAAGAAGAAGATACCGTAATATTAATTGAGCGCCATCCATTGTCTTAGGGGGGTGGTTTGGATATACTCCACATTAGAATTGTGATGAACTTGCGCGACATTTATCTTACGACTCTGGTCTCATGGATCTGTCGTCTAATGCAATGACACCAGAACTTTAGCTGATACACAAATTCAGGGTTGACTTTCCTCGTGTTCAGGCCTGGCTTCGCCCAGAGTCTGAGCCAGGAATGGAATGTAGTCGTATTTTCACGGACGGCTCCAAAACTAGTCAAGGGTTTGGCGCTGGTGTCTTCGTGGAAGACGACAGCATTAGAATTCTTTTCTCGTTAGGCAAATATCTGTCTGTTTTCCAAGTGGAAACTTATGCAATCCTAATGATGCAATCCATGAACTATGTATTTGTGTCTGTTGTAACAGTCAGGCTGCGATTAAGATCTTGCTTAATACTGTTAACAACTTACAAAATAGTTCGTGAAACCAAAAACTCTTTGAACTCTGTCGCAAGGCTGAATTCTCAGTCTTATCTTATCTGGACCCCAGGACGCACTGAGATCCTGGGAACGAGGCCTCCGAAGAGATTGCTAGACAAGGCTCAGATAAGGCTTTCAAAGGTCCCGAACCCGCGTTGGGTCTCCCTTTATCTTCGGTTGGGGCTTCCATTGACGATTGGGTCTCTCACGAACACAATTGTATATCGCATGACTCTCCAGGATGTATTGTATGTACCTATATGTTGACTAAACGAATGCTCCCGGACGTCTGTAAGAAATCAGATGTATTCTATATGTTCCCAGCAGAAGAGACTGCGTCCAATTTATTGGCGTCTTGACAGGCCACTTCGATTTCGCTAAGCAGTTTACCGTGGCGAGGTTAAGTGACACTACAATCTGCTGCGCTTGTGGAAAGAGCGACGACAATGCGGAACATTAGCTCTGTGAGTGTGCGGCATTTGCTCGTATCAGGTGGCGGATCCTCAGTGCTGGTACTGTAAACTCCTCATCACTGAAATGTTTGCTTAGCTTTCTTAGAAAGACAAGGAAATTCCAATAAAATGAATAAAATGGACCAGTTGCGTGTGGTTTCTCCATTCGAGCGTTTCCTATCCCAGAAAAAGTAAAATATATATTTATCATACCAAAAAATCAAAACGTTTCGATTTTCTTGTCGCATGTCGTTTGTTTGTTTCTTGTTGCACACAAAGAAATTGGTGTTGACAAATCGATTTGCGCATACCACAGAAACGTGTACTTGCATTTGGTGGCATTTGTATGGGCCGCTTAATGAAAACCAAAGCAATATCAATGAAAAGTCGCCTTGCGAATTGTCCTTTTTCAGACCCAAACGGTTCCACCTCTCGTGAACGTCTATCAAACATCCAAGAGTATTGTTGTCATGAGAAAACTTTAGAAAAAAATTATAAAAATGTAATCCTCCGCTACTTTTATCACCCATTCAATACGTAGAACCACGGATACACGATCCAGACTTGAACGCAGAGTTCACAGTGAGAGATATAAGGTAATTTCTATAAAAAGCCAAATTGAATAAAGCACAAGATGGAGATCGGATCTCTTTTAAAATGTATGTACCTATGTATGTGTAGATATATGTATGTTCTAGATAACTTTCTCAAGCTACTAGCAAAGTAGAGAAATGTTAAAGAATAGTCCAGTGGATAATAACTTTCTTGAAACAGTTATATTTCCTATTATCAGCAAAAAACACCCAAAAGGTATTCCACGGTAATCCACACCTGGAGTAATTCAAAACCGACTTAGTGAATGGGAATGAAAACATAAGTTTTAGACTGAATACCAAATAGGATCTCGAAAGGGTTATTCGACTGTTGATTACATCTATAACCATAACAAGTGTAAGCAAATTAAGAACACCGAAAAAAGAAAGTCTACAGCTTTTTCGTGGATCTTAACCCTTAAACCCTGCCCATCCTTGGAGAAGCACCATTACTACCCTGGGGTCCAGAAAACCCCAACACATTTTTGTTCATATTTCAAAAAAAAAAAAAAAAAAATTTCAATATAAATTACACAATGTGACTGATGGCTACTTATGTTTTATGAGATTACCTTGAATGCCACCATCGTGCGTTTCGTAGTGAAAAAAAATATTCACGAAAGTTTAGTTTGAACATCGTGCTGGACCCCGGTGTAAGGTTTTAGGGTTAAAGATGCATTTGATTGTATTGATAGGAAGCCGCTATTCCATAAACTACGTAGCATGGGTATTTCAACGAAGTTCCTGAATTTGCTAAGAAACATGTACACTAAAACTAAAGCTGCAGTGTGGGACGGCGAGAAAATATCAGATCATTTTGATACTAATAATGACCTTCACGATGTTCTATGAGGCGGCTTGTACGTCGATGAAATTCTTACATGAATCTTATAATTTGCAGATGATATTATTGTTTCGACGGATAAAGTACAAACTCTTCAAGCAATGATAGACAGACTGGAACAATATTGCAAACTTTGAAATCTTAAGATTAACTTAGAAAAGTCAGAAATAATGATATTTAAGAAATCGGGCAAAATGGTTAGCGTAGAAAAATGGGGACTTGGCGAAAAAGAAATTGGGGTGGTAGTAAAGTATAAACTAAACTTAGCATTCATTCTTACAGTCATTATATACCTAAACTGTTGCTTCAAACATTTTCTCATAAAACCCACCAAACCCTAAAATATCGTGAGTGTGAAATGAAAAACCCACCGAGCGCCACTGCCTTACCGCATATCTATGTATCTTTTCAACCAGATTCAAGTTTCCAGGGAACAAAATTAAATATTCTTCATCTGTATATGCCCAGAGATACATATATGCATACACCCCAGCAAATATACACACACACACTCGTGTCCACAATCGCCTTCATAATAAACAACCTCTATATACCCGTAGATACATCTATACCCACTCTGTTGGTTGCTGCTGCTGCTGGTTTTTGTTCTTTTTTTTTCATTATTTTCTACTTTCCTCCTTCCGTCAGTCGCCTGCTCTGTTCTGGTTTATAATGGGTACAGAGCGACTCACAGATGCACACAAGCACAACATCATCGCACTCACACATTCGAACCTAATGTATCTGAAGCTGAAATTATATCGAAAAATTGTATTTTCCAACCAACACAGAGTATTCTCAACCATGCAAGAGAATATTTCGCAGCACAAAACTGCTCTGTGCGACTGCGATTGTAGTCGTCGCTTCGAAACGTCTGTATGTTTACTTTTTTTTTTGTATGTTTGCCAGATATCTAGCTAGCGACCTCTATTGGATGATTTGAAGAACCATTGTCGGGTTGTCGTTGGTGGTTCACCGTCATCGTGTGTATGTGCGCGCCAGCAAAACATCCGAATCCGAATGGTGGAATACGAGAAAACTAGTATGGCCTGTGCACTTGATGAAATAGGTTTAACGTGCGGAAGTTCGTCTCTCTAAATTTGAAAGCAAAGATAATTTCGTAAATATCCAAGAGTTTTCTCAGTCAGAACGTAAAAATCTATCGTATATTTCGTAAATGAAACAGTTAATAAATTTGTCAAATAAAATTCAATTTGAAATAATTACATTAAATGCTGTGACATAAATTGACGAAAAGTTGATAAATATTTAAAAAAAAATTTAGTTGGTGCAAATTTCAAATCGAAAGAAAGTGACATAAGTACAAGTTGACAGTTGATACAAATCTACCAATTTAAGACAAGAAAAAGAAAAGATTTTAAAAATCTCTATAGTGGCTGAAATTATTTTAAAACATTTCATTTATTTTTTTTTTTTAACTGGAGAAAATTTTTAAGTTTTATTTCGAATTCTACACAATGACGTCTGTAACTGTCATCAGGATAGAAGTGTGAATATTGTATTTGAAAATGTGGACAGATCCTAATGTAAGTAAAAAAAAAAAAATTAATAATTGTTTTCTTTAAAATTAGAAAAAGTTAAAATCTAAGTTGAAACTAAAATCTTGTAAAGTGCCGCTTATATTTGTTTACTTTTTGAGTTCGATTATTGGCGATTCGGTAATTTGGGCGCGCGATTTTCTACTAAGTGTGACTGGCAATAGTGCTTTTAGCTTTTCCTATTGCACTAATGTGAACTTATTTTTATCTGCAACAAACGTTTGACATGTTTATCTGTTTGTTTGACATTATGTCAAATAGAGTTGTTATTTTAATATTTTCTTCATCTACTCTTATTCTCATTCTTTGTGTATTTATTTAATATTTTTGCTGTGCACTTGTCATCATTTTCTCTATGCTTCGGCGATTTTCTTGGAAGGAGGAGGGAGAAGAAGATTGTTTTCATCAATTGAATTGATTTTGAGATGCAATATTATTCATTCGTTCTCTTTTGCGCGTTTGCTAAATTTCTATTGTTGTCTCGGGTGGTCGGGTGGTCGGGTGGTTTTTTTTAGTCCGAATCGGAATCTTGTTTTTATCGGTGGAAAGAATGAGATCTGGCAAACGAGAATGATGGATTTTTGACTTTTGTTAAGGCAGCTAAACCGTACCACTCGTACACGGTGCGAGTATGCGAATAGAATTTTGCGACAAGTGTTGCGTGAGGGTTTTGTGTGAAGAGCGTGGTATATTTTGCGGGGCAAATGTCAAAGTTTGACAAATGCGGAACAGGTCTTTGTTGTATCTATACTTTTTTTTTGATTTATTGGCTGATGTGATATCTCCGATGAAATTGCGAATGTTGGTTGATAGTGGAGAGTGTGGTTGAATGACTACGAAAGGTGTGCGTAAATGGTTGTCTTTGGGGTGGATGGTGTTTTTGGTGTTACGAACTTTCACACTATTTTGTTTAGATACATGTTATCAGTAAGGAACTGCTGCTTAACGAAAACTAGCTTAAACTACTACCAATCTGCTTTTATTTTTGTATTTAAAAAGTTTTATAATGAACAAATTTTTTATTCCCAATCAATTTTTCCTTTAGTTAGAAATTTAAATTTCTTTAAACGGTTTTTTCAAATGTTTTTGAATATAACGATGCGGTAATTTTTTTAACTAGTCTTTTATTTCTGAGTTTCGCAGGAATATAAGCAGCAATTCATGTCTCTGTGACTAACACTAAAAACATTTCGAAATTTCATGTAAGCCTTCTTCTAAAACGAAAACAGCCCTTGCATAACTCGCAGTTAAAACCGTATGTCTTAATAGATCTTTAAAATCTAACTATGTCCTAAGCCTGGTTCATGTTATACGCAGTAGTCGCAACTTGTGAAGGCTTATAAAGAGATATAAATACGTCAATATAGCAAAACAGACAGACAGTTACATCACAAATCTGCACAGAAACTCAAAATTAAGGTTCTCTTATGCAAAATCAACTTGAAATACATTATTATAGTAACAACTGGTGCTATGCATCAATACTAGAATCACCAACTGAGTAGAAAGCTACATATGTACATAATGTATGTACATATATGTATGTATATTTGTCGCCACATATCGTGAAGACTATACCCTAACCTCCCAGCTACTAACTGGGTAGGTATAAGAATAAGTTCTACTCGTCATTCTCTTAAGACTGCAAATCAATTGTATATTTAGCCATGAATTTGGTAGAAAGCACACCACAACTGAACTATTCAATTCTTTCTCAATACGAGCAGTGAAGGCCGCACATCCTCTACCACTGACTGCTTTAGCATAAATTGTTCTTTTCATTTCTCAAATGAAACTATCATGAGCCATGCATGAAGCCTGAAAGCTCGAGATAATCATATACTCCACTCGAAATCAATAAATCGTTCACGTCATAGTACACCATGATTTAACCAGAATGTTCCATTACATTCCAAAAGACTCTCGTTAGACCGTAAACTGCATTGGCTCAAGTTCCCTATCCTTCTATATGTACTACTTCTAGAGGGTCTTAAGTACCTAGACATCTTCATCTTTATCTACTCCATCATGTTGGATAGTCCGTAGACTTGGTTCATAACAGATCTTTCTTTGAGTTCGGGCTATCCCTCAACTGCTGCCCTTTCCCTAGAAATTTTGACCGGTGATTCGAAATCGAAAGATTTTCGCTCCCCGATGGCAAGTTCAGCCAAAACCTTCCGATTCAAAAAAAGATCGCTTCTTAGAAGTCCTTATCTAATGGTAGTAGTTAGGTATTTATTTAGGTAGTTCTTTCTACTTAAACGGATCAGAAATATTAAGTCTTGTAGGCAATTTAAAAAGTCTGAAGAATCAACTTCTCCCTATAGCTCCATAACACTACCTATTGCTTTATTATAAAACTGCTCACAACCATGCTAGATTTAAACAAACTTTAATCTTCAAATCTGTGTTTTTCTCCAAAATTTAAACAAAAATGTTAAGTCTGTAAATAGCATATAGAATCAATCAGTAATTCTCGGAAAAGGGGCGTACCTCGGGTGTTTGTAACTCTTAATTAGGATGGTTTTCATCACCCCTATCAGTTAAAAAAAATCAAGAGAGTCCTATTAATTCTTATTCGTTTATAATTGCAATAAACTCAAAAAATAAACAAACTCAATTTCACCGAAAAGGCAATCTCGTCAGATTATTAGCGCTCAAATGGGATATGGGCTATTCCTCGAATAAAGATGAAAGGACCACTACAAGATATTTATAATCACTCAAAACTATGTTGCTTAAGTTAAGTATTTGAAAAGAACTACAGACTCAATTTCTTAGCCCAAAAGATAAGCTTAAGAGTGTATCTTAAAGTACAATTCTACACTGATTCAAATAAGTTTTGGTTTGGTGCTGATTTGCAACATTTGTAGCGTAGCTCTGTATTCAATAAAGATTAATATTTATTTACTGAGGATGCCTGATTAGAGACATGGTCAAATTTTGCCGAACTCTGAACAAGCTGCAACATAGAATGGTCATTCTCAAACTATCTTTGAATAGAACATCTGGCGCCTAATAGATATTTGGCACGTTCTCGGGCATTGTGAAATAAAATGGAACTAGAAGGAAGAATAACTAATCCGTAAAAGCATCGAGAAGCGCTCAAACATGTTCTTGATGTAATTAAATATGAAACACAGCCCTCAAGGCAGGAAAACTAATCAACACTGACTGGTCGTATAAGATGGCTTTGTTAAACGTTGCACATTATACTACCCAAAATTGAACCAAGAAAAAACCAGAAACGTTTTGAAAAGGTAGCGAAGGTATACAGACAGATACACATACTGAAACGGTTGCTCTTCGAAATAATAACTAAAGGATTGCAGCATGAACTACTGTCGTCGATTTGTATTGCTGTCCACGATATCGGAGGTTGAACGACAAAAAGAATGACGGGTTTTCTTTTTCTGCTACCCAGTCTGTGCGGAAGTAGTAAGAGACTTTACCTTGGCTCTGCTATTCATTTCGACAATAATATCAGTGCAGACATCAAGTGAGTCAGAACTCTTGACAATCGCTGTTTTTTTCTGGCTAATAAAGCAATTCAACAGTGAAGCTTTATCTCGAACAACTAAGGAGACTATATAAGACCCTGATCATCCCAGTCCTGCTTTACGGCGTTGAAACACGGACTTTATTGGAAGCAGATGAAGATATTCTTGGTCGCTTCGAGAGAAAAATTCTTCGTAAGATAGTCGCGCCCGTTTGCGTTGACAGGTTTTTGAGGAGAAGATTCAATCACGAACTATACGAGCTGCACAGCGACTTCGAAAACTTAGTATTGGACATTTGAGATGGCTAGGACTTGTAGAGAGAATGCACACTCTTGCCCACAGTCTTCGAATCCAACCCAGAAGGACGACGCAGTAGAAGACCTCCTCGTCGTGGGTAGCGCGCATAAGTTCAAGGGGACCTCAACCAATTTGGAGTGCGCAACTGGAGGCAATAAGATTAAGACCGAGCTAAGTGTAAAGGCGTCTTGTTGGAGCCTAGGTTCACCCTGAACTATTCAAATTGGCTAATCTGTGAGCTCAGTCATTGCTCGTGCTGGTGTAGGCACTGCGTAAGTACATATATGAAAAACAATCGAACGCACAAGTTAAAGACTTCCGATCTCCTATTATTTTACTTAGATTACAATGGCGCGGATCAGTAGAAATGCGGTGAAGTGGGAGGGTGATGATCCCTTGTTTTCAGATCATAACCTCGCAGATAAAAGGAAGAAGAAGATTACAGTGGCGCCAATTGAATTTTGGTGACATAACTTTCTATATTTTTGTTTATTAAAATTCGATGCAACGAGACAAATTCTAGTCCAATTAGATCACTAGACCAAATCATAGACGCACTCAGTCCACAAGACACACATGGCTCGACCAAATATGCTAGCAAACAGTGAAGACGCACAACTTGGGCTTGAAAACTGGTGGATGTAATACAATCTACGAAGAGTCAAGATTATCTACTTCTTGTGTTAGAGCTAGGACCACACAATAAAAGAGTAGTAAGAAGTAAGCTCCTAAGGCCCACATGAAAGCGCGCTCACTGCACATACATATCTTCCTAACCTAATCTAAGCTGTATTTGCCCCTGAGCTTCCCTGCAGATTGTATTATACTAACTGGACTGTTTAAGCAGTTATCAATAAAATATTAAATTAAACCTTTTCGTACGTTTAATCACAAAACCATTTCAAATTTAACGGCCTCAATTGCAAAAACGTCCCCACACCACGAAATTGTTTGTCAAATCACAACTGATAAAAAAAAGATATCATCCACCAACTGAATCAACGTGTTTCACCTTCTTTTTAACTAACTAATTACAGAATTTTCTACAATATTCAACAAGTGCAAACACATCCGCAAAGGATAAGATAAAATACCTCACTGTGTCTCTTGTCTTTTTCCATAGAAAATGACGTCTGAAAATGTTTTTTGTTCACCCCATACCTACCTATTTCTTGAACAGCTTATCACCCCCCAAAAAGATAAGTCACAAGGAAAGATAGTCACGTTCATGTTCCAATGTTTCAACCTTTGCTTAGATACTACCTACCTACCAGATACGGAACACAATCTGTTCACCAGTGAATTGATTAAAAAAAAAATCGCTCAACGATCCAACGAATAGGTGAATAGAAAAATTGACAAAAACAACAGCAAAAGAAAAAAAAGTACATTATTGTTCACGCAATATAATTAAAAACGTAAACATAAACAATCTCTGCCGAAAAAAGAGTATCGATCAAAAGAAACAAGAAAACCGACCAAGGGGGGCGCCAAAAAAAAAGCACAGAACCACATAAAGGTAAACAAACCTCACATCTCATCATAAATGTCAAAACATGTGTCCATGGCGCTTATTCTCTGATTTTTTTTTTTTATATATCTTTTATCTTTTTGCGTACTGAAGAGTAACCCCATCGCGTGTGTGTCACATAATTTAATGTTATTACACTCAAACTGATAAGGTAATAACGCGACAAGCAAAGAGATCTTCTCTTAAGAAGAACCAAATGTGCATCCGTGGGTAAGAAGAAATGTCATCCTGCGACTAGATACTTTACACACAGTACTTACTTCTGCCTCTCTAATGCCATTCAGTATACTTTTATTCGTTTCCATTACGTTATTAGTGTCCTAATCACCTCCAGTGGTTATGTGGTAGTGTAGTGCTGTGCCGCTTCAGATAGGTACTAAAGAGAGAGAATTGCAGTTGTATCTATAAAAAAAAAAAAATCTGCACGTAGCAAACTGAAGAGCAAAACACCGGACAAGAAACGCGACACAGAAAATAAAGGCATACGCAATAAGGAAAGGCATAAAAAAAAGTGCTCAAAACACTAAAGAGAAAACGAGACCAAAACAGGAACTGTCAAAGTCCATTATGAGAAAAGCTTTAAAACGAGAAAAAAAACAAACAACATCGAGTATGGAAATAAAACAAAATCTTCCTCTAAACCAGAATAACAACAACAATTGCGCCTCTAACAGCCGCAGCAGCAAGCAGCATTAGTCCTCCGTCAAGTCATGTTGCAATGGCATTTGTTCTCTGTTCCCTGTTATGAACGGAACGTACTTACACTCTCTCTATATCTGCCTATAATTTTCTATTTTATTACTATTTCGTATCCCAGAGATACACCGGAGATACTTAAAGTATAAATAGGCATCGCAGACCTTAATAGTCGATAGATATACACACGTTTTCACACATGTGTGGCAATATGCATTCAGATGTGTCTGTATGTATTTCAGTACGTGGTACTCGGCTCTTCTCGAGCGTTCTGATCTAAGCGCAAAGGCTAGAAAGCACGTGAAAATATACGTTTAAAACCGTAGAGTTGCTGTGCACTCCTATATAGGTAGATACATCCAACCACCATCATTATCGTAGTCATCGACGGCCAACAACAAGCAGCAGCAACGAGAACAAGAACACGGCAACAAAAATCTTTGAACTGAGGGACACACAAAGACTGATGGGTGCTGCTGCTGCTGCTAAAGTCGTTGGTGTTTGGCTGGTGATAGGTAGAACTTCTTTTAACATCAAGAAATTATTTGTCAAATATGACAGGGTTACCATAGAGGCTGTAAGTCGCTGTCGTTTATAAGTTGGAAGTGAGGATCGCGTGCCACCTTCAGTATTATTTCAAATAAGAAATGTTTTCAAAGGTATGCTATTCGATGATATCAAAACACGTGGCAAAGAACATACACTGGCAGGTGAATGTCAAATATCTCCAATACATTGTCAGCAACACAAATTGTAAAATTATGATTATCTGAAAGCCGAGCTTAATGATTTACATACCAAGACACAACTAATACTGAATATCTTTATCGCTTTACAAATGTTCTAAAGGTATCACAGAATCAAAAGCTTTACTACCTTCTGTGCATAAAGTAACGAATAGTTAGCTCCTTATGAGAAAAATGTACCTTTAAATGCAAGTTTTCGACTTCAGTGTGGATAAAATTATAATATAACGAATCTGTCTACCCCTCTTAACCTACTCAAAACTTCAGAGCTACTGAAACGATTTTGATACTTCGTTTCTCCTTACAATTAACATTTTTTCTAAAAGTTGTTAATATACATACTTGTATATTTGACTAAGATATGTACATTATCAGGAGGCAAAACACCTACGAAACATTTTTTCGAGGTGGGATACAAGTCTTGACAGCAGCGTTGCCGTTTATACTTCAATCGAAGTATTTTACTTCGTTTTCATAGACAACACTTCGACACTTCCTCTTTCGCAAAAATACTTCACTTTTTGTAGACTTTATATTTTCCCTCTTAATTGGGAAATTGCATATACCATATTCATTAATATGCTCTTCCATAAAGTAGCCAAAAATCGTATACGCGAACATATCCATTCGATAACTACTCGTACAAGTCTACAATTCTACCCAAAGAAGAAAGTCTTTAAGTCTTTTTGGCATTCTGTGTTCTACCTCAAAAATGCTTTGGGGCAGATTATGTGCCCTCATTTAAAAGAGTTTATAGGAGCCTTGTTATGTCTTCCTCATAGTAGTGCAACTTCTGATAGGGTTTTTCCTAAACTAAATTGATTAGAGTTTAGGCCGAGACAACTTAAAAGTTTGCACTGTTAATTCACTGATGCTTGTGAAAGGAATTGTTTCTAAGAACGGTT
This sequence comes from Brachypalpus laphriformis, assembly GCA_945910035.1. Classification (NCBI taxonomy): domain Eukaryota; kingdom Metazoa; phylum Arthropoda; class Insecta; order Diptera; family Syrphidae; genus Brachypalpus; species Brachypalpus laphriformis. The sequence continues at coordinate 13,099,142 of OX246754.1, read as the reverse complement.
TCAAGAACTGGGTATCGCCAAAAGATGTTGTATTAAGATACTACAAAGCTTAGATTAAAGCTCCCTAATTTAAAAAAAAAAATATGTTTTTTTTTCCCATAAATAGTCGTTTTTAATGTAAGGAACTCAACTTTTATAATGACACTTCACTTTTCAGCAAAACACTTCTATTTTTTCCTCAAAACACTTCACTAAAAAATTGGCAAACGGCATCACTGCTTGACAGTGCTTCATTAAAGCATGATCTGGCAAAAGGAATTCTGCATTGCCACCTGAATACTCCAACGTTCACCTCGGCTTATTCCTAATACATGCGTCGCTGTCGATGATCTAGTCATCAACCAGTGGTTTCTCCTTCTGTTACAATTTCCCTAACTGCAAGCAGGATTCAGATAACTGACTCGATATAGGTAGCATGAATCCAATCATTTTCCGTTGTGAATCATCCACTAAAACACGAAACGTCCACAGTCTCAAGCAAGAAAACAAGCAAGTATGAATCGACATTCATGAATATTTGAATGCGTATTAAGCTCACACTCAAAGTTTTCACTCGATCAGAGTATTCAGAAATGTATAAGAGTGATTCACGAGCCTTAGAATGGTTTCAAGTAGCTTGTATTGATTAAGTGTAGAATTTTCAGGATACATATCGTCGATCCAAATGCAAACTATCGAATGATAAAATCCAAATGCAAACTATGGAATGATAAAATCCCTGGTTTTTAGGAAAGGCATATCTTGTATATCTGTACATGAAATAAATAAAACAATCAATGCTTTTTTGTTCGTCATTGTATGTACGTTACAGGCTAATTGTTGTGTTTTTCCAAATATTAATTATTAACTACGCTACGCTTTTGATACATTTTTCATTTTTCGATACTTTGCATTTGGATCGACGATATTATGGAGGCAATAAAGTTTGAGGGTAGCTAGTAATTTCTTGGAATGAATGTGAATGTGTGTGAAGGCAGTGAATGTTTCGAGTGGCTTATAAAACGAGCTACTTGCTACAATTTTCTGATAGGTAGTTCAATGCCTTGGTTTTGCATAAAATTTGACGATGAATGTCTTGTAATTTTCGTTTCAAGAAGAAACAATTTTCTTCTTAAACTGTGCGAAAAATAGAAGAATAAGCGGGTTCTTGCAATAAGTGGCAAATGTTGGGAAAGAATTGGAAGTCGAAGTTTGTAACGTCGAAAATGCATACCTATAGATCAAAAGAAAAATTGTTTAGTAAAATTTACATTATTATAGTCCCGAAACGGGTGGTAAAGTGGCGGTCCAAAAGAACCCAATTAGCGCTTAGGGTGCGTCGTTTTGTTAAAAACGAAACCCGAAGCGGGTGACTGGTGGCGAAATATATTTTTGTATCTCTGTATCTTTCACATTGCCAGAGAAAATTTCAAACGGGTACTTCCAATTAGAATTATTTTCGACATGTTTGAGATCATTTTAAAATAGCTACATATGTATGTAGACTATCCGTTCATGTCAAAATAGCAAAATGATGCAATACAATTTTCGTTGTTTTTCCATATTTTAAGGTGTTGGCCAGGAGTTTGAAAAGACTGGCGCCCAACACAGGCCTGCTTTTTTTTGTAAATAAGTCAGAATAGGATGAGTTTGCTAGTCCCCATTAATTATGGCTAAATAGAAGTCAAGATATAAAACGCAGAGGTCTTGTGAATCATGGCTTTAACACAAGAAAAAAAATTGTCTGAAAATGCTTCACCTTCTAGAAAGATAATAAAACCTACGCAGCTCACACAACTTGCTTAAATTTTAAGCAATTTTCCTGCCGACCTTTTACAACTTCTGGTAACCCTACCACACATCAATTTAATGTAGAGAAACACCGGCCCAGCAGTTTTGTGTGAACGCAAAAATTCGCCGAACTCCGTAGCAGCGACACAAAACCAACAAACAAAAAAAAGTATCTACATCCCCACCTACTTACTTTACCATAGAGCAATCTCTACCAGCGCACACGGCACAAAAACCGAATCATCGACCGAAAAAGAAACTAAAAATAAAATATTTCAACATTTTTTTTTCCTTCGGTTTTTTCCCTCAAGTTTTTTCTGTTTCTCTTTGCACACTCCTCTTTGTTCGGTTCGTATTCATTTTTCCAATGTATACCCGAGCATCAGATACATTTTTTTTTTCTGTTCGTATCTTTTTTTTTGAATTGTTTTTTTTTTTTTTTTGCTGCTGTGTATTCAGGTTCGGTTTTCATCCCACAGGTCTCTTTCTCTTTTGTCTCGTTGTATGTAGCTGTGTGTTGCTGGTTCGCTCATCGAGTCTGTATATAGGTTATGTATCTGTGTGTAAATGTATCTACTCAACTCGGTTCACATAACGTTTTGTGGAATGTCAAATGAGGTATGGATGTATATATAGAATCTATGATAGCTCGTGTGAGTGTGTTTGTGTACGTCTATGGATTTCACTTCTCCGTTTTATGTCACATGAACGGCGACTGCTTCGGAACGACTTTTCTATCTAGAAAGACGTTCTCGTTCGTTCATCGTCGTTGCGGTGGATAATTAAATTCTTGTTTTTATCAAATTTTCATTATTTTTGCTTAATTGAAGAGAAACACTCGCGAGCGCTGGCACACACAGATGTGTACCATTGCTAGCGCGGTGTACATCCATTTTATGAGAGAGAGCGCAAGCGGAAGAGAAAATTCTTTGAATTTTCCTCATCGCAAATCGCACTATTAAGACGAATGAAAGAAAACAAGTATCGAGGTAGTAGTAGTATAGAAGGAAACTTGCTTGCGCGCCTGCAATTAACTTCATTGCTCGTCGTTGCCAGAGCTCTTAACCGTTTCGCTTTGAAATGGCTTAGATACTAGTTGGTTACCTGTAGATGGGGGCTAAACATTTTCAAAATTTCTTTTCGCTTGATGATTTTTTTGAATTTCTTTTTTTTTTTTTCTGTTTTGTACGGGAACTAGGTACTGTCTGATTTCTCAAAAAATCCGAAATTCGGAAAAAAAAAATACAATGCAATACCTACCCGCACTGTGTGCTATGGCTATGGGCGACGTAATTCGTCGCGGTTTGGTTACCTTGAGTTGGCTTAGACTGGCGCATAGTGCGCTGCGCTGCTGTTGCGTATGAGTATCTTTATCTATGATGAAAACAAAAAAGCTTGTCTATTCGTATTTTTCTTGTGATTTTGGTTTGTATATTTTAGATTGGCGAGAGATGAGTGTGAAACAAATGTCCTTGGCTAGTCTATTTTTTGAGCGAGATACAATTTTATTTTATTTTTTGTTTCGGAGTACTTCCTAATATTTTGCTTAGATTTCCTATTTTGCTGCGTGATAATTAATGTTAATCTAGAATTAAGCGACTTGTCTGAGCGGATGTTATTCTTAGACAGATTTTGTTTAGCCGATGCGCGGAAAAATAATTTGAATAATGATAATGCGTCACAGACTGGTTAAAAGAGCAGTAAGGTATAATCTTTTCTGACGGACCTTGGGAAAAAAGAGAGAAAGTTGCAATTCGTCGAGGTCGACGTCTTTTGGGGGGGTTCTAATCAATGAGATGCTAGCACACTCTATCTACAGGTCATTGAATTCATCGTGGAAGGCCTAAGTCGTGTTTTTGAATAGGTCACTCGTCACAGGCTATAACTGAACCATGCAAGATGTGTGTGAGTTACATGTTCTTGTATTCACTTTCGAATGGAAAATGAATATTGGAGACCGTGCAGGAAAACGACGGATGTGTCTTCCAGCAACGAAATTCTTCAGAACTCTACACTAGCTACCAACAGCCAATAGACTACTAGGCAACAGTTAGATTATTTTCTGAAGTTTTTTACTTTCAGCAGACGTGATGCCATAGAGCATAGGTAGGTTTTAGCTCAGCGATCACTACTATTTACAATGTGACGCAAGAGTGACCCTATATGAATTGCCTGATTTTTGCAAATGACGCCTGCTTGATGCGAAAAGCACGAGGATGACAAATGGGACGCTGCACTCCTCATTAACGTGTAATTTTGTCAATTTTAATAAGAAAACAACGTGAATTTCATCGAAAATACCCACCATTATTGGGCACAGACTAGTCGCACATTTCGACGGCTAGCTATACATTTCGAAGACACTCACATCTCAACAGGAAAAAAGGCAAGGGTTGGCACACCAAGAACTGAGTCGACGGGCTACGCAGTTGTGCATGAAGAAGACGACTTTCTTTTGAAATGAATCATGAGTGTCGAGACACATTTCTATCTCTTCGGACATGTCAACAAGCAGAACTTCTGGGACACTGAAAAACCACGTATTATTCAAGAATCGTCTTTACAACCACTGAAAGTTCTTATGTGGTGTGGCGTCTATGTTGAAAGGGTGATTGGCTCATACTTTTTCGAAGACGCTGCTGGAAACGCAATGACTGTCACTAGCGAGCGCTACAGAATCCGATCTGACCATTCCAGACTTTTTTTTAGGTTATTTAAAGTCATTAGTCTATGTGAACAAGCCACCAACAATCGCAGTCCTGAAAGAGAACATTGAAGAAGAAATAAAGAACATACTGCCGGAAGTATTGAGAAAAATTATGGAAAATGGCATAAATAGGGCTAACACTTGCATAAATGCTGGAGACCATCTATTACCCAAGATGTAATATCAGCTTGACAATGAACTTAAGTTAGCCTACTCTTGAGTTCTACTGAATAACATGTACTAGTTTAAAAAATTCACAGCAATATGGGACTATTTTCTAAGAAAAAAGGAAACATCAGTCCTTGTACACAGCACTTAGAAAGTATTTGCAAAGAATGGCATTTTTTAGAGCCATATGTATGTGCTTACAGCAAAGAAAGTACCTAATTCGTTCACTTTGACTTAGCGAGCATTCAAACTTCAACTGTTCACTTTCGAATTTGATGAGCCATCCTCATTGGCTCACTATTTGAAAACAATCTAGGTAACCTCAGCCTGGATATAATATCACCTGAGTTGAGGGACGTGAGTTTTCATACTCAAAGTTTTGAGTTGGTGCAACGACTTACTTACTTAGGTGGCGCTACAGTTCGGGGTGAACCTGGGCCTCAACCAACAAGCTTCTCCATTTAGCTCGGTCTTTAGCTAATTGCCTCCAGTTGCGCACTCCAAGTTGGTCGAGGTCCCCTTGAACTTGTGCGCGCCACCTACGGCGATGATTCCCTCTACTGCATCGTCCCTCGGGATTAGATTCGAAGACTCTGCGGGCCGGAGCGTTGGTGTCCATTCGCTCTACATGTCCTAGCCATCTCAGACGTCCAATACATAGTTGGTGCAACGACATCGAGGTGAATTATTTTGCGAGCTACATACGCGTATGCCTTCACTAAGATGAACAACCAAGGAATGTCTCCTACTCTGCATCTGCTAGCTGCAGCAGACTTATACTTTTACAAAAAAATTCTTTGTGCGTCTAGTTTACTTTTAAGGCCAAGTTTGGGTTTGGGAATATTTTTTGATGGCCTTCCTTGATTTTCCGGAATTCTATCGATGACTAAAGCTAAGCAGAGCTTTACATACCTGTCATCAGGCAGTCAAATTAACTTTTCGCATTTTTTAAAGCTCTACTTTGATCAAAATGCTTTTCAGTTTCCAATAACCCCATTCAGTAGTTTGTACACTCATCACCAACCCTTTCTTGCACCACAAACTTTAAATCTCCACATTCATTCACTTGAAAACTCAACATCCATTGAGTTCTCTCCAACGACACTGTGCCTACCGAAAAATCTCCCTGAAATACGCGGCAAACGATACCATAGTAACCTACATTCCACGCTATCCGCTGAGAAAACCTCTCTTCCTTCCAAAAAAACTAAAACACTACTCCCGACAAGAAACGAAGTAGTAAAACTAAATTGAAAAGAAGAAAACAAGAATCTGGTAAATGCGCTTATCGACCCAAGTATTCAATCCATCACTATTCATGCCAAAAATAAAAATAAAACGTATAGGGATCAAGAAAACGAAACAAAAAAAGCAGCAAGTACCTATAGCACCTAACGTAAACATTAAAGAAGCAAATGTGCGGAAAAGAAAAAGGAACAAGAATCCATAAAGTGCTAAAATCACGTGCAATTTCTGCATCACTTTAAAGAATAACAGACACAAAAAAAAAACCCATACACATTCTCCCCATAAAGCAAGAACTCTCATACAGCAAACTGCTGAGCCCAACTACATTCTTTTGGGCCAAAAGAAAACTAAATAAAGTACACACCACCGACCAGAGTGAACTCACAAGAGAGGCAAAGAGTAATAGAGAACATGAGAAGAGCCAGACATTCGACCTCCAACCCCCACATAGCCGCCTAACAACCTACCCACATCGCCATCTCTACCCCATTCGCATTCTAATCAAACGTCAAAAAGTTATTTTGCTGCGTTGCTGCTGCTGCACGAGTATAGGAGCAGCGCCAGCCAGCATTTTTTTTTTTTATTTATGCATGCAACATCAAGTTATGATCGAAATAGCTGAAACGCATTCGTTATTGTTGGTTGTAGTAGTTGAGTGGTGGTCGTTGACGGAGCAGCAGCAGTATCTAATGACAACGGAAGAAGCAACAGTAACAACTGCATGCCAGTCAAAAGACGAACTGGATTTGATGCTGTGCTGCGACGCGTTATAGCTGTGTGTAGTGAGCATTTAGAAAATTTGTAATTTATAAGGATTTCAAATTGAGGTTCGATAAAAAGGGCAAATGATGCGAATTCTAGTGGAATTTTTGAAGGGGACAGGCTAGGCTTAGTTGTAGCACGTTGGGAATTTTCATTTTCAAATTCCACCGAAACCATTGCTAGGAAATTAATGGTTTAATTTCGATGACTGGCCTTTACTCTTAATTATCAGTATAAAATAATGAAATAACCTGGGTGTAGAACTCTTTTTATTTAATTCTAATCAAAATTTGGCATGTTTCGTTGCTTCAGGGTTTGATCGTCTATCGGTTTTGCTCTAAATAATACGTTACGGTTGATAGCTAAAGCATTGTTTTAGTTTTTAAGTAGATACTGATCACTCTTAGCACTATAACATACCACCTTGATCAAAAAGTTCCCGGAATCTATTCAGAAAATTAAAAATACAAGTTTATTCATCTAAATCTATATTGTCCCCTTCAAAGTAATCCCCATCGACTGCAACACACTTATGACAGCGCTTGATCCAATCTTCGAAACATTTTTTTATATTCGGTTTTAGGTATGTCCATCAGTGCTTCCTGCGATTTTTCCATTACTTCCTCTCGGCTGCTGAAACGCGTTCCCCGTAATGGTTTTTTAGCTCGATTGAACAGAAAGAAGTCACAGGGAGCCAAATCAGGTGAATTCGGTGGCTGTGGGATGGTATTTGTTGCATTTCTCGTCAAAAAATTAGGAATAATGATGGCACTGTGCGACGGTGCGTTATCATGGTGCAAAATCCACGAGTTTTCTGCCCACAATTCTGGTCTGGTAAAAAATCGCCAACACACAGAGATAGATGTACTTTTGGCTACGTAACTTTTGCAAATGTCAAGCTATGACGCTAAGATTTAAAGGGAATATCAACAACAGATGTACCAACTTAACAAAGAAAACAGAACTCAAATCGGAACGATGGGAGCGCCACACGGTTTTTATTCCGGGAACTTTTTGATCAAGGTAGTATGTATACATACATAAACTTAAATGAATAGGTACAAAATGTGCAGTTTTGTCTGAAACAAGTAAGTTAGGTTTAATATTATTTTACTGTATTAAATGGATGATGCTACCCATGGTAAATCTGAAATTAGTCAATGAAAATCAGTAGAAGTTCGATACTCAACCAACTTTTTGCAGTTTCGTAGATGATTAGTGGGCATTATACCTTACTTGGCGCCCAACGTAGGACAATTGTTTGATAGTTTTGTTGGAGACAAAATGTTAATCACTAACAAACCTCTCCAGGCTTCTCGATACTTAGCTTACACTCTGTAGTTTCGTAGGCTAAATTGCTTAAGGTCTCTTTCCAATTGTTTATAAATGAAGCACGAAAATATGTCATTTTGAACTGTTTTGTCTTTTAAAGAACGGCAAATCATATTGTAGATTGGCGCCCATAGAAGTTGTAAATTGATGTTAAAACTTGCATTTAAGATACAGAACTCGATACTGAGATAATTTTCTGCAATTCCGTGGGATCTATGTTGGCGCCCAACGCTGGAATCAAATTGCCATCCAAGTAAGTTCTGGCAGATGACTGCTCCAGAATGTGTAAGTTTAAGGAACTGGATATTTTTCTCATATTTGAATGAAGACATTTGCCTAGTTATCCCAAACTTAAGAGAATTGAGTAGGCATGGTTTGTGTTTTTAGTCGTGAAATTCGTAATCTGAAATGGCATGAGAATGTAAGTGAACGCGACCCAAAAGAAAGTAGTCGAAGCGATGACCTGGCAAAATTCTGTGCTAAATTTGTTTGCCAGAAAAATCTTCATTGGTTTGTACCATCAATTTCAATGAAAAATACGTTGGGCCCCAAAATTGAGATTGGCAAATAATAGCTGCGTTTTGTTTTCCCCGTGAAATGGTTCAGTTCATATTTTTACACAGGATGCAAAAACAACAATTGGACGAGCACTTGAGCTGGTTCAATTTTCGTGAACCATAATTTCCAAACCCATATCTCACCACTAGATGGCTTTGACCAAAAAAATGATATGTAAAGCTTGGCAGCTCTGCTGAATGGCAGAAGTAAATCATAGCTATTTGTTGTATCCCCACTTTCTGACATAAGTAACTAAAAATACTTAATTATTAAACAGATATAAAAATATTAAGCACTTTTCTCACTTCGATTGCCATATTTAATCCATATGAAACGTCAGTGTGTAGCTGCTGCTACCAACTTGAGAAAATGAAATTTCCATGTGAACCAGGAGCGTTTTTTTATTTTGAGATGAACTAGTTCAGCTAACGAGGATAACAAAACGCGGCTAATATCGAGGGGCTGTCCAAATTAGGTACATAAACACCAAACACTTTCGAATTGTTAAATACATTTAAATCTGACCGTTATTTCAACAGTGAGTATTCACAGACCTTAGTCAGAATTTAGGGCTTCATAAATTATGAAAACGGCTCAGTAAAAATCTTATATTACAACTGATTGTGAATGTCCCTTTAAATTTACTCCACATTTGTCGATCCTAATCCACCTAACAACTACCTACCTACTTCAACTACAAATAATTTTAAATTCCAACCTTAACTAGTGTACACATTCTCCGTAAAGCTAAAGGACCATGTCCACCACCCACTATCATTCAGTCTCCTCTCTCACAGGCTCTTCACAGATTTATCTCCTAATTGACGAATCAACATTACCGTTGCATGGTTATTCTACTCGTTTCCTTTGCAAATTTACCCGTTTCGCTCTCACTGTGTCGGTACGGTACTCCAATGCCAAAAAAAAAACCCTCCCTTGATCTGGAAAATATCTTTCTCCGGCAGAGTATAAAATGTGATCCCATGAAGTGGATACTCCTTTGCTCAGAACAACTGTGTGTACGACTTAGAAGAATATTTCACCGAACAGGAGAACCCTTCGCATACAGAGCAGGGAGGACAACGGAAATTTTTCCAAGGGATCACACCATCATCATGCAGAGGGTAAAAACTCTGTAAAACTTCCTAACTAAAACGATTCTCTTTCGAAGCATAATGCTGCTGCTGTGTGCTTTAACTTGATGCTTGCTGTTGCTGCTTCAGCTGATTCTGTAGCCAGGGAGCGCATTGACGGCAAAAGTTAAAAAGAAATATTCAGTAAAGGCAGAAAAAAATAAAATAAAAATAATACCACTCTTTTCTCCTTCTCTTTAATACCCTGTTTCCGTCGTTACTCCCTTCCCTGTTAATGGTGTATATTATATGCTCTTGGGATATAAATGAAAATGCAGATGGATTGTGGATGGAATGCCACAGTGTTATATGAATATATGTACATAGATACATAACTACCACCATGTGGCGTACAACAGCAGAGAGTTTGAGAGGTGAGTGTTGCTCGTTGCTGTGCTGCCTGCTGTGCCTCGCCTCACTCTGTACGGTTGAAGCTCGGAAATAGCTGAGTAGCAATAGCATTGAAGGCAATGTGCATGTACCTGAACGAAGTACAGTGGTAGTTGACAGTTGTGTAACAGTTGAGTAAATGAAACGGCTCGAAATATATTTATTTTTATTCATAGACATTATGTTACTGAGGGCTAGACATTGTTGTGGAGCTGCCTTATAGAAAAATACTCCTAACACATTCCTCAACTTATACCTGATATCCCTGCAAAATCTTGGAAATCTCTGGCAGTCGACGAAGTCCTGCGTTTTCGAACTATACCCTTACCCCTAGTCTCCACTGGCAATAATTCATTGCAAGAAATATGTCAAGCAATTGAAATTTCCAATGGAGACCGCAAATTTCTTGAAATAATTCATTTCATTTGCGGTCTCCATTGGAAATTTCGATTGCTTGACATATTTCTTGAAATGAATTATTGCCAGTGGAGACTAGGGGTTACATTTATACAGAACGCGTCAGTAAAAGAACTTAAAAACGACCCCCTCGTACATATGTCTGAATGTACGTCCGTGCTGGAAGCCCTAATCTTTAAATGCAGGACTACTTGGTTTCAGTATGATGCGTTAGTCTTCCTGGAATCTAACAATGGTCGTAAGTCCCTGTAGAGTGTACATTGTGTTCTCCTATATTGAAGTATCACTTATTCGTCAGTATAATTGAAAGCGAACAATTTTTCTGAGATGTGTTAAGTCCTGGTGTCATGATCGAGGTTTTGTAACAACCACACTGTTGCTGGGCAGCAGCAGCAGAGGAAGTGCTTTACGTCTCTCTATCTCTCCTCATGACGGTTGGTACAGATCACTGCTTCCATTAGGCACATCATCGTAGCTTCATTCTGCTGAAGCTACCACTATTATGGTCTAAACTACGAAATACACGACACAACCGTCGTGCCGACTTGTGTTTCACTAGTATCGGCCCAAGTGTTGTATGCAGCACACACAGAATTTGTGTACGATTTACCTTCAACCTGACATTTTACACACACCATACAATCTGTGCATGCGACAGCGGTTGTACACTCACTCAAGAGCATGCGGCCATACAATGTCCGTACAACGGTTGGCTGTTTGAAAACACACGATGCAATACAACACCAAATCTGTCCAACCTTTGGTACAAAGATTGTATCGTGTATTTTCGTACCGTATAAATTTATTCTTATCACTAAACGAAGTCCTACGACTTTTCATTCTATCCGAATCCATTCACCACTACTGTACCAAAAAAACATCTACTATTTCTCTCTTATATACTCACCACCCGACAAAACGACACACATACACAATCCCACAACTGAACCATCATACCAAACCCAACTCTTCGGGCTCTACTCACATTTTCCTATATATACTATACACATCCCATTGGCCTTATGTAAGCGTTGCGGATGTTTTGTGGGTGCCCTCTCTCACTGACAGGGTGTTTCGTGCTTCGGTACAATACGACTGTCTTTTTTTGTTATGGGAAATTTTTCTACCCATGAACTCGTCGATTCGTATCGTGAGTTATTTTATTATCGCATTGGACATCGCCGAGGTGCGTAGTGGGTCCGTGTCGCTGTCGATTTTGAAATTTACGAAATATTTCTCATCGTGTTGCATTGACGATGAAATTATAAGCGGGAAATCGAATAAGAAACGGGTATACATTCGCACGTTGACAGTTGTTAAGTGACAGTAGGTTGATATTTTGTAAAATGTCAAATTTTTGACAATTGTGTGATATTAGTAGTTTTTTTTTTTGAATTTACTATTAGAGTTATAAAACTAAAATGTGCACTGAGGTGAGTTAAAAAATTTGTATTATTTGTAAAAAAAATTACAGTTAAAGCACATTGAGTATTGACAATCCACTAGTTAAGTTTTAAGGACCTTCAGTCTTCTATTGTACTTCTTATTTGTAGGAATTCTCCGTTATTTGACTTAATCTCAACTTTTAAAAGTCCTATTTGCTTCAAAGACACTCAGTGGGGTACTGATATTCATCTGAATTTCGAGGAATATCGTGACCGAATTTTGTTTATACATTTTTATTACATCTGCTGCTCTGTGCAAATCTCCAAATGTCATAAATTGTCTATTTGGTCATTAGACTGACACCCAAAAGCTAAGACAAACAACAACTTCTGCCTTTCTCACATTAGACTCGCGTCACCATAAGTCTTTAGTGTTGGGGAAAGCGATATAAGTTTTGACGGATCTTGCTATTGTCATTTAAAATATGTTACGGTTTTTTATAATACCATAGAAAAGCTTTCCAGTTGGTAGATGAAAATTAATGGTCGAACTGAATCTGTCTTTAGATAGATAACTCGATCTAGTTCGAAGTAGATATTTTTGTGTAACGCTAGAGTAGGTAGGTATAAGTAAGTAGCATTTTTGCAGAAAATACTTGTTCGACTGCGTTACGCTGTGGGTTACTTAGACACTTCTACTCTTCCTTGTTACTTGTAGTAGTATTCGCTTAGGTGGTGCTTTGAAGTTGTATGTGCATATTTGGCTTACCGTACAGATATTTAGCTCAAATCTGCTTTAAAGTCGGTCACATTACTTTCAGTTTCTTAATAAATCTTAGTCTAAATCACGTTTATTAGAGCACGCCTGCATAATTAATATTAGCGTCTGGAAGCGAAAGCTTCTGGAGCGAAAATCGCTCTGAATTACTGATACATATGCAATAGCTTAAAGTTGTTGCAGATTTTCTCATAATATAAGTACTAAATATAGTATTTTTATGATGCTTGGCAGGAGTAGGAAGGAAACTTGTATAACGAAAGGCCCATTAACGATTGTAAGTGATTGCAAATTAAAGTAAAAACTGAGCTTCAACTCCCCCTAATTCAGCTAATGATAGTCCCTTTTTCTAACTCTTCTGGTTTACCTAAGTCTGTTGTGTTGTTGAGACACTTTCGGGGTTTAAGAGCTTCAACAATTTATTTTAAGCTTTGTTTTCACTTAAAATTGATAAATACACTCGATATGTGGGTAGCCTCGATTTCGATTAATTCTAGAGTCCGTATAATGGTATAAGTGGCTGCCTGCAGAGCTTTATTCCACTATTCTGTTTTGTCTAGAACTGATTTTTTTTCCAAAATTCTTTGACATTTAAGACCAGTTGAGATTGTACAGATAATTAAATTACTTTCTATGTGTACTCCTCGCTTATTCCCCAAAGCCTCTTCACAGTCCCAACCTGCCGATGTCTCTTATAAAAACGTCAAAAGTTATTCCGCTCATTATTTTCTGCAGCACCCTGTCCTCAAATTTGTTTTTTTTACTAGCAGCAAATATCATCGCCGCACATGCAAAAAAAAAAAAATCGACAGCAAAAAACAAACAAAAAAAAAACAGCAAAACGAGTATGAATGACCTTTTTGCTGGCAAAGCATGAACACTGCGAAAACCCGATTCTCTCCAACGCCATCACCCTCACCGCTCTGCCAAATTCCACCTCTTTCCTCCTCTGCCATCAAAACGACTCCACCAACAACCAACATCATCCACCTCTTTCAACTGTCACTATACATAGTGTTGGTCGGACGGGCTCCAACTAGGTTGCTGGATAGGTTCTCTGCACACCACAGCGTTCCTCCTCCTCGCAAAATCTCCATTCCAATCCGCTCTACACATTTAAGTGCGCACAAAATAGCAAATTGGATTGGAATGAGAATCACCTCGTCACCATCACCACCCACCCTCGCCGGTTTTAGTCGATGTTGCTTGCTGCTGAGTGCTGCTGCCTTGGTGTGGTTCATTGAATTGGTTGGTGTGTTTTTCGTTGCTTGGTTGCTCTGGTTGACTGGTGTAGTATGTGTCATCAGAGAACCTCTTCCTGTGTCATTTGCTTACACTGCGCGCTGCTGCTATTTTCAACCAAAGTCAGACCATACACCACTATAATGCTCGTACAACTCATCCCGCAACATTTTAAAGTTTTATTTCTTTTTATTTTTAGGTTTTCTCTTGATTCTCTTAAGAAATCCATTCGTATTTTATTGGTTTGTGTGTTCTGTTTATCTTTGTTTTTTTTTTTTTTTCTTTACAAATTCTTTTCTTTTTTATTTTTATTGCGAATAGTGAAGGAATCAATTGCTCAACATGTTGCTCTTTGCAATACTTATTCGTATTGTGTTTGCATTTTGGTATTAAAATTCATTTTCCTTCTACTTATACATGACATTCGGTGTTATTCAGTTGAATGTCAGATGTTGAATAAGAATGTTGTTGTTTTGAAATTGATAAGCGGAAAGTTTCGATGAATCGGACTGGCTGTTGCGATGGAAATTTTTCGCTTAGTATGACGTTTTGTTCGGTGGGGAAGTTTTTATTTCGATTTAGTCATCAATCCACAGTTTGTACTGTCACTGATGTCAGAACGGGGATCTACTCTTAGTTAGATTACTTTGTTTCATACAAGATTGAAATTGTATACGAACCAGAATTTGCAAGTAGATTTTTAGACAAATAGGCATGATTTGAAGACATTGACGTATGAGCTTCTGAAACGTGGAAATATTTCTTCCTTTTGTTTAAAAAAACCATCGGCCATCATAGTCGTATCAGCGGAAAATAAGGTGTTATGAGGCCACAAATTTCTGCCCTCAGAAGTCCATTCTCTTGATCTACACACAGACAATCTGATCTCGTATTGAAATTTCTTATGGCTTTTCATTAACCTCAACGTACGGAAAAACAAACATTTAATTCAGCTTCTAGAATAAAGGTTATTATCGAAACTTCTGTTGAAGTGGTCATTAATTATTTCTGCACCAAAAAATGCCTCTGATTTACTCGATAACCCTTCTCAACGTCCAAAATCAACTCACATTCCTTGAAAGTCACTAAAACACCTGACAAATGTATGGCATCTTACACCCAGTTTCGACCACAAATAACCCCTTGTGACACCAATAGACTGACACAACCTCCTACGAAATTTGAAATATAACAATTTACCCTTCCTCACCATAGTATCCATATAGCAAACCTCCACCACAATTCACACACCCATCATCTTCATTCCGTCAAACAACCTCATGACTTCCCTTATGTTTTAAAGATTTCACCTATCATTCCATTCTAAATCTACCACATCTCACAATGACGTAAAAATAAATCTACCACCGTCTCTATACTTCCGAACAGCTGATGTCTTACTTTAATGTCATCATATCTGTTCTCAACGCGTGACATACGCACATTAAACAAATAAAAAAAAAGTTATTGTAAATAAATTATACATCCCCGAGCACGTGGTTGTTTTGAATTGAAATGCAATTTTCTCTTTTTGCGCTCTCTTTGAAAATCCTCAATGTTTTCTTAAATGTTCCTTCCTCCCCCCATTTAACTCACCAATATAACTCTCAACCAGTTGCTGTTGGCTGCATCACATTATTAACTCTGCGCGCTATCTGTTAGCGAAACGTGTCTACTGCCTGCAAACTGCAATGAAATGCACTTCAAACAATTACTTTTCTATTTTTCATTTCTCCTTTTGTTTTGGTTTGCAGTTCTCTTTTATTATTATTTTCTCTTCAATTTTTGTAGGACAATGACAATTCAATTAATTTTTTTTTTCTAAACTCATCTGATATACGCGCCAATCGTTAGAATCAATCGACACAGCACACCGATATATACCACTTACTCGTCAAGAAGTTTGTGTGATGTACGTGGTATAGAAACACCACGAAACGGGCTAAACTCTTTTTGCTATAATGCTCTAATGGGGGTGGTGGTAGAATGGGGACACGTTCGAATGAGACTCAATATTTATTCATAAATACCAGACAATTTTTGAGGAATCTCTGGGTTTAAAGAGCGGAAAAAAGGAGACCAAAATCACCATTACAGACAGACACAGAAAAAGGAAAAAGAGAACAACAAAAGGATCTGAGGGGCTTGTTGTGTGTTATTGTGCCGATAAAAGTTTTCGTCCTGTGTTGGGCGCCAGTTCCTTGGTAATTTAGAATAACAGCTGATTGCGGTTTATCAATAACTTGTTGATTTTGATTAATGTTCTGTATGTAAGCTGGATATTTGCTTTGATTTTCGTGGTTGAATAAAGTAGAAAAGATAATGAAATATCCATCGACCTCAAATAAATTGCTTCACTCTTTCTCGTCGCTTCGGGTGTGATGCATGCATGAATCAGAAAATCACATGAGAAAAAAAAAAGAAACAACGAAGAAGAAGAAGAAAATATATGTGTATGTATTTTTGTAAAATTTCAAAACTTACACTCGAGGCAAAACGAGAGACCTTCTGATGCCAGTCATTCGTTTAGGCCAACAACAGTCAGCCAGCGAGCCATTCAGTCAGTCATACAATTCTCACATGAAAATAACAACAATAATAAATGGAATGGAATTCCATTCGAATGAGTGGAGAGTGTGATGACTGAAGAGTGAAGAGAGAAAGATGTGAATATAACAACACCGATAAAATGCGCGCATGAGTAATTGACTGAAGTCACGAACGCACATCAGAGACCAGACCAGCAGCAACAGCAAGGCAACAGAAACATTTTCGTTGGCCGCTTGGTTGATTTTGAGGCTTAAATTCGTTGTCGTCGTGTGTCGGCCCAAGCAAATGGGGCTAGAGAGATCGGTTGGTTTCTTCTTTGGCTTTGTGGAGATTTTTCGATGGTGAGAACGAAAGGAATTCGAGCGTCATACGAGCGTGATTGATAATGACAAAGGGTATGCCATTGGATTGTGGGTTTTTTGAAACTCCTCTTGGTAGTGTCTAAAGTTTTCAGATTTTGTTGGTCAATGTCAATGTTATAGAAGGGAATTTGATAGTCTAACTCTCAACGTAAGGAAAGCTGGCCACTTTCATTCTTTGAATACTTTTCGAAAATGCTTTTGGCTTCGGAACAAGGAGTGCTTGGATTACTCCATCTATTAAACTAATCAAAGGATCAAAAAAATATACTTCAGTCACCTCATTATGCGAACTTTTCATACAGAAACAGATCTTGTCCCCCTTCGTCTGTGTGTATTTTATAAACTTATTTTCCATTTGGACTTTTTGAGTAATTTCTTGAGTTCTAGGTCCCACATATTAATGTTATCAATATGACTATCGATCTTCGCTTACTTTCACCCAGATTCCGGTTGTTGTTTTGTTGTAAAGAGATTTCCTGGTTAAAATATTAGAACCTCGATATTTTAGGCACATACTGCGATGGTAAAAGGAAAGCTGAAAGAACTACACAACGTATTGTACTTCGACTCATAGCCATAAAAAATTAAAATTCTTACTGTCAAACTCAAGTTCTAAATGCTTTACAAGACACGTGACATTTCCACCCGTCTGTCATACAGTAAATTAGACGTCTGTCACTATAAATATAGATTTTAATAACTGCCTTTCCCCAAATACGCCATCAGAAAATCATAAAAAAAAGCAACTTGCATCACCGACTGTCAAAATATTAGTAATAACTGTCAAAGCTGACACAAAGCTAATCATTCATGAAAATCCCAAAAACAAACCACTAAACCACCTTAAGTCAATTTCACCGCTGATTACTAACACCACCAGGTCGTCGTCGTCGTCGTCATCGTCAACCACCTTCTAACCGGCAAAACATAAACCAACAAATCGCCGGCACCTAACCTGCACACAGAGCATAAAACCCATCGCAATAAAAGTTGCATGACGGCAATGATGATGATGGCGACGGCGACGGCGGCGACTACGATGCACATTCGATTGAATTCTACTCGTTGCACCTACACTCACTTCATAATGATGGGGTGCACCTTCCTAGCTCTAACAGCACTCTCAATACACAATGTCGTGCATCGTGTTGTTTTCTATTTTAAAGTTATGTGGTTACGTCATCCGATTGTGTGTTGGTCAGTGAACATTGCACTGATGGGAGACGGTTGCGGCGAGTGGCAACGACCATCATCTCACCCCTCTAACAATAACCATGATTACCACAATCATCACCTGATAACACATTTACACGTCGTCGAAACGAACATACCTTTATTTTAAAATATATGTACATGTGAACACACGTTTATACTCTTATTCTAAAGCAGACGATTTGTTGATGACAACAATTGGTTTAAGGGGGATGTAGGCAGGCCAAAGGTGGTGAATAGAATAATTATAATCACCATGGTGAATTTGGTTTATTGAACACATCCCTCCCATTACCGTTAGGTAAACAAATGACAGCTACCAAGTACAAGTGTTATGCGAGTAGATTATAATTATTATTCTTTTTTTTTTGCAAGTTGTTGATCCCCCCTCCCTGCAGGGGTTTAAATGTTTTTTTTTTTTTTTTTTTGCGATCAAAACTTAGTTTTAAATCAGAATTTTCTGGAAAAGGGATTTTTTATTTCATTTAAGAGAAATTTTAACCAGACCGAGAATTTAATTTCTGTTAATTTTTTTTGTGTTTGAATACAATTTGTGTGGGAGGGATGGTAGGGTGTAGGTATGACATGAACGCATAACAGGTAAAACAAAGCCATAGACATACACAAACACAGTTACGCACTTTCATACCCATTTAGGTTCTGTCATGCACGCATACATATAGAGAGAAGGCTATATTCAATTTTAATATCTCTGCAATGATATTACTTAAGAGTGGAGCACATATACATGCACACGTATACATTACCCACCCATAGATCAACCGACCAAAGACCACCTGAACTGTACTGAACTGAACTGTGGCACCACCACCTCACTCAGTTCTCCCTCGATAGGTTATTCAGCAGGATTTTCCGTCCTTCGATCGTCCTCATCATCTGCTATGTTCGCTTCCTTCCCAACCCCACCCCTTCACATTTGTGTGTTATTCAGCAGCCTTCTACTCTCATGTCAACCCCGTCCTACTCTACCTCGGCTACGGCTTCGCCTGATGTGGTTAGTTTATAACCCAGCGCTCGTTTCCATTATATCTCCAACCTTTTGTACGTCATGACGACGACGGTTCCCTACTATCTCGCCCCAAGTCTATTCATATCTGTGTGTGTGGGTACGTGTATAAAATAATCATTCTCACTACGAACACCTACACAGAAGGAGAGAAGGTGGTGGGGTGGTAAATTTATCCTTGCCATTATGCCTTAACGGCCACCACAACCAACCCCCTTCAGATGCTCTCCCAGCAGCAGTATCATTTCACATCACCCCAAGCTCTCGTCATTTTATAAAACCGTATAACAGTCAACCTACATATATAAAATAATAATTATTATTACGGTACGTATACTCCTGTATACACACACATCCAAAGAGTCAGTGCCAAAAGGAAACGTAGAAAGCTTTCATTCTATCGTTAAGGGTGGTGGGTGTGTGCAATAAGGGTGAGTTTGTTAAGTGTGGTAGATGGGTGGCGTTGAATGGCGAGTGGGTGAATATCAGTGGTGGTGGTTTGTATCCATGGCAACCATTAAGTCAAACACACACACACACACACACACAACAACCATCTCACCAGTGGGAGACACAGTGGGTTGTAAAAAAAAAATATATAAAGTCACCCTTACAGTAGTAAAGCTGCTGCTGCTGCTGGTGGTATTTCTGCCGCTCTTATATCGGAAAAGCACTGCTATGGGGTGGAATACATTTAAACCTGAATGACAGGAGGCTAACAACAAACACATAGCAACAAAAGAGTAAACGAGATAGATAGCAAAATCATTATCCTGAAATCATTATTCTGATGCGCTACACTATCCCTCAAAGTTTGATTTCATTATTTCGGTCATGTATGTACGAGTATATGTATTTGTATGTGTTTTGTACGAGTGTAAATACCACAATCAACCCACACCTTTGCCCACCTACTTTTTAATTCACCACTACTTCGCTTCCCCCGCATCGATTGTTGTGTTTTCATTTCGTTTTCCTTCTTTTTTGTGTGTTTCTGTTTATTTCGAGAGCAATGTGGACCAATCAACCACCCACAACCACCCTCTATGCCCCGTTCTTTCGGCTATATCCGAATATAAATTAAATAAAGCTTTAATTTTGAGAGAGAAACGAAAACGAGCCTTTAAGCCCCGGCTATAGATACGTGGTGACTTTAAAGAGACTAGGAGAGATGTCCTTTAATATATCGAATTCAGATTAAATTTTGCTTAATTTTTGGGGCGAGCGCGCAAATGATTGTATTTATGTTGCAAGGGAGGGCATCTAGGAGTTTATTTCACCTGTGATCTGATCATCATCACCACCATTCAACCGATATGTGTACAACAATATAATCCAAACAAACAGTAACAAAATATATACAAAAGAAAAAGTTAAGGAGTACAAGAAAGAAATAAGAAAAATATTGGATTTGTGAGAGAGTCGGTCAACCGGCTTCGGCTTTCGACATACATAGTACAATCACAATTATCATCATCATCATCATCTCCGATGCTACCTTGGGAAAGTTCACTTTAAATGTTATATGACGTGTATGTGCGCGCCAAGTGGGGGTCGTCGAGCACAGCAAAGAAGATGATGATGGGAACGCAGCAACAACAGCAGCACCAAAGTGTTTGTACGCAAATGATGTGCTCTGTGGTTGATGATGATGGTGCAGTGCCAAAAAGTTCGATTGTTGTTCGATGATGGAATGACTTGGCATGTTGTTTATATGAGACGGCGATGCTCTTCTCTTGAAATGTCTGGCAATTTGATGATCACTACAATCGATCGTTGCCGATCGATTGGTGTGATGAGTGTGAGGATCGATGGTAAATGGATCGGCGATTATGTAAGATGAATTGAAATAAGTGTGCAGTTGTTTTTTTTGTTTTGTCTGCTCTCTCAGCTGTCTTGTTTGGTTGAATGATGTTTGAAGTTTCATTGTCACAGTTTGACAGTAGTTTGGCACAGTTGTTGAGGGTGTAGAGTTTTATTCTGTCTGACAGGTTCGGGGCGATTGATAAATTGATATTTTTAGACAGCGGTAGTATATACAGCAGATTTATGTCACCACTAGACTAACAGGTTGCAATTTGAACAAAAGTTTCTATATGGAAAGAAATCCGCCGGTAGACTTATCTTGACATAAAGATTTTGAGTTCGCTGAGAAACGTACCTTAAGGTGATCGCTCTTAACTGATGACAGAACTTTTCCGAAATATGCAGGGCTCGAAGTTTTTTTCATTTGTGTGCAGTGTATTTGAGTCAGGGGAAGGCCATTTATAATAAATCTACATATTTGGCTACGCCCTGAGAATCTGCTTTGTAAGGTCGAAGGGCGTTCGGTGTATGATTCGAAGAATGTCCCATAGTCTTAAATCTTTTAAACCCGCGAAGCGACCCACCCAAGTTCTGTTTAATTCGCCTCGAATTTCAATTTATTCAACTATTGCTCATTTATTTTACTTGTAGTTCTTTATGTCAAGAACTTATTCGCAGAAAAACAACTTAAGTAATGGTTGAAAACTGAAAGAAAAGATCGCTTGAAAAAAGCTAAGGTAGTAATGGTTGAAACAGTTTTTCCCCGAATCGATGAAGGTAAACACCAATTCACTAAAACTTCAAGATTCTTAAAACAAATGTTTAACCCCACTTCTAGACAATTTCGAAAAAAACTGCTTTGCTACATGTGTCTGCTACTGATGTTACATGAAATACGTATGATCTGGTATGGTTTCAAGACCATGTAGATCATCACATTTATTTTGACGTTGTGAACTAAAACTTCTACCAAAATCATCTTTAATTGAATCTTTCTTCTTCAATTTCGTATAACAAGTTGATAGACGATTTTCTCATAATGTACAGCCATCTGACATCGTAGAGGTAGTAACCCTTCTTTGCGAATCCCTCTCCAATCACATTATTTTCCCTTTACAGTTTGAATTAAGATATGTATATCCATTTTCTAGGGCATATATTCGTAGTCTGGTCTTACTAACTTACTTAGGTGGCGCTACAGTTCGGGGCGAACCTGGACCGCAACCAACAAATCTCTCCATTTAGCTCGGTATTTAGCTAATTGCCTCCAGTTGCGCACTCCAAGTTGGTCGAGGTCCCCTTGAACTTGTGTGCGCCACCTACCGTGAGGAGGTCCTCTACTGCGTCGTCCCTCGGGGTTAGATTCGAAGACTCTGCGGGCCGGAGCGTAGGAGTCCATTCGCTCTACATGTCCTAGCCATCTCAGATGTCCAATACGCAGTTTGTTGACTAGGTCGATGTCGCTATACAGCTCATATATGTAGTTCGTTATTGAATACTCTTCAAAACCCGTCAACGCAAACGGGGCCGAATATCTTATGAAGTATTTTTCTCTGGAATTGAGAATTTACTGTTATTGCCTTATAAGCCTAAAAAACAGCGATTGGCAAGAGTTATTCTTCGCTTGATTTCTGTGCTGATATTATTTTTACAGTTTACTGTGAGCCAAGATAGACAAAGTCCCTTACCTACCTCGAAGTTCAAGTCTGGTCTGGTCCTCTTTGTCGTTATTGTTTCCTTATTTTCGGTATGTGAGAGTATTTACGTAGCCAATGTTAAATTAGCGTCTAACATTTCTTCTATCAGTCGCATAATAAATATTTAAATAAGTAGGTACTTCCCCTTTCCCATTTTGTTCGAATGCGTTGGGCGCCAATTACCTTTTTAGGAAATGACTTCATTTTGATAGTGAGGTTACTGCTTGTACAAATATACAAGATAGTCATTGCTTACTTACCCTAATAAATAGACGGTAAACAACTCTTCACTATCTATTGTGCCAAATATTAAGAACGTAGGCGCATCATGTCAAATCATGTAGCCACCCAAACATAGGAGAATCATTAATGACCCCATTACGTCCTTGATTACCGATCTATCATCCATTCAACTTGCCAACTCAAACTCTTTCCACCCTGACCCTTGCATCACCATGTGATCAAATAGATGAAATTCCTTCACCAATAAAAGCAGTCATCAGGTCACATGATCATCTCTTATTTTCCATACATACCACATCCTTCTCTGCAAAATTTCCACCATCCATACCAGAAATAACCGAATCAAAGAAGAAATCAAGCAAATACTGTGCACTTCATCTATTGAACATACCCGCCCGTCATCTTTCGTTAGCAGCAGCGGCGAAAACGAGTACAACAAAGTTGCCTGCCTAATGCGAATGCCTGTGTGCTGTTACTAGTGCTGCTGCCAATGATGATGGATCCAAGGAAAGCAGGCGAAGACCCCTTGCAAACATAGAAACTCTCGAAAAAGTCACCCAAACAGTATAGTCCATCGGCACAGCACAGCATTTTCAGCAGAAAGTAGCAGCAAAGCGCCCGAGTGTGGTGGAATATAAAAAGAAATTTTCTTCTCCAAATTGCATTTTTCCATAATTTTAATCTACCAACAACAACAAAAGTCAGTTTAGTCCGTCCGTCGTCGGTTCAACTAACCATCATCATTCACCAGCTTCAGCTAGCTCTACCATCAGCAGTACTAGCACACCAACAAGCACCACCAGTAACAACAACAGCAACAACGCTATGCAGCAGCAGTACAACGAACGACACAGTGGTGTTTTCGAGTGACGCCGCCACCGCCGCCGCCATCACTTTGCCTTTACTGCTGCCGCTGCTGTTTCCTTTTCCCCTCCACATTGGAGCGCTCTGTACTACAATGATGTGTGCTGTTGTTGTTGTGTGCCGTTGTTTTGCTACCTCCACTGTAGTGTAGCTCTGCCTCTGACTCTGACTCTCTCTTCTGCGCTGCTGTTCGTTCGCTGCTCTGTGCTGTGCTGTGCTCTGTGTATATCGAAATTGTATTAGTTTCTTTATGAATATAATCTTGAATGTGTGGTTGTTGTTCCCTTGCTTTTCGCTTGCTTGCGTCTGTTCTCTCTAAATTGCGCTGTCGGTGGAATCTCATCTACGAGGAATTCGACCAGGCTACCCGAACATGTCGGAAATCGTATCCGAAGGTACTTCGGCTCGGTGCCGAACGAGCACGAAGCATGCTTCGGGTGTGTTCGGGTCGGGCTGGGTCGATTTCCAGAGTTTGTACATTTTATGTGGAAATACTTTGGTAAACGAACGAACGAAGTGATACACTATGTGTGCTATTGGCCTCTCTCTTGGTCGATGAGTGCTGTCTCTGTCGCTCTAGTTGGGATGGCATGGCAAACTGGCATCAGTGGTGGGTTTTATACTTGGGAACAAAAATACCGAAATGCCTTTCGTCGTCATCGTCGTCGTCGTCGTCGACATCATTCGCTCGGTACGGCGGTGCTCGTTGGTTGCTAAAGTACAGTACAGTTCAAGACTCATCGGTCGGACAATGTACGAGAAGCGAACCCAAGCAGCAGCAGCACCGATGTTGAAGACGGTGATAATGATGTTGCTGCTGGTAGTTCTGTTTGAAGATGACGATGATGATGATGATGGGGATGACGACGATGACGACTGGTGCTACTTTGGCGCTGTAGCAGCACCACCACTAGGCTTTGTGTGCTATTTTCCTGAATGCGATTTCGCCTCTGCGTCGTCAAATTTTGTAATGCTGCTGCTGCTGTGCGCATAGCCAAGGCAAAATAATAATAATTTGATGATATACAGCTCTGTGGCGGCAACTTGCTTGTTGCTCGCCACAAACACTAACGGCAGTAGAAAACAGCGAGAGATATCTCTTAACCGAGATGTTGTTTTCTCGGTGATGATGTTGTTCAGTTCCCGAGGAATGAAGTTGGCGCATGTTTTTTTTTTCTTTTCATTTTATTACTATTATTGCTTCTGGTGGAGTTCTGCTTGATTTTTAAGAACCCTGTCTTCATGAGGTACATATCCACTTAACAGTTATGCACCTTAAGCTGTTGTCATTCTTGTATTTTTTTTGCGGACTTTACACTAATCATAAAATCGATATGCACGATGATTCATTGATTACTCACCGAACGTACATATGTACATATATGTGTCCCCCACCTTATTTATTTTCTGACTATTGTTATCAGTGGTCTTGATTGAGGATTTTTGATAAGAATTTGCCGCCGCCACCGACGTTATTGCGTCGCTTGCTGAACTAAGCTAAATGTGTTGAATGTATGTTTGCTTATGTCAATGTCAATGTTCTTATCAGAGCGAGCTTTTTCGTTCCTTTCGTTTTTTTTTTACAGAGACGTTCGCGAATTGGTTGTCCTTCCTGTGTCTGGTTGGTTATATTACTGCCGGTGCGCTGCTGCAGTTAACTTCTAGGTGGGTAGGAGTGGAAGGTTTCCTTTCAGAAAAAAGGAGATAGGCAGATGCACATCTTTTGGGGGGTTTTTTAGGTTTTCTTGTTCCTCCTGTTAGTATGTTGAATCACTCAGTGATGGCTGATGGTGGGTTTTAACTGCCATTATCTGAGTGGTGGAATGTGTGCAAAGTCCTTGTGTTGGGCGCCATAGTAATTTCCTGCTTGGAGGGAAATCGAGTGACGATAGTTCATGGTTATTTGGATGTTGTTTAAATGCATTGGTGGGTTTTGTACAAGTGTGGCTGTCTGCTGAGGTGAATTAATTTGTTTGGATTCTTATATTAAAACATTATTTGTCGTTTGTTGTTTATTTGAATTTGTCGGTCCCTCGTTGGGCGCCACTTAAAAAGCAAGTAAAATACTGGGGCCTTATTTTGTATTGCGTTTCTATAGCAAATGTATACAAACTCAATTTCCAAGTAATTGAAGTGACGTTTGATAGATGTTTTGACAATCTAACTTTCGGAAATATTTGATTTTGAATTGGAAGCACTTACACCCAATACGAGAACCACACAAAATACCAATTTATTTTAGAATCGGATTACATTTCCGAATGGCAATCCGAATCCGAAAGCAGTACAAAATAAGGCCCCAGTTCTTTCGAAATGCTCTTTCGATATACACACATCCGTATATGTGTATGTAGATACATACATACATATGTATGTATGTATTAATATGTAGCTCGTTAAGTCCCAATTTCGTCTATGGTCCTGTAAAGTTCCTATACCATGTCCACCCCGGCTCTGATCTTGGAAGCATCTACGTCGAATCGTATAGTTTTTTATTCTAATGTTATATGTACATACATAGGTACCTCATTCTCAATGTTATCTGAATGGGAATATCGTATATTTTATACATATATGTATACATATGTATGTACATACGTACATATGTACCTCCCAAATATTTCTTTGGTAGGTAAAAGATGAAGTTCTACACAAACTTTCAAAAGTAATGTGGTCAAGTCGTAAATAAGTGATGCCTTATAATTGTTTGAAGAAATGATCGCAATAGGCTTGTTTTGGTGAGAATTATGCAAAGCAAAGTAAAAGCTCCTCACCAATGCGATTCACAGTCAATCTGGCTTAAAACCTTTTTCTTAATCTTTGAAGATTGGTGTACCTGTTCGCTTTTAACCTGACAAAATATTCGCGCTATAAGAAAAATTCTATCAGCGCCCTCTGAAATTTGAGTGTTACAAACTATAAATCGCAACTCATTTTTGACTGAACATAAAAGCTAAAGTAGGTAGTTGCCAGTCATTTTTTTGTTGGGTAGCGACGTCTCTCCAAAACACGCCTAATAATAAAATTATCAACGTAGGTACATACATATATGTACCTATCACAGCTTATTGAAAATTCACAGGGCTGTGAGTTTCAAGAATTCATTAAAATTACATGACGTCGCACAACACCGTTCAAACTTATTTCAGATTGGACATGCGTGAATCCAACTGTCACTCTTCCATTCAAAATGTACCTGCCAAATCTCGATCCTTTTTAAACAAATAATCACATTCCTTACTGCCACATCACGTTGAAAATCCTTTTTCTGAAAGGATCTCCTCTTGGCGAAAATCACACGAATTGCAGTCCTTAGAAATTCCTAATTTCTTTCAATGCATCATTTCCTGCATTCCTCACCGAGGATCATAAATGTGACCTACCTGCTGCATTATTGCGATGACCTCTTCTAAATATAGGTACCAAAGCCTGAAAAAGGACATTCGAAAAATTCTACATAAAAGAATCTCATTTAGTCAAATTCAACCCTGACCCTTCCCTAGATTATGTTTTCCTTTTCTTCTTCAAAAATGTCCGCAGTCACAAGTATGCCTAAAAATCCCAAAACCGAAACCCAACTGTCTACCTACTTCGTATTGAATATTGAAGACACGAAGAGGGGGATGAAGAAAAAAAAAAAAATTATCGCATCCGAAGGGCTATCAATAAAAACTGAAAAGGAAACGAAAAATTACGCCAAGAAGGGAGAGCAGCAAATGGTTCTTATGCATTCCCTTCTTCTTTCACGATGGTGGTGGAAGGTTCATTTTACCTTCCTTCATTATGGGAGAGGAAAAAAAAGTACAAACCGTCGCCCCTATAATATGGGATTTTGTGACGTTTGTATAGGACCGGCTTATGTTTGCCTGGCAGACAGCAGGCATACACACACACGTTGTGTGTGTTTTTCTATCCCATAAACTATTTGGAATCTTTTCGCCGTCGTCGTCATCTTCTCCTTATTCTTCGGGTATAGTGTTGACTTTGAAGTTGTTTTTTTTTTTCTTTTCATCTAAAGACATTTTGTGGGTGGGATTTTTATGCCTTTCTAAAATATTAGGATTTAAGGAGCTTTTTTGAAGGTCGCGCGGAAGTCTGTTTCCATTTCGTGTGTACATTTTTTTGGGATTTAATGACTTAACAGCTTGTAGACTCCTTGTCAAGGTCCTTCGTGAATAATTAAGAATGTGCCGAAAAGAACATTGTAAATATTTTTTGGGTCTCCTAGACTGCATGACCAATTGGGTGGGTGAAGTGAGAGTAGAAGGCCTTTTTCTGACTGTTCTTTGCCGTTGTTATCTTTTGATGGGATAGATATTTTTAGTCATTGTGCGTGGGACAGGACCGGTGGTTGATTCGATTCCCACGTTTAACCTTTGGATGTTATTTTAAGAGTTGGTCCTTTTTTTTAACCTTTCTCTGGAGGTAAATTGAGTTAGGAATTAACTTTTGATAGGACAGTAGAGCTGTTTGCTAATGGCTTTGAAGGTAGAAGAAAGGTTTTACAATATGTGACCTTGAGACGATGAAAAATTGCATAATTTTCGTCATTGCGAGAATGTAGAAAGTGCGGATAGGTACAAAGGCGTAACTAACTTTAAGAATGAAGGCGTGCAGTGAACTGTATTGTTCATCTTCGTTCTTTAGTAAATTACACCGGTATTGCTATCTATAACATTTGAAGCCCTTTATCATATTTACCAAAACAATACACCCATATATGTACATACATACATATGTATGTACATTTATACATACATACATATATTCTTAATGTAATAACCCCACGTAACAACCCAATTTTCCATCGTCAAATTTGTTTCCAGGCGGCCTTTGGTGGGCACCCTTAACTCCCCTCTCTGAATAATAACAAACTCTGGTCACCGAAGTGCCTATTCATTTTTACTTTTTATCCATTTCTGGCAAAATGTTAACACATTTCCACTTAATTCCTAACGAATTCCATCAAAATATTGCAGAAAATGCTCAAATTACCGTCAATTCTTAAAAAGTGCTGCCAAATTGCACATAAATCACCCTCATTCAACGAGTTTGCTAAAAATACCATAGAACATAACCAAATGACGAAAACATCCTACAAAATGCTGCCCAATTCCGCACAACCTCCATTCATTCAATAAAACATAACAAGAACTACATACAAAGCAATTGAAATGAATAATCTTTTCATGTTCTCTTGACATTCTACAACCTACTACAACTTGACGCAAAACAAATCAAATCCCCTAACATGCTCATACCTCCTGGCCCATCTTCATCTTTTGATTTCGATTTTCATTCATAAATCGACACAAAGCGTGAGAGTACAAGCAATTCAACCCGAAAACAATGAATAAACTGTGCTGTGCTTCCATCAGCTGATATATTTATAAAGCGACGGGCAAGTCAACTCTTCTCAGTTCATATTTCTCTTCTTTTTTTTTATTATTATTTTCCTTAACCCCATTCTGTTTTTTTATGATTATTATTACTTTTCATCGCACGTAGTATATCACGCGTATGCTTTTCCTACCTGCTACGACCCCTATAATTTTTAAATAATCAAAACAAACCCGAAAGGAGAGGAAGAGTGCTTAGTAAGTTAGAGTATCATGTGTGTTGTGCTGCCAATGGCATTCTTCTTCCTGTCATCGTTGCCGTCGTCGTCGTCTGGTGAATTTTGCATTTTCGCCATGCGTACGTGAAGCTTTTCTAACGTTTTTCAGTTCCTTTTACTTATAGTTTCTCTGTAGGCCATAGAAAATCCTTTTTTGGTCGGCTTTTCCTTTCTCTAAAACACACATTTAACAAAGCTTCGGTTTTTGACGTTGGTCAAATTCTAGTTGATGTGTGTGTCGCATGTGTTGTGTGCGCGCCTCCTTTTTGGCAAGAAAACCTATAAAACTAAGGCACGAACAACAAAATGAATAAAAAGCTCTTTACTAACTTGATGTGTGTTTATTCATATATTCTCTTTCCCACATGCTGGGTTTTCTTGCATTTGAAAATCAAATCAAAAATCGATTTGACACAGAAAAGTGCTATAGAGGCGACCTTATTATTGACGTACATTCTGTGTATACATATCGTACGTCGCGACTTTGTCGTCGTCGTTTTTATTGAGGAAAAAGAGCAACAGCTTGGTTTGAAATGTAAATTCTTTTTAAGAATCTACTTCATAAGTGTAGGGAAATGATATGTGGGAAGATGAGTTATAAGCGTACACATGGCAAAAGTCTAAGAGAAACGGGACAGGAATAAAAAAAAGAAAAAAAGAAAAACGACCGATTACAGAAATCAAGCAGCGGCAAGTTGCTCCTTCTCTTCTTGTCTCGTTGATGCTGCTTAAATGTGTAGGTAGGTCGTTTGAGATTTCTTTTCGACGAGGTGAATTTGTTTTCTTCTTCCCTGTACTAAAAGATACACGTCAAACTGGCAAGAATATACATACCTACAAAAAACAATTTAAAAGACGCAATGTATCAAAAAAAGAAAAAAAACAACAACTTCATCGTCGCCGCTGATGTCGTCTCTGAGGCGCAACAGCAGGTTTGAAGCGGTTGTGTTTCATAAAAATAAAATTAAAATAAAAAAAATCTACCACCTCTATAATGCTGCCAAGTAGCCACTTCTATCTCTCATGGTTACCTTGGTGCTTTTATATCTTGTACCTTATTGTTGTTGCTGTGTGTGCTGTTGGCTTTGAAAAGCGAAGCGTAAAATCTGCCCCGCAATATAGTCGTCGTCGCTGTATAGTCGCATAACACCGCACACACAGCATAGCAAAAGTCAACATCATCAACTCTGATGACAACGAGCCCCAATGCGCGCTACGATCAACCAAAGATCGGGCGCGTACTAGCTCCAAACGTACGAACGAATAAAACGACCCCACGATCTAAAAAGAAAAAAAAAAAAAAAAACGCGCGGCGACAGCGCGGTGTAGATCATGGTGATGGCATCAGCGGAGGTGGTGGCGGTCGCGACGCGGAGGCAACGTCCGTCGTCATCGTCGTTGTTCATTTTA
The DNA here is from genome assembly GCA_945910035.1 of Brachypalpus laphriformis. NCBI lineage: Eukaryota > Metazoa > Arthropoda > Insecta > Diptera > Syrphidae > Brachypalpus > Brachypalpus laphriformis. The sequence continues at coordinate 13,068,464 of OX246754.1, read as the reverse complement.
TTCGATCATTTTTTTTTTTATATATAATTTTTGTTGTCTTTTATTCAACTTTTGTGGCCCGTCTCGAAGCAACAAAACTCGCAACTCACTTGTGACTAGTTGTTTGGCTGGTTTCTACATTCGATCTTTTCGTTTGGTTGCCAGCAGCACACTAGCACCAGCGGTTTTTTCTTCATCATTTTTTATATGTAATTCTGTTTTATGCCAGAGCCAGAGGAAAATATTTTCGAATAAAAATTTCGTATCGTCGTTGGTCGGTTGTATTGCCTTCTTATATAAAAAAAAGACAAGAAAACTTACGAAACAAAAAATGAAGAGAAGACAGACAAATGTTTAAAAATAAAAAAAAACCTCTATTGGAATTTACCAACCAGAAATACGAATCTTAAAGTTATTTTTTTTTTTGTTTTTGGAATAGATAGATGCATAGAGATATTGTTTTGATGGATATACCTACCTACTCTGAAGAAGAAGGCAATAGAAATGTTTATTTGTTACGCTTGTGTTTTATTTTTAAGAGATACTACAAGGTTATTAACAGTTTTAGTTGTTTTTTTGGCACCTTTTTTGGGACTTCAGATTTTGAAATATGATTTGCATTTGTTACGAAATATTTGATTGAAGGTTAAGAGAATGTAACAGGATTTAATATTGTTGAAAACTTACATATCCGTATATTCCAAAAAAAAGTTATAAAATGTGTCTACAATTTTAACATTGCCAAAAATGTGAGCTTTTTGACTCCCATTCTTCTTCTTCTTCTTCTTCCTTTTTCTGCGAGGTTGTGATCCGAAAACAAGGGATCATAACTCTCCCACTTCACCGCATTTCCACTGATCCGCCTGTGGGATTCCCCTATTTGACCTCAGAAAATGTTTGACTCCTGTTGAATTGAAAAATAATTTGAGTCAAACACAAGATACACCTTGGAAGCTGCATTTAGACTAGCCATGCATGTCGTATTTATTTTATTACACTTTGGCAGTTTTATATTTTGAAAACTTTCACCTCACAAACTGACACTTTTGTATTGAATTTTAGATATGTAGATATGTATGTATGTATAAAATGAGCTTATTAAATTGAATATTCTCATGTCAAGAAAACCATCTAAAGAAAAATAGAGCGCGACCGGATCAGTTGGTATTGCCACTTTCAAAGAAGAGATCATTTGAACCCTGTTATAAAGGCAACATCAATGAACGTTCCAAAGATACCACGAGGCAGGAGAGGCAGGCCTATAAACGCTTGGATCACATAAATGCAACGACACCATCATTTGATTGGTCTCAGTAACCCAGTGATCTGAAATCGGGAGGCCTGCCAAAGTGGAAGGGTTATGATCTCTTGTTTTCGGATCATAACTTCGCCGAAATAGGAATCCAAAGTAGATTCAATTGAATATTCTTAATATGAATAGATCGCGTTTCTTAAGATTTGGTCGCAAGTTGGGCACCTTTTTGATAGCCATAGCCATATCTATATATGTATTTGAAGAAACTTGATCGAATTTTTTACATTATATGGTATGTATTATTGACGAACAGGTATTTAGGTGTCTCAGGATCCTCAAATTGTTTCATAAAATCTTCGAGATTATTAGCCATGGAAGGGTGAACAAATAATGGTTATCTTCTCAAATTTAGACGCACGTTGGGCGCCGTTTATGGCTATGGCTAACCTCTACCGTTTCTTGGAGATTGGTATGCATCAATTCCGCGAGATATACATATGTATGTACGAGTTTTCAGCGTTTTTTTTTTTATCTGTTTTAGCAACTTTTTAATTTCGTACATATATGTACATGCTATTGTTGGTTATACCAAACTAGTTGATTGTGTTTTAAGGACTGTATCTACAGTGGAGGGCGAACCCCACAGGCGGATCAGTAGAAATGCGGTGAAGTGGGAAGGTTATGATCCCTTGTTTTCGGATCATAACCTCGCTGATAAAAGGAAGAAGAAGTATCTACAGTGGATGCCATTTATTACAGATCACAAACTCAGGTATCTACCACCACTGGTTTTTAGAGAATTGGCTCAAACATTTTGTTTAGATGATACGTATGTACATATACTCGTATGTATATTAAATTTCTTTGTTGGTTTTGGTTTTTCCGACATATCAATGTTACATTCAATCCTTCATGATGTAAGTCTAGAAGGGTTAAATCTACTACTGCGAATGAATTTAATAACACCAAGCAATCCTTCGGAGACTGTACGTTTGTGTCTGATAAGCCTTGTAGGACGTTCAGAATAGACCAAACCAGACTTGCAAATGTGCACAGATTGTGGATAGCTACGAATCATTTAAATCCGGCTGACATTTTGCAAGTTTCAGAAGAAGTTCCGCACGTTAGGTTCTAAATCATGGAATGGTTAGCTCTAAACTGATGAATGTCATTAATGGCCGCTGAATTTTAGGCAAACAACCTCGGATAGAAGACAAGCGCTCACTCCGTCCTAGGTATATGATATTAGTATCTACATATGTACAATGTATGCGTAAGTGCAGAGCCTGTGTAGCTGCTGTGAGACTGAATCAAAATGCCAAATTGCAAAAGTATAAGATTTTTTTCAATTCGTCTTGAATCATAATCTAAACACTTGTCGCACGCATGCACATACATATGTGCTTATATTTGTATCAATTTGATGACAAATTGCGAGGAAAAAATCTAAGATTCTCACAAGTAAGGGAATACCTAGTCTTGCGTTACGTTTACCAATTTGAATCTAGACTCCACTAGGTACCCAGATCTGTAGGGCATTTAACTTAGTTCCTTGAGTGCAAACAAATCTTTCTACACACACAATATGCACAGCACATATCCACACTCAATTCCATTTTTAGACATGTGCGCGCTGTGCTTCATTGTCGTCACAGAACAACCCCAATGACTCACACATGGTAACATAAGCAAACAGAGCAACTCCACGATCTCTCCATACACACAACAATCAGGCGGATATTCAAAGTATTTCCTGTTCAATATCAGGGCAAAAGAGAGAAAAAAAATCTAAAACAAACAATTCATTCCAAATTCTTCGGGTAATAAATTTATGACGAAGGACTGAACGACGGACACAACAAGTGTCCTAGTTTATTTATTTATTTCCTGGCCCCGTTTTTTTTTTGTTTCTATAATATGCCATTACGTCATTAACGCAAGTTCATCGACATCTCTCCCTACCATATACCACCATACGCTAATAAATTAAATAAGATCCACCACCGACCCAAATTTCGTTTTTACTTCATGAAAACATAATAATTCAGCGCAACCAACAACAACAACAACAAGAGCATAAACACCCACTGTCGAACGACCTTCAAAGTTTGATTGTCCAGTTTTGTGTTGGTGCCGTGTTGTGTGTGGATATTCACTTGCCGCCGTGCTGCAGCCCCCCATTTAGGAATAATAGGTCTCTCCTCGTGGTGAGCCGTGCCCTCGTCACTTATTCCGCTGCTGCTTGCTGAAATGTATAAATAATTCATCGCTGTTTACCATTTCCTTCGTCTTCATTCAACTGAAGGTTATAATACTACGTTGTCGATACGAAAAGGCATAATAAATATCAAATAGAGCAAGAGAGAGAGAGAATAAATGAAACAAAAAGGCTTAGCCATCATCCTACAAAAAAAAAAAAAAAAACAGCAGTCCTTCAATTATTCTGAAAGCCCATGTGGATTATACTTTCATTCAGACATCGCGCGAGGGATACTCCACCCCTTGGTTCAAATGGTGGGTATATGTATATCCGGGACGTATAGATTCAAGGAAATTCATTCACCCTTCAGTGGTACTTTTTTTTTTTTTTTGGTGCGAACATCATCCCTTAACCAGTTTTACCCTTGAAATTGAATTTCATTGCGAACGCGACGACACAACCGAGTGCATTTCTTTTAACTCTTTTTCGCCGCTTTCCTTACATCTCTTTAGCTCATCCTTTTCCTCTCACTTGTGTCCTTTCCACACAATTCAAAGGGAGGTTTTTGAACTAAAAATAAGAAAAACAAGAACCTTAAACCCTTTTGCCTCTATATTTGGAGAAGCCACCCCCACCACAGCGATGAGCACGTGCGACGACGGCTGCATTCTGCAGAATGACTCACAACAGCTGAAAACTTCTACTCTGGCTGCTGTTCGGTGGTACTGTTGCCGCCCGCATCCTGTCTGTCTGAATTAAATTTGGTTGCAAATTCCCAAAAAAAAAAAAAAGAAAACAAAAGTCGCTACTGCTCCTCGTTCACTCATTGACTTTGCTGCCTCTCTCTGTTTACATTTTATTCTTTTTATGCCCGTCTTTCGCCGAAAAGTACATTATCTTTCCTCGACGGTGGTAAAACAAAAAGAACAACTTTCAAAGTTTCTATTTTTAACCCAATTAAAACATAAACACAAAAAGTAGCTAGTAATCGAAAAGTATAAAAGCAAAAACAAAAACGCTTAAAATTTGTCCAGACGCTCGACGGCTCTTGTGCTGCAGAATTTCACCTCACTTCTAATGCTGATGGCTGCCTGTCTGCGGTGTTCGCGGCCGTGGGGATGAATGTATAGATGGCGGTGTTCGTGCTGCCGTCACGCTTTCTTTTGTTCAGTTTATGACATACCTATCCGTACCGAAGTTCTATCCCTTTTTTGGTGGGATTTTGTTATAGAAACCACCAGGGGTGGTGGTGGTGGCGTTTGGCGATGGCGATGCCTGATGATTGGTTAAAGTAAACATTGTTGACCAAAGGGATTTTGACGTTTAGATTTTTTGTTGATGACGTTTTTTTTTTCTGTTGACATATGCTATATTTAATGTGTTACGTCAAATGGAATGAGATAAATGACTGATAGAATAGAAAGCTTGAACGTATGTGCAAAGGGGGTGAACATTTGTTTGAAGTTAGTCCAGTGATGTCTAGAGCCAATGACGTGTCGCAGACTTGTGCTACAAGTGGTATTAAAACTAGTTTCATTGGGCTCTTTGAAGTATTGGTTGCCTTGTGAGATGAAAAGGAATTATGATCAAACTGGGATCAAGAGTTTTTTTTTTATTTGAAATGACCATTGCTTTATAACACAAACGTCGGCTTGACAAACCGCGCGGTAAGGTGTGAACGAATATGAAGACCTACGAACCTTATTGGAAAACGAATCTGCGCGTACTGTTCTAAATGCCAATGATTCGGAACAATGATGTCTTAGGGCTCGAACAGACACGGCAGAAACCACGCGGTTCAGCCACAGAAAAATATGTTGTGTTCATACAGCCGGCGGTTATGCAGGATACGGTCGAGGTTACATACACCTTAGTTTAAGTCGAAAAAGCAATATACATTTACATAATCCACACGTACAAATCCCGCTGTCTACGCAAAGCAACTGAACGCTCTCTAGGCGCACAAAAGAAATAGAGCAGCGCAGAAAACTCGCATGTCTATTTGACGATTTGCAACCGCCCGGATTCTGTTGTGTCTGTTCCGGCCCTTAATTTTCTGCGGTATTACTGAGGTTATTTCTAAATAAGGCGCATAGAACATCGCGTCAAAAATATGAACTTGGACTTTTGCGATTATAAACGTTTTCCCCGTACACTTGGAGCATCTAAGAAATATTGCTGCCACAGACCAGTCGATAGGTAGATTTTATCTTTCAGCGACCGTACCTCGTTTTTGACTTCTCAAGTTATTTGGAGCAGAACACATCTATGTACATATGTATGTGCTTCTTGGTCGCGTCCATTCCATCATTGACAGCAGCAGGTACTTATCCCACCCCTTGCATCAACCGTGGATTACCTTTCGCGTTACTGTTTACTTGCGAACTCATATCTTTCGCTGTCATGTCTTCTTAATAATTTTTTTAATATGCCCCTTCAATATAATATATGATATAATATACAGGAAATTTGGCGAAACAGCTCATTAAGGGCCTAGGCCTAGCTTCTCGCAGCCACTCGTATTGCGTGAGTTATATTTTTCGTACGAATGGAAGAAACCTACAGTTTTGTGCCTTATCCGAAGCACATTCTTTGTTTTTGAAAAGCTTTCTCCTGACAACAAATACTCTCGGAAGTTTGTCAAACGTTCGCGAGAGGTTGGACCGTGGAAAAAATTTGTTTGGTGTTTTCTGGCATTCGAACATTGAACTTAACGCGCAGTGGTCCGACATGCTAACCACTGCGCCACGGCGCCCAATATGATAGTACTATTTCCCTTGAGATTCCTGTAAGTCTAAATAGATATTCATTCAGATAAATCAAAAAAATGTACTTCGGGACAAGCTCTTAAAATGTGCGTCTTCTGACATCCGTTTATAGCCTGATGCTTCTGATATACATACATATGCACATATGTAGTACATGTGTATGCACATACATAAATACCTGTGAATCTCATAATTTGACCTATTAATGCTCACGTGCACTTAACTTTTGAAATCTATAAATGTTTTAAATGTCAATCAATTGCAGTTCGCTGTTTTATTTGCTGCCCTGTATGTGGCTTACACATTTCTATCTTTCTTTTGAGTTGCATTTCTTTGAGGAAAGGTAGGATATTCTTTGTCCCTTCGCCAGGAAACAGCAATAAAATAATTTATTCACCTGCATTTAAGTTCGTATACCCCAGAGTGCTGAAAATGACAAATAGTTGTCACACTTAGTTCCGCTGAAACCACCACACTCTAATTTAAAAAAAAAAATAGGTTTGTAATTAAAATATGCATTTGGTAGAAAACGGTGTCCTTGCCATGGACTTCACATTTTTCAGGATCATCTCACCATTAAGGCTCTTGTAATATTACTCATCAACCGGATTTAAATCTAAAATCAGAATCTTTTTGCACTCATTCAAATAATTGCCGGGGTAGATGCAAAAAACCCCTTCCAACAACCCGTGTCATCGCGCATAACACACTTCCATGCAATGCGCCAATTGCTCGTAATAAAGTGAGCAAATAAAACAATGACTATGGTGGTGCGTTGTTGTCATGGGATCGGAAAGAATTGCATGACGGCGGCGACATGGCCACTACCACGTAATGACAGCTCATAAACACGTGAGTCATTTCGCGAACAAAATTCGAAAGGAAAACAAAAGCAATGCGATCATCCCTAAGGACTTCAAATTGTCTATGTCTGGCGTTTTTTTTTTTTTTTTTTCATCTAAAAACAAACTGCATTTTAAAGAATCGTAAATCCCCCCAAAAAAAAGTTTTCCCTAATTTCTAATCACCTAAAAATAAAATCAAAATGTGGGACTTGGAGGAAAAAGATACGAAGAAAACAAAAATAGAGCGTGGGTCGCATTAAAATAATTGGAGAGTATTTTTTTTTCTCCTTCTTCGTTTCCAAAAGCGATAGGAAAAAAAATCACGTCAAATTTAGGGTGGAAGCAAGAAGAGTAGAAGATGCGACCGAAGAGATTTTCAGTCAGAAAGGCCCCAAAATGTCGGCATCCGAAATGGATGGATGGATTCTACACTCTGAACTTTCTCCATACACAACACCCACCCAACATAAATATACATGTGCTTGTGTCTAGTTATATAGTATATGTATATGGCATGAGCAATCTCAGTCAACAAAGAAAAAGCCAGCGTTTGGCTCACACAATGTGTGTGCATTTGGAATGGGGTCGAAGAAGATCTGAAAAAAAAAACAAGGTTCGAAGGAAAAACAGAGAAATGCCGAAAAGAACAATTTTCCTTGAAAATGATGACGGGACTAAATGCTTCAGCTTCAGCAGCAGCCTCCCACCCTATATCTCTTCCTTTTTTGTGTACTATGCTGGGCTCTGTACACACAGAGAAAACGAAATGTCGTTCCTATAGAAAATCACTCTAACTGAAGAAGGATTTCCAATCTCTAGAAGGGAAAACTAGAGAAGGACTCAACGACGACAACGATGACAACGAAAGAAAGAAAAACCTTCCCTGGGTATATACCTACGAGTATATCCATGGAGTTTTTTTTCCCTTAAAACCCAGAGTGGAATTAAAGGAAAGGCAGAAAGAGTCCTTGTATCTACCTAAACCTATCAAGCGTAGCCCACCCGTATTCTGTATAGATATAGCAATGGGAAATGTGTTTTCTTTTTTTTTTTTCTCTCTATTTTTTCATACTGGAGATGGGATTGAAGTAGAGAATACCGAAAGGAACTCACCCTTATTGGCACCACCGCACTGTGAATATAAAACGTCGTAGTCGTCGTTGTGTAGCATAGTCCTCCTCATCGTCATCGTCATTCCTTTTTCTTTTTAGTCCCATTTCAAGTTTTTTTTTTTATATTATATCTCGTCCTGTGTTTCTGCTGCCGCTGCTGCCAACCCTCTTTCAATTTAGAAAATGTGTTTCGTACCTCGGCGCCCTATTCCATTCTGTTTTGTCTTCCCTTCGGTGGTGGTGCTGCGCTGTTGTTCTGTTGGGTTGTTGTCGTCGACGGTCGTTTTACCCTATAGACACATAGGTACATATTCTGACGGTATATGACTGTCGTTCTTATAAAATGCTAAGCATTAGATGGACGAGCAGTCGGTCGGAGGGAGATTCCTCCTCATCAGTCTCTCACCCTCTTGTATTTTTTTTTTTAGCTTCCATTTCGGAATGAACATTTGTGTGTTGGGTAGGATACGACCTCGGTGTAGATCCTTTTACGAAGCTAGATGGAGGGTTGAACAACGGCAACGACTACGACGTCGACGACGACGACGACAACCATCGTGTAGGATGATGGTGCTTTGTTGGATTTAGGACGGAATTGCTTGTGGAGATGGGGTGGTTTTTAGAGGGTTTTTTTTTTGTACTTTCGTCTTATTTTATACTCTTCTACGACGCTGTGTGTGTGTTTGTCTCCCCCATCCTTTAGCCTTTCATTCGACTTGTACTTTAGCCTGGGTATCAGAGAGACGATGGTATTAAAGAAATGCTCTCCACAAAAAAAAAAAGAAGAAAAATGAGGATAGGAAGAGGGAATTTTACTTTATTTTCTGGTGGTTATTTTTCTTCTCCACCCGCCACCACCCTTCTCTGATGTATACTCCACTTCTGCTGTACTCGGGTATTTTCATTTTCATTCAAGGGTTGGGTGGCGCTGTTTTGGTGGTACACATGAGTTGATGTCGTCTCCTTCGATATTATTTTCAGATTTTTTTTTGTATTCTTGTTGGTGCTGCCATTGCTCCCACTGCCTTGGTCGACGTCGTCCTCGTCGTCTTATCCATTTCGTTGATAACCTTTTTTTTTTTTTTCTGTGCGCCTTCAAAAACATATATCTATATGACAGAATGTAGGTGGATGATGGTAGAGGGAGAAGACAACCTCCTGGTTTTCCGAGCGAATTGACAGAAACACTGGCGGGAAATTCTTGCTTCATTTATTTTTATTAGATGTATTAAACATTACACACCAACAAACGTGTGTATATTTCGCACTACTGGTGCTGTATAGATCAATAAATATTTTTATGAGGTGTCACTTATGATTTATATACCTATGCAACAGTGATAGTGAAAGTGAGTGAGCCAGCCTTTTGATGATTTTGAATTTGGCGCGATTTGGCAGTACTTTTCTTAATCGTTTTGCTTTAAATAAAACCGTTTGATTTTAAATTTTTACTTAATAACGTTTGTTTTCTTTCTTTGCAGATTAATTCAGCAATGGGTCTTCAAGCAACTGCCGCTACAAAGCGGAAGCATGAAATTACATTTGATAGCAAAGATGCTAATGCGTACACCAATTGTCCGCCACCAGTAAAAACCAGTCGATGGTCAACGCCAACTATAAATAATAATAATAATAGCAGCAGCAATAATTACAATGAAACAACTACAATTATTTTAGGAAATTCCTCTTCAATGAATAACGCCACAACAAATTTAAACAAGAACTCATGTGATGACAGCAAAATAAGCGCGAATTGTAATAACGCTCAGTCAGTGACAGCAGTAGTGAACAACGGTAATCAAGTTACTATAACAAATTGCGGCACATCTACTGAGGATAGTATCGCTAAATTGGAAGTTGTTGCTGCGGTACCATGTGAGCCATGGAATACCCCAGAACCGGTAGATTGTATATCAAAACTGCAAGCGGTAGCAGTGCCTAGTGATCCGTGGGGGAGTATATCCACGCGTTCGACGCTGGCGACGACACTGCTTAGTGCAGATGAACTAGATGATGACGATGACGATTTTGAAGATGATTACGAGGAGGAAGAAAGCATCATTCCAACTTACTGTCCATTGAGATATCATCCCTGTCCACCAGCGAGTGGTGGCGGCGGCGGTGGTGCTGGAGGAGGTGGGAATCCCGCGGGAATGCAACGTAGTTACTCGCCTGCCCACGGCTATAATACGAGACCGAATTATTACTCTGAGCCATTCCCGCAACAGAATTGCTCGCGAACTGGTAATCAACACCTTCGAATGGGTCCTGGGGCGGGATTCACACCGCAATGGGGGAATTCAGCGGGACAAAATGGATTCTACGTGCCACCTGAAGCGGCTTATCCACCCCCACAACAAACGATAAGATGTGCGGAGAATGGAAAGTCGTACTTGGAATTGGGTTGTAGTCCGGCAAGTTTTAGTATGACAAACCAAAGTAGCGTCGGTTTGGTTGGAAGCAATGGCAATGGGATGGATGCAAGGCATCCGTTGAAACGATGCTGTGATGGTCGCGCTGGCACTTGGTGCAATACGAATAAGAACTGCTACAAAGATGTTCGACTGAAGATACGCAATCTGTCAATGTTCAAACTTTCCCGGTTCCGTCAAGTGTCCGAACAATCGCTATACCGTTCGGTACTAATATGCAATACATTGAAATATATTGATAGAGAGATTGAGTCCGAAGCGAAAGAGATGCATCAGCAGCAACAGCAACATCATCTCAGCCATCATCCGCATCAGAGTCATTTGCACCATCACGTTCCGCATCATGGCAGCCATCTTCATCACCACCACAACAGTCACCATCATCATCAACAACAACAACAGCAGCAACAACATCAGCATCAGCAACATCAGTTGCACCAACAACAGTCCAACAATGTGACAACAGACTATTCGCCTGTGATGGGTTGTGCGAGAGTAACAAACTTAGACTATCACCAACATCAACAGCAGCAGCAACCGCACAATCAGTTCCATAGCCAACAGCAAGCAGCTGATAACCGAATTGGTGATTGTACGCAGCAGTCTCCATATATGAATGCCATGTCAAAATCCAGTCCTTTCCAACCGTCGCAACAGCAACAACAACACCCACATCCACAACATCCGCAACCGCAGCAGCAACAACAGCAGCATCAACACCTACAACAGCAACATTGCAGCAGCAATGACTCCCTACATCCGTATGATCACTACCCCTTCCGGGAATCGCAATCGGGTCGAGCGACGCCTTTTCCCGCCGCACCCAGTCCAGTGACAACTGTCACACCAGTCAGCACAACAACGACATCTAGTGATAATGACTCAGGATATGGTGAGGATGATTCAAATCGGTCTATCAACTGGAGCTCAGTCCTAAGCCTGTCCTCACAGTCAGCGTTAGATCCGCTTAACAACAATGACCTTTTTACAATCCTGCCGCCTGCCACATCATCAACTAGCCCACCGGCGGCAGTACCCGTCTCTCTGACATCAACTACAGTTTCAATTAGCGGTACATTTACCGCGTCTTCTGTGCAAAGCAATAGTAATAGCGGTTCAGTGTCTACATCTTCCTCTTCAGCATTCACCAGCGCGTCAGTGAATAACAATAGTACACCAACAACTTTCACCACCCTGTCAACAATATCATCATCAACGTACTCACTGACATCATCATCAGCAACGGCATCATCCTTCGCCTCAGCGGCGGCGGCAGCTGCATCAACCTGGGAATATGGTTTTCTCGACATGGACTTTGGCCTAGGCTCTGAATTCACAGAGTTGGTACCCACGTGCAAATTATCCTCTGATGATCTGTTTAAAAGTGTCTCACCAGTCTCAGCGCTTAGCGCGTCGCGTTATTCGTCCGTCCACGACAACGAGCTGGAACATCCGGCGCATATAATGGTCGGTAGTTAGTATCAGTTGTAAGGGTGCAGTTTTAAGTTGCCTTGTGCTGTTAACATACCCGCCCTGTTTACTTCAATAATGAGGGGGGAGATGGAATTCAACAACTAGTTGCGTCTGCTGAGTGCTGTCAATTTGAAGGTTTCCCATATAAAAAGTTATGTCATCTTCCCTCAACGACTTGAATGTTGTATGTATGTATGTATTTATTTGACTACTACAGTCACTTAAACTGTTGAAAAGTATAAAAATGATGAAAATCAATAATTGTAATATTGCTCAGGTTGTGAACACTTAATAATATGTTAACTTCGATTTTGATGAAGTTAAACTTCGAATTAAAATATTTTCTGTTTAGCATTTCCTTCGTTCCTGGTTTTATTTCTAAAAAAAAATTGTAATGTGAAAATATCAAAGTCAAAGCTATGATTAAACGTAACTAAATGGAGCTAAAGTATTAATTAAAACAAGTATTATATTCAATTTGTGATTTTGCAACAAAAGTGAACTTGTTTCCTTACCATTAAGTTGGGCATTACTATTTTTGTTTCCATTTAATTAATTTTTGGACTGAATAGCAATATTTATTAAGACTTATTGTTGCAAATAAACAAACAATCAACTAAATTCGGTGTAAACTCCGCTTAAATGAGTAAAAGTCTCCATAGTATATGAAAACTGCATTTCAACCATCACCACTTTTCTGTTTAAGATTTATCTGTTCATTCAATAAACCTGCATAACACATAAACTGAATAAGTTAAGGAAGTCCTTATTTAAAAGAGAAAAAATTATAAAATTGAACCTAGAATGCTAAACAAGAATATTCAAACAAAAATGCAAATTCAATTAAATTTGTAGAAAAAAAAACTTTAAACTATGTATAATAACAATATAAAAGCAAATGCAATGTAAATAGAATTATGTTTAGCTTTTAAGATGATTGTAGCTAAATTTTTAATTGTAAATATTAATTATAAATATATTACAAAAAACAAAGTATATATATATTTAAAGACATTGTATTGAGGTATATTATTATTAAAGAAAAACAAAAAAAAATTATAAGAAGTGAAAAAATTAGTATTTTATTTATAAAAAAAACAAAAAATAAAAATGAAAACCAAGTTTTATATAAAAAAAAATATTTAATTGATATTAAAATTAAAAGAAAAGATAGTTGAGAAAAAAAATATGGCAAAAGCTAAAAAAGAAAATAAATTCAATTTATTATTTTTCAAATTAAACACTCGTTTTTATTTCGTTTTGAGAAGTTTTATTCTTGGTTTTAATCGTTTGCTTGATAAGAACGGGTTGAGTTGGTCTTCTTGCGGCGGGATTTTGGTATCATAATTGGTTTACTAGGAAATAATAATTGGCGGACTAGAGAACGAATTATCTGCAAATATGGATATCTTCGGTTAAAAGGTGCTTCCATGCACTTCGTCTTAAGGATTCCCTAGGCTGAACACACACCGGAGCAAACAAAACGTTTTCTTTTGCCTTATGAAACAACAATACATTGATTCTTATGAGCCAACACACACCAAAGCAGGCGAAACAAAAATCATGTTTTTGATTCGAAGCGCATCGTGAGTGGTCGCCGAAAATACACGGCTTTGCATACGGTCGGCCAACACACCGAATGAAACGGAAACATTTCAAGGGAGCGCCGTCTTTGTCGATTATAGCACACCTGCTTATGGCGCAACGCACACCGCATAGAAAAAAACAAAGGCGAAACAGAAAAACGTGCTGCGTTGTCGATAGCTGGATCGTTGTTTTTCAGAAACAAAATTTCGTTCTTGATTTTTTTTGCACTGGCATTTTATTGTATTTATTTGAGAGTATTTCAGGTTTTTAAAGGTGTCCTCTGCATCTCGTTTCTGATTGTAAGGATTAAACCACCACTCTCTATTTTGTGCTTAGATAAAATAATAAAAGTTTTAAATATTGTAAAATTGGCAAAACTTCTTCGCAAACTCAGTTTTGTTTTTTCTCAACATACACCAAACGGAGCAGAAAGGGAAATCATTTTTTGGTTTCAGGGTTATTGTGAATTATTTTTCCCTCGGAATTTTTCCCCCGAACAAAAATTAGGTATCTTCAAATATAGGGAACAAATTCACTGGGTAAAAATTAAATATCGTGATTGCATTGAAAATTTTTCTGAATTGGCATTCCATGCTACCTATTTCTTTTCCGTCTAATTATTTCACCTTTTTTGAAGGTATCTAATTTTTGGTCGGGAACAAAATTCCGACGGAAAATTTATTCACGATAATCCTGGGGTCGAATCGCGTCCTCTGTCAACGGATGACTGGTAACGTAATTTCTATTGTGTTGTTGGTAGATCTAGCAACATCATACATACAAATTACGTGACGAGATATACGTTCATGGAGGACGCGATTCGACACCTGATTGTGATTCGGTTGGTGTGTGTTGAAATAAAATACGTTTTCTTGTCTGTGAATCAAAAAACGTTTTGACTGATTCGGTGTATTTTCAGCCTAAAGCATCGTCAAGAGGACAAAAATAGTCAGCCCTCTATCAACGCTTCATGGCGGCTCGGTGATGTAAAGTATTTTTTGACGGCTGCAATGAATTTTCTCAGATCAGAACAGAAAATCACCGCGAAAAGTATTCGACGGAGTTATTGAAGTTGGAGGAACATTATTGATTTTTTAATAATAAATGTTTATCAATGTTGTTTGTTAATCAGAAAAAAAAAACCAAAACCAAGCCACTAGTATAAGAGCGGTTATGTGATTATGCCAAGTAAATGCCTTTGTACGCGCTGAAAGTTCCTGTACAAAGACGGTTTTCGTAAAGGTGGTATACGTTCCGATCGGAATTTCTTAACGTTTCGGGACAATGAAATAATATGATGGAGCTGATTTTTTTTATAATTTGAGCGCACTCAAGAGATTATGAATGATGAACAGACTTAAAATTTGTACACATAGTGCGGGAGTTGGAAAGGATACAGAGAGAATAAAAAGATGATGGTGTAGTGGTTTTGAAACTCAGATATTATTCTTCAGAAAAACTCCGGGGTGACGTCCAGATAACTGGAGAAATTTTTGTTATTTTTGTCTGATTCTGGAGTGGAATCCTCTAAGGTGATAGTTGATAGTCACATTTCAAAATTGTCACAGTCAAAATTGATGATCACACTTTGTTAGCTCTCCGTAAAACGATCGCAAAGTCACACAAAAAAGATCGCAAAAAGGTGATGATCACGCTGATGGTCACCTTAGAGAGAGCAAAAGGGATGATTGTGATCGTCAACGATCAACTATCACCTTAGAGGATTCCACTCCTGGTTCACAGTATTTTTTTCCCGACTACCTGATGTCAATGGCATTGACATATTACATATGGACTGCTAGTGAAATGTTAGTTCCACACAATCTCCCTCTTGTTTCGAAGTGGAAAAATGTGGAAACAAAATGCCAACCATCTGAATTTCTTCATAGAATGGTAGAGACACCTCTTGGGTTTGTGTGGATTTGCTAAGTATAACGGTTGAAATTCAAGTTGTTGATGCATGTTTGCAACAGATGTCATCTCGAAAATGTGGTAGTTCAAATAATAACCGATAGATAGAACCAACAAAATTTGAATAAAAAATCGTTATATATGTATTTTACTGCCCCATCAATTGCACAATATCCGTATATTTATTACGAATCAATTTTTTATGTTATATGTCAATGAAAACACTCGCCCTGATTGTCGTTGGCGTTTGTCGCTTTTGGACGATTGTCTTTTTATTCATATCTACGACCTGCTGACCGTTAAATTTTAGTAAGCAATTTATTTGTCGCGTAGAAAACTATTACAACTCTTTTTCATTGAAAAAGTTATGAAAATTGATTCGTGCTACATCTGAAGAATAAAACGACAATCGTCGAAGAGCGACAAACGCCAACGACAATCAGGGTGACTGTCTTTGCATCCAACGAAATTTAAAACAAGTGTGAGTTTCCATTTTTTTTTCGTTCCAAACCAAGAGAGCTAGCGCTAATGTTGGAACCAACGCGAAGTTGGCTACTAGCAGTCCATATATAATAGTCAGGGCTATCGGCAATTCCGGGGGAAACAAAATTCCGCCCGAACATTTTTGTTCCCTGGAAAATATTCCGCCTATCGTGAATTTCCATCGGAATTTATTTCCCCCGAAATCAGCAAAATATTTTCAAAGTTTTGTTCGAATGTTTTGACCGTTGTCAATCACCGCTGTTTTTATTATTTTTTTTAAATTACACATTTGAAATATTTGTACAAATTTTTGTTTTCAGTGAGAAAATTGTGTTTATTTTGGTAAGTAGTAAGACGCGGATTTTATTTATTGTTAGTTTGGTATTGAAAGTGCTCGATTTATTCCAGATTAAAACAAAATTCATGTATAAAATGCATAGTCTAGAATGCACATTGCTAGCTGGGGAGTAAGACTGATGAGATAAAAATGGACAAAGATTCATAATCAGGAGTTAAATAGACAAGTTCAATGCTTTGAAGCTATCACAGGCGCTGCAAGTACAGCCAAGGAGCTGTTACGTTATTGCAACGTCTGTAGCTCCACCCCTGGGAGAGATTATACTTTTAGAATGGTTGGTATACTTACTTACTTACATAGGTGGCGCTACAGTTCGGGGTCAACCTGGGCCTTAACCAACAAGCCTCTTCATTTAGCTCGGTCTTTAGCTAATTGCCTCCAGTTGCGCATTCCAAGTTGGTCGAGGTCCCCTTAAACCTTTTCCCTCGTTCGAAATTCATTGCTGATACCTATTTTACGAAAAAGGGAAACATCTCTGGGGGACTTTTATTCACGACAGCCCTGACTATGTCAATGGCCAACATAACTAGCGCTCGTGGTTCAAAGAGGAAAAGTGTGGAGCAAAATACGAACCATCTTGAATATCTCCATAGAATGGTAGATAGGGGGTTATCGTGAATAAATTTTCCCTCAAACAAAAATTAGGTATCTTCAAAAAAGAGGAAATAATTCCGCGGAAGTGAAATAGGTATCTGAATGACAATTCAGGAGAATTGTCAACGCAATCGCGTTATTTAATTTTTTCCTGGTAAATTTTTTCCCTATTTTTGAAGATACCTATTTTTTTTCGGTAGAAAAATTCCAAAGGAAAAATTATTCACGATAAACCTACGTTCACACGTGGTATAATACGTGATTTTCTCGAATAGAGAAGTGGCAGTGAGTATTATCTGAAGTTCTTCACACAGAGCTTATGACCGAAAATATCGTATTCGTGAAATTTTCATTTTTATCGAATACGTGACGCAGTGGCGCTTATGTTTATATTGTCTCGTTAACACAAATAAAGTTTTTTCTCGAATTCGTTTAGTAGTCGGTACTTTGGTAGTTGTGCGCCAGTCAGATAGAGTAGAGAAAAACTCGAATGGAAAAAGGCGTCGTGTGAAAAAATTCGGTAAAACCCATATACGTGAAATATCGAATCGAATAAGCGTCGTGTAAACGAAGCCTAAGGCTGCATCGTGCTTCATGTGCTCGCTTTTGGATTCGAAGCACTCAGTTGTTTATGCTTTAGAAAAATTCCTGGGATAGCGTCCAGGTGACTGCGGAGTTTTTTATTATTTTTTGTGTTTGCTTCTGATTCACTGAGGTTCCATGATCGAATCCCAGAAAACACCAAAAAGTTTTTTCACAGTCCCTCTCGCGAGCGTCTGACAAACATCCGAGAGTATTGTTGTCACGAAAAACCTTCTCAAATCGCCCTTCGGATACGGCACAAAACTGTAGGTCCCTTCCATTTGTGTGAAGAAATCCAACGCACACAACACGAGTGGTTGCGAGAAGCTAGGCCCTGGCACTTGAAGAGCTGTTGCGCCAAATATTTATTTATTATTTATTTCACAATTAATCGGACTGTGAAATTACATATATTTCATGAGAAATTAATAAATGGATTTTCAGATGGACCAATGCGCCAGCTCAAAGCAATGATCCTAGACTGTCTTTGTTTTGTGCCAAGTCAGGATAGGAAAAGCTCCGACTTGAGACTAGTGGTGCAGTACTGAAACTTCCTTCAATCCACCTACACTAGCAGCACTAACGTTATTATTTAGTTTTGTCCCTTTTCTTAAAGTTTTACTTCTAGAAGCTGCAACTCCTTCGTTGGTGTCTATTTTGATGCCCTGCTCAACTCAACTAAGACCATGAAAATCATTTTATCAATAGGTCTGTTCGCGTACCCTCCCAAAACAGTGAATTTGTACGAAAAGTTACGAATTTTTATGCAAACCTGTTCGGGTTCCGAGAATTATCGTAGTTTTTTTTATAGAAGAAAACGCTCTCAAGAGAGTAAGAAAGTTTACTATAGGCGTTTTTCTTTTTTCGTTCAGAGCAGAGCTCTGAACAGAGCTCGAGCACATCGGGCGGGCTCTGAACGTGCTCTGAACCGAGCGTGCTCAGAGCGTTCAGATTTGTTTATGAAACACAATTAAGCACTCTGAGTCATTTGATTAGTAATTAGAGCTTAGGCTGTCAAAATATGAATAGAATATCTATTGATAGTTATTTTTTATGTTATATTTACTTTCTGCACCAGAACAACAAATTTCGTCCGCCATTTCAATTGTTTTGCTTTTTTTTTTCTTCGTCCTCCCCTGTCAAACACGAAAAACGACTGTGCTCAGGATTTTGCTCTGAACACTCGGTCAATTAATCCAGAGCTCATAGAGTGCGCTCAGAGCATGCTCTGAACGAAAAAAGAAAAACGAATTCCGAGCTAA
This sequence comes from Brachypalpus laphriformis, assembly GCA_945910035.1. Taxonomy (NCBI): domain Eukaryota; kingdom Metazoa; phylum Arthropoda; class Insecta; order Diptera; family Syrphidae; genus Brachypalpus; species Brachypalpus laphriformis. Next base: position 13,049,623 of record OX246754.1, on the reverse strand, counting down.
AAAAGAAACACGATTTTTTTTCTGACAGTTCAGGCTCTGCTCTGAACTAAAAAAGAAAAACGCCTTATGCTGCGAATTTTAGTGCAAGAAATTTCCTTGGGTTGGTTTGTGAAAACTGTCAAAATCTGATTTTTTGTTGGATTGTTCCTTACCTTATGTAAAACCCTTTTACAGTTTAGGTCTGTTCGCGTGCTTTCTGTACCAAAAATTCACAGTTTGTCAGTTTTCACAATTCTGCCCAAAGAAATTTCTTGGGCTAAAATTCGTGCATTATTCTCTCGAGAGCGCTCTCTTCTGTGAAAAACTACTAAAATTCTCCCTACTCGAACAGGTTTTCGGAAAAATTCGCTGTTTTGGGAGGGTACGCGAACAGACCTTTTATAAAAATTTTATGTCTGTTCGCGTACTTTCTGCACCAAAATTCGCAGTTTGTCAAATTTCCACGAGTGGGGATAAAAACTCAGAGAGATGTAAAATTACGAAAAAGTAAACGAACGCTTTGAACCAAAAAATCTGGAGGAATTGAACGATCATTTTAATAGAGTTATGTCTTCTCATTCCGTATTATTATAAATGAAACGAATAATGGGGATACATTTTGGGTTATCCCATGCACTCAAATACAAAGTGGTCTATTGTACGCACCTGCGGATTTATCTATATTCTGAAAGAGATTAATAACCTGAATTACTTCAAATAATTGTTTTGTTTATTGCGTCCGACCACCTTTTGGAAACAACGTTTTTTTCTTATTAAATTCAATTCAGAAATCTGATGAATAGGACAGAAAAAGACAAAGCTATACTGGAATGTATCGGTTAGTGCGTCCCACAGAGGCTTGAAGACTTTCTTGCAAAATACTTGTCGACTTTTTTGAGCTCAGGGACCAAGTAAGCCCCTTTTCTCCTACGAAGGATTTTCTTTTCCTTCTATCTTCCATGTCGATGCTGTTCTCCTCGCTTGTACATTTGCATCTTCTGTAACCTTTTTACATCGTCCTCGAAACACAAGGCGAAATCTCGAAGCCCAGAATAATTTAGCCCATATGATGACGGTGCTATCCATTGATCCACTTTGTTGGCGTAAATGTACTGTTCTAATCCCAAGCGCCCCATTTGAAGTCTTACTAGCCTGGTTTCTCCTTAACGATGACATACTATCGAAATCGGGGCCAAATGCAGGAATGAGCCGTACTGATTCAACATTTGAGCGAAGTAGTCGTTGATTTGATTTTCTGACTAAAACAATGCTCCTCCAGATTTACTGTCTCATACCGTGACGTTGGTTCTCCCAATTCCATTGCCCACATAGTGTTCTGTTCCACAGTCGACTCGGACCGTGCAAAGAAGATTTTGACTTTCTCGACTTGTTGTTCAGAAGGTTTACTAAATGTTGTATTAATTCCCAGTCCGGTTTTCTTGTTTCGGCTTTCAGATTGTAGACCATTTAATACAAGTTCATTGTTCTGTGCGAAAAGTTTGAGATACGGTGCCATTGCCCATTGTACGATGATGTCTCTGTTGTGTTCCTTTAGGACTGACAAAGAACGACTAAAAACAACTGCTGTAGTAAGTAAAATTAAAGTTAATTTTTTACTGTAATGTCTAACTGAAAATTTTGATATTGCACTCGTACAAACCTTTTGTGCCAATAAGTAACTGCTATACAGTTCAATTCTTCGGATTAAGCTTTCCTGCGCAAGGCATACCACACAAAATCGCGATTCATGCTGTCGAATGTCTTCTCGAAGTCGAAAAATAGCAGCTGCTTCTGAACATTTGATAGACGTAGAGCGTCATTAGATGTTCCAAGATTTGATTTAAATGAGCGTACATAGCCGTTCATCTCCACTTTTGGGCTTACTTTCTCTTCTTTCAAAAACTCACGCATTTGACAGTGAATAGTGATGCTTTAGAATTGGCCAGAGAAGCAGCCATTCATAGATACCTAAGTTTGGATCTGTAGACTGGATATGCAATAACACTCTGACAGGGAGTCTTCAAATCTACCAAGAAGGACCCTAGATAAAGGCGTCTTAGGCAAAGTCCTAGGTTCACCTTGGGCTGTGTATTAATCTAAGTAAGTAATTGATGATTAGTCGATTTGCAGCAACATTTTCCTTTTATTTATAGTTGTGTCCTGCACGCACAGCTTTTTCCTTGTCCTTTATATTATTAAAATGTGTACACAGCTGTAAGTGGTTGTCGTTGTTACAGCAGCTACGGTTCCGCTGGTGCCAAATCAGTTTCTTAGCTCAGGAATCGAGCCACGTCTATGGGTCGTTCCCAAAGTGCATCCGGGCGCAAGTCGGTTGGTTTTGTGGGGTCCATTTCCGCAGTCAGGGCATTTGTCTTCTATGGAGGCGTCGAGACGGTTCTAGTGACTGTTTAGTAGGCGGTGCCAACCTGAGCTTAGCTTAGCTAGTTGTTCTTCAAGGCAGGTTACATTCTTCGTCTACTATGGGTGTTGGACGGCCTCCGATGGCAACGTTGGGGCAGAGATTCTCCAGAGTGGGACACAGTCGTGTGATGAAGTGGTCTAGTACGGCTTCCGCATGCCACATTGTAGACATCAAATAAGCCTGCTAAAATACATATTTACAGAAATACGAATAAAGCCGATTTTCAGTATATTGAAATATGTAGATACATTGCAAAATAAAATACAGAGTATTTAAATCAGGTTTTATTATTAGGTTTCAGAATTACTAATCTACAATAATTTGGTTCCATCTAATCGCTCCTCAAAGCCTGACCAATTTTCTACGACACATCCTCATTGGTCAATGAAAACATAGACGACATTGTATCACTGTCATCGGTAGTACTAATTGAACGGATTCGCACCAGTCCCGGACTACGATCTTGTATATTACCGTTCACAATCGCATCTGTAGAGGACTGGGACGCTTGGTCTCGTCTAGTTGTTTCGTACTCCAATCTCTCATTGGAAAGCAGTGTTTGCATTTTAAGCTGCAACTTGAGAGCTCTTATCACATCCATGCTATTCAGCTGAATGGCTAAACTTCTTGTCCAATGGTCAAATTCTGTTTCAGTATTACTCTGTTTGGAAGCACTCTTTCGAACTCCAGGCGTCGATTCGAATATAAAACTAGATGTTCGAGGGGGTTCTTCGCAGTTTAATCTCCGCCTTTTAGTTAAACACTCTTCAGATGGTGATGCTTCCACTTTGTCTTGCGTAGTCACTGTTATTATCTGGCGAATGCCATCTTTGCTATCTTCATCATTGCTGATAAGAGAAGTGGAGCTATTCTGAGGATTGGGTATGCTATAGAATAATCTAAGGAAAGAGTCAGCCACGTCAAACCAAGGCAGTTTTGATTTGTAAATTTCATCTGAACTTTTGGCTTTCAACTTGCTTCTCTTTATTTTCCTAAGCTCTTGCTTGTATGCTGTTCTGATGAAGTTTATCTTATGTGTTACCTCTTTGGCTCCGAAGCCGGTGATTTTCATTTCTTCACTAATAAGGTTCAAGGCTCTATTCCGTTCGTTTCTATTTTTGTATTCCGGCGAATTTCTATCCCACAGGCAATCACAGACTTTGTAGAGTTCGACGAATTTTATAATTTGATTAGGATTCATCTTTGTGACCATCATTTTTCCCCAACTAAAACTATGCACGTGAGGTATAAGGAAATTAAATTGATAAACAGAGAATCGTAAACAAAATTACCAAATGTTCCAGCAACACGAAACGTCGTTTGACTGAATGCAGTCGTGAGCAGTGCTGCCACTCAAGCAATAAGCAAATGTATCAAAGAAATATTATCAAAATATTGACTTAAATTTCTGCTGCTGGTACTTCTAAAATTTTAAAAATAAAAAGGTTTTTCTATCAGGAAAAATATCCTACTTGGAGTCGTTACGTTATATGTACTGGCTGAGTTAATTTAAAAAGGTCGCCTTGTTTTATTTGAAAACAAAGCCGTAAAAAATAGTGAAGGAAAATTTGGTTAACATCTAGAAAAAAGTAGGCAACTTTTCTAACGAATTGTATGAATTTCGGACGCTAACTGCCCGAACACAATGGTGAAGCTGAGGCTTGATTAAGCGCTGTCAAAAAATTGCTTACTGATATAACTGAATACGAACACAATGGTGAAGCGTTGCACGGGTGTTTGTTATTGATAATTCAAATGGTTCGGAAATGTGTTTGCATACCTCGACTGTTGTTTTATATTTTTATGGCAAGGATTAATCAAATCCCATAGAACATTGTTCTTTATTTTTAGCTCGATTAATTTTTCTGTTAACTGATCTGCCAATTCCTTTTCGGGCAGTAAATTGAAATTGGAGAAACATATGAAAATGGAATAAGAAGAGTTAAAAATTAGTTATAGAAAACTATAGGCGTGTTTTTTTGGCGGATCTATACTCAGAAAAGTTCTTCGAGCGATCTTTGGTCCCGTCTGCATAGACGGTGAGTGGAGGAGAAGGTACAATGCCGAGCTATACGGCCTGTACATGGACATCGACTTAGCCAGAAGAGTTCACATACAGCGACTAAGATGGCTGGGTCATTTAGAGCGGATAGAGTCCAACGTTCCCGCTAAGAAAGTTTTCGAATCCACCCCGGATGGACGGCGCAGTAGAGGGCGACCTCGCGGTAGGTGGCGCAAACAAGTGGAGGGGGACCTCAACCAACTTGACGTGCGCAACTGGAGGCAGCTGGCTCGTAACCGTGCTAGCTGGAGAGGTTTGTTGGTTGAGGCCCAGGTCCACCCCGGACCGCAGCGCCATCTAAGTAAGTAAGTATACTCAGCTCACTTTTACTTTACCCACAAAGCAACATCAAAACAGAAAAGAGTATAACATGAGTATAATTTAGCCAGTTAACAATGTGGCTATAGAAGTGAGTACGGCTATTTGATTTCAGTCTCAATCTCAATCTCAATCGTACGTGACCTTGTTCATCAAAATTGTTTGCCTTCACTTAAATTAGCTATGGCAACAATCTTCAGGGAGCAAAATAGTTTCTCTGATTGTACTTTTTCTATGCTTTGTTTCTCAAAGGTTATTGTCATCTACAAAATTAGGGTCACCAAAATTTCAGATGCCTCTACTTCAAGAAATGAGTTGAAAGTGAGTACATGTCGTTTTTTTTTTTTAGATTTTAAAAATGAGTACAATAAACTCTCAAAAAATACGACTTATATTGGTTATTAGGATATATTTCAGAAATATCTATTGAGAATAAAATCTTATATAATCAGATATTAAGACCTGTTTGGAAGTATGGCACCCAATTATGGGGTTGTACGAAAAAGCTAGTGCACAAATAATCCAAACATTTCAAAACAAAGCCCTTCGTGGAATAGTTAATGTTATTGATATACTAGAAATAATACAACAGGAGTGGCAAAAAACACAATGTTTTTTTTTGCATCAATTCAACGCAATTCATCACGTGTTTGCAGGTGCATATTAATACTGAAATAAAAGACGTCTAATGTATCCTCTCCAATAATTCTATATCTAATATTCATATATTGAACCTAAACGATTTCGCGAGTTAACGAGTTGATAACTTTGCTGCAAAGAAGATACAATAAATGGTTTATCATCAAAAATTCAGTTGCTCACTTGTGTGGAAGTACCTATGATTCTCGAATTTTCAGAGAGAGGAGGATAAAAGATCGTTTAGAAAGGGAAGAGTTTAGGGATCGTCATTTAGGAGATGGTAGTTATGCTTGCAGCAACGATCTTTTTACGCCAGTTTTATATCCCAAAAATCCTGCACAGCAATGCTGCAATATTGCTCTTATTGCTACTCAAACCTTTGGTGTTCGAAAGGCCAGATTTCTTTGGAGAATGTAAAAACTATCATTGTAGCGCTAGGCGTTCTACATAACCTGGGCAATTATTATGACGTTTCAATAGAATGTAGAAGATTTTGTTTTCGTTTTGGTACAATTAAGGACAGTTGTTGCCATTTGCAGACTCTAGATATAATTAAAACGTCAGATAATAAGAAAATTTAGCTAATGGATAACCTCGCTAACTACGAGTTAGTTAACTCGTTGGTTATCGGTGTGTTAGCGATTTTTTATTAGTAAGGTTGTGAGTGAGTGGGTACATTTCGCTTGAGTTTCACCAAAAATAAAGCTTTTGACAGAGTGTATACGATTTCCCAATAAACCAACTGCTGGTATATTTAGTCAATGCAACAACCGGTTCCTTGAAAGCACAACCAAATGGAAGTGTTCGCATATGTTAATCCACCCATAACCAGTGGCAAATTGTAGTAGGTACATATTATTTACCCCGTTTATATGCAGAGTCGGAACTGGTTCCAAACTGGTTCCAAATGCATATAAACGCCTTTCGAGTCCAAATGGGTTCGACTGGACTCGACTCAGCTAACAGAGCTCGGTCGAGTCCGAAAAATGCATGTATACCTGGGTCGAGTGGTTGAACTGACATGTTGTCTATGTGTGTGTGAGATTTCTTTCTTGTTTTTTTTTTTTTTTTTTATTCGGGGTGGGAAATCGCTTTGTTTTGATTGAGTTCATGGTTAGCTGCGGGTAAGGTTCTCTGTTCAGTTATTTCATATTTATTAAATCCAAAAAATAGAACTAAACGGAACACTAACACAATCAAAACCAGTGTGTCTGCTATACTCATGTGTCAGATCGACCACATTTGAACTTTTGGACCATTCGACTCGGTGTGTAGAAATACTCAGATCGAAATCTGGACTCGAGCCTGAATCGACTACTCGACGGGGTATTGATAAGAATTTCAAAAGAAGCACCTTATACAATTTGGAAAGTCGGGTGAATTCAATAACTTAAAAAAAAACTGCGCAGAATTGAGGATATTTGATCCGTTTTGATGAGACTTCGCTTCTCAGTGAAGTAAGATTTAACATGGAGTACAACAACAAAAAGTGACTTGGAACCACTTTAGCTTTTTTTCTCAGTCAAAACTGAGTTGGGGGGTTTATTTTACCCTACAAATTTCAGATGGCGCTGAGAAGAGCTTTTTCATACAACTTGAATGATTCAGTAGTATTTTAAAAATGTAAGCACAACTTTTTCATACTTTTTAAACAAAGAAACATTTTTGTGCAACTATGGTGCGCTCTTGAATACCACCGGTCTCGAAACTGGATGCTGCTCTTCATATTTTTTTTTCACAAGCGGCCTATAAAAAGTGTTTGTTTATTTTAATTTTCAGACTTTAAAAGTACTGCTAAATTATTTCCTTTCTAGTTTTTTTTGTACTTCTTCATTTTTTTTAACAAAGCCTATCCTCTTTTCCAACCTACAACCAACTACAACTGCAAAATCGAGGTTATGCGGTTTTACAGTTCACACAACCAATACACAATTGAGTATGTAGCAAACGAGTTGAAGAATTGATGTGACTAATTCTGTCCTAACCCGTGGTCTCCACTGGCAATAATTCATTGCAAGAAATATTTCATGCAATCGAAATTTCCAATGGAGACCGCAAATTTCTTGAAATGACTCAAGAAGAAATCGATTTCTGCTTTCATTTCTTGCCATCTCCGTGGAAATAAACCCTGAAATAAATTTGACAGGGAGTGTCAATTTGAGTTTTACTACGAAGAAAACATGGCTGATTGGTGCCTGACATGAAGTCTGAAATAAATATGTCTCGTGGAGACTCGGTGGCCAGCAAGAATTGGTCGTTGCTTGCTCATATGTGATATGGTTGAAAATGAAATTTCTTGACATAATTTGCCCACCGTATAAAAAAATAAAAATTTCTAACATGATGTCTGACATAATGCTTGAAATAAATATGTCTCGTGGAGACTCGGTGCAACCAAACTACTAGTGGTGTGTAATATAATTACTTTTGAGTAACGAATGATTACGACTTGAAATTCAGTACTCGGTATCTAGTACTTGGTATCCTAGTCATGATTGGAAATTGGAAGGTTTGACATGAAAGACATCAGAGTGCAAGAGAAGAGAAAAATTGACCATGTAGAAGTAAAACATTAAAAGACGGGAGAGACGAGTCATGCTGTTGTTGAACAATGTGTTGATGTGTGTTTGCATGTGTATTTTATATTGCTTATGTGTGGTGGAGTTAGGAGTTTGTGTACGGATTCGATTCGAATGCGCCACTTGTGTTAGTGTTTGGCTGTGCGTAAATGAGTAACGAATATTTAGTACCGGATACTTACTTTTCGCACATCCCTATAAACTACAACTGAAGTTGTGTTCCATAGTAGGCATTGACGCGTATTATATATGGACTGCTAGTGCCCAACTTCATGCATGTTCCAACATCTCCAGCTCATGTAAAAAACTGTTAACATTTAAATAGTTTCAATATTCGTTGCCATAGATGTCACTGAAATTATTTTCTTGTTTCCTACAGTTTCAATATTACGAATTTGAACTTCGTTGCAACACAATCTGTATTGTGAATCACAGTCAACCACATAGCATTTCATTTTATCCCTATCCAAATCAAAACAAACATTTTTTTCCATTGGGTCGCGAACTGTAACATCTATGGGAACGAATATTGAAGAAACTATTTAAACGTTAATAGTTTTTTTTACAGCCATTACACTTGAACAAACACAGATGGCGCAAGTTTCTATGGCGGCGGATATTTTGTTTCTGTTTAATACCGCACTGAAACAAGGGAGCTGGAGATGTTGGAACACATTTTTCTGCAGACATAGTATGAAAGTGACATTTCACTAGTAGTCCATATATAATACGTCAATGATAATAGGGGTATATATTTTCGAAACTAGACAAGTCGGACCTAAGAAACCAGGTATATCAAAATTCTTGGAAGAAAGTCTTCTATTACATACTTAAAAATTAGATTTATCAAAATCAGGGGTGGGTGCCATTTTCTAAAGGATTACCCATATAACTATGGGACGAGTATTGTATTCGTGCAGAAATTCGTCACGAAATTAATATTACGATTGTTGAGGAACTGGAAATCATTCTATCCGTTTGTCCGTCGGGGAGTTTTCTAATGGTTTCTGCTCTTTGATTTCTTTCTCTTTTTATAGCTCTCTGGGATTCTATGTAAAAAGATTGTCCATCACGCAGGTTTCAGGCTTTGTGAACGAAGTTGCCGTCCCTTTTCGCCAGTGGAAATGCTTTCTTGTTATCTTCTATTCCAACGTAGCTTGACATCTAGTATAGAATAACTCGACCTTGCGGTTACTGAGTTCGCTCACCACGTGTGATATTTACTCTCTCGAGCCTAAGTTGGGCGCTCCTTCCTATCGTTTGAATTCCTGTCTGGAATATTAGCCTAGTCACTTCGAAATACTGTCACATCAGTCCTCGATCCATCCGGTCCAACTTACTGCCATTTCTTGGGTTTCAGATCACAATGCTATTACGGAGAATTAAATCTTTCGGCTGTGTATGTTAGGATCAGAGTCTGCAGTGGATAGTGTGTTTGCTCGTTAACCAATGTGTGCAACCTCAAGCCTCAGCGGGGAACAGCAATCATCAGCTACCGTAGTATAAAAAAGAAAACGAATAACATCGAAACTTTTGCAAGCACTGCACTAACGAGCTGCCACGATGGTCGGTTCTACGCATCGGATTCGAGGACAACACCTCGACCACGGATCGTCAACATCAGTTGAACAACTGATACAACATCAGAGTCTGCACTCGAGCTGCCTATTATGTCCACTCAAACCTCTTGTTTTTCCCATGTATCGGCCTAGTCGTGTTCTACGAGTGAGGGGGACAATTTATTAACTAAGGATTTGACTTGCAAGAGAAGAGTCGAAGAGATTTAAGAACGCGAAAGCATTTCAATAAGACCTTGCGACTATTCTTTATCGTATATCATAATTTAATACATTTTCAAAATCATAAACTTCTCCCATTTCAACATTAGTCTTTCCTACTGAGAATCGCTCGAACTAGAGCTGGAAGTGTCTGTCGACATAACCTCCACATCATCCTGGGAGGCTTCCTTGTGTGCCCGTGTCTCCAGTGCGACCGAGTTGCCCGATGGACCCATCGACATGTGCAACTCGCCGCGGTTGTTCCAATTGAATTGATTTTGGAATGTACTCGGTACCTCACCAGTCGATGGGTTGCGCTGGACGTCACTGATGTTGTTCTGATGTGGAACATCTGCGCCGTTTATGTTTAGATCGGATTTGCCCAGAAAACCGTTCCGCATCTCAATGTCTGTTGGGTATGGACGTCGAACGTCGCCCTGCACCCAAGTCAGCGGAGCGCAAACCGCATTCGCTGCGCTGATCCGATGAGCGTACTTAATCAGCTCCTCAGAGGACACAGGACGTTTCCTGGCCTGTGCTATGCTAGTGAGCTTTTGCCTGGCTTGAAACAGAGCTGTCGACAGGATCTGTTCGGCTTCTTTGAGCTGTTTTTGAAGTTTCTGAATCTCTCGGTCCTGGAAGGAAGTTTTCCATTAATTTACGCATGTGGGATGGTTATGTGCGAAACACTAACATGAACATCGACTTTAGCTCGTAGGTCATCCATTGTTTGCTCGATTTTGGCCTGTTCTTCGGCCAATTCCAACATTCTCCGAAACTCGTCATCTTTCGAAACAAGCAAGTCGACCAAGGCGGTATGCTCTGCAGTTGATATCTTTTGATGTTTGGGGGCGATGGTGTTTTCAATTAGTTCCCTGTGAAGGGAAATCAATAAGCTATCGTTTGGAGTAGAACTAGACGAAATTTACTTGGAAATTAATTCGATATCATCAACTAAAAGCAGAAGACGCTCTTTTGTGCTCAAATGGAATGACATTTTGCAAGCAGACGCAAAATGTTTGCTTTTTGACAGAACAAAACTTTTATTCAGAGAGCGTTCGGAAAAACGGTTGTGGAAGGTATAGTAGAACGTTCGGAAATACGGTTGAGGAATGTATTGTGGATCGTACCTACTTCTTGCTTTTTTCAGCGAGTCAATTTTTCAGTCCGCATTTCTACTGATCTGCCTGTGTCATTCTTTTTACATGTTGTATACACATATCTGTGGCAAAAAGGAATAACAGCATAATTGCCTTTACACATTCCAAAAAACGCATTTAAAGATGTCTTTATCATCTCATTTCGCTGCCCCTAATTCAGTAACCGCTTCAGATAATGAATTCCAGACATATCGAGGCATTGTTTCACCGTTATAGGTTCGCCTTTCCTGAGAGAATATTATATAAAAAATGTTAAAAACAAAAAAATATTTCAATAACGGCATAAGTATACTTATGCTGTTATGCCTTGTTGCCACAGATATTTCAAATTTGTTTTTAAAGCATTATGCTTGAATTTAATAGCGCGTTGACCTCGCGTTCGCCTGACGTTTCAAGATAAAATATAGCAATTCAATGCACTCTATCACCATGTCGCTTTCGCTCAGACCCCAAAATTGGCATTCCAAGAAAACAACGTAATGCTACGTAACGTGACTCTACTTTCGTTTTTCACTGGGCAAAAGGAATTCTTTTTGCCTTCCAAAGAAAAAAAAATTCTGCGTAACATGTTTCATTGGCTCTCTGGAGTCATCTTCTGGGAGAGTTTTCGCTTCCCGATTTTATTTCGGAAGAAACTTCAAATGGACTCACACATATGTATAAACTCTTACATTCGACTACTTGTCAAAGTACAAGATGCATTCTTTGGTTTATTTTATTTTCCCTGTCGGGCAAAGTCGATAAAAAGCAATTTTATATATACATATGTATATAAATAAGGACCGATTACCTTTAACGTATTCAGCCACCTGCTATAAACAAATCTGCATCAACTATACACGTTTACGATAAGGCCGTACCGCCCGGACCCGTGAACATCTCCTACGAATAAGAACCACCACCCATTTGCATTGAATGTAATTGTGTAATCTACATCCTCCACATCCTCGGCCAAAAACGTTGTCTAATTTCCTTCTCCCTCAATCCAATCCCTATCAGCCATCAAACTATATATGAATTCCTAAACAATATCAACTTAGAGTACATAAAAGAAATGAACAAACTACGTCTTACAGCAAATATTTTAGTTTAGATAGTTTAACACCTTAGAGCCGTAAGTCGTTGTAGCTAGTGCTCGCCCCACCTCTGTTACCATGTAAATTTGAAACTTATCTGTTAATAAATAATAATAATAATAATTGATAATATAATAGTAAACATATGATGGAATGACTAATGTTTTTTCACATTGGGCAAAAAGAAGCATTTTTTTTGTGTTCTACTGCCCGAACACAATCGTGAAGCTGAAGTTGTACTACGTACCGATGTCAAAGTTAAATACACACATCCAATACTCCGAACACAATGTGAAGCTGAAGCTATAGTATGTGTTTAGCAAACCGAATTGAGTTCCTCAATTTTTTTTTTCATCATCCACTTTTCATCTAATTGCCATACGAAAAATTTCAGTGAAATATATTATGCAATTTACCTGTCTTTACAATTGCAACATCTTGTTTACTTTGATGGCATTGTTCTAGTTGGAAGAAATCAGCACGTTGACGTGACGTATTGTTAATTATAGCGGAAACCGCAACAAAGATAGATTAGTGCTTAGCGAGGGCTGAACAAGTACAGTAATAACCACATTTGCCTATAGCTTTGGGTTAAGAAGGCAATTGACAACCAAGGAGACTATGTAAGTCGTACCCTGCTATTGCTTTATGGTACTGAACAAGACATCTTAGTAAAACGGATTTAAGCATCATTGGCTGTTTCAGAAGAAAAGTGCAGTGATTCGGTTCTGTTAGACATTTGAAACAAATAAACAAAAATAACACATTTGGAAGAATGAATGCAATCCATTTTCATTAATAAATTACTGTGTCGTTTGTATTAGCTCAAATGTATTGAAAAAAACATTTGCCAACTAATTTATAGTGGGAAATACACGATACAACCGTCGTACCGACTTACGTTGTACCGACATTAGCCCAACTGTTGTATGCAGCACACACATTATACAATCCGCGTACGATTTACATACAATACAACCAGATATTTTATTCAGACATTTTCACATACACGCCATATAATTTCCATACAATCTGTGCATGTAACAGCGGTTGTACAGTCAAGACTATGCGATCATACGATATCGGCTGCTGACCATACGCTTATCGTATACAACACCGAAGCTGTCAAACCGTTAGTAAAACAGTTGTATCGTGTATTTCCCACTTCCCACTTATAAGTTGTTTTCTCTACGATCTACCTGATCAGATTGGATCCATTCTGGAAGTAGTGAGTTCTGCTGACAAGATCGGTCGCCCTCTATTGACTATCGCATATCGCACAAAAACAGTAACTCAACGAATTCGGTTACTGAGTAGTAACATGCAGTTATCCCAATCGATATAGAGTTTCCAAATGTAAATATTTAAAGCTGTTCAGACGAAGTTTGGACCTTTTCCAAAACCAGTCACCCTATCTAATGCTTTCATAACAACTATCGTAAGAGACCGCTCGCCACTTGTAATTTTTCTGAACGTTCCCCATTTGTAAATATAAACAACGTATACGTATACATAAATTCATCCATGTGTGCATTACAATCTGCTTTGGGTTTATTTTACAAACGTCAAAAAAGCTCTCCAACACACAAAAAATGATGACATTTCCGTATGCATTCAGCTTTTTCTACAACCATCAACCACTACCAACATACTCCAGTGACATTCCATCGCTCGGGCAATTCGTTCGCGTTCATCTAGTCGTCGAGATTCCTTTGTCGTCGTCTTGGCTACTGTCGTCGTGTGGCCGCTGTAGTAGAACAGTTCGAGATAAAAAAGATACAAAAATCTCGCATCCATCGCCTTCCGCAATCGTAACTTCATTACTTCACCTCATTGTCCCTTCCGCCCTCTTTATTGGTAAATTATCATCACTCCCTTCAATCGCATCGATTGTATTGTAGTTGTAGAGCACTGTAGTAGTGTATGGTTTATTTACTTCCAGGAGTGTGTTCAGCAGATATGTGCTGTGTTCATTCCGTTTAAATTAATTGCAATCAATTAAAAATTATCCCACCCCACTGTGTGTGTTGCTTTGCTTGATTGGACGAACTATAGTGAGCTCGTAGATAGTTTCTTCCCCAGGTGTAATTAAATTAAATTTTGCTGATTATTTCTTTTCCGATTGTGTGTGGTTTTCTTTGAATTTCTTCATCTGATATTTGTTTTTTGGGTCAAGTGGTTTGACGGTATAGTGATGAGATGCTGAACACAGGTCACAGCCTCTCGAATCCTCAAGTGTTGTGCTGATGTGTGTTGAAAAATACCTTTGACGTGTGGGAGAATAACAACAACAACAACCACGACAAAAAGTTGATTTTCATATATTCCAGTGTCGGGGTGTGAAAATGTTTTTTTAAGCAGACAACCGTCGAGATCTGCTCTACTCTGAAAGTCGTGTCTCGTCGAATAAGGAAAGAGAAGTTCATCGTTTCTTTCTCGCAACACATCTGGATTTTATGATGTTTCACTGAGGGAATAGTACAGAAGAAGAAACAAAAAAAAGGTGAGTAGTAGTGGAATGAAATTACAAAAGAAAAACACGCAAGTAAATCTATCTATTCCAGCTGTGAAGTATCTCACAGCTGAAGAAGAAGAAGAAATCTCTGGCAAGAACAAGTTGACCACGACCACACTAATGGTTTGTGAGGTTGAAGGTGTTTTTTTTTTCTTTCTGGTTTTTCTCTGTTCTGTAGATGGAGTGGCCTTAGCTATAGCCAACGAGACATATTTTTATTTCCTCTTTTTTTTTTTTCATCTCTACTCGTCGTCGTCGTCGTTGGTATCGGTCGTCGTTGGGGTTTCATTTCTCTGTAGAGTAGTGGTAGTACGTGTTTCTTCTGACGATTATGTGCACAGTGTACTTTTTGGGTATTTTTGGGAGAACTTTTTTTTTATCCTTTTTAGAGGAATGTAAACATCGAAGATGGGGTTTTCTGGTTCACTGCAATGCAATCTTCTAGGAGGCGAATCCGAATGTCTCTTTGACTAGGGGAGTGTGCATGCCTGACTATATTCTCTGTTTGTCTACCTTTACCATATTATAAAACTTCTCTTTTTTTTAAGCAGCATCGACCTTCGAATAACAACAAAAAAGCAGAAAAAAAAGAGCTTGACTTCTTTTCATCGTGTTTTTTCTGTGGAATGGGGAACCGGTTTATTTTTTTGCAAATCGTTAGCATTTCTTTTTTTTTTTTCTCGTATTTTTGTTACTTTATGTTCGGTGGAAATGGAGTAGATACTTTTGTACATGCAAATTAGGGACAAATGACTCAGCTCGCGGTGCTTATGTTCAAATTGAAAACTGTACTGTTAGATTTGAACCATTTTAAAGATTGATTGTTATTTGTGTGATTTTAAGAGTATCGATTGGATTTTAGATTTTTAAGCAATGACGCAATAAGTACCCGAACCCCACAGGCGGATCAGTAGAAATGCGGTGAAGTGGGAGGGTTATGATCCCTTGTTTTCGGATCATAACCTCGCTGATAAAAGGAGAAGAAGAAGACGCAATAAGTACCAGACTGCATGTGTTAGAAGAATATTTCTAAAATGATGCTAAAGTACCTATTATCGTTATCAAGGTCTGTAGGTATTATATTGATGCCCATTCATGTGGCTCACCGCAGTTGAAAATGATCAGAACTCCTGACAGACAACGTGCACGACTTCATTTGTGAGCCTTCCAATTAGCACATCGTGCATTTAAGCTTCCAAGAATGGTGTGCGAAACTCTCACGGATTATCATGAGTAAAATGTTAAAGGTGCGTCCAGACCTAAGAAACATTTCAGAAACATTGTTTCTGAAATGTTTCCCAATTGTTTCCCATTTGCTTCAGAAACATTTCAGAAACATTTCAGAAATGTTTCTAAAATGTTTCTTTTGGTGTGGACGCCAAATGAAACATTTCTGAAATGTTTCTGAAATGTTTCTTTTTATCCATTTTTGCTCTTGAAGATGATGGGCTCAAAAGAGGTAGTATTAATAGCGTCGTGCTTCATCATCATGAAAAAATTAGAAAACGATAAGAAGAAGAAAAAAAAACAGTGGCAAAGATATTTTTTTAAAAATAGAGAAAATCCTATTTTTGTAATTTTCGTTTTGAGGATCCCATAAAACTCTTTTAGTTTCATACAATTTAATTAAAGAAAATGTATCCTCATTACTCCACGCCTTTCTTGACATTTTTATTATTTTTATTTTCACAAAAAAACACTCACTTTCTGCACGTGGAGCTTGAGAAACAAAAATAGTTTTCCGTCGCGAATGGGAAACTGAGAAACATTTCAGAAACATTTCAGAAATGTTTCAACGGCGTCCACACCAAAGAAACATTTCAGAAACATTTCGGAAACATTTCAGAAATGTTTCTCTGTTTCTGAAATGTTTCTGAAATGTTTCTGAAATGTTTCTAAAATGTTTCTGAAATGTTTCTGAAATGTTTCTGAAATGTTTCTTTGGTCTGGACGCACCTTAAGAGGTAGCTTCCAACTTGCAGGACATGTAAAAGTCTAAAATTTTTTTCATGGAACCTATATTCATACAGTGGTAGACATTCGTTTATACGCATACCAATTTTTGCTATTATTTTTATAATAAAAACAAAATTGTTTCTTGAAGTAACTTCAATTTGTTTATTTATTTTTCAATTATCAAAAAAAAAAAGTTAGTTCCTAAATGATAATAATAAATTAATTTTTTTTAACAAAAATATAGAAATTGGGTTGGACATTCGTTTATACGCACTTAAGCAAATGTTATCAAAAAATTCGAAAAAAAAATATGAAAATTTTTTTAATATTTTGTGTGACTCCCATCCTTGTTTATGACCAAAAAAATGCGAGTTGGCATAGATTCGATTAAGTTATGTAAAATATAGGAGCTGATTCAAGTCAAGCACGATGAATTCCACTTTTCAGCTCCAACACACTGTTGTACTGCTTCCCGTTTGAATATATGTACCTTACCAGCAAGTATGCCCCAAATGTTCTCGATAGGGTTGCAATCGGCACTACATGCTGACCATTGAAGGAGTTCAATGGTTTTTGAGGAAAACCATTCTTTAGATTCATTAGAAACGTGGATGGAAGCGTTGTCTTGCTGAAAAATGTAGTTTCTAACCGAGTCGCGTTCGTAGTAAGACACTAAAACGTCTTCCAACAACTCTGTATACATTCTTGAATTCATTTTTGTAGTAATAAAGCAAATTGGTGAAGTCTCGTAGTAAGAAAAGGCTCCCCATACCAGAACAGTTCCACCCCCGAAATTGCGTTTCGATCGTACCACATTATGCTCATTTAAATTATGCCAATAACAGCTGTAGCAGTCAGGCCCGTCCAAATTAAATTTTTTTTTGTCACAAAAAATTACATTACGCCATTCGTGGGTCCAGGACATGTACGTACGGGCAAACCCCATTCTTTTGATTTTGTGGCACTTAGTCAAACGCGGTTTTCTTTTAAGTTTCGTCCATTTGATGTTGTGTGTAGCATTTAAAACTCGTGCAACATGCCGAACAGTAATGGGGAGATCTAAGTTGTCCTTAATTTGCCTGGATGATAAGCGATTTTTGGTTGCTTCGTCACGAATTTGACATTTTTGGCGCAAAGTTAGCTTCGTATTTCCTCTGGTTGGAGCTTTGACGCCGTAGCCTTCGCCTTTTTTAAAGAAATTTCTTATTACGCCTTCGCTTCTACCAATTCATTCTGCAATACGTCGGTTAGAATAGTGCTCTTCCTTCAGAATTTTAATTTTTTCTTGCTCGGAATCAGTTAACTGTTTGCCCTTACCCATGGCTACGAAAACTTTTAATAATAAAAAAACCTTGACGCATATTTGAAAAAATTTGCTCGACTTACCTTCGAACAACTTAAATCTTCTATATTTCTTATCTTTTACACAGAAAATCTTTATATTTACAGCAAAAACACAGATGCGTATAAACGAATGTCTCAGTAGTATTTGACATGATCTTAATTCATTGCGCAGGACAACACAGAAAGTTCCGTTACAAAAAAATATCTGTTGGCACACATTACTCACACTGCTGGTAGTAAGAACATGGATGTAGAACATTTCAATTTGCTCAATTTACTAATAAAAATGAAATGCGTATAAACGAATGTCTACCACTGTATATGTATGTACAGTTGAATCGTTACGGGATCAAACAATGTGTTCGAGTTATGGAACATCCAAAACTCAGATTACACATGCTCAGTTCTGAAACATTCGTTCGAGTTATAGAAAATTCGATTTAAGGATGTTCGACTGTAGTTTCGGAGATATTCCCACTCAGCAAATGCGGCATCCATCTTGACAGTTCAAAATTTGAACTTTTGCTCGAAGGTATCTATTAGCGAATCCGTATGAATAAGACTTTGCTTTACTCTTGTTGGCTTTTACATTAACCTGCATGTCAAAAGCCATTTATTTGTTGCATGTGTATCAGTAAATAAACAACGAAATGGAATAACCCTACGTGGTTTTTCAGAAGAGCCACAAGAAGAATCATCTCCTGATTTGGATTAAACTCTAGTGGGTGCATCTGATACCCCACAATATATTTAGCAAGCGAATGGTAGCGAATGCAGCCGTTCGCCTTGAAGGTACCCAACAACGGTCAAGAAAAGAATTTGGCCACGCTTCCATTCTGAATAAATTCAAAATCTTTCCGAAAACACAGACTACAGCATCCCACGTCTAAATTTTTACAAGAACTTCCTCGTCACCATCGCTTCCAGATCACTCTGAAATGACGATGCATTTTTAGAAGATAAGTCGATCCACTTCTATACCGACGGCTCAAAAACCAAAAACGGAGTTGGCGGAGGTGTTTTCTCTCACAGGTTTAACTTAAAGCTCTCCTTCCGTCTTCCAAATCATTGTTGCGTGTTCCAGGCGGAAATAATGGCGTTTAAAGAAGTCTTATCTGGACTTAAGAAAAACGTAATATGTGCTAGAGATATCCGCATCTTTTCAGATAGCCAAACACCAATCAACTCCCTGGAATCGACCTCTATAAATTCCTTAGTAACTATAGACGGCCGATCGTGAGATGGCTGTTGGATGCCATCCTATGTTGGGCATAAGTACATTTCAGGGAATGTACTTATGCCCAACTCGCCAGAATAGGAACAACTAGATTCATCCTACCGGACAAAGGCTCCTTAGGTATACTCATGATACCAATTCTTGCTAGGTGAAATCCAGTATATTTAGTATAAATGTTTTTTTTTTTGTTAAAATCCAGTATACTGAATATACTGGATAAATAAATCCAGTATACTGAATATACTGGATTTTAATAAAAAAAACATTAACTATTTTTTCATTACTTCATTCAAAAAGAGTACGTACAACATTTTTTTATTAATCTGAATCTGTGCTCAATTCAGTAAACTGCATTGACATCAGACTAACATCTGCTGACTGCGGCTCTGTCTGCGATTGTTTGAAAACAGACTTGTCCTGAGACGAAATTTTTCGCAACAAATCTGGTTGCGTTTTCAAACATTTGAAGAAGTCACTTCACTCCACTCCGTGTTCCATTTAACTTGCAATATGGAAGAAAGAGTGGAAACATGAATCTGCGAAAAAACACGCAACAATTTACATTTGACAATCATATTTGACAGCTTTATTTGACATCTTGTGTGTGGTGAAAGAGTGCGTTTGACATGCGCACGAGTGTTGATTTTTGAAAGAGCTTGTTCAATATTCGTAGTAAGCTCAAACTGATAAATTTTATGAAATTCAAGTATAAAATCCAGTATGGAAATTCATCTAGTATCTGGACCTCAAATCTAGTACAAAACTTAGGGGGACTTAGCGACAAAACGGATTTGGCCAAAGCTGGACCTAAAACGTTCTAAGAATTTGATTTCTCTCAAATAATTGCATATCTTATTCTTCTTCTTCTTCCTTTTATCAGCGAGGTTATGATCCGAAAACAAGGGATCAGCACCCTCCCACTTCACCGCATTTCTACTGATCCGCCTGTGGTGTTCGCCTGCAAATAATTGCATATAGGCGATACAATAGATGCCATCACTGGGGACTGTCTAATAGGCAAGCATGCTACAAAGCTGGGCCTTTTTGCGAACGACTTTCGTAGAACTGCATGGATGAAGAAGAGGAAGAAACTATTCCTCACTTTCTTTGATTCTACCCACCTCTCTCCCGTAGAAGGAAGCTTCACCTAGGAGGCCCTTCTTACAACGTTATAGGCGATCTGCTAGACATCGATATTAAGAGCCTCCTACCCTTCATAAGGAGCTCAAAATGGTTTAACGAGTAGGTAGAGAGAAATTTCCGCCCATGATCCACGTGGTATCACAATGGACCTATTATTGGTCTAGTGTGTTGCCGATTCTCAGCTGGCAGCCACTTCAACCTAACCTAGTAGGTGCATCAGAGTAACTTGTGTTAAAATAGCAAAGGAAAATATTAGTATTTTACTATTCATAATCTCAACAAATAACAGGGCCAAGCTAAAACAAAATAAAATGAAATACTACTTCTATTGCAAATACTTGTAGAACGCATCATTTTTCGCACATTTGAGAGATTGCCACCGCGTTTCTAAATTTTCAGATAAAAATTGGTGTACCAAATAATGCACGTTTCGACAAGTGAAACGATACAATTGCTTAAAATCTGTATCATTACCAAATTATCTTGGTTAACGAGTATACTGCTTTTGTTCGCCAACGTTGTTTGCATTTGCATACACAATCGACAAAAGTGGTGCGATATGCGATCTATTTCAAATTAAACTAGTGTATTTGCTTACTATTTTCAAAGAAAATTTACGGAAACTAAAATCGCTTAAAAATTCGATTCAACTGATCTATCATTTATGTGTTAAAAATACTTAGCAAACGCTTCTAATCAGCTAAAAAACAGTCTTGGTATTTTCCTGGCAAATGCTTAGTTTTATGTCTTTTATTCATACCAATTTGAGCAAACGCAATTTCGAACACAGTAATCGCTAAAGTTAGTATTTTATCATACGAAAGTAAGCATTTGCTACAAATGGCTACTTTTTCTAGTAATTGCTTCAAATTTTAGCAGGTACGTTTATATTTATGTTTATAGTAATTTACTAACAAAAGTGAGCATAAAAGGAAATATAAATTTCGTAAAAATGCAATTTTTTCCACCGCTTGCAACGTTACTTGCTTTTTAATTTTCATGGCTGGAGTTTGGCTTTTTCCCGCAAGCAAGGATGAAATTATAAAGTTTTTCTTAGTTCATACCAAATGTCTTCCTTTTCGAGTGTTTTTACTTTCATTCTTTCACGGTATTCTTCTTTCGAAAAAGTATCTCCCATTTCTATTTCTATTCTATTTCAACTTCTTCAAGTGTACACGCGATAGATTCCATCTTTATTCACACCAAAATCGAGTGTACTCGTACCCTCAGCTATCGAAATATCTGTGGCCACAAGGTAAAACCGCCTAAGTCGAGTTAGGACAAAATTGAATTAAGAATGCCAGAAGATACTCTACTATTCGAAGTTTATGCTACCAACATTTTAACTTATTATCTGTTATCGTTGCCGAGTTATAGGCAAAAGAATAAGACTAAGATTTAAAATTACCATACGTTTTTAGGAAAAACGAAAACTTTAAACTCGTTTTCTGAGAATCTGTGAAAATTGACTTAGGCGGTTTTACCTTGTGGCCACAGAATATGATTGGAGGATTTTCGTTTAACTTAACGAAATCTAATTTTATTTACAACAAATGGAGTGATCCCTCCAAAATGTTAAGTAATCACTCGAGCTCAATTTTTATTTACACCACTCAATGTATGAGTATTTTTCGAAGTTGCGCAAATATTTCTGTCAGTTTTTGGAATTTTTAAAAAATTCAACACCCATCTTGCAGGGGCCAAAATTTCGACTGTTAATATTGTATGTCACATACGAGTATATAGCATACATTTTCTGCGAAATACTCAGCTATACTTATTGACACGGCATACAATTACGTATGTTTTGTTTGACCATTTAAGCTGCAAGTGGAGTCATGTCGTCGTATTTTACATATACACATTTGACAGTATTTGACATAGTTTAGATCCCAATGAAAGTTGACACTTGTTCCCCGCTTGTGAGCAAGAATGGTGAAGCGTGTGACCGTCAAATGTAAATATCAACATTTTCTTAAAATCGCTTCAAATCGCTTTTAAAAAAAAACCTTCTGCAGAAAAGCCTCTTAAGGGCTTCGCAGAATCATCCTGGAAACAAATAAGAACTGAAGAATTGAATTGAAATATTTATGATCGGTTTCTAAAACCTTTTATTTTGAGGGGTATGTATGTAAGTATGTACATATGTTTGTTGTTTGTTTCATTTTTACTACAACTAAGTATTCGACTTATCAAGTAGTTTTCAATTCACGTAATAAGAACGTTTTGCAGGTACCTTCCCATTAGAAGTTCCTGCTAGCTCCGCAGTTTAGACGTTGTTACTTATCGCGCTAAGTCTAAAGGTTTTGTTCTTTGTAGACGGCGTAGTAAGTTTCTTTCATCCAAAACTTGGAGGACTGTAATATTAACGTGACTTTCTAGTCGACTTTTATGTTTTCTCGCGTAGTTTTTGATTTCGTCTTCGATTGTTTTAATGCCAAGATCTCTGTGGATATCGCTATTTCTGATATACCATGGCGCATTTACAATACCTCTTAGCACTTTGTTTTCAAAAGTTTGTAAAATTTTAATATTACTTATTTTGGTACAACCCCAGAGTTGTATACCATATGTCCATACAGGCTTTAGCACTTGCTTATATAAAAGCAGTTTGGTCTCTATATTAAGCTTGGAATATTTTCCAAGTAACCAATACATTTCTCGATATTTATTATTTAGTTCTTTGCGTTTTTCTTTACATGCGTTTTGCATTTCAGCTTTGTATCAAGTGTCATTCCAAGATATATAGCCTCGTTTACAAATGGGATTTGAACCGAGTTTGAAAAGATCGGCAAATTATTTATTTTCCTATAAGTAAAATTTACATGAACAGATTTGGTCTCGTTGAGTGCGATTCGCCAAATCTTTGTCCATTCGTTTACTCTATCCAAAGCTTCTTGCAGTTTTTCTGTAGTATCTTCGACCGTTTTACCTACTGCCAAGATTGCAGTGTCGTCGGCAAATGTAGCTAGCTCAATGCCTTCTACTTGTGGTATATCACGAGTGTATAATAGATATAAAACCGGACCAAAAACGCTTTCTTGCGGCACCCCAGCCATTATTTCCTTAAAATCCGAATATTCCTTTCCACATTTGACGCGGAAGAGTCTATTCGTAAGGTAGTTCTTCAAAATATTATATAGGTTCAAAATATTATTAAGTTACTTAGTTCTCTCCAACTTTTCCTTAACAACCTGCTCTTCTGTAGTTTCATTTTGTTTTATTTTTATTCGTATTGGGCTAGTGTGTTCCATTGTTTAGCCTGATAGATCAATACTACTCCGCTGTTGGGCGGAAAAGTCGCAGCTTGGTCTAAGCTGATGGCACTTCTTTTGCAGACCTTCAAACACGTTTTTTGTTTTTGCGTGCTTAATTCAAATTCAATAACACTGTCGATCGAAGTAATACTCTTAAGGTACCGAAAGTGTTGTGCAACAATGCAAGAATGGCAATTAAAGCCAAAACAATTATTGTGAGATAATAGGCGAACAACATCAGTGTAGTCGAATTGTTTGAGATCAGCTGTAAGACTCAATTGGAATCAACGACTGTTTTACTGACAAAGCTCTGCTAAGCACTTCACTCGTAGCCACCAGAAATAGTAGTGGCGACAGTATGCATCCTTGTTGTACGTGTCACTTTGAATGTTGAATTCCTCTAACAATTTACTCCTATGCAGTACGTGGCGTTTTACTTTACAATTTGCCATGATAATAGCTACCAACTTTTCCGGGGTACGTGCTATGCTATCTCTCTTTCCCTCTATCAAAAAACATAGCAATTAGGTGTACGAAAGGCCTATACTCCGTGCATTGTTCGCATATTCGTTGGTTATGTCGTCAAAATCTGGTCACTTAAAAGTTTTCACGGATTGAGATTTCTGCTTGCGTTTGCAGAGAAACGAGCTTACGAAGAGTCGAACGCACTTCCAGATAATTTTTCAACAGAAAAGAGTGGTGTTACCCCACGGAGATTGAAACCCATATGCATCGTGGCACGCTATTTCAATCAGTACCAAGATGTAGATGCGCTATTTAAATTTTGGAATAAATTAGACAAATTTCGTACTTTGTAATCGGTGATGTCAAATATGGGCATCGTTTTTCCGGCACCAATGACATAAAATTATGATTATCAAGTAGGCTCTCATATGTGGGTTATGCCCGGCTACTCGTTTGTACTGTATATACATATCCACATACTCGTACAACATATCTGTAAAAGTAAATCTGGAGGAGATAATTCAATCAATGAATTACTGCCTTAATTTAATATACAATACAAATGCAATTTTCAAGAAGTTGTAATACTACCCAGTAATGATAGAATGTCCTTCATCCAACAGAACATGTACCAAAATCCAAAAGTCCGTTAATAAATGAATAAATGTACTTACGGCGGTCCCTTTCATCTGAAACCCCAAAGCGTGATTTACTACTTACTACCCTACCTAGTAGGTAAGTATATACATACAAACATATGTATGTATGTATGCGACGCCTACGTAAAAGTACACACGGCCTTATGATATGCTATTAAGTCACCATAAGGACTAACGAAAAATTTCCAGTACATAGAACCACGTGTGATTTAATTTCCCTTTAAATGAAAATGAGGAAAAGTTTGAACAACTTTTTCTTAAAAATTAATTTTCTTGCTCCAAGCGAACTCATCAAATTTTGAGGAGAATGTAGGAAAACCCACTTGTTCTAAGTATGTGGAGTTGTATGCCAAAGGAGAAAATCTAAGATATAAGTACGAGAACAAGCGACAAGGAGTGGAAGAAATGCCTGCAGTATAAGTAAGTACTTTCAGTTGCTGTCGATTTTTCAATTAAATTTTTAATCTTTGAGTACCTAGAATTTCTGTGGACAGAGCGTTATATCGACTGAAATTTTACGCAAAAGCAAAGTTTTCGTTTTTAGTATCGTGATTATGTGGCTCATTTATTTTGCTTTTAAAAGCTTTTGCGCAGAAATTTCGTACGTATAAGTATAGTATATTCCAAACAACTAACATTTTGATTCTATGGTACTCTTATGCCATGCTTATCCACACTTTTATTTCAATTTAACGGATCCTATAAAATAAATTAATGTCGTGAAATTTTGTTTTTTATTACTATTCAGCTCCAGCTGAACCGATTGAGATGGAATAAAGTTGCTTTTAGTAGTTTCTATGACTAAACTATAGGGTCGCTTCGATTTGGAACAGCGAGCGGGAAGACATACTTCATTTTTCAAAATTGATGGATATTCTTTTTATTCTATGTATACTGTTCAGATTAGTCATAGTGTGAATATGTTTTGTTTTCCTTCTCGATTTAGATATATAGGTCCTTCGATCTATGTATGGGTAAAGTGAAAATATTTTTGAAGAAGAATTGTACACTGTGTTATATACTTAGATACTTCTTCAGTTTGTCACTCTATTAATGTGCGAATCAGACGTAACATAGAGCATTAGAAAACTTATTTTCCTACAGAATTACCATTCTTATTTGACCATTCTTATGTGATACTTATTCAAATGGTCCAGGAGAGATATTTTTCTATGCGTTTCAGCTCGGGCATAATGTCTCGTCGGCCCGTACAAATTTGTGAACGATATTTGAACGAGGTACAATGGAGGTTTATACTACCTATTCCAAAATAATTCACTTGATTTGGTCCCAGTAAAATTCATCTTAGATATGAAATTTTCATGAACAGGCCTAGCGTTTTGCATGATGATAGGGTTGAGGAGCACTGTTGCAGAAGGTCCACTTCTTACCACAAATAAAAACTTGAACTGAAGCCAATCCAACTATCGGGCATGACTCTGATACCTGTAAAAGAAGTGAAGTAATTAGGACTACAACTAGATAGTAAACTCGTGTGGAAAAAACACACAGAGGAGATATCCAGAAAGGCTGCTGATATGCAGGAGCCTTGCGGGTAAGTCTTGGGGATTTAGTCCAAATATTCTAAGATGGATGTATATTGCCATTGTGAGGCCAATGATAACATATAGAGCGAAAGTATGGGCAAAACGAACTAGTCTAGTCACAACGAGGGAGACACTCACAAAAGTGCAAAGACTTGCGTGCCTCTGCATCACTAGGGCCATGAGAACATGTTCAACTGCAGCCATGGAAGTACTCCTAGAGCTAACTTCGCTTGCAAAGCGGATGATCATAAGGATGGCAAAAGAAGGTATTGGAAGGGAGAAATGCGTTAACCGATGTATGCAGGTTCAAGCCCCAGCGGGGAACAGCAATCATCAGCCACCCGGGAAATAAAGGAAAACGAATTACATCAAAGTTTTTCCAACCACTGCACCAAAGAAAGGTTCCTGTCTGGTAGTACAATGGACTAGAGAGAGTCTGAGTGCTCTGGGATTTGGGTTTCCTTTAAAAAAGTACCAATATCAGATAAGGATATGCCAACCATGGACCCACTTTTCATTCTCAGATTCTTAAAAGAAATTGATTTGGGGAGAAAGCTCTAAGGTGAACTATTCTCGCCAAGGCAAAGCAAGAGTATATGACCTTCAAACACGATCCCGAAGGAATTATAATGCGAGGAGAACTCTAACGATTGAATAAACCTCTCCAAGGTACTAGCAGAGGGCACAATAGACCATTAGGTCGCAGTGCAATATAACTCTATACAAATAATAAAATACCACAAATAGAGAGATCGGAAAGGAATACCTCCACATGCTCAGACGCATAGCTATGAATTTCCGCCTCATCCTCTATACCTACTCACTTTACCTGGCATCAAGCGATTAGCACTTTTTTGTCTTTACAGAACTTCCTATAGTTTGGATTTCTTGTACTAAACGCAGGATTTTCTTTAAGTAGTCTTGGTCGATGGAGTAAGGTCTTTGAAAGTGGGGGACCATAGTGTAATTCAAACAAGTAAGTGTGGAATGCTGTCGAGCTCTGTAATATATTTTTTTTCTGTTTCAGATCGAATTTTGGTACCTCTTTAGTACCTTTATTATTATTTGTTTTGGTCGTACTTTGCACTACGGTCTAATGGCCTATTGTGCCCCCTGCTAGTACTTTGGAGAGGTTTATTTCCTCATTAGAGTTCCCCTCACATTATAATTGTGTTTGAAGGTCATATACTCCTGCTTTGCCTTGGCAAGAATAGTTCATCTTAGAGCTCTCTCTCCAAACCAGTTTCTTTTAGGAATCTGAGAAGGAAAAGTGGGTCCCGCATATCCTCATCTAATATTTGGTACTTGCCCAAGAATTTCAATCTTTTGTGGGTCAGTGCCCCACAAGATTCCAGAAGGTGCTCTGAAGTCTCGCTTGACTCATTGCATAATCTGCAAAGGCTTTCTTTTTTTATACCTAGTTTCTGTAAATGCTCTCTGAGTTTGCAGTGCCTTGTTAGGAAGCCTGTTAGGATTCGTAGTTTACTCTTGTTAAGGCAGATGCAGGCTTTGAATCTTTTCCAGTTGTAACATCCCTGTAGTTTCTTAGCCTGCCTCAGACCTGTAGTGGTGTTCCTGTTTTTTTCTCCATTTTCCTGAATTCTTCGCGAATGGTAAAAATAAAAATAAATATTTGGCACAACAGCTCTTTAAGTGCCAGGGCCTAGCTTCTCGCAACCACTCATGGTGTGGGCGTTATATTTTTCACACGAATGGAAGGGACCTACAGTTTAATGCCGTATCCGAACGGCGATTTGAGAAGCTTTTTCGTGACAACAATACTCTCGGATATTTGTCAGACGCCTGCGAGAGGTGAGACTGTGAAAAAACTTTTTTGGTGTTTTCTGGGATTCGCGAATGGTATGTTCTCTTATTTCACAGAATGGTTTAGGTCCAATAAAGGGTTTTGCAGTTCCTTGTCTTGCCAATGAGTCTGCTGCTTTGTTACCTTTTATCCTGACATGGCCGGGTATCCAGCAGAGCGTTATTTGTTGTTCCTACCTAATTCATTAAGTTAGTGTAGGCATACCCACACAAGTTTCGAATTAATCAGGGTTATCGTGAATAAAATTTCCATCGGAATTTTTCCCCTCGAACAAAAATTAGTTATCTTCAAAAAAGAGGAGACAATTCCGCGAAAAAGAAATAGGTATCATGAATAACAATTCAAGAGAATTTTCAACGTAATCTCGATATTTAATTTTTTCTTGATTAACTTTTTTCTCTATACCTAATTTTTGTTCGGGGGAAAAATTCGGAGGGAAAATTTATTCACGATAACCCTGAATGACATTGGAGTCAAGTGCTTTGATAGCTGCTTGACTGTCTGACAGTATTCCTATGTCGCAGTTGCTGTATCTTCTTTCGAGATTGAGGTGGATGCATCTATCTACCTATATAGCATCTATCTATTGACCTTGAAAGTTGCTGGTACTCTTGTCCATGGCTTCTAAGTGCTTCGTCCTTGGCCCAAAAACGCCTTTCCCTGTTCCTTATTCGGTTCTTGAACCATCTGTATACAACTCTATCGTGTGGTTGCCCAGTCCATATATTGTGAATTCGTTGCTCCACTCTTTCTTGCTACTTAACTTTGTATAGGTACAAAAGTTTTTCTCAAAGTTAAATTAACTGATACTATCGTCTCTGGGGACTCCCGGAAGGGGAAGTTTCTTAAGAAGTGCATCATATTCTCTCGAACTTACGCATTTCTCCCTTCCAATACCTTCTTTTGCCATCCTTAGAATCGTCCACTTTGAATTTTGCTCCACTACGAGATGGAGCGGAGTTAGCTCTAGGTCAGAGCTATAATGCCTTTTGTCTTTAAGGTTTTAAGCGAGCTTATTATCTTTTATTCGCTCTTTTTTCACCGTACTCAGCTAAGACATTGATAAAATTTATATTACTATTGCTTACGTATGGTGCTGTTTGTGTGCTTCGATTGCCACGACGAGGCCGACAGCCGCCATGGTGAGTGCTTAACACTCAGAACGCCGTCGTTTCAATGCCAGTAGAACGTGATGTCGATCGTCGTTCTTTTGATTCTGAAAGAAGAAAAACCTCTTGCGTCAGAATAGCTATGTCTCTTCCCAGTTCATTTGCAACGTGGTAATGAATGGTACTAGGGCGATAATGTGTAGAAAGATGAATGTTGCACCTAAACATTTGCTAATTTTTTATTCAAAGTATGCTTTTGTCTTTTGAGTAAACTCCATCTTTTTTCCTAAAATATTTGCTTGTTGCGCCCAAATGCTGGTCCAAAGCTAGCTGACTGCAAGTCACCCACCTCTCCAATGGAACTCTGGTTCGTGGAGTCTTGTCACATTTCAACGATAAATTGAGGCAAAGCATCAAATCCTCCAAAATATTCAGTAAAGTTGAAAAGAATTTCACTGATATTTATTTCAATAATTCAGCACCCTATGCTGCAGCTAGTCACCGTTTATAGCATTGAAACTTATGAGTATACCCTTAGTGTGTATCGTCATTTCATTTTCTTGATTTCTGTAGTGTTATTACACCAACTGTGTTTGTTCACACACTTGTGCTCATAACAGTTATCGTCAAAATCCTTACTGTGCTAAATTTAATTGTCTGCTCTTACTCTCACAAAGAAATTAAAGAGCATTATCTCAAATTGCAGTTATTTCGAAGTCCTAAGGAACTTCTAAACCCTTTTATGCTGCCCCAGCACGCTTCACAAAGTCAATTTACTTAACACCGGCTGCAGCAGCTCATTTTCCTAAATGCAATGTAATTATCTCCGAATTTTTTTAAAAGAAAAAATAAATCCCATCCACCAGCTAACGATCTTTTCTTCTTCACATCCTTCCATTTTTCTCTTCGTACGCTCGCTTTCAGTCAAAGTTATTTGCCTTTCACAGAAAAGTTCACTCCTTCTTCTTAACCTCTTTTGCTCATTCCAGAACTTCCTCTCATACCTTCCGGACAGGGTTAAATAATTAAAGAAAAACGAAACTATAAGCACAGTTGCAAATTCAATTTAAATTCAAATTGCACTGCGAATTAATTAAAACCTTCTCTACCTCCAGGTGCATCCTCTTCCATAGCCACACGCCAGCTGCTAATTTACATTAAAGCCTCCATTACCCTCCTGTCAGCCAGGGCTTGCCTGTTCTCGCCCTAAAGCAACATTAAAAAAAAGTCCTAACCTTTTCGATGCATGTCAAATTATCACCCCCACCTCTGCTCGGGGCCCTCCAAAACATATGTTATCCGCAGCTAATTCGACCTCGCGCACCGCTAATGCCATCCGACCATAAGCTTTATTATTAATAATCCCACAAAGGGAATGCCAAACTAAATGCTGTTTACGTATTCATAACATGGCTCGTTCCCTATGTACCGTTAATGAATAATCGACGACACCACGCGCGCGTTTGGCCCTACTTTTGCGTAATTTACATTCAAGGGTGGTGCAAAAAAAAGGGTGGCATCCCCCGAAAATGTGAGAAAAAAAAATCATCTTCTCCAAAAAAGGGATAAAGAGATGGTGAAAGGAAAAGTTTTGTTAACAAAAAATAAAAATAAAAAAAGATATGAAAAATTGGCATAAGATGGAACCGGAAGGCAAGAACTAGAGGCAACTGGAAGGACACAGGAAATAGACAAAAAAGCGGAAGAAAGGGAGGGAGATGGAAAAAAAAAAAAAAAAAAAAACTAATATAGGTTCAAAAAGTTCGTAAATTTCATTACAGAATTAGGCGAAACACTCCCCCTTTTCTTACTCCCTAACGACTCGAATAAATCATCTAAATGAGGAAGAAGACGCTGTTGTCTTGGCTTTATATAGCGCAAGGGGACCACCCCAGTCCAGCCCTGTGGCATAGGATAACAGAAAATATTATTTAATGCTTCGTTTAAGTTGTGTACTCAATTGTGAATTATAAATAAAATGAAAGTACGATTACAATTCCGTGTGATATGCCTTTAATCCTACTATCAACCTTCCCATAACGACCTTCCGACCGCCCCACGACTCCCTTCGAAATCTATTCAGAACACGAAGGGAATCCAAGTCAGTCGGTAAGAATTTTCCGCCTCGTTGTTTCAATTGCCACCTCATTCCAAAGAGATGGGAGGATGGGTATCCGCCGCCACTGCTGCTGCCACCGCCGCCTATCCTGCTCAATCTGCTTTCAATGAAATGTGTTTGTTTTCCTGTAGCGAGCTCTCTTTGCAAAGGCACACATACACAAGGCACAAGACACAAGGGGGGAAATGGTGTTTATAGATGGAAGACACATCAGAGGGGCCGTAAGATGATGCCCCCAAGCCAATTAAGAGAGTCATTGCCATTGAAGGTCGGTCCTTTGGGTGGTTCGCTTCGGTGGATGATTTTTGATTTCACAAAAACCGCTGTATAGACAGTCTGAGAACAGTCTTTTGGTGACTTATACTATTAATTAACATAATATTTTTGCCCCGGAGGAATATGATAAACATGGATTTTGACATTTTTTTCTGTTTTCGGGTGGAGTGCTTTGACGATTACCAGTTACATGATTTCGGTTTTCCTTATAAAGGAGGAAAGTAATTGCGATTTTGGGTAATTGGCAGTTTGTCATGATGGCTTAATTACGTGAAGATTGGTTTCCAGAATTATTTTTGGTATGCGTTTATTTGAAGCAGTGTTTTGTCAATTAATTTAGTGAATACGAATTTGTACAAATTTGGAAATCAGTCTTGGTAAGTTTATTCTTCTTCTTCTTCTTCCTTTTATCAGCGAGGTTATGATCCGAAAATAAGGGATCACAACCCTCCCACTTCACCGCATTTCTACTGATCCGCATGTGGGGTTCACCTATTTGACCTCAGAAAATATCGGCAGGCCCGCCGATTTTGGATCACTCGGTTACTGAGGCCAATGAAATGCCGATGTCGTCGCATTTGTCTGATCCAGGCGTTTATAGGCCTGCCTTTCCTACATCGCGATGTCTTTGGAACGTGCATTGATATTGCCTTTTTAACAGGGTTCAAATAATTTCTTCTTTGAACGTGGCAATACCAGCTGAGCCGGTCGCGCTATATTTTTTGTACGATGGCTTCCTTGATGTGAAAGCTTCCACGGATCTTCGATCTTCTTATTCGATCAAGCTTTGTCACTCCTGCTGTTATGCGAAGTTGTACATCGTCCAACATTGTGAACCGTATGTGAGCGCTGGACGCACAACTGCGGTGTTAGAGCCTTCCTTTCATCTTAGGTGGCATTTTTCTGTCACAGAAGATAGCGTCTTGGTCTTGGTAAGTTTATTGGAGTTTTTAATCTGCAAAAAGGATTAACTTGCCGTGATATATTCCGCATAAATGTTGTATTAGATTCTATGTAATTGTGCACTAGTTTGGTTTCTGCCCCACGGTTTTGACAATAGGCAAAATTGACGAACTATAAAAATCATAGAAAAGTTCATCTAGTCAATATCTACTTCTATCTTCTTCCAATTTGGAAACAAGAAACAATCTTTGGAGTTAATGCAGATAATACCGATATCATCTGAGTGAGAGGTCTTGGAGAGCCTTTCAGCGACGGTGGATCAAGTAATCTTTGCAGTAAATTAGAACAATATCAAATAAATGCTATCGATAAATAAAGAAGCAACTTTCCACCGCCAGGACAACGTACGAGTATAAGTATATAATGGCCCTTACTTACCTACTTCGATCCTTTAACCCCTCGGGGGGCATAGAGCGTCAACCACGCCTGCGCGCCATCTTGTTCGGCGTTCTACAACGCGTTTGAGCTGCCTCTAGCTCATTCCTAAATAGTTCGATTCCTCCTCAACTGTTCTGCGCCATGTTAGCCTAGGGCGTCCCGCTATACTGTCTGCCTGGGTGAGTGGATTCCACTGCATGACGTATTGCGCAATGGAGTTGTCTTCTCGCCGTAGGGTGTGTCCAATCTACTGTCACTTTCTTCTTCGTATAGTAATGTTTATGGGGTTTTGGCCCGGTCTCATATAAAGTGGTTTGTTGGAGATACGGTTCGGCCAGAAAATACTCAAGATGATTCTTATAGCTTGCGAGTGTTAATGGTGTCCACTCTCAAGGTACTGCACCAATAAATCCTCACCGATTCTACTTTGGAGCGGAACACTAGCAGCTTGGTTCTTAAGCTGATAACATTGCCTCTCCAGATTTTGGATAGCATTCCGAATGCAGCTTTAGCCTTACAGATTCTGCTCCACACATCCAGTTCGGTGCCACCGTGATTAGCCGAGACCACACTTCCTAGCTATAGAAGATAGTCATCTTTCTCGACTTCCTGTCCGGCAATGTTAAGTTGAGCGCGGGTATTACAAGTGCTCAGGGCTTTTGTTTTGGCTATGTTTATTTTTAGCCCCATTTTGTTTGCCTCAGCTTCTAGATTTTGGGCCATCAAATGAAGGTCCATTATCCGATCTGAAAGTAGACAAACATCGTCAGCGTAATCTAGGCGTTGAAGGTAAGATGTCATAGTCGAACGAATCCCATAGTTGCCTTCCGTCATTGCTGGACCGAGTACATCGCTGATAATCACCAAGAACAATAGTGGTGACATTATGCACCCTTGATGTACTCCACTTTGGACTTCAAAATCCTCCGACACCTTACCATTGCGTACTCGTATTTACGTTCAAAAAGTGCTGAAAAATCAGTTTTTCAAAATGTAGAGTAGGAAGAAATATTTTCCCTAGCTATAGTTAAATACCCATGAAATAATGTACACATCCACACATTTCGCCATCAGTTGAAAGTCATCAATTGAAAGCTTGCGGTATTAGTTGATTTTTGTGAAAAAATCCCACGGTTAAATAATTGAGTTTTTTTATTTTTTTATATCGTGTGCAAAGTTTTTTAATATGGAGGGTTCAGCTGCAGGTATGTACTTTATTTTAAAGCTATTTTGATAATCAGTGGATCCTTAGTTTAAAAGATATTTGATTTATTCAAAATATAAGCAAATGGCTATTTAAAATTTTTCCTTTTTTTTTTTAATGTGGACCTTTTGTTATATTGTATAAGTCGGTGTTATTCGGTAACATTTTTAGTACCATCTAACAGTAAAGCATGTCAAGAAGCAATTTCTAAAAAAAAATTCTGCCCATAACTGCCCCTCTAGATTTTATCGTTATGTGTGCCCTAGTTTATTAAAAACTAGCTGGCTAGTGCTCGCCTTGCTTCGCCTGCATTTTAGTTGACGTTTATTTACTTGTTGAAATATAATTGCCAACTGAATACAATACCAAAAATGTGTAAACTCAATTATAACTTCCCCCGTGGGAATCCCACCAGAGCATACGCAAACCCGCTTCCAGCACACAATTTATTTTAAATTCATTAAAACATTCTAAAATATGGACAAATCCAACGATCAACAACATCTCATCTAACATGGAAAAATATTGCAATAGTTCTATGTCTACACATGCATATGCATGTACATATGTACCTACGCGTATATTCCCAAGTCTCTTGATTGTATGAATTTTTGACAGCACATGGATATCTTATTTAATAAAATTTACAATATCTTAGATTTAGCACTGATAATGTTTTTTTTTTCAATTTTAACTCTAGAAGAGATCGCACACTGAAGATCAAAACATAATCATCGGATAGCGCGCCCATATACTCACACACACATACTATTGCAACGATAGCCACTGCTGCATGACTGCTGGCCGTGGTCTCCACTGAAGGAAAATTGTGGGCGATGATTTGATTAATTGTTTTTAGCATTGCTCAGCTTCAGGACAACGCAGGAGGATGTTTTATACCTTAAATGAATCAGCGGCGAATTTACTAAACTATTTTTTATTTTTTTAATCCGGAGAGCCAGTACTGAACTATGGCTGTGGAATCAATATTTACAGATGGAAAATTCGATCTCCACCCCCTTTATGCCACTTAGACCTTAAATTTCGGAAAATCTAGGCAAAATAAGGAATAACTGTGCAAAATTTCAAGTACTTACGTCTAGTAGTTTTCGAGAAACGGTGTTCACAAAGAAAATTGATTTTACTTTTATAGTATTTAAGATTCTAACACTCGATTTCTTCACATGAGTTCTAAGCTGCCTAAATACCCGGTCTAGCTAGACCAGGTACTAGCTCTAATACTCGGTACCAACGAAAAGATAGTACTTGTACATTTCTTCACATCACTAATACTGGATCTAAGTTCACCAAGCGGTACTAGCAGCTAATACGTCTAAAAACTAATGTAATACTGATTTTGACACTATTTTGGCATTTGTCGGCCGTTAGACAGATTTTTCGAATTATATTCGTATTTTATTCATTAGTGAAGTTTTTTTTTAATATTTGTGTTGCTTTACTGTTGTGAATGGTGTGAGTATGGTGGTAGGTATGCGGAATCGTGTGGAAGGATGTGTGATTGGTTGTTTTGGTACCAATGAAGAATGAAAAAACAAGAATTAAAAAACGATAGCGATGAAGCGAAAAAGTCTCACTGCCTCAATTGGAATCAAAATGACACAGATTTATTGTGCGATCTCGTACGTCAAAAATCAAATCCATTTTTCAGAAAATAGAATAAAAAATCAAATGAAACCAAAATAGAACCCACGTGTACGTATTTACTTTTTTCACAATGACAGCCGAGAAAATATCAAAATAGAGTATTATCTCTCATGATAAATGATTGAAATTGGCCTAATCCTGGTATTAACGACGCTAGACTGCCGATTTTGAGGTTCCAGCTAATACCGAGTACCAACTAATACTCGGTACCAAAATGACATTAGTACTTTGCGAAGAAATGACTTGATATCGATTTGAGTACTACCAACTGGTCTAATACTAATTTCGAGAGCCAAGCTAATAACGAGTACCAGCTAATACTCGGTACCAAATCGGCATTAGTTATTTGTGAAGAAATGATTTGATACCGATTTGAGTACCAACTTTTGCGCTAATACCGGTACTAGCGCTAGTACTCGGTGAAGAAATCGGGCGTAAGGCTGTTTATCATAAAATGAATTATTTTGCTTAAAAGATCGTCTGACTTGTGCATTCTAACTAAAAAACAGTTGTATGATGTTATAAATGAGTATGAAAAGAAAGATTTTGATGCAAAATTGGACTACCTTCAGTGTTATTTGCTAAATAGTCTTGCACGGAAGATAATAAAGATTTTGAGCTTGAAACTGGACGTATAAGGTATTTAACTACGCAATATTTTACTTGTGTAGGTAGCTTCAACTTCAACCTTTTAGTCTCTTAATTTGTATTAAGGCATGAATTCAAGATAAGTGCATTAAAAAAAGCATAGAAGGCAGTAGAATATCTTAAGTCAAGCATACGTTGATTTTTACAATGGTTGATGGCAAAGTTTGTAGCGCAACAACTGACACAAAATCAATAATGAAGTGTTACATTTGTGGAAGTATTTCAAAAGACTTTAATGATCTTTCCAGATCAAAAGAAATTAATAAAGATACGTTAAAATTTGGATTGTCAATTTTGCAAACCAGAATACAAATGTTTGAAAGCATTCTTCATCTTGCTTACAAAATGCCATTGAACAAATGGGAGCTGAGAACGCAGGAAGAAAGAAATATTTTAAAAGAAAAAAGCTGAAATACACAAAACTTGAAAACAAAATTAGAATTCATTGTCGATGTACCCTTGGTTTCGGGAACACAAATGATGGCAATACAAGCACCAAATTTTTTACCATTTCAGAACTAGTTACCGTACTGTACTGATGTTTATGTGCAACTAATTTTTAGGTTAAAGTCATATTAGAATGCATGGATCAGAAGGTATTCAAAACGCTCTTTTACCAATTGGGTAGTTATTAGAATAAGCACTTCAGGTTGTACCGGTAAAATTTTCCAAGGAAATTTTCCAGGAAAGACATGGATGTTCTTAACAGGTAAACAAAATTATTAGGAACTGGAAATAAAAAAAATATTCTTTTTTAATACTCGTAGGTTACTTTTAAGCTGAGATCCTCTTATAAGAAGTTTAAGACCCTTGCCTGTTAGGAAAAGAAAACAATTTATAAATGAAGCTCTAGAAATGCTTATGCCCATCCGGGCTTCCTGGTCCATCATCTTTAGAAAACAAGGGATCACAACCCTCCCACTTCA
Organism: Brachypalpus laphriformis; assembly: GCA_945910035.1. NCBI lineage: Eukaryota > Metazoa > Arthropoda > Insecta > Diptera > Syrphidae > Brachypalpus > Brachypalpus laphriformis. The sequence goes on along the minus strand of OX246754.1, from coordinate 13,012,374 downwards.
CCGCATTTCTACTGATCCGCCTGTGGGGTTCGCAGATATCACTTCATGAAACAACAAAATATTTTTGCGCACTTTTTGAATGCAAACACCCCTATGTGCATTCTGCAAGACGTGACACTTACCACCTTCGTATGTAGCGTTGATAATAGCTATAAGTTTTCCAGGGATGTCTCTTCTGCGCAAGGTCAACCAGATAGCATCTCAATTCAAGCTGTCGGAATCATTTTCGAAGACGATAATTGACGATTATGTGGTCGATGCAAAAATATCCAGCGCGAAAGCCTGCCTGTTCGACGTCGAGAGTTGAATCTAAATGCTCTTTGATTCGATTCAGAATTATTCTAGCTATTATTTTGGCTACGGCTGGAAGAACGCATATATGTACCTCTCCAGTTTCCGTATTCCATCTAGTTTCCTCTTTTCGGAGCTTAATGATTGATTATCCCCCTTTTCCACTCCTGCGGAAATTGCTCACTATCCCAAGCTCTCCGCATTAGCGGATGCAGCAAATCGTCCGATGTATTTGGCGCCGCTTGAAATAGTTTGGCAGGGATGCCATCAATACCCACCCAAAAATGGGTACGTAGGGGCTTAAGTTCAAGTTACATGAATCACAAATATGCAACGTACTATTCGCAAATACAAGTATGTACATTATGTGCTTTAAAAACTGTCCTTCAAAGGCTTAAAAGCTTTAGGATTAATTAATAGCAATCCTTAAACCATTACCATGGAATCCCTTTTTAAATGCAGAAACATTCATACTATTTAGGAAATGACCATCAAAATTTAAAAGAGGAACCACAAAGGTTGTAAAAAACGTACAACCTTCAACTGTTGCCCATTTTATCGAAATCCAATCCCTAGTGGTATTTCGTATCCCCCGCATTTTACATTGTCAGTTATTTTCGATCCACTTCAAGGTAATTTGCTTGCCATTGAGTCTGATACTTTTGAGTTCCATTGCAGCATGTTCGAAATCAGACCGAAGCACTTGGAAAAAAGCCACAATCAATACATTACCTCTCTAAAAGTAAAGGTTTACCAATACCTTTCGATATCCAATATCCCAGTTTATATTACATTCCTCCATAGGTATTTCAAAGGATTCACATCCCTTAGATGGCGAGGGGAGTGAGGAAGTATACAAAATTGTTTGCATCTGCTATGACATTTAAACAGATAATAAACCTTCCGTGAACGTTTTATAACCACGTTAAATTTTGTTGGAGCATAAACATCTTTTGAAGCAGATTTTTACCATTTAATGTAATGAGCATTGTATAAAACGTAAAAAAAAAGAAACAAAACAAAAGTACAGAAAAAGCGCAGATGTGCACAATAAACGAATTCCACATGTTATGCACTTGGATTATCTCTTTCTCTACACCGTTACAACGTGCTTTAGTACCAATAAAACTATATGAAGCAGAATGTGCAGTGGGTTTTTCATTCAAAAAGCATAAACGAATTGTATCATTTGATTTAAGTGTGTGCATAGTTAACGATACATTTAACAAGTATTTGAATATTTCATTGTTGTTGTTGTCTGTAGGCAGGCAATTGTATGTATTTAGAGACAAAAAAAAAAATTATGCGACATGAAACAAAAAAACAATACTACAATACGACTATCAGGCTGGTTGTACTGCGGTGTACTGCTTCCAGAGTGGGTGCCATTGAAGATGAATGTTATTTGGGGCTGGTTGAATCTCACCTAAGATATGGTATATTAGTCTGGCAAAATGTGCTGCAATTTAAACATTTTACATTGATTAGAGTTATGATAAAAATGGTCTACCCCTCAAAACTGCACTAACATTTAAATGAACATCTAGCCGATAGTGCAATAAAGCTTCTTACGATAGAAAACTGGAAATTTGAACACAATTAAAAGAAAACAGTGAAAATCTGTGCAGTAAAACGATCTTTAGAAAATGTTCACGTTAACCGCATACTCATAAGTTGGATTGTGAGTATGCTTAACAATAGGAATATAGAAACCAAGCTCGGCAACAGCCAACGCCAAGTAACCACCTCTAGAGGTACGCCGCAGGGAGGGGTAATCTCTCCGCTGTTATGGGACCTAAATGTCAACGAAATACTTACGAAATTAGAAAATAGTGGTCAGAGTCATTGCTTACGCAGACGGCGTTGTATTACTAGCAACGAGAAAATTCCTCTCTACCATTAGTGAACTATTAGGAAAGTCATTGAAAATCCTAACTAATTGATCCAAGAAATGTGATCTAGGAATCAACCCTAAAAAGATAGAGTTAGTGCTTTCCACCAATAAAAGGAAAATCCCAAAATTCGAACTACCATCCATTGAGGGAATATCCCTCTAAATCTCAGACAGGGCAAAATATCTACGGTTAATCCTGGATAAGAAATTGAATTGGAAACTTAATATTGAGGAAAGAATAAAAAAAGGCCTCGATTGCTTTCTACACGTGCAACCGCATCTTCGCTAGAAATTGGGATCCAAACCACTCAAACTCACATACTCACATACTGTAACTAAGTCTGGTGGCAAGCTGACAGAAAAGCAACCAATCTCAGTTTAATGGCAAAAATACAAAGACTTGCATGCATCAGCACAACTGGCACAATGAGAACAACCTCTACAGCGAGATTGGAAACAATCCTTGGACTACCGCCGTTAGATCTCTATATGCAAGAGTCTGCGACAAAAGTACGCTCAGAATCAGTCAGTACAGCGGCCGGAAATCAAGTCCAACCGGACATGCTCACAGTCTTAGCAAATTTGCAGCGACGAATGTCCGTAGCGACTATCTGCTGCCTTACCTCGACTTCAGTAAACTTTTCTCCTGTATCTTTCCAAGCAAAGAAGAATGGGATACAGGAAAAGTACTAGAAACCAAGTCTTTATCCATCTATACAGATGATTTGAAAATGGACATAGGCATAGGCGCGGGCGTCTTTTCGGAAACGCTCAACATTCGAAGATCGATCAGACTTCCTGACCACAGCAGTGTTTTCCAAGCGAAGGTTCTAGCAGTGAGGACAGCTGCCAATCTAGTTTCAATGATGCCAACATCACGGGAGGATATCACCATTTTTATTGATAGCCAGGCGGCTATAAAAGCAGTTTCTGCTTCTTCTTCTTCCTCCTATTTTGGCGAGGTTATGATTCGAAAATGGCATCATAACCCAACCACTTCACTGCATTTCTACGGATCCGCCTATGGGATTCGTCTATTTGACCTCAGAAAATATCGGCAGGCCTCCCTACTTTGGATCACTGGACAGCGAACACCACCTGTGAAATATCTGTGGCCTCAAGGTAAAACCGCCTAAGTCGATTTTCACAGATTCTCAGAAAATTAATTTAAAGTTTTGGTTTTTCCCGAAAACGTATGGGAATTTTGAATTTTAGTCTTGTTCCTTTGCTTATAACTTGGTAACGACAACAGGTAATAAGGTAAAAATTTGGTAGCATAAATTTCGAATAGTAGAGCATTCTGCCGTCCTTAACTCAATTTTGTCCTAACTCAACTTAGGCGGTTTTACCTTGTGGTTACAGATATCTCGTAGACTGTGGCCAAAGTACAATACAATAAAACCAGAACCAACAAACTGCTGCAAAGAGAGAGGGGATCCCTCTCCTTACTAATAAACGTACTCACTGGTCATGATATACTAAGTAAAAGTGAAACTAACCGATGACGATTTGTGCAGAGGGTGCAGCGACAAAAAAGTTTATGAATATACTCCCCACTTTTTATGTCACTGCCCGAGCCTCTGTCACCTAAGAAACAGAATTAATGGAAGATTCTACTTCCAAGACATTGAATTGCTGTCTGATGTTTCACTCTCTAATCTTTAATCTTTTTTCGAGGACATCAGGCTGGCTAGTAGCACCCAAAAGTGATCCACTAGTGTAGGAGGGAACAACTCTAGACCAAGATCACTGGAACAAAACCTCAATGGGCATCACAATGGGTCTACATAGACCAGAGTGTGATGAAGAAGAATTAACATCTTCATGATACGAGTACACCACTTTCAGATACTCTAGTAAATGGGGCGAAAATATGACGTTGCAGTTCCAACTTATGGAACAATAATCAACTTATGCAGTTCCATGAACTACTCGCCTATTTTCGTAATTTCTAAAAATCAATTTTTTTTAAAAAGCTTAACAATTCTATTTTAACTCTAAACTTAACATTTCTGTGACTAATCTTCTGCAGACAATCTCATAAAGCTTTGTGCATACAATCCAAGGCATAATATTGTGAATTTCATGAAAGATTAATAAAATTGAATCGAATTGAATTGAATTGTATTGAATCTTAAGTCGACAGAGATGAGCTACGCTTATGGCATCTGTGTCTTTATAATCTTCTTCTTCTTCCTATTTCGGCGAGGTTATGATCTGAAAACAAGCGATCATAACCCTTCCACTTCACTGCATTTTTCCTGATCCGCCTGTTTGGTTTAAGAAAATATCGGCAGGTCTCCCGATTTAGCATTACTTCGTTACTGAGGCATCTGCGACTTTATAATGACAACTGTTTAGCATAACACATTTATGCATATATTTTACAAAATGTGCTATTGGTAAAAGCTCCAACAGTATCAAATTGATATTCACCATATACAGCAGCATCATTTTCAACGGTCAGAAGCGATCGAACTACCACCGAATATACATTATCATTTCTACCATCGAATAAATCTTATCATTTTCTAACATCAAGTTAATTGGACGTATTTTTCATTTTATTCAATAACGGTAAAACACAACTTCAGGGGAAACTGAAATCTTCGCAATTCAAAAGTGGTTTCCTTTCCGATCTTATCCTTGAAAGTTGACCTAAGCTTCATCCAATAAGCCTCTGTAGACAACTTGATTCTTAAATAGCTATTTCCAGCTTTGTAGCATAGTTGGTTGAGGTCTCTTTCACTTGCTCACGCCTTAGAAGATGAGATCTTCCTCTGCATCGTCAATCTGGAATGGATTCGAAAACTCTTCGGACCAGAGAATCATCTGTTTTATATATGTATATGATCGAACCACCTTTGGCACTGAATTCGTATTAACGTGACAGTTCATGATCGTAAAAGTTTTCTCCCGAAGACCCAAAGGGTTCTTTCATTCGACATTAATGAAGTTCATGTTTCTGTACTATACAGAAGGACCGGTATAATTAGGGCCTAATATATCGGTATAGTTTGTCGAGAAAGGGTTGAAGGCACTCCCATATACAACCAAATGAGATTTTTCGGACGATGTTCAGAACGCTTATGCATGCTTCTGTTCCAGTCATAGAGCATGTTGGTGTATGCTTCGCACAAAGTCCTCTCTCGTATTTTTAATCAGTAGATCAGGGGCCTTATTTTGTATTGCGTTTCTATAGCAAATGTATACAAACTCAATTTTCAAGTAATTTAAGTGACGTTTGATAGATGTTTTGACGATCTAACTTTCGGAAATTTTTAATTTTGAGTTGGACCCACTTACACCCAATCCGAGAACTATACAAAAAACCAATTCATTTAAGAATCGGATTACATTTCCGAATGGCAATCCGAATCCGAAAGCAGTACAAAATAAGGCCCCAGCTTTTAGATCATCTGATCCAGAAGCTCTGTTTGGCTCGACATTGGTTACCTCGTGCTGTTTGAAAAATTATATATTGCCCAGATAGAGGAGCTCTCGTCGCAGAAATGTTCGTTCATTCGTACACATACATTTTCAATGGCTCGCTAATCCTTCATGAGGGTCACCGGGGTAGGATGCTCAGGTGGACCCTTCATCCTTCTCGATCCTACGCCATTGATTCCAACTCATCAGAAGGAATCCCTAGACGGCTCCAGGAGTGATGTCTGAGTTGGTTCAACCATCTATTTTTGGGCCTACCGGGGAGTCGCCTACCTGATGGCACGGCAACCATGGCACGTCTTGGAAGCCGGTCTGGGGCATACGTTCGTATGTTCCAAATTTTATTATCGACTGGGTTTCTATTATTGTGTTCCATATCTGGGTCTGCTTCTGACACTAAAGCAGGTCCTGTTTTATGGATTCTCTAAATATTTTTTTTTCTATAATTTGCGCGCACTCAAAGGGTTATGAATACCTTTAAAATGTTTACACACAGTGCGAGCCTTGGAAAGGATAGATAGAGAGAGAGAGAGAACGTTTTTTGGTATAGTGGTTCTTGAAGCTCAGTTTTTTTATGCTTCAGAGATTCTCCGGGGGTGGCGTCCAGATAACTGGGGAGATTTTTTGCTATTTTTTGTCTTTGCTTCTGATTCACAGTACTTTTTCCCAATAACCGATATATATATATATATATTTGGCGCAACAGCTCTTTTAAGTGCCAGGGCCTAGCTTCTCGCAACCACTCATGTTGTGTGCGTTATATTTTTCACATGAATGGAAGGGACCTACAGTTTAGTGCCGAATCCGAACGGCGATTTGAGAAGCTTTTTCGTGACAACAATACTCTAGGATGTTTGTCAGACGCTCGCGAGAGGTGGGACCGTGAAAAAACTTCTTGGTGTTTTCTGGGATTCGAACTTGGAACCTCATGCGTAGTGAGCCGACACACTAACCACTTACGCCACGGCGCCCAATAACCGATGTCAATGGCAAATCACTTTCAACAGAGTGCACAATTTTTCCAACCACATGACTAAGCTACTGCCAGTGTTATGCCTTCGCAGTAGTGTTCACACAAGCTTTCGTAATTGATCGGACGGACTTTATATATTTCATGAGAAATAAATAAATGATTGCTGACACCAGGATTTGAACCATGAACCATTAGCGTGGCAATTGACGACGTTACCACTACATCATTACCACCCCCAACTTCGTGCTTTAATGTCTGTTTACTAGAATTGTCAACACGAATGGCTTTCTACGTGTGAGTTTAATAATCCTTAACTCATATATGCATATACTTGCCTTTTCAGCTGGCAAATCAAGCTGACATTTGATGTGTATGAAGTGTATGTAGTCCATTCCTCATAGGCTTGTGTACTGTGTTAAAGTACTTACTTATGTCCTGTATCTCCTTGTGGGTCCTTGGGCCTCTACTACGCCTACGCGCCATCGTGTACGGTTTCTGGCAATTGGTCTGAGCTCTCCCGAACTTTTTCCCAACTGCCGGGCCCCCTTCTGGACTATTCTGCGCCATGTTCTCCTCGGACTGCCAAGTCTTCTGCCATCCTGAGTTAAAGGGTTCCATTGCATAGCATGGTTCGCTATAGAACTGTCACCTTTTCGGAACGTGTGCCCAATCCACTTCCACTTCCGTCGTTGGATGGTTGTGCCTATTAGTTCCTGACCCATTCTCTCGTAAAGGTGTTCATTAGAGATACGATTTGGGTCAGAAAATCCTTAAGATATTGCGTAGGCACCTATTAACAAACGTTTGCAGCTTTCTGGTGATAGCAGTGGTCACTCTCCACGTGCTGCATCCATATAACAGCACGGATTCAACATTGGAGCGGAATATTCTTAGCTTAGTGTTCAAACTGCGTGAAGGTGAAAGGTTACGTTTGGTTTTCGTAAAATACATTTGTTTCATTGTTATCCTTTCCTGTACCTAATGCTGACATAATTACAAAAGCATGTGATGCCAAAAACATATTATATCTACTTATAAACATGAATTAACCAAACTTGTCAGTTATTTACACCAGTTAAGCACTGTCGATATGTTCCAATGACTCTTAAAGAAATTATTCAAAAATTGTCATGGCATATCATATTGCAGTGAGCTACTTTCAGCAAATTGAATTGACATCTCGATTTTATTTCATCTGGATGCGTTCCAAATTTGAACATATTTTATGTCACTGAATCAAATGCAGTCAACCATCGCTTACATCTGGCATATGCCAATAGCACACGCATCGAAGAGTTTCGAAATTCAATTTGACAACCTACTATGTCCTGTAATTTCCAAAATTACAGACGAAATCTGTTTCACAGTTTTAAACACCCCAATTGAATAATAACAGGATGAATTTTTAAGACATGCCATTTATTGTGCATTCACAAGTGGCTTCATTATTTAGGAGATTTAGTTTTCCTCTTTAGAATCTGTACACACCATGGACGAACCACAGCCCCACCACAGAGAGCAAGACAATAATTGCGATTGGATTGCTAACAAGAACAAGAACAACAATAGCCATCTGGGAACATTTAATGGCCAAGAATTTGCTGACAGACAGAGATTTGTGATTGGACGTAACCAAATGGTTATTGTATTATCTGAAAGGAGGACATCCTTATTCTCTGGATGTCTTGGCCTTATCATGAGAGAGAGACTAAGGAGTTTGGTAGTTGACATCATATTTGTCTAGCTTATGTTTCATTAATCGATATTAGTCTTGGGGGTAAGTAGGTGAATAGTTCATTGTAATCTGTCTTATTGTTTTGATTAAGACAGCAAACTCTCTTCTGTAATTGAAGAGTCAAACTTTAGGAATATGTGTATGTATTGTTAGTTGAGTATCAGAAAATTAGTTCCGAAAGCTTATACCCTTGATCGGGTTTTTATAGTGTAATGTGTCATCCCCATAATGGAGTAACGTATTATATGTATATCCCCATTGATAATCGAGTATTAAGAACCCTATTATGGGATTAATGGAGTGAAAGAGTCATCTTTCACAGGCATGTGTCATATTCCCCCCCCCCCAAAAAAAGTGATTTGTGCTCTCAATAAAGAGATGATTGATATTTTCCTTGTTTAAACATTTGTAAATTCGAGAAATGATTTATTCAAGTCTACATAACTCATTTCAATTATTAACAGAAAAATGTAATTTTATCTACGCCATGTCAATCTGTCATCATAATTGACTTTATTAATGAGTATAATGCGGTTTAAATGCAACCAGCCTGAAGGGATATTGAAAGGCATCAAAGTGAGTGCATTCCTGACCTGTTGTCATAATTTATGATTCAAATTGATATAAATCGGTAGACATTGGTGGGTGGATTGTTTCATAATGTTAAGTACGACAGTCCTTATGCATGCATGTACGATTCTGTACGAGTATGTGCTTCCATTTTAAAAAAAGATTCACCAAGTTAGGAACCCACAGTCGACATATACGTCAAAGTTGTGCTCGCTTAAAGTTAAACCCCAGTTGAACCCTAAAGTTGAATACCCTATGTAACCCAGTAAATTTCGATGTCAGGTACCTTCATCACTTCAATAAGGACATCATAATTTGCCAACAGGAATGCCCGGGTGGGTAAAACTGTGCTACGCGCACAACGACCAAGTGTGTGACACACATTTCCTGAGTAATATAATTAGGTGGCTGGTTATATTTTCATAATGGAAAAGTGTTGGAATCGTTTTTTGTTCTCCTTCAATTCGGCACGTGCTGGTAATCCTGTTGAAACAGCATTGGAAGATGTACATTAAATAAAAATTTGTTTTAAAATCTCTTTTGTCGAAAATATCGTCGTTCATCGTTGCAGGTGCCTTTGTTGATGGATTCGTTTGTGTGTTCATATGTATACAGAGGGTTGTCACATAAACCACTCAACCAATTATGATTCACATTTCTCCTCCTCATTGTTTGTAAAGCTATTAAGACATAGGGTATAACATCCGGATCCTATATACTGAAGGAATAAATCGATTAACCGAATTAAAATCTTAAGTGCGCTAGATCCAACTCTGTACGTCTATTAAACTATCAGAGCAATTCATCGGTAGGTGGTTGGAGAAAAAGAATTGACGTTTTAAAAATGGTCTGAACAATTTATCTTCCTCATTAAATCGGAAATATATCGAGGAAGCTGAGGCATCAACACACAGGAAAATCTATAGAACTTTGCAGTTTAACCTAGGTCGCCTTAAATAATAAGTTAAATTCAGCGACGACAAATATGTTAAGTATGGCGTCCCACAAGGGTCAACGCTTGGACCAATACTTTTCATCTTGTACACAAATGAACTACTTAGGGTGTTCGAGAATAGTATTCTATTTGCGTATGCAGACGACACGGCGATAGTGGTGCAGCATAGATGCCTCGATACTGCAATTAATATTATGCAAAACGAGCTCAATAAGGCAGTTGAATGGTTCCACGACAACGGGTTGGTTATAAATTCGTCGAAAACGAAAATAAAGCGTATTCGTGGGCCTCGCCACAAACCCACACAACAAGAGATATATTTGAAGAATAACAGCTGTAAGGGAAGTCATCAGGACGATCTGGTTCAGAGAGTCGAAACCTATAAGTACCTAGGTGTAACCATCGACAGCCTTTTTATATGGGACGAGCATATAGACAAACTCCGCTCTGACCTTAAGAAGGCTCTGTTCGCGCTGGCGTATCTCAAACATTACTCAACTTTGCAGGTCCAGAAGCAAGTTTACTACGCCCTAGTTGAGTCAAAACTAAGATATGGTGTGCTTGCATGGGGCAAGGCATCCAATGCCCATCTGGAGAAGTTGCAAAAACTCCAAAATACCATCCTCAAAAAACTGAACGGCGAGACTCGACGGAATCCATCTTGTAGAAACTGTTTTAAAGTTGTTGGTGTCAAGGAAATCTTCAAGATGACTCTAGCTCTGGAGTATTATGACGACGTGCGTTTCAAGAGGGCTATTGACCACGAGATCAACACAAGAAGGCGTGCTCAAGGTATTCTGCAAGTACCAAGGTTTTCAAATACCTACGGCAGAAGACAACTGAAATACTGCGTCCCAAAAACACTAAACGAATTTCCACAATTACGTACAACAATTAATAATGGAAAAAAACTAGAAAAAAGTATATCAAAGATTTTTTTATAAAGTATTATGTTCAATATCATTTTCAATGTGACATATTTTTTTCGAATTTCCAATGTTGGTCAGGACATTGGAATAGAGATGGTGGCGGAAGAGCCCTTAATGGGCCAACGCCAGCGCTCATACTCTTGTAGTGGACCACTGGCACCGGTGTACCCGGCCCCTCGTCCTAGGGGAATAATTAAGGAACTGGCCCTCCAGGTTGGCGGTTGTGCCATTGGGGTAACTTCCCTACCACGTAAAAAACCTATGGTTCCGAAACAACCAAAAGCCTCGAATAAGGATGACTCAACTAATGACGACCCCGGCAAACGAATTAAGGACAACGACCTTCGGATCTGTACGTGGAATGTTCTGTCCCTTTACAGACCACGTGCAGCCGAACAACTAGCTATAAAGCAGATATTACCGCCATCCAGGAGTGCGATGGGATGGGCCGGGCAAAAAGAGGATGAAAAACTGTGACATCTACGACGGTGATTGCTACAGAGGCAACATGCAACGCTTATTCGGATGCGGATTTGTCATACGCGGCAGACTTAAGCAAGAAGTCTTAAGCTTCCGACTCGTTAGCGAGCGTATTATGATGATCCGGATCAAGGCTAAATTCGCTAACATAAACCTAATATATGTATGTTCATGCCATCCCGATATTTATAAGCAGGCATGGCGGTCCAATGATCATGTAACGATCAACCAAATTGATCATATTGCGATCGACGCTAGACATACCTCCAGTATTCTGCATGTCCGGACCTTCCGAGCGGCCAATATAGACTCGGATCATTACCTTGTTGTAGCCAAGGTACGAATGCGGTTATCCCAATCTGAGCAACAAAGAAGAATCACTGTGAGAAAATTTAACGTCGAAAAGCTACAATCGCAAGGGACCGCCAGACTCTTCGCTGAACGCGTATCCCGAAATCTCTCAATCACCTCTATGCCGCCAGCATCAAGTGCCGAAGACCAGTGGCAACGCTGCCAACATGCCATCAGAAACGTCGTGACTGATGTGCTGGGTCTCCCTCGCCCACCACCGGTTTGACGAAGAATGCCGGCGAGTGCATGCAGCAAAACAAGAGGCATACATAGCGGCGCTGCAGAGGAAGACGAGAGCTACTCGTGAGCTCTACCAGCAAAAGAGACGGGAAGAACACAGGCTTCTCTAAAAGAAGAAGAAACAGCATGAGAAGCGCGCGTTTCAGAATATCGAGAGTTTATACTCCAGGAACAATGTACGGAAGTTTTACCAAAAGGTAAAAAGAACGTGTCAGAGAAGTAATACCCGTACAGAAACCTGTAGAGATGAAAATGGAAACCTCGTAGTAGAATCACAGTCGGTGCTGAGAATATGGAAAAACTACTTCTGCAGACTGTATAACGGCGACGAAGACCAACATCCCGCTGTCAGGCAGAATGAACCATTCAACATAGACGATGATAGTCAAAATTTCCGTCCACCTGACCAAAACGAAGTGAGGATAGCAATATCCAAGCTAAAATCCAACAAGGCTGCTGGACCTGACGGCTTACCGGCCGAACTCTTCAAGGCAGCAGGGGATGAATTTGTAGAGTGCATACACCAACTCATTTCTAACATTTGGTCAGACGAGTGTATGCCTGATGAATGGAATCTCAGCATCGTTTGCCCGATCCACAAGAAAGGAGACCCCCTCAAATGCGCCAATTATAGAGGCATCAGTCTCCTCAAGTGGGCGCCGTGGCGTAAGTGGTTAGTGTGTAGGATCACTACGCATGAGGTTCCAAGTTCGAATCCCAGAAAATACCAAAAAGTTTTTTCACGGTCCCACCTCTCGCGAGCGTCTGACAAACATCCGAGAGTATTGTTGTCACGAAAAAGCTTCTCAAATCGCCGTTCGGAGTCGGCATCAAACAGTAGATCCCTTCCATTCGTGTGAAAAATAGAACGCACACAACATGAGTGGTTGCGAGAAGCTAGGCCCTGGCACTTTAAAGAGCTGTTGCGCCAAATATACATACAGTCTCCTCAACATCGCATACAAGATCTTTTCTGCGATATTGTGTGAACGCCTGAAACTTTTTATCAACAGCCTGATTGGACCCTATCAGTGCGGTTTCAGGACAGGAAAGTCCACCATCGATCAAATTTTCACACTTCGGCAGATCCTGGAAAAAACCCAAGAATTCCAAATCGATACTCACCATCTCTTTATCGATTTCAAGGCGGTCTATGACAGCATCTGTAGAGAAGAGCTTTAGAAGAGCCATGTCTAGTTTTGACATCCCTGCCAAACTTGTCCGTCTGTGCAGGCTGACGATGGAGCACGCTCGCTGCTCCATCAAGGTCGGTAATGACCTCACCTAGACCTTTGATGTCAAAAAAGGTTTTAGACACGGTGACGACTTTATCAAAAGAGGATGAAGATATCGTTGGTCGCTTCGAGAGAAAAATTCTTCGTAAGATTTTCGATCCCGTTTACGTTGACGGGTTTTGGAGAAGAAGATTCAATGAGGAACTATACGAGCTGTATAGCGACATCGACCTAGTCAAAAAACTGCGTATTGGACGTCTGAGATGGCTAGGACATGTAGAGCGAATGGACACCAACGCTCCGGCCCGCAGAGTCTTCGAATCTAACTCCAAGGGACGACGCAGTAGAGGGAATCATCGCCGTATGTGGCGCATAAGTTTAAGGGGACCTCGACCAACTTGGAGTGCGCAACTGGAGGTAATTAGCTAAAGACTGAGCCAAATGGAGAGGCTTGTTGTTTGAGGCCCAGGTTCACCCCGAACTGTAGCGCCACCTAAGTAAGTAAGTAAGTAAACAATAAATTCAGTATTTATAGCACTGAGCATAAGTCAATGACGTAATCATGCGTAAAAGTCCAAAATTAGTGCGCATTCGTATGTGTATAACGAGTTAAGGCACACTTCTTAAAGACGTTCAATTATGTAATTTAAATTATTTAATTTGTAATGGATTATAATTATTCCGAGAATGCATTATCGTTGACCTTAATTTGTCTTGCGTTTGCTTTGAAGTTGTAATCTGTCATTGGGTTAACTTGAAGCTACATCATTGTCGTTGACTTCAAGTCAAATAGTTCCATTAATTTCAAAATAAGAGTGTGATCTCTGTTCATACTACTAAGGTGTGGTAGAAATCAAATTTTCTATTAGATGAGTTGACTGAGACGAACCGAAGTACGTAATAGACTTTGCTGTTTGTTTATAATAAAGATGACAGCTAATCGAATAGATGTAAACTCATTTAAAGGAAGTAAGTACAAAATTATGTAACGATTTAATGAAGAGGCAGTCGGAAATGAATGTGAATCTGGTCTTTATAATGACTAGATGTTCGCAAACAGACGCCGTAGTCGACTTTCAAGGACACTCTGTCATCGCATCAATTATCAGGTACTCTCTAGTAAAATTGATTACATGATTAATTTAATTTGGCACGAACTTGTCATGCCAGACTCGGCATCGGACCCTTTTAAGAGGAAAATTTGAATCAAACAGAAACTCCAATTACCATGCATTTTCCATCAAGTCACTGAGAAAGGAGACAATTGACAATCATCAAAAACAAGCACACAAAAAAGTAAAGAAAAACAAGACTAAAACACGCTACAGTTGTCATCGGCCAAAGGAATTTACTTCAGTCAGCGTAATCGAGTTCACCCTCTAATTTATCGTTTTTCCATAGCACCCCCACACAACGACAAATTTGCAATTTAAATTCCAGCGTTCGGTGCAAATTGAAGAGCCATTGTAATTCATGACACAGAGCACCGGGATCATAGTGCAACACCTCTATAAAACTTTGAAAATAATTGACAAATTAATTTGTATGCCAATCACAAACAAGAGTCTCTTCTGCTTTCCCAATACCCGGGTGGAGACAATCTGTTGTCTCCGCTTGGAGCAAATAATTCTCTTTCAATCGACCGTCGTCGTCGTCGTCGTTGTCGTTGTCATCCTTTGACCCACACACAGTAACTGGGGGCTGGAAATATAGTGGATGAGAAAATCCGCTCCTCATCCCAATAGAGAGAAATCCTAATCCCAGTCACCTGTTCAATCTCACTTAAGTAGTGCTCGTTCAGCCACCCTCTCACTCACAGTGGCGGATTTTGTTGGCAGTAGAGCACCAGTAGCTGTAGACTGCTTGTCTCCACATTTGGACCATAATGGATGCAAAATGGCGCTCAGAAAACCAAATCACCCAACTAATTGCCTCTTTTTCCCTGGCTCTTGTTGGATGTTGACTCTGTGCACGAGGCCTGTCTGCCTAACCCTGCCTACGATCCGCTTGAATAGGGTTGAGCCAAGCCAATGTATTCACACACATTTGTACATATGAGGGATGTGTGTATAATCCTCATTTTCTTTTATGGTCGTTGCATGCACTAAATCACTTTGGTGACATGCAGGCTCCAAGTAGAGGACCGGCTAGAGAATGATGTGGGGGCACTTGTGATGCGGGACACTTGTTAGCCTCGATTGTGGGGAGTTGGCTGATCGATTTGGTTGGTTGGGTCTATTTGTTGGAGTATGTACTTTTTTTGTTGTGTTGTTGTTATCCTTTTTGATTGTATGGAGCAGACCCTGCGCTTGTAGCAAACCGCCTTCCTGCTGCCGCCCATTTGCTGTACAGAGTCCAGAAGCAATTTTCCTAATAAACAATGGATTTGAGGCTGTTATGGTAAGGCTGTTTCAGGTTGACGTAGTGCAGCAGCAACATCAGAATCAACTGCTGCTACCACTGCTCCGTCTGCTGTTGTTGCAATTTAGTTGAAGATGAATCCTTGGGCAATTGCGAATTGATGTGCGCAACTAAATCGTCATTAAGCACAACAGAATGCCTCATGGATGGGCGGTTGAAAGAGAGAGAGAGGATAATCAGTGATTATCTTGTTAGGTGGTGATGATGGGACGCATCATCGACTAGACGGATGAGTATGTGCTTACGAGGAAATTATTCCAGCTAGTTGCAGGGCAAATGAAATATCATTTCAATATGCATGGTGTGGTGGCGCTTTGTATATATAAATTATGTGCGGTTCCTTAAGCGTAAAAGGCTCAAGGGGAATCGAAGATCAAAGTGAATGCCAGTGGCAAATTGATGTCGAAGGTCCTTATGAGAATTGCCTTTTTTTCCATTTTATATCTTATCTTGCAGGGTACACTCAATTTGATGAATAGTTTGGAATAATGAAATTTAAAGTATGTAATAAAGGCAATCTATCCATGTACGCCCGGCAGATACATTGTTAGATAGGATGAATCACGTTGAAAACTCTGTTGGGTGCTTTTGAGGTTTTCCTTTTCAGATCTAGATACGTTCAGTGTGAATTAACCTCGCTTTAAAAAAATGCTATAAGAGTTTCTTAGTTTGCTTACCAAATGGTGGTGGTGATGCCTACTTTTTTTGTTAAATTGTTGTCTTCGAAAAATAGTCGCTGTTTTTAAGAGATTGTTAATAGGGTAACACAGCCTCCATTTCAAAAGGATTGTGCCTTTTCTTCGTGCATTATTTGATTCATTTTTCAAGTTATAGGTCATTTCAGATTTGCAGAACCTTGTTACATACTCGTATGTATACACACTTGTAGAATATATGGGGAAATTCTGGGAATCTGACATTTTATAGGTATGTAGGATGCATTAGAAGTTTAAAGGTCATGTGTTTGATGTTATCTGAATTTTGTTAAAAGAAGTATGAGTCAGACTGAAAATAGAAAATGCGGTGAGGGAAGAACTCTTTATTGCAATAACGTAACAAAAAAGATGTTTAGCCTAAGTAGGGCCAAAAACTCGAGATTAACCTCATTAAAATCCACCACCATTTTAAAACTCAAGCAGAAGAGTGTCCAAGGTAGGTAGGTAGGTAGGTAAAGTGGCGGTCCAAAAGAACCCAATTAGCGCTTAGGGTGCGCCGTTTTGTTACCACGGACTCGTGTATACCTATTGTAGTGGTTAGTTAAAAAGGGATGTTAAGTTTAAACCCAGCCCGTGGAGTTCAGGAAGAGGATTAGTTCTCCAATCCTCTTGTCCGCTATCTCTCTCAGATCCTCGAAGAAGGGTTTGCCAAGAGTTTGTTGTCTGATCCTTGCCAGGGCCGGACATCTGCAAAGGAAGTGACATAGAGATTCTTTCTCATTAATATCCTTGCAGCTCCTACAAAAGGTGTTGTGGGGGATACCAATCTTGGCCACATGGTCTCCAACTGGCCAGTGACCTGTGATAATAGCTACGATTTTGGCAATAACTGGTCTTGGTTTGCCTAGTAACTCTTTTGACCTGGGTTTGTTGAAACTGGGCCACGTCTTCCTAGATATGACACAACTTGTGAGGCTGTTCCACCCGCGATTGGCTAGCTGGAGGAAGTGAAGGTGAATATAGTCCTTAAAAGCACCAAGCGGAATGTCGACTCTTTCTGCTAGAGAGCTGTTAAGGGCCTACCCTCGCCTGGCCAGCTCATCAGCACGCTCATTACCCTCATGGTTGCTGTGCCCTGGGACCCAGATGAGAGTGATTCTCGAGTGAGTGCTTTGTTGATTCAATTCGAACCGGCATTGCTCTACCAGTTTTGAAGAGATGCAAACCGCATCAATGGCCTTGATGGCAGCCTGGCTATCCGAAAAAATAGCGATATTGTGATTAGATGTTGGAAGATTGTTTAGCAGGCGGCAGGCTTCTCGAATCGCAAGAAGCTCCGCTTGGAAAACACTAGCAGAGTCTGGGAGACGGAAAGACCTTGATATATTCAGCTGGTCAGAGAAGATACCTGCGCCGACTCCGCAGTCCATCTTCGAACCGTCCGTGTATATCCCTATATCATAGTTGCAGGTAACGCTTCCGTTCTTTCATTCTTCTCTGAAAGGGAGTTTTGTTAAGAAGGAGAGTGTCCAAAGTGTGCAAAGTTTGTGATTCAACCCCGCGTGTGTTTTGTCCAAAGCAATATGCGTAAGTGTGAAAAAAAGAACATGGATTCGAGCGTAGAAGACTTACTTACTTACTTAGATGGCGCTACAGTCCGGGGTGCACCTGGGCCTCAACCAACAAACCTCTCCAGCCAGCACGATTATGAGCCAGCTGCCTCCAGTTGCGCACGCCAAGTTGGTTGAGGTCCCCCTCCACTTGTTTGCGCCACCTACCGCGAGGTCGTCCTCTACTGCGTCGTCCATTCGGGGTGGATTCGAAGACTTTCTTAGCGGGAACGTTGGGCTCCATCCGCTCTAAATGACCCAGCCATCTTAGTCGCTGTATGTGAACTCTTCTGGCTAAGTCGATGTCCTTGTACAGGCCGTATAGTTCGGCATTGTACCTTCTCTTCCACTCACCGTCTATGCAGACGGGACTGAAGATCGCTCGAAGAACTCTTCTCTCGAAATAACCAAGGGCATCCTCATCCGGTTTTGTCAAAGCCCATGCCTCTCTGCCATACAGCAGGACTGGGATGATTAGTGTCGTTCCCTCGAGCGTAGAAGAAGTAAGATTATATTTTTAGTGTGATAACTGCCAGTAGTGTGATGACTGCCAGGATTAGAACCACAACACAATTTTTCTACACGCAAAATCTCCATGCAATATATTTTTGAATAGTACGACAAGAAACGACTGTCAAACAATCCTTGTAAGACCGTTGTAGTAGCTTCCATCAGGAATCAATCTTGGCTAAGCATGAACTCAAAGAAAATGAATTTATTCCAATGAGGTAAAATATCCCTGAGTTGACAAACGACTAAATTGAAAATTTCATATGAAGTTCATCACAGAGCATCTACTACAGGCTAGTCGGCACCGTACGGTAGAACTTGTAGTGTTAAACGAAAAGAGATGCTGGTTGTAGGCTATAAGTTTGATGGTCGAAAATACTTGAACAAACTATGTACGACACGAAAACATGACATTCTCGAAACCATTGTCTGTCTTAGTATTACAGTTGCTAATCACACAATCTTATACATCAAAGGTTAAGGTTTGGGAATATCGCTAACATGATGATCAGAGAATAGTGGATCATCGACCGACTCAAGAAGTCTAATCGGGTTTACTGACGAAAAAATCCGAATCGAACATTTCAACCTTCTAGGCATGCATGTGCATCAGCGGCGCTTTAAAATCCACTCCCTGCATAGCATTAGACATCATGTTTTGTTTGAATCCATTGGTGCAGCCATTCGCTTAAAAAGTGCCTCACAGTGGACCGGGTACCAAGCTGGCCATGCCTCGGTTTTAAATCACATAAATTTAATTAATGGGCGCGCCGTGGCGCAGTGGTGTCGGATCACTGCGGGTAAGGTTCCATGTTCGAATCCCAGAAAACACCAACAAGTTTTTTTACGGTCCCACCTCTAGCGAACGTCTGACAAACAACCGAGAGTAGTGTTATGACGAAAAAGCTTCTCACAAACAAAAACCCTTCCAATACGGCACAAAACTGTAAGTCGCTTCCATTCGTGCACAAAATATAACGCCCACAACATGAGTGGTTGCGAGAAGCTATTTATATTATTATTATAAATTTTACATCTGAAAGCCAGGTCTAAACCCCACCGAAACTGGGATTTGATGGAAACTTCCAAGCAACTATTCCTACTTATTGTCTTGGACGAAGGGCCGGTTTATTTCTATACGATGACATCGATAGACCCTAAGAATTCTGCCGAATTGGAAATATTTGGGATGCCTCCCGCTACGTGTAAACATTACTTAAACTGGATGCAATCGAGTACGAAGTACCATATCTGCAGAAATATTTTTTATAGGCTAGATCAGGTCTTTTTTTAAACGACTTTTACAGGATTTCACCGGGCGAAGAAGAAGAGGAAACTATTCTCCAATTCCTTTGCAACTATCTGACATATTTCTAAGGAATATTCCTCTATCTGGAGCTCTTCTTTTCCGTGATGATAGTGCGAATCATCCTCCGTTCCATAAAAAGGTCCGGCTGGTTTATCATAATGTACCTTCTTTGGTCTAAGTTTGTGTTGATATACAGACAGCGCCCTAACCTAACCTATAATATGATAGAATCATGGAGTTAGAGCTGGAGTTGTAGGACTGAATACGAAAGGTTTCGTTCCCCTAAGAATGATTTGCAGTGTGTTTCACGGGTCGAAATGAATGTCATTAAGATCTGCGCCTGGATGAACCTTAAACTCTTACTCAGTGGATTGCCTTGATGCCATCCAATCTATCGCGACACACAATATAGTTAACGGGTTGAAAGTAATATATATATGTGCGAATGAACTGCCTACGGCATTCTTAGGTCCAGCGTCATTTTGTGGAACATCAGTTTCGCTTATCGCATTATGAAAATTTTCCATAGCTAAAGCAATCTAAAAAAATGATCGAGCCGTATTAACACAAGCAGGTCCTTATACTAAGTAGGCAGTGCATAAGGAAGCTGCTGGGCTTCTTCACTCACTCGCACAGCTTCTCTCCATGAGATTGTAGCTCTATCTAGGTTAGGTTTGGTTAAATGGGTTAGCTGCACCAAATGGGTGCAGCCTGCACTAGGATCTCAAACAGATCCATTGCACTCCCCTGACGTGGAGTTTCCTGGTTAAAATACTGAAAAGAGAGGAAAAGAAACAAAATATCCCGAGTTATGTGTTATTGGATCGGCCTCCTCTAAACCATCCTGAACAAGTTATGGATTTTATGATGGTGGTAGGTGGCTTTTCAAACAGGTCGTCCATTTGATTGAAGAAATACTCTCCGAGGACTGTCTTTCTGGTATTGCAGAGACTAGGGCATTTGCATAAGAAGTGTTCTGTATTCTCTTCTGCGTCTGTGTTGCCGCATCCTCTACACAGTTCATCTGTACTTAGCCGCATTCTTTTCCGGTGGGCCGTCAATAGGTTGTGGCCGGTAGTGATTTCTATGAGAAGCGCTAAGTTTTGTCTACTTTGAGTGAGGATGAGCTTGGTTTTTATCTTGTCATGTTTTGTCCAGAGACTTCTGGAGACACGGCATGATGGGAGCGCTCTCCATCTTTCGCTATCTCGTTCTCTGGAATTCCTTTGTGTTCTGTGTCCCATCAGAGTGTTACATGGTGGCTATCGATGCGCGTTTTAAGCTCCTCGCGGCACCGTTTTATTAGCTTTGATTTTATTACCGCGGATGAGATAGCTTTTATAGCAGCATGACTATCTATGTAAAGGCGAACCACACAGGCGGATCAGTAGAAATGTGGTGAAGTGGGATGGTTATGATCCCTTGTTATCGGATCATAACCTCGCCGAAATAGGAAGAAGAAGAAGAAGACTATCTATGTATCAATCTCTTTTCTAGTAACAAGCTTCGTGGATAGTTCTCGTGCCGCCTCTGCTATCACTGGAACTTCCGCCTGGAACACACTGCCGTGTTTTGGAAGTCTTAGTGATATTGCAATATCGGGTTCTGGGGAGAAGATACCCGAACCCAGTCCTTTGTTTGTTTTGGACCCGTCAGTGAATACTGAAATACTATGCGGGTTGATGGCCCCACCGTCTGCTCAGTGTTCCCTTGATGGGATGACCGTTTTTACGTTTAGGCTGAAGTCGGGGGATGACGGAAGACAGTCTGTGGTGGCGTCTAAGTAAGCCCATTTTGAAATGTTACGGTGGCCCATGTGGCTCTTTCTCTACAGGTTGGATTCTTTTAGGCGCAAGGCACTTATCGCGGCTAATTTCTTTACAAGTAAGTCTAGTGGAATCAGTGCAAGAATTGTTTCAAGTGCTGCGGTCGGGGTGGTTCTAATGACGCTAGTGTTTGCTATGCAGGCAAGTCTCTGAATTTTAGTCAATTCCTTGAGATGTGTGGTTTTCTCCGCTATTGGCTACCAGGCAATGCACCCATATGTTAGAATGACTCTGACTATAGGGGTGTTCACACGGTCTAACATATCTGACAAACATGCCCTCACAGACTCAAATCTGATCTTGTGAACGCAAGAAACGGCGGTCTGTCAGACATGTCGGATTGTTTTAATCTTTTTTTTTGATATTTTGGTGGTTCGACAGACATAGCTACATATCTGATAGTGTGAACAAGTGTCTGTCCGACACTTTCCGAAAGATATTCACACTGAGTGGTTGTTCGCGGAAAATTAATCTGAAGTAAAATTTGGCTGTTTGCGAGACTGTGCAATTCTGGAACGAATTTTTTTTTTAAATATATAGAAGTGTACTGGAGACTTGGAAGATAAAAAGTGAAGTGTATAACAATACAAATTTAAAAAAACGGAGTCTATGAGTAATTATTAGTCAAATGTTATCTATCACAAGCGTTGCTACGCGCACATCCACCATCATTGAAATTCACTTGAAAAGTGAAGTCTGACGACATGTTTGACAATGTGAACGCTAACGACATCGGTCTATCCGACTTCCATCCGACCAAGTCTGTCAGATACGAGGGTAAGGTGAAAAGTTCTCGGCCTGACAATGAAAGACTGCGATTTTCAGTTAAAAAATGCTTTTATTTTTCTACATAATCTCCCTTGACTTCAACACACTTAGTCCAGCGTTTCTCCAACATCAGTATTCCTTCTCGGAAGTGAGAGTCTGGAAGGCTGTGAAAATATTCATATACGGCCGTCTCAACTTCTGCATTGAATGCGAAGCGCTTCCCAGAAATAAATTTCTTCAAGTTTGGGAACAGATGGAAGTCTGAGGGTACCAAATCAGGTGAATAGGGGGGATGGACGAGCAAATCGTACCTCAAATCCCGCAGTTTTCCCATCGCCAACGCACACTTGTGTACAGGTGCATTGTCCTGGTGAAAGATTATTTTTTTCTTCATCAAGCCAGGCCTCTATTCGCGAATTTTGGTATCCAGCTGGTCAAGAAGGTTTGAGTAATATTCGCCTGTAATTGTTCTGCCTTTCTCAAGGTCCAGATCCCTTTCGCATACCAAAACATACTGGCTATGACCTTTCCGGCAGATGCGATCGACCTCGTTTTCTTTGGCGCTGAACCACCGGCTTCTACCCACGGCTTCGACTGCTGTTTTGTTTCTGGCGTGTGGTGATGGACCCATGTCTCATCGATGGTGACAAATCGCAGCACAAAATCGGTCGGATCCCTATTGAATCGGTCCAAAGATTGGCGCGAAAATCGTTTGCGCATTTGGTTTTGATCGGCATTAAGCAAATGCGGCACCCATCTTGCGCAGAGCTTTCGCATCCCTAAGTTTTTGTGCAAGATGTTTCGCACCCTCTCTTCCGATATACACACAGCCTCAGCTATCTCACTCACCTTCACTTGCCTATCGTCCAACACGATGGCACTTTTTCGATGGTTTCGGGTGTGGTTGCGGTTTTTGGCCGCGGTGAAGGACACGTGGGTTATCTTCGAGGGACGTGCGACCACGTTTAAATTCAGCTGCCCACTTTTTAACGGTTGACGTGGAAGGAGCAGAGTCCCCGTAAACTTTTGCCAACTTTGGTTGAATTTCCTTAGGGGTTAATCCATCCAAAACGAAGAGTTTTATGACCGCACGATATTCAAGTTTATCCATTTTAACGGAAAGCACACAAGACGTCTACTGCAAAAATTCGTGTAAACAAACTACTTGAGAAAACAAGTTTAAACTTGTCATACGAACTAATGAGAAGTGCACCCAGGCAGTAAACATACATTTTTGCTGATTGGAACGCTATCTCTGCGTCAGGCCGAGAACATTTCACCTTGCCCTCGTATGTTGGACCGTGTGAACCCCCCTTATGGCTGTGTACATCCAGTGGATGATGAGGTTTGGTTCCCCATTTTTTTCCAAAACTTCTGCTGCAAACATTCTTTCATTTGTATTATCTCTCCAGCTCAGTTTGCGGACAAGTATGCACCCTAGATACCGTGGTTTGTCCGAGACTTGGATTGAAGTGTCATCGGGTCGTAGGAGTCCGAAAGCTGGGACTATTCTTTTGTTGGTGAAGAGGATCACCTCTGTTTTCGCTGGGTTTACATTCAGTCCACATCTTTTCACCCAGTTAAAGAGGGTATCCAGGGCCCATTGTAGAAAATCGGTGATTGTTTCGACCACGATGTTATCTGCATAAACAACAATTTTTACTCCGCTATATCCTAATTTTAAAATCTCTATCTACTATCAGTTAAAATGATGACTAACCATTTTATGCCGCGGTACAACTTTTATCTGTAACATGAAAACAATAAAACATTTAAAATATGAAAACCAAACATTTTCTAGCTTGGAAAATCTAACTTAGAGGTACTTTTTTTGTATACATATATGCGTCAAGGTCTTTGAGGCATGTAGTTGCTCAAATCCACAATTTAATTTATACGATACTAAACTGTTTTACCCTCTCAGCATTATATCTCATTTTCAATTTATAGTTCGCAAAAGTAAAAGGGTGTTTGTCGACTTCCTGTGGATCTAATGGCTTTGTGTATAGAAATTAAAACTTTGACTTGGTTAGGAAGTTTTGGTATATATAGGTAGACGAAAGTAGTACCAGCAAAATCTGTTGAAATCCAAACTTTAACCGAATAATTCAATTCGTAATGTTTCGTTACGATTTATTTTTATTTTTTATTCCAATGACACAACTTTTTTTATATTTTATTTTGGCCAAAGTGATAGTGAAGGCTATATGTGCATTTGCGTTTGAATTTCTGTCGATATTTTTCCTTTTATATCCGAAATTGGATTAATTTCAATGCCCGCCGTATCGTATTATATTTGTTTCGGGAGGGGGTCACAAAAAATCTGCAATCGTTATTAATCTGCTATTTCTCTCGTAAAGTCACACACAAAATTTACCAAAAAAATCGATGGTATACGATGCGAAATTGTCGTTCCCAGATTAGTATTGAATTGGAAATCTTTTGTTCAAAAATCGCTAATAATTGGACAGCTCCGATTTGATGATGAGAAAAAAAAAATGCTTTATAGTGGCAAATTACCGCATAGCAGTATCCACTCTTCAATGTCGCTGCCAACAAAGCAGAAAATTTGAAGAAAAAAAAAAAAGCCGGCGCATCGCAATTCATAGGAAGAACAGTGAATGAGGAGAAGAACGAAAAAATTTCCCACAAAAGCCAAAGACTCGACACAAGATAAAGTATCTGCGGCACACACAAAAGCTCTGATAATTATATAATTTTCAAATTGAATTGAAATTGTTTTGCTTGGACCTGGCCTTTCTTCATCTATTTACCACATCAATTGAGAGCGCACACACATAATGGAAACTATAACAAGACCATCACAGTCCTCCGTAACATACTCGTACCCGCCCAATATAAAGTAACAAGCTCTCCAGCGGCAGAGGTGGCACACTCGCTTGTTGTAAGACTTGTGTAACATGTGTGAGTAATTGTGGCACACACTTGTGCCTCTCGTTATAAGATCGAATCTTTTCCCTGAGAAAAAAGTATTAAAAAATAAAAAAAAAAAAAAAAAACTTTTTCAAATTCAAATTCCAATTCGGCCCCAGTTGTGTGGAACCTATGGCCTACATCTGTCGACCTGGCAGTACTAACAACATAACACACACATATAGGGTGGTGCATAACTTTTCTCTTTATTAACTTTTTCAATTTATCTTCGTTTATGCGGTTCGATATAAGTGAGGAAAAGGAGTAGGTAGACTAAACGAGAATTTAATTTTGTTTATATCAGTTCTTGAGATATTTCAGAAGCGTTTAGGTTTTGAAGAAAAAGTCACTGTCAGAGTTTGCAATGCGACTTTAGATGATTTGTGATTTAGTTTTCGTAGTGCAACGAAGCATACTAACTGGGTCAACATTTTTAAGACATATGCCTAATTTATTAGCCGATTTATGGGTTATAGTTAGGTATATATAGGTACTTTTGCAGATGTTGCAATAAATCATATACCCGTGTTTGAGGTGTGTAAGTAACAACCATTTGCATAAGCTAATGATAACTTAATCATGCTAAACATATTACACTTTATTCATACAGAAGTCTATAGAAATTTGTTTTGTACTAGGTACTTTTTTTCACAAGTTTGTGGCCACGTCCACATGGCTTGTAGGCACTGTGACCAGAAAGATCTATTGTGCCAAGGGCCAACTTTTAGGACAGCAGTACTTCTACTCTCCTTATGAAAGCGATAATTACGGCTGCGAAGAAGTTCCTTAGGTTTGTTGGAGATATGATCCCCTTAAGAAAAAGCGCCTCCTAATTCTACACAGTGGTTTCGTCCTCTTCTAGGCAGAGGCGCAGATGATATCCTCCGAGATTCTCATTTTGTTAAGGTGGTATAGTAATCGACCAGCCAAACCCCACAGGCGGATCAGCAGAAATACGGTGAAGTGGGAGGGTTGTGATCCCTTGTTTTTGGATAATAGCCTCACTGATAAAAGGGAGAAGAAGAAGAAGAACGTATAGTAATCGACAGTGGCGGTAAGGATGTTCACAAGCCTTCTTATATCGTTCCTGCTGTATTTAAGGATATACACCTTTTTTTGGAAGGTGTGGATAGCTCTTTTAGCTTGACTGAGACGTTGGGACTTATTCCAATGAGAAGTGTACATGTTGCGTTCCCAACTGTTTAGGGTATATTTAAAAGGGTATGTGGATAGTGGCACCTTTGATGCTTGAGTGCAAGTTTATACTAGCGCAGGTCTCGATCATAATCATAATGAGACACGAAGCCCATTTCCACTTAAGTGGTTATGCGAATTAACAAAATCTACGTTTCTGGGGCACGGAGAATCCACATGAAATGACTGTTTGCAATGAAAAAGTGATTGGCCTTTATTTTTTTGAGGACGCTACAGACAGATGTTAAACGTTTTGTAGCAGAGATGGGAACACCCAGAACATGAGTGGAGCGACAGAGTGTCATCCTTCTATACTTCATTTATATACGTCACATTCACTTCTTGTAATAAAAACTATAAAGCAACTGATAAAACTCTGTATGTATATACAAGACATATTTTAATGTAACTCATTTTTATATATTTATTTTTCATTTAATTTTTTTTTTTATAAACTTAATAGAAACAAAGCAATATAATAAAACATTAAGTTTAAAGATTCATCAAAAACTTGACACAAAAAAAAAACATTGCGATTTAGTTCAAACGAAATAATTAAAGCATATAACTTGAAAAAAACAATGTTTTCATTAATAAAAAACCAAATCTTTTATTTTTAATAATCAATATGATCTCCATTCTTTTGAATAACATAACTCATGTAACGAAGCATTGAGTCAATTAAATTATTTAATGCTAAAAGGTCGGTTTTTGTACACTTCTCGTTAATCGCGATGCGGAGCTGCAGTAAAGTGTCAAATTGACGACCCTTTGCATAAACGTTTTGCACCAAGATGCCCCAAAGATTTTCGATTCGGTTAAGATCAAGACTAATGGCCGGTCACTCTATTAATGGTATATTCCTTGATTTTAAGAAATCGTTGGTAATTACGGCGCTGTGTATGGTTGCATTGTCCTGCTGAAAAGTCCAATTATCCCCCAAAATATTTTCTTCAAAATGAATCAGAACATCGTCCAAGAGTTCGACATACTTTTCTAACTTCATTTTATAGGAGATAAGCCACATTGGAGACTTTCCATGGTAGCTAAATGCAGCCCATGCCATAAGTGAGCCTCCCTGGAAATTACGCGAATAACGAGTTTCTTGCTCAGTTCTTAGATCCCTCCAATATTTTTGGCAGCCATTAGGCCTATCCATATTATTTTTTATCATCACTAAAAATGATGAATTTCCGTTGCTCTTCCCAAAACTGCGAATTCCAACTTTTTTGTCCTATGGCATGTCAAAAGCTTAGGTTCATGTGCCCTTTTTTGGTACTTCAGATTGTCATCCTTTTTTAGTATCTGTTGAACTCTGCTTGTTGTTACCGGAAGAGATAATTTGAGCCTTATTTAAGATGGACTTATGTTTTTATTGACTGCCAAATGTTTTATTGCCCGGATGTCCCTGCTGTTTATCATGGGTGGCCGCCCGGATCGTCTTCTTTTGTTGTTATTTTCGCTATCTTTTAGAAAAATGCAAATGGTCTTTTTATTTCGGTTTAATTTTACAGCGATGCCCCTAATTGTCTTTCCGCTGTCTCTGTAAGCAATCATTTGAGCGCGTTCTTCAATAGTCAATGTTGGTCCTTGTGGCATTCTTAAGAATGACGTCCTAAAACGGATTATATCTTCACCTTAATGAAGCACTTATTACATAATTAATAGGATCACTTACCACTAAAAACTTTTTAGCAATTTAAAAGAATAATCAGCAAAATACCCTTCAATAACTCGTTGTACGCTTTATTTATTTCGTTCTACGCCAGAAAAATGTTCAAAAAATGCCAGATAACGGTACATGAACAAAGCGTCAAATGCAGAAAAGAATTTTTTTTGTTCATTCATGCATATATAAACCTAACTTACAATTTAAAAGCAAAGAAAAGTTATTAAATTTCCAAACAAGAGATCATGTTCTTTTGTACGCTATACTTACATATGTCGTGCACTGTACACAGTGCATAGTAAGGACATTTTTTATTCTTTTGAAACTATTTACACTGAATATACTGCGTACCGAATCCCGGACCAGTATTCTCCACAAAAAAGGAATACATATAAAGATTTGTAGTGCGTACGGTTTCCTCGGACTGATGCTTGTGCGACCTACACGGTCAAGTATAGTGTTTTTTTTTATTGTTGTAAAGGGAGTGAGGAATTTTTCGCAACATCTCGCATTCGTTTTTTTTGTTTTTTTGTTGCAAGTTGCTGAATTGGGTCTCGAGCATTGTTGGTTCCAGCAAGATGGAGCAACCACTAACACAGCTCGGGAAACGATGGAGATTTTGATTCGCCAATTTCCGGGTCATGTGATCTCCCAGTTTGGCGATTTGAATTGGCCGGTCAGATCGCCAGATCTGACGGCGGCAGACTTCTTCCTTTGGGGCTTTCTGAAATCTCGCGTTTACCACGACAAACCACAAATCTTGTAAGTCTTGAAAGCCAACTTTGAAGAAGAAATCACCAATTTGGAGCCAGATGTTTTGCGAGCAACAATTCAAAATGTCGTAAAACGAACACAAATTTGCATCTCCTCAAGAGGTGGTCATTTGAATTTGACTGATATAATTTTTTCAACTTAATGTAATCAATCTTACACCCTCAAATAAACTTTTCGTGAAAACAGACAACAATTTTTTTTAATTTCTAACAAAATGGCAGCCAATTCACATTATGACATTACTTTTACCCCACTTTGTACATACATACCATGGTATGTATGAATTATACATAGATTGTACCATCATGTGCGCACAAACACGCCTTCCTATCATGCAAATCTTCATTTTCCGGAGAAACAAGACTTGTTCCTGCCCGGAAAATGTTTGTCTGAGCTCCCTTAGCTGCCTTTGAAAGAGTATACGGTGGATTTGTTGGTCCATTTTTTTCACTGACTAGAAGTCCATCGCATGTTTCCGTGGTCTTCACAGGTCTGTCTAAAGTTATTCTTGAATGCTTTCTACTGTTCATATACATACTCGTATGTTGCTAAAATGTACATCGACATTTATATACGAAAAATAATTTAAGTTTGATGCATGGATACATTTCACTTTCCACCTGAACCCATAAGACACAAAACTTAACACCATTGACAGGGTTGATTGATCACAAGGTATAATTTATTTCATTTTATTTATTTATTTTATTTTATTTTATTTCAACAGTAATGTACCAAACAGATTCCTCTCGTAGGTGGGTATGTACAATGTGTTTTGAATTAAGAATCTATTTAACATAATTAAGGAATAAGCAACAAAATAGTAAAATTACAATTAGAAAACATGCAATAATAATTGCGAGAAGCGCATTTCAGTACGAGCAAAAAAATAAATTATATGGACAAAAAAAAAATAGAGAAAAAGAGAGACAAGATAAAGCATTAACATTTAAATGAACAACATCAGTGGAAATATGACTAAAAGTAACTTTAAGATGAGACAAAATAAATACAATTAATAATTCATTAGAAATTTATTCATTAAGTGACTTTTGAACTTCTTTGCTGGGAGCAGTTTTTCTTCTTGTGAAATACCATTATAAGCCTTAAGCGATCGGTACAGGATAGATGACGTTCCATACTTGGAGGTCTTTGGCGGTACGATGTCTATGTTATCTCTGCTGCGTATGTTGTAGGTGTGGATGTCTCTTCGATGCTTCAGTTCTATTGTTGAATGAGATGTCGCTGTCATAATATTGTGGATATGGCATACTAAATATAGCCGCGCAGTATCTCGAACTAATAGAATCCCAAGTTCCTTGTGCATTTGTTGAGTTCTCGAAAGCCAGTTGTAGCGGAATAAATTTTTTAGTGTCGATTTTGTACAAGCTGCAAATTGTTTATGAGCCTCAAACAGCTGCGACCCCATGCATTGATGCCATAAATAAGATGGCTATAGAAGAACGAGAAGTATAATGTTTTTTTTGTTTCATAAGGGAGACAATCTGCTATTCTTCTAAAGATGCCAGCTATAGACGACAGTTTTTTAGTTTTTTTACTTATATGTCTTTCAAAACTAAGTTCTCGATCGAACCAGACGCCTAGATATTTGAATTCGTCAATTATTTGAACAGTTTGCTGTTCATAGGTAATATCTTTGTCGAAATAAGTTTGGCTTAGTATCATGCATTTTGTTTTTTTTATGTTCATAGACAGCTTATGAGACTTCATCCAGTTTCCTAGGTTATTGATGTCCTCATTCATATTAATTTGCAGTAAATCTGCGTCTTTTTCGCTGAATGCTAAACATATATCATCTGCGAACATGAATAACTTTCCATTTGTAAGAACTTTACTAATGCTGCTTACATATGTGCAAAAAAGTGTCGGTCCCAGTATGCTGCCTTGTGGCACACCAAACTCTACAGGTGAATTTGTGCTCCTTATGCCATTGAGTTCAGTGAATTGTGTTCGGTTTGTTAGATATGAACTGAACCAATTGAAGCTAGTTCCTCGTACTCCCATTGACATCAATTTTTGTAATAGTATTCTGTGGTCTACTGTGTCGAAAGCTTTGGATAAATCAATGAAAAGTAAGGCTACCACTTTTTTGCATCTTTTTGTTCTTGAATATAGGACACTATATCTACTAAAGCAGAATTTGTGCAAGATTTTTGCCGAAAACCGTATTGCCTTTCAAAAGTGAGATTATGTTTCGAAAACCGTATTGCCTTTCAAAAGTGAGATTATGTTTCGTAAGGTGAGCTAAAAGTTGCTTATTAACAACGTTTTCTAAAATTTTAGATATAATGGGGAGGATCGATATAGGACGGTAGTTGTTTAGATCGTCTGCTCTCCCCCCTTTGAACTCCGGTATGATCCTTCCAATTTTAAGTTCGTCGGGAACATATCCTTCACATAGTGACTGGTTTATGATTTTGGTGATCGGCATGTGTAGTTCATCACAAAGTTGTTTGATTAGATGAGATGATAATCCATTCTTATCTTTCGCTTTCGAAGGCTTAAGGTTTTTTACAATATTATATTTTTTATTTCCAGAGGTTGAGTTGGAAATAACTGAAAGCTTTTCATTTTGCGTATAGTCCTTACCATGCAAGGTAACAATCAAATCTGTGTACATACGTTGCGGTTATTATGCAAAAAAAAATGTGAAAGTTGGGAAAATCTTTGAAATATCTAGAGTTATGACCAGACCACAGATCAATGTGGCTATTCCCCTATAACCTTGAACTTTGTCAAAGTTACGACAACACAAAATATTTAACTAACTCTTGCGCCACCCTATATGCACTTTCAAACTCTATCACTTGAGTTCAACACATGTTGCATTACCTGTTTAGCCATGCAGCCTATACAAAACCACAGATCAAGATTTACACTAAACTCCATAGAGCGGGGAGTATGAAACTATTTTTATTGCTATGCAAATTGGTCACCGAAAGTTTGTGGTGGGTTGTCGCCAAGAGTAGTGGGGCACCTTCCGAGGCGACACTCTAGCCTACACAACAACAACAACGCAGCTGACTGTATTGCGCCAAGAGCAGTGATTTTTTTTTGTGAATAATTCATCAACCGTCATTGCGAATTCCGTCCGGATGGAAAATCTCGGTGATGAGCGAGCTCTCGCGTAGATTTATCATTTGATTAGCGCTGATGTGTGCGCGACTTCTCGTTTGTCTTCCCTGGTATAATGGATTTTCCCATCGGGAGCTCACAAGACACAAAAGAGACTTTCTTTGGCGTTAAGGCCGCTTCTTCTGTGACTTTGTTTGTTTTGGCAATTTTCGTGCGTATCGCCCTTAAACGGTTCATTTATTTATTTGAATAGAAAAAAAAAATTGAGGAAATAAATAGTCTTTGAGATACTTTTTTGCTTTCGCTGAGAAGACGAAAATTGAATAAATCCGTTAAAGAAGAGATAAGCAGAGAAGAGGGTCAGCAACCTTTCCCACCCAAAAACAAAGAAAAAAAAGTTGTTAATGGACTCAAAGTGAATGAATCTAATGTTGATGCAGTCGTTGGTGTGGTATTTCTTAGAATGATTTCTTTTCGAGGTTAGGGAGATTGGATTGCGTGTGCGTTGTGTCGCTTTTTCTATTTGGGCGACTAATTTGAATGGCCTGGGTATTACGTGTAAGTACTTGTCTAACCGGCTTTAAAAAAACAACCCATGTGTCTTTTTATGACTTAACCAGAGTATGGTGTGTTGTGTACTTTTCTTTGCAAGCTAGTCAATTAAGTTGAGTTCATTTACATTAACGTAAGCGGAAGTTGGTATCTTACATTGATGATCTTAACAATTTTACTGTTCTAGGTAAATGGAAAAAACAATCATGACTGTGGAGCTGACAGTACACTAATAAGGATGGACTGACTTTAATAATTATATATTATCTATTCTCTTAAACTATGCAATGCATGTCCGATTTCGAAAAGACCTACTTTGGAGCAAATCTGCTCATTTGATGTCTGGGTTATAGGGCTTATTTCAGGGAAATAAAACTAAAACAGAGACAGTAACAAATATTGATTTCAATTTTATATGAAACTATGTACTCATTATAAGCAAAACTACTTACTTTCCAAGGTCTCAACCGTCATTCCTCTTCAGCCAGCTGCCTGCAGCGTCATGCGTTGAGTTGTCTGAGGTTCTTTTTAAACTGCGTACTATATCTTAGTTATTGTTTTTATTTGTCGCGCCGTGCCCCCGGATTGAGTTTGAGGCCTTTCAAACAGAAATGTTCCTCCATACTTCGACAATACAAATTGAACTGAAAATCATTTAAAAAAGATTTCTTTCATAACGCTTAAGGAAGTGCTTATCCGCTCTTGATAAAATCCGTGGTTACGCGCTTATATGAATCCTAGTTGTCCCATGAGAGCTTTGCTACTCAGTTGCATAAGCAGACGAGTTCCTCCACTATCTCTACGTTATACCTACATATGATGACAGCATATGTATAATATTTTCATTTGTCCTCATCCACCGCTAACCCATCTGCAGTACGCACAACTGCTTGAATGACGGCCTGGCCTGCTGCGTTCATCCGATTATATCGATGGTTTATTTCAACGATTGCAAGCACTTGCACAGATTTTTGAAAGATTGCACTACTGAAGTTGGCTTTGGAATTTTGTATAATCCTTTCAAGTATGCTGGAGTATAAGATCATATGTGCACCTTAAGGCAAAATACCGAAAAGGCATATGTGCGTTAATTCTGCTCTAGAATTTTAAAGATTCATTACTCTGCAATTGCATTAATTTTGACTAAGAGATGTTCGCTTTCCGAGGATACTAGGAGACGGATTGACGAACGAAAACAGCTGAAAGCTCGCGTTGCAGCTACCCCAGCAACAGAGAGAAGCGAGCTAGAGTCCCTATATCGCATGAAGATGAGAGAAGTTCAGCGTAGCGTGCGACGTGACAAGCGCAACTACATCAACGCACTCGGTACAGAAGCAGAAGAAGCTGCACGAAGGTGAAACAGCAGGACCGTCTACAGAATCACCAAAGAGCTGGCAGGTGGTCGCAGCTCCAGCCAACAAGAGATGGAAAGAGCATTTTGCTACGGTTTTGAACCGCGTATTCGCTAGTGATATGCTCTCAAATCAGACTGAGATGCCCAAGGTGAGAAGTTCCCGAATACGCACCACGACTCCCAGTAATGATGAGATCACTACCGCGATCAAGGCACTCAAAACTAACAAGGCGGTAGGACTTGACGGTATTCCAGCAGAGCTCTTACGAGCAGCGCTAACAATATCGGCTGAGCTACTGCTTCCACTTATAGATAGAGCTTGGGAAGCTGAGAGCTTTCCTAACGGGTGGAAAAAGGGCATGATCGTCAAGCTTCCTCAGAAAGGAAATTTAATGGAGTGCGGAAACTGGGGGGTATCTGCGTGCTGCCTGCTGTAACTAAGATAATAGCTTAAATTATCCTTGAGCGAATCAAACAACATCTCGAAGACACACTCGATGCCGAACAAGCAGGTTTCCGCTCTGGATCCTCCTGTGTCTTCTACATCAACACCCTGCGGAATATCATCGAATATCGATCGCCACACTGTTCATCGATTTTGAGAAGGCGTTCGATAGTGTCAACAGGGAGTTTATTTGGCATGCCTTACGCAGGAGAGGTATCCTCGATAAACTAATTGCTATAATGAAAGCTACATATAAAGTCTCCAAATGTCACGCTCTGCACAGGGGAAGGTTGTCTGAGGAATTTGAGATCCAAAGTGGGGTAAGACAAGGCTGTATCCTTTCACCAATATTATTCCTATTGGTGATAGCGATATGCTTCGTGCAGCTTTGTCGACGGGAAACGGAGGAATTTAATAGACCCTTACATCTCAACTGAAACGTCTTGACTACGCTGACGATGTATGCTTACTCTCCCACAGAATTATGGACCTCCACCAAATGACAGCAGATGTGGAGAGGGAGGCAGGCGTCGTCGGGCTGAAAATAAATACGGCAAAAACTAAAATTATCAGAATTATATTGGAACAAACTCATCGGCTCAAATATGCATTGCTGGACAACCGGTAGAGAGAGTAGAGGATTTCCAGTATCTTTGGAGTATTGTCTCGACCGATGGTGGAGCCGAACTGGATATAGCAACCAGAATCGCCAAAGCAAAGTCGGCGTTCGGGATGTTGTCCAAACTATGGCGAAGCAATGCAATCAGTTTGAGCACCAAAATAAGACTGTTCCGCTCCAACGCTCCGTGCTGTTATATAGTTGCAGCACGTGGAGAGTGACCACTACTATCACTAGAAAGCTGCAAACGTTGGTTAATAGGTGCCTGCGCAATATCTTAAGGATTTTCTGGCCCAATCGTATCTCTAACGTACACCTTTACGAGAGAACGGGTCGGAACCAATAGGCACAACCATCCAACGACGGAAGTGGCAGTGGATTGGTCACATGTTCCGTAAGGGTGACAGTTCCATAGCGAACCATGCTATGCAATGGAACCCTTTAACTCAGGATGGCAGAAGACCTGGCGGTCCAAGGAAACCATGGCGCAGAACAGTCGAGAAGGAGGAACGGCAGTTGGGAAAAAGTTGGGGAGAACTCAGACACATTGCCAGAAACCGTACACGATGGCGCGTCGGCGTAGTAGAGGCCCTAGGACCCACAAGGGGATACAGGACATAAGTACATTATAATAAGTTTGAATATGCTAACATTTGTACCCTTCTTCTAATCTAGATATTGAACCAAACCGTTTAAAAAAAAATGCTGCTTGGAACCTTGTATCCAAATAACCATAGCTGTTCAAATATCTTTTGTCTTGAGATTCGAACCATCTTCAGGAATCTGGGTTTTTCTTAATGCTATCCTGTGCAGGTTGAATATTTTCGGCAGTTTGAACTGGTCTCCCAACTCGTGAAAGGTCTCTAACGTTGACTAGATAATCAACCGTCAAAATGATTGACCGATTTTTTTCAAACTAATATAAAATTGTGTCATTTTGGTGCACTGCTTGGTACTGAATTTTAGATTAGATTAGGGTACCTGTGACTACAGCATTGTGTCCATTACTGAATCTGATTTTGACGTTCTGAAAACAAAAGCAGTTGTCCAGATCATCAGCTATTTCTTTGTTCATGCTATCCATACGCATTGATACCCAATGGGATTGATTGCTATTATCTCATTTAATCTGCATTTAATTCAGCCATTTGTCACTTCATTTGTATTGCTTTCTGTAGGATGTCTGTGACCTCGGCTTGAAAAGCACGCAGTATTTTTCAATCCGATAGAAATAGTTGAGCTGTAGAAATCCACAGAAGACTACAACCCCAATATTAACGTCTACTTTAGATTCCTCGGGGTATGAGACCAGATATTCATTATAAGTGGAAGTCTTACATTTTCAGTCGCTTCTCTCAGAAAATTTTGTATTAAACATAATATCAAATATCAATAAAGTAATTATTAAGAGTCTCTGTTAGGCTATCCAGAAGCCTTCAGCACGGCACGATATGCTGCTGATCATAGCCTCGTTTTCCTTAAACCTGGGTGTTCAGTCCAGCTGCTACAACAGACACACAGTCTCCAATCCAGCAGTAGGTGCTGCATTCAAATGAATCGAAAGAATTTCCTTAAAAAAAGTATCCGCTATTCCCATCTACAATAATATTTATGCAACACGCAATTTATAATACAAATATACATACGTGTATAGCGATAAATTGTTTGTAAACCATTTCAATTGAATGAATTCGAATAACATTTGATTGGAATAGAATTTCATTTTAAATCCCATTATAAAGAAAGGATTTCATGGAAAAAATACCCGCGGCTGAACCCAGCTGCTTGCTATGGACCACAGTAAAAGATGATTTATATTCGAAAATATTTATTCACTGTAACACCTACAAACTGCACCAAAAGATCTCCGCCCCATTGATGACTTTTTTGAAACTAAAATATGAATACCCACATATATAAAAGCCTCAAAGTGAAACGAAATCCTATCAGTTTTAATTTAACGGATGGAAATCACTTCCCACAAAAGATTGAAAAATAATTTACCTTTGCTTTTGTCATTTAAAAATGAAATGGTCTTTCAGAAAATGTTTGAAAATTATTCGCATGTGCTTGTCTGTGTTCGTACGTCGTTTACTGGATTGCAACTATTGCATTCTTTGGTTCAGAGAGCTAGCGTTTTCTGGAAATAT
Source organism: Brachypalpus laphriformis (assembly GCA_945910035.1). Lineage (NCBI taxonomy): Eukaryota > Metazoa > Arthropoda > Insecta > Diptera > Syrphidae > Brachypalpus > Brachypalpus laphriformis. The sequence goes on along the minus strand of OX246754.1, from coordinate 12,975,387 downwards.
AGACTGTAGTGAGCCAGAAATGGAAATATAGACTGTAGTGAGCCAGAAACAATTAAAAACCTTTTTTTTGGGTTAGTTTTGGAAGTATGGGCTAAGGAACTGTTGCCTTAGATTACATCCTACATCTCCATTATTCATTCTCCTGTGTGTTGAAGTGTAAACTTAATTATTGCTTTAGACAGGTTCTTAGGATTTCATTAAGCCACACTGTTTTGAGCTTAGTAATGGCAGTTGTAGTACAGTCTGTGTAAGTATAGGAGCATAAAAATACCTAGTCCTATAACATTCAGAGAAATGCGTCGAGTATAGGTCTCTGCTACATCTAGGGTTTATCGACTTCGAGAAGGTTTTAGAAAGCTTGAATCGAGATGCTATCTGGTTGGCCTTGCGCAGAGGAGGCATCCGAGAAAACCTCATAGCTATTATCAAAGCTACACACGTAAGGTACGGTGTTGGAGGATTTTGAGGTCCAAAGTGGAGTACGTCAGGGGTGCATACTGTCACCGCTGTTGTTCTTGGTGATCATCAATTATGCACTCTGTGCAGCATTGACTGAAGCTAAGAATGGAATTCGATAGGCTATGACAACTTATCTCAAACACCTCGACTACGCTGACGATGTTTGCCTACTTTCACATTGGATAATGGGTCTTCATCTGATGTCCCAAAATCTAGAAGCTGAGGGAAACAAAGTGGGGCTTAAGATAAACAGCCAAAACAAAAGCCCTGAGCACTTCTAACACCTGCGCTCAGCTCAACATTGCCGAACAGGCAGTCGAGAAAGTAGACAGCTTTCTGTAAAAAAAAATGAAAATGTGGTGGCACCGAACCTGGATGTGTGCAGCAGAATTGGAAGGCAAAAGCTGCGTTCGGAATGCTATCGAAAGTCTGTAGAACCAAGCTGCGACTGTTCCGCTCCAACGTAGAATTAGTACTACTGTATAAGTGCAGTACGTAGAAGGTGGATACCACTATCACACGCAAATTGCAAACCTTCGTGAACAGATGTCTAAGAATCATCTTAAGGATCTTTTGGCCCAATCGTATCTCCAACGAACAACTTTACCTGATAACGCGCCAAGAATCATTACTGTAGGAAGGAGAAAGTAGCAGTATATTGGACACGGCGCGATGACATCTCCATTGCGAAATACGCCATGCTGTGGATTCCGCTTACTCAAACAGGGAGAACAGCGGGACACCCTAGGCAAATGTGGCGCAGGACAGTCGAGGAGGAATCAAGCTCTTTGGGAATGAGTTGGAGTCAGCTCAAATGCGTTGCAGAACTCCGAGCAAGATGACGCCCTATGCCCCTCTAGGGGTGCAAGGATTGCAGTGAGTAAGTAAGTATCTTTTTTTCAGGCATTCAGGCATTCAGGCTCTTAACCCCAGAAATTGTCTTGCATAGTAGAAGGGTATAATACATTGCGTCTGTTTCGATTTCTGAATAGGGTTATTGGAATTTCTTAAGACTGCTAGATTTTTCAATAAAATTTAGCAGGATGTTGAAGAATTGTTCGGTAATGGCATTTGCTGGTTCATCAAAGCTGTAGACTGCTAGGTTTTTCAATAGAATTTAGCAGGATGTTGAAGATGGGAACCGAACCGAACAGCAGGGATGTAGGATCCTCAGTTATGATGGAGCCATCATAAGCACTTGATGAGTGGGTGGACGCTCTGGAGGGAAATGGGTATCGCATTAGTTCAAAAAAGACAGAGTACTTGTGCTGCCCGTTCTCTGATCCACTCAGGCTAGACATTTATTTGAATGGAACAGTGCTTCCCAAGTGCGAAAAGTTCAAATATCTGGGATCTATGATCAATAGCAAAGCAACTTGTGATGACGACATCAATCATCGCGTAAGCGTAGGGTGGATGAAGTGGCGAGAAAATTCCGCTATCTTCTGTGACAGAAAAATGCCACCTAAGTTAAAGCCAAGGCTCTACACCGCAGTTGTGCGTCCAGCGCTCGCATACGGTTCACAATGTTGGACGATGTACAAAACGTATGAGAGTAAATTAACGGCAGCTGAGATGAAGATGCTTCGCATGACAGCAGGAGTGACAAAGCTTGATCGAATAAGAAGTTCGAAGATCCGTGGAAGCTTTCACATCAAGGAAACCATCGTACAAAAAATAGAGCGCGACCGGCTAAGCTGGTATTGCCACGTTCAAAGAAGAGATCATTTGAACCCAGTTAAAAAGGCAATATCAATGCAGATTCCAAAGACATCGCGATGTAGGAAAGTCAGGCCTCTAAACGCCTGGATCAGACAAATGAGACGACATCGGCATTTCTTTGACCTCAGTAACCGTGTGATCCAAAATCGGCAGACCTGCCGATATTTTCTGAGGTCAAATAGGCGAACCCCACATGCGGATCAGTAGAATTGCAGTGAAGTGGGAGGGTTATGATCCCTTGTTTTCGGATCATAGCCTCGCTGATAAAAGGAAGAAGAAGAAGTTGAAGAATTGTTCGGTAATGGCATTTACAGGTTCATCAAAGCTGTAGAGTAGTGCGAAACACTACAGCGATCAGATCACTCCCAAAGTGGATCTAAATTAACTTGTTATGCTTAACTTTAGTTAGGGCATTTAGTCAGTTTTATTTCCTATTTTCATTAGATACGTATATCCCTCTTTGTGTTATAAGCCCTATCTATTGGTGCATATAATTAAAACGCTAACGCGAGCTTGTAATTCCTCCTATTTATTTCTGCATCTATTTTAATGATTCCAACAATGATCGAAAGCTTATCAACTGAATATGGAAGATAAGTAAAAAAATTTTTTTGAAAAAGTACAAATGCGTAAAACAATAGGTGGCGCGCGATTAACATCAATGATTATGCTTTAATGTGACGGTGTGTGAATGTGTGCCCACTTACCAGAAAGACCGTTCATCCGATTGAGATGAAATTTTTAGAAATTGATATCTAAGTGACGGCAAAGGTTTATGTGTTACTTCCAAGAATTTACGAAAGGTGGCGCGCGAGTAACATCAATTAGTATGCTTTAAAAGGAAATTTTTATTTTTTTACCTGGGGGGTAGTGGAAAATCGCTTATGCGCACGAGAAACAGTCCCGCTCTGTTTGAAGTAGTGTGAAACTTCTACTCACTAAAAAACCAAGCACCGTTAACCCCTTTTCAACCTGACACCATCCACTCTGGAACCGCTTTAGCATTACTTCAGAGTGGTGTCGTTTTCTTCACCCTCTGGAGACCGGCTTTTTCACATTTTTCTCCTGATGCGGGTCTATAATATCTTGTCGGTAAGGCTTTCATCAATTTGGTAAACTTACTGAGGGTATATTTACTTTCTCCTCTCTCTTTTTCGATATGAGTGCCATCTCAATGAATGAAGATATTCTATTCCACGCGTCGATACTCGAGACCATCTTGTTTTCGGCATTTTCTGGAGAAAAGTTGCCTATCTCTGACTCTAGACTATTTCTTTCTGCTGCCCATCTGTTACAGATAAAAAACGTGTGATACACATCGTCTTCCAGAGAGTCTCCGTATTGGCAGGCTGAGCTCCCTACTTTTCTCACCTTGTGCAGGTACCGGTTGAAGTAACCATGCCCGGTAAGGAACTGGGTGATACAATAATTCACCGTGCTCCCGCTCTGTCCATGCAGCAACGTCTCCTTAAAAGAACATTACGAATGTAAAATTTAGCTCTACTGACTTTGCATTTGACGAATGCAAGTACAACCTACACTTCATTGTTGTTAAAATGAAAATAAAGAACTAAAAGTGCATGTGCCAGTTATTAAAATACCCAGGGATGCGGGTAACACAAGCTAATAAATATTTAATTAGAGATACTGTTTATGCAAAATATTTGAGAAATTCATGCCCAATATCAGAAGCAAAATCATAATAACTTGATAATTGTATTAGTAACATTTCAGGAAATTCTGCAAGCTCTGGGTGTGAAATCCAATAATATCTCTCTGTTTTCACTCTTCCCTTCCTCCAATTGAAAATGAAATTTATTCTTGTCGCCCCTAATCAACGTATGATGTTAGTTGTTCAATCAATTCGAATATATTCCGTTCGCCAAACACACGCAAACAGCATAATAAATAAAAGCAGATCCTGACTTCAGGACATCAGGTATGCTTAAATTAATAAGACTAAGTAAATGAAAAGCTATTTATAGATGGACAAAAACCTTTCAGTCATCAATCTTCGCCCAAAGAAACTACTAATTGATTTGATACCCTTGCCATTTCCAGGTGGCAACACAATAGATAACACTTGAGCATCGTATAGACAGGTACACATTTAACAATTAGATATTATAGGCAAATATTATTTGCTTTGTTAATTAACGCATAACGAACGTTAGCGAATCATCGCCATCCATCATTCGAGCACTCGAAGTTCTACTGAACGTTGAAATTGGGCCACAAAGGCAAGAGCATGTCACCCCTGTGTGTCTTAATGAGAAAATTTAATTTATATCTTAAAGCTAAAACGCAATATGTATCTATGCACACATGCTTTATGATGTGAAATTCTTGTAATAAACGTGCACAAATGTAGGTATGTACCAGTGAAAACGAAGTGAATTAAACAACAAAGAGAAACGTCAAACGTAATTAGTCACTCTTGCAAAACAATTTCCTAAGAATTTAATTTTAAGTTATATACTGTGCTTTAGAAGATGTGATGTCAATATGGGGTTAGTACTCGTCAGCAGTACAGTGAATGACAAAGATAAGGGCAAACTTAAATGTACATAGCATCAATCAATTTTATAATTATCGTTTATTGATGTTGTTAGCTTCGACATTTTTGTATAATACGCTCACGTATGTAGATACGTGTACATTTTTAAGAAAAAAAAAGAGAGTTTCAAACCTTGGTACTTCTATACCACATTTGTGGTACTTCTATCACTTTTTCCGATTCCTCAAATTCTACTACGCTTAACTCGAAATCTAGAACTTTTTAGTTAGTGATGGGCGAATTCCAATGATTTAATCGATTCTTGCAATATCTCGAGATAATTCGAGACATCGTCTGAAATCATTTGAATGATTTGCTATATACTTCTATCGACGCAGCTAGAACGAGCGCAAAGGGTAAATACGAAACAAAAACTCGTGTCTTATCTCTCATGTCTCCATTCAAAGATTATTCAAGATATGAGTGCTATATGCATATGTGAATATACTCCCCAAGAATCGAGATATGAGATGTGTATCCGAGTAAAATAGTGCTCGATTCATTTTAAAGGCGGGTAGTAGTACAGCGAATGAATCGAGTACTATTTTCCTCGGATACACATCTCGAGATATGAGATTTGAGAGTGAATTGATAGGAATCGAAAACTTTGTTTGTGTATTCAACCACTTGGGGAGTGCATATGCATATAGCACTCATATCTAAAATGATCATTCGATTATACGAACCACTCGAGTACTAATGTCTCGATTCTTTAAATCGAGATATTCGATTATGCCCATCACTACTTTTAGTTGTTTAACTTTACTTCGTTTGACAAAGATATTTAAGTACATGCTGCAATGCAGGCCGACGCTTTCAAACCATTGAAACAATGTAAATTTGACTTTTTTTTTAAATATTAACTTACGTTAATACCTTGTATTCAATTACATGATTGCATGACGTAGGTTGGAACAGAGAGAGAAACTGGTTTGAAACTCAGGTGATATTAGGTTTCAGAAAAAATTCCAGGGATAGTGTCCAGATAACTGGGAAGAATTGTTATTTTAATTTTTCCTTGCTTTTTGATATACAGACTTTTTTTTTCGACCACGTGATGCCATTCACATCAACAACGAACGAACGAACAATTATTCCAGTCATAAGACCACCCTACTGCCAGTGTTATTCCGTAGCAGTAGAGTTCACATAAGTTTTCGTATTTGATCGAACTGATCTTATGTATTCCATTAAAAATTACATTTTTTCACATTCGGATTGTAACCACGAACCATTAGTGTGACAATCGATGATGTTACCACTATAACATCACCATTCTCATCTAAAACCACTGTAGATTAAATAGAGGCTTAGGTTGGGTTGAGTAGGGTTATGATGTTTTATGATGAAAATACTAGGCGCCAAGGTGGGCCCATCGCGGTCTCTAGGGAACCTTCACGGCAAAAAGACCTAGCCCAATTCTCCCATTCACTTAATTTCCCTACAGAATTTGAAAATGTCATTGTTGTCGTTCAAGGACTTTATCACTTCTAAATTATTGAGATGCATCTTCCAAGGTACTTTAGCCTTGTCCTGGCAATGCCTTGACATTCACAGAGTATATGTGTTATGTCCTCTGAGACATGTAGGCCATTGCAGTACCTAGGTTAGGTTAGGTTAGGTAAGGTGGCTGTCCTGATAAGGTCAGGACACACTTAGACCATTTGGGTCCATTGTGATACCACGTAGAGTTAGGACCGGAGGAATCACCGGTTACTGGGGAACCTTAACCTTTCTCAGGAAGGTACTGGCTGTGCCTGAAGTGGCTAGAAAGTGTGACTGACTCAATCAACTCTAAAGTCAATGTGTACCGGGGAGGTATAGTGTACATACAAGTATTGGGAGTGATTGATTCAATCGAGCAGTACCTACAAACATCCGTGTTTGATAATCCTAGTCTCATAGCATGCTTCCTTAGAAGTCAATGGCCAGAGAGTATTCGTATCGCTGTTCATAACACTGATCTATCTAGTTTTATGATCTCACCAGATTATGGATGGATTATTATAATAGTGGGGATTTTAGAGAATGCAGTAACAAATCTAATGAGATGTAGTAGACCGAATCCGTAGTGGGCACCTGTTTTAAGAGGCAGTTCCCAGAAAAAATGCACATCATAGCTTTCAGATATCCAAACATTTCTTTGACATACTTATTCTTGACGAGTTGTACCTGTAGAATCTTTAATTGCTAATATTATCTCCTAGAGAGGTAGGATATTGATTCTTTTATTTTGTTTCTATTATTTGTTTTTGACTGCTTTAACTAAGTAAAGAATGAAACCATGTTGGAAAATTCAACAAAGGCGAAAAACATTTTGTGCAGTGTTACACATTTTGTAAGTCGTTAATTTAAATGAATATATCTTAGTTATACAGAAATTTTGTTTCTTCTTTATTTTAGAAAGTTATGAGGTACTTAAAGAAGACAATCTATCTCTATTTCATAGGCTTCTATCAATGTACGAGTATGTCTATGTCATCAGCAGAAGCATGTACCAATTTAAAGAAAAGGAACGAGTCTGCCGTTACCAGAAGAAATATAAGATCGTAGTTACAAATCCAATAGTATACAAAATAATAAAAAGGATATATCAGTTTATTTGTATTTTATAAACCAATCCCACCAGTAGAGATATGTTAACAGCTTTTAATTGATTAATTGATTCAATTGGGTTGCATAGTTTTAGTACTGCATCGATGAGATAGTTTGTAGTGTCTCTTGTTTTTTATTTTTTAGATATTTTTTTTTTTAGGTAGACTTTATTTCATAAAAACAATAGTTAATACAAATTCTTGGTATTTCCGTTTATAAGTCTATTTGGTTTGGCTAAAGGCCGTCTACCAGACTAACATTGAAAAAAAAAAAAAAAAAATCATTTGAATTATTTCCCATTTTGACTTTTCTACTATTTCAAATTAGCTCAAAAAATATTTACAATGACAGCTTGTATTTTAAAAGTTTTCTTCAACAATACAGGTTCTGCAGCTTGGAACATATGCGCTGTACTTTTATACTTATGTCCTGTATCCCCTTGTGGGTCCTAGGGCTTCTACTACGCCGACGAGCCATCGTGTACGGTTTCTGGCAATGTGTCTGAGTTCTCCCCAACTTTTCCCTAACTGCCGTTCCTCCTTCTCGACTGTTCTGCGCCATGTTTTCCTTGGACCGCCAGATCTTCTGCCATCCTGAGTTAAAGGGTTCCATTGCATAGCATGGTTCGCTATGGAACTGTCACCCTTTCGGAACATGTGACCAATCCACTGCCACTTCCGTCGTTTGATGTTTGTGCCTATTGGTTCCTGACCCGTTCTCTGGTAAAGGTGTTCGTTAGAGATACGATTGGGCCAGAAAATCCTTAAGATATTGCGCAGGCACCTATTAACGAACGTTTGCAGCTTTCTGGTGATAGTAGTGGTCACTCTCCACGTGCTGCATCCATATAACTGCACGGATGCAACGTTGGAGCGGAGCAGTCTTATCTTGGTGTTCAAACTGTTTGCATTGCTTCGCCATATTTTGGACAACATCCCGAACGCGGACTTTGCTTTGGCGACCCTGTTGGCTATATCCAGTTCGGTTCCACCATCGGTCGAGTCAATACTCCCAAGATACTGGAAATCCTCTACTCTCTCTACCGGTTGTCCAGCAATGCATATTTGAGCCGATGAGTTTTTTCCAAGGCTGATAATTTTAGTTTTTGCCGTATTTATTTTCAGCCCGACGACGCCTGCCTCCCTCTCCACATCTGCTGTCATTTGGTGGAGGTCCATAATTCTGTGGGAGAGTAAGCATACATCGTCAGCGTAGTCAAGATGTTTCAGTTGAGATTTAAGAGTCCATCGAATTCCTCCGTGGTGCGTATTCGGAACTTCTCACCTCGGGCACCAAAGTCTGATTTGGGAGCATATCAATAGCGAATACGCGGTTCAAAACCGTAGAAAAATGTTCTTTCCATCTCTTGAGCTGGTCCTCATCCGAAATGAGCAAGGAGCCGTCTAGGCTTTTCACTGGGTGTTGGCTAGAGCTACGACCACCTATCAGCTCTTTGGTGGTCCTGTAGACGGTCCTGCTGTCGCACCTCCGTGCAGTTTCTTCTGCTTCTGTAGCCATCGCGTTGATGTGGTTGCGCCTGTCGCGTCGCACGCTACTTTGAACTTCTCTCATCTTCATGCGATATAGAGACTCTAGCTCGTTTCTCCCTGCTGCTGGGGTAGCTGCAACGCGAGCTTTCAGCTATTTTCGTTCGTCAATCGGTCTCCAGGGATCCTCGGAAATGTCTTCACGCCTTATGTCTTCCCTGCGATCGACCGAGAATTCTTTCAGCACCAGATGTAAAACATTTTTCACAGCACACCAATGGTCTTGGATGGTTGCGGGCATTGAGCTGCTGATTGCTTCCACACATTGCGATTGGTCCTCCGTTAATTGTTGGCGCACTGAGGGATCACTAAGACTATCGATGTTGAACCTGGGCATTCTTGTGTTGTCGTGTGATCTTCGAACTGCAGCAGTGCGTAGTTGGAGAGTTGCTATCATAAGATGGTGATCTCGTACTATCCCCACATCTGCCCCTCGCCTGTTTCGGACGTCCAGGAGACTACTTCTAAAGCGGCGGCTGATGGTAAAATGGTCAATTTGATTGGAGGTTGCTTGCCTGTCGTTGGAAACCAAGCTGACTTTGTGGCAGGTCTTGTGCTCAAACATGGTGCCATCTATCACAAGGCGGTTGGCATTGCAGAAATCCACAAACCTTTCGCCGTTGTCATTGCGGTTGCCTAGTCCATGCTTCTCGATTACATGTTTGAGCCCTTCGTTGTCGTTGCCTAGTTTGGTATTCAAATCCCCCATCACTATGTCAATGTCACCATTTGGGGTTGTGTTGAAGACGGCACTTAGTAGATTGTAGAAGCTCTCCTTTTCGTCCTCAAACGAGCCATTCGTTGGGGCATAACACTGTATGATGATGACGCATCGTACTCTAGTCCGGAATCTGGCCGTCATAATCCTATCACCATGAGGTTGCAAGGAAATTAGGCTCTTGCGTGCTGTTGTAGTTAACAGTAGTCCGACTCCATATTCCCGCGGACTTCCGGATGGTTTTCCAGAATAGAGTAGTACAGTGTTACGCGTTGGTGACTGGTACTCGCCCGCTTCTAACCATCTGATTTAATTACCCCCAAAATGTCAAGTCTATATCGCTAGAATTATTTTTCCAATTGAAGGAATCTGGCATTGTAAGGTCGAGGAGCGTCTTTACATTCCAGAAACCTATCTTTGTCCGGGTACAATAGCCAAAAGTCGTCAACATGTGATCATTCCTTATCCGAGGACACTATGTGTCGGTTTCTGTAGCGAGTTGGTATCAGTAACGCAGGTTGCTTGCCCACGTTACCTAGTCTAGAATCGAGGCCCTAGACAACCCGTACTCGTAGTTTTAGCCTACACGTATAAGGGTTTATACGTATAGTTGCCCGGGGACCATCACTAGAAGGTAAAGCAAGCATCATGAACTTGATTGTTGCGCTACTGGCCCAAGCCAAGTTTTGCGCAGTCAGTAGTTTCCCGATCAATCGCAATGCAGATCCAAATATACGGTGTACCTATGTAATAAATCCCTGCCTTTTTCGCCTTTGAGTATGCTCATCGCTTCTTCCAACTCAAGTAAATGTGTTCCAAAGAAGTTAAAACGAAATTCCCTTGGAATGGGGCATAGTGCAAGGAAGTTATACTTCATCTACTACATCTTCTTGCTCTTTGCGATTGCATAGGTTGCACAATATGGGAAGCTCGGGCGATGGGGTATGTAGTTAAGGAGTAGGAGTTCTCTTATTTTAAAGATGTATGAAATAAGAAGAAATATGTAATGTGGCATAGAATGTGATTTAGCCTGCTATAATATGCTTATGACTTGGCTTCTCTGACATAACTGTCATACATTCTTTGGCCCGTTTTCTCCAGTAGGATATTGAACTTTTATTTCATTGATGCTGGCTGCTCGTTGGGGGCAATAAATAGACACAATACGCAATCTGTTGCTAGCCTTTACCATTCTTGAATGGTCTTTCCCCTAGTCAATAACATCTGAGTTACGAGTAGCACAATTTTCGGTACTCTTTCCTCTTTCATCGCCATAACTCTTACCACATACATAGTCGAAATGGAGCTTGAGGGTATTCAAAAACAGAGGTGCTATACCGGTCTCAAGATGGAGCATGTAGTTGAGTGGAATGCTCGGCAGTGTAAATATTTTACTGATGGAGTAGCGAAGGAACTTTTCAACAACTTCAAATGAACAGTATCCCCATATTTGTGCTCCGTAAAGAAGAATGGCGGTTACAGTTGTGCGGAATACTTTTTGCTTCGCAGTGTGGGTAATGTTTTTGTTGTTGAGGCAACCTCCCCAAACTGAACTAATAGCTCGTTTAGCTTCCGCCACTTTGGATTTTAAATGCGTATTCATGTTTAGGTTGGATGCAATCAACCCTCCTAGGTACTTATATTCTCGAATAACCACTTCGAGTACCTGTCACCTCCGTTTCTAAATGATCTTCGACTTTGTTAAGTTAAAAGACAAGTTCCAGGTGTTATAATAATTTTCTAGCCTATTTATCATTAGCTGCATGCCCTCCACTGTATTTGCCAAGAAGACCATATCATCTGCAAATAACAGAGCAGTGGTCTTTGTTCAATAGTGTCACTTGTTCTGAGGTCATACATTATCTAAGCTTTACAGATATTTCTCGTTATTAAAGTTGAATAGCCTAAATTATACATTCTTTCCCTTTTCCTTTCAGATCCATCGTCATGTTTAACATCAAAATTATTCTACCGCTATTGGTGTTATCCTTGGCGCAGGTAACAAAATGTAAGCTGCTTTCAACTATTCCCAAACGCTATCATTATAAGAGCATTCATTTTTTTAGGTGATACAAATCTCCCTCCAGTGTTCACCCAAGTGATGAACAATATTGTTCTTTCGGAGAACAAAACAGTGGGCTCAGTTGTCTATCGTCTAGAAGGTTATGATCCTGAAGGTAGTAATGTAACATTTGGTTCCATTGGTTCGGATCACTTCAAAGTTGATCCAGAATCGGGTAACATTACGCTCATTAAGCCATTGGACAGAGAAGAGAAAGCCACTCTAACTTTTTTGGTTACAATTCGAGATCGTGTGAATCCCGACGGCGAATCAGAACAGGATAATGTTGTTCAGGTGCCTATTACAGTGATAGTGCTGGATGAGAATGATAACCCACCAGAGTTTCAAAATGTAAGTCGGATTGCTACCTTTGGAGCAGAAGGTGATACTCATGTTTTGTGTAGGTTCCCTATGAGGCCGATGTGGATGAGGACGCTTCTGTGGGATTGACGATATTCAATAAAATTTTAGTAAAAGATAAGGACACAGTTGGTGATGACTTGGATATTTCCTGCGTTCCACAGGATCAAAGTCCAGAAGCATGTTCAAAGTGAGTTTCAAAAGTAATATAGAACGTACGTGATTGTATGAGGTTTTGAATTTTATAGGTTTGCGCTTAAGATTATAAAAAGTACACAGGATGTTTTGCAAGCCGCCGTGGTGCTCAATGATACTTTAAACTATAATCAGAGAATGATTTATCATTTCCAGATTGAAGCAACGGTTAGTAACTTGTAAGTCTTGTATGATGGCAGAGTAAGTTTGAAAGTTGTTTTCTTTTAGGATGGAGTCCACAAAGCGTACACAAACTTTGAGGTACGTGTGAAGGATATTCAGGACAAGCCTCCAGTTTTTCAAGGCTCTCTGTCAACAGTTATCGATGAAGATAGTCCCATTGGGACTCTTGTCTTGAAAATTCAAGCTCGAGATGGTGATACAGGAGAGCCGAGGAAAATAGTTTATGATTTGCTAACCAGTAAGTTTGAGATTTGTGGCTGAATGAGCGACGTTATAAAGAAGATTTCCCTAAATTACAGATCCAATGGATTACTTTCTTTTGGATGAACGGACTGGTGAGCTAAGAACTGCTAAGCCTCTTGATAGAGAGGCTCTTAATGATAGTACTGGACTTATCTCACTGTCAATTAGGGTAATTATTAAAAGTTTTTGCTTTTGCAGAACTTTTAGAATATTACTGAACTTTTTGTAATTAGGCTCGAGAGTTAGTCGATGGAATTCCAGGAAATGATAACCTTACTATGGCCATCGCTCAAGCTACGGTGACTATCCGTGATGTTAACGACTCACCACCAATGTTCAATAAAAAGGAATATGAAGTTTCCCTCCTGGAGAATACAGCTCCAGGTACACCTCTAGCGCTCGATATGAATGTCACTGACCGAGATGTGGTAAGTTGTTAATGAATCATTTGGGAATCTGGACAGCTGAATGAACCTGCATTATTTATAACTTGCTAACGAACAAAACCTTCTTTTAACTTTGAAACACCAAACACACAGAACAGAATACATCTGTTTTCCAAATGAAAACATCCCAGAAAATTACCATAAAACGACTACAGAATCCTTTAACTTTTCTTTTTTTTTGGCCACCCCTTTTAGGGCATTAATTCAAAATTCTCCCTCCGCCTGGATGACGTCTCGGGAGTCTTTGAAGTTGAACCAAAGTTCGTGACGGGATTCTCACAAGTAAACATTCGCGTTGGCGATGGAACTTTGGACTATGAAAACCCCAATCAGCGGAAGTTTATTGTTTTGGTAAGTTTCGGGCAAAATTACTCCATGGAGGGTGGGTGGCGAAAGAAAACCGGAGAAACCATAATTTAATACTCATACAATTTACCACCACTCCTTTTCTGGTGCGGTGCAACTTTCAGGTTATTGCCGAGGAAACTGAAACAAATCCGAAACTTTCATCTACCGCAACAATTACCATTTCCGTCGTGGATGCAAATGATAATAAGCCGATGTTTGAACGTGAATCATATTCAGCCTCAATTTCCGGTTTGGAACTTGTCTATTTTCGCCGGTAGGCTATTTGAATTACAGTTTATTTTTGTTTCCTTTTGTAGAGTCGGCTCTGCCGGGCCAGTATATCACTTCAATTACCGCGAAAGACATTGATTCAGGAAGTTATGGTGATGCTGGGATACGGTATAGTATTTCCGGTACGGGTTCGGAACTGTTCCATGTGAACGAGGAAACCGGTGTGATTACTCTGGCTGATTGTGAGAAACTAGTGAAAAACGATGTGGAACATGTGCGCAGGAAGCGTGACGTCAGTAAGGAGTATGAAGTCGAGAGCGCTGGGAATAATGTGAACATAACGACAGATGGGCTGAGTGGGTTGGTGAATATTGAGATCAATACCGAACCGGCTGTTGAATATACGGTAATTAGTACGAAGGACGAAAAGGTGGAGATGACGAAGCCGGCAAAGGTGATGGTATCGAATTCCAATGAAGTAACAAATGAAGTGGTTTCGGAACCACCTAAAACGTGTTTGGATTATGAGACTGAGACTACTTACTTTTTGTCATACAAGGTGGGTTGTTAAATATTTTTCGTGGAATTCATGTAAAGATGTTTCGTATTACGCAGGCAACTGATGATAATGGAAAAGGTCAAACGTCGGTGGTTTCGCTTCGGATTTCAGTGACGGATTCAAACGATTCACCGCCGGTCTGTGAAAGTCCGCTGTATAGAGCTTCGGTTGATGAAGGATCTCAGGTTTTCGACTCGCCATTGGTAGTGAAGGCAAGGGATGCGGATACTGTTTCGGACATTACCTACAGGTGAGATACATTTTTTGATTAATTTTCTCCTTTATGACAACAGAAAAAGCTTCTGTAGACTGCTCTGCTCTTACGGTTCCAAAATATATGTATTTTTAAATCGCTTGGCCTAAGAACCCATCTTCAAATCTAAAATATTTCCAAAGAGGTTACCAATAAGCCTTGCCAAATGGTCCAAGTTGGCTGTGGTTCATGGGGAAGAAATAGGTTGACTTTGAAAGCGGAGTCTACCGTTTGGATATACATATGTACTCGTATATACATACTTCAAAGGTAGGACTACAGTTCCTATCTAGGCTCTGGGTAGATCTGCTCCCATTGTAGTAGGAAATAACTCTGCTTTGAACTTCTCTTCTGATATAATTATCCACATGTAGAAAGTTCTTCATGAACTTCTTCGTACCAACATCTTCACCCGTCGTCCAAAGCTCTACGTCAGAGTTAAGCATTTAATGGTGGTGGTGTTTCGAGGAATGAATCCGCTTGTAAGTTGAGGAATTCCCAAGTCCCAAGAAGAAATTGTAAACATTTAGGGTGGAGTTGAGGCGAATGAAATAAGTGCAGGAATTACCCCATTGGCAATATGATGTCGCTATCATACTATTTATTATATTATGCTTACACCACCGTATTCTACCTTCATAGCGTTGATCTTAGAAAAGTTTAACTAATCGCTTTTTATTAACTTACTTACTTACTTAGATGGCGCTACGGTCCGGGGTGGACCTGGGCCTCAACCAACAAACTTCTCCAGCTAGCACGATTATGAGCCAGCTGCCTCCGGTTGCGCACGCCAAGTTGGTTGAGGTCCCCCTCCACTTGTTTGCGCCACCTACCGCGAGGTCGTCCTCTACTGCGTCGTCCATCCGGGGTGGATTCGACAACTTTCTTAGCGGGAACGTTTGGGCTCCATCCGCTCTAAATGACCCAGCCATCTTAGTCGCTGTATGTGAACTCTTCTGGCTAAGTCGATGTCCTTGTACAGGCCGTATAGCTCGGCATTGTACCTTCTCCTCCACTCACCGTCTATGCAGACGGGACCAAAGATCGCTCGAAGAACTTTTCTCTCGAAATAACCAAGGGCATCCTCATCTGGTTTTGTCAAAGCCCATGCCTCTGCGCCATACAGCAGGACTGGGATGATTAGAGTCTTATAAAGAGTTACCTTAGTAGTTCGAGATAGGGCTTTGCTACTCAATTGCCGTTTTAGCCCATAGAAACAACGATTGGCAAGAGTAATTCTTCGTGTGATCTCCCTACTGATGTCATTTGCGGAGTTCACCATAGAGCCTAGGTAGACAAAATCCTTTACTACCTCAAAATTATATCTGTCTATTGTGGCGTTCTGTCCAAGACGCCGATGTTGGGTGTCCTTTTTTGTAGACAGCATATATTTTGTTTTGCTTTCATTGACCGCTAAACCCATCTTTGCTGCCTCGATCTCAATACTCGTAAATGCCCCATTGACGGCCCGCTGAGTTCTTCCGATTATGTCAATGTCATCGGCATAAGCGAGTAGTTGTACATACTTGTAAAAGATTGTACCTCCGGTGTTGGCTTGTGAGTTTCGTACAATTCGCTCAAGTACTATGTTAAAGAGATCGCATGATAGCGCGTCACCTTGTCTAAGACCTTTCCTGACATCGAACGGTTCGGTGATGTTCTTACCGACTTTGATGGAGCAGCGAGAGTTCTCCATCGTCATTCTGCACAAACGGACGAGCTTGGCAGGGATGCCAAGACTAGACATGGCTCTGTATAACTCGTCTCTATACACGCTATCATAGGCAACTTTGAAATCGATGAAAAGGTGGTGCGTATCGATTTTATATTCATGGTTTTTTTCCAAGATCTGCCGTAGTGTGGATATTTGGTTAATTGTGGACTTTCCCGGCCTGAAACCGCACTGATAAGGACCTATCAGGTAGTTGACGATCGCTTTTTATTTACCAATGTTTTAATGTGGAACTGATTTGGCCCTAGCTATTTACACTGAGAATTAATATAGAAATTGGAAATGGCGTGTTAAATAGTCTCATTCGAATGTCAATACAAGCAAAACAGTGCAATGAAGAGTAGGAGGCATACACTCGATATCACGTTTAAAGCTAGAGTTACAGTGTTACCAAGACATTCATTAGATCTATGAGTCTAAAGATTCCGGAGCACATAAACGGACTGGTTTTTGTATTGTAGGTAGGCACATTCCACTTGTCTTCGAATGAGAATCGAATAGTTAGTTTTAGGTCTTATGAAAAATAGAAGGAATAGGCTTCTAAACAGACTTTGTCGTAAAATATTAATTCTTATTCATATGGATAACTTTTTAACAATTATTTTTGTTTTTGCAGAATAATTGGAAACCAGCAAATCGAAAGCATCTTCGATATCGACAGACGATCTGGTCAGGTCACCATTAAACCAAATGCAACGTTAGACGTTACACATTTGAAATCAGACAACTTGATTTTCTCGGTGGAGGCAAATGATGGCATCTTTTCCACAAATTGTGGCATTAACATCACAGTTCGCGATGTTAATAATCACTCACCACACTTCTTATCTGACAAATATTCGGCAGTTGTGGAGGAAAATTCTGAAATTGGCACGAGTGTAGAACGTCTACAAGCAGAAGATTTGGATTCTGGAATCAATGCTGAATTAAGGTAAGTAAAGGCGTTTTCTCATTGCTGCTCTAAGTATAGAAATTGTTTGTTTTCCTTAGATATCGAATCCAACAAGGAAGCTTCGATGATTTTCGAATCGATGAGAATTCGGGCGAGATATTTGTTTCAAGGAAATTGGACTATGATCGCAGGAATACCTATCAAATAGAAGTTTTAGCAACTGACTTGGGTAAGTGGACTAGGGGGTCTGTGGGTTGATGGATGTTTTGATTTGTTTTGTTTAGGAACACCTAGCCTATCGGGAACTGCAACTCTAACAGTGACAGTAATTAATAGCAATGACAAGGATCCCTACTTCACGCCTGCTACTCAACGTGCTGAGGTTAGTATTCCATCAAAGGCTTTTGATTCTTTATAAAGACTGCTTATATTGTAGGTTCGAGAAGATGCTGCCGTTGGCACTGTGGTCTATACTCTAGTGGCAATTGATCCTGATGTGGATACCCATACTGCTCTGGAATTCGCTGCAACAGATCCCATAACTGCAATTGACAAAGATGGAAAGGAAGTAGAGAATGCTGATGAGTTTAAGGAATTTTTTGCTGTAAATCGCAACGGGAAGGTTGTTGTCAACAAGAAACTGGAAAGAAATCTGTTTGCGGTTGGGCATTTTATTTTTTAAATCTTTTCAAATCCCTCATTTGATTTTTTTGATTGTTTCAGGTTATTCGTATAACAGTTCTGGTGACTGATAGTACAGCTCCAACTACTCAACAAGGCAAGGGCTTGCTGATAATCTCTATCATTGACGTTAATGAGGTTCCACCGGTGAGTACGAGTCTTTTTACCTCCTTTGGTTTCAAGATCAACATGTTGTCATAGAGCTAGTTTTCCGTTCACTGGTTAGAAGTAAATAGATCCTTCTTTTGTTATTGCAATCCCCCGAATTTCTCTTTGAAAGTTGGTTTAAGAAATCCCTCGTTGGTATTGCCTTCACAACAGGGTACCTCAAGGAGTTATAATAATTCCAATAGAGATCCCTAAAACAGATTATATCATGAGTCTGAAAACATACAATGAAATGGGCCTCACAATATAATAATTCCCAAAATAGTCTTTGAGCACATTTTGAAGTAGAAAAGATTGCACGCCATAGTTGCTGTAGTTAAGTAATAAGTACACGTAAAGTATCCAAAGGCTAGCTCTGCTAAATTGAGTAGTACATTGTGTAGAGCTTGAACGATAATAGTTGGTATCAATAGATCACTTAAGTCGTGATTTAAAATTGGATAACTGCAGCGAAAGAGGGTAGAGAAAGAAATAGTTAAAAGTTCTGCAATAGATTGTATGGGACTTACAACGCTATTATATGAGCCGCTAGGCTGACATAACTAAAGCAGAATTTTGCGACCACAAAAGAGGAAAGAACTAACGTTAACATTTCCGGAACCAAAGGGATGGATGTATCGATATTCTTTAGGGTTGTTTCAATCTATAGTTCTGGAATTAGAAGAGTTAGGAGAATAGAGTTTGAGTAAGTTACCTCAATCAAGTCCAACTGAAGCCGATGAAGAGACGCTGTTCCAGAAATGAAAAGTACAAAGAATATATTCATAAACAAAACTTTCAAATTTGATTTTTCCATTTTATTTTGATTTTTGTTTGGAGGGAGAATTTGATGATTTTCATAGGAGTGCCAAATTTTTATTGACAAGCGTGTTTTGTCATTATGAAATGGGGTACTGCCTTCATTGCCTGGGATAAGTTTGATGACACCTTGTGCCAAGTCTTTCAATAGCATTTAAAAATAAATAAATAAATATTTGGCGCAACAGCTCTTTAAAGTGCCAGGGCCTAGCTTCTCGCAACCACTCATGTTGTGTGCGTTATATTTTTCACACGAATGGAAGGGACCTACAGTTTAATACCGAATCCGACCGGCGATTTGAGAAGCTTTTTCGTGACAACAATACTCTCGGATGTTTGTCAGACGCTCGCGAGAGGTGGGACCGTGAAAATACTTTTTGGTGTTTTCTGGGATTCGAACTTGGAACCTCATGCGTAGTGATCCGACACACTAACCACTTACGCCACGGCGCCCACAATAGCATTTACCTTCCTTTAAAAATGTTTGCTTGCTACGACTAGATATAATAGTTACTCCGCACTTAAGTAGAAGCATCCCTAACTATGTATGAATATGTACTTTTGATGTAACTGCTGCTTCATGCTCTCTACTCTTGGTGCTGAAACTTTGCACAGAATGTATTGTTCTAGTGAACACTACCAAACCTGGCGAAGTTGGTACTTTACCTGATTGGCTGAGAAAAGATAAATTCAAGAAAAAAAGCAGTTTGGTGGACTATACCCTTTCAAACCAATAAGTGACCGAGTTGCTCGTGCGTCCTATTGAAAGGACATGGGATAATCATATCCCACTGTAACAAACATCTTCTTTTACTTCTCGGTTAGATGCACCAACGGTTGGCAAATGGAATTAGTGGTTTCATTATCGGATTAGTCCTCGTTACTTTCGTGTAGTCCTCGCAGCACATGTTTCTCTCTGTTGTCGGCACTAAACGATCGTTTTAGTAAAAAGCATGAAATACTTTTTAACTGAACCACAATGCCTCCAGTTTTGGCTACATGTTTCATCTATCGTCAATCTACGTAGTCCTGTTTTGACTTTACGAGCCATTTATTTAGTTTTCTCTCTTGAATGGCCGTTTTGATTTCTTATGTTCTATGATATGATGAGTCAAAATTTATTATCTCTTTCTAGAAATTTAATCCACCATGGACTGCAGAAAACCCCATTATCAAGCTTCAAATGGTTGAGGAACAACCAATAGGATCAATTCTTACAACACTACAAGCCATAGACGAAGATTCAACAATAGGCGAATACAATATCTCACAAAATTCTTACTTTGAGATCAATAAAACAACAGGAGTGATAACATCCACGGCCCGTATAGACTATGAAACGTTGAAAGAGGTCCGATTTATGGCCACAGTGACAGATACAGGAGTTCCCCAGTTAACATCTACTGCTGATGTCATCGTAGACATCATCAATCTCAACGACAATGAACCACACTTTACTCAATCCGAGTATTATTTCAATGTTACTGAGAATTCTCCACGTGGTACTGTTGCCGGTAAGGTAGAGGCTTACGACGGTGATATCGGTGCCTTTGGAGAGATCACATACTCTCTGATTGGAGAGAATAATAAATATTTTTTAATTGATGCCTACACTGGCAGTATAATGGTAGCAGATCCAAGTATCTTGGATAGAGAGAAGTTAAGTCAGATAACCCTGACTGCTGTGGCACAGGACAAAGCACCACCAACCTTACAGAAATCTGCGACCGCTTTGGTGAGTTTAGAAAGATCAAATTTCCCAAATTTTAACGTCTTGTCCTTTTAGATCTTCATCAATGTCCTGGATGTAAATGATAATCCCCCGGTGTTCACTCAGAAAGAGTATACTTCTACTGTGGCGGAAAATGCGGCTTTGAATCCACCAGCTAAGCTGCTGCAGGTAAGGGCCGATGACTTAGATTCAGGACTATTCGGAGAGGTTCGCTACTTTATTATCGGTGGCAATGAGAACGAGCTGTTTAAGCTAGATTCACATACGGGGATTATTTATCCAGCGCAAAGTTTACAGGGAAAGAAGGGTGAGTAAAGATTACCTGTGTATATCGATCACAAATTACTTCTTTTTTTCTGGGATAGGAGTCTACAATTTGACAGTATCTGCACGCGATACTCAAGGTGCTGGTACATATGAGAGTACCGCCATGGTTGTCATAAATGTTTTGGGTGTCAACCAACATCGACCACTGTTCGTAATACCAGCGCTGTCCAATGCGACTATTGAGATTCCAGGAGTAAGCTTTTTGATAGGTGGCCAGCAAGTTACGGGGAGTAATATATACTTTTACTTGTAGGATGTGATTAAAGCGGACTACTTGATAATGACAGTAAAGGCCACTGATAATGATACCGGTGAAGATGGAAGGATCTCATATCATTTACAGATAAACAATCAAAACGTCCAGGAAACTGAAGAGTTCACAATGGACGAGGCTAAGGGAGAATTGAAAACCAAACGAGAACTTCATCGAAAAGATAGAGCAAAGTATGTTTCCTAAAAGGAATTCTAGAATCCTATCTAACAGTGTTTTTCCCTCTAGTTACGATATAATTCTCGTCGCCCAAGATCACGGCACACCGACACCTTTCGAAACCCTCCGTTTCCTGAGTATCAGTATTGTTGATGCCAATGAGAATCGACCAGAGTTTCCTGACACATCTAATCCATATAAAGTCTCCATAAATGAGAATAGCGGTAGAGAGGTGAAAGTTGGAAAAATTCAGGCGAGGAGTAAACACAACAAAGACATTTACTACTACATGCTGTTGGGTAATGAAGATGGAGCCTTCTTTGTGGACAAGACTACTGGTGATATATTTACCAACAAGTCACTCGATAGGTGAGTAAAATAGACAATTAAAGTGTGCAAGTTCTGACGAAATACATGGAATTTCAGAGAAGTAACTGATTTCTATACACTGTACATCTTGGCCAGCACAAAGCCAGATCTGCACATCTCAGAGGAAGAAAGAGCGTCGTTTTCGATTAAGACGCTGGAAAGAGATAATACTGTTGCCAAAGTGCTAATCACGGTGCTTGATGTGAATGACAACGCACCGGTCTTTGAAAAATCTGTAAGTAGGACTTCTAGTTCTCTTTCCTGAGCTTCATGATGTTGGGATCTTTGTAGGTCTATTATGCTGGAATTAATGCAAAGTCATCTCTGAATGGATTTGTTACTGTGGTTAACGCAACCGATAAGGACTACGGAAAGAATGCGAAGATCGAATACATGATTGTTGCATCGAATTTGTATAAGTACGGATCCAGCAAGTCAACTGGATCGATTGTGCCCAGTCCATTTAGTAAGCTGACGAGTCTTCTTAGTTGTCTCTATTTAACTTTTTGTCCTTTGGTAGATATCTCGCCTGAGGGTCGTATAACAACTTCAGCATTCATGGCGGAATATAATCAAGATCGTTTCGAACTAGAGGTGATCGCGAAAGAAGTCGAACCACCAGAACGATCTGCTAGGGTTAAAGTTAATGTTGGTATTCAATGATTCCATACAAGACACATAATCTGATGGGTTTTAAATAATTTCAGATTTGGATTTTCGACTCCTCTCAACTGATTCGAGTGATCCTTTCACGTCCGCCGGAAGAAGTCTATCAAGAACAAGATGAGATCATAGCTGAGCTGCGTAATGCAACACAGCACAGAATCATAGTGGACGAGATTCGATTCCATGTGGACTCGATGGGCCGTATTCGTATGGATTGGTGCGATCTTTTCTTCCATGCGGTAGACAACGATAATCAGCAAATCGCTCCAGTGGACGACATTTTAAAAGTAATCGATGCTAACTATGATTATTTGAGAGTAAGTACCATAGTCTGATATGGAATTAGTTTTTCCAAAACCTTATCTATTTTTTTATAGGACTACTACGCTGGCTTTGCGATAGAAAATGTGGTGCCTGCGTACATAACCATTGTACAGGAGGAGTTCGATTTGGCGCTAGCTGGGTTAGTTGCACTGATAATTGTCCTATTCGTTGGTGTCATTAGTTTCATTGTGCTATGCTGTTGTCTTAAACATTGGTAGGTTGCAACCGTTCACCAATAGAACATTTTCTTGAACTCTTATAAATTTTTAGGAATCTTTCTGTTCCGGTTGAGAATCGCCGCAAAGAGGCTCTGATTAAGAAGCAAATCATTGAGGATCTTAATACAACAGAAAATCCATTATGGATTGAACAGTGAGTTTTCTTAGTCTTCTAATGAAATGAAATGCATTTCTATACTTGTGTGTTTTGTAGAAAATTAAAACTCTATGAAGAGCAAGAGTTAACAATGCAAGTATTCTCAGAGCCAGATCACAGTTCCAATTCTGATGGTGCACCGGTAAGAATTTTCTTTCCAGTCTTACTTTCTTACAGCATAGCTAACTAACAGCACAAAGCTTTATTTTTTTTGTTATGTCTGTGTGTGTTGATTGTTGAGTGTGATTGCTTGAATGTGTGAAAAAAATTTGTTGAACTAACTTAGAAACTAAAATCACGCCATCTCCCCGTATTCCATGTCTTTAACAAAATATTTGTAGGCACCATTGGACAGACGGAATTCTATTGAGCACGCACATCACCCAGTAGACAATACTTATGCAACTATACAGCCTAGAAATGCGGATAATCATCCAATGAGTGATTTTGCTGACTATGCAACGCTTAGAAATAACAGAGCACCTTCGGTAATACAACTTTTTTAAATCTTTTCTTTTTTTTTTTTTTGTTAATTTGTACGAGTAAATTATTTTTTTTTTTTACTTAAATGTTATGTGCATGTATGTGCTAGTGCATGCATTGCTAGCTATTAACTATTTTGTCAAAAATTGATTGAACGAATCTGGTTTGAAGGACCAATTTTTGTTTCTGAAAAATTTATCTGCAATTTTCGAAGAGTAACATCTGTTTGTTTGCACAGTAGTTCAAACCGATATTTATTCGACAACTTTAAGCCTAAAGAAAAATGTTGTCACGTCCCTTTTATGCAAAAGTTTTTATAAGGCAGCATAATCTGTGTCTGTAAAAACTATTACCGCCTTCAAAACTGAAGCAGTTATAAAAATGAAAATACAAGGTACGTTACAAAGTATGCAGGACTTTAAAAATAATTAGTTCTAGTGAGGCCATCTATTGGCAATCACATGCGTCGGAAAGGTAAAACCCTTACTGATTTCATGATATTTGGACGAATAAAAGCGGAGTTATTGCGTCTGAAGTGACAGTACGTAGGGTGATTGATAAGTACCTGTGTTAGGCAAGAAAAAAACTTTTTTTTTTTAAACAATTTTATTTTATTTTTCGACATAGTCTATTTTTACCTCGACACACTTAGCCCAACGATATTCCAACTTCGAAAAATATGTTTTGTCAGACCCTGCAAAATATACCTCAGTTTCGGCAATGACCTCCTCGTTTGTTGTGAACCTCTTTCCGCCACGCCATTTTTTCATATTTGGAAACAAAAATAAATCACATGGGGCCAAATCTGGAGAAAACGGTGGATGCGGCAGTAATTCTTAGCCTAATTCCATCAATTTTGCCGCCGCGACGTGACACGAGTGAACCGGTGCATTGTCGTGATGGAACAGAACTTTTTTCTTTGCTTGCTCTTACTTGCTCACTTCCAACAGCTAATACAACAAAATTAATCAATGAATTTATCTGAAATTTTGACAGTCGTTGTTTGACAGATGACACTAAGCAATGACATATAGTGCCGTTATGTGTCTTCAAACACGAGTACTTATCAATTACCCCTCGTATGTTTGTGTCATTGGTACAATGAGCATCGAACAAAGAGCTAATATTAAGTTTTTTGTTAAACTTGGTTAAACTTTTACCGAAACGTTTCAATTGATAAAACAAGTTTATTGTGATGATTGTTTATCCCGTGGCAGAGTTCATGAGTGGTATATGTGGTTTAAAAACGGTCGTGAGGACATAAATGATGAGCAACATGTTGGCCAACCGAAATCCGTGATCAGATTTCATCAAAACTGTGCATAAATTCATCAAAGATCAGCCAAAATCTTTTTCGAAATTCATGAAATTGGAATTGAGCATCTCAAAAATATCAATTTTTGCATCGTATTCGTCGTATTCGGCCAGAATATCGCGCAGAAGGATCGTCGATTGTGACCGATTTTTTGACTAAAAATCCCATTTTAACTGTCAACCACTTCCTGTATTCGCCTGATTTTGGCACTGTGTGACTTTCGGAAAAATGTATTTGCTGATGAAAGGAAAGCGTTTTGTGGACGTAGAAGCCATCCAAAAGTCTTGTACCGACGTCCTGAAGACACGACGATCTAAGACACTCATTCGACATGCATTTAAACCGTCCGAATAGTTGTATTGAGTCAGAAGGGGAATTATTTTGAATAAATTAAGTCGGTTTTGTCAAAAAAAACTTTTTGTTGTTCTTATTTTAAAAAAAAGTCCTGCTTACTTTGGATCGCACCTTGCAGTACTTGTTTGAAAAACTAAAGCAGCACAGCACAGACCATAACATACATATAGATAATCAAATTTCCAAATAACACTTAGTAAAGATTCATTCAACTCAGTTTGCAGTTGGGTTTAAATAAATCCAAATTTGGATTTTAAAAGAAGAGGTGACAGTATATCCGTACAATTGATTGTAATGGTTTGAGAGAGTAATACAAATGTTAATTTGAAAGAAAAATTTAGAAGGCAGCATTGAACTCCAGTATGTTAATTTTTATTCAGTTCCATATATATTTAACGAAACATCTCGTTGACGAAGGTACAATTTTATTTAAAAAACAATTTAAATCTGCATGTGCACTCCGATTTTTAGAATGCTAAATGCATCATTCAAAAGTAATATATAATATTTACTAAATGATCTGTACTCATTTAACTGATATTTATAAATAAAATTAATTTTAATTCTGTTTTTTTTTGTTAATTTCATTTTTACCCTACAGATGTACGAGTTTACTGGCTCAACATTTCAAGCTCCAATTAGGGAAGGCGACGATGCTGTCGCTGAACTAATATAAAAATTATTATTAAATTATATTCCTGATAATTTATATACTATATTGTACTGGTATACATATATTTACATATATATACATAATAGATAGGTTCATTAACAAGCAACAAGTAATTGTAGCTACAGCTAATGAACGGACGCCAATATTTGAGTCAAATCAAATAGAAAACAAAAACAAAATTGATATATAAATGAAAGTATTTCTATAATGACAATAAGCTTAGTTATAACCATTATATACAAAACAGAAAGCTATAACGTTCTTTCGCTTTTTTGTTTTTAATAATCTTTTTTTTTTTTTACTTTTTGTTGAAAAAAAAACCTTTTCAGCATAAAAGTTTGCGAATGACACAAATTTATTTTTTAAAACAAAAAACTTAGAATATTTACTTGATATACAATACATAAATGTTTAGACTAGAATTCTAATTATAGACTATATGAGAGGAAATAACGAGAAAGAAGATCATACAAAATATTTGCTAGTATATACCGAAAGCATCTAATTTTTTATTTTTTTTTTGTAATTATTTTCTATTTTTAATAATATGTCGCTTCTATTTTATAACGAACCTATTTATATATATATAAAATTATTAATGAACTTATACAATTTTAAGTGTAGATATCTATTGGGATGAAAAATGTATATTTACTGAAATACAAAAAAAAAGAAATGCAACTTGCGTAGCGTACTATGTGTATTTAGAGAATGGACGGTTACTACAAAATAACGGTGATAGGAGCGATAGCATAGTCTACTTCCTTTTATATATATACATATTACATATAAAAATATAAATAAATATATTTAAACTCGAATATATGTCTAGAAACGAAATGTAATACTATAATTTTATAGTAAGCTTAAAATGAAAAAAAAAAATTATAATAACTGAAAGATTGATCAAAAATTGCCAATAAATGTTTAAGTTATTTATGTAGGAACGATTGTTTTATTTTTAAAGAATGATTGTGATCAGATAAATCTTCTTTTTCATCCTATTTTGGCGAGGTTTTGATCTGAAAACAAGCGATCATAAAACTTCCTACTGAACCGCCTGTGGGGTTCGCCGTTTGGCCTCAGAAAATATCTGTAGGCCTCCCGATTTTGGGTCACTTCCTTACTGAGGCAAATCAAATGCTGGTGTTGCATTTGTGTGATCTTCGTCTCAAAAAATACAAATATTTGGCGCAACAGCTCTTTAAAGTGCCAGAGCCTAACTTCTCGCAACCACTCATGTTGTGTGCGTTATATTTTTCACACGAATGGAAGGGACCTACAGTTTAATGCCGACTCCGAACGGCGATTTGAGAAGCTTTTTCGTGACAACAATACTCTCGGATGTTTGTCAGACGCTCGCGAGAGGTGGGACCGTGAAAAAACTTTTTTTAGTGTTTTCTGGGATTCGAACTTGGAACCTCATGCGTAGTGATCCGACACACTAACAACTTACGCCACGGCGCCCACGTCTCGTCTCAGCTGCCGTTAATTTACTCTCATAATTTTTGTACATTGTCCAACATTGTGAACCGTATATGATAACTGGACCCCCAACTGCGGTGTAGATCCTTCCTTTCAACCTAGGGGCATTTTTTGGTGACAGAAGATAGCGGATTTTTCCCGTAACTTCATCCACCCTACGCTAACGTGATGATTGATGTCGTCATCACAGGTTGCTTCGTTATTGATCATAGATCTCAGATATTTGCACTTTTCGCACTTGAGAAGCATTGTTCCATTTAAATAAATATCTGGAATAATACGAGCGAAACCCATTTTCCTCCAAAACGTCCACCCATACGTCAATTGGTCGTTGCAGGGATCTAGGATCCTCACTTATGATGGCTCCATTGTCAGCAAAGAATAATTGATGTACCTTGGGTACCGTCATGAAGATAGCTAAAAACTGTAATAAAGAGCAAAGGACTTAAGACGCGTCCCTGCTGCACGCCGACTTTGATTGTCAATCTTCGGTTACTCCAGCGGGGCATCTTTTTCTTGCCTTTGCTCCTTCGTACATGTCTATGATCATCTGTACATAGGTTTCTGGAGCCCCTCGATGTCTTAGAAACACCCATATCAGTCCTCGTGGTTGTCTGTCGAATGCCTTTTCAAAGTCAACGTATACAATATACAAATCCTTTAAGGAATCACGATGTTTTTCCATTATGATCCTTATACTTTGGATTCCACCTGTGGTTGACTTACCCGCGACAAACCCGCAGTGATAATCAGATAGCCGTATTATTTTACGCAGTCGGCTACCTTATACCCACTCAATGATCTTCATAGTGTGTGACATCAGCTTGGTCGAACGGTAGTTACATTGACATACTATATATAGACTGCTAGTGAAATGTCCGTTCCATACAATCTCTGTCCAAAAAATGACGCCAACGTAACTAGACCTCTTAGTTGGGAGCGGAAAAATGTGGAAACAAATTGCCAACCAACTTGAATTTCTCCATAGAATGGTAGAGACACCTCTTGGGTTTGGGTTGATTGCTAAGTAAGACGGTTAAAATTCAAATTGTTGAGGCATTGCTTACAACAGATGTCACCTGCAAAATTTGGTAGTTCAAATAATTACTGATAGATGGAACCAACAAAATTTAAATAATAAATCGTTATATGTATATGCATTTGACTGCCCCATAAGTTGTGCAATATTTTTTATATTTATTACGAATCAATTTTTTATGTAATATGTCAATGAAAACATTGTCTTTGTGCACCCAACTGCATCCAACGAAATTTCAAACAAGTGTGAGTTTACATTTTTTTTCGCTCCGAACCAAGAGAGCTAGCGGTAATGTTGGAACTAACATGAAGTTGGCTACTAGCAGTACATATATAGTATATCAATGGGTAGTTATCACAGTTTCGCGTATCACCCTTCCCTTCGTAAGCAGGGAGAAGATAGCTTTCCCTCCATTTTCATTCGGTATTTGATTACCTCTCATAAATTTGGAGATGAGAATTCTGAGCCATCTGAACCCGATTTCTCCTATCTATTTCCAGAACTCAGAGGACATCTCGTCTGGCCCAACCGCTTTTCATTTTTTTGAGTATCTGACCGCCTCACTAATTTCTTCGGCTGTAGGAAGGACAGCTGCCAAATCTGTATGGATTTTAATGAGTATTTTATGAATGTAAAAGTGATAAAATATTTAAAGATATCGCTGGATAGACAAATTAAAGTTTTTGCTTAATAAGAACACGTGTTATTTGCAAGATTCAAAGTGGAAAACACATGAATATTGTGATTTCAAAATTGGATTGGATTCTTTGCCTCTGTAGGAACCACATTGAGGAACATTTTTTGTTCGCTTTGCATAATCCGAAAACCAAACAGCACTCACAAGAGGTTCGACTCCAATTGTAAATTTTCCCTGAGCAGTTACTTCTTACGTATACATATCTGACTACATTCATTATTCTAGTACCTTCCTTATCAGAAATGACAATCGCTGTCACTTGCTGCCGGTAAACAAACGTGTAGCTGTCATCCGCAGATGCTTGATTTCCAAAGGTTTTCCGTGTTCGTGTTTTATTTTCTGAATTATTGCAATTTGCCTGCAGATTTATTTATTTAAATTATAACAAGATGAAAGAAAAGCAACCCAGCGAGGGGCAGACGAAGTTCAAAGTGCCCGTAGTGACAATTTCACAGATAAACGCAGACGTTATCTCACTGGTAAGTAAAACGATTGGCAACGTTTCATCTAACATTCCTATCTCATTTAACCATTCTTTAGCTCGCAGTGAAGTACTGGTCTGCTGAGACACAAGCAGACCACGTCCCCTATGATCCGAATGTTATCGAAGACATCTATGCAAAGGAAATCCAGGATTCCAAGCACGCAATCCGTCGCATCATGATGCTGGAGTTTAGCCAGTACCTGGAGAACTACCTGTGGCCCAACTATAAAGGTGGCCAGTCAAGCCATGCCCACATTATGTCTATTGTTGTGATGGTAAATGAAAAGTTCCGAGAACGGGTCGAAGTTTGGCCGATTTTCGAGAAGAGAGCCGAAGAGTTTGCGGCCTTCTTCCGGCAAGTGATTGAGTCCTGTTTACCTCGTGTCAAGATGAATGCGTTGCAAATGCGGGAACAGACTGCTTTATTAATCTTCGTCAATCACTGCTTCAATAGTATGGAGATCGAGTTGTGCCGGGAGCAAGCGAAACGCCTGGTTTCATTGTCCATGTGGACTTGTTTGCAGCCCAGTAGGTTGATCTTTTATTCATGTCGATCTAGTAATTAATCTTAAGGTTTCCCTAGGGCGCCGTGATCAGGAACTAAGAGAAATACCCGAATGGAAGAAGTTCTGGAAGAAGATTCAAAAGAAGGAGAAGTCCGAGAAGAGACCCGAAATCGAATGGGAACGGCGCTTTCTTCAGGTAAGCTTTTGTTCTTGGAAAACTTTTTTTTTTATTAATGATTGACGTGTCTTTCAGAATCTAATGGTGAACTTTCTTAAAATTCTTGAATTGATTCCGGAAGAGGGTCGTGTAGACCAGGATACAGTTCATTACTGTGAACGCTTTCTAGAATTCATTATTGACTTGGAAGCGTTGTTGCCGACGAGAAGATTCTTTAATACAGTCCTGGATGATTGCCACTTGTTGGTGCGATGTCAAATTTGTAACTTGATCAAAAGGGAAGAGGGGAAATTGTTTGGACAGGTGAGTAGGAAGATGCGATTATGTTTTTCTTATTGTCAGCAATGTCTCGTCGTACAAAGTGGCTTAACATTCCTTCTTATGCCCCTTCCAACTCTTCCTCCACTCTTCTGTGCCATGTATTTCTCCGCCGACTTCCACGGATTTCATTATATCGCATAAGTTGCTCCATTTGTCGTCGTCGAACAGTTATGCTAAAATGGTTTACTGGCAAAGGTCTTCGTTTGAGATAGGGTTTAGCTACAATATATTCGAAATATTTCGTGGATATTGATTCAGAAAAGTTTGTAGGATTTTTATGGCAGTTCGAAGTTGGATTGGCCTTACTCGTACTTACTTACTTAGGTGGTGCTACAGTTCGGGGTGAACCTGAACCTGGCCAACCAACAATCCTCTCCATTTAGCTCGGCCTTTAGCTAATTGCCTCCAGTTGCGCACTCCGAGTTGGTCGAGGTCATCTTGAACTTGTGCGCGCCACTTACGGCGAGGAGGTCCTTTACTGCGTCGTCCCTCCGGATAATATTCGATGACTGCGGGCTGGAGCGTTGGTGTCTATTCGCTCTACATATCCTAGCCATCTCAAACGTTCAATACACACTTTTTTGTTTAGGTCGATGTCGCTGTACAGCTGGTATAGTTTGTCGTTGAATCTTCTCCTCCAAAACCCGTCAACGCAACCTGGACCGAATATCTTACGAAGAATTTTTCTCTTTTCTTCATCCGCTTTCAAGTCCATGTTTCAACGCTGTAAAGCAGGACTGGGATGATCAGGGTCTTATACATAGTTTCCTTAGTTGTTCGAGATAGGGCTTTACTTTTGAATTGCCTTTTTAGCCCAAAAAACAGCGATTGGCAACAGTTATTCTTCTCTTGATTTTTGCGCTGGTATCACTGTCAGAGTTAATAGCAGAGCCGAGGTAGACAAAGTCCATTACTATCTTGATGTTGTAGCTGCCCACTGTGACGTTCTGTCCAATTCGTCGGTGTTGATTGTCCCTTCTTGTTGACAGCATAAATTTGGTTTTGCCCACGTTTATCGCTAAACCCATTCTGGTTGCTTCTGCTTCAATGCTTGCAAACGCACCGGTGACAGCCCGCTGAGTTCTTCCATTTATGTCAATATCGTCGGCGTATGCAAGCAGTTGTACGGACTTTTGATAGATTGTGCCTCTGGTGTTGGATTGTGAGTTCCGCACAATACGTTTAAGTACAATATTAAAGAAGTCACACGACAGAACGCGTCACATTGTCTAAAACATTTTTTGATACCAAAGGTCTCGGTGATGTCATAACCGACCTTGATGGAGCAGCGAGCGCTCTCCATCGTCATCCTGCACAGACGGACAAGTTTGGCAGGGATGTCAAAACTAGACATGTCTCTATATAGCTCTTCTCTATATATCCTGTCATAGGGGGCCTTGACATCGATAAAGAGATGAAGAGTATCGATTTTGACTTCTTGGGTTTTCTCCTGGATCTGTTGAAGTGTGAAGATTTAATCGATGGTGGACTTTCCTGGCCTAACACCGTACTGATAGGGGCCAATCAGGCTGTTGATAAAAGGTTTCAGGCGTTCACACAATGTCGCAGAAGAGACTGATGCCTCTATAATTGGTGCAGTTGAAGGGGTCTCAGCGCAGAACAGTCGAGAAGGAGGCACGGCAGTTAGGGAAAAGTTGGGGAGAACTAAGACACATTGCCAGAAACCGTACACGATGGCGCGTAGGCGTAGTAGAGGCCCTAGGACCCACAAGGGAATACAGGGCATAAGTAAGTAAGTAAGTAAGTAAGGGGTCTCCTTTCTTGTCCAGTGGGCAAACGATGCTGAGTTTCCACTCATCAGGCATACACTCGTCTGACAAAATCTTAGAGATGAGTTGGTGTAATTAGTCCCTTCCTGGTTTGGGTGTAAGTCTAATGGTTCATGGTTCAAGCAAGCATTTACTTATTTCTCATGAAATACATAAAGTAAGTCCGATCAATTGCAAAAGCTTGTGTGAACACTATTGTGAATGCATAGCACTGGCAATAGGTTGGAAGAAATTGTTTGCTCTGTTGGATGTTTGATATGCCTATGACATCAGGCGGTCGGGAAAAAAACTACTGTGAATCAGAAGCAAAGACAAGAACAACAAAAATCTCTCAGTTATCTGGACACCATCCCCGGAGTTTTTCTGAAACAACGTCTGAGTTTCAAACCACTACATCAATCTTTCTCTCTGTCTATCTATCCGTTCCTACGCTCACACTACGTAAGAACATTTATTCATAACCCCTTGAGTGCGCGCAAATTATAAAAAAAAAGTCTACTGAAAAGGGACGCAAGCCAAGCGTTCTGTTGGCCCTATAGGTACGCGAGATATCTTTGACGTTGTTAGTGATTGCTTATTTAAAGCCTACAGCCAGTGTAGGGAAATTGAATTGAATTGAAATTGGACTCCAACTGCGGTTTATGAAATTGGCACTTATTTGTGCGTCCATCGGCTAGCTATTACTGAATGGTTTCGTTTGAGAGTTTTAGGTCCGTAGGAACATTGGTATCATTTCAGCGACAACGCATACTGTTTCATAAAATGTTGCCTTTACGGATTCAATATGACACCATCTCACGGCTTAGACCCTGATCTGAAAATCGTAGGGTAATAGATATATATTGATTTAAAAATTATTCTGGCAAGTGTTTTGGCCGCTTTATTAGAAATGTATTCCAGTTGCTATATAAACGACACCATTGCATGTGCCTTTACACTGCCTTTGACGCAATTCAGTGTTCGCCAACTGTGACGGTGATGGTTTAATCTTCGTTTCTACTGCTCACTGCTTCTGTTTCTTTTATTGCCAGTTTGAGATGTCAGCCAACGTTCTTATTTATTCTTTTACAAAGATTTTATGATCTGAATTCAAAGGATCTAGCCCCCCGAATATTAAACCTTGAGGTAACCGCCTGTATTCTTGTATTTTTTGTTTCCCTTTAACAATGACCTATAGACTGAAGCTAAAGTCAATTAAATGGCTATGAAAATTCTTAATCTAATGGTAGAAAGAAGGCTTTTCAAACGGGTTGACGCAAGATACAAAGAAATCAACGGCTTGATTAAACGCAAGATCAGGGAGGCAAAAAACAACTTCTGGGCGAATCAATGCAGAGAGATGGAAATTCATAAAAACAACAATGACAGCTTCAACATGCATAAAAAGTTTAAACAATTAACTGGTATCGGGCGTAAAAAACAATATAGCTGTTTAAAGGATGAAAATGGCAACATAATGACGGACACAAAGGAGAAATTAACGAGATGGGTAAACTACATCCAAGATCTTTTCCATGATGAAACAAATGAGCGAATTCCGGTAACCGATTTATCAGGCCCAGATATACTGCCAGATGAAATGTCTAAGGTCATCAGAAATGCGAAAGATAAAAAGGCGTGATGAAATCCCAAACGAGCTAATCAAGCTGATTGAAGAAGACAACGTAAAAGTAATCACGGATCTTTTCAACAGAATCTATCTTAATAGAGAAATCCCAAAAGAATGGTTGAAATCATATTTTATAACGCTACCTAAGAAGAGAAATGCTTCAAAATGCGAAGACCACAGGACCATCAGCCTAATGAGTCATATGCTTAAACTTTTCTTGAAGATAATACACAACAGGATTTACAAAAAACTAGAGGCAGGTATTAGCAGAACCCAATTTGGCTTTAGAGAGGGCTTTGGAACACGGGAGGCCCTTTTCTCGTTAAACATCCTAGCGCAAAGATGTCTAGAAATGCAACAAGAATTATATATATGCTTCATAGACTACGCGAAAGCATTTGATAAAGTCCGTCATCAGAAAATGCTAGAAATATTGCGAAGAGCTGGGATTGATAGTAAAGACTACAATATAATCGAATCTTTGTACCGAAGTCAGAAAGCCTGCATTCAAATAGATGCTGAAGAGTCAGAGGAGATTGAGATCCTAAGAGGAGTGCGACAAGGTTGTATTCTATCGCCCCCTCTCTTTAATATGTACTCGGAAGAAATCTTCAAAGAAGCTCTATGCAATGATGAAAGCGGTATTTTAGTCAATGGAACCAGGATTAATAATCTAAGATACGCAGATGACTCTATAATAATTGCGGAGAATGAAAGAGAGCTAGATATGATAGTAAACAAAATAGACCGAGTTAGCAAAGAATACGGCCTCAAAATCAACACTTCCAAACGAAATTCATGCAGAGCTAAAAATAGACAGAGTCAAAATTGAACGGATATACAAAATGAAGTACTTGGGTACACAGTTTGACTGGAAAGCAAACTCCCACACTGAAGTAAAATGCAGAATCGAACAGGCTCGAGCAGCGTTCTGTAAGATGAGAAATGTACTATGCGACAGGGACATTCAGCTATCACTGAAAATACGGCTGATAAAGTGCTACGTCTGGTCCGCTCTACTATATGGCGCAGAAACCTGGACATTGCAGAAAGCTTCGATGAAGAGGATAGAAGCATTTGAAATGTGGTTATTCCGGAGGATACTGAATATCTCATGGACAGACAGAATCTCCAACGCAGAAGTTCGTAAAAGGATTGGCACACGAAGAGAGCTTTTAAAAACAATTAAAATACGCAGACTGCAATACTTGGGGCATGTTATTCGAAACGAAAAATACAAACTTCTTCAAATAATACTATAAGGAAGAATCGAAGGAAGGAGAGCGGCCGGCGGACAACGACAAACATGGATGTACAACTTGAGTGACTGGTACCGAATGTCCACCACGGAACTGTTCAGGAACTTCAGTTCCCGCGAAAATACAAAAAGGATGATATCCAACTTCCTAAGAGGAGAGGCACTATAAGAAGAAGAAGAAGAAGAAGAAGAAGAAGAAGAAGAAGAAGAAGTGGAAGAAGAAGAAGAAGAAGAAGAAGAAGAAGAAGAGAAAGAAGAAGAAATGGCTAAAGGGAATCCCCGATCCGACGGATTCGATAAAGGTGTAGGACTTTGATACTGGAATAGCTTGAACTATTTTTATAAAGTACTCCGACTCAAAGCATTAAAGGTTATAATAGTTTTCTTCCATCTTTCCATAGTATACGCTCAATAGCCTATTCCGTTGTATTTACATCTTCCGCGAATCCCAATTGGTACTTTGCTTGGCCCCCTGTACTTTTTTTTAAGCACTTCGTGCCCACCATGTAAATGGATCGATGCAACGAGGGACCTTCTTGGTTAGGTCCTGTTTCCACTTGCGGGACTTACGGCCCCGATTATGCCTACGCATCATCGTGTACGGTTTTTGGCAATGTATCTTAGTTAACTCCAACTTTTTCCCAATTGCCGTGATTCCTCCCTCCTCAATTATCTGCGCCATGTACTTCTTGGGAGACCAGGTCTTCTGCCCTCCTGGGTTAACGGGTTCTATTACCTACTTAGATGGCGCCACCGCCCGGGATGGTCCTGGGTCTCAACCAACAAACTTTTCCAACCGGCTCGGTCATTAGCCAGCTGCCTCCAGTTTCGCGCGTCAAATTGATTGAGGTCCCTTTCCAATTGTTCGCGCCACCTAAGGTGAGGCCCTCCTCTATTGCGTCGTCCCTCGGAAATGGATTTAAAGACTTTTCGGGCCGGGGCGTTCATGTCCTTTCGCTCTACATGTCCTAGCCATCTCAGTCGCTGTATGCGTACTCTTCTGGCTAGATCGATATCACTCTATATCCCATGTATGTAGTCCTTGATTGTATCTTCTCCTCCATCTTCTTCTCCTATGCAGATTGGTCCATAAATCACCCGAAGAACCTTTCTCTGAAAGTAGCCAATGGCATCCTAATCCGACTTCGATAGAGTTCATGCCTCTGCGCCATGTAGCAAGACTGGGATTATTAGGGTCTTATACCTTAGTCGTTCGAGAGAGGGCTTTACTACTTAATGGCCTTTTTAGCTCAAAGAAACAGCTATTGGCAAGATTGATTCTTCGTTTGAAGAATCGCTAATTTCACTGCTCGAGTTTGTAGCGAAGCCTAGGTAGACAAAGTCCTTAACTACCTCAAAGTTGTGACTGCCTATCGTTATATTCTGTCGATATTGATTGCTCTTTTTTGTTGACAGCATGTATTTTGTTTTGCCCTCGTTCGCCGTTAAACCCATTTTTGCCACTTCTGCTTCAATACTCACGAACGCACCATTGACATCACGCTCCCTCCTCCCAATTATGTCGATGTCGTCCGCGTAGACGAGTAATTGTACAGAATTTTGAAATATTGTGCCTCATATGTTGGCCTGTGAGTTGCACACAATACTTTCAATTATGATATTGAAGAAATCGCATGACAGAGCGTCACCTTGCCTAAATCCCGGGTTCCATTGCATCGCGAGTTTTGTCGTCTTTTTGAAATGTGTGATCGATACATTGCAATAAAACTGGAGATGTAAGGTAAGGTATGATGTTTTAAAGTTTTAATCTATTCATAACTGTTTTACACGCCTTTCTCTATGGGTTACGATGTGCTTCATTGCAACGGTTCATAGAACGCTGCTTCTTGCTTTATAAATGACGTTTAGCTTTTGGGGATCTCTTATGGCGCTGTCGGTACTCTGTGTTGGACCATTATACTGGAGATGTGTGCGGACGGACTAACGCTTTTTCTTTAGAGGAAGACATGCTTCACAGGGGCTCTCGATGTACTTCATAAAGTATTTAGCTTTATATATTACAGACCCGAGCGGTGGAAAACGTCTTTATGCAATTGTAATTCATATCGTAAATTTGTTCCGATGATTTTCTAAAGCTCCACACTCGGTTTGAAACATTGCCTTGCTGTCTTGCTCCCTCAATTTAAACGAAAGCCTATATTCATATTTTCTTCTTTTTTATTTAAAAAATAATAAATAATGTTCGTTAAGTACACTTTAGTGCTACTTCTACTTAAAATACATTAATCATGGTAGTCTAACAAGAGGTTTTTTTACATTCGAGAGATTCAAGTTTCACTGTCGCGCTCTGCTTCGTAATTTTTAGTAATCGTTGCCATTCATGTAATTCATTTCGTCGCCCCAATCATTCGATGATGGTGGCTCGTTATAGCAGCACGACTTCTTTAACAGAAATGTTACATGTTTTTGTCTTAGAACGCATATGTATAGTATAAGTGGCGCTTGTATAGCATTTACTATTATGTGCGCATATAGAAGTCCATCGTACTTCAACCAGGAGAGTATTAGGAAGATCCATGATATCACCATTACTAGCAGTAGTAACGCGTACATTATAAAGCTAAAAGAAATAGATTTGTATTTATTCTATAATTGGAAATCTATATAGAGTATCTCACACATACTTCGCCTTCAGTTTATGCTGAATTCGTCCATAAACGTTCCTTCGATTGATTAACTTCAACGTTGTCACATAAAAGAAAATATCTATCAAAATTGTACACGCTATTGGTGAGAAAAATATCGCTATTCCCAGCCAACCAATGGTTTCTTGTTCGCCTATGAGGTTCTGTTTCTTATAAGAGTCTGCGTCAAGGAAGCAGTGGGAGAAAATGGCCATGGCTGCCATTAGTCCTGTGGCACCCCATGCGTACGCTGAGTAGTAACAATACTTACGGCCATCGGTTACACGTAAAAAGACATTTCTCGATCTAAAACGGTTTATATTAAAAAAAAGGGCATGTTGTGGAAGGCATTGTCTTACCTGAAGGTCTTCCATATGTAGTACCCGAAACTATTTAGCCAGAAAAATGCACCCAGCAGACTTATGTACAAAATTGTATCTGGAGAAAAAGTTCATTAATATGGCGACTAATACATTTGTTAAATATCATACCGGCTACAATAAAACTAACATGACTGCTTAGTTCGGTGAAAATCCTGACAAGATCAGCAGCTTGGCTTATCATTAAGCATACAGCGATCGTTGTTATTATGTTTCCGACTAAATCTCTGCAAATATATGTACATATATGGTAAAGGAATATACTAGTGAAAAATAACTTTTCAAACCTCAAAGTTGGTAAAATAAAATAAATAATCGCGATCACTAGCAGTATGATCATAGAGATTCCATGGAAGATGGGATTTAGAATTTTTCTGAGCAAAAAATTTGTATCAGTCCATTTGATTTCCTTTTTTGCCAAGCAAATGTTGGCAAAAAGTATTGTTCGATGATCACCACTTGTTGAAATGGCCTTAAAAAAAGATATTTATGAGAACATGATCATGGATGATTTAAATCCGAACCAACTCACTTTATCAATACAGTATTGCCCTTGCCTGTAGTCATGGAAGAGGGGCTTTCTTTCATCATCATCTTCATCCTGGTAGTCTGCATGTTCGTATTGTTCCTCATCGGTGTTTGTGTAATGACGCAGTTTACCATCACTTAGTAGGATCAATTTATCGGCGCTCTTTTGAAAATTAAAAAAACAAATATGAGGTCATTAAAACATTCGAAAACAATTAACAGCTAATCTGGAGTAAAGCCATTAAAATGACATAATGGATGGCGATGCTAATAGGATTGGTTTTAATGCGTTGTTAGTAGAATTAAACTTTTACTTACACCAGGGTAATGGTATATCGGCCATGTTTGCATTGATCCACATCCTGGAATGCCAATCACAAATTTGTACTTCACCGGAATGTTGTGTTCACCACTGTAGCTGGTAAACATCGGTTGGAAGAACTCTGAAAAGAATGTGTAAAATCAAATTAGTTAAAAATTGAGAAAGTATCATAGCTAAGTTAGGTTAGGTGAGGTTGGCTGTCTCAGCTTAGCTGGCTGTCTACACTTAGTACAGCAAAGATCCATTGTGATGCCATAGATCTACCATTAAACCACCATAAAACCAACCGGAGCTTTTGATAAAGCGATGGATGCTCATGGTGCATAAGGCCTCCAAATCGCAGAGGTGTTCAAGAAAGTGGGTCCCTAGATGGAGCATTCTTTTACGCAATAGGGCTGAACATATGCATAGGAGGTGAAGGATGGTTTCCTCCTCCTCCTCCCCGTCCCAACAGCTCCTGCAGCAGTCGTTGGGGAAGAGGCTAAGTCTTTTGGCATGTATCAAAGGTATGTTAGCTATTCCTTGACCTTATCACAGAGATAAGAAGAATAAGCAATATAAATGTACTGTCTGCTTCCACAGAATCAATTAAATAATTCTATTTAGAAACTGAAACGAGAAAAGTGGCGGGCAGAAAGTGGAATACCATGCGTTCCAATCTTTCATAGATGCTAGAGTATTTCTTGAAAATTGATAACCTCTTATTGGCCAATATAATATGTATTGTCTCCAACGATTGTGGCAGATGTTGTTTATGCTGGGTGAGGAAGGAAGTTCTGTGTATATCTATATCGCTCTCTCAACGATGCAAAGAATAAACACGCACAAATACTGCTTCGAAAATATAAGAAATGTACTTGATAGAAAGATTGCCAGAAGTTCTAAATCTTTCCATTCTCATGAAGCAAAATTACAATCGACAAATTTAGATCTGACGCCGCATTTGCGGCGCCAATAGAAGACTGGTACATCTTGGTCATCAGTCCTACCCTAGCTTACGGAGATGTGGTTTGGTAGAAAAAGTCTAACGAAGTCACCAAGCCTATATCCCTTGGAAATTTTGTGCGAAATATGGTTTAGTGTCATATCTTCATCTTCTTTGAGCCGTGCTGAAACTAAAGCCCGCTTTTGAGACGGTTAAACTACTTTCCGCGTTACACTTGATCGTTGGTGATAGTACACGTGAGCAATAAAAGAGCCCCGCTAGACTTACTTATTTACTTACTTACTTAGGTAGCGCTACAGTTCGGGGTGAACCTGGGCCTCAACCAACAAGCCTCTCCATTTAGCTCGGTCTTTAGCTAATTGCCTCCAGTTGCGCACTCCAAGTTGGTCGAGGTCCCCTTGAACTTGTGCGCACCACCTACGGTGAGGAAGTCCTCTACTGGGTCGTTCCTCCGGGTTAAATTCGAAGACTCTGCGGACCGGAGCGTTGGTGTCCATTCGCTCTACATGTCCTAGCCATCTCAAACGTTCATTACGCAGCTTTTGACTAGGTCGACGTCGCTGTACAGTTCGTGTAGTTCGTGATTGAATCTTCGTCTCCAAAACCCGTAAACGCAAACGGGACCGAAAATCTTGCGAAGGATTTTTCTCCCGAAGCGACCCAGGATATCTTCATCCTCTTTTAATAAAATCCATGTTTTAGCGCCGCAAAGCAGGACTGGGATGATCAAGGTCTTATACAGAGTCTCCTTAGTTGTTCGAGATAGGGCTTTACTATTGAATTGCCTTACAAGCGCAACGCAAAAAAAAACAGCGATTGGCAAGAGCTATTCTTCGATTGCTTTCTGCGCTGATGTTGTTTTTCGAGTTTATAGCAGAGCCAAGGTAGACAAAGTCCCTTACTACCTCGAAGTTATAGCTGACCACTGTGACGTCCTGTCTAATTCGTCGGTGTTGGTTGTCCCTTCTTGTTGACAGCATATACTTGGTTTTGCCCTCGTTTATCGCTATTTTTGGCCGCTTCCGCCTCAATGCTTGCAAACGCACCGGTGACAGCCCACTGAGTTCTTCCGATAATGTCTATATCGTCGGCGTATGCAAGCAGTTGTACAGACTTGTAATAGATTGTGCCTCCGGTGTTGGATTGTGAGTTCCGCACAATCCGTTCAAGTACAATATTAAAGAAGTTACATGACAGCGCGTCCCCTTGTCTAAAACCTTTTTTGACATCAACGGTCTCGGTGATGTCATTACCGACCTTGATGGAGCAGCGAGCATTCTCCATCGTTCAATGCCTCGATCCCATTATTCGTCCCATGCCTATCTGTGTTGTAAGCCAGCAAATCTTTATACAATAAACCATACCATGGTTAAGTCCAAAGCAATCTGGATTAATACTTTAAAAAAGATATGCACCAGGTACTTTTTTCCTGAATATCAGATAAAAAGTTTCTTGTGAACCTGAACAGGAGCCACCTAAGAATCAGTGGTCAGTGCCTATTAGGAAGGCTCCTCCACTGACTCAATCTATCACCGGAGACAAGATGCAGACTACGTAACATATAGAGAGTGATGGCACTTCTCTACGCATTCTAGAAAGTGTCCCGCAGTTTCTTTGAACCTGAACAGGAGCCACCTAAGAATCAGTGGTCAGTGCCTATTAGGAAGGCACCTCTACTGACTCAATCTGTCACCGGAGACAAGATGCAGACTACGTAACATATAGAGAGTGATGGGACTTCTCTACGCATTCTAGAAAGTGTCCCGCACTTACATATAAAAGGAATAAAGCGGACTCTGGACAAGGAAATAGTTATATCAACCTCCCTTGGAGTGATAGAATTTCACAAGAAGCTGATGGGCTTCCTGATAGCTCCTGGAATGATAAATTCGATCTAGAACTAATTGGACGGCACAGAAGGTACCATTTTCAGAGCGAATCAACTGCTCTTCCTCCATGAAGCGTGCTCAAGCCCTAAATACTTTAGATTCGTACATATTCGGGCATTTGAAATCAATCCTGGAGGTTTATACTGGTTTATTGATTCTAGATATTGTTTAAAATGAATAATACTTAAACAAACCACTTAGGTCATATTTCAGTTCAGTCTAAGTACAGGGCACTCCTCTATTCTCAATAATCTTGAATTCCTCCCATATTGCGCCGACTATGAACTTCCACAACTTCTGTTTGACAAAAACATTGAAATCTGCATCCCCTCCAGATTTGAATGGGAGGGTGAGCTAGAGATACAAGAGGGATCCATTTGCTTTTACACAGATGGATCCAAAACAGAATCTGGAGTGGAGGGAGGTGTCTTCTTCCAAGAACATTAGCATCTATTGTCGCCTCCCTAATCACTGTAGTGTCTTTCAGGCAGATAACAGGGCAATAAAAGAAGCCTTGTCTTGGCTGAAGTACCTTGTGATATCCAGGTGGGATATTACCATTTTTCCGGACAGTTAAGCAGCGATTAAGTCCCTGGAATCTGTCGCCTTCGACTTAAAAACAGCCCTAAATTGTCGCTTGTCTCTTAACGAAATGGTCAAACGGTTCAAAATTCACCTAATCTGGGTGCCAGGGCACAGGGACATTCCAGGTAACTGCTCGGCCGCCAAGCAGGGTTCTTGTCTACCGATTTCGTCGAGCAAGGCGAATCTCGGCATGCCTCTCACTATAGTGAAACTGCTACTTAAGCTAAACTCCATTAGCGCGACCAACCGAAAGTGGGCTAGCGGCACTACGTGCCTTATCACTAGACAGATCTGGCCTGAGTTGGATCAGAAACGCTCCAACTGCCTTATCGGCTGAAAATGTTGCTCATCGCAACCACAGTAGGTGTCATTAAGGGGCACTACATCATCGATAGGCATGCCACCAAGCTAGGTATCTTAGCAAATGACTTCTGCAGAAGTTGCGTGGAGGAGTGGGAGGAAACCATACTACACCTTCTTTGTATGTGCCAGGCTCTCTCCGCTCGCAGGAGACTACAATTATGAGCCTACCTCTTCGGTAATTGTGGCGATCTAACTAACGTCAGCATCGGCGGCCTCCAGTGCTTCATAACAAGCTCCAACTGTGTTCAGGGTTAGTTATCCCTGCGGATGATAGATCCATGCGGTACCACATTGGACCTAGTCTGGCCTAAGTGAGCCTGCATTCTGCAGCCTGCCGCCCTAACTTAACCTAACCTAAACAAACCACTTATAAGAAACCCTTAAGAGAAGAATCATGTGAATTGCTAATTAAGTTGCATTAATCTGAAAGATAACCTACTTGTCATTGATGGCTAATAAGTAAACTTTTAAATACCCTACATACGAGTACATTCCCCCCCCCCAACCCATATAGAGTGGCACTCATATTTTATTTATTATTCATTGAATTTCTAATAACCACAATCCGCGAAACTAAAATAAACTAAAACTCTCTCGAATCTAAACCACAATCGTCGTCAATCGCCTCCAAGTTTGAAGCGAGAACAAAACAAATGCGCGAAAGAAAATAAAAATAAAATCGAAAATATTTTGATTGGGTGCCCTAATTTGCGATTTCTCGTTTGCGAGCCGTTACACACCACACATTCGTCTCGTAGGCTTAATTAATGCATTATTTGCCTTTTTATTTATTTACTCGCTTAATTTTATTGCAATGCACGGGGTCACCACAAACTCATCTCGTGCCACATCGTTGCTCGTTTCATCCATTATGATGGGTACGAGTAGCTACTAACTACACATGTGTCCCGTGCGTTGTCGTATCTAGCGGTTAAACAAGTTGCATTGTGTCATTTAGTTGATTCAATTTACACCATACAAACATTCAATTTGCTGGCAGTTCTCCTCTTTTTCCTATTTTATGTGCTCGATGGTATTTTATAGAGCCTACTGCAGGTGGAATGGGGTTTTTCCTTATATACTTTTTTTGTGAATCACAAGTAGCAGGAGGCAATTGACGACAACGACACTTGGAAGTCCATTGAACTTGACTGGTCTCGGTGTGGACGACGCAACTTTTTATGTATAGATAGCGGACTTGTCCTAAATGGGGATTTAATTAAAACTCGTTACATGGTGACCAGCGGGAGCTTCGAGTGATTTATTCTTTTTTGGATAGTCGCCCTATTATTGAAGGAGGCGGGTATCCTTTAACTCAAATTGGTTGTTTTGTTTGAAAGTACCTTAAAAACGGGGCACATTTGGGGAAGCCTTTAAATAATTTATCGGTATGTCGTGATTTATTGCTGTCGCATTGACAGCTTTGCTTGATTTTGAGTGGGAGTAGCGGTGATAAGGAATTTATATGGAAATTTGTTTAAATGTGTACAGCTGGTGTTGTATTTTACTTTAAATTATGCACCAATTTGGAAATGTACAATATTTGAGTAAAGGCAAAGTTAAACTAGACTAATATTTGACTATTCATACGATATGCAGAGGGTGAACAATCGGCTTTTCGTCTCGATTTTGACTTGACTGCACCTCGACAAAAATTCGCCATGTAGGTATTAAGCTTTTGGTTGACTAAAACATTTGATCACAATATAGAACAGATTCTGATTTGGCTTAACGCTTACCCCCAATGTTTTTAGCTTTGGCAGCTAATGTAAAGGCAAGATGTGAACCCTATTATCTTGCAAAATGGATGGCAATGCCTTCTCTTTTTTTTGCGAGCATTCTCTTTATTTGTAAGCTCCAAACAGGTATTACGCCAGTCCCTCTCATATGAAACTTATGAATATAG
Source organism: Brachypalpus laphriformis (assembly GCA_945910035.1). Classification (NCBI taxonomy): domain Eukaryota; kingdom Metazoa; phylum Arthropoda; class Insecta; order Diptera; family Syrphidae; genus Brachypalpus; species Brachypalpus laphriformis. Next base: position 12,930,659 of record OX246754.1, on the reverse strand, counting down.
TATTAAATTGGACATAGTGCTCACGTCCACAAGTCTATATATCATCCTGATTACCGTTGGCATTTTTCGCTTTTCGACGATTGTTGTTTTATTCGTCAGGTGTACCGCGAATCCGAATTTCATAACTTTTTCAATGTGAACGAGTTGTAATAGTAGACTACACGACGAAAAAAATGCTAAGTAACGTTTAAAGGTCAGCAGGTCGTAGCTATTAATAAAACGAAGATTGTCGAAAAGGGAAAAACGCCAACGGTAATCGGGGTGTATATTTTCCCTATAAAGCATTCGACATGGCCCTACAGTTCCAATAGTGAGCAAGGCGGATAGCCACCTGCCTTGTCGCCTTTCGTTGAGATACCGAAACAACGAAATTCAAAAAATTAAAGTGTGCAAGTCCAAATACAAACTTTGTAGCCGGGCCTCGCAATTAAATGCTCCTCTTCTTAAAGTGAGGCTCTGACTGCCTCTTATCGATATCTATGCACATGTCTGAGTTCTGCAGAGTTTTATCCCAATTAATGCAGAGTACCCATCTTAAGCTTCCTTCGAGAACTTGAATTCCGCTAGGACACCATCGCAACATGCTTTCCGTCGGGGGTTAGTACAAAAGATCAATTTGTAGGTCGAAGCACTTTGCTCATCAGATGGGCCTCCAAATGTGGCCTGGGGGTAACCCTCATAAAACGGAACTCGTTCTCTTCACGAGGAAATATTAAATTATCCTCATAGACCCTACGAACAATGGCACCAGCCGCACCTCGGCTCAACGTCTCATATCTCAAGACAGATCTGGCCTAACCTCCGAGTTGGTTAAGCTACAGCGATCACAGATCACCTGCGTTATCGCTGTCCTCACTGGACACTGTCTTATAAGCCAACATGCCAAAAGACTTATCCTCTTTTCTAATGACTTCTGTAGGAGCTGTAGAGACGAGGGGTGGGGGAAACCATCCTTCACCTACTAAGCACATACTTAGATCCTTTAACCCCTCGGGGGGCATAGGGCGTCAACCACGCCTGCGCGCCATCGTGTTTGAAGTTCTACAACGCGTTTGAGTTGCCTCCAACTCATTCCTAAAGAGCTCGATTCCTCCTCAACTGTTCTGCGCCACGTTTGCCTAGGGCGCCCCGCTATTCTGCCTGCCTGGGTGAGCGGATTCCAGCGGATTCCTATGCACATGTCCAGCCCTATCACGTAGAAAATGCTCCTGGATGACCTCGGCAATTTGGCGTCCTTAGGCGTCATGAGCATTCATCGCTTTATCAAATGCTCCGGTTGGTTATAATAAGTCCTGAGTGGTCTAATGGTAGATCCATGGCATCAGAATGGACCTTTACTGGGCTAAGTGTGTCTGCACTCTGGTGGAGCCAACCTAACCTAACCTAACCCAATTCTAGAAAAAGAAAAAAAGTAAACATTTTGCGCGAACGGCCCAAAGGGCTAGCTTCTCGCAACCATTCATGTTGCGAAGGGACCTACAGTTTTATGCCATATCCGAAAAGACCGTATGCCGCATTCGCAAAGTTTTCTAATGACAACACAACACTTTTGGATGTACCTATCTGTCAGATATTTGCGAGAGGTAAGTCCGTGGTGTTGTGGATCCCCAGAGGTAGTTTTATGAATCTTATGAAATCACCTAGGTTATCATTAGTTGGGGTTACTGTAAGGTCAACACAATGGTCGCACTCTTATCTTATTGTGTTTTGTACACTGATTCAGACAGCTGTTCGAACCTAACGTGACCTTGATCTTCAGCCGTTTTCAATAACCGATCTACCTATAGTCACATGAGACGAATGATACGGTGTATGTATTTGTATTTGTACGCATGTGATCATGTTCTTTTTCCCATAAATTGAAGTGGAATGGTTCCAATAGAACGACAGTATAAAGCGATTCAATAAATTTGGTTGGGATTCTTAGACTCGTCCGTTTTCTGGGAAATGTGCGTTTAAAGAGTTTTTAGTTACATTAGAGTATCCAAAGCAGCTATCCATAGGGGAAGTAATCAACTGTGAATTCCAATAATTGTTGGATAAATTGCATAAACAAACACAAGTTTCGTATTTCACACACTCCATTTGCTTATACATACATACATATGCTTGTAATTCATGCTCCCCACTTGTGGTTTCTTAAAATGTTTGAAGTCTCAGTCACTTCCGCCGCTGTCAACCCACATATTGCTCACTTCTGTCTAAAGTCTAACTTAATATTCCACTAAATTATGCGTGTACCACTTTGCGATTAATGTACAACTTCTGAAGAAATGTAAAACTTCTGAAAGTGTTTACATGTTACAACTTCGTAGTCATACTACAATTTCACTCACCCTCGGGCAGTAGTTTACTCGTGTTAATGCTCACCTGTTTCATTCACCTGAGTGCACACTGTATCCAAATGTATCTCGAATTTCTCGCAACATTTATTCACCTGCACCAGGTTAACATCATCACGATCTGTTGGTTGCTGTGGGAGTGTTTCACCGGTTATTCCACTCCATTGAGATAAACTCACTACTAAAAGCATTAGACCCGTCCATCTATGACGTAGTGCCTGAGGTAGTAGTAGTTGTTGTTGTCTAGATTGTTGAGTCATCATTTTGTTAGGAACTTTGCGCGCACCATTCACACACTCATATAACTACGATTTGAGGTGTACTTATTGCAATTCATAACATTAGATGCGAGAATGTGATTCCTGTTTTGCATTCGAAATTGTATCTCAAATCTACACACTCGCCTCAAGACAAGAAAAAAAAAAAACGCAAACGGTAAACAATACAAAAGATATTAAATCTCACGATTTATTTATTAACTGAATGAGAAGGTTGCCTTTTGATTCCTCATTCATCGGCTAAACAAGAAAGCAAACAAAAAACGAAATGAAATTGGAATTCCTTTAAACGGCTGCTCTTTGTTTCCCCCTTGGGCATTGGGCTTGCTTCCTTGTTTCAATTTTTATTTTGAATATTAATTTATTTTTCGTTTTATTGTGTAAATTAAAAATTCATCATAAGACTACCGTGTCATCACTTCCACTTTTACCACCACCATCACCACAAACAGCACCAACAACAACGGAGATAGTAATTAAGTCACTGTCGTAGCTGAGACCCTCAATAGCGCGGTATAGACGTGCAGTAACGAGCGACAAACCGACAACCGACCCTCTTTCAAGCACGTTTTGAATGCGATTGAGGAGAGTTGAATTTGTACTTCATAGATGGAGATACAATAAATGGCAGTGTTTGTGTGTACCGGTGTGGTGTAAGTGTAAGTGGAGAAAATCATTTGTGGGTGGAGAGTGCAGGGAGTAAACTCTCTTAGGTACACGATGTAGCATAGTCAGGGACCCTTATGCTTCTCTTTAAGTGGTTTTATAGACTTTGGCACAAGCGGAAACCGGTAATGTAGGATTGATTTGACTTGTAAAGTACTACATCAGGAAGGTAACAGTTGTGGTAGGAAAAATACTTTCATTTAGTGAAATATTAACTTGTCCAGAAAGTTATTGCGGTTTTTTACCTTAAAATTCAAATCAGGTCTCAGGTTAGAATTAACTTTATTAGTCGAAATAAGAATCGTTATAATCTACACATACTTGCCAACGAGAAACAAGTATATTTATTCCGATAGCGTAAAATGCCAGATTTCCGTAGGCGACAAACTCTTTGAAGGAGTTATAAATATTGACCTGATTGTTGAAGGTTTTCCCCTGCAAGAAGGGACCGAGATGCTTGAAGAAGTAGCAATCGGATACATAGTGCGGGCGTTGGAAAGAATAGGAAGACAGAGAGAGAGAGAGAGAGAGAGAGCGAGAGAGAGAGAGAGAGAGAGAGAGCGAGAGCGAGAGAGAGAGAGAGAGAGAGAGAGAGAGAGAGAGAGAGAGAAAGATTTGGTGTAGTGGTGTGAAGGTCAGTTGCTTATGCTTCAGAGAAACTCCGGTGGTGGCGTCCAGATAATTGGGGAGATTTTTGTTATTTTTCGCCTTTGCTTCTGGTTCAATTACTGACGTAATCGAGAAAGCACTTGAAGAAAAAAACATTTGCTCAAGCGTATTTCTTGACGTCTTGCAAGCCTTTGATAAGGTGTGGCATGATGGCTTGTAATCCAAACTACGACAAGTTCTCCCTGTATGCTTATACGATATTCTAAAATCATATCTCGGGAATAGACTCTTTCGTGTTAGACATGGAGTCGAATATTCCGAGGAAATTTCGGCCGGCGTACCGCAAGGAAGCGTTCTTGGGCCGGTATACTCGTGATATACCGAACGAAGATGGCACTATCCTTGCTGCATTTTCCGATGACACCGCTATCCTAGCAGTAGGTAAAACAATCGAAGAAACGACTGCAAAACCCACTGAATAATGTAAATGAATGCACGAGGGACTGGCGGATCGCCCTCAACAAATCTAAATCTGTTCACGTGAATTTCACTTACAAGAAAACTAATGACTTGCCAATTTTCCTAAACTCGGCTCGAATACCTTTTGCAAACGAGGCCAAATACCTAAGAATGACACTCGACGCAAGACTGAAATGGAATTCGCACGTGAAAATGAAACGAGAAGAACTCGAAATCAAATATAGAGAAATGTACTGGTTACTCGGAAAACATTCCCAGCTCAGTACTGAGATGAAACTGCTTTTATACAAGCAAGTGCTAAAGCCGGTGTGGACCTACGGTATACTAACTAACTATAATAATTGTATAACTTTGGGGTTGTACAAAGAAAACAAATACAAATATTTTACAAGCTTTTCAAAATAAAGTGGTAAGAGAGATTGTCCAAGCACCGTGGTATAGTAGAAACGACGATATCCATAGGGATCTCGGAATTCCGACAATCGAAGCTGAAACTAGAAGCTTTGCAAGAAAGCATAGAAACCGACTAATCGGACATGTCAACAATACAGTCCTACAAAGTTTGGATGAGATCAACTTATTGCGCCGACTACAAAGGACGAAACCTTTCGACTTGGCGAGATAATGATTAACCGCGTCTCGATTGCGGAATATGCAGGACCTTTCAGTAGAAAGAAACCTGCCAAACGTTTTTATTTCATGATAGAAAAATTGCTTGATAAGTTAATACTTAGTTGCGATATCTAACAAATTTATAACGAAGGGTGGTGTTTTTTTAGTCAGTAAGAATCTGACACTACTATGAGCACGCGCTTGCTATTCTCATAGTGTCTATGGAAGATTTTTCACCTACCCTCGGAAAATAAAACAGTATTTTTTTCGCGACCACCGGCGTCGTCGCCGAACAATTTTTCCAGCAATATGACCAAGCCACTGTCAGTGTTATGCCTTTGCAGTACAGTAGTGTTTACACAAGCTTTCGCAATTGATCGGACTGAGTTTATAAATTTTATGAGAAATAAATAAATGCTTACTGACGTCAGGATCTGAACCATAAGCCATTGGTCCATTGACGTGGCAATTGACGACGTTCCGACTACACCATTGCCACCCTTAAGTTGCTCTAACTTTTGCAGCATCAGTTGTGCAACGTGTGGTCGAGCATTGTCTTGTAGGTGGATTGGACCTTTCATGTTGATCAATCTCGTACGCAGACGTGACAGTTCCTGGTGCATTATGTCAATTTCTTGACAGTACTTCTCTTCCGTTTGTGTTATGCCTGGTTTTAGAAAACTAAAGTGGATTATTCTGGCTTTTGAACACCAAACAGTCACCATTGTCTTCTCTTCGTGGCGATTCGGCTTAGGATGATGCTTTGACATTTTATTTCGATTCAACCACTGTGCCGACTGGCGTTGGTCACAATTGTATCGAGAATTGGTTCGTTTTTGTTACGCAAAAGGTGCGCAGAAGTTGTCTCGTATCGAAGATTTTTTTGAAAATTATTTAAATCATGTGGCACTCATTTGTTGATTTTTTTTGTCTTCCAAGTCGTTCCAAGTAATCAGAAACAGCTGTTTTGCTTATACCAAGATCGCTTAAAAGCTCTCGAGCTGTTGCGCGTGAATCTGATTCAAGTGATCGTCGTCAATGACCGTAGGTTGCTTTTCGCATGGTGCTCTTTATCTTCTTTCGAAACCACCATTGCACTGTTGCAATATATATGTAGAATAGCCTAATACCAACTGAATATAAATTTCTTACCAGTATTGGAAACAAATTTAGGCAGCTCTAGATGCATACGTTTTGATTGGACAGTAGCTGTAACGTTATCCCATTCATGTTTTCATCGTAGTTAAGGATATCTAAGGAAAAATGGCACGACTACGATTTCCCTAACTTGAAATAATTCGTCACTGACGAACAAGTTACTTTACCATTTGATAACGTGACAGAACGTCATTCGAAAATAACCTGACAAAATAACGTTATCAGAATAATGACCCACCCCTAATGCCTCTATTCATCGTGAATGCTTTGGTTTGAATTACAGATTATATAATGAACAAGCTTCCCGAGCATACCACTCAAGCGCACACCCAGGTTAGGCTTCTCTTCTACGTAGTGGGCATCACCTAGGTTGGTTGTAATGATCAGACTGGATCTACTTCTTCCTTTTTCAGCGAGGTTATGATTCGAAAATAAAGGATCACAACCCTCCCACTTCACCGCATTTCTACTGATCCGCCTCTGGGGTTCGCCTATTTGACCTCAGAAAATATGATCAGACTGGATGACAGCGGTATTTTTTCGTTGTTAACAATCCGTAATGACGGTCTGTCCAGATCTTTAATACCACACAACCTTCCACTATGGTGTTCTTGTCCCCTCATTCCTCTCATGTTCATTTACTTATTTATTTTGAGAAGAGCAGGTCCCTTCCGTTCATATAGCTGTCTAGTTTCATTTGGCCTTTTTAAAGACCGCTTTGTAGACTTACAGTATCGTTTGCCCGTACACAATCGGCACCAAACTAAGAGTCTCGGTCAGGTTATATGGTGAAATATATCATAGTAGTTGCCGCGCTTCTATCAATTTACTGCCAGTGTTTGGAATGCTCTTCTATCTATGCTTACCTTTGCTGTATTAGAATTTTGGAGAGCTCTTGGGACACACTATTTTAATATTCTCTAGAAGTTCTTTGCAAAGTCGGTTAGCCACGATTTATTCACTTAGATATTTTTTTTTCCTTATGGTTCGTAGGACATCTACTACACCTACATTCCATAGTGTACGGTTTCTAGTTATGCGTCTCAACTCCAACCAACCCTTCCCTAAATGTTACTATTTCTGCATCACTTGGAAAAGTGGTCTTATTGTATAGTCTGGCGTAAGCTAGGAGAGTTGGCACGTGCTAATATTAAAATCAGTTTGGTTCTAAATACGAGTATAAGCAAAAATTAAAATTTAGTTCGAAATTTCCTCGACTCTACTGTAAGCATAATCAGAACACAATGCAATGTCATCTAATTAATGAAGGTAGGCAGTCCCTTTACTGTTGAAACCACACGCATACACAAAATAAATACAATACAACCCCCGATGCAATATCACTGGCGACGTACATAATACATACATGTATGTACATACAAAATGTCGTTATTCTTCGTATTTATATCATTAATTGTGGCAAGGAAGTGCCATGGAGTGACATCCGCCCGTGCAATTGCCTTTCTACCGCGCCATGTGACTTACTTAGTTTTCTGTTTGTTTATCGCCATGGAGCCCAATCTGATTTTTGGTTTATCCTTTTATCGGCTTACTCCTAGGCAGCCAAATTGAATAAGGTAAATGCCTTAACAGGTAAGGCACCCCAAAAATGTATTTACTTTGGGTAAATAGTACATAACCTAAAAAAGAAACGACTGCGTGCGTGCGTCAAATTACATCTGTTCTAGTTGTCGGTTTTTTTTTATTTATATCCCTGAGTATGTACAAGGCACGTCGGTGTGCCTGTGCCGCACAGGAGTTTCTTCAGGTACACTTTAGAATCGAAACCCATCACAGACCATTGGGAACCCACCTCACCTGGTTTACCTGGTGGTGGGTATGAGACCGGTTATTTATTACTCGCTGAGACCTATGTTTGGCTTAGTAGGGGAAATACTTCCATGCTGGTTTTCAGCTAACACACCTATTGTGTTCTAGAACACATGGATGGGATGGGTGCTGGCTGTATAATAAAACTAGTCTACTGTCTGCAAATTAATTGAGGTAGGATTTTAGATTATGTTTTTTTTTTTTCTTTGTTTTGTTTTGGAGAGAAAGAGAATTTGAGTAGTTCTCTTTGAAGTTGAGTTTCTCTTTTTTGGGAAAGATTTAAGCAAAAACCGGGCTTAAGGAGAGATACATATGCAGGTTTGAAGCACTTGACCTTCTAGAGGTCTTTAAATGAACTAGTTGATTTGTACTCGTATGTACTAAAGACTATGTAATGGCTGCATAAGCTACCGAAGTTCTGGAATTTCCTTCTAGTAGAAGGAAAGAATATGATCTAAAACTGAAACTAATGGAATCGAAAGCAGCAATCAACGCTACGTGCAAGACTTGTCTAGCTGACAGAAATATAAGTGCCAGTGCGAAATATGAAGTGTTTCTTGCAAGGGTTAAATCAATCCTCTTATATGGCGCGAAAGTTTGGGGATATAAAGAGTACGAAGATATTGAAAAGATGCTGCGATATTTTCTTAAACGACTCTTCAAGCTTCTTAACTGCTCACCGAATTACGCACTTTATCTCGAGACAGGACTGTCTCCATTATTCGTAGACACACTAAAGAAGAATATGAATTACGCAATCAGAGTAATGCAACTAGAAGATGGTAGATTGCCCAAAATTGTAGCTATAGAAGCAGCGAGACAAAACATCCTATGGTATGCTAGTTGGTCTGATTTGGGTTCGAAATATGGCATATATCTCAACCTAGTCAGAGGAAATCCTCAAAACTTGAAACTGCAGTTAGATGATCTAATAAGGGTTGTGAATAAAATCTGCCGGAAGATTACACGGAAAACGCTAGGGCCTCACAGCAATGAAGATGGTACAGATTGTTGAAATACATCCTAACAGATGTGAACTATTCTAATGAAAATTACTCCGTAGATACCATATCTGCAATTTTTAAAGCCAGGGTGGACCTTTTACCGCTAATTTATAGACCTCATAGGGGTGATTTACCTATAGTTTGCAGTTTGTGCAGTATGAGAGCAACCGAGGATACGATGTATTTCTTGGCGACTTGCCCCATCTTAGCGGAAATAAGGCGATCTGTATGGGGATGTAACAGAATCAAAGAAGAAAGAATTTCAGGATTTAAAACGGTGAGAACTGGGAAGAGCTTTTTAAATTTTTAAAAATAGCACTAAGATATCGGGAACAAATTATCGAGGAGAACTTGTAAGTTCCTCATTATCCTAATCTTCAGGCCTGCATCTTAAATATATGTATGTCTGTACATACTGTTGTCAATCTGGCAGACAGCTCAGTCCATTGCTTTAATGTTTTTGTTAATTTTTTATTTTTTTTTAAATTGTAAATTGATTGGAAGAAACCTGAAATAAAACAATATAAACTAGGAAAGAATATTCAAGCAATGATATGGTTTCGTCTTGATGATGTACTTCCGGAAAGTCAAAGGAAGAAAAGAGGCAATTAGCGATGATTTCAGTTACATAAATGGTTGAGCAGAATTTCAGTTTCACCATCTTATGATAGCTACTCTCCAACTACGCACTGCTGCAGTTCGAAGATCCCACGACAACACAAGAATGCCCAGGTTCAACATCGATAGACTTAGTGATCCCTCAGTGCGCCAACAATTAAGGGAGCACCTTTCGCAATGTGTGGAAGCAATCAGCAGCTCAATGCCCGCAACCATCCAAGACCATTGGTGTGCTGTGAAAAATGTTTTTACATCTGGTGCTGAAAGAATTGTTGGTCGATCGCAGGGAAGACATAGGGCGTGGCTTTCCGAGGATACCTGGAGACAGATTGACGAATGAAAACAGCTGAAAGCTCGAGTTGCAGCTACCCCAGCAGCAGGGAGAAGCGACCTAGAGTCCCTTTATCGCATGAAGATGAGAAAAGTTCAGCGTAGCGTGCGACGTGACAAGCGCAACAACATCAACGCGCTGGCTACAGAAGCAGAAGAAGCTGCACGGAGGTGCGACAGCAGGACCGTCTACAGAATCATGAAAGAGCTGACAGGTGTTCGCAGCTCCAGCTAACACCCAGTGAAAAGCCTAGACGGTTCCTTGCTCATTTCGGATGAGAACCAGCTCAAGAGATGGAAAGACCATTTTGCTACGGTTTGAAACCGTGTATTCACTAGCGATATGCTCCCAAATCAGACTAAGATGCCCGAGGTGAGAAGTTCCCGAATACGCACCACGACTCCCAGTAATGATGAGATCACTACCGCGATCAAGCCACTAAAAACCAACAAGGCGTAGGACTTGACGGTATTCCAGCAGAGCTCTTACGAGCAGCGCTAACAACATCGGCTGAGCTTCTGCTTCCACTTATAGATAGAGCTTGGGAAGCTTAGAGCTTTCCTAACGAGTGGAAAAAGGGAATGATCGTCAAGCTTCCTATGGCTTCCTATTAAATGGAGTGCGGAAACTGGAGGGGTATCTGTGTGCTGCCTGCTGTAGCTAAGATAATAACTAAAATTATCCTTGAGCGAATCAAACAACATTCCGAAGACACACTCGATGCCGAACAAGCAGGTTTCCGCTCTGGATCCTCCTGTGCCGACCACATCAACACCCTTCGGATTATCACCGAACAGTGCGTTGAATATCGATCGCCACTGCACCTGTTGTTCATCGATTTTGAGAAGGCGTTCGATACTGTCAACAGGGAGTTTATTTGGCGTGCCTTACGCAGGAGAGGTATTCCCGATAAACTAATTGCTATTATCAAAGCTACATATGAAGGCTCCAAATGTCATGTTCTGCACAGAGGGAGGTTGTCTGAGGTATTTGAGATCCAAAGTGGGGTAAGACAAGGCTGTATCCTTTCACCAATATTATTCCTATTGGTGATTAGCGATGTGCTTCATGCAGCTTTGTCGACAGGAAACGGAGGAATTCGATGGACTCTTAAATCTCAACTGAAACATCTTGACTACGCTGACGATGTATGGTATGCTTACTCTCTCACAGAATTATGGACCTCCACCAAATGACAGCAGATGTGGAGAGGGAGGCAGGTGTCGTCGGGCTAAAAATTAATACGGCAAAAACTAAAATTATCAGCATTGGAACTAACTCATCGGCTCAAATATGCATTGCTGGACAACCGGTAGAGAGAGTAGAGGATTTCCAGTATCTTGGGAGTATTGTCTCGACCGATTGTGGAACCGAACTGGATATAGCCAACAGGATCGCCAAAATATGGCGAAGCAATGCAATCAGTTTGAACACCAAGCTAAGACTGTTCCGCTCCAACGTTGAATCCGTGCTGTTATATGGTGGCAGCACGTGGAGAGTGACCACTACTATTACCAGAAAGCTGCAAACGTTTGTTAACAGGTGCCTGTGCAATATCTTAATGATTTTCTGACCCAATCGTATCTCTAACGAACACTTTTACGAGAAAACGGGTCAGGAACCAATAGGCGGAAGTGGCAGAAGACCTGGCTCCGAGGAGAACATGGCGCAAAACAGTCGCGAACGAGGCACGGCAGTTGGGGAGAACTCAGACACATTGCCAGAAACCGTACACGATGGCGCGTCGGCGTAGTAGAGGCCATAGGAACCACAAGGGGATACAGGACATAAGTAAGTAAGTAGAATTTCAGATGCAGTGGTTTAGTTTTTTAAGTGGGGTCCACCTCTAGTCCATTGGTATAGTGACCATGTCCGAGATATGGGCTTATCGTCCCTGTTATGTTGTTTATTTCCAATGAGCTTGTATAGCAACGACTATTTTATCAGTTTCAATTGAAGTTAAGATTGTACCAGATCTTGTTCAATATTAATGCTATTTTATGTTCAAAGCGCTGCATCGAAAAGGGGATCTTTGGTAATACGGTGGAAAAGTAGAGCCTACACGTTACCATTTACAAGTTCAGAACTTACCAGGATGTAGAGCTGATGGACAATAATGCTCCGGCCCGCAGAATCTTCAAATCTAACCCAGAGGGACGACGCAGTAGAGGGTCTCCTCACCTTAGGTGGCGCGCACAAATTTAAGGAGACCTCGGCTAACTTGTAGTGCGCCACTGGTGGCAATTGGTTAAAGATCGAGCTAAATTGAGAAGCTTGTTGGTTGATGCCTAGGTTCACCCCGAACTGTAGCGCCACCTAAGTAATGGATTTACTGGGAACTTTGCAAATCGTGACTTACTCAATCCCTCCAAAAGTTCTCTGTCGTAGCATTAAGTACAGATGACAAAGTAGGAACTTTGTCAAGAAGCCTAGCTCTGATGTGCTAGGTATCACTAGACGCCAATAAAGAACCCATCGTTTGACGAAGAGTGCCAGTAAGCACATGTAGCAAAACATGCGTTCTATAGAGATCTTCGAGCATAGAGTAGAGGACACCATTAGACCAAATTCTCAAAAAAAAAAAAATCAACTCCACACTGAGGGCTTGCGTTAGAAACACCCTTCTGTCGGTTAATTTCTCCTATAGTATATAACAGTTAGAGAAATATTTGGTAAAACCTGGACATTTGCTATCTTTTTCTTCCTATTTCGGTGAGATTATATCTAAACTTAAGGAATAATACCCTGTTTGACCTCAGATCGGTAGGCCTCCCGATTTTGAATCATTTCGTTACTCAGGCAAACCAAATGCTATACTTTGAATCGAGAATCCAAAAGACCCACTTGGGGAAACGCCACCATCCAAAGGGCTAAAGAATTCTAAATCATTTAGTAATGTATCCATTTATTTTGGATGCAGTGTTATAACCCTTAATTTGTTTTATTAAAAGCTCGGTTAAGCTCACAATGTTCTCCATTAGCATCACCCCACCTTTCAGAATGATTCTTTCAACTCATTCTACAAAGATCTGAAAGTAATGGACTACTCTTACAGTTGTTTCAGGTTTTCTATCAGATAAACTCGAAAGACAAATTCTTTTACCATTACTCAAACCAATAATTACCACCCAATCTAGAGGCATTAACCTTATTCTCTTTGCAGTTGCTGGACATGTTGAAATTTTATACTCGCTTCGAAATCAATGACGTTACAGGTGACCCATTGACTGACCACGACATGACTCAGTTGCACTACAAGAAAATCACGTCGCTCCAACGTGCAGCATTTGCCAAATTTCCAGATTTAAAGACGTTTGCTCTGTCAAACGTTGCGTCGGTTGATAGTCGCGATGCTCTCGAAAAACACTTTGGAGCCTTGGACGCACACAATCTAAAGGAAATTGCATCATTTCTGAATCTAGTTCCGGATGAATTAAAAGAACCTTTTGACTGGCATCGCTTGGACGAAGAGTTCCTTAAGGAGTTGTTAATTTCCCGTCATGAGAGGCATTCCTCACAGCTGGAGGCGTTGAATGAGATGCCACTTTACCCAACAGAGGACATCATTTGGGATGAGAATATAGTTCCAACGGAGTACTATTCAGGAGATGGATGTCTTGCATTGCCAAAGCTGAATTTGCAGTTTTTGACTCTGCACGATTATTTGTTGCGGAACTTTAACCTGTTCCGCCTCGAGTCGACCTATGAAATTCGTCAGGATATTGAAGATGCCATCAGCCGAATGCTACCATGGCAATCGGAGGATGGTGATGTAGTGTTTGGTGGTTGGGCTAGAATGGCTCTGCCAATTGCGTCTTTTGCAGTTGTCGAGGTGGCAAAGCCACATATTGGCGAGAAGAAGCCTTCACGTGTGAGGGCTGATATTTCGGTGACGCTAAGCGTTCGTCGTGAAATCAAGGACGAATGGGAGAATCTAAGGAAGCATGATGTTTGCTTTTTGATTACAGTAAGACCTACGCAGCCATATGGTAAGCTGAGAGTCTACTGGCTTAATCATCAAAAATAAAAAAAATAAATGGTACCCTCTTTCAGGCACCAAATATAACCCTCGAGAGCCGTTCATACCACAGGTGGGCTTGATAGGCGTTCGTGGCTGTGAAATTGAAGGAATGCTAGACGCGAATGGTCGAGTGATTGAAGATGGTCCCGATCCACGACCGATATTGCCCGGTGAGCAGAGGACTTACCGTGTTTGGTTGGACTCAAACCAGTACCGTTTGGATATGGATGCATTGCAAGAGGTAAGAGAGTCCATGATCAATCAATATTCGTAAGTTTGCAATTGTATTCATATTTGCAGGGAGCTGACGATGTCTATGAGGGTTTTAACATCATAATGCGTCGAAAACCCAAGGAGAACAACTTCAAGGCGGTTTTGGAGACAATTCGTCATCTAATGAACACAGAGTGTGTAGTTCCTCCATGGTTGCATGATATTCTTCTGGGTTATGGTGACCCTAGTGCCGCACATTACTCTCGCATGTCAAATCAGGAAAAGTCTTTGGATTTCAATGATACATTCCTCGATATTGATCATCTTCGCAATAGCTTTCCACATTATGAGATTGTTTGTCCTGAGACAAACCCCGAACTATTGAAGACTCCATTTCGGCTGACATTTGGCGATGTAGCCGACACGAATGAGGACAGTGAAGATGAACAGCAAGAAGCTGCTAAGGAGCTTCCCAAAACGATAACTGTGGAGCCGTACGTTTTTGAGTGCAGAGGACCTTATGTGTCAAATGCTCCTAAAAAGTTAGTAAGCATCTTTATAATCATAACCTTGAGTGTAATCCCAATTTTCTTTGTAGAAACACAGTCCGCTTCACACCGACTCAAATTGAGGCGATTCGCGCTGGAATGCAGCCGGGTCTAACGCTTGTTGTGGGTCCTCCAGGAACGGGTAAGACAGACGTTGCGGTGCAAATCATCTCGAACCTCTATCACAATCATCCAAATCAACGCACCCTCATCGTGACCCATTCAAATCAGGCCCTTAACCAGCTTTTTGAGAAAATCATGGCCTTGGACATTGACGAGCGTCATCTGTTGCGTTTGGGTCATGGTGAGGAAGCTCTTGAGACTGAGAAAGATTTTAGTCGATACGGGCGAGTCAACTACGTCCTCGCAAAGCGTCTAGATCTTCTCAATCAAGTTCAGAAGCTGCAGGAGTCCATGAATGTTCCCGGTGATAACGCTTACACTTGTGAGACCGCCGGTTATTTCTACCTTTACAACGTCATGGCGCGATGGGAGAAATTTCTTAACATTGCAACTGCTGCCAGCACAAAAGAGGACGCCACATGGAAGGCTGTTTTCGAGGAACATTTCCCGTTTGCTAAATTTTTCATTGACGCCCCACAACCGTTGTTTAAAGGCGACACATTTAAGGACTACCTTGCAATTGCAGAGGGTTGTTTTAGCTACGTTTCAAGGATTTTCACAGAACTCGAGGAGTTTCGAGCTTTTGAGCTTCTTCGTAGTGGGTTGGATCGTTCGAAGTATTTACTGGTGAAGGAGGCTAAGATCATCGCTATGACATGTACCCACGCAGCTCTCAAGCGCAAGGAGTTGGTGAATCTTGGTTTCAAGTATGATAACATCTTGATGGAAGAATCTGCCCAGATTCTGGAGATTGAGACGTTCATTCCGCTCCTGCTGCAAAATCCAATGGATGGTTTTAATCGATTGAAGCGATGGATAATGATTGGAGATCATCATCAGTTGCCACCGGTCATAAAAAATATGGCCTTCCAGAAGTATTCAAATATGGAACAGAGTTTGTTCACGCGACTGGTGCGGCTGGGCGTGCCAACTGTCGATTTGGATGGACAGGGTCGTGCTAGATCGAGCATTTGTTCTTTGTACAAGTGGCGCTATAAGAAGTTGGATGATCTGGAGCATATTTTCAAACGGGATGAGTATAAGCAAGCTAATGCAGGCTTTGTTCATGACTATCAACTGGTGAATGTAGAAGATTTCAACGGTGTCGGAGAGTCGGAGCCAAATCCATTTTTCTATCAGGTAATGGAACATTAGTTTTTATTTTTCTCTTGACCTTATTTGTGACCGTTTATCTCAACAGAATCTTGCTGAAGCGGAATACATCGTGGCTGTATTCATGTACATGCGGCTTCTGGGTTATCCAGCTGAAAAGATATCTATCCTCACGACGTATAATGGTCAAAAGCATCTAATTCGAGATGTTATCAATCTGCGCTGTGGTAAAAATCCACTCATAGGATGGCCACATAAGATTACAACAGTGGACAAGTACCAGGGTCAACAGAACGACTACATTCTTATCTCGTTGGTGCGCACGAAGGCTGTGGGTCATTTACGAGATGTCCGTCGTTTGGTAGTTGCTATGAGTCGTGCACGTCTCGGTCTATATATCTTCGGTCGAGTGTCACTCTTCAAGAATTGCTTCGAATTGCGTCCGACTTTTGAGTTGGTAAGTCTTAAAACTTTTCCACTGAATCAATATACTAGATATCCTCTTCCTTTAGCTTACAAAACGTCCCCAAACTTTACAAATACTCACCGAGGAAACCTTCCCCACACCTCGTGCTGTTGGTGATACTATCGATGTAGAGTTCAAGAATATCAATTCCATGTCAGAAATGGCTGAATATGTCTACAATCTCTACATGAGTAAAGTAGACACCCTAAAGGAGCAAATGACCGAAGTTGAACAAATATATGATGATCTCCCTCACGAGGATGAAGCCGTGGATGATGAAGATGAAGCACCACCTACTGATGAACCCGTCCAACCCATCAAAGTTCCAGAGCCAACGACCACAGAAAAGAAAACAAAGAAGGATGATGCAAAACAATTCAAACAAACTCCAATTATCAATGAAATCGATGAACCTGAACCGGATCATTGATTTTGAAATAAATTTTAACAACTTCTTATCTATAAAAAATGATGTTGGGTTTATTTCTTTGGTGCTGTGATTCCTTCAAGTTGTGCCTTAAGTTGAGCATTGGTCTTCTTAAGGAATGCCACCTCTTCGGCATATTTCTTTTCTTCAGAAGCGCGCAATTCAGCATTACGTCGTTCGTTTTGTTCGGCTTTAATTTTCATGTCGGCGATGATTTCTTCAAGGGTCTCTTTGTCGGTTTCCAGTTGTTTGACTTTATCTCGAAGACGTTCCTTTTCTTCGTGAGCCTGAAGGGCTTTTCGCATACCAAATGCTACCGAGCTACAGTATAGGGTCTCATAGGCTTCCATAGACATGGCGATTTCGTCACGTATGCGGAGTAGAAGTAGGCCTCGTTCGGAACAATTGATTGTAACTTCGCGAATAAGTTCATCTGGAAATAAGAGTTAGTGGTTAGACTAAAAGTGGTAAATAGACAAGTTTTACTAACCAAAACACTGTGAATAGAGCTCGCGACGAATAGGGCAAATTCCAGTTTCACGAGCCTGGGTCTGTTGAAGTCGTGTGTCTAACATTTCTTGGAGATTTATAACATCTTGCCGGGTAGCAGGAGTGCTCGAGACCTAAACGTAAGAAATAAGTGTAGTAGCTGATGCTGAAGAACAAATTGATTACATAAGTAGTGTTGAAGCTCATCAAATGTTAGAACATTTTTCTTCTTTATTTTGCTTAAGTATTGGAAGTCCAATGTTTAAGGTGCAGTAGCGATAAACCAATACATATATAAAGTGCAGTGCATGCAGACTTAGGTTAGGTTAGGTTGAAGTGGTTACCAGCTTACCGTCACCACACGTAGCCCAAGGAAGGTCCGCTATGGTACCACAAATGATCATGTAATCCCAGCTAACTCGTAAGAATCAATAAGAGCTTTTAATGAAGTGAAGGAGGCTCCTAATGTCTAAATCTATCAGATCGTCCAATTAGTTAAAATAGAAAGCTCCTGGGTGAAGCTTTCTTCTATGGGAGAGAGCTGAGCACGCACAAAGAAGGTGAGGAATGGTTTCTTCCTCTTCTTCGTCCATGCAGCTTCTACAAAAATTATTTGAATATACACCAAGCCTTGTTGCATGCTTGCCTATTAGACGGTGTACTGTAATTACACCTATAATGGAGCCAATATGCAATCGGTCAAGAGAGATCAATTTCTTGGAGCGTTTTAGATCCAACTTGGGCAAAATCTGCTTACTCGCTAGACATGTTGGCCACTAAGATTTTTTTGTTCGACTGCATACAACTTGAATTTAAATTTCTAAATAGAGATTGGTATACCTAGATTATCCTTGTCTGGATAGATGGGTATAGCTCTTCCTATTCTGGCGAGTTCATCAGCCTTACAATTCCCCGGAATATCCCAATGCTTCGGTACCCAACAGAGGTAAATATTAAACTGCTCCGCCATCTCCGCGAGAGACGATCAGCAGTCTAGGGGTACTACTGAATTTATAGAGATCGATTCCAAGGATTTGATTGCAGCTTGGCTGTCTGAAAATATACGGATATCCTTAGTCGATATCACGTTGTTCTTCAGCCAAGATAAGACCTCAAAATACAAATACAAATATTTGGCGCAACAGCTCTTTAAAATGCCAGAGCCTAGCTTCTCGCAACCACTCATGTTGTGCGCGTTATATTTTTCACCCGAATGGAAGGGACCTCCAGTTTAATGCCGAATCCGAACGGCAATTTGAGAAGCTTTTTGGTGACAACAATACTCTCGGATGTTTGCCAGACGCTCGCGAGAGTTTGGACCGTGAAAAAAACTTTTTGGTGTTTTCTGGGATTCGAACTTGGAACCTCATGCGTAGTGATCCGACACACTAACCACTTACGCCACGGCGCCCACAGCCCTCCTCAATCGCCATTATTTCCGCCTCGAACACGCTACAATGATTTGGAAGACGGAAGGAGGGCTAAAGATTAAGCCTGTCAGAGAAAACACCAACTCCGACCTTGGCTTTAGAGCCATAAGTGTAGAAGTGGATCAACCCATCTTCTAAAAATGCATCGTCATTCCAGAGTGATCTGGAGTGCCAAGGAGTTCTTGTCAAAATTTAAGACGCGTGGTGATGTAATCCGTATTTTCGGGAGATTCTGAATTTATTCATAATGGAAGCGTGGCCAAATTCTTTTCTTGACCACTGTCGGATAGCTTCGAGGCGAACGGCTGCATCCGCTGCTATTGCCTGCTAAAAATATCGAGGGGTATCAGATGAAACATAATATCCAGTGCCGCAGAGGGAGTTCTGCGTATTGCTTCGTTTATGCAGAGACATGGAGACTTATCCCCCCACTAAGTTCAGGTAAACAAAGAGAAGAGCGCCAAGTCAAGAACTGATGAGTCTTTTAAAGATGTTTTTACGTCCAGTATGAAAACTGTAATTGATAAATTGCACAGAAGGCATACAACCTGAGTTTTCGCTTCTACAATTGGAGGTCGATCAATGAACGCAAAAAACGTAAAGTTAGCATACCATATTGGAGCAATATTGCATAATTATGGGGAAGTGCAGTGACCACTTCATTAAAAAACGGCACCGAATTTCTTGGTACTACCTAAGCGATAAATATCATAGCCATTGCACTCTTTGGATCTGGACTAAGATGGCCAAATCTACTTTAATGAAAAACTTAAAAATGTCTTTCCTTGTTTAAAAAAAAAAGGCTGGCTTGCCTACTCTTCGAAATACGGTTTTCTATTCCCGTAGTCGATGTGATAAATTATTATCAAACCACTTTATTTCAAGTTTGAACTTTACACAATCTTTCATTATCTATAAAGATTCACCCCGATTACCGTTGGCGTTTTACGCATTTCGACGATTGTCGTTTTATTCCTCAGATGCACCACGAATCCAGTTTCATAACTTTTTCAGTGTGGAAGAGTTCTAATAGTATTCTACACGACAAACAAATGGATTAGTAACATTTAACGGTCAGCAGGTCGTAACTATGAATAAAACTACAATCGTCGGAAAGCAAGAAATGCCAACGGTAATCGGGGTGATTATCTTTGACCTTTCTTTTATGTGTATTCTTATAACAGTAATGTGTATCACCTCTTAATTTTGTTGCTTTTATGGCTATGAGGACCACGCTTCTTATAACGAAGGAAGTATTCTAGAAAGTATAATATTTACTTGTCTCCTAATTGAAACATGCAATGCATTAACAAAGGATTACTTATCCAAGCTTAAGAGGTTCAGCTTTCTTAGATATCACCTCACTCTAGAATACATATTGTAATTTTGCAGAACTTACGGTTTGTGTCCAAAGTTGACCATCTTCTTCCCAACATCGTGGTGGAAGAATTGAGTTTAAAATTTCTTCGGTTTCCCGTTTTGTATCAAAAACAACTGCAGCCGTTTGTGGTCTCGGAATTTCCTGTAGAAGTAAACCTCGATAAAATTCTAACTAACTGACAGTCAAAATTTACTTACTGCATCTCCAGCACCCTTCTTCTCAGGATGTTTAATGACCAGAACTGGATTCTCATACTTCACTAGCGTTTGAAATGCATCCACAGATTTCTCTCCCATTTTTTCTGTTTTTATATAAAATTAGTTGAATAAAATATATTTTTATTTATGGAGAATCCTTTCAGATTGACAATCTAAACTCAAATCAAAATAAACAAAATTAGCTTAGTAACGGAAAAAAATATTTCCCTAGAAACGCTCATGTGGATATCATATAAACATATTTATACTATTGCCACTACCTTTACCAATGTTCAAATACATATTATTCGGGTGCAATAGATAGTTTCATATTTACTAACGATCGAAGGAGTTCCCCCTACCGTGTTACCGCTCCAAGTTTTTAGTTACACAAATGCGCAAACATTGAGAGCATCTCAGTGCTCATTCTTCATACTCATACTCCACCCGTGCCCTGAGCATCAGTATAATGGTATTAATAATCCCTTCGGCGCGCGCGTATTATAAAAAAAAAAAACAATACTCATAACCAGGGTTAGGATGTTGTTGACATAATAAAGTAAAAAAAGGCAAAACCAAACACTTAAAAAGGCAAAAAAAGGCATTTATTAAAAAATAAGAAAAGGAAAGTAAATGCACATTTAGTTATACTAGCATTGAACTACCATGAGCTTTTTGAAATTTTCTGGTAATAATCTTCTCCGGTTGTTTTTTAGAAGCGCCTTTAAGGAGCTAAATGACCTTTCTACTTCAGCTGAAACGAGTGGATCCCATTTAAAGCTTTCAACATTATTAACATCAATATTTTCTGGAAGTTTGGAATCCAAGTCGCCGTTCATTACAGAATTTATCTGCTCAATAGTTTTCAGTCCCGTATTCAGGACTTCCTTTGCAATCGGTCCTTTTGCTTTTTTCAAGTTTTGCTGAATGTTCTTTAAGACCGGCAACACTTCACCAATTGATGTTCCTTGATCAGAATAATGCTAGTTAAAATTATAAGTACAGACTCTCAATTCGTTTTTTTGGGTCGACTAAAAACCTAAAATTGACTTTGATGTACGCCAGCTGCGCTTGTACTGCTTCATCTTCAATCAATTCCTTTGCAAACACAACACAGCTTGCATCGTCTTCAAGAATGCTGACGATTTTTTTAGCCCGAGCAAAATAATCCGCATAATATGTATTGTATACAAAGAAGAAATATGTAATCGAGTTATACACAGTAACGTCTGCGGTCAAATACAAGTGCAAACCGTTGTGGTCATGTATGTATATATTTCCATGTTGACTTTCCCCACAGACTAGACATTTTAAATTTTAATGCGTCTAGGAATTTATGTATGCGTATTAGGTAGTGTGAGTAAGAAGCATGTTTGCACAGATATACCTACATGAAAACGCGTATTTTTCTACGATTTTTTAGCGAACAAACTTTGAGAAAAAAGCAAAATAGGCAAAAAGGCAGAAAAAGGCAACAACGGCGAAAAAAGGCAAAAAAGGACAATAATGATATAAAAAGGCAAAAAAAGGCAAAATAAAATGCATATACTTGGAATCAGGAGGACATGAAACGTGTTTGTGTAAAGTTGATACTATCTTCCGATTAAGCAAAAAGAAGAGGCAAAGTTAGCAAAATCCTATCCCTGCTCATAACCAATGGCAATATTTATCTCTGAAAACGAAAGTACGTTGTTGCAATGTGTTCACGCATCTTGCGGACAGTAAACTCTTCAGTTTATTTGTTTCTAACTAGGCATATTTTCGCTTGAGGGTGTAGTAGTGGTAACGTCATCGATTGCCACGTTAATGGTTCATGGTTCAAATCTACTGCGAAAGCATAAAACTAGCAGTAGCTTGATCATATGGTTGGACAAATTTTTCGTTCTGCTGATGATGATTTGCCTATGACAACGGTTATCGGGAAAAAATAGTGTGAATCAGAAGCAAAGACAAAAAATAACAAAAATCTTCCCAGTTATCTCGACGCCACCCCCGGAGTTTGTCTGAACCATTAACAACTGAGCTTCAAACCACTAAATCTTTCTCTCTCTATTCCTATCCTTTCTAACGCCCGCGTTGTGTGTAAACATCTTAAGGGTCCGATGGGGTCCTCAAAATTCTTCCATACACTATGTTCCACAGGATAAATGATAACATCGATACTTGCGGAATCTCCTCCGGTATGTTTCCCAAGATTCTAGCAATGTCTTTGTTATGACTACTAGCCAGCGTCTTGTTTGGTATACCATTGAGTTCAACTGTCCTAAATTCTTGAAATGAAAACGCAAAAATATACCAATAATAGAAATACTGGACACTTTATTCAATAATCTTTCCAGTTACATAGAAAATAAAAGAATTTCTCATACAAAATATAAAAGAACTAACGGATATAAATGCATTCAACTCTTGGGAGGGGGAGGAGGAATTATACACAAAACTTAAAGGCAACTATGTGGTTAGACAAATTGTTCCTTTTTTTTACAATTTTTCTGTCAACTCTGGGACAGCTTTGAAAAGATCGGCAACCAGGCCAATGTCGGCTACTTGGAAGATTGGTGCCTCGGGGTCTTTGTTAATAGCAACAATGGTCTTTGAGTCCTTCATGCCGGCTAAATGTTGAATAGCGCCAGAGATTGCAACAGCGATGTATAGATCCTGCAAAAACCACACAAAAATTGTAAATTTGTTATGACTGGTATAAATATGTTTATACTTACAGGAGCAACAATTTTTCCAGTTTGACCAATCTGCAGATCATTGGGTACATAGCCAGCATCCACAGCAGCGCGGGAAGCACCAACAGCGGCTGAGAACTTATCAGCCAGATCGTACAAGAGTTTAAAGTTATCACCGGACTTCAAGCCACGTCCGCCAGATACAATAACCTTAGCGCCAGCCAATTCCGGACGATCTGACTTGGTCAGCTCCTGAGATACGAATTCAGACAAGTTACTCTTGTATTCACCAGCAGGTGCTTGTTCAATGGTAGCACTGCCGCCAGCAGCTGCGGCTTCGAAGTTGGTTCCACGGACAGTGATGACTTTGACGGGGTCCTTGGATTTAAGGGTGAGGATGGCGTTGCCTGGAAAAGAAAAAGTAATGTCAGTTGTTATTAGTGATTTAATCTATCCTAGTGATCTAGTATGAAAAATGTTGCAAAGTGAGAAGATACTTGTAACTACATGAATTATTATTGAAATGTTACTCAACTACGTTTCTAACAAATGTCTTTACAGCCGCACTTTTCGAGTAAAAAGGTTTGGCAATTGACGTCCACGTACTACTACTACTACTTGATAATGGATAGCTCTAACTCGGAAGAAGCAGTGTGACATAATACATTTCATGTAGATTTAAGTTAAAAGAAAAATGTGTACCAGAGGCTGACAAGAATTTGTTGAAGACCGGTTAATTGTTTGTGAAATTTCAACTACAGACAAAATATTATGGCGACGTCAGGGGCACTGAGCTATTTGAGAAGAATATGACTAATAACTAGATAATTAAGGCATACCATAGAAAGGCCGAACTGATCAAGTCAAACTGAAGCAATTCCATCAGTTTTGTCTGGATGTAGGTGATTTGGACTATCCAACAACAGATGTCTTGACAAAACGATAATCGACGAAAAATAAAAAAAAATACGAAAACTCTCAGTTAACTTGTAGTCATTATGCACATTGTAGACTAATGTCGTTCTCCACTGGGCAAAATGTAGCCCCCTCCCCTTTTCTTAAGCAAACAATTTCTTCTTAAAGTGTTTGATTGCACTCGAAAATCAGCTTCCAAGATAAAAATCTTCTCCTGGATACGGCCTAATCACGTGAGAGGTTCTTAAATCACTACCAAGAAAAGCTCTACTTAAGCTTCTGTTCATTCATTCATTCTGTTCACCGATTTCGCTTCTTCCAATTATATCCAAAGTGTTCGAGAGAATATTGATTAGGCGAATACAGCCGGTAATAGAAGAAATGCATCCATTCCGGATCATCAATTCGAATTCAGTAGTAAGCATTCTACAGTTGAACAAGTGCATAGAATAACACATATAATCGAAAAATTTCTTGAAGGAAAAAGGATTTGTTCAAGAGTATTCCTTGACGTCTCTCAAGCCTTTGACAAGGTCAGGGATATAATATTTCAAACAACTATATAATATTATAAACAACTACCTTACAAATACAAATATTTGGCGCAACAGCTATTTAAAGTGCCAGGGCCTAGCTTCTCGCAACCACTCATGTTGTGTGCGTTATATTTTTCACACGAATGGAAGGGACCTACAGTTTAATGCCGAATCCGAACAACTACCTTACGAATAGACTATTCCGCGTCAAATGTGGAAACGAATATTCAGATTTTAAGGAAATAATGGGTGGGGTGCCGCAAGGAAGCGTTCTTTGTCCTGTTTTATATCTATTATACACTCGTGATATACGGCAAGTAGAAGGCACTGAGGTAGCTACCTTTGCCGACGACACTGCTATCTTGGCAGTAGGAAAACGGTCGACGATACTACAGAAAAACTACAAGAAGCTTTGGATGGAGTAAATGAATGGACAAAGGTTTGGTGAATCGCACTCAACAAGACCAAATCTGTTCATTTGAATTTTACTTATAAGAAAATAAACTCGGTTAAAATTCCGTTTGCAAACGTGGCTAAGTATCTAGGAATGAAAGCTGAAATGAAAAGCGCATGTAAAGAAAAAACACAAAGAACTAGATAATATATATAGAGAAATGTATTGGCTACTTGGAAAATATTCCAAGCTTAATATAGAGAACAAACTGCTTTTATATAAGCAAGTGCTAAAGCCAGTATATGGTATACAACTCTGGGGTTATACCAAAACAGGAAATATTAAAATTTTACAACCTTTTGAAAACAAAGTGCTAAGAGGTATTGTTAATGCGCCATGGTATATTAGAAATAGCGATATCCACAGAGATCTTGGCATTAAAACAATCGAAGACGATATCAAAAATTACGCGAGAAAGCATAAAAGTCACGTAAATATTACAGTCCTCCAAGTTTTGGATGAAAGTAATTTACTACGCCGTCTACAAAGAACCAAAACCTTTAAACTTAGCGCGATAAGTAACCACGTCTAAACTGCAGGGCTTGCAGGAACTTCTAATGGGAAGGTACCTGCATAACGTCCTTATTTCGTGAAATGAAAACTACTTGATAAGTCGAATACTTAGCTGTAGTAAAAATAAAAACTAGTCTGTTTTGAAGAGAGTTTTTGTTTAGTGGGTAAGAATCCCACACTACTATGAGCAGGCGCTGGCGATCCTCATAGTATCTTATTGAAGATTTTCACCTTCCCTAAAAAAAAAAAACTTCCAAAAGATTTTTTCGATCCGGGATTCGAGTTCAGCATTGCCATTCATTCAACTAACGGAGAGTGAGACTGGAGGGAAAAGTTGCGCTCTTCGCTCTAGGAGTGAAAACTTCACTTCCCGAATACCTAAATCATTCTGTAGAATTCGCAAACATGTTCTCGTATGTATTATTCTCAAATGCAAACACCTTGCCCTATACATAATCACCCCATCTCATTTACATCAGAGAAGTTTTTTTTTTTACCGAAATTCGCCAAAATCGAGGCTTACTTTTTCCAAAAGGAGGACGATTGGAGGTTCTTTATTTAATGAAGAAACACATTTTCAAATGTAATCTTAGTAAAAAAAAAAAAAAAAAAGAATGGAAATATATTGGCAGTACCAATTTGAGAGATGCGTTGAAAGTCATCTTCGCCATCCATTTGTTCGTCGGTGCGCACATTGTATTTTGATTTCGATGAAATTTGGCGAAGCATATCCGGTTGGGTTTTGATGAACGAATAGAATTCCAGGCACATTTTTAAATTCACTTTAATGGTCAGAATGGCTGAATGAATGAATGACTGAAAGTGTGTCGACTTTAAGTTGCGTTTTCTCTGCCGTGCACGTCCTACTCTTTGCAGCAAAAATTCTTTCAGCGTCCAGCCGGGCTGCAGTTTTCGGATCGAAAAGGAGGACAGATGGGATGGTTATCTACACATAACGGGAATGAAAAACTCATTTTCAAAGGTTTTTTTTTTTTTTAGCACATTTTTCATGCGCTTTTGTGTACTACAACTTATGAAATGTACAGTACAGGACTATGGATGACATAAAGAATTCAAATTTAGAAAAAATTTAGTACGGATCTAAGAAAGATCTTATTTTTGAAAGTTAAAGTGTGGGAAAGAATTTTTTTTTTTATTTTGAATTGTATTCGAATGCAGCATGTTCCTTCAGCTTATCGGATGAATTATATAAGTATTTATAAGTATAAGTATAATTTTATTAATTACGGATATACAGGTTAACAGGTTTTCAGTTTTTAATTTACAATATTCATTTCATTATTTATATGCATTTTTAAAGCATGAGTTATGATTTTTAAATATCAACTTGAAATGATGTTTACACAGTCTGTGGTTAGAAGAACCAGTGGCAAGTGTATTTTACAAAACTAGGGAGCCGCACTAAGAGGAGAGACGCAGAAGTTTTAGGAGTTCTAATCTTGTTTCTTTCGAATGACTTAGGTTATGTGTTAATTTTGAGCAAAGTAATTCTAAGAACTGTAAACCAAAAATTCAAAAAAAATATATAGAGGAGTCTTTATTAGCAAGAAAACAATAAACTGGAGCAATATTTTTGCTTGTAAAAACACCTTTGACAAACTCTATGTATATTTTGGAAGATCGCAAGGGTAAAACAGGTTTATAAAACCTGTTGCTAGCCTATAAGCTCTTTTCTCGAATCGCGCGTGTATAAAACATAATTACCAATAATTCATTTCATACTGTACATGCTATGTGCAATAATGACATCATTGCATCACGATGCATTTGAAACAATAGCCTTCCCGCTTGTCGCAGCTTCCTGTTGCGTGCTTTACAAGAACTCGATCGCAACGGATTTCATTCAGATATGCACCATCAGAAGTACATTGCTGCACGAACTATTACAAAGCAAGTGATCTGGCGCCTAGCCAGATTGATATCATAACCTTGGCATTGAACTCTGCATCATTAATCACATAACTGCACGATTCGATTGAATTCATGCATTTACGATCATAATTTTGAATAAATTTAGTTACCAAGTGCTGACGTAATCAATTTCTTTTCAGAAACGCTGAAAATTCCCAGATAAAATTACTCTAAGCATGATTAAGCTGCACAGTGGAAACTTTTTCATACACTTTTCAATTAATCCCAATTCGTCAGGCATTTGTTACATAACAATAGAGAAGATAACGAGCGATCCCCCTACTTTACCTGCATAGATGGTTCTCACGAAGGTATCCTCTGACTTAACATCGATAATTTCCGAAATTGGCGACACATCCAACTTGGCGGCAATGCGTGGCAGAACATTCTTCCCGAAAGCCGTGGCTCCAGCCAGAATATGCGTAAACTTGAACTGATTTTGCGCCGCCAAAACCAGTGGAGTTATACTCTCAGCGGTGAGTCCCTTGAAAGCCTCATTTTCGGCAACAATAACTTTGCCAACTCCCTGGATCTTTGACACAGCTTCAGAGGCCTGAAAGGATGGAACAAGATCAGTAGTGCATCACAGGGCTAGCAACTTCCTCAACTCACTGGGCCGCACTTGGTGCCAGCAACCAAGACAGTAACATCGCCACCAATTTTCTTGGCAGCGGTGATCGTATTCAAAGTGATGGGATTCAGAGCCTCATTGTTGTGTTCGGCAACGACAAGGGTGCTCTTGCAACGGTGCAACTGTAAGAAATTATCGAGATTACACTGTGTCTGGTACGAGTAAGAGTGTACTTACGATGTTGGAGCGAACAAAAGTCCTTGTGCTGGAGAACATCTTTGTACAAGCAGGGGATACGAAGGAAAAAATTGAAAACTATTATTTAACACACAAGTGATAACCTGTTAAGATTAATAAATAAATTGTTCTACACCCCTCCACTGGGAGATTTGAAGCAGAAAGTCCAAAAGTCAATTTTCTCGGTGTGACAGGAGGAATGTTGATACAGCGACATCTACTTGTCGAAGAATAGGTGATGGTACTGCAAGTGAATTAGTGAAGAAATTAACCACTGCTTCCGGCAGTAGTCAATTTGGGTAGATACACATGACATTTTAATAGCTCAAATCACTTGACCGTTTTCATTCGTGTGAAAATGTTTGCTCTGATTGTTTGGTAATGAAACTGAAACGTGACCGCACGTTCATCTGATCTTTTCATATATTAAAAAAAAAAATAAATACCTACATATATCTTTCATTCAGTTCTGTTTGGAATAAAAACGATGCATTTCGTTTTGATGTTTTTCGTTTTTATTTAAACAATTTCGATTTCGGTTAGTATTTCGAATTGAAATGCTGGAGCCATTGAAATACTTTACATGGATGGCTAGGTAGGTAGGTAGGTGTGGTATTTTCTCTAAGAAAAGAAGAACCCAATTAGCACTAGGTGCCGTTTTGATACCACAAACTCGTGTACCCTGGATGTGAAGGTGTATTGATGGGGAGTCTCTAAATCCATCCTGTAAAGTTTAAAAAGATTATTAACTCTTTAAGGTTTTTCTCTGAGACTTCTTGAAAGGAGTTGAAAGGGAATCTGAACTGATTTCGCAAGTGAGCCGTGTATGGCTGAGCCTTGTCTAGCCAGTTCATCAACAAGTTCGTTCCCATAAACGTTACTGTGCCCTGGAACCCAGATTAGGGTAACCTTGAATTGGCTATCAAGCGAGGTTAGCTCGTCTCGGAAATTCAAGCACCAACTAAAAGGTTGTAGTAACCGAGGCAATGGCTTTGATGGCAGTTTGGCTATCAATTAAAATAGCGGTCTTTTGCCTTGGCGTTATATTATATTTGTGTGTAATTTGATCTGGCGACAGGCTTCCCAGACCGCGAGTAATTCTGCCTGAAATACACTGCCAAAAACCGTAAGTCTATATGATTTTGAGGTGTTTCAGAAAACACACCCACACCGACTCCACAGTTCGTCTTTGAACCGTCTGTGAAGATTGTTATGTGGAAATCCTCAATCACCTGTCCAACTTGCCATTCTAATCTTGTGGGAAATTGAACGTCAAAAGGCTTTGTGAAATTCAATTTGGGTATAATGTTATCAGTTGTGGGCAAAACGGGTCTAGAAAGATAGCTAGGGTGTATTGTATGGAGTTTTCTATAGTTCGCATTACCTCGTGAAGAGCTGTCTCTGTCGATCTACCTTTGAGGTATGCGTGCTGCGTGATGGTTATTCTATTTTGCTTCGTAAATGATTGTCTAGGAGTCGCTCCAGAGTCTTCAGTACAAAGGAAGTTAGACTGATTGGCCTGAAATCTTTCGAGTTTTCATGGCCTCGTCTGCCTGCCTTTGGAATGAAAACTACTCTTACTCGTTTCCATGATTGGGGTACGTGGTTGTTCCTGAAAATCGACATGAGGAATGGCCAGTGAACTGTTATTTTTTAACTTCTTCTTCTTCTTCTTCTTCCTTTTTTTCATTTTTATCAGCGAGGTTATGATCCGAAAATAAGGGATCATAACCCTCCCACTTCACCGCATTTCTACTGATGCGCCTGTGGGGTTCGCCTATTTGACCTCAGAAAATATCGGCAGGCCCGCCGATTTTGGATCACTGGGATACTGAGGCCAATGAAATGCCGATGTCGTCTGTCTGTTCCAGGCGTATATAGGCCTGCCTTTCCTACATTGTGATGTCTTTGGAACGTGCATTGATATTACTTTTTTAACAGGGTTCAAATGATCTCTTCTTTGAACGTGGCAATACCAACTGAGCCGGTCGCGCTCTATTTTTTGTACGATGGTTTCCTTGATGTGAAAGCTTCCACGGATCTTCGAACTTCTTATTCGATCAAGCTTTGTCACTCGTGCTGTCATGCGAAGCATCTTCATCTCAGCTGCCGTTAATTTACTCTCATACGTTTTGTACATCGTCCAACATTGTGAACCGTATGTGAGCGCGGGACGCACAACTGCGGTGTAGAGCCTTTCTTTCAACTTAGGTGGCATTTTTCTGTCACAGAAGATAGCGGAATTTTCTCGCCACTTCATCCACCCTACGCTTACGCGATTATTGATGTCGTCATCACAAGTTGCTTTGCTATTGATCATAGATCCCAGATATTTGAACTTTTCGCACTTGGGAAGCACTGTTCCATTCAAATAAATGTCTGGAATAGGCCTGAGTGGATCAGAGAACGGGCAGCACAAGTACTCTGTCTTTTTGAACTAATGCGATACCCATTTCCCTCCAAAACGTCCACCCACACATCAAGTACTCGTTGCAGGGATGTAGGATCCTCACTTATAATGGCTCCATCGTCCTGACGTTTGTTGACTTGTGGTTAACTAACTCGCAGATTTCGCGAGTTAAAGGGTTCATAACTTTGCAAAATAGTGCCTGTGTGTAAAATTGTTGCAAAGAAGAACACAAACAATGCCCTGTCATTAAACAATCAAAGACAGGCAGGATCAGTGCGGTTCTATGTAAATAGAAAAGGTTACTTTTCTATTAACACCCAAGTTGTTTTCTTAAGTGGGAGTCACTTAAGAAAATATCCCTTTTTTGTTGTTATTGTTGCTCACTGGCGTGGATGTACCCATGATTCTCGAATTTTCAGAGAGAGCAGGATAAAAGATTTATAAAGGGGAATTTCAGGAGCCGTTTTTTAGGAGATGGTGGTTATGCATGCACGAACCATCTTTTTACGCCAGTTTTAAATTCCAGAAATCCTGCAGAGGAACGATACAATATTGCTCATATTGCTACTGCAAATGCGGTTGAACGTGCCTTTGGTGTTTGGAAGGCCAGATATCTTTGGAGAATGCAAAAACTTTCATGGTAGCCCTAGGCGTTCTACATAACCTGTCCAATTATTATAACGTTTTAATAGAATGTAGTAGATTTTGCTTTCTTTTTGGTACAATTAAGGACAGTTGTTGCCTTTTGCAAACTCTAGATATAATTAAAACATCAGATAGCTATTGCATGGAGAAAACCTTTTTATTAATAAGAAAATTTAGCTTATGGCTAACCTCGCTAACTACGAGTTAGTTAACTCATTGGTTATCGGTGTGTTAGCGATTTTTTATTAATACGGCTGTCAGTCATCGGTGGGATCCCCTATTCGTAAGTTTTCATTTCTACGTCATGCTAATTCTTCGCAAAGTCGTTAGTTATGCGAGGGTCATGTTTTTTTAGGAAAAGAAAATAGTTATTCTTCTTAAGAAAAGTACAAACTTACCGTAATGTTCACCAATGACTTACTGCTTTACAGAAAACAATTGTCCACCAAAGGTCTAAAACCAGTCTTACATAGCTTTATTTAGTTCATTGATCTAAATTCAGAAACATCATATGATATATATTTTTTTTCCACTGTTGAGTAGGTCTAAATGGTGATTTTCAGTAAGCAGTGATCGCAGAGAGTAATAAAGAAAAGAAGAGGATACAACTTACAGAGAAACGTAAACATTTTCCTTTACCCTCCAGAACTTACTCGTATTTCATCAATGACAAGCCTGTGACTAGGTCTAATTTACGACAGGAAACTAGATTTTAGGACTCACACTGATAGCATTATCAGTAGAGCTAAATATTCTCTTCGTTTCGTCAAATGCTGGTCCAAAAAGTTATCCACCCTTATGTTACGAGATCACTCTACTTAACTTTTGTAAGACCTATTCTTAAATATTCTAGCCAAGTCTGGTCACCTCATCACAGTACGCATAAGCTTCGAATTGAGGCTGTCCAACGTAGGCGTATCCGCTTTGCCTTGCGCGGTTTTCTTTGGTCCGATTTGAATAATTAGGGGTGTACGTGGATCGTCTAAAATTGCTTAATGTTCAGTCAAAAAAAGATATAACGAACCAATGCTACGGACGGTCAACAAGATGGAACACTTGTTTGATTTCCACTATATCACAGCTGCCCTCAGGACCAGTCGTAATCTTTCCTCCACCATTTCTTTTCCAATCCTTCCCTAGTTTTTTAGATAGTTATTTCTTAAGACCCAGTTAATTTCGAAGAAAAAAGTGCGGGCCCAGCAAAAAAAAAAAATTGTTTTAAGCTTACCTTACTCTAATTTACCTTTTTTGCTTTTTTTACTTTGGGGCACAGTGCAGGATAAAAAAACATAAATTACACATATGTATGTATTATCTATTTATTATTTATCATTTATTTGCTACACATTTATTTATAAACTAATTATTGTATATTTATTTACTATAAAAGATCTATTGTGCCCCCCTTACTAAGGTTCTAGCCGATGATATACTCGGTCTAGAGCACTTCCTCCAGTCCAGCTGCTACAGCAAACCGGAGTATCTTCAGTGGATCCAGCGAAGGTAAATCCGTTTCTGATAGGAGGTAGGCACCAAGGTGATTCCTTCTTTTGTGGATCAGTGCTTCGCATTCCATAAGAAGGTGCGCTGGTGTTTCTGCGAAGTCCCTGCAGAATCTGCAGTGTCCGTCTCCCTCTATTCCCAGTTTCCTAAGGTGCTCCTTAAGTCTGCAGTGACCTGTTGACATGCCCGCCAAGATGGGAAGCCGATTCTTACTAACTCTTAGGCAGGCTCTGCTTCTTTTCTGGTTGTATTTCCCCAGAAGTTCCTTTGCCTGTCTTATTTGGGGGATATCGTCCCAATGTTTGGCCCATTTGTTCTCTTCTTCTTTCCTTAAGTCTTCCCTTATTTTGTGGGGTCCTATCCCACAGAAGGATTCTGGTCCAAGGAACGGCGTGTCTGATCCGTTTCTAGCTAGTTCATCAGCTGCTTCGTTCCCCTCTACTCCTACATGTCCTGGTACCCAGTAGAGAGCTACTTTGTTTGTTTCTCCCAGTTTGTTGATCCTGGTGAGATACTCTCATACCAGTTTGGATCTGATCTCATGCGAGGTCAGTGCTTTAATAGCGGCTTGGCTGTCTGATAGTATCGCGATGTCCTGCCCGCGATATTTCCTGTCTAAGTTGAATTGCGCGCATCTTTCGATCGCGTGAACTTCTGCTTGAAATATACTGGGGAATATTCCCAGTGATTCTGAGTATCTAGTCCTGGGCCCGTACACTCCTGCCCCAGTGCCAGTAGATGTTTTCGATCCGTCTGTGTACCATTTAATTGTGTGTTGTTTGAGTTGGTATTTATCGGATTCGCTGCTCCAATCTCTTTTGTTGCTCAGCTTTGAGTCAAATTTCCTTTCAAAGCAGTATTTCTTGACCATATCATCTCTGGGCCAGTCCAGAAGCGGCACCGATTTGGATAGGGTTACTAGCTCTTTATTTGCGATGCATGTTCCTTTCCCGATGCCCTCTTTGCTGATTCTTAAAATGGTCTCCTTGGCGATTCGCTCTAGCACTATGTGTAGTGGAGGTATCCCTACGATCACTTCTAGAGCTGCTGTGGGACAGGTTCGCATGGCTCCTGTTATACATATACAGGCTAATCTTTGCACTTTGTTGAGGGATGTCCTCGTCGTGGTTAGTCTAGATCAGTTGACCCATGCCACTGCCCCGTAAGTGATGATGGGTCTTACTATCATCAGACACATCCATCTCAGTGTGGCTGGGCTACAACCCCAGGTCTTTCCTGAAATGTTTTTGCACACCATAAGTGCTCTGGTGGCTTTGGTTACCGCAGTTTCTACATGTTCTCTCCGGAGGAGTTTGCTGTCTAGTGTTAGACCTAGATACTTGACCTGTTTCTGTGGGTCAACTCTGATCCCTTCCAACAGGATGGGTTGCATACGCTTTAACTGTCTTTTCTTGGAGAAGGGTATCACAGTGGTTTTGGTAGGGTTCACTCTGAGTCCTACCGTTTTACACCACTTCTGTGTGATTCGTAGACCCCTCTGAATGATTTCGCATAGTGTTTCTTCAAATTTCCCTCTTGCGACAATGACTATATCGTCGGCGTACCCCTGGCACGTAATGCCGGCACCTGTCAATTTGTGCAGTAGTTCATCTGCTACTAGGCTCCACATCTATGGTAATAATACCCCTCCTTGTGGACAGCCTCTAGTGGTGCTTATTGTGATGGTTTTTTGACCCACCTCTATCTCAGCAGTCCTAGTTCTTAGCTCCTTCGATGTCTAGAAATGCGCATACTGCTGTTTCCTTGCTCTCCAGTGTATCCCGAACCCAACTTGTCAGCTGGTAGAGCGCAGTTTCGGTGGATCTTCCTGCTCTGTAGGCATGTTGATTGTGGTGGAGAGGTATTCTTTCCAGCACAGTCATTCTTAGGTGATTATCTATGAGCTTTTCTAGCGTCTTTAACATGAATGAGGTCAAGCTGATGGGCATAAAGGATTTTGGTAAAGTGGTGTTTCTTTTTCCCACTTTCGTGTCAGTGTCAGGGCTTACAGCAAAGATATCAGAAGGCACACCATCGATCGCAACTTGAACTAATTTGTCCCGAAATTCCTTCACATTTTTAACGGTAGCTAGTTCAAAACAGCCCATGCCACACTCGATCGAGAATATTGATATTCCAGAGACACCACCCTTAAACCATGTTGGGCTGTGACTGTAAGAACTAGACTACTAGATTCTTATAAGTCCGAGTAACGCTAGATACTTCATTATTTCGGCATTGATTGTTTTTATGTGGAATTACAATACTCGTATTACTGCTACGAGTAACATTTCGGTACTTCAAAAGATATGTTTACTAGTTTAAAGTGATCAATTTTTCGACACTATGGACTAAATTATTTGCTATCTTTTGTAATAAATACATATGAGCAATAAGGTCACAATAAATACAAAAAATCACCCTTCAATCACTGCAGTTGTATCATATTATCTAAGAGATAAGTCATTCTGTCAATTAGAATGATAATTTTTCTACAATAAAAATTGACTTCCGACTGTGGTGATTTACAGCTAACGTGTTGTGGTACTTTATATGAGACCAACCCAAAAGCGAGTTGTTTATAAGAGTCCTTAATAGGCTTAACAGCCTACATTGTCAAACATACCTAGTTCCTAATGCTTGTTTTTTTATCAGAAGAATTGTGTACATCTCTTAATAATGACGTCTAACATACAATAGTCATATTGATAAAATAGCTAATCCAGTATTTTTCCCAAATTTCACCAAATGCCTCAGCAACGGTTTGACATGAAAATATAAAAATCAAGGAGACTTGAATAGCTGGCACCGGATATTGTGAAAATATTAAAAGCTCCCCCCTGGGAGCTGACCCCCTCGTGGTGGGAGCGGGCAACGTAACTGGGATGTGCAGATGGAGTAACATAAATAGTTATTCCCATCCATACAATCCAGTCACGGCTAAAAAAGCGCACACCCAAAATGCCAAGACGACATAAACGGGCGTCGGATATTCGGCACCTGGTAAACCTGGGCATACTTTGGACACAGGCGTGAAT
This sequence comes from Brachypalpus laphriformis, assembly GCA_945910035.1. Taxonomy (NCBI): domain Eukaryota; kingdom Metazoa; phylum Arthropoda; class Insecta; order Diptera; family Syrphidae; genus Brachypalpus; species Brachypalpus laphriformis. The sequence continues at coordinate 12,894,891 of OX246754.1, read as the reverse complement.
GGTGGCAGTATGCGAGCGTCTGTTGGTCGGCCTGTCCTGGTCGGCAGCCGACTGGGTATAACCCGAAATGGCTACGAGCTTCCTGTCAATAGTCTCGCGAACCATTACCGGGGTCAACGGGTGGGTGCGCTATGTACCGATAGGTGCCCAGATGGATTTTCTAAATTTCGACAACGGCATCGACTTGGGATAGGCACATGGAACGTCTCATCGCTCACAGGGGAGGACCTTGAATTTGTTGGGGACGCTGTTAAAAGTCGACTAGATATAGTTGGCGTCTCTTCAACATAGCAGAGATGCTCTAAATCTGTGGAAGCTCTTTCTGTCAGGAGTCGTACCCGCAATATCTGCTCAGGCGGGAGTGGGGATACTCACAAGTCCCAGGTTGGCAGAGAGAGTATTGGAGTGGATATCATTAGAAGGGAGAGTTGCGATCTTAAAGCTTAAGCTTGAAAGATCGACTCTGGCATTGGTGTAGGTATATACACCTAACCTTCGGTAGTTGTATGCAGCTTTCTTAGATGAGGTTGATTCTGCCATTGAAAAGGTTGCGGATATGGAATCTTTTGTCCTGATGGGTGACTTCAATGCTCACGTGGGTGTAGATGTTATGACATGAGGGAGTGTGATTGGGAGGAACGGGGAATCTGACCAAAATGCGAACGGAGAGAAATTGTTGGATTTTTGCTGTGAAAATGGCTGATCCATCCTGAATACTATCTTTCCGCACAAAAAGACGCTGATAGATTTATTTGTGGTACAATCGTGTCTAAAGAGATGTTCGCGAGTGGTCGAAATGTCAACTGATCACCACTTATAACTGTGCAGATTGTGTCTTAACGATAGAGTGCCTCTTCTACCAAAGCGTAAATCGAGGATGGTTACATTTGCACGGCAAATATCTGAAAGGTTTGAAGGAATTCCATGAAATGTAGAGGAAGAATGCCAACTGTTCTCAACAGAAGGAGATGTTTCTGCGGGAGATGTTTGTGGAGTGAGTGATGTCTGTGGTGAGAAAAGAACTGCTGGGTATAAAACGCTCGGAGTTCAAGAAGCCATCTGAGAGAAGAAGTGAGCCTGAAAGCTGTGGATTCACTAAATCGGTAAACTGAGGTGCGAAGAACTTGCAAATTAGCTGTGAAAACAGCGAAAGAACAATCTTGGAAGGAGTTTGGCAAGAAATTGGAACGTTATCACAGATCTCGGAATAAGATGTTCTGGCAGACCGTCCGCCGACTCAGAGGAAGAAAGCTGAATATCGTGAAATGAGTCAAATCCAAAGACAGGTACACTTCTTTCCAATAGGGAGGACAATACGCTGATGGAGCGAACACTTTTCCGAATTGCTCAATCCCGACTGACCAGCTATTCACTCTCAGAATGGTTCTTGAGAAGGCCTGGGAGTATGCCAAGTATGTCTACACCTGTTTTGCGGAATTGGAGAATGCATATGATAGAGTTTCTTTCCTTGAGGCAAACTCCTGTCAAGGGCGATTCGGTCTTTACATACAAACTCTAGAAGCTGTGTTCGGATGAACGACGTTAAATCAATATCTTTCACTGTGGGCGTTGAACTTCACCAAAGGTGCGTCTTGTTACCTCTCCTCTTCATTGTACGAGTATACCTATATATGGACTGGATGTTACAGCGCAGCCGTGGCGTAGAATTTTTTAAAGACTTAATGATTAGTCATGTGCTATTTGCGGATGATTTGGTCATCCCCGGGTCCTCTCAAACCCAACTTCAGCAGGCACTCGAAAGGTTTGTAGTCGTTTGTTCGTTTGTGATGATGCTGGAATTAAGGTAAACGTGAACAACTCGGAAGTAATGGTCGTTTCCCGATTCAGTACACTCTGCATGTTAGTGGATTCCTACTGAAGCACGAGGATAAGTTTAAGTACCTCGGGGTTCTATTCAGGAGTGATGGAAAGAGCAATGCCGAGTGATCCTGTCGAATTGGGTAGGCTGGATCAATTTTGATAGAGCTTGATCAATCTAATATAAGGAACAACAACTCGCGACAACAAATGATCCCAAAACGTACTGGAGAGTAATAAGGAGGCTGAATGGTGTAAAATGCATCAACGGTTTGAAGTTAGATGATAATGCTTTAGCAGCCCATTTCCAAAATCAGCTGAATGCAAATAACCTCTTAACTGTGCACCAGTATGCTTTGCCATGGATATCAGTAGAATCAATGGATCAAGAAATCTCATTTGCGGAAGTACAAAAGGCAATCATTGGAAGCAAAAACAACAAAGCTCCAGGGGAGGACAGGATCACCTTCGAGTTTTTTTTAAAATGCGCCAACGAGCTTTATGCATCTGTTTACGGAATGTTTCAACATGACTTATAACGCAGGTACAGTTCCGGAAAGCTTCAAGAAGAATATAATATTCCCCTTATTTAAAAAGGGAGATGCTAACAACCCAGGTAACTACAGAGGTATTTGCTTCCTGAATACTCTTCTGAAACTGTTTACGAGTGTTTTGCTGCAACGGTTGTCCACATGGGTAGAATCAAGAGGACTTTTGAGCGAGTTTCAGGCTGGCTTTAGAGAGAACTACTCAACGTTCGACAACATATTTGTATTAACCAACTTACCAAAATTGTATCTCAGCAAGGGGGAAAAAACTGTATGCATTTTTTGTGGATTTTCGTGCTGCCTTTGATACGGTACGGGGGCAATCGCTTTTTTATAAGCTAAGTTTACTGGGTATATCGTCGAAAATGTTAAGGATAATACAAAGCCTACATATACAACGATAATCAGACGGCAGTATGGGACGGGGTCACGCTATCAGAATGGTTTTCCACAAATACAGGTGTCAAACAAGGTTGCATGTTAAGTCCGCTATTGTTTAGTTTATACCTAGATGATCTAGCATCCTACTTACCAGGTGGAATTGAGTTCGAGGACTGTATCATTAAAGTTCTCTTCTATGCTGACGATATCGTCATTCTAGCAGAATCGCCAAATATGCTGCAGCTTATGAGCACCAAGCTGGAGGAGTACTACAAGCTATGGAACCTCAGTATAAACACCGCTAAATCGAAAGTCTTGATATTTCGAAATAATTCAGGAAGATACGCCAGAAAGGAGAAATGGTCGTTTGCTCATGAGCAACTAGAAGTAGTTAAGCAATATCGCTACCTAGGGGTAACACTTACACCAAGACTGTCGTATGCAAGTCACCTAAAGGAGAAGCTGAACGAGTCGAAAAGAGTCATAAGCAGCACCTGGGAAAGGGTTTTTGGAAGAAACGATGTATCAACGAAAGCAAATTATAAACTCTTTGAAGACACAGCTAAATCTATTATGTGTTACGCAAGTCAAGTATGGGGTTATGAGGACTATGATGAAGTCGAGGCGCTGCAAAGATATTTTTAAAAGCACATCTTCAAACTTCTGCTAAATATCCCAAATTATATGCTATATGTTGAGCCAGGACTGCCTATGTTGAGACTATATGCCTTGGGATTGCACTTCAAATATATACTAAAAGAAGTAGATATGCCAGACCATCGACGGCCAAAAATAATGCTTCGCTATCTTCTCAACAGAAAAGCACTACTGCTCCGTAAGTGGGAAGAACTTAGTGAATACTGCAGTGTAGACATGTCATTAAGATGGGAAGATAAAAGTAGCTGGAGTGCAGCTATGAATGTTATATTAAGGACCCTTGATGAAAGGAAACATGCAGCTTTCATGGAAAGGGCTTCTCAATCCGGGAGTCGCAGTATATATAGAGTTCTAAATCATAGCCTGAAGGAGAGAAACTATTTCAACGAAAAAAAGACGATACAGCAGATGAGCGTAGCCTTTAAAGCAAGAGGAGAGTTGTTACCACTGAATTTCAGACCTCACCGGAACGATTTGCCAATCTTTTGCTCACTGTGCAATTTAAAGGAGAGAGAAGATGTATACCACTTTCTGGGAAGATGTCCTATTCTGCAGGAACTGAGGAGACTCTATTGGAATCAGCCCCTGCTATCGAGGGAGGAGGTAATTCAAATCTTGAATGGTAGTAACTGGAAAGTACTATTCTACTACGTCTCGGCTGCATTGGAGTACAGAAAGCAATATTTAGAAATATAGTTCTACACATTTAACTTTAGTTTTATGTTATTATTATTATTATTTTTCTTTTAACCGATTTATTATTCGAATTATAACTGTCATCCTGGCTGACGGCTTTTGCCATTGCTTTAAAAGAATTTGTAAACCGATGTACATTAACATAATTCAGTGAAAATAAATTCTATATTCTATTCTATTCTAATATAAGGAAGGCCGAACTTTTATGTTCGAGCTAAACTATCGGTTTTTAACTCGGTGTATGTTCCAATTCTCACCTATGGTCATGAAATTTGAATAAGATCGCGGATAGAAGCTGCCGGAATGAGGGTCTCTCGTGTTGTTGCTGGAATAATTCGTAGGGATCGAGTGCGCAACACCAGGGTACGCGAGGCGCTCAATGATAAGCAGACACTTCTCGGAACGGAACGATTTATGCTTCGATGGTTTGGTCACGTAGTGCGTATGCCCCCAGACCGAATTCCAAAACGTGCTATGATTGCCGTGCCATCAGGTAGGCAATCCCTCGGTAGGCCTAGAGATAGATGGTTGGATCAAGCCGGACATCCCTCCTAGGAATTCCTCCTGATGAGTTGGAGTCAATGACGGAGGATCGAGAAGGATGAAGAGTCCACCTGAGCATCCTACCCACGCGACCCCCATGAAGGATTAGCGGACTAAAATTTACGTTCTTTAAGTTGCTTCAATATCAAGTAGTTAAACGCTCAAATAAGTAAATGTGATACCGATAACGTCTTCAGAAAACGCAGTAAAAAATTCAGATTAAGAAAGTAAAAAGTGATAAAGATTTAGATCTGCAATAAAGCTTGAAAGTAAAAAAAAAACCATAATTAACAAAAACATTAATAAATGTATGCATGTGCATGTGTCCATTATTTCTCTAACAAGCTATCTGTGAAATTTAATATACTCTCAAGGGGTAGGAGATTTTCATACAAGCGCCACCAATGAATTTCATTATTTTCTTTTGCTCAATCCAACTTTTTTTTTTTTGCGAAATTGCGAAACTAAGAGCAGCGATACCATATTACGTGATATTCCCATCGGAACCAAAAAGGGAAAAAGGGGGAAATCATCTCGAGAACGGGGAAAATGAAATGCAAGTGAAATTTGATAAAACTATGATCACTTAATGAAAAGTGAAATACGATACAAATGGGTATTTGCTATTTAAGAAAGCATTGTTTTTCGTTGATTCCACTTACTTAAGTGGCGCTACAGTCCGGGGTGGACCTGAGCCTCAACCAACAAACCTCTTCAGCCAGCCCGGTTACGAGGCAGCTGCCTTCAGTTGCGCACGCACCGCGCACGGTTCAGGTCGCACTCCACTTGTTTGCGCCACCTACCGCGAGGTCTCTATAGTATAATATTGGTCATCATCGTCGTTTAGCAGTCTGCAGAAGTGTTCCTTCCATATCCACAGCACTGACTGCGATTCTACTACTATATTGCCATTTTCGTCCCTGCAGGCTTCTGTTTGGCTTTGAAACCCTGGCATGTTCTTTATACCTTTTGGTAAAACTTTCAAACATCATTCCTGCAATAAAGTTTTCCAATCTCTTCTCGATCGAGCGCTTCTCATGCATATTTTTCTTCTTTCTAAGAAGTCGATGTTCCTCTTTTTTCCTTCGCTCGTAGAGCTCGCAAGCAGCTCTAGTCCTTCTATGCAGCGCCACTTTGTAAGCTTCTTGTTTTGCTACATGTGCTTGCCGGCATTTTTCATTAAACCAGGGGTTACGTTGTGGTGGCCGAGAGAAACAGAGGCGGCATTTCTGATGGCTTGTTGGCAACGCTGCCATTGGTCTTCCGCATTTGGCTGCTAGCGGCATAGAACTTAGATTAAGATTAAAAGAAACTCGATCGGCAAAGGCTCTGGCGGTCTCTTGCGACTGTAGCCGTCCAACGTCAAACTTCCTCAGAGTATTTCGTTGATTTCGCTCCGTTCTGCATATCCGCATCCGTACCTTGGCTACAACTAGGTAATAATCCGAGTCCACGTTGGTTCCTCGGAAAGTCCGGACACCCAGAATACTGGAGGAGTGCCCTGCGTCGCAATGTGATCGATTTGGTTAAGAGTTTTTCGATCAAAGGAGATCCATGTTCCCTTGTGAATATCGAGACGTGGGAACCGCGTACTAGCTACGACAAAGTAGCACCGCAGAGTCGACTAGCCTAAGTCCGTTGCCGGATGTGATGTCGTGTAGGTTGTGCTTTCCGACCACGCTACTAAAGACGTGCTCTTTTCCTAGCTTTGCGTTAAAGTCACATAGGACAATTTTAACGTCGTGGGTAGAGAATTGCTTATAAGTCTTGACCAAGGGCTGGTAGAAGTCGTTCTTCGTCGCGTCTTCTATCTATGAGCGCATTTTAGGCTAATGTTGGTGAATTTAGCTTTGCTACGGATAATCATGAGGCTCTCGTTCACATGCCGGAAACTCAAGACTTCTTGCATAAGCCTGCCTCTAATAACAAATCCGCACTCGAATAGACGCTGTCCTTGTTGTCTGTAGCAATCGCCGAAGTAGATGTCTCAGTTTTTCATCCCCCTTTTGCCCGGCCGACCCCATCGGTAATGTCCGCTTTGTAGCAGTCTAGGGTCTCCGCAAGTTGTTCGGCTGCACGTAGTTTGTAGAGGGACCTAATATTCCACGTACAGACACGAAGGTCGTTGTCCTTTTTACGTTTGCAAGCGTCGTCAACAGTAAAATCATCCGTATTCGAGGTTGGTTGCTTCGTAACCATAACTTTTTTACGTGGTAAGGAAGTTAACCCCACGGCACAACCCTCAACCTGGAGGGCCAGTTCCTTTTGTTATACCCCTAGGTCGCGGGGACGGCCGGGTACACCGGTGCCAGTAGTCCACTACGGGAGTATGAGCGCTGCCGTTGGCCCCTTAAGGGTTCATCCGCCATTGTCTCTTTTTTAATATCCTGATCCAGTTTTGAAAATTCTTACCGACCTCAGTTCCAAATGTGTCGAAGTAGCTCAAGCAAGGTATCCGCTGGCCTGTGGACGTCACCGTTGATTCCATTGAGAGAATTCATTCACCGCACGTCCTCCGTCTAAGGAGCTAGACTTTTGAGACGCACATTCTAGCCAATCAGGTCAAAAAGAGATGCCTTGTCTGGTTAAACATACGAGTATGTGTGCTGAAGTTCACCCAAATGTGCTTGTACAGGTCCGAGTGTTCAGTTACATACATATTGTAAGACTCAGCATAATCTCATCGTTAGGTCACTATCAGATAGCAATCTGGTGCCCCCACGAGGAGGTGATGATTGGATTTTGCCACGCTATTAAAAACAAATGTTACCAGTAAATATTAACTCCTAAACTCTGTGTATTGACCCATATATATATGTATGTATTACTTATATATCAAAAGGCGAATTTTTGGAAAAAAAAGTCAGTTGTGTGGTACTGCTTTGCACACGACGATATTCTTATTAGTAGTAGTAAAGTACATTTATTTTTTAAACTTTATATTCAATTTTTTAGAATAATTTACAATAAAAGACTTTGGCCATTGCCGTCAGCCGAAGAAAAGAGAGAATTAGACTAAAGTTTTATGCAAATGTAGTGATTTAAAATGCTTCGTTCATTATTTGCTGCCGGTATTTTAATGCAGCTTTAAGATAGCTAGCCAGCACGTTCCAGTCCTCACCATCTAGAGTTCTGATGAATTCAGCCATTGATAGCGCCCCTTTACCCCAGTACGCTCGTCTGATTTCTTTCAATATTGGGCAAGCTCCAATAAAATGAAAAACGTCTTCCTTTGTTCGAAGGTTGCATAGGCTGCATTCCTCATTCCCGTCGCTTATATGAGCCTGAAGTTCAGCCGAACTAGTTCGCCTCTCGCCCTAAAGATGATAGAGATTACATCAACGCTGAACCGATCGTGGAAATCATTTTTCGCAGCCAGATCATGGTTGAGTAAGGGATACGTACACCTGGTCTCACTTTGTTGCGCTTTCAATCTAAACTTCGCACGGGTAGACTCTTCAATAACGGATAACAGCTGGTTCAGAGCACGTCGCCAAGATTCTGCATTATAGTGCGTTAGCTGCATACTATGTTCGCCGCTAAGCCTCGACCACTCGTTAAAGAATTGCAGCTTCCGCTGTACCAAATATTTTGCGACGATGTGTGGAAGGCGGTAGTTTGGGAGTTCCATTACTTTCAGAATGTAGAGAAAGTGCCATCTTAATGTAAAGATGTAGAGAGGAGATAAACCAGTTTCAAGGTGCAATATGTACCATATGTCGGTGTGTTTTCGGGTAATCTAAAGATTTTTTTAAAGAAATATTTTAAAAGTTTTTCAACCTCTTCGTACTCGAATATACCCCAAACTTGTGCAGCATAGCACATGATTGACCTCATAGCAGCTTCGAAAACCTTAAATGTGCTGCCCGATGGAACATTTTTCCTACCAAGGAATCCCCGCCAACTGCAATTTATTGCCTTTTTCGCCTCCTTTAGTTTTTCTCCCAGGTGGGCCTTGAAGGATACTTGAGATGTAATTAAAACTCCGAGATATCTATACTCCTTAACGACTTCAAGTTCCTGGTTTTTCCAAGTCCATCTTTCTTGCCTTGAGTATCGTCCAAACCCGTTTTTAAAAACCATTAGTTTGGACTTAGCGGTGTTCACTTTCAGGTTCCATAAATTGCAGTAGTTTTGGAGCTTATTTATCATCATCTGCAATATCATTGGAGTTTCTGATAGAATGACGATATCATCTGCGTATAAAAGCAGCTTTATTTAGAGTCCGTCGAACACAATTCTACCTGTTAAAAAGGTCACAAGATCATCCAAAAATATTGAAAATAGAAGTGGACTCATGAGACAACCTTGCTTGGACAGGTTGTGGTCATTCCAAACAGCTGCTTTATTATCTTCATAAAGACTTTGTATGACCCTTAGGACCTTTGAAGATACCCCTAAGTTACTTAGCTTGTAAAACAGGGCGTTTCTGTCAATAGTGTCGAAGGCTGCCTTGAAATCCACAAAGAACGCATACATTTTTTTGCCTTTATCAAGGTATGACCGGGCGATGCTTGTCAATCTGAAAATGTTGTCTACTGTGGAGTAACCTTTTCTGAACCCCGCTTGGAATTCGCTTAGAAGATCATTTTCTCGCACCCAATCCGTCAAACGGTCTAGGATAACCCTAGCAAATATTTTCATCATTGAATTCATAAAAGAAATTCCTCTGTAATTCGCTGGGTCAGACACATCTCCTTTTTTAAATAACGTAAGTATTATACACTTTCTAAAGCATTCGGGCATTTCTCCTGAGACGAATATGTAGTTATACCATATACTTGTGTGAGCTTTTATAAGAATTCTACGGACGCAGACTTAAAGAATTCATACGGGATACGGTCTTCACCAGGAGCTTTATTTGCATTGCATCTGTGTAGTACTTTGGTAAGGTCTTGGACTGTAATTGGTCGGTCTAAAGAACTGTTTGTTACGAGAGGAAGGCCATAATTTAGCTGAAGCGCATTGCATGGCGGGTTTAGCAACTGTTTAAAATGATCCGCTAATGCAGGCAGTTCTACTTGGATGCCTCGCATGAACGACATACCATTAAGTGCTTTGACAATCTTCCAAAATGTGCGACTATCTTTAGCGCCATCCAATGTTCTCGTCAGCTGTTGAAAAAATATTGTTTGTTTATCCTTGCAGATGTCTTTGTATGCTTTGTTAGCCTGCCGATACATGTCTTTTGCAACGTTACTGTTTGTTTGTCGGACTAAACGTAGACAGGCGAAAGACTTTTTCCTCGCTGCAATACACTCCCAGTCATACCACATTTGCTTTTTTTTTTTAGATTTGCTCTCGGTTGGAGACCTCTCGCAGCAAGCGTAATACAAGAAACTAAAGCATCCGCACCACGACTTGACTTAATTTCGCTATCATCTATATCCCTGAGACTACGATTCAGATGTTGTTTATAACTAAGCGAGTAGCTTTCCTTCCATTGAAGTTTAGGTAATAAGCGTAGTTCCAGAGTGGCAGATTCAGTGCATATATCAAAGGACATCATAACTGACAATGGTAGATGATCAGAGTACACAAGGCAGTAATCTATTGTCGAGCAATGTGTGGCATCTTTTGCAACACATTCATATCATATTATTAAAGTATTTGTACATATGTTACCGGTAATGTGGCAGGCGAACCGCATAGGATCAGTCAAGAGGAAGGGTTATGATCGTATGTTTTCAGTTCATAACCTCGCCGAAATAGGAAGAAGAAGTTACCGGTAATGTGCGTAAACCTGTTAATCTGAAAATTGACTAGGAATTTACATTACCTAGGTAATATTTATGGTTATGAAATTTAGGTAGTGACCGAAATAATAAGATCGCGGATACAAGCTGTCGAAATGAGGTTCCTTCGCGGTGTTGCTGGAATAACTCGTAGGGATCGAGTGTGCAACACCCGAGTACACGAGGCGCTCAATGTTGAGCAGCTTCTTCTCCGAACGGAACGATCTATGCTTCGATGGTTTGATCACGTGGTGCGTATGCCCCCAGACCGGCTTCCAAGACGTGCCATGGTTGCCGTGCCATCAGGTAGGCGACCTCGCGGTAGGCCTAGAAATAGATGGTTGGATCAAGATCGACATCTCTTCTGGAGCCGTCTAGAGATTCCTCCTGATGAGTTGAGTCAATGGCGGAGGATCGAGAAGGATGGTGAGTCCACTTGAGCATCCTACCCCCGCGACTCTTATGAAGGATTAGCAGGCCATTGCAAATATATGTATGTATGTAGGTAATATTTAAAAAATAAGAGTTTTCGCACTTTAACTGAGTAAACTAGGTAATCTGCAGATTGCCTATTTAATCTGCAGATCAATGGCTTTCGCACATTGCCGGTAACATGTGTACTTATATACATTTATGTATACTTCACGTACGCGAGAGATCATGTATTAAAACACGAGAGCAGCTTTTATGTGTTTATTCACAGAGAGTTCTTACATGACTCACTTAAACATAATAACATACAAACTATTCATGCTAACAATGAGAGTTAGGATAAAGGGTTATTCATGAGGCACTTTAATACATTACACTCCTTTCCCCTTTAGTTTTATATATAATTATTTATGTATGTTGCCTATCAATATGCACATAGATCCAATTTTCATTCACTTAAATCTATCCGGTTTTCTTTTAATTCTAGATCCTTTGCTTAAGGCTATAGGTAAACTTTGGCCACTATCTTCTGCGAGAATCTTCGTTACAGGGCTTTCCTCTCTCTCTCTAAAGCTTTGATTTATTGGTACTAATTCCGTTTTATTATTGGGATTTATCAACCTTGTGCTTGAATCAAATGACACTTTTCTTAAAATCCGTGGTCTCAATTGATGTCCATGGGCTTTTCGAACTGTGCCATTTAGTCTTACAAGATATACAAAATTCGAAATCCTATCAAAAATAACTGCTGGAATCCATCGCACGAAATTGTTATGGCTGCAGCGATACGATACAGTTTGATTTTTTTGAAATCCATAGTTTTTATTGTTAGTTTTCTTTTGCAGATGAACATGTTTCTGTTTTTCTACTTGTTTAAATCTTTTGGTATATGTTTTACGCATTATCTTGTTATTATTATTATTAATTTTAGTTTGTTCTTTTTCACTGATTGAGGGCTTTATTGCATCCAAAATAGTTCTAGGTTTATATTTAAAAATTAAGTCAGCAGGTGAATAGTTCGTGGTGGTTGACAATGCATTGCGGTATTTAAATAAAAAATTCTCTATCTGAACTTCCATAGGTAAATGCTTAATCCTCTTATCAAGAAAATACTTTTTCAAACTTGTTTTGCATGTTTGAACGGCTCTTTCGGCGCTCCCGTTCGATTGAGGGTGATACGGTGGAGTTGTAGTTAAAATAATGTTATTTGCTTTGCAAAAATTCCCAATCTCAATAGACCTGAAAGGTGGACCATTGTCCGAAACTATTTATTTGGGGAGACCAAAAATACAGAAAATCTTTCTGAAAACTGATATAACATTGTTTGCTGTACTTTTTTTTCATAATATGAACATCTATCCAACGCGAAAATGTATCAACTAGTAAAAATAATACGCTGCCTTTGAAATGTAAGAAGTCAATATGTACTCGCTCGAAAGGATACGATATGGTCGGCCACGTTGTTAAGGGAATAAGAACTGCCTTCCTGCTTTCCTGTTGACATACATCGCACGTTCGAACATATTGCTCTATATCCCGATCCAAATTCAGCCACCACATTGTACTTCGGGCCATCTGTTTCATGCGTACAATACCTAGGTGACCTTCGTGCAATAGCTCAAGCATTGTCCTAACATTAAACAACCCTCATTAGAACCCTCTCTTCACCATCACCTTCGATGTGAAATAAAACACCGCCAACACCGTACGAACTTGCGTCACATACAATTCCCAGAGGTTTATTTTGGGAGTAATGTACTAGCATGTTGTTTTGGTATAACCACTGCTTACTGTCTTTGAACAATTTTTCGCAATTCTGATTCCAATCAAAGCTTTTGTCTTTTCTCAAGAGCTCATATAAGGGAGCTAATCTAGCTGAGAGATTTGGTATGAATCTATTATAAAAATTCAGCAGAGCTAAGTATGCCTTTAAAGAAGTGACGTCCGTAGGAGCGGGAGCATCCACTATGGCCTTCATCATGTTTGCCTTTGGGCGAATACCATCTCAATTTATTTCATGCCCTAAGTACTCGACCGATGATTTGTAAAATTGGCATTTATCAATACGAACCTTTACGTTTAATTGACTAAACCTTGTCAAAACCACCATTAAATTTGCCTTACAGTCCTCGTATGTCCTACCACCGATAATTATATCGTCAATGTACCCTCTTACATATTTTAGGCCTTTTAAAATATTGTCTATGACGTATTGAAAAATTGACGGAGCACATTTTATTCCAAATGGAAGCCTAGTGTACTGGAATAAACCTTTTTCGGTATTTATTGTGACATATTTTTGCGACTGATCAGATAATGCAACCTGCTGGAATGCACCTGGCAAATCTAATATACAAAAATAAGAACATCCTTCAAAGCTACCTAATATATCATCAATTCTAGGTATCGGATAATGATCAGCCCGAACATATCGATTTATAGTCGCCTTACAATCCATGCAAATCCGTATCGCTCCATCTTTCTTCTCGACAATCACAATTGGTGTGGCCCACTCGCTGTGCCTAACAGGTTTCAAAATCCCCACACCCACTAATCTATCCAGTTCCTTTTCTACCTTTTCACGTAACCCATACGGAACTGTGTATGGTTTATGAAATATTGGAGACGCATTTTGATCAACCACAATCTCAGCAACATGATCTGTAATAATCGCACTATACTCGTTGTTAAAAACTCTTGGAAATGCTGCAATAATATCGGCCTTTATATCATCATAAGATAAATCTACACCGTTCACCATAAAATTATTCTTCCAGCCCTTAAATAGCACATTCAACCAATTTCTTCCTAAAAGAGGCGTAAATTCTTTTACAGTTCTCACAACTACCAGATCAAGCCAATGCATTTTGTCATCCAACACCCCATTCACCGCAACCTCAATCAGTCCAACAACTACAACATGTTCACCTGTGATGAGATTAAGAGTTTTATCAAAAGTTTTTAGAGCGCATCTCTTAAACATTTTTAAATATATGCTTTCAGAGAGAACAGAGAAACATGCACCGGAATCAAAATCCATATTTATCTTAATATTATTAACATGCAAAGAAATAATGAGAGGAGCTATATACTCATAATTTATGGAATTTATTGAAATGTTACCCAAAGTTAAATTTGATAACTGTTGAGAATTATCGATATAAATTTATTTTGCTTGCACTCGTAAGCATAGTGCCCCTCCTGTTGACATCGAAAGCATATGATTTTGTCATTCGGCTTTCTACCACGTGATAAGGCACCATAACCTGGATCACTTCGACTTTTGCTTCTAGAATGTGGACGGTTGGTATTTCCCGTTCGATACCTACTGCGTCCAATCCAATTCTGATCAGCTTCCAGGCTCATGGATGGAAAAGATGATTGAATGTCCCTGACATCCTTTTGGTTGGACTCCATTGTAAGCGCAGCCTCGCAGATTTCATCGAAAGATTTGCTGAGTGGTTCGTTCAAAAGTTTCCGCTGGATGTCCACATTTCTTTGTGACCAAATAAATTTATCGCATAGCGCCTGATCCAAAAATGTGTCGTACTCGCAATTTTCGGCAAGTGATTTTAATTCCACAATAAAATCCTGCAAGCTTTCACCATCCTGAAGCTTTCGAGACATAAATTTGAATCGCTCTGCTCTCACATTCACTTTTGGTTTAAAATATTGTTTCAATGTCTTTATTAATGTTTCTCCGGGTGAATTGAGGATCATGGAATATTGGGATATTGTGTGGAACAATTGTGGAACGTAAGCACACCAGGCTGGAACGTAAGCACATCAGGTTGGAATATTTACTACTAGTAGGCAATAGATGTCGTTGCACAATTTGAGATACAGTGTTTTCGTTTTTGGTACACAAACCATCCTGTAGTCAATGCTACACTGCCCCCCTCTTAAACTTGTTCGTCCCGAACAAGATCATCTGGATTACTGCCATGGTAACGATGAAGACGATCCAGGTGGACAACTTTCATCTTGCCTCTTACTCCACGCTGGATCCGGAAGACGACGTCATTGATGCGTGTGACCACTTTATAAGGGCCCTCCTAGTCTTGCTGCAGCTTGGGTGACCTCCCCTTTTACAGGTGTGGGTTGTACAGCCATACTAGGTCTCCCTCGTGGAAGCTGGACGTTGTTGCCTTTGTGTCGTACCTGGTTTTCATGCGGTCACTCGCTATCCTTATCCTCGTCCTGGTCCTCTGGTGTATGTCTCGGATCCTTTCCCTGAGGTCTGCCACATAGTCCTCTTCACATTTGGGCTCATCGTTTGGGGATCCAAACTTCACCTCACTAGGTAGCCGAACTGCTCGACCAAACAAGACTTCGGATGGAGTATTTCCAGTAGTGCTGTGCACTGCATTTCGGTAGGCCATCAAGAAAAGAGGGATTTGTCGATCCCAATCGCGCTGGTGGTCTTCTACGACCTTGGAGAGATGTTCGTTTAAGGTTCTGTTGAAGCGCTCTACCATCCCGTCGGATTGTGGATGAAGCGGGGTAGTTCTCGTCTTTTTGATTCCTAGTTGTTGACATACCTCTTGGAATATCTTCGATTCAAAGTTTCGTCCCTGGTCAGAATGCAGTTCCATGGGCACGCCAAACCTGCTCACCCAGTTGTTGACGATCTGTTCCACGATGGTCTTCGCTTCCTGGTTAGGGATGGCGAACGCTTCCGGCCATTTGCTGAAGTAGTTCATGACGACTAGGATGTAACGGTTACCATTGTCGGTTTCTGGAAATGGACCAGCGATGTCAGCGGCAATTCGTTCAAAGGGTGCGCCCACGTTGTACTGTTGCATCTTGCCTCGCGTTTTCGTTCTGGGTCCCTTGCTGGCGGTACACACGACGCATTTTCGGCACCAACTCTCTACGTCTACCCTTGCGCTGAGCCAATAGAAACGTTCTCGCACCTTCTCCAGCGTCTTGTTTGCACCCAAATGACCTCCGGATGCTCCATCATGCATCTCCCGTAGCACCTCGTGTACTTTTGATCGCGGCAAGACAAGCTGCATTATGAAATCTTTCCCGTCCGGCCTTTCCCATTTCCTTTTCAGCACACCATCTTGCACATGAAGGGAGTCCCACTGAGCCCAGTATGCCTTGAGAGAGGGGCTCCTGTCCGAGATATCCTGTCCATTTGGCTTCTCCATAAACTCCTTCCACGCTAATATTGGCTCGATGTCTGGGTCTTCTTTTTGAGCGTTGCGGATTTCCTCTGCACTCCAGCCGGCGATAGGCTCAGCTCTTACCCTTTGGATGGAAAGAAGGTTCTTCTCTTCCTGCCGCACACAATGCTTGCAGTCGCTATTACATGGTCGCCGGGATAAGGCATCCGCATTAGAATGAAGTTTTCCTTTGCGATGCTGTATTTCATAGTCGTACATCTGCAACCGTTCAATCCATCTTGCCACCTGGCCCTCTGGATTCTTGAACTGCAGTAGCCATTTTAGAGCCGCGTGGTCTGTGCGCAAAAGGAACTTTTGGCCGTAGAGGTATTTATGGAAGTGTTTTGTCGCCAGAAGCAGCGCCAGAAGTTCTCGCCTGGTCACGCAGTAGTTCCTTTCCGGCTTGGAGAGCACTTTGCTGAAGTATGCGACTACCTTCTCTTGGCCGTTGTGTACCTGCGAAAGAACCGCTCCGACACTGACGTTACTTGCATCTGCATCCACGATGAACATTTCTCCGGGAATGGGATATGCTAGTGTTGGTGCTTCGCATAGTTGTTGCTTAAGGTTCTTGAAGCTATTGTCGCACTCACCTGACCACTTGAATTGCCTTCCTTTTTCCGTCAGCTGGTGCAAGCTCTTCGCGATCCCGGCAAAGTCCTTTACGAATCGTCGGTAGTACGTAGCGAGACCCAAAAAGCTCCTGAGTTCGTGTTTGTCTTTTGGGACTGGCCAGTTTTTCACAGCTTCCACCTTGTCTGGATCTGTTCGCACTCCTTCTGATGAGATAACGTGGCCCAGGTACTTAACTTCGGATCTGAAGAGGTCACATTTCTTTGGGTTTAGCTTCAGGTGAGCGCTTCGAAACCGTTCTAGCACATTCTTCAGGTTCTCGCGATGTTCCTCGAACGTTTTTCCTATCACGATCACATCGTCCAGATACACCAAGCAAGTTTTCCAGGTCAATCCACGCAGGACGTGTTCCATTAAGCGCTCAAAAGTTGCCGGAGCATTGCACAATCCAAATGGCATTACTGTAAATTGCCACAGCCCATTTCCTGCAGTGAACGCAGTTTTCTCTCGGTCCTTTGGATTGATCTGTACCTGCCAGTAACCGCTCTTTAAATCAAGGGTGGAAAACCATCGAGCTCCTGAGAGTGTGTCCAATGTGTCATCGATCCGTGGCAGAGGGTAGCTATCCTTTTTGGTGACGTCATTAAGTCTGCGATAGTCCGCGCAGAATCGAGTGCTACCGTCTTTCTTCTTGACCAGTACAACAGGTGAGGCCCACGGACTCTTAGAACTTTCGATGAGCCCTTCCTTCTCCATCGTTGACACCATATCCGCAACCTCCGTCTGTTTTGCCAATGGTAGTCGTCTGGCAGGCTGGCGAATTGGTCTGGCATCCCCAGTGTCTATGCGATGTTGCACCAGATGTGTTCGGCCATACTCTCCATCTTGTGAGGCAAATATATCAGCGTACTCACCGATTAGATTTTCTGCCATGGCTCGCTGATCCTGATCCAGTTCGCAGTGCTTGAGAATCATGTCCCTTACTTCGGCCAACCTGGCTGATGAAACAGGCTTCGCAGATTCTTTTTCAGTTATTGTTGAAATTGAACATATCGGCGCACATTTACCAATAACCTCCCCTTGTTTTAGTTTCACGCTGTGGCTCTTTAAGTTCATGAGCCTTACTGGGACTAGGCTGTTCTTTGGCTCCGCTAACACTTTTCCCACGATGTAGTTTGGGGAATTCCTTCCTGAATCCGGTTCCAATAGGTAGAATCGGTGGCTCCCAGGATCACCCTCTAGTTTTGTCCAAATGATAGTCTCGGAAGATGGTGGTAAGACTTCGACCTTGCTGAGTATTGTCCTTAAATGTGCTGCATTCTCGTTCCCGTACACCATTGGGATCTCTACGTTCCGGTACCGCAGAACTTGCATCCCGATGTCGATGATTACGTCATGTTCTTTCATAAAGTCCACTCCGATGATGCATTCATCACATATGTCGGCCACCAGGAACGCATGAGAAAAGGCCAACCCTGCTAGTTGTAACGTGAGGCGAACTTCTCCGTATACTTTCGCCGCTTCCCCTGTTGCAGTCCTAAGGCAGTAGCAGCTGGTGTTGTGCAGCCAAGACTTCCGGACGAGATCTTTTCTTACAATGGAAGCCGTGGCGCCGGTATCGATAGTAGCCACGCACTTATTTTTGCCGATGAATGCTTCCACTGTTAGACTCTTGTTGCATCGTTTGGTTTGGGAGACCTGGAGTGTGGTCTTGGGGGCGTCGATTCCAATAGCCAACTTCTGCCCCGCGAAGCTGGCTCTTAGGCGTTTCCCGACTCCTGGTTTCGAGGAGCCTGGTCAACAGGATGCATGTTGTCCCTGTAGGACGGTTCTTCGTTGCGTCGCCTATTCGCACAATGTGGACAGTTTCCGCGTCTGGGTGGATTTCTGCATTGCCGTTGTAGGTGTCCTATTTTGATGCAGTTCCAGCAACGAATTTGTCCTCCGCGAGCGTTGTTTCGGTCTTCAACGTCCATCCTCTGGCAAGAGCATTCGATGGCGGCTACTTCCCTCACACGGTGGATTCCCTAACAGGCCTGGTCTGCGGCCTCCATTGTCAGAGCAAACGCCAAAGCTTCGGCGAGCGTTTTCTTTCCAGCCATTCTTACCGCCAGTTGTAGTTTTGCATCAGCTATGGCATGGGTGAACGCTTCGGTTGCCATCTCGTTAATGATCTCCTCCCCGGCGTTTGGATAGGACAAATGTGCCAGTCGCTCGATATCCGCTTGCAATTGCTGGAGAGTTTCTCCTCTCACCTGAACTCTTCTGCGCAACTGGACCCTATATACTTGCTGCATATGGTCGTCCCCAAATCGCATCTCGATGGCTTTTACCAGACTATTATAGTTGCGTTGCTTATCGTCGGGAATAGTTTGCAGAAGCTCTGCAGCTGATCCTCTAAGCGCAAGTGTGAGGGCAATGGACTTCTCTTCGTCGTCCCAGTTGTTCGTCATTGCCGCAGCTTCGAACTGCCTCTTATATATCGGCCATGATGTCTGTCCATCGAAGACGGGAGGCTGCATCTCTTTCCTTCTCGGGCAGTCGGTTGAATACTCCCGAACTTTCTGTTTCTTCACGTGTTCGAGTTCCTTTGCCAAATTCTCAAATTTTCTTTCAGCAGTCTCGATTTTTGTTTGAACGTTCTCGAATTTTGTTTCAACATTCTCGAGTCGTCCTTCAACGGCTGTTTCAAATGTCTCTATTTTGGCTTCTACATTTTCAATCTTCTCGTCAATTGTCCCAAATCTTGTTTCCAAACTTTTATTTTGTTCATCGAATTTGCCTTCGAGAACGTTCCTTTGATCAAATAGCTGTTGCTCTAGAGAGTTCTTTTGCTCATCGAACTTGGCGTCTAGAGAATTCTTTTGTTCAGTCAAGGAATTTTCTAGCTTCTCGAATTTTTCGGAAAGCAGTTTCATTAAGGCCGACATATCATTCGTCGTACTTACTTGTTCTTCTTCGACGTCGAACGAAGCCGTATCTGGATCTGTACCCTCGTCCGTCATTATTTTCCGCAACTTAATAATCAATTCTCTCTTTGTACCAGTCGTAAGCTGATTCCGCTGGCTCAGTACTTCCTTTAGTTGCGACACTGACAAATCTTCTAGCAACTTCCGAACCATTTTTATTTTTCACTTACACAAAAAGCAATACACAAAATTTGTTTTATTCCACTTTTCTGACACCAATGTAATATTCTTGCTAGGGTTCGGGTAAATAAAACCGTCTTTTGTGTATTTTAATCGTTTATTTATTTATCAAACACCAACTTTACTTTAACACAACATTCAATCACTTTATTCTTATTTATTTCAAATTAAATTGTCGCTACAGATTTACTTTCTCAATGTCGCTTGTTTCCACCACTAGTCGAATATCTCTTGTAATCGCTGTATTCACCTTATTACAACTGTGTCGACGTTGGTTGTGGTATGGGTATTTATAGGAAATTGCAAGGGGTTCTAGAACATGCTAGATGTTTCTCCGGGTGAATTGAGGATCATGGAATATTGGGATATTATGTGGAACAATTGTGGAACGTAAGCACACCAGGTTGGAACGTAAGTACATCAGGTTGGAATATTTACTACTAGTAGGCAATAGATGTCGTTGCACAGTTTGAGATACAGTGTTTTAGTTTTTGGTACACAAACCATCCTGTAGTCAATGCTACAATATGTATAATCCCATTCAGATTTGGGTGTAATAAGAGTTCTTAAAATTTTATACAAATCTGCCCCCAATTGCACCTAGCACAAGTTTTGTACGGTTTTTTTTTTTTTTTTTGATACTGTTAATTGATCACACGACAACCATCCTCGTCGCCAAAAATGTTAAGTACTTCACGTACGCGAGAGATCATTAAAACACGAGAGCAGCTTTTATGTGTTTATTCACAGAGAGTTCTTACATGACTCACTTAAACATAATAACTTACAAACTATTCATGCTAACAATGAGAGTTAGGATAAAGGGTTATTCATGAGGCACTTTAATACATTACAGGTCGCATGTGTGAGTCCTGGTCTCTTGACTCTCTTTTCCGTTTTCTCGTGATTCAGCGCCGGCTCTGGGGTCTCAAATACTCAACGTTCTCCTATATATTTCACCATCTTTGGTCAGCCATTTAGGCTAATACAGATATGGTTTGAAGTGCACCATTTCGCCTTGTCGTAAATGAATCTCATTTCCTGACAATACATTTGCGAACTAATTTCACTCAGTGTACGAGTATACCTAACATCCAACATAGTATTCTGAATACATCCTGACTAGTTCAGATTTGGTAATACATACTTGATTTCCGAAAATAGAGGTTTCTTTTTTCAATTTTCAATCTAATACATAAATGCAATTATGTACCTAGTATTTCTATTCGTATTCACACGTATGAATATATTTTTATCGCTATCTAAACCGATAAAGTGCAATTTGCAAACTTATAAAACACTACTTAGGTGGTACATCGAAAGTCATTCATTGCTCGCCGTCGTTACGCTTAAGGTGTGTCGGTTATCGGTAATTTGGTTGTTCGCTAAAGAGCTAAAGTGCAAAATAAACGAAGTTAATATAATCCACATAGAGATAGACGCGATATGACAGAAAAGGTATTTCTGATAACACAAAGCTTTAGGAATTTCATTTTCATCTTACTGTTTCACTTTAATCAATGAACTTAACCGATTAGATTAAATATTTACTGTTTATTGTTAAAAAAAAAGTTTTGAATTAACAAGTGAATAAGCCATAAATTAGTTATTTCGGTCACAAAAATAAAATAAAAGTTCAGATTAAATGCGGCAATTTAAAAAATGTTTAACGAGAATGCTGCTATTATTAAATTTCTCGTAATTTCTTATTAATCGTCGACTTTGAGACTAACATAAAGTTTCAAGACTCCAAGTCATTTCGACAATTCGGTTACCTAAGTGCAGTTTTCAATCTCGATTTTCAGTATAACTAAAAGTTAAGCCTGTTCGGTGTTTACGCTGATGAAGTACATATTTTCGTTTAAAAAAGAGATTGTTTGATAAAAATACGAATCTCAATAGTAGGTACTTACTGTATGTAGTGTTAACCGTCGGTGCTGTTAAGTTTAATGAAAGTACTTATTAGCTAATTATTTCGACTTTATGTAATGACCTTTACTCATAAATTACTAGCACTTCACTTTGCTCGTTTGTATAGTAACCACCCAAAATGAAAATTAAAGGTTGCACTACCGTCGCTATAAGCAAATAGCTTCAGGACATTATTAATATCTTGCACTGCGACCTCATGGTCTATTGTGCCCTTTGCGAGAACCTTGGAGAGATTTATTCCCTCGTTATAGTTCCCCTCGCCTTATAATTCCTTCGGCATCGTGTTTGATCGTCATATAGTCCTGCTTTGCCTTGGCGAGAATAGTTCACCTTAGACCTCTCTCTCCAAACTAGTTTCTTTTAAGAATCTGAAAATGAGAAGTGGGTCCATGGTTGGCATATCCTCATCTGATATTTAGTACTTGTCAAATATTTCAGTCTTTTATAGGTCACTACCCCACAAGATTCCAGACAGTGCTCCGGAGTCTCGCTTGACTCATTGCAGAATCTGCAAAGGCCTTCATTTGTTATACCTAGTTTCCTTAAATAATGCTCCCTGAGTTTGCAGTGCCCCGTTAGGATTCGTAGCTTATTCTTCTTAATGCAGATACAGACTACAAATCGTTTCCGGTTGTACTCGTAACATCCCAGTAGTTGCTTAGCTTGCGTGATCAGGCCTGTAGTGTTGTTCCAGGTTCTTGCCTTGTCTTTTTCTTTCATTTTTCTGAATTCTTCGCGTATGGTTTGTTCCCTTATTCCGCAGAATGGTTCAGGACCAATGAAGGATTCTGCAGCTCCTTGTCTTGCCAAGGAGTCTGCTACTTCATTACCTTTTATCCCGATATGACCGGGTATCCAGTAGAGTGTTACTTTGCTGTTTCTACCTAATTCATTAAGTTTGTGTAAGCATTCCCACACAAGTTTCGGCTTTATAACATAGGAATTAAGTGCTTTGATAGCTGCTTGACTGGCTGTCTCTTTCGAGATTGATTTGGGTGCATCTATCTTGAAAGATGCTGGTACTCTTACCCATTGGTTTTGAGTGCTTTGTCATTGGCCCAGACACACCTGTTCATGTTCCTTCCTCGGTTCTTGAACCGTCTGTATACCACTTTAGCATGTGGTGGCCCAGTCCGTATAATGTGGATTCTTTGCTCCACTCTTTCTTGTTACTTAACTTTGTACAAAACTTTTTCCCAAAGTTAAATTTCCTGATACTGTCGTCCGTTGAGATTGGGACAAGAAGAACAAGAAGGCATTCACTATCTAAAACTCAGCTACCCTCCGTGCCAATCATATCTGATCTCCCTTTTTTGATTCCGTAGACCCTTCGTTTGGTCAGATATTTTGAACTTTTAAGAACATCTTGGGTGTGCCCTTTTTGGAAATAAATTCAATTTAATAATTTGGCACCAATATAAGGTTTTGGCTATAAAGCTCAATTGATTCTTCGAATCCTCCTAAATGGCTACTAGCAATATAAGCTAAATGTTCCGCAATTCGATAAACTTGTCAGTAAAGTCGAAAATAATGAGTCGAGCATAAGCTGAGAGGATGTTCTTTGTATTAAGGACTCTTATACTAAAGATCTTGTCGCAAAACGCAGATCTTAGTTGGCATTTAATAACAGGGCAACAGAGGACCTCCTTGATACAAAGTGAAAGTTTATACAATCAATTATTCGGGAATCCTTTGCTGTTCACGAGAGTCTAATTATTATGTTTCGACATCACTGTCTAATTTTTACAAACTTGTTACTTAAGTTCCATCATCAATGGCTTAGTTTTTACATATCGTCCCGCTCATGCTAGAACCATGAATGTTTAAATTTTATTTATTTGGGTTTCTAAGTTTGTTTGTTATTCTGTATTCTATGCTGTGTCGGAAGTGTGAATGTGCAGACAGTGTGAATCACTGACATGACATCAATTTCGTGCTATGTCAGTTGAGTGAATGTTGAATTCATTCTCATTTAGCAGAGCCAGAAGCACAATTGTGGTCTTTCCCCAAAAGTTCAAAATTTACGCATTCATGATCCTTGCATAAGAGGGACGATATTAACTACATTTTCACTGTATGTGTAAACGGTGATGGAACATCGTTGAAGTGCCGGTTAAGATCAGCGATAGTATTTAAGAGCGGTTTCGAAATCCTCCTCCTATTTTCTTAGCTGATCCTCATCGGAACGCAAAAAGGGACCGCCTGGTCTTTCGAACGGATATTTTGAGTTTTGAACATATTTGTCACTGTTCAAATGGTTCAACTCTTGTAGCATCTTCCAAGGGCAATAATGCGATTTCGTTTGTCCCGTATTTTGTTCTTCTAAGCAGCTTCCATTTAAGCCTCAAGTGGAATACGTTTTAGATTTGTCTACAAGTGTCTGTAGTTAACACAAAAAAAAAAGTTTTTTCACGGTCCCACCTCTCGCGAGCGTCTGACAAACATCCGAGAGTATTGTTGTCACGAAAAAGCTTCTCAAATCGCCGTTCGGATTCGGCATTAAACTGTAGGTCCCTTCCATTCGTGTGAAAAATATAACGCACACAACATGAGTGGTTGTGATAAGCTAGGCCCTGCCACTTTAAAGAGCTGTTGCGCCAAATATTTGTTTTTTTTTGTCTGTAGGTAGTCATGTTTTGTAGTATATATGCCTTATACTGACTAACCCTTCCGCGTCAATTGCGAAAAGAAAAATTTACAACGGCTTTCCAGTGTGCGTCCATATCAGAGACACCAACTCTGAGGTGATGATTGCTTTGGCTTCTTCAACAGAATGGTACTTGTATTATTGGAGTATTACTGGGTTATGCAAAGCTTTGAAGTGATTGCTTCGAACGGATGCAGTACGGAAATTATAAGTGTAATCATGAATTGGTAAATCATTGCTATATCGGTTTCACGCCTGTCGGATGTCTAGAGGAAGCTCTTAAAATGGCGTCTGATATGAAGTACCTAATAACAATTTGTTACCCCCTGTCGGTGCAGAATGTTTCCATCTACTTGCCTTTACCTATCACATGTTTGACCGTGTTACTATCCCTTCCTGTCTTAGAGTTAAGGTTCAAGTCCCCTTACTGTGACGATGACAAATTGTTTCTGTTTTGTTGACAATAAGCAGTGTTAATTGCTAAAGATCTTATATATTAATACGTGAACACGAAATTTATCGTACGTTTTTTTAGTATTTGTTATAAAAGGGAGGGGTGAAACTTATATCATTTTAAAGGTACTGTGTCATAGATGTGCAGAAAATAAAAATTATGTTTGTCGGTCGAATTTCGACCATACGCGATACTACTACATAGTATTCGCCCCCCATCAGAGCACAATAGTTTATGATCTGAAATTCGGCTGCCAATACTAGGTCAATGAATAAATAAAGTTTGAGATTTTTGGGGCGAACATGATTTTGCAAACGGCTATTTGGAGTTATAATACAAACCTACGCTAACTTATAGATTCATAGAGAAAGCTTACAAGAGGATCAGTAGAAATGCGGTGAAGTGGGGTTATGATCCCTTATTTTCGGATCATAGCCTCGCTGATAAAAGGAGGAAGAAGAAGAGAAAGCTTACAGTGTGCCCTGACTTTTGATATACTCGTATTACGATATGATAAAGGGTAACTTGTACACCCAAAATCAAGAAAGTAACTATTATATTCTTTTATCCTCACAGTTTTTTATTTTACAGTAGATAATAAATTCTTAAAAACTCGTCACCTCATCCTTAGTATATTAAAGTGATACTAATTCCTGTAATTTGTTTCTTTCTCCAGCACGTAGCAAAATGGCAAATTGTTGCTTTGATATTCTCATCAATAGTCTTAACAGCGACTGCCGCCAAAATTACCGACGACCAAACAACTAAGGTTGTGAAAGAGGAACCAATCATCATCAATACTGTGGCTCAGCATTATAAGAACCCCACTATTGACGAATATCAACTATGCACGAAAAGTCGTGACGATTGTATAAGCAAATGTGGATCTTCCGATGATACTTGTAAGACTACATGTCCGGTTTGTCCAATACTGATCGACCAAGACATCCTTGTACAAGGTATTAATGACACACTTTATCGATTACCGATCACTTCTGGCAAAGTCAATCAAACCAACATTATTCGACTGACAAACGAGATTCGCAATATTTTTGAGAATCATTTGGGAAATATTACTACCAACAATCAAAACAACATTAATGTATACCAAAATAGTTCAAGAACTGGTGGTAAATTCGGTCTCGGTTATACTGAAAAAGGTCCATGCTGTCATGTTATCGAACCGCAAAGATGTCGACGCTCGACCACCGGTCCAAGGTGTTCGCATAGACGTCAGCGTATCTGTGGTTCTCAATGCATTTCAAGGGTGGTTCGTGCAAAGCGTGTTGTCACATGCTCAGAGACAGATCCTGATGATTGTACTCAATCGGTTGAATACCTTCCGCAACCAAGACGCCCGGGATGTCAATACACTTCAACGTATCCATATATTAACTGCAAGACATCAACCCAGCACAATGTTGCTAGAAGAAGCAATTGCGCCCGGTGTTATGCAATACCCTACCTTAATGTTATGAGAGGTGACGTGCCGAGAAGCTGTCTACAATGTTATGGTCGAACTGGTGGTCAACAAAGAAGCAGACCTTTTTATCAACCTGCCTACCAACCAGCTCCAACATACTATGGCGGTCCATATGCAATGTATCCACAATATCAAACCTACTACCCACCATCGACCTATTACCGCAACTACGGCAACGATTGGACTGTCATTGATGACGATGATGCTGATGAATTCGAATTAACAGACTCTGATAACGGATGGAAGGTTGAGGCACGCAAATGTCGTAATGAAGATGGTACCGTTGCAGAAAACTGTCCACCAGATACAAACGATGGGGATGATATTTCTCCAATAGCCCATGATGTTGAAGAATCGCCTGATGACGACATTGATCCCTCAGAGGGTTTGGACTATGATTATGGCGATGACGATTTTAATTATAGAGGCTTACCGCAGAGTAGACGTAGATATAGAAGAAGCAAACATTTCTAAATATAATTTGTTTGTGATGCTATTTATATAAACTGCCGCTAATGAATAAAGCTTGAGGAATGGATGTTGTTCTTGCAAACTAATATGACGACGTAGGAAGAGTTTTAAATTATTAATAAATGTTATTGCATATTAATTGAAATGTTATCATTGTTTTATGTTCTATGGCCTTATTGGTAAGCATACTATAGGTTAACCAATCAAATCTACAGAGCCGCGATCATCTATCTCCGCATGTCTGCTGATAGTTAGTCAGCAATCTACTCAATTCCGTTTAGATGGCATTTATACTCGGATCTTAATGAGCCTCTCTTGGTAGCTTCTTATTGTGCCAGCGCTGTCGAGGTCTTTTGAGACTTTCAGTAGGTCAGAATTATGGACTTCAGTGAGTGGACAGAGAATCTATAAAAGAGTTTAGCACACTACGTGGAAATGTAGACTATGTCAATTCTACTTTTTGACAGAAAGATCATTAGTATGTACTAGCGAATATAGCGATATAAATCAGGCCCTTGCAAATTCTGTATGGAAAATTCATATGTTCCTATTCCCCCCCTGCAATTAACAATCAAATCAATTCAACGTTTGTGCCGTGGCTTTTGAGTTAGTGGATTGGATCCGGAGAAAGTGTAGGCCAACTAATGGCAGCAATGGTAGTATATGACCCAGAAACACCAAGCTTTCTACGTTTCATATAAAAACGTATTCCATTATTAGGCATGGAATAGATAGTATTTTTCAACAGAATCTTAAAAGCAGTAATTGGTGGATAATTATTTACCAATTTACAGAAAAAGGTAAAAACATTACAGGAATGCCGAAAGCTATAATGTAACAAACAAATATAAGATGGAAGCCACAATTCAGAGGATTCAATTTCGAAACGGTTATAGGTTTTGAGCTTAAGTAGTAGTTTCACTGTAGCGAGAGGCATGCCGAGATTCGCTCTGCTCGACGAGATCGGTAGACCAGTGCCTTGCTTGGCGAATTCAACCGAGCAGTTCCCTCGAATGTCCCTATGCACCGGCACCCAAATTAGGTTAAACTGTTTGGCTATCTCGATAAGAGACAAGAGATAGTTTAGGGCTGTTTTTGAGTTAAAGGTAACAGATTCCAAGGACTTATTCACAGCATGACTGTCAGTAAAGATAGTAATATCTCGTCTGGATATCACATTATACTTCAGCCATGACGAGGCTTCTGTAATTGCCATGATCTCCGCCTGCAAGACGCTGCAGTGATTAGGTAGGCGAAAGGAGATATTAATGTTTAGTTCTTGGGAGAAGACACCTCCCTCCACTGCCAACTCTGTTTTGGATTCAACTGTGTAGAAGCAAATGGATTCCTCTTGTGTCCCTAGCTCCCACTCCCATTCAAGTCTGGAGCGGATCCGGGTTTCGAAGTTTTTGTCAAAAACAGAAGTTGTGGAAGTACATACTCGGTGTCTTGTGGAAAGAATTTAAGATTATTGAGAACAGAGGAGTGTCCTGTACCTAGACTGGACTACTGACATATGGCCCTCATGCGGATGGCTGCACACGCTGCCACTTATTTGCTATAGATATCTGTACGAGACAGGTGCAAAAGAATGTCTAGAGCCGCTGTTGGAGTTGTTTTTAGTGCTCCGCTGATGCACAAGCAGGCCGTCCTGTGCGCACGGCCAAGCGAGGTTAGATGTACAGGTTTCTCCAAAGCCCTCCACTAGATGATCACACCATATATTAGTATGGGTCTGATTGCGGATACATAGAGCCAGTATGTAATTCGTGGGTGTAGTCCAGATTTATTTCCTAATGCTTTCTTACAGCAGTACAAAGCTGTAGTAGCTTTCTTTACGTATTCTAGGATATTGGGCCCAGGATGAGACCCAAATATTTGGCTCTGTCTACAAGTGGCAAGCTAGTGTCGCATAGTTTTGGAGGGTCAAAGTGCGGAATTTTATATTTACTTGTGAAGAAGATCAGTTCTGCTTTAATGGGTTGACATTACGACCACATTCATTAGTCCATTTCGAGAGCATAGAAAGAGCGTTTTGTAGAAGGTCCCTAAGCGTATTAAGGTTTTTTCCAGAGACCGCTATAGCAACGATGTCAGGATTAAAAGCAGTTAGTTCACCGCTAGGTTCCATAGAAAAGGAGAGAGCACCCCTATTCACGAGCCTTCGAACTATGGCGTGGCCCAGCTTAGAGTTGATAAACCTGTTTGTCAGCAACTGGTTAAGTAAGGCGCCAATTGACCCCGTAATACCAAGACTAGTGAGTGCCCACATTTTTGCTTTAGGTTCAACAGTGTTAAAGGCTCACTCTAAGCCGAGAAATGCTAACAGAGAGTCTTCTTTGCAATCAAAGGATTTTCTATGGTGCGTACCAGTGAGGGCCGTTTCTGTCGATTTCCCTTTACTGTATGTATGCTGGGAGGTTGACAATATGCGAGTACTTGGATTAATACTGCAACGAATGCGGAAGTCTTATGGTTTTTCCAGAGTTTTCAGAAGAAACGATATTAGACTTATGGGTCCGAGATCTTTGGGGTTAATATGCGAGCTTTTCTCTGCTTTCGGTATAAAGACCACACTAACATCCGTCCAAGATTTAGGAATGTAAGCCAAGTCCAGGCAACCTCTGAAGATTGTGACTAACCAGAGAAGGATGAGGTTCACAGTTTGTTGGATCTCAGTCAGGTTATACCGAATTGAATGGTTTAAAGCTGCGTATTGCCCAAAGAATTTTGCTCTTAGTAATAAGATTAGTACTGCTGTTGCAGTACTCTGTTGCTTTAAGATGCGCTGTATCATTGCGGCAGCTGTGGAAGTGAGAATCCATTAAAAACTAAAGGGATGCTACACTAGAGGTGTTCCAGGACCCATCAGCTCTTTTGAGACAGCTAGGGGTTTTAGGAAAGGTGGCTATAGTATAGGTACAATATCGACAATTTATTTGTTAACCGATTTAAAAGTTTATAGATAGATTCCAAATCGGCGTTTGAAGAGGGTGTAAGAGAAAATGCAGATCATTGTAGAACTACAAGACTCAAGCAAGGTAAAAATGAGATTGAACTGCGGCAAATGCTTGGTGAAAATTGTATACTATGATCTTATCTTAACATAGAATGATATCTGGAGTTTGTTGTGCCCAAATGGACTTTCCTGGCACTAATAAAGTTCAGTTACAGAAACACGCGTTTATTACATAGTGTTTTTTTTCCGGAGGGAGATGAAGAATCTTTAAAAGACGAAACTGAGCCCGTACACAATAACATTGTTGCATTTCCATCCACTTAAAAAACAACCTCCCCTTCATTGACCTTTTCCCCACAGTACTGGCCATCTTAGCATTCTTCTGCGATTGGATAATAAGATGGACTGTGTTCTTGGGAGTTGGTATTTCTCCAAGCTTATTTCTTAGCATTTGCCTCTTTTGGGTTCGAATCGCGGACAGTGAAAGAATACATGTTTCGCATCTACCTCAGCCTGGATGCAATCCGGACAGTAGGGAGAATTGTCATGCTTGAACCTGTAGAGATACGCGCGAAAACTCCATGTACACTTAGTATTTGCTTTGTGTAGAAATCTCGCCATCGTCCATTTCTTAAAAAGCGGTATGAGACGATAGGTCCATCAGCCTTGGGTTAACATGCTCCATCGTTGTTGCCGTTTTGCTATTTTGTTTGCTCTTTCTGGTAAGTTCGCTTCTCTACGTCGGTTAACATTTGTTCCTGTCTCCTCATTTCGTATGTGTTTTGAAACTCCTCTGCCAGTATGTCGATTGGGAGTAGTCCTGCAATAGCATATACTCCATCTCCTGATATTTTACAAAATTCACTGCATACTCTAATTGCACTAAGTCGGTATGTCAACTCAATTTTACGCCAGTATGACTGCGCTTTCATAGCTTTGGTCCATGTTGGTGACCCGTAAATAATTACAGATGTAACCATACTGGCTAAGAGCCGCCGTCTACAGTATTGCGGTCCTCCACGATTTGGCATGATGCGTATAAGTGCGTTATTTATTCGCGAGGCTTTGCTACTAGCATATTCCAGAAGATCGTTAAACGAGAGTCTTGTGTCAACCAGGATGTCTAGCTAATTGATGGCATGCCTTGACATAATCTGGTGCCCTCCTATAGTAAGAGTGATCTTTTCCCTCACCTTTCTTACCGCTTCTGTCTTATGTCCGGCTATTCAAGCAGATTCAAGCCAGCGTTTCTTATTTGGACCACTTCTTCCAGTAGCTTTGCCACCAGCACTATTGCAATATCGTCCCCAAAGCCTACAATCGTAGCTTCTTCTCGTATAGGTAGATTGAGTATACCGTCATACAATACATGACATTCCACAGAAGAAGGTATACTCATTGGAACCATCGTCTGTTTCATATATCAGGATCCTTTTTCTGATGCAATCCGTCACTGTCTTCGTGATCTATGTGGGTACCCTCATATTCCGAAGCAATTTCTAGATGTGCTTCCAGTTCGCAGAGTTAAATGCGTCTTTTACATCTAAAGCAATTACAGTACAACACCGCTTAACACCAGCCTTCCATCTTCTGCTTTTTATGGCTTTCTTCGCTAAGTCAACGACCAATCGAATGAATGAAGAACATTTTTTTACGCACAAGATCTTATTATCGTTGAAACGAGAATTATTTTCAGATCTTGGGCAGAAGTAAAAGGAGCACAATGTAAATTACATATTTAATAAAAATTTAAGGTATTATATATATCCTTCCTGAAAGGACACAATACTTCAACAAAAACAATATGTTTTTTTTTTTTTTTTTAAAGGAAACCCAAATCCCAGAGCACTCAGACTGTCTCTGGTCCATTGTACTACCAGGCAGGAACCTTTCCTTGGTGCAGTGGTTGGAAAAACTTTGATGTAATTCGTTTTTCTTCTATTTCCTCGGGTGGCTGATGATTGCTGTTCCCCACTGGGGCTTGAAAACAATGTGGTACTTTCGAATAAGTTGCATTTTTTTTTGCTTAGGATTGCTTGCTATGAAGAAGTATTTATAAATCCGGATTTATCATCACTCTCTTATTCCGTTTTTTTTTAACGCTAATTCTGAAGCTATTCCGCTTTTCCACGTCGAGTGGTTTGAGTTGGAAACTTGATATTTCATTTCTTCGTTTATAGCTCGCTCCACTAACGAGAGTTTACAATACTGACAATTAAAGTGATTGACTACATCTGTAAAAGACTAAAATATTAAGTAAACATTAATGTTTATGAATAACTTGCTTACTTAAAGGACTCCCGACCCTTGAAGAGTCTCTGCCTGAGATACAACTGCCTTCCATCCTCTGCTGTTGTGAAGACCAAGTTTTCTGGCATTCGCGACAGCTTAGTTTTTATACCGGAGGTTCGGTCTTTCTCGCCGTCTCAAATCTGGGGGCTGGGATTCAAAGATTCTCTTGGCTGGAGCGTTGTTGTCCATTCACTCGGTATGGCGGAGCCAATGTTGTCAACGTGTCTTGGCTTTTTGGACTACATCCACATCCTGGTACAACTCATAGAGTTCGCGGTTGTATCTTCTCTTCCATTCGCCCTCCTCGAATATGGAACCTAATATCCGACGAAGCATTTTTCGTCCAAAGCTGCCCAATATTTGCTCTGCTTTCCTACTTATAAGATGAGCGTTCTATAGATCATTAATTTGATCCGTCGAGTTAGGAGTTCTGAACCCAGTTGTTTTGCCAAACTGAAGTAGAAGCGTATTGCTAAGGTTCTTCGTCAAATCTACACGAAGGTGTTATTTGTGGGGTTTACGTTTGCTCCGAAGTAGGTAAACTCCTTAACTACCCCGAAGTTGTAGTCATTAGCAGTGACGTGTCCAAGGTTTTGAACAAATAATTTCTTGTTTGTTGACAATATGTACGTACTTAGTCTTGTCCTCATTTACTTCATGCCTACTCGTTTCGCCTGCTCTTTAATTGCTGTAAATACCTCTACAACCGCTTGCCGGGATTTGTCAATATCGTCCGCGTATCCTAGCAGTTTGTGGAGAGATCAAACGAAGAATTACTCTTGCCAATCGCTGTTACTATGGGCTAAGACGGCAATTGAGTAACAAACTATTAAGGTAACGCTTTATAAGACACTAAGCATCCCACCCCCGTGCAGGGACGGGTTAAGAATATCACTGCAGCGCCCCCCCAACAACTAGCGCTTGTCGTAAAAGGCGAGTAAGGGGACAAATCAGATCTAGGCAATATAACACCCAAGTGAGCCTAGCGACATATATACTACCTTAAAAACCCTCCCAAAAGTGTGCATGCGAGTCCGTGTGTTGACACGACTGGAGATCACCGGTGTCATAGAAGAAAGATCAAACAAACAATAAAACAGGAGCATGCACGTGTTAAACAACAAACACCACCGCAGTATGGTAATATTGCAAACTGTATCATTATGGTAATACTTGCTAAAAGGAAAGGCACTACCCCGTCAGGCATTACCACTGCTGTGCATGGTACTGATCCTGGACCGAACAGAAATGTTCGGGTCAGAGCTATATGCTATATATACTATGAAACAGTTTCGAAAAAAAGGTGAGGGTCGCGAGTTGGAACGTTGGAAGCATGACCGGTCGAAGTTACGAGCTGGAAGAGATGATGAATAGAAGGCGGGTGTGTCCAAGACATGAAATGGAAAAACACCGGAAATCGGGCGCGTTTCTTGGACGTTAGGGCAAAAGATTACAAGATGTTCTGCTACGGAACGGATAGGCTACGAACGAAATCGGTATCATCCTTGCGGCAGAGCTACTTGGTAACGTCATGAGCATTTCGAAGTCCAGCAACCGTTTGATTTCTCTCAAACTAGTAATACAAGGAGAGGTGTGGAATATTGTCGGTGCATATGCTCCCCAAAATGGGTGCAATCAGAGAGATAAAGATGCAGTTTGGGTAGATTTCCACAATCTCTTTAAGAACATCCCAAAGGAAGAGTTTCTGTTTGTTGGTGGAGATTTGAATGGACATGTCGGGAAGACTGCCATGGAGGACTAGGATATGGCACCAGGAACCTTCCTGCTGAAGACATCCTAAGCATGTGCAAATCACATGGTCTTATCGTGTTAAATACCATGTTCATCAAATAAAGCCGACACCTGATCACTTACAGCAGTGGTGGAGATGAAACTCAGATTGACTACCATTTGGTAGGCAGTTTCATGAAGCCTCGGGTAAAAGATTGCAAAGTGATCCTGGGAGAGGCAATCGTTCGGCAACACCGTCTCCTGCTAACAGAAATTTTTATGAAAACACCGAAGAAAAGCAAACAAACAAGGGTCTCTGAGAAAATAAAGTGGTACAATCTGGACAAAGAAAAAGGCGGAGCTTTTGTTTTCGTAATGAAAAATTACCTCTCTCATACCATCATCGGAGCTGAGGACGAAGAGTGCAGAGCACAAAATATGTGGGATTCCCTACAGCGAACTTGCTTAAAGAAGGCCAAATCACTGCTAGGAGCTTCAAAAGGCCACCATCAATACGCTAAAGAAACATAGTGGTGTAGTGATGAAGCTAAAAAGGTGATAAATGAGAAGAAAGCGACTTTCAAAGCTTGGTCAAAGTGCCCCTCTAATAATAGTGACCAAAAAGCTCGCCTCGAAATGGAATACAAATGTTGGAAGAAAAAAGCGAAGAAGAAGTGCGCCCAGCTTCAAGCAGAGAGTACGGAGGGCCTGTATCGGGAGCTGGAGAAAATATCTTCCCCGGTTGCTTATGCAAACCAGGCTATCCAGGAGCTGTAAAGACACAATATGAACAAGAGCGCAACCGTCTTCAAAATAGCCGCCCAAAGAAGGAGGAATGCTGAGGAGATTCGTTCATTAACAATGCTCATGGCCAGCTTCTTGTGGATGAAGACAAAATTCTGCAGAGGTGGCGGCAGTACTGTGAAGAACTTTTAAATGAACAGTTTCCCCGGCTATGCTTTCCAAGAGCCACCCCTAACTGTGAAAAAATACCCGACATCACAGTCGAAGAAGTTAGTGAGGCGGTCAAATACTCCAAAAAACGAAAAGCGGTTGGGCCAGACGAGATACCCTCTGAGTTCTGGAAAAAGATGGGAGACATCGGGTTCAGATGGCTTAGAATTCTCATCTCCAAATTCGTGAGAGGTGATCCAATGCCGAATCAATGGAGGGAAAAAGGTAACTAAAAAATGGAGGGTAAAAGGAAAGGGTGATACACGAAACTGTGATAACTACCGTTCGATCAAGCTGATGTCACACACCATGAAGATCGTTGAGCGGGTATTAGGTGGCCGACTGCCAAAAATAATACGGCTATCTGGTGATCAGTGCGGGTTTGTCTCGGGTAAATCAACCACAGATGCAATCCAAAGTATAAGGATCATAATGGAAAAACATCGTGATTCCTTAAGGGATTTGCATATTGTATCGGTTGACTTTGAAAAGGCATTCGACAAACAACCACGAGATCTGATATGGGTGGCGCTAAGACATCGAGTGCTTCCAGAAACCTATGTACAGATGATCATGGAGATGTACGAAGGAACAAAGACAAGAGTAAGATGGCCCGCTGGAGTAACCGAAGAGTTCCCATTCAAAGTCGGGGTGCACCAGGGAAGCGTTTTAAGTCCTTTGCTCTTTATTACAGTCCTTGATTATCTGCTTGAAGGTAAAGTGATGGACCCCAAGGTACATCAGTTATTCTTTGCTGACGATGGAGCCAGTCGCAGTCGGCCACCTAATACCCGCTCAACGATCTTCATGGTGTGTGACATCAGCTTGATCGAACGGTAGTTATCACAGTTTCGCGTATCACCCTTCCCTTTGTATACAGGGAGGAGGTAACTTTCCCTCCATTGATTCGGCATTGGATCACCTCTCACGAATTTGGAGATAAGAATTCTGAGCCATCTGAACCCGATGTCTCCCATCTTTTTCCAGAACTCAGAGGGTATCTCGTCTGGCCCAACCGCTTTTCGTTTTTTGGAGTATTTGACCGCCTCACTAACTTCTTCGACTGTAATGTCGGCTATTTCTTCACAGTTAGGGGTGGCTCTTGGAAAGTATAGCCGGGGAAACTGTTCATTTAAAAGCTCTTCACAATACTGTCGCCATCTCTGCAGAATTTTGTCGTCATCCACAAGAAGCTGGCCATGAGCATTGCTAATGAACTTTGGCGAACGAATCTCCTGAGCATTGTTCCTTCTTTGTGCGGCTATTTTGAAGATAGTGGCGCTCTTGTTCATATTGTGTCTTCGCAGCTCCTGGATAGCCTGGTTTGCATCAGCAACGGGGGAAAATATTTTCTCCAGCTCCCGATACAGGCCCTCCGTACTCTCTGCTTGAACCTGGGCGCACTTCTTCTTCGCTTTTTTCTTGCAGCATCTGTATTCCATTTCGAGGCGAGCTTTTTCGTCACTATTATTAGAGGGGCACTTTGACCAAGCTTTGAAAGTCGCTTTCTTCTCATTTATCACTTTCTTAGCTTCATCACTCCACCACCATGTTTCTTTGGCGTGTTGATGGTGGCCTTTTGAAGCTCCTAGCAGTGATTTGGCCTTCTTTAAGCAAGTTCGCTGTAGGGAATCCCACATATTTTGTGCTCTGCACTCTTCGTCCTCAGCTCCGATGATGGTATGAGAGAGGTAATTTTTCATTACGAAAACAAAAGCTCCGCCTTTTTCTTTGTCCAGATTGTACCACTTTATTTTCTCAGAGACCCTTGTTTGTTTGCTTTTCTTCGGTGTTTTCATAAAAATTTCTGTTAGCAGGAGACGGTGTTGCCGAACGATTGCCTCTCCCAGGATCACTTTGCAATCTTTTACCCGAGGCTTCATGAAACTGCCTACCAAATGGTAGTCAATCTGAGTTTCATCTCCACCACTGCTGTAAGTGATCAGGTGTCGGCTTTGTTTGATGAACATGGTATTTAACACGATAAGACCGTGTGATTTGCACATGCTTAGGATGTCTTCACCAGGAAGGTTCCTGGTGCCATATCCTAGTCCTCCATGGCAGTCTTCATAGTATTCGTTTGATTTCCCGACATGTCCATTCAAATCTCCTCCAACAAATAGAAATTCTTCCTTTGGGATGTTCTTAAGGAGATTGTGGAAATCTAGCCAAAATGCATCTTTATCTCTCTGATTGTACCCATCGTGGGGAGCATATGCACTGACAATATTCCACACCTGTAGCTGTAGTGATATTCTTAACCCGTCCCTGCACGGGGATATTACAGTCCTTGATTATCTGGTTGAAGGTAAAGTGATGGACCCCAAGCTATGTTAGTTATTCTTTGCTGACGATGGAGCCATCAAAAGTGAGGATCCTACATTCCTGCAACGATCACTTGATGTGTGGGTGGACATTCTGAAGGGAAATGGGTATCGCATTAGTTCAAAAAAGACAGAGTAGTTGTGCTGCCCGTTCTCTAATCCACTCAGGCCTATTCCAGACATTTATTTGAATGGAACATTGCTTCCCAAGTGTGGAAAGTTCAAATATCTTGGATCTATGATCAGTAGCAAAGCAAGCTGTGATGACGACATCAATCATCGCGTAAGCGTATGGTGGATGAAGTGGCGAGAAAATTCCGCTATCCTCTGTGACAGAAAAATGCCACCTAATTGGCGTTCGCAACTGGAGGCAGCTGGCTCGTAACCCGACTGGCTGGAGAGGGTTGTTGGTTGAAGCCCAGGTCCACCCGGACTGTAGCGCCACCTAAGTAAGTAAGTAAGAAAGTATCCTAGCAGTTGGATGGATTTGTGAAAGATGGTACCTTCCTGCCCTACGCACTATCTGCTCCAGCACAATATAAAAAATATCATATGACAGCGCATCTCCTTGCCGGAATTCGGTACATGTTTAAAAGAGTTCGGAAGAGCTGTTTCCAAGTTGCACAGAGCATACGTTTTCACGATATCTCGAATTGGGCCATCGCTTGGTAGAGTTCAAGACAATAAATGCTGTCATAAACGGCCTTAAAGTGAATGAAAAGGTGGTGAGTTTCGACTTGATATTCGTCGGTCTTTTCCAGGATTTGCCTCAGTGTGAAAATTTGGTCTATTTTCGATATGCCGGCCCGGATAGACGTTTAGACGTTCACACAATACGATAAATAGGATCTTATATGCGACCTTTAGCAGGGATATGCCTCGATAGTTCTTACAGGACATAGGATTGCCTTTTTTGAAGATGGGACATATAGAACATAGTGCATGGTGCCCTTCCAAGACATCACCACCATATTTAAAAATTTCAGCTGGGAGGCCATCAGAGCCACCGGCTTTTAGTTTATGCATAATGATATCAAAAAGGGTCAGCATTCCACCGATGACTCATGCCCTGCGGATTTGGTTGCTACATTTTATCTCCCTTGTCAGTTCCACTTATTGGATTCTTTGTAAAATTTTTATTTTTTTTTTTTTTTTTTTTTTCTCCGAGGGTTGGTGACAAATCTTCCATAGACACTATGAGAATAGCAAGCGCGTGCTCATAGTAGTGTCAGATTCTTACTGACTAAAAAAACACCACCCTTCGATATAAATTTGTTAGATATCGCAATTAAGTAATAACTTATCAAGCAATTTTTCTTTCACGAAATAAAAACGTTTGGCAGGTTACTTTCCACTGAAAGATCCTGCATGCTCCGCAATCTAAACGCGGTTTATCATTATCTCGCCAAGTCGAAGGGTTTCGTCCTTTGTAGTCGGCGCAATAAATTGCTCTCATCCAATATTTGTAGGACTGTATTGTTGACATGTCCGATTAGTCGGTTTCTATGCTTTCTCGCGAAGCTTCTAGTTTCAGCTTCGATTGTCGGAATTCCGAGATCCCTGTGGATATCGTCGTTTCTAATATACCACGGTGCTTGGACAATCTCTCTTAGCACTTTATTTTGAAAAGTTCGTAAAATATTGGCATTTGTTTTCTTGGTACAACCCCAAAGTTGTATACCGTAGGTCCACACTTGCTTGTATAAAAGCAGTTTGTTCTCAGTACTGAGCTGGGAATGCTTTCCGAGTAACCAGTACACTTCGCTATATTTGATTTCGAGTTCTTTACGTTCCATTTTCACGTGCGAATTCCATTTCAGTCTTGCGTCGAGTGTCATTCCCAGGTATTTGGCCTCGTTTGCAAAAGGTATTCGGGCCGAGTTTAGGAAAATTGGCAAGTTATTAGTTTTCTTGTAAGTGAAATTCACGTGAACAGATTTAGATTCGTTGAGGTCGATCCGCCAGTCCCTCGTCCATTCATTTACTTTATTTAGCGCGTTTTGCAGTTTTGCAGTCGTTTCTTCGATTGTTTTACCTACTGCTAGGATAGCGGTGTCATCGGCAAACGTAGCTAGGATAGTGCCATCTTCTTTCGGTATATCTCGAGTATATAACAGATAGAGAAGCGGCCCAAGAAGGCTTCCTTGTGGTACGCCGGCCGAAATTTCTTTGAGCTGCGAGTATTCGTTTCCATGTCTAACACGGAAGAGTCTATTCCCCAGATATGATACTAGAATATCGTATAAGCACACAGGGAGAACTTGTCGTAGTTTGGATTTCAAGCCAACATGCCACACCTTATCAAAGGCCTGCGAGACGTCAAGAAATACGCTTGAGCAAATCTTTTTTTCTTCAAGTGCTTTCTCGATTACGTCAGTAATTCTATGCACCTGGTCAATCATCGAATGCTTACTTCTAAACCCAAACTGGTGGTCAGGGATAAGATTATTTTCGTCTATAACCGGTTGGAGACGCCTTAGTAATATCCTCTCGAAAATTTTGGATATGACTGGAAGAAACGAAATTGGTCTATACGATTTTACCTCATTTGGCGGTTTTCCTGGTTTTAAGACCATTATTACTTCCGCAACTTTCCATTGGCTCGGAACGTGTTTTAATCTGAGCGCAGCATTTACAATATAGAGAAGCTTAATCAAAGCTTTTCTAGGTAAAACTTTGAGAATTTCTCCGGTGATTAAATCATAACCAGGAGATTTCTTAGGTTTTAGAATCTCGATCTCATTTTTGAGTTCCCTAAGCGTTGCACTTGTGAGTGTTAAATTGCCATATGGTAAATCCGGCCTATTAACGTTATCGTAAACCACTTGACTATCGTATGGTTTAAAGGTTTCTTCCAGGTGGGCCGCAAAGACGTCCGCTTTTTCTTTATCTTCCCTCGCCCATTCATTTTGATTCAATTTAATTGGCGGCGCGGGGACTTTGGGCCTTTTGGTGCCATTTATGGCTTTCCAAAGTGAATAATTGGAATCTTTTTTCGCTGTTAAATTTTCAAGGTAAGAGCCTATTGCACGATTCTTAAAATCCTTAATAGTTTTCTTCAACGAATTGCACAGACCATTCAAGTGTGCTTTATGCTGCGGAGCACGACTCTGTTGCCATTTTTTACGCGCTTTTCGTTTTTCCTTGACCAATTCCTTTATTTCCGGAGGATATCGTAAGCCGTATTTGTCCGGCGTTTTCCTTGGAATGGGAGTATTATTCCAAGAGGCGAGCTGTACGATCTCGACGAAGCGATCAACTTCAACCTCAAGTTCATAGGGTGTCGTAAGTGGAACGCCCAGTTCAACATTGTCTTCAATTTCGTTCCTAAAACCTTCCCAGTTAGTTGTTCTACCAGTTAATCTCGCTGGCTCTAGGTTATATACTAGTTTTTCGCTCAATGTCAAAATAATTTGGGAATGATCAGACGACAGATCAAAACTCTCTTTGACTTTTATATGGTTGGTAGATATTCCTTTCACAACGAAAAAATCTATCAGATCAGGTATTTTTGAAGTATCTGTTGGCCAGTAAGTCGGTTTACCCGTCGAATGGAAATCGCATTTGTACTCCATACCTGCCCGATAGAGCATTCTACCTTTTTTCGAACTGTATCTTGAGCCCCAGAACGTGTGTTTCGCATTAAAATCGCCGCCAATAATGAAATTAGGTTTAAGCGATTCAAACATGTTAGTAAAATCCCTTTTTTCAAGCGCGGAACGCGGTGGACAGTAGATAGACGAAATTTTAAGAGTACGCTGACTATTTTTAACTCGAATCGTGCACAGTTGCAAAGTTTCAAGCTCTATCTTTAGGTCTTCCGATTGCTCGATACAGTCTTTAATAAGCAAGGAAGATCCGCCTCTCGCTTTTCCCGAAGGGTGACAAGCGTGGTAATCATTATAGCCTTTTATTTTTAAATGCGATTCCTTTTTGATGTGGGTTTCAGAAATCAAGCAAATATCAATATCTTTTTGGCGCATAAATATTTCTAATTCGTCAAGTTTTTGCAAAAGTCCGTTTGCATTCCAAGTACATATTTTCAACATTCGTTTGTCATTCATGTTCTAGTTGAAGTGCGCGTTTTCTGTGAATTATTTTCAAGCTTTACCAGCCTATCAAGAATAATTTTATTTATTTTGCCTTGTTCTTCAAGTTTCGCGAGAATAACTGAGAAAACATGAGAAAAGGGGTCGGTCGAAATTTTTTGGTTTCTCGGAAGTCACGGCCTGAGCATAAGACTGCATTGCTGCTGTCCGAGGGTCATTACCCGGTGGCTTTTCTAATCTTAGCTTTTCAGTACCGTTTCTTTTAAGAGCAGAGGTCGAGGGCTTTTCTGTTGTCAATCTTTCCCTCACCTTTTTGTGGTCTGAACCCGGTAGTTTTAGTTTGCTTACTTTCTCCGGCGCGATCTTACGCTTTGGTTTAGTTTGCAATTTTGATTTTATATTTAGTGGCTTAAGGAACGCATCTCTCCGTTTTTGCAACTCACAGCCTCTATAATTTGCCGGGTGCTTTCCCTTACAATTAACACATGTTGCAGAGGTTTGTTTGTTTACTCCACAAACTTGGGAGAGGTGATTTCCGGCGCATTTCACACATCGTGGTTCTTTTCGACAATACGTTTGCATATGATTGAATCTTTGGCATCGTTTGCACTGAGGTATCAATCTTGTATTCTTGCGCATGGGTTCGATTTTGACTACGACATTCAGAATTGGTCTTATTTCGTAAATCTTATCCAAACTCTCAGCTTTATCAAAAGTTAGCATAAAAAGAGGAAGCCCGCGCTTTACCGTCGTTTCCTCGCCTTCCAATTTTTGTTTTTCCCGTTTAATTAAATTTACTGCATCGACGGTTTTAAAGTTTTTGTTTTTCAAATCGTGAACAACATCTTCCTTTAAGCATGAGGCATGAAGTCCTCTAGCTACGACTCGTATCGGTCTTTCAGATTTATTTTCGTAAGTATACCACTGATTTTTTTCAGTATTCAGTTTATTAGATACTAAGCGGTAACTGTCTGAGTCCTTTACGTTTACTTTCCATTTCTCGTTGTTGAGCGATGTTACTTCAAAATCGGATAGCAACAGAGGTTTAAGAATAGAATGCAGTTTATTATAGTCTGCAATTCCAATTACGTTTATTGGCGGCGGTGATCGTACCTTAGTTCGTGGATTTTCTTCGACACATGTGTTTATTTTGTCACGCTGTTCGTTATCTTTTCGCTCATTTTGCATTTTTTCTTGCCTCGTTACCATTTCGGGTGAAGAACCAGCTTTTCGTTTCTTAACTGGTCGTTTTTTTAGAATCCAGTTAGTTTCCCGAGCTAGTTCTTCTTCATCCGTTTGATAATCAGTGTTATCGGGGACGTTTGAACTCGCAGCAGACTCATTACGAGGTTTCTTCATATCCTTAA
This sequence comes from Brachypalpus laphriformis, assembly GCA_945910035.1. NCBI lineage: Eukaryota > Metazoa > Arthropoda > Insecta > Diptera > Syrphidae > Brachypalpus > Brachypalpus laphriformis. The sequence continues at coordinate 12,852,525 of OX246754.1, read as the reverse complement.
ATGCTTTATTTTCTGCTTTAAGTACATTTAATTCTTGTCTTAGTTCTTCGCAGAGAAGTTCCATTTTACTTAGCCTGGTCCGGAGTTCCATATTTTCGTCCGTAAGGCTTTGAATTTTCGTTGAAATCCGTTGTTCGTGCGCCGACACTATCGATGTCGCCGGACTTCTAGTTCCGCACGTTTTTATTGTAGATCTTGATGGTGGAAATCTAACTACCCTGGTACCTTTTTTAAAAGGGTCAGATGAACGCAATAAATGGCTTTCCCCAGAATCCGTAGAGCCGACCTCCGAAGAGGGTGGATTTTCCAGTGTACCTGGACTGCCACCTGGGGTATTTATATCTTTTGTTTTGTTCATTGCATACTTTGTATACGCCATACTCGGTATAAGGAGGGTGGATTTTAGTCGCCTCTTACGACAGGCATGCCTACCTCGGGTATATTCTAACCCCTACCCGAAGGGGGTAAAAAAAATGAATATATCACGACTTAACCTGCTCGCACATTAGGTCGAAAGTTCTTGCGAATTGTGGCGAACACAATTCGTCAGAAGGTACATTTTTAGTGTAAACTCTACATACTCGTACGAGTATATACGAGAAGTATATATCAGAAACCGTACGAAAATAACAAATCAGTTTGAAGAAATTGTCTGTAAATATGATCAAAACAAGGAAAAACATCGGTTTTTATAAACAAAACAGGAAGTTCCTGAAAATTAGAGAGAAGTCTTTTCAGAATTTTGTGGACTTCGTCGGACCCCGCATGAAACTCAGAATAAGTTTCATAACTTTCGAGATTAGCGCTTACTAACAGACAGATAGTAGACAAGAGGCAAGAGGCAATATGAGTCTATATTTAGACCCAACTAATTTTATTGCAGACAACATAACATATAGATGAATAGGTTCCTTATTAGTTGACTTTGATGGCCATTAGCGGCTAAGGTATTTACTAGCTTGATACAAGCAAAAAAAACGAACTTAAGGGTTAACCCCTAAAGAAATTCATCCAAAGTTGACAAAAGTGTACGGGGACTCTGCTACTTCCATGTGAACCGTTAAAAAGTGGGCAGCTGAATTTAAACATTGGCGCACGTCCCTCGAAGATGACCCACATGAAGGACGACCAAAAACCGCAACCACACCCGAAACCATCGAAAAACTGCATGATATCGTGTTGGAGTATAGGCGAGTGAAGGTGAGTGAGATAGCTGAGGCTGTGTGTATATCGGAAGAGAGGGTGCGAAACATCTTGCACAAAAACTTAGGGATGCGAAAGGCCTGCGCAAGATAGGTGCCGCATTTGCTGAATGCCGATCAAAAGCAAATGCGCAAACGATTTTCACGGCAATCTTTGAACCGAATCAAAAGGGATCCGACCGATTTTGTGCGGCGATTTGTCACCATGGATGAGACATGGGTCCACCACTACTTGCCAGAAACGAAACAGCAGTCGAAGCACTGGGTGGAAGCCGGTGGTTCAGCGCAAAAGAAAGCGAAGTCGATCGCATCTGCCGGAAAGGTAATGGCCAGTGTGTTTTGGGATGCGAAAAGGATCCTGTTAATTGATTACCTTGAGAAAGGCAGAACAATTACAGACGAATATTACTCCAACCTTCTTGAATAGCTGGATGCCATAATTCGCGAGAGGAGGCCTGGCTAGAAGAAGAAAAAAATCATCTTTCAATAGGACAATGCACCTGTACACAAGTGTGCGTTGGCGATGGGAAAACTGCGGTATTTGGGGTACGATTTGCTCGGCCATCCCTCTATTCACCTGATTTGGCACCCTCAGACTTCCATCTGTTCCCAAACTTGAAGAAATTTGTTTCTGGGAAGCGCTTCGCATCCAATGCAGAAGTTGAGAGGGCCGTAGATGAATATTTTCGCAGACTTCAAGACTCTCACTTCCGAGAAGGAATACTGATGTTGGCGAAACGCTGGACTAAGTGTGTTGAAGTCAAGGGAGATTATGTAGAAAAATAAAACCATTTTTTAACTGAAAATCGCAGTCTTTCATTGTCAGGCCGAGAATTTTTCACCTTGGCCTCGTATTGTGCCTCCTATACTAGTTCTCTAGCCGATGATATACCCGGTTTAGAGTGCGTCCTCCAGTCCAGCTGCAACTATGAACCGGAGTATCTTGAGTGGAACTGGCGAAGGTAGATCTATTTCTGATAAGAGATAGGCACCTAGGTGATTTCTTCATTTATGGATGATTGTCTTGCATTCCATAAGAAGGTGCGCTGGTGTTTCTGTGAAGTCCCTGCAAAATCTGCAGTGTCCGTTTCCCTGTATTCAGTTTCTTAAGGTGCTCCTTGAGTCTGCAGTGACCAGTTAATATGCCCGACAAGATGCGAAGTCGATTCTTGCTAACTTTTAGGCAGGTTCTGCTTCTTTTCTGGTTGTATTTCCCCAGAAGTTCTTTTGCCTGACTTTGTTGAGGGATATCGTCCAATGGTTCACACAATTATTCTCTCTATGAAATCAGTTGCAGCAGGTGAGGGCATGTAGTTCCGGCTGATAAATTGATGCACAAAAAGTATATTAGAGTCAACGGCACGTGTTTCTAAGGCTTGTAAGTTTAACAATTGTAGTCTGTTCTCATAGGGAGGTAAGTTGTAGGGTCTAGGCCGAAATGACTTCTATATTTCAGCCTAGAACTTGCAAGGCAAAATGGATGAATCTGTGATGAACAGCTTCAATTCTCTGAATCTGGACTTGATGGTATGAAGACCATGCATACTCAAGAAATGATCTGACGGAAGTCATGTAAAGGGATTTTGTTACGTACGAGTTGGAGAATTCCCTAGACTAACGTTTTATAAAGCCTAGTGTTGAATTGGGTCTGCTGATTACGTTATAGATGTGAGAAAGAAAATTAAGTTCAGTGTCACAAATGATGCCGATATGACGAATTAAACTAACTATGCCGATGCCGATATGACGAATTAAACTAACTATGGGAACAGGTTCATTGTTGAAAAAGTAAATTCTTGGAGGTAGGGGAAGGCGTCTGTGAGAGCAAGTAATAGATTGGCATTTTGCGACATTGAATTCTAAAAGGCTTTGCCGGCACTAGGAAAAGGTTTAAGTCAGCCTGCAGCGAGTGAGAATAAGTAATGCAGGAAATTTGTTTTGAGATCCTCATATCTTCTGCGTAGTTCGCCGGGTCGGTTTCCGTAATGATAAGCTCGATATCGTCTATGGTCAATACGAATAACAGAGGTCCTAAATGGCTACCCTGAGGTCGCAGTGATTGATTTTGAAACGGAAGATCGATCTGAATAGGACACTGTATTGGCGATCTTCTAAGTAGGACTTAACACATGAAATAAACGACTGCGGAAAATCAACAGCTGAAAGTTCGAGGAGTATGATTTTGTGAGAGATTTTGGCAAACGGTTTACTGAAGTCAGTAGCCACGACGTCTACTTCTTTACCTCTTTACTTCTTCTTCCTACTTCGACGAGGTTATAATACAAAAACAAGGGATCATAACCCTTCCACTTCACCGCTTTTCTACTAATCCGCCTGTGTGGTACTCCTGTGTTCGCCTTTACCTCTTTCCATTGCGCATAATGTGGAAGAAGATCGAGTCATAAACGATATGCTCAAAAAGTTTGGGTATACCTATACATGAAAGTTTAGCAGGCCTTTCTATGGATGGGGATGATGAATGAGTCTTTCAATAGTTTGGGGAAAACACCGTGTGAGATTGATAGTTGAAAAAGAGCAGTAAGGGGTTAAGTTAAATTGCAAACACATTTTTTCAAAACTATGGCCAGAACTCCGTCTGAACCAGAAGAGTAATCGTCCTTGAGAAGATTGACCTTGTCAACCACTGTTGACACGCTTATATTTAAAGATATTAGGGAAGTTTGAGAGCAGGCGCTCAAGTAAGTAAAATAGTTAGGATCGAGCTGAATGAACCGTTTAGAGTTAGAAATAAAATCGAACTGCATATGGTCAAGGTATTCCGAGTAAAGATATTCACATAACGCGGAGAAGTTGTTATACGCTAAAATATAATTTGAAAAGTCCAGATCAGGATCTTAGATATGCCTGCCATAGTTTATTTCGCCTATTCCGAAGTGAGCGTAATTCCTTGCTGTACCAAGGGGGAGGTTAGGTTTGGTTAGATTAGCTTAAAGTGGCTGCCAGCTGAGAACCGCCAACCAATGGGGGAGAAGATGCGACAAATTTTTTTGTTGCGTGAGAGGGACGGATTGAAAGAAAAAGTATCAATGGCTGTAGCAATGTTAATTTGTATTGTCAAAGACAAAATCAAAATTAATATTACCAATAAGATTGTTGATAAATTATGTGTTATAATTATAAACAAAATTATATGACTAAATTTATTTCGTTTTTGAACAGATTCATGAATATGCTATTATTTTTACTTTAAAAACCACTACACCAATCCTGTGTGCATCCATCTACTGGTCTGCATCCAATGGATCCTGGATAGTTGCCACAGTATGCCCTCAGATCAACAGAGTGGCAACGCCTAGTTTGACAAATCGTTCTTTCACAATACAACGAACAGTTGTCATTTATGGCAGTGTTACATGAAGAGCAATCTGGATAGAAGGGTTCTAAAAAAATAAAAGATTTTCAAACTGATGTCCATGAAATGTTGTTCTATAATTAACTTACCATGATCATAACCACAATTATTTTCAGCACACGGTGGGGGTGGGGGTGGTGGTGGTAGTACTTCAGTAGGCGGTTTCAGATAAATATACCCATGAGTACAAATCGATCCACATTGGCGATATTTTCGACTTCTACACGAATACCGATCGCCTTCACTTACACATTTTCTGGGGGTGACAACAACGCAACAGTTTGTTGAAGGACTGCGTGTTGTAGTAGGATTTGTTTCTGACGAAGGCGAAGGCGCAGGCGAAGGCGCAGGAGTAGGAGGAGCTTTTATTATAATTGGTGATTCCGTAATGTATATAGCCATATTATTCGTGTAATTTATTTCGCGATTAACGTCGGTTTGATTGACATTTGTGGTGATAACATTCGTCATGTACACTGTCGTATGATTGTGTGGAGTTGGTACCTCGCACCGCGAACCGGTCCAAATCGTTCCGTCTGGACATTCCGTTTGAATGCATTTCCCTTTACGATAAATACCATGACCACAATATATCAGATGGCAATAGCCATTGATGAGGATCGTACCTTCTGGGCATTTGATAATGGGCTCCGGTCGTGGTGGTCTTGTGGGAGATGGTGTGGGAGGGGGTGGAGGAGGTTGTGTGGGAGGTGAAGGAGTTGGTCCAGGTGTGGGACACGGAGGTGATGTAGGTATGGGACACGGAGGCGACTGGCATGGTGATGGGCAAGCAGTCGGACAAGGAGATTGACAATTTGTAGCTGTTGGGCATGATGGAGTTGGACATGGTTGCGGTACTGGAATTGGAACAACAGTCGTTGGGCATGACGTAATAGCTGGGGGACATGGGTGCACAACTGGAGCTCTTAAATAGCAGACACAATTTTGTAAGTAGTGTGTTGATGGACAAGTGATTTGTTTGCATTCTAGATTGCACCATTGATATCCTTGTGGACACTCATATATAGGCTTTAAGAAAGAGGTATAGGAACACACATAAAAGAATTTAATAACTCAAAAAAATTACCGTGCTTTGTGGAATAGGAGTTGATGTGCCAACGTTAAATAAAACCGCAGCGACACAAGTCGCATACAAATACGAAAACATACTGTATCCTATCGAGTTTCAATATTAAGTGATACGTCGCTAAGTAAGCAAAGCTTATTTAAAGATCAGTATCGACTAGCTAATCACAAAATAAAAAAAAAAGAAGCCCTTTCTTTAGTGATGAGTGGGGATGACAGATAGAAGATACTCGTACCTTATCAAATCGAACGTTCAGAAATACACAGAGAAGTTGTTTGGTTCTTTTTTTTTTAACGTCAGCATGATCTTTTTGTTGTTGCTTGCATCCAAGATTAGTTATAGATGCTCTACTTGAAATATATTTCATGTCTATTGTCTCCTGTTCACAACTAATTTCAAGCTAAAACTGAATCGTAATCTGATTTGCTTACTTTTTTTTATAATTGGGCAATAGCATTCGTTTTTTTACATTTTATTTCTTCTAATATAATTGTTTTCAATCTACAATAGCTACTTTAGTACCCGATCGATAGCCACAGAGACTTGTCGATGTCCTACAATTTACCTTGTGCAAACAAGTTACTGGAACTAACACCTCATCCTAGCCATTTTCATTAGGAAAAAAAAAAAACTCAAACTACACTTGTGCTAAGAGTAGATAGAATCCGCGTGTGACCAACAGCCATGCATTGACTCTCAAATGATTCGATTCAGTACAACTACTCATGTGAGTCAAATATGTAATTTTTTTCAACTGAGTCGTTCACTCCTGGAACAAGTATTTAGCTCAGGATACAATTTTTGTTGTTGTTCCTTCTTCAGCCTACATAGACCGAGTGTCATAAAGGAAAACAGTTTATGAAGATATGATAAATAAAGAGAAGGAACCCCACAGGCGGATCAGTAGAAATGCAGTGAAGTGGGCGGGTTATGATCCCTTATTTTCGGATTATAACCTCGCTGATAATAGGAAGAAGAAGAAGAAGAAGATAAATAAAGAGAAGGAAAGTAGGTAGCACAATGTGTTGAACAAGTATACGAAGAAGATACATGAAATAATCGATCGATAAAAATATCGCCGTCGGAAAATACGCCTACGTGAAAAGCCGTCGGTAAATCACCAAGATCAATCGCGATAAGTGGAGCAAAGATAAGAACAACAGGAACATCGCACGAGCAAATCAGAAAAAAGCAACAATACATGCATAGGTAACAATTCTATGTTTTCGCCATCTCCATCTCCCACTGATCGCGATCGGCACACACGTCAAAGGCAAGCCGTGCGTGTGTTGTTTGTAGCTTTTGCACGCACATCAAATATCCGGGTGCAGAATGAGTGCAAGCGGTGGGGTTGTGTTGGTGGTAAGCTAGAGGAACTGGACAATGACCGATTGTGGTGGCGATGACCATGAATCAAACATAATTTATTTGATTCTTGGGCGATGACGTTGGTTTTTTCGTAGCAGTTCATGGATCTGGGTTAGATGCGGGATTCTGAGGTCAACGAACGAGATGCAGTTCCAAGGGCAATGAATCGGCTGCTTTCTTTTTAACCCCTTGTTGACCAACCTTAGGTTGGGCGTTTTAAGTGAAAAAAAAAGTTTTTTTATTTTTCAAAGACGATCTAGCAGTGTGGTACTTTTTTTTATGTAATTTGGGCGCACTCAATATGAATCACCTTTAAATGTTTTTTTTTTTGCATAGTGCGTGCGTTGGAAAGGATAGATAGAGAGAGAGAGAGAGAGAGAGAGAGAGAGATTTAGTGCAGTGGTTTGAAGCCTCAGTTGTTTATGCTTGAAAGAAACTCCGGGGGTGGCGTACAGATAACTGGGGTGATTTTTTGTTATTTTTTGTCTTTGCTTCTGATTCAGAGAAGTACTGTTGAGTAGCAAGAAGTAGTACATTTTGTTCTCTTTATTTTTTATTACATTATTAAAAAAAAAAAATGTATAATTCATTATGTGTATGTATGTTGTATGCATATGCATAAATATATTGTACATACATATATTAATAATTACTAGTATCGCACGTGGTCGAGATTCGACCATGAACATGATCAAAATGCTTTCATTTAATTGGTTAAAGCGTTTTGTATGGGGAAATCATGTGTGTATGTTCACTTTATTGTACCTTACTTAACGGCACAAAAAACACACATATTTTTTTGTTTTGTGCACATCTATGACACAGTACCTTACGAATGATATAAGTTTCATCTCCCTCCTTTTATAATAAAGTCTATAAAAACGTACGATAAATTTCGTGTTCACGTATTAATAGCCGTATTTTGTTATCACTCATGATCCATATGGATCATTGGTTTCTATGAAATACAACAACAATACGAGATCCTGCTTTCTATCAGGATCAATTTCGTGATCTAGACATTTTTTTTTTATTCCTTGGTAGGTTACACAACCACACTACAAGACACAAGAAAAATAATTTCGTTAATCCAGATCCGGATCGTTTTATTTTCGTCGTGTGATCTATATGGATCTTGGGTGATAATAAAATACGGCTAATATATAAGATTAATATGAGTGACTGTGAAAAGGAAATATTACTTCTTAAATCAATTTTATAAAATAAATTCATTTACATTTCTATAAAGAAGCCTGTTCAGGTGAAAAAGTACCTTTTATTCAATGTATAATACTTGCAAGAATCAATTCAATAATCATTGTAAGAAATCTAGTACGTTCACCAGTTCATTGCTTTCCGCCATTATTTTTTCTGTGTCGTAAGCTTTTCCGGTTTTACGACTCGGCCATTATTCTTTTGAGCTTACGAGTTTGCGGTCGAGCACAGTAACTGATCTGTAAATCTAATAAAGTCGAGTGTACCCAACCATCATTTTGCCTTTTTTTTTGCACCACGAACCAGCATCGAGTCCATCGACTCAACAAAGCCTTTTTGTCAATGGTATTTCGCAAAGCAATTCTTTTTTTCATTACAATATAAATATAATACAATTAAAACTTACAATACAATATAAACTCATTACAGCAGACAACAGTTCGCAACAATTTAACTGATTTTACTCGTACTGCTTCCAAGACTGTAGGAGGAGTCAAATATTTATCCAGCTCTTCAACAGCTGATTCAAATTTATATCTTGTACAATATCGTCGTCAATTTCCATCGGGGATGTTAAAACATTATCGTCAATCTTCATGCTCCCATTCTTCAGCTAGTACCACTCTATTTATGACTGTAATCGCTAGTTCGCTTTCGTCCCCTTTAATAAAATATGCGTCCCCATTCAGAAGAGCTGATGAAAGGAAATCTTGAAGCAATTGGCAACTGTCTTCTGCGTGTCTTGCATCCAGTATAGAAGGATTGAAAGAAATGTCGGATTCAATAATTTTTAGGATAAACAATTTTCGGAAGCGCACTTTTAAATTCTTTATTATTCCTTGGTCCAAAGGTTGCAAAACGGATGTTGTGTTTGCAGGTAGGAATATCAGTTTAATTGAGTTCAAGTTTTCAATGTCAAAATAATTTTCTTATTTTGTCGCTTTAACTCCTTATCCCATTCATGAAGATAATCTACGAAAATATCTGACGTCATCCCTGCAGTTTTATTGCTTCATAAAACATTTTTGAAACTACGGGGGATTTTGATTTGCCTATTTCCAAAAGTTTTCTTTTTATTAAACCCGTCATGTTACAAGCGACCATAAGTATAAGGCCTACTATCCACGACGGCGTCATTTGCAGGTTGTATGCAAGCTGCAAGTAACGACAAGCGTATTTTGCATCTAAGCACTGTCCACGAAACGTCATACAAGCTTCATGCAAGCTACAAATATAGGTCATTTCTTCAAAGTTCAGCATTGCAAAAGGACGTTTTTTCGTTGGAAAAATGTCAAGCGATGATGAAGAAGTGATTTTAGCATACGCTTTTATTGTAAGTCGACGGAGAAGACGTAGAACATTTTGGTGTCATCCATACATCGAAAAGAACATTAACTGCAGATTGTTTGTTGCCACCTCACTCCAAGCTTTGTCCGTCATATTTTTCTTAAGTATTCTGGTATTTTATTATTATACAAACAAGGATGCTGTTCAATAATATTAAAAAAATTCACTGCCGAAGCCGCCATTAAGAAAAAAAGTATTAATAAAGTAGTAGTAATGACCAGCTTCAGCTCAGGCTGCGTGATGATTGCTTGCTACTACGCAAATGCGACTATGCCGCTCCGTGGACTGATCTTCGTTTGTTTATACACAAACTGCAAGCAAGCGTACAACAAGCTGCAAATGACGAAAGCGTGCGTATGAAGCGCAGCTGCGTGGACAGTAGGCCTAACTCTATCTTCGGACAATTTTTCACCCATGCGGCGTTCGCCTCTAAAGCGGAACTACTTATCCGGAGCAAGCTTATAGAATAGTGTAGTTTCATCGCCGTTAAAAAGGTTTTCTTTTGAATAACCCTGTCGCATATTTGGCCAAACTTTTCGAATCCATTCGTTACGTGAAGTTGCCCAAAGCTTCTTATCCAGGCTTCAGAGCATCCGTAGTCCTTTTTTCCGAACAATTCTGCAAATTTGTGGGTTTAAAGAATTGGTCGATTTATTCTTAAACTACTTCAGCAACGCTTCATCGATTTCAGGATTGGTTGCCTGTTGTAATTTTATATTTTATATGCAACATTCTTCAAAGTTCTTCTCTATTTTTTCTCGATTTTTCCATATTGTTGATACGGCTGAATGTGAAACACCAAACTCCTGTGGTATTGCACTATTTTTTCTCCCTGACTCCAAGCGGAAGATAATGACTGTCTTTTCCTCTACAAAAGGTTTCTACGTTTTCCAGAACTCAAGGCTGCATAAAATAAAAATAAAAACAATAAACCAATATGCAACTGCAAGCATATAAAATACAGTGCATGAAATAAGTATAGCGTACAAAAGAACATGATCTCTTTTTTGGAAATTTAATAACTTTTTTTTGCTTTTAAACTGTAAGTTAGGTTTAGGTTTGTTTAGGTTTGAACGAAAAAAATTCTGTTCTGCATTTGACGCTTTATTCATGTACCGTTATCTGGCATTTTCTTGAACATTTTTCTGGCATAGAACGAAATAAATAAAGCGTACAATGCGTTTGACTGCCGTTATTGAAGGGTATTTTGCTGATAATTCTTTTAAATTGTTAAAAAGTTTTTAGTGGTAAGTGATCCTATTAATTATGTAATAAGTGCTTCATTAAGGTGAAGATATAGTCAGTTTTAGGACGTCGTTCTTAAGAATGCCACGAGGACCAACATTGACTATTGAAGAACGCGCTCAAATGATTGCTTACAGAGACAGCGGAAAGACAATTAGGGAAATCGCTGTAAAATTAAACCGAAATAAAAAGACCATTTGCAATTTTCTAAAAGATAGCGAAAATTACGACAAAAGAAGACGATCCGGGCGGCCACCCATGATTAACAGCAGGGACATCCGGGCAATAAAACATTTGGCAGTCAATAAAAACATAAGTCCATCTTAAATAAGGCCCAAATTATCTCTTCCGGCAACAACAAGCAGAGTTCAACAGATACTAAAAAAGGATGACAATCTGAAGTACCAAAAAAGGGCACATGAACCTAAGCTTTTGACACGCCAGAGGACAAAAAAGTTGGAATTCGCATTTTGGGAAGAGCAACGGAAATTCATCATTTTTAGTGATGAGAAAAAATGTAATATGGATGGGCCTGATGCCTGCCAAAAATATTGGAGGGATCTAAGAACTGAGCGAGAAACTCGTTATTCGCCTAATTTCCAGGGAGGCTCACTTATGGTATGGGCTGCATTTAGCTACCATGGATAGTATCCAATGTGCCCTATCTCTCATAAGATGAATTTAGAAAAGTATGTCGAACTCTTGGACGATGTTCTGATTCATTTTGAAGAAAATATTTTGGGGGATAATTGGAATTTTCAGCAGGACAATGCAACCATACACAGCGCCGCACCTACCAAAAATTTCTTAAAATCAAGGAATATACCATTAATGGAGTGGCCGGCCATTAGTCTTGATCCTAATCCAATCGAAAATCTTTGGGGCATCTTGGTGCAAAAAGTTTATGCAAATGGTCGTCAGAGATTTGGATTTTTATTAATAAAAACATTGTTTTTTCAAGTTGTACGCTTTAATTATTTCGTTTGAACTAAATCGCAATGTTTTTTTTTTTTTTGTGTCAAGTTTTTGATGATTCTTCAAACTTAATGTTTTATTATATTGCTTTGTTGCTATTAAGTTTATAAAAGAAAAATTAAATGAAAAATGAATATATAAAAATGAGTTACATTAAAATATGTCTTGTACGCTATATTTATTTCGTGCACTGTACAAACCTTTTTATTAATACATATTAACCACAATTAATCGTGGGCGCCGTGGCGTAAGTGGTTAGTGTGTCGGATCACTACGCGTGAGGTTCCGAGTTCGAATCCTACAAAACACCAAAAAGTTTTTTCACGGTCCCACCTCTCGCGAGCGTCTGACAAACATCCGAGAGTATTGTTGTCTCGAAATAGCTTCTCAAATCGCCGTTCGGATACGGCATTAAACTGTAGGTCCCTTCCATTCGTGTGAAAAATATAACGCACATAACATGAGTGGTTGCGAGAAGCTAGGCCCTGGCACTTAAAGAGCTGTTGCGCTAAATATTTATTTTTATTTTTTTAACCACAATTAATACAGAAAGCACTAAAACTAAGCGCAGCTATCCGGGATAACAAACCATTAGTGCTACCCAATGCAAAATCACAAAAACTTAAAAGAAATGTTCAGATACACATGTGTACGCAAATGTGTACTATATACATATTGTACATATGTATGTAATTTTTTTTTTTTCATTTTCTCTTATTCCGTCGTTATAAGCGACGAAAACGATTACATATTTTCGAAAATTGGTCGTTATATCCGAAACGTCGCTATATATGACGACGTTATATTCGACGGTAGAATAGTGCACGAGTATAATACTCGTATAAAGATACCAACCAAATGAGAGGAAATTGGAAGTTAAAAGCGACTGGTCGTTATAAACGATTTTCACTGTATATGTATGTATTACAATGGCAACATTTAGAATGAGGCTTTGATTTTAGTTTGTTAATGCTACACATCCTCGCATCTTCCCCTCGCATCAACAAACTTCGATCAGTGAATTGCAAGATTTCCTAACGTAACATCCTCAGAAACTGATTCCTTTTTGCCCATCGTTTTTTTTTTTTTTGTACACTGGCTAGAATTCTTCACTGATTTCCTTTTCAGGTTCCCTTTATCGTCTGTGGGCACCGTGGCGTAAGTGGTTAGTGTGTCGGGCCACTGCGCGTGAGGATCCAAGTTTGAATCCCAGAAACACCCAAAAGATTTTTCACGGTCCCACCTCTCGCGAACGTCTGGCAAACATCCGAGAGTATTGTTGTCACGAAAAAGCTTCTCAAAGTGCCGTTCCGATTCGGCACTAAACAGTAGGTCCCTTCCATTCGTGTGAAAAATATAACGCCCACAACATGAGTGGTTGCGAGAAGCTAGGCCCTGGCACTCAAAGAGCTGTTGCGCCAAATATTTATTTATTTTAATGATCATTCCATTCAAGTTTATCGTTTTTGAACAGCTTCATGAATCTGTTATTATTTTTACTTTAATATACACCACACCAATCCTGCGTGCATCCATCTACTGGTCTGCATCCAACGGATCCTGGATAGTTGCCACAGTATCCCCTCAGATCAACAGAATGGCAACGCCTAGTTTGACAAAGCGCTCTTTCACAATACATCGAACAGTTGTCATCTACCGCAGTGTTACATGAAGAGCAATCTGGATAGAAGGGTTCTAAAAAAATAAAAGATTTTCAAACTGATGTCCATGAAATGTTGTTCTATAATTAACTTACCATGATCATAACCACAATTATTTTCAGCACACGGTGGGGGTGGGGGTGGTGGTGGTGGTGGTACTTCAGTAGGCGGTTTCAGATAAATATACCCATGAGTACAAATCGATCCACATTGGCGATATTTTCGACTTCTACACGAATACCGATCGCCTTCCCATACACATTTTCTGGGGGTGACAACAATGCAACAGTTTGTTGAAGGACTGTTTGTTGTAGTAGGTTTTGGTTCTGGCGAAGACGAAGGCGCAGGAGTAGGAGGAGCTTTTATTATAATTGGTGATTCCGTAATGTATATAGCCATATTATTCGTGTAATTTATTTCGCGATTAACGTCGGTTTGATTAACATTTGTGGTGATAACATTCGTCATGTACACTGTCGTATGATTGTGTGGAGTTGGTACTTCGCACCGCGAACCGGTCCAAACCGTTCCGTCTGGACATTCCGTTTGAATGCATTTTCCGTTACGATAAATACCTCGACCACAATATATCAGATGGCAATAGCCATTGATGAGGATCGTACCTACCGGGCATCTGATAATGGGCTCCGGTCTTGGTGGTCTTGTGGGTGATGGTGTGGGAGGGGGTGGTTGAGGTTGTGTGGGAGGGGGTGGAGGAGGTTGTGTGGGAGGTGAAGGAGTTGGTCCAGGTGTGGGACGCGGAGGTGATGTAGGTATGGGACACGGAGGCGACTGGCATGGTGATGGGCAAGCAGTCGGACAAGGAGCTTGACCATTTGTAGCTGTTGGGCATGATGGAGTTGGACATGGTTGCGGTACTGGAATTGGAACAACAGTCGTTGGGCATGACGTAATAGCTGCGGGACATGGCTGTGCCACTGGAATTGGAGCAACAGCCGTCTGGCATGACGTTATAGCTGCGGGACATGGCTGTGCCACTGGAATTGGAGCAACAGCCGTTTGGCATGACGCTATAGCTGCGGGACATGGTTGTGCCACTGGAATCGGAGCAACAGCCGTTGGGCATGACGTACTAGCTGCGGGACATGGTTGCACCATTGGAATTGGAGCAACAGCCGTTGGGCATGACGTACTAGCTGCTGGACATGGTGTCACTGGAACTGGTGTAACAGCTGTTGGACATAACGTACTAGCTGCGGGGCATGGTTGTGCCACTGTAATTGGTGCAACAGCCGTTGCGCATGATGTACTAGCTGCGGGACATGGTTGTGCCACTGGAATTGGTGCAACAGCCGTTGGTTGACTATTTTGAACTCTTAAATAGCAAACACCATTTTGTAAGTAGTGTGTCGATGGACAAGTGATTTGGTTGCATTCTCCATTGTACCAATGATATCCTTGTGGGCACACATATATAGGCTTTGAAAAATAAGTATATTTATAAGAACACACATAAAAAAATTAATAACACTAAAAAAAATTACCGTGTTTTGTGGAATAGGAGTTGATGTGCCAAAATTAAGTAAAACCGCAGCGACACAAGCCACATACAAATACGAAAACATAATATGTCCTACCGAGTTTCAATATTAAGTGATTTGTCTTTAAGTAAGCATAGCTTATTTAAAGATCAGTGTCGAGCTAATCAAAAATTAAAAAAAAAATGCTTCCTTTAGTGATGAGTGGGGATGACAGATAGAAGATACCTTATCAGATCGAACGTTTGGAAACATACAGAGAAGCTGTGTAGTTTTTTATTAAAAGTCAGCATGATGTTTTTTTATGCTGCTGCTTCCATCCAATTTTAGAAACAGATACTCTACTTGAAATATATTTTATGTCTAATGTCTCCTGTTACAACTAATTTTAAGCCTACATCAAATCGTTGTTTGATTTGCTTACTTTTCATTATAAATGGGCAATAACATTAATTTTTTAAATTTTATTTTTTCTAATACAATTTGTTTTCAATCTCTGTCGGGCGCATTTGTTTTTTTTTAAGGACAATACAGCTACTTTAGTACCCGATCGGTAGCCACAGAGACTTGTCTGTGTTCTACAATTTACTCTGCCCAAACAAGTTACTGGTACTAACACCTACTCCTAGCCATTTTCACTAGGAGACACAAAAAATAACTCGAATTACACTTGTGCTAAGAGAGGGTAGAATCCAAACTTGACGATTCGAATTATTTGAATGGAATCACTGAGTAGATTCAACGCTTTAAGCACAGTTCAACGACTTGAATCGAATCCAATTCAACGAAATATTGTTCTCAATAAGTATTGAATGTGTTCCAATCCAACAGCTATTATCAGAGATTAGATGTCAACTCAAGTACTTGGATTTCATTTCGCTAACTTGTTCACTCTACACGGGATATGGATTGATATTCATACATCCGGAATGCAGAATGATACTAACCATTTATAACCAATAATTTCCCTGAGTCTCATTCTCTTTTCTTCGGGATACTTTAGCACTTTTTTGATGGCTCTATGTGATGTTAATTACACATTCACATTTACACATCTACCACTAACTGAAAAGCTACGAAAGGATGGGTTATACTACCATATATTGTTGGTGACCAGCACTTTTCTTTAAGGAAGAATTTAATTCGACCCTACCGTGCAATTCTACCGAACAAACCGGAAGTGGTATTTCAGCTTAAGCTTTCGAGAGCACGAATGATAGTTAATATTTTTATAAAGTGGATAACATAAATTTTACAGGAACTCCTTTTCCATCACCAACTCAATTAATTTTTCCACATCGCTATCTTTAATTTCTCCTTTTTATTGAACTGACATACCTATTTGCGGCGATGGAAAAGTTAAAAGACAAATGCAAACAGATCAAAAATGCCCGCAGTTATCTGGACGCGCGCCGACCCCGGAGTTTTTCTGAAACCTAACACCTACGTTTCAAACCACTACATACATTTTTCTTTCTCTTTTTTTTCAAGGTTCGCACTGTCTAAAACATTTTAAAGGTGTTCATAGCCCCTTGAGTGCGCGCAAATTATAAAAAAAAAATTCTAAAATCGGTGGCTTAGTATTTATTCAGTTTTATCAGCCTTTAACCGAATTAAAGACTGCTAAGATGTATAAGGCCTATTGCTTAATTCAACAAATTTTAAACCAAGAGCCAAGCAACATGTTTTAATTCTTTATGATGGAGATACCCGGTTTTCAAAAGATTAGGAAAGGGTACCGTTCGAAGATCCGTGGAAGTCTTGACGTCAAAGAAACCATCTCACGCAAAATAAGCATGACCGGGCTCAGTTGGTATTGCTACGTTTAAAAAAGAGATCATTTAAACCCTGTTAAAAGGGCAATATCAATGAACGATTAACAGGCACCACGAAAGAAAGGTAGGCCTATAAACTGCTGAATCACACAAATGCAACGACACTAGCATTTGATTTGCCTCTATAATGAGGCCGTGAGGCCTGCCGATATTTTCTGATGTCAAACAGACGAACCCCACAGGCGGATCAGTAGAAATGTAGTAAAGTGGGAGGGCTATGATCCCTTGTTTGCAGATGATAACCTCGTCGAAATAGAAAGAAGAAGAAGATTGTTCTTATTTCTATTAAAATTAGTATCGCGTGTGGTCAAAATTCGACCGAGGGGAATTCACCTGACTTAACGGTTACATACGCACGCGATTTTTTTCTTTTTCTCCACATCTATAGCACAGTACCTTTCGAATGATATAAGTTTCATCCCCCTTCTTTTATTAACAAAATACTAAAAAACGTACGTGCAAGCAAGGGAAGGGCATCGTTTTCGGCTACATGAAATTTTTTGGACAAAATCTGAAATTTGTGGTTCGGGGTGGCACTTGTGGCCTTCAGAGACTTGCCGTGAAGTGACTAGAGAGTATTAAGTGACGTGAAGTAAAGTATTTCCCGAACAGGGAACTAACTAATTTTATTATATTGAACACGTCGTTGTGCCATGTTACACTAGAGTTGACTGTGACGACAAGAGGATGCAAGGAATCCTTGCCATTTGAACCTGTGGTATTGTAAGATGTCAAATTGGATTTTCTTCACTTTCATTTCAGCTAAGTTTGATTTTATTCATTGCAAGATTTTCTGCCCCTCTTCCTACGATTCGAACCCTGTACTTAATGGCCCAACGCACTAAACACGCCACGGTGCCCCTTTTGAAGACGATAGGTATTTAAATTTATCTGCAAGATTTTTAAAAAGCTACAGCGCCGTATGCGCTGTATATTCGGAGGTTTCTCAAGTTAATCCACAGATGATTAAGTCATTTGAGCTCTGTCTTAAAATGGAGAATTGTTGTTAATAAGCTTTTCAGTTACACTGGTTTCCAGGTTGCTTGTTTAATACCTAATCACTAGAGTGACACTGTCGAAAAGGACTTGCTGAAATTTAAAGTAGAGGCTTTTCTCAGATAACAGAAAATCCCATTACGTAATCATTTCGGAAACTTATATAAAGTGAAAACACCTTATTTCTTAACTATGGTCCAATCTCGTCGAAATTGACTTTGCAGTTTTGGTATACTTACAAAAAAAAAGAAAACTTATACAAATGTTGTCGAAATATATATATGTGCGAGTATATATAAATTTGACGCAACAGCTCATTAAGTGCCTATGCCTAGCTTCTAGCAACCACTCTTGTTGTGTGCGTTATATTTTTCGCATGAATGGTAGGGACCTACAGTTTTGTGCCGTATCCGAAGGACATTTTTTTATTTTTGAGAAGCTTTCTCGTGACAACAAAATACTCTCGGATGTTCGTCAGATGTTCGCAAGAGGTAGGACCGTGAAAAAAACTTCTTTACAGTTTTGTGCCGTATCCGAAGGATATTTTTTTATTTTTGAGAAGCTTTCTCGTGACAACAAAATACTCTCGGATGTTCGTCATGTGTTCGCAAGAGGTAGGACCATGAAAAAAACTTCTTTAGTGTTTTCTGAGATTCGAACATTGAATTTCACGTACAGTGGTCCGACACACTAACCACTGCGCCACGGCACCCACTAGAGGCTTTATAAGAAAAATAAGAGTGGACAGACCTTGCAATGAAAATTAAGTGTTGTCTGCTGCTTTGTGGAATGGGGCGCGAGTGTTTATTTTTTTTTGATCTATTGAACAGATCGGTATTAATAAATCGAACAACAATAGCAGCACCCTATGCTATATATTTTTATGAATTAAAATCATAACTGAACTTGACCCCTGGTAAGTATTATAGCTTATACTTCAAATTATGTTTATATTATTTATAAAAGCGTTCAATTGTTTCAGTTCATCTTAAGTTATTATACGATTTACTAGGAATCATTCAAAGAGAGTAGAATCAGAAGCATGGAATTTCATATTATAGTGGCATATCTTTTAATAAATTCATTTCGGTTATGTTATCAGCAAGATATTGTGAGTTAATTCGACTATTAGTAAATTTTTGTGTATTTATATGGTGTGTTCCTTGAGATTGATTGCCGTGCTAAAGGTTACAAACGATTGCAGATATAAATAGTTTTAAGTTATGGGGGAAGTACGGAATACGATTTGCATATTGTTGGCAAATAGTAAAAGTTGAATAAAAAAATATTGCTTTTATGTAAGTGTGTTCTCAAGAATTTAAGTGCAACCAGATAACCCATTAGATGGAATTTGCTCTCGTATGAAAATAGAAAATTCAGCACAAAATCCTTTTTTTTGCAATCAAAACTCGAAACTAATGAAATATGTACATATTTTGTAATACATTCTTGTGAAATGAAAAACTGAAAATAATAAACAATAAAAAAGTAACCAACACCAAAAACCGTGCTAAATTTACAAAACAGCATCACTTGCGTCGAATTGGAACTGTTTGCTTATATTTTAAGTGTTTGAGTTCATCATGAGTTATTCCTCGATTTACTAGAAATTTAAAATCATTTAAAGAGAATTTAATGTTATAGTTGCATATATTTTAATAAATACAATTCGGTTATGTTATCAGGAAGATATTGTGAGTGGATTCAACTATTAGTAGATTTATTGTATGAACGTATAGGTATACTTATATGTACATATGTATTGAGATTATTTGCTCCCCGTGCAGGGACGGGTTAAGAATATCACTGCAGCGCCCCCCCAACAACCAGCGCTTGTCGTAAAAGGCGACTAAGGGGACAAATCAGATCTAGGCAATATAACACCCAAGTGAGCCTAGCGACACATATACTACCTTAAAAACCCTCCCACAAGTGTGCATGCGAGTCCGTGGGTTGACACGACTGGAGATCACCGGTGTCATAAAAGAAAGATCAAACAATACTAAAACAGGAGCATGCACGTGTCAAACAACAAACACCATCGCAATATGGTGCAAAAAATTGTATTGCAAAACTGTATCATTATGGTAATACTTGCAAAAAGGAAAGGCACTACCCCGCCAGGCACTACCACTGCTGTGCATGGTACTGATCCTGGACCGAGCAGAAATGTTCGGGTCAGAGCTATACGGATTCCGGGGGCTAGCAAAATAATGAAACAGTTTGGACGCAATTTGAGGGTCGCGAGTTGGAACGTTGGAAGCATGACCGGTCGAAGTTACGAGCTGGAAGAGATGATGAATAGAAGGCGGGTGGACATCTTGTGTGTCCAAGAGACGAAATGGAAAAACACCGGGAATCGGGCGCGTTTCTTGGACGTTAGGACAAAAGATTACAAGATGTTCTACTACGGAACGGAAAAGTCTAAGAACGGAATCGGTATCATCCTTGCGGCAGAGCTACTTGGTAGCGTCTTGAGCATTTCGAAGTCCAGCGACCGTTTGATGTCTCTCAAACTAGTAATGCAGGGAGAGGTGTGGAATATTGTCAGTGCATATGCTCCCCATGATGGGTACAATCAAAGAGATAAAGATGCATTTTGGCTAGATTTCCACAATCTCCTTAAGAACATCCCAAAGGAAGAATTTCTATTTGTTGGAGGAGATTTGAATGGACATGTCGGGAAATCAAACGAAGACTATGAAGACTGCCATGGAGGACTAGGATATGGCACCAGGAACCTTCCTGGTGAAGACATCCTAAGCATGTGCAAATCACACGGTCTTATCGTGTTAAATACCATGTTCATCAAACAAAGCCGACACCTGATCACTTACAGCAGTGGTGGAGATGAAACTCAGATTGACTACCATTTGGTAGGCAGTTTCATGAAGCCCCGGGTAAAAGATTGCAAAGTGATCCTGGGAGAGGCAATCGCTCGGCAACACCGTCTCCTGCTAACAGAAATTTTTATGAAAACACCGAAGAAAAGCAAACAAACAAGGGTCTCTGAGAAAATCAAGTGGTACAATCTGGACAAAGAAAAAGGCGAAGCTTTTGTTTTCGTAATGAAAAATTACCTCTCTCACACCATCAACGGAGCTGAGGATGAAGAGTGCAGAGCACAAAATATGTGGGATTCCCTACAGCGAACTTGCTTAAATAAGGCCAAATCACTGCTAGGAGCTTCAAAAGGCCACCATCAACACGCCAAAGAAACATGGTGGTGGAGTGATGAAGCTAAGAAGCTGATTAATGAGAAGAAAGCGGCTTTCAAAGCTTGGTCAAAGTGCCCCTCTAATAATAATGACGAAAAAGCTCGCCTCGAAATGGAATACAGATGCTGCAAGAAAAAAGCGAAGAAGAAGTGCGCCCAGCTTCAAGCAGAGAGTACGGAGGGCCTGTATCTGGAGCTGGAGAAAATATTTTCCCCGGTTGCTGATGCAAACCAGGCTATCCAGGAGCTGCGAAGACACAATATGAACAAGAGCGCCACTATCTTCAAAATAGCCGCCCAAAGAAGGAACAATGCTCAGGAGATTCGTTCGCCAAAGTTCATTAGCAATGCTCATGGCCAGCTTCTTGTGGATGACGACAAAATTCTGCAGAGGTGGCGACAGTATTGTGAAGAGCTTTTAAATGAACAGTTTCCCCGGCTATACTTTCCAAGAGCCACCCCTAACTGTGAAGAAATAGCCGACATTACAGTCGAAGAAGTTAGTGAGGCGGTCAAATACTCCAAAAAACGAAAAGCGGTTGGGCCAGACGAAATACCCTCTGAGTTCTGGAAAAAGATGGGAGACATAGGGTTAAGATGGCTCAGAATATTCATGTTCAAATTCGTGAGAATTGATCCAATGCCGAATCAATGGAGGGAAAGTTACCTCCTCCCTGTATACAAAGGGAAGGGTGATACGCGAAACTGTGATAACTACCGTTCGATCAAGCTGATGTCACACACCATGAAGATCGTTGAGCGGGTTTTAGGTGGCCGACTGCGAAAAATAATACGGCTATCTGATGATCAGTGCGGGTTTGTCTCGGGTAAATCAACCACAGATGCAATCCAAAGTATAAGGATCATAATGGAAAAACATCGTGATTCCTTAAGGGATTTGCATATTGTATTGCTTGAATTTGAAAAGGCATTCGACAGACAACCACGAGATCTGATATGGGTGGCGCTAAGACTTGGTGGGGTGCCAGAAACCTATGTACAGATGATCATGGACATGTACGAAGGAGCAAAGACAAGAGTAAGATGCCCCGCTGGAGTAACCGAAGAGTTCCCAATCAAAGTCGGGGTGCACCAGGGAAGCGTTTTAAGTCCTTTGCTCTTTATTACAGTCCTTGATTATCTGCTTGAAGGTAAAGTGATGGACCCCAAGGTACATCAGTTATTCTTTGCTGACGATGGAGCCATCATAAGTGAGGATCCTACATCCCTGCAACGAGCACTTGATGTGTGGGTGGACGTTTTGGAGGGAAATGGGTATCGCATTAGTTCAAAAAAGACAGAGTACTTGTGCTGCCCGTTCTCTGATCCACTCAGGCCTATTCCAAACATTTATTTGAATGGAACAGTGCTTCCCAAGTGCGAAAAGTTCAAATATCTGGGATCTATGATCAATAGCAAAGCAACTTGTGATGAAGACATCAATAATCGTGTAAGCGTAGGGTGGATGAAGTGGCGAGAAAATTCCGCTATCTTCTGTGACAGAAAAATGCCCCTTAAGTTGAAAGGAAGGCTCTACACCGCAGTTGTACGTCCAGCGCTCACATACGGTTCACAATGTTGGACGATGTACAAAAAGTATGAGAGTAAATTAACGGCAGCTGAGATGAAGATGCTTCGCATGACAGCAGGAGTGACCAAGCTTGATCGAATAAGAAGTTCGAAGATCCGTGGAAGCTTTCACATCAAGGAAACCATCGTACAAAAATTAGAGCGCGACCGGCTCAGTTGGTATTGCCACGTTCAAAGAAGAGATCATTTGAACCCTGTTAAAAAGGCAATATCTATGCACGTTCCAAAGATATCGCGATGTAGGAAAGGCAGGCCTATAAACGCCTGGATCAGACAAATGCGACGACATCGGCATTTCATTGGCCTCAGTAACCGAGTGATCCAAAACCGGCAGGCCTGCCGATATTTTCTGAGGTCAAATAGGCGAACCCCACAGGCGGATCAGTAGAAATGCAGTGAAGTGGGAGGGCTGTGATCCCTTGTTTTCGGATCATAGCCTCGCTGATAAAAGGAAGAAGAAGTATTGAGATTATTTGCAGTGCTTAAAGAAAAACACATGCATATGTACCTACATAGTTTCACTTCGCGTGTTCCAAAAAAAATCTATTTTTAAGTTATACGGGAAGCACGGAATACAATTTGTATACTGTTCGCAAATAATTAATGTTAAAAAAATAGTGCGGACTTTTTAGAACTTCACCTCACACTCAGTAATGCGACGCACTAACCAATTGTAACTGTTGTCAGATTTTATAATATTGTCAGGTCTACCAATGAAAAATATGCCTCAAATGTCTTACAAATGCCAACTTTGGTCTGACAATGTTGTCAGAAAAGCATTTCATCTACCAATCGTATGAACACCCTCTTGTTCCATTATCAGACCGTTGTCAAATTTTTTAAGACTTTGGCAGACTTATTTGAAATTGTCAGATGTACGAAGCTTATGACATCTGACAATGGCATCATTGTAAGATGTTTTTGATATCAATTCAGTTAAATATTTTGGACGCGTACAACGTATATTTAATCGGCGTCTAGAATCAAATTAAATTTGAATGCATATTCGTTTCTTTCTTTTGGGTATAGATAGATAGATAGATAGATAGATTTATTGAATTTCCAGATTGTACAAAATTTACATAAAATAAAAATACTTAAATCTTAAAGACATGGCTCAAAGCCGTCTGCCAAAGACTATCAACCTTTTGGTACAATTTTAATAATTTTTCAGTAATGTTTACTTCTAACTTTTTAGTTTTAAAAATCTTCTTCAATGATCATTCTTCTATGACCTAGCGTTGATTTACAGTATGACATGAGAGCTTTCGAATTAGAACCATTTAATAACTCAGCTACTTCTTCGCTCGATAATATAGCTTTTCCAAAGTGAAATCTCCTGATACCCCGGAATATTGGGCACATTCCCAAGAAGTGTATAGAGTTCTCTCTTCGAGCTAAGTTGCAAATTGAGCAGAGAACTGGAAGATCCTCCCTGGGTGGCACGAAGTTGAGTGGCAATATCTCTCCTCTGGCACGAAAAATCAAAGAGATACATCTTACGCTGTTCGAATCCCTAAAGTAATTAAGGGGACCTAGGTTGAACCGCAGAGTCCTATAGATTTCCCTGAGGGTTGATGCCTCCGCTTCCTCGATATATTTGTTACGCAAACATATATCTACGTGAGATATGAAGTCGTAGAGAATCCCCTTCCAATTAGTCTGAGTATTCCAATCTAAGCTAAGGTCGTA
The DNA here is from genome assembly GCA_945910035.1 of Brachypalpus laphriformis. Classification (NCBI taxonomy): domain Eukaryota; kingdom Metazoa; phylum Arthropoda; class Insecta; order Diptera; family Syrphidae; genus Brachypalpus; species Brachypalpus laphriformis. The sequence goes on along the minus strand of OX246754.1, from coordinate 12,828,223 downwards.
TTCATATGTCTCCGCCAGATTTAACATGTCTTTGTACTGGTATATGGAGTCACCAAAGCAAAGAGATTGTTGAATTGTTTAGAATCAATGTACAAAAAATTGCGACACAATTATGGCTCCTCAGCACACAAGTTGACGAGGGGTTTCGCGTCAAATCCCTCCTGCTAGCGGCGGGCCACCCAATCATTCATTCAAACAGTGAGGCATTTGTGTGAAAATTCGTCTTCCTCCTCGCTGCTTTTCAATACGTACGCGACCAAGATTGTCGCAAGTGCCTTTTGTTCTATTTTGATTTACGAGTATTTTTGAAAAATGTTCAGTCTTTTCAATTCAACAAACAAAACAAAAGCTCTGTCGTATGCTATGAGTCTGACAACGGATCTGCCGATTTTTTGTGAGCAGTCATCTACCAACCGTATGAACTGACAATTTTTAGTCTGACAACATTGTCACAAAAAGCATTGTCAGACCAGCTGTCTGGCAATTAAATTATCAGACCAGTCGTCTGACAATGAAATTGTCAGAAATTGAAATTGACAGTTTAACGTTGGAAGATAGTTTGTCATTGTCAGATCATTGCCAGCTAATTGTCGCACATTGGTAGACCTGACAATCGTCTGAACATAGCTTGAGCCACAATGTTTTTATGGACACGGAACTCGATAGCATACCTTTAGAGTTCAGGGTAAAGAACACTTTTACGAGTATATACGACTACTTCTAGGGCTTAAAGATATAGTTGTTGATTCCAAGGACGGCAGCATCTAACCCAGAGTTTTTTATTTTTTGTAGCTCAGGTGTACTAAGGGATATCTTGTGGTTCGATTTGTGGATCAAGAAGATTTCCATTCATTGCAGACTAACTGCGACATGCATTGACATATTCCTTCTTCTTCCTTTTCTTTCAGCGAGGCTATGATCCGAAAACAAAGGATCACAGCCCTCCCACTTCACCGCATTTCTACTGATCCGCCTGTGGGGTTCACCTATTTGACCTCAGAAAATATCGGCAGGCCTGCCGATTTTGGATCACTCGGTTACTGAGGCCAATGAAATGCCGATGTCGTCGCATTTATCTGATCCAGGCGTTTATAGGTCTGCCTTTCCTACATTGCGATGTCTTTGGAAAGTGCATTGATATTGCCTTTTTAACAGGGTTCAAATGATCTCTTCTTTGAACGTGGCAATACCAGCTGAGCCAGTCGCGCTCTGTTTTTTGTACGATGGTTTCCTTGATGTGAAAGCTTCCAGCGGATCTTCGAACTTCTTATTCGATCAAGCTTTGAACTTTTCGCATTTGGGAAGCACTGTTCCTTCTTCTTCTTCCTTTTATCAGCGAGGTTATGATCCGAAAATAAGGGATCATAACCCTCCCACTTCACTGCATTTCTACTGATCCGCCTGTGTGGTTCGCCTTTGGGAAGCACTGTTCCATTGAAATAAATGTCTGGAATAGGCCTGAGTGAATCAGAGAACGGGCAGCACAAGTACTCTGTCTTTTTTAAACTAATGCGATACCCATTTCCCTCCAGAGCCACACATCAAGTGCTCATTGCAGGGATGTAGGATCCTCACTTATGATGGCGCTCTATCGTCAGCAAAGAATAACTGATGTACCTTGGGGTCCATCACTTTACCTTCAAGCAGATAATTAAGGACTGTAATAAAGAGCAAAGGACTTAAAACGCTTCCCTGGGTCACCCCGACTTTGATTGGGAACTCTTCGGTTACTCCAGCGGGGCATCTTACTCTTTGCTCCTTCGTACATGTCCATGATCATCTGTACATAGTTTTCTGGAACCCCTCGATGTCTTAGCGCCACCTATATCAGATCTCGTGGTTGTCTGTCGAATGCCTTTTCAAAGTCAACCAATACAATATGCAAATCCCTTAAGGAATCACGATGTTTTTCCATTATGATCCTTATACTTTGGATTGCATCTGTGGTTGATTTACCCGAGACAAACCCACACTGATCATCAGATAGCCGTATTATTTTTCGCAGTCGGCCACCTAATACCCGCTTAACGATCTTCATGGTGTGTGACATCAGCTTGATCGAACGGTAGTTATCACAGTTTCGCGTATCATATCGTTGTCATATACGTAATGAGGATGAGGTGTAGGAGATGGGCACTATTGGACAAAAGACTTCCGCATTGACCTTTGCTCACTACACAACCGAAGCATGAGTTTCAATCCATGGTGCATAATCGATATAATATTCTTACCGACAAACCCGATTGTCTAGCGTACATACGCCGATTGGCTCACATGGGCTGGTCGCCTTGATGGTTGTATAAAACTCAACTACTAGGTAGCCGCTTTCAGATTTACACACGAAGTTCTTTGAGTTGCTCTTGCTCTTAGTATCCACTTTATAATACATCTTTAAAGTAAGTCCTTTATATGACTGCGACGATGTAGTCATATATCTGGCTCGAAGTGTGTAGAAATTATAATAATATTCAAGTACGTACATTGTGCATACTCCTCAGAGATCGGATAAGATAGCTAGGAAACTGCAAATACTAGTGTAATTATAGCAGATGAAGGTAAGCTGAGATAAAAAGAATTGGTCCCATTCTTTTTCTTCCATCTACTTACTTACTTAGGTGGCGCTACAGTTCGGGGTGAACCTGGGCCTCAACCAACAAGCCTCTCCATTTAGCTCGGTCTTTAGCTAATTGCCTCCAGTTGCGCGCTGCAAGTTGGTCGAGGTCCCCTTGAACTTGTGCGCGCCACCTACGGTGAGGAGGTCCTCTACTGGGTCGTTCCTCCGGGTTAGATTCGAAGACTCTGCGGGCTGCAGCGTTGGTGTCTATTTGCTCTACATGTCCTAGCCATCTTAGACGTACAATACGCAGTTTTTTGACTAGGCTGACGTCGCTGAACAGCTCGTATAGTTCGTGATTGAATCTTCTCCTCCAAAACCCGTCAACTCAAACGGGACCAAATATCTTACGAAGAATTTTTCTCTCGAAGCGACCAAGGATATCTTCATCCTCTTCTAATAAAGTCCGTGTTTCAGCGCCGTAAAGCAGGACTGGGATGATCAGGGTCTTATACAGAGTCTCCTTAGTTGTTCGAGATAGGGCATTACTGTTAAATTGCCTTATAAGCCCCAAAAAACAGCGATTGGCAAGAGTTATTCTTCGCTTGATTTCTGCGCTGATCTTGTTTTTCGAGTTTATATCAGAGCTAAGGTAGACAAAGTCCCTTACTACCTCGAAGTTATAGCTGCCCGCTGTGACGTTCTGTCCAATTAGTCGGTGTTGTGTTGATTGTCCCTTCTTGTTGACAGCATATACTTGGTTTTGCCCTCGTTTATCGCTAAATCCATTTCGGCCGCTTCCGCTTCAATGCTTGTAAATGCACCGTGTTAGTGATAATTTGCGGGAAATGTCATAAATGGCTACATTGTTAATTTTTAAGGACTAAACATAGACAAGAGAACGTATAGGATACAAAATACAAGACATACTAATTGTTTCTTTTGAGAATCAAAGAAATAACGCGAAATTAGAGAAGTGTCTTTCAGTTACCTATACTTACTTGATGCATTTCTTATCTCATCACTTTGTTGGATATTTATTAGATTGCTAGCCTATTATAGCTAATAAATGCATATATAATAAATGTTTGCTAAATTTGTATCTTTTCTTTTACTTTCAGGTAGCTTGCGATGTAGGGTCTGAATACATTAATGGTGTGTGTGTTAATCAAACCTGCCCCAATACTCATGTTCTGATAAATGGAGCATGCCATCCGAATCCCAAACCTCCTGTTTGCGAGGCTGGTTTTGAAAATGTTAATGGAATTTGTGTACAGCTAAACTGTTCGGATAACTACGTTTTAGTGAATGGAATATGTCATCCTCAAAATCCCAGTACTAGTGCGCCATTAAATTACTGTCCTTATGGTAAGAGTTCTAAAAATTTCGATTATCTAAATATTACTTTTCCTTCTACTAGGATATGCCCTTTACAGTGGATTGTGTTATCATAACGCTGTCCCAGCTCCAATGCCGTGCCAACCAAAACAATGTGGAATATTTAATTGCCCTTCAGCTTGCATCCCATCTGTACCTGAAGCTACTACAACTCCATCAACAACTACAACAACCACGACAACAACAACTACAACAACACCATTACCAGAACCTGAAGAGATAAGAAAACAAGAATGTCCTTCAGGTTCAGTGTTAATTGATGAAAAATGTCGCCTTACTTACTGCCCCAAAGGTACATTCTACAAAGGACGTTGCCTTGAGCCTGTCTGTTCTGATGGTCTAGTCTGGACTGGTTATACATGCGATAAACCTGAAGTTATTACAACGATTCTGGAAATTGAAAATAAGTACATTACTGAATATAATGAAACCGGACCGGTCATTCATGAACCTAAAGTCACTAATGACATAGTTTACCATACTGAGTCCTATGAAACTGCTACAGAGGGAGAACTCTGCAATACAACAACAACGACGACAACAACAACAACAGAAGCTCCAGGTGAAAGTACCAAATGCTGCACTATTATTACACCGAGGATATGCAAACGTTATCCCTCCAAATGGGTTTGTTTCAATCGGCAATATAAACGTTGCGACAGTGTTTGTGGTAATCAGACGGTGGTATATCTACGTATACCCAAAGTCATTGATCATCCGCCGGTCATGGTCGTGCCACCTAATCCTCCACTACAAGTTTGCGCCGATGATGATTGCAGTTCAGGTGGTAAGATTTTTCTTTTTTAAATTTATATCTTTGAGACCGTGCTCCAGTTGTAAGCTAAATTTTGTCCAGTTTCAGCTAAACGACCTTTTTACTTGAACATTTTTGACAATTTCTTTATGTATCATTGCTGGACTACATATAAGAATTGTCGTGTAAATGCTTTTCTTAAAGAAAAATAAAGTAATAACTCCCAGTTCTAATAGGCCTTAAACCAAGCATCATGCACTGGCTATACACGTCGGTCCTTAAACCGATTCTCATGTATGGAGTATTGGTATGGTGGCCCGCCTTGGAGAAGAAATCCAACCTATCCATAGTGGAAAAAACTCAGCGAGTTGCATATCTCAGTATTGCCGGTGCACTGAGAGCTTCTCCCACAGCGGCGCTGCAAACCATGCTCCACCTGCTTCCGATTGACATCGTCAGTAAGCAATTGGCTGTCAGCTCGGCAATAAGACTGAGAGGCTCCAAGCAGTGCAAGGAGCAACACACGGGACATGCCAATATACTTTCGATGCACCGTCACCTTCCCAATTCCACTGACCATCTGCCCACTGAATATGATTTTAACAAGGGCTGCACGCACTCGATACCGGACAGAAGTGAGTGGACGCAACGCAATGTCCGTTACAACGAATCGCTGTCAATTTTCACGGACGGGTCCAGAACCAAGGACGGGCGGTGCCGGAATTTTCTCGGAAGATCTGGACATACACCTCTCCTTTAACCTTCCAGACTACTGCAGCGTTTTTCAAGCCGAAATCACCGCAGTTCGCAAAGCTGCTGACTGGCTGGCGGCTAGCACACTATCAACACCTGATATTATTATTTATCTCGACAGTCAGGCAGCCATCAAATCCCTCGAATCCAGCACTACGAGATCTAAGGCAGTGAAAGACTGTCGCATATCTCTTAACGAGATAGCTGGTCAGTACAACGTCACCTACTTTCTGGTCTAAGTACATCCTCATCGAGGGCCGATCCTTACCTAACCTAACCTAATAGGGCAGCTTACTAGGCACCACTTTTCTGGCTTTTTCACAGTTTTCTTATCGATTTACGCTTTTTAAATATTACACAATACAGTTTTATTAAGGGCATTCACTTAAACTCGTAAAACCCTCGTAAACCACGTAAACCATATAAATTTATCATCGCGTAAATGACCTGTCAAATTTTATATAAAAAATTATTGAGAAAAGCCCCTAAAATTTCTGCGACTATTTTGGCTCGGAAAACACCCTCGGAAAATTACACTGCTGTCGAAAATTGTTCTGCTGTCAAATTTGATTGAAACTATGGCAGACAGCGGTGGGAATACAATCTAATAAGTTTGTTGTTTTCACTAATTTTTGGCATTTGACATTTTTGATGACAGTTCCAGAAAAGCTGATTACGCAACTTGCTTCCGAGGGATATTCATTTAAAGCACCTCGTAAATTTGCAAAACTACGAGATGAGTAAATTTATCAGTTTAAGTGAATACCCTTAATATTAATTTATTTTCTTAAAAAACACCTTTGCTTTGACACTAATTCACAGCTTATCCACAGCACTTGGTTTGACGGTTAAGTTTAAGGGTTTTTTGCTTAAAATTTGAAACCTACTTTTATAGGGAGGGGTTGTGGCGGTATTTAATAGATATTATATACAATGGCGGAGGAAAGGGACTTTGAAATATTCCTTCTCCAAAGCTTTCAAAATATAGGCTAACGTAAAAATGTATCCACCAGGTCAAATTTGAATCTGATTGAGGCACGGCTTAAGCAGTTCGTTTTATGTACATTTCTTCTTTTTTTGTCAGAACTCATAGATTGTTCGGGATGTGCGAAAAATCAAAGACAGGGATGCTCTTCATATTGCTATCGTTATCGCTGTCCCGAAAAACGCTGTACGTTCATCGATCAATCTGAATATTGTACGAGATATCCTGGAAGCCAAGGCTGCAGCAGCTATGATGGGTGCTACGATAAATGGTGTTCCTGAAATGCATATATGTAAATTTTTTATTAGCCTTAGTAAAATTGTTATTTTGTTGTCAATAAAGCTTTGTCATTATGAATGCGGAAGATGGCACATGAAGCACTTTGTACACTCAAATTTCCTATTAGCGCCTCTAACATGATAAAAATTTGTTATCGGTGATTGCGACGTAATCTGAGAATTCATCGGAATTCATTTCCTTATCGAAGAAAATGCAATAAAAGCTGATTGCAGTTAGCCTTCATATTTCCTTATCGAAAAATATGCAGGAAATGCTGATTGCAGTTAGCCTTCACATTTGCTTATCGAAGAAAATGCAGGAAAAGCTGTTTGCAGTTACCCTTCATATTAGAGTGCAAATCTATATTTTAATCGATAATTCTCTACTATCTGTGTATCAAGCACAGTGGGCGACAGCAATCACCAGCCATTTGCACGAATGACATCGAAGTATTTCCAACAACTGCACTAAAAAAGGTTTATGCCTGGTAGTACAATGGAACGGTACAATGAAATGGCGAACCCCACAGGCGGATCAGTAGAAATGTGGTGAAGTGGGAGGGTTATGATCCCTTATTTAAGGATCATAACCTCGCTGATGAAGAATAAGAAGAAGAAGAAGAAGAAGAAGTACAATGGAACGGTGAGTCTGAATGCTCTGCTCTAGGAGTTGGGTTTTCTTTTAATATATGTACATAAATAAAAAGAAAGTGTGAATTTGTTCACAAAAGCGTTAAGAATATTTTATAATGAAAAAAATAAATATATATATATATTTTATAATATATCCACAAAATTTATCATGAAGAACAGCCGAGCCATCACATGGGAGATGTTCTGTTTTTGTTTTAGACTAATAACTGACTGATGCCCGAGACTTTGCCTGCGTGGTTCATAATAATATTGTAACAAAATTATCTAACCACGCCGAATACTTCCCAAGGTCGCGAGGGATAATAAATAAAAATAAATAAATAAATCACCCTGATTGTCGTTGGCGTTTGTTGCTTTTCGACGATTGTCGTTTTATTCATAGCTGCGACCTGCTGACCGTTAAACATTACTAAGCAATTAATTCGTCGTTTCAAACACGAAGTGGCGTATCTGCAAAAATTGACATTTCGAGATATTGGCGTATATTATCTACCGATCGTTTTTTATCTTCACACGAAGTGGCGTATCTGTATCTCAAACCATTAATAAAATAATAAAAAAGGTTTGTGATACAGATACGCCATTTCGTGTGATGATAAATAACGATCGGTAGATAATATACGCCAAATATCTCAAAATGTCAATTTTTGCAGATACGCCACTTCGCGTTTGGAACGACGAATTGTTCAGTTGTTGTCGTGTAGAAAACTATTAGAACTCTTTCACAGTGAAAAAAATATGAAAATGTGTTCGTGCTATATCTGAAGAATAAAACGGCAATCGTTGAAAAGCGACAAACGCCAACGACAATCAGGGTGAATATTTGGCGCAACAGCTCTTTAAGTGCCAGGGCCTAGCTTCTCGCAACCACTCATGTTGTGTGCGTTCTATTTTTTCACACGAATAGAAGCGACCTACAGTTTAGTGCCGAATTCGAACGTCGGTTTTAGAAGCTTTTTCGTGAACACAATATTCTCGGATGTTTTTCAGACGCTCGCGAGAGGTGGGACCGGGAAGAAACTTTTTGGTGTTTTCTGGGATTCGAAATTGGAACCTCATGCGTAGTGATCCGACACACTAACCACTTGCGCCACAGCGCCCGCGATGTATAATGGAGACAAAAAAAGACAGAATATCTCTGATTCCCGAGAGGGTTTTTGAACTTCTTTTATTTTACTAAAATTGATTCTAACTTAATTTACTTTTAACAAACAAGCAAAATCTGGTACAATTTTGTTCGATTTGAAATCTGCGCGTCTCTAATGTATACTGTCATCTCTTAACAAGGCCAAACTCATCCCTAGTCATTAACATGTTATACATATATGGACTGCTAGTGAAATGTCAGCCCTACTGATTCAAAGTGGAAAAATGTGGCAACAAAATGCCAACTATCTTGAATTTATCCATAGAATGGTCGAGACACTACTTGGGTTTGTGTGGATTTGCTAAGTAAAACGGCTGAAATTCAAATTGTTTAAGCATTGTTTGCAACAGATGTCATCTCGATAATGTGGTAGTTCAAATAATTAATGATAGATGAAGCCAACAAAATTTTAATAAAATATTCCAAATTGTAATCAATTTTTTAATTTTAAATCTTTGTTTAATTAATCGAAATAATAAAATAAAACAATTTTGTTCTCATCTAACTGCATCCAACGAAATCTCAAAATAGTGCGAGTTTCCAATTTTTTCCGCTTTGAACCACAAGGGCTAGTTATGTTGGAACCAACGCGAAGTTGGCTACTGGCCATACATATTTGGCCATACATAATGTCCATACATAATATGTCAATGTCCGGCTTTCTAGGCAATTCCCAAATTTACAATTCGCCGCTGGATTACTTACTTACTTAGTTACTTACTTAGGTGGCGCTACAGTTCGGGGTGAACCTGGGCCTCAACCAACAAGCCTCTCCATTTAGCTCGGTCTTTAGCTAATTGCCTCCAGTTGCGCACTCCAAGTTGGTCGAGGTCCCCTTGAACTTGTGCGCGCCACCTACGGCGATAATTCCCTCTACTGCGTCGTCCCTCGGGGTTAGATTCGAAGACTCTGCGGGCCGGAGCGTTGGTGTCCATTCGCTCTACATGTCCTAGCCATCTCAGACGTCCAATACGCAGTTTTTTGACTAGGTCGATGTCGCTGTACAGCTCGTATAGTTCGTGATTGAATCTTCTCCTCCAAAACCCGTCAACGCAAACGGGACCGAAAATCTTACGAAGAATTTTTCTCTCGAAGCGACCAAGGATATCTTCATCCTCTTTTAATAAAGTCCATGTTTCAGCGCCGTAAAGCAGGACTGGGATGATCAAGGTCTTATATAGAGTCTCCTTAGTTGCTCGAGAGAGGGCTTTACTGTTGAATTGCCTTATAAGCCCAAAAAAAACAGCGATTGGCAAGAGTTATTCTTCGATTGATTTCTGCGCTGATTTTGTTTGCTGAATTTATAGCAGAGCCAAGGTAGACAAAGTCCCTTACTACCTCGAAGTTATAGCTGCCCACGGTGACGTTTTGTCCAATTCGTCGATGTTGGTTATCCCTTCTAGTTGACAGCATATACTTGGTTTTGCCCTCGTTTATCGCCAAACCCATTTTGGCCGCTTCCGCCTCAATGCTTGCAAAAGCACCGGTGACAGCCCGCTGAGATCTTCCGATAATGTCTATATCGTCGGCGTATGCAAGCAGTTGTACAGACTTGTAATAGATTGTGCCTCCGGTGTTGGCTTGTGAGTTCCGCACAATCCGTTCAAGTACAATATTGAAGAAGTCACATGACAGCGCGTCACCTTGTCTAAAGCCTTTTTTGACATCAAAGGTCTCGGTGAGGTCATTACCGACCTTGATGGAGCAGCGAGCGTTCTCCATCGTCAGCCTGCACATGCGGACAAGTTTGGCAGGGATGTCAAAACTAGACATGGCTCTATAAAGCTCTTCTCTATAGATGCTGTCATAGGCGGCCTTGAAATCGATAAAGAGGTGGTGAGTATCGATTTGGAATTCTTGGGTTTTCTCCAGGATCTGCCGAAGTGTGAAGATTTGATCGATGGTGGACTTTCCTGGCCTGAAACCGCACTGATAGGGTCCAATCAGGCTGTTGATAAAAGGTTTCAGGCGTTCACACAATATCGCAGAAAAGATCTTGTACGCGATGTTGAGGAGACTGATGCCTCTATAATTGGCGCAGTTGAGGGGGTCTCCTTTCTTGTGGATCGGGCAAACGATGCTGAGATTCCATTCATCAGGCATACACTCCTCTGACCAAATATTAGAAATGAGTTGGTGTATGCACTCTACCAATTCATCCCCAGCTGCCTTGAAAAGTTCGGCCGGTAAACCGTCAGGTCCAGCAGCCTTGTTCGATTTTAGCTTGGATATTGCTATCCTCACTTCGTTTTGGTCAGGTGGACGGAAATTTTGACTATCATCGTCCATGTTGAATGGTTCATTCTGCCTGACAGCGGGATGTTGGTCTTCGTCGCCGTTATACAGTCTGCAGAAGTAGTTTTTCCATATTCTCAGCACCGACTGTGATTCTACTACGAGGTTTCCATTCTCATCTCTACAGGTTTCTGTACGGGTATTACTTCTCTGACACGTTCTTTTTACCTTTTGGTAAAACTTCCGTACATTGTTCCTGGAGTATAGACTCTCGATATTCTCAAACGCGCGCTTCTCATGCTCTTTCTTCTTCTTTTGGAGAAGCCGATGTTCTTCCCGTCTCTTTTGCTCATAGAGCTCACGAGCAGCTCTCGTCTTCCTTTGCAGCGCCGCTTTGTATGCCTCTTGTTTTGCTGCATGCACTCGCCGGCATTCTTCGTCAAACCAGGGGTTTCGCGGTGGTGGTCGAGCGAAACCCAGCACATCAGTCGCGGCGTTTCTGATGGCATGTTGGCAGCGTTGCCACTGGTCTTCGGTACTTGATGCTGGCGGCAAAGGGGTGATTGAGAGATTTCGGGATACGCGTTCAGCGAAGAGTCTGGCGGTCTCTTGCGATTGTAGCTTTTCGACGTTAAATTTTCTCACAGTGATTCTTCTTTGTTGCTCAGATTGGGATATCCGCATTCGTACCTTGGCTACAACAAGGTAATGATCCGAGTCTATGTTGGCCGCTCGGAAGGTCCGGACATCCAGAATACTGGAGGCATGCCTTGCGTCGATCGCAATATGATCAATTTGGTTGATCGTGACATGATCATTGGACCGCCATGTCTGCTTATGAATGTCGAGATGAGGAAACCATGTGCCGCTGGATTACACTTGCCAAAAATCTGGAAACTTCTGGTACCGGATGACAGCTTCGAGATGTCTCTCAATGCTTCTCGGTGTTTACCTTCTGTGTTTATGCGTTCGCGTAGCAATATTAGGCCTCTTCTTTTTTAGTTCAGAGCAGAGCCTGAGTTTTCAAAAAAAAAGTTGTGTTTCTGTTTTAGCTCAGACACATCAGAGCTCTGATTTTTTTTTTTTTTTTTTCGTTCAGAGTATGCTCAGAGTGCACTCTATGAGCTCAGAATAATTTGACCGAGCGTTCAGAGCAAAATTCTGAGGACAGCCATTTTTCATATTTGGCAGGAGAGAACAAAGAAAAAAAAAAGAATTGCAAAAGAATTGAAATGGCGGACGAAATTTGTCGTTCTGGTGCAGAAAGTAAATATAACATAAAAAATAACTATCAATAGATATTCTATTCATATTTTGACAGCACAACCTATAATTGCTAATCAAATGACATCAGAGTGCTCACGTGTGTTTCATAAACAAATCAGAGCGCTCTGAGCACCCTCGGTTCAGAGCACGCTCGATGTGCTCGAGCTCTGTTGCATGTATTTTAGCTATTGAAGGAAAACATGAAACACCAGCACTATCGCCTTTGTCAAAATATATACATACTCGAAGCTTTAAATTTGCGCCCCATAAGTAGCCAAGTAAATTTTCCGCAACTTCCCGCACGTACATATCGAATGTGTTTATTTTGGTTTTATTTATTTTTTTTTCTTTTAATGGCTTAATTCCCTTGAGGAATATGGTGATAATCATCATACAGTGCACGAAATAAGTATAGCGTACAAAAGAACATGATCTCTTTTTTGGAAATTTAATAACTTTTCTTTGCTTTTGAACTGTAAGTTAGGTTTACATATGCATGAATGAACGAAAAAAATTCTTTTCTGCATTTGACACTTTGTTCATGTACCGTTATCTGGTATTTTCTTGAAGATTTTTCTGGCGTAGAACGAAATAAATAAAGCGTACAACAAGTTTGACTGGCGTTATTGAAGGGTATTTTGCGGATAATTCTTTTAAATTGCTAAAAAGTTTTTAGCGTTAAGTGATCCTATTAATTATGTAATAAGTGCTTCATTAAGGTGAAGATATAATCAGTTTTAGGACGCCATTCTTAAGAATGCCACGAGGACCAACATGGACTATTGAAGAATGCGCTTAAATGATTGCTTACAGAGACAGCGGAAAGACAATTAGGGAAATCGCTGTAAAATTAAACCGAAATGAAAAGACCATTTGCAATTTTCTAAAAGATAGCGAAAATTGCGACAAGAGAAGACGATCCGGGCGGCCACCCATAATTAACAGCAGGGACATCCGGGCAATAAAATATTTAACAGTCAATAAAAAAATAAGTCCATCTCAAATAAGGCTCAAATTATCTCTTCCGATAACAACAAGCAGAGTTCAACAGATACTAAAAAAGGATGACAATCTGAAGTACCAAAAAAGGGCACATGAACCTAAGCTTTTGACACGCCACAGGGTAAAAAAAGTTGGAATTCGCAGTTTGGGAAGAGCAACGGAAATTCATCATTTTAAGTGATGAGAAAAAATGTAATATGGATGGGCCTGATGGCTGCCAAAAATATTGGAGGGATCTAAGAACCGGGCGAGAAACTCGTTATTCGCGTAATTTCCAGGGAGGCTCACTTATGGTATGGCCTGCATATAGCTACCATGGAAAGTCTCCAATGTGCCTTATCTCCCATGAGATGAATTTAGAAAAGTATGTCGAACTCTTGGACGATGTTCTGATTCATTTTGAAGAAAATATTTTGGGGGATAATTGGACTTTTCAGCAGGACAATGCAACCATACCCAGCGCCGCAATTACCAAAGATTTCTTAACACGTTGGCTGCCACGTGAGCCACCGGTGGTACACATTTGTTTTTAGCATGAGGCCGTGTGTACCACCGGTGGTACACATGACTTGTTTGTTTGAACGATAGTTTTTCACTTTAGAGTCACACTTTTATATGAATAACCTGAAAACTAAAGAAAAATCTGAATCAAAATAACGGAGAAATATGTGTACCACCGGTGGTACACATGGCACCATATTAATTCCAATATTAACAGAGTGCCATGTGAGCCACCGGTAGCCACAGCCTAAAAACACACCTAAAACGTCACAAACGAGAAAAGACAACAACAGAACACTTAACACACGGGTAATTATCAGTTTGAAGCGATATTTACAGTTTGAAATTTTGGTAATAGTATTTTTTTTTTTATGGTGGCAGTCAACCATTAATGGAGTGGCCGGCCATTAGTCTTGATCTTAACCCAATCGAAAACCTTTGGGGCATCTTGGTGCAAAAAGTTTATGCAAATGGTCGTCAATTTGACACTTTACTGCAGCTCCGCATTGCGATTAACGAGGAGTGTACAAAAATCGACCTTTTAACATTAGATAATTTAATTGACTCAATGCCTCGTCGCATGAATTATGTTATTGAAAAGAATGCAGATCATATTGATTATTAAAAATAAAAGATTTGGTTTTTTATTAATAAGAACATTGTTTTTTTTTTAAGTTGTACGCTTTAACTATTTCGTTTGAACTAAATCGCAATGTTTTTTTTTGTGTCAAGTTTATGTTGAATCTTTAAACTTAATGCTGTATTATATTGCTTTGTTTTTATTAAGTTTATAAAAAAAAATTAAACGAAAAATAAATATATAAAAATGAGTTACATTAAAATATGTCTTGTACGCTATATTTATTTCGTGCACTGTAGTATAAAAGGAAGTCCCCAGAATGCGTCTGTCTGTATGACTGCCTTAATCTCGAGAACCACCAAATATATTTGGATGCGGTTTTCATTGATATAATCTAGGGGCTAACTATGCACTTCTCCGCGAATTGTATAATTTACGATTCATTCAGTTCGCCTGGCGGCAATGATGGCAACTATGCACCACGATCGCTTGGAATATCGGCTTTCCAAAAGATTTCCATATTTCCACAAACATTTCCATTCATCTTTCAAAGTGTCATGGAAAGAATATATGTACTTTGTTTGAAAATTTTGCCAAAACACTAGTGGATAATTGGAACAATGTTTTCATAAGTGCTTACTTAAATAAAGATTTGTTTTTCCGCCCTAAATGCAATAAAAGAATCAGAAATCACACTTTTTCGCTGTTTTTCATTTATTTACATTTTCAATTCAAAATTCACCACTAACAACCCTCGCACCATCAAAATATCTATCACATTTGAAGTCGATCGAATGACGTTCGTATGTAGTAGTTTGAAACTTGATTGTTTATAGGCGTTTTTCTTTTTTCGTTCAGAGCAGAGCCTGAGTTGTTCTTTTTTAGCTCAGACACATCAGAGCTCTGAATTCGTGTTTCTTTCTTCGTTCAGAGTATGCTCAGAGGGCACTCTATGAGCTCAGAGTAAATTGGCCGAGCGTTCGGAGCAAGATCCTGAGCACAGCCATTTTTCATATTTGACAGGAGAGGGCAAGGAAAAAAAAAATCATCAATTGAAATGGCGGACGAAATTTGTTGTTCTGGTGCAGAAGGTGAATATAACCTAAACAAAATTCTATAAATATTCTGTTGATGCAAAAATTTTGTTTTAGAGTTTAAATGGACATAAGAGTGCTCAAGTATGTTTCATAAACAAATCAGGGCGCTCTGAGCACGCCTTATACATATGTGTATATGCACTTATTTTTTCGATGCATACGTTAAAGTTGGTTGATGATTATGGGAAGTCGTTGTTTCATAATTTTAGTCTTTCATACAATGTTTACAAATATTTCTCTCCACGTTACCACATCTTCATTTTCTATTGTCGCTGCTAAATAAAAGAGGACACCTCATTCGACTTCAACTTTTCGGTTGATCATGAAAGACTATTAAACTTTTCCTCGTGTTGAATTATGTTTAAATTAATAATGCAAACATGGAAATGAAGTTCACACATATATATATGAATGTATGCATATACATATGTACGTAAGGCTATGTTTATGTAGTTCTCTACTCTGAACAAAAAAAGAAAAACGCCTTATATTATAGAATACTTTCGAAAGTACTAGGTTTCCGATGAACTACTGACTAATGGACAGTACTCTGGGAAGGAGGAACTGTGGAGCAAATGATGCGAAGACAGTTGCCCGAATGACAGGTGTGGTGCTGCCAAACCCACACTTCATGCAGCGTGGAAAGTAGTTTGATGCCGCAGTATCATATTTATTTCTTGTTTTAAATAATTTATTTTGCTTTGTTCAGGTTCTATTACATTTTCCTTTTCTAAAATAAATTTGCATTTTTTGTAGTTTTATATTTTTGCTAATTAAAATTTACGCATGCAACATGTAATAACAATATTTTAAAACAAATTTATATGGTGAATTTGAATATCTTTCCACTTTGTTTTTTTTGTAAAAATTTAAATGTTTCGTGCTTTAGATCTAAAAAATATTTCATCTATATATTTGTGATTGCTAAATTTTGTTTTTTTTTTGTTCATTTTTTAGTCAGGTAAATCATCAGGTTTTGACGGTTTTGTCAATTTTCCCCGCTGTTGGTTTTATTGTTAATCCTGCATCAATACTATTAGACCGACATAATTTTATCGAAAAATGTCATAAATGTCCGTAGTTTATGTTGAGAAACACTCTTGTAATACAATTGTAAAATGTTACATGATGGACAAACAGACAAATTATTATGTAATATTTTGTTTTACAAAATAATGAACAACGAATGGCAAATTGGCATTTAGTTTGTAATTCCTAGCTCTTTCAACTCATGCTCCTCATCGACGGAGTCTTCATCATCAGAACCATGTACAGATGGTGCTGGGGTGGTATGCCCTATAAAAATGTGTTGGATGTTAGATTTACGATAGAAACAAGCCAAAGGAAAAAGAAACACTCACGTGAAGACGACGGACTTGACGGCTCACTGTAGGGTCGTGAGAAGTTCAAATTACTGCGTGATCCATACATGGACCCCTCATCTAAATAATCTGGATAAACAGCTTGTAGGGCTTTTACTCGCGCTTGCCTATAGTACTTTAAAAAAGAAATATGAAAAAAAGTTAATTTACAAGTAGGTAGAGTTAAGAACAAATTTTCAATACTTACAATGCCCAACACCCTCCAGTCGAGCAGATCACTCAAACGTTCTGTGCGATTTCGCTGAATTATACGTTGACGACGATTCAAACGGGCAAATTCCAGCATAAAGCTGGACAGTTGTTGAACACTATTTTCGAGACCAATGTAACGACGATCGACAATGTAGATACCGTAGGATTTTGGATCAGAGATGTGCTCCTGCATGAAACATCCGAAGCCTGACAAATTGGTGGTGACACTGGGAATACCCATTACTGTGCATTCGGCGGGAGTATATCCCCATGGTTCGTAATATGATGGAAAAACACCCAAATGGCAGCCACGAACGAATTCTTCATAATCGATACCAAAGAGGGGATTAGTGGATGTGAGGAATTCGGGATGGAAAACAATTTTGACACGATCGTGGATTGTGTTGAAAAGTTGACAACGACGAATGGCATTGAGAACGGGGTCATTCCAGTCATCGACCTAAAAATAAAGAAAGAAACATAATATATCTCCTGCGTACAAAATGCTGCGTAACATTGGACACAATATTTTGATAATTTCTTCTCTTCCTATTTCGGCGAGGTTATGATCTGAACTCAAGGGATCATAACCCTCCCACTTCGCTGATATACCTGTGGGGCTCACATGTTTGACCTCAGAAAATAGATTTTTAATCACTTCGTTACTGAAGCAAACCAAATGCTAATGTTGTTGCATTTGTGTGATCCAGGAGTTTCTGGATCTGCCTCTCTTTCGCGATATCTGTGGAACATGATATTGCCTTTTTGACCAGGTTCGCGCTCTATTTTTCGTGAGATGGGTTCTTTGACGTGAACGTGGATGAGCGTATGAAAACAGTGTCAAATTATAGGTTTGAGATACATACATGATTTCACTGGTAATATGAGCGCCTTTAGTGCAACTAGGACGTTAAGCCAAACACTAATGAGTTCCTTGAGATGTGTGACAGACAATATGGACAGTCTGTGAACGAATCTAGTCCTTGACAACCTCTCGATTGCGTGAAGGGTAAACCTCCTCCAAACATAATACAAGGTGGCCCAAAATGTATCACCCTATCGGAAGATTGCTAGAAGTTTTGCAAATGGCGGCAACTGTCAGTTTTCTTTTGATGTTTGTGAAGTAAACAGATGCATAATACATGTCGACAAGCCATGGAACCGTATACTCCTCAAGATCGCGGAATGCTCGTGGTTACTTTTTAACGGAATAATTTGTAAGTATTGTAATTTTGGCGCAACGTGAATGAGCGACGAGTCCCGTTTCCATCTGAACGGATACGTAAACAAACAAAATTTGTGCTTCTGGGGCATTGAGAATCCATGTATCATCCACGAAAAGCCGTTACATCCACTCAAAGTCACTGCAAGGAGCGACATTTACACCGGAGGTGACATCGGTGCCTGTGACTGGTGAGCGATACAGAAACATGATCAACGAGCTTTTATTGCTGCAAATTGATCAATTGATACTGGAGGACGGTGCAATGGATATTTTGAAGGATGCGTTTCCGGGTCGCCTAATGTCTCGTATTGGTGATCCGCACTGGCCGGCAAGATCGTCCGATTTGACCGCTCCAGACTTGTTTCTTTGGAGTTTTTTGAAATCACGGGTCTATGAGAACAAGCCATAGACTCTGGAAGCTCACAAATGGAATATCCGCTAAGAGCGCGGGAACTTATCGACCGGAGTTATCGCCAAAACGATTGAACATGCGGTAAAAAGAGTCCAAATGGTCATAAACAATGGCGACGCCCATTTGGTCCGATACACTAACCACTTACGGCGCCCACAGCAAAACAATACCGGGTGAGTGTTTTTGGGGAACAATGACGCAAAGTGCAACTTTCTCGGAAGAGTAGAACCAGAATGGGATTCGACGATTCGTCCACGTTTAGCATCCAAATTATAGCTAATCTGTGAATCTCGAAAGCGTTTTAAATTAATAAAAAAAAAAAGGATAATTGAGCTTGAAGGAAGTCACGATTTACGGGATCTTAAATTTTCAATTAAGGTTGCAAAAGTCCCTTGAGTTCCTAACCGGCACTATCACTAGTGCTGGTGAGCTCAAAAATGAAACTAAGCTCAAAACATGACACTCCGAAGGACAGGGCTACCATTATGCCTACGTACGAAGCTTCTGGTACGAATATCAGCTTCTGTTTTGCATGAGGACGAACATAGTGCTCCGGTTAGTGGTGAAAATCAATTTACTTTGTATGAACACAGAGAGTGCGAATGTGGACGTGAATTTGTCGCAAGAAGAGTGAATTGTCTACAGGGTAACCTAATCTGTTCATTCCCAATCAAAAAGTAAACTATTTTTTTTTTTTTTTTTTTTTATAATTTACTCGCGCTAAAGGGGTTATGACTACCCTTTTTATGCATTATACATAGCGTGAGCGTTAAGGAAGAGGGGTTAGGGGGAAACGAGGCACCGATGCACATTGGTCTTAAATGACTGTAGGTTATAATTGAGAGGAAAAGCAGACTCGGGGAGAGCATTCCACAAACGTGTTGTGCGGCTCATAAAAGAATCTCTAAATTTCACGGTACGTCCGAAGATAGGCTTAAGGGTAAACTGATGAGCAGTCGAGGCATGGCGAGTATTGTGGTTAAAACGAAGAAGGGGAGGAATGCTATTGGCTATCTCAACTGAGCATTTTCTGTGGAAATATCCATAAAACAGGGATAGGCAGGAGACATTACGACGGTGTTCGAGCGAAGCAAAATTGCTTGTAATATCGCGCGTTTTTGAATTCTATCTAGCAAGTGCAATATGGTTTTTGGTGCACCAGACCAGATGTGAGCGTTATACTCTAACTTAGGGCGAATGTACGCCTTATAAATTGAAGCCAAATCGAATACATGGTCGTTCCAACAGAGTTTGTTATTGACACACATACTTAGAAGCCATATGCTTGCAAAGAAATCTAGAAAGATTAATTGACACTTTTGCAGTCAACGTACTGCTCATTCAAAGACGCAGAAAAGTTTCTCTGTTACTTCATTAGACGAGTAGTTAGGTTCCCGAGGAGTTCCCCTAACTCCATGTTCGATTAATAGTCATAACTATAAAATAAGAAATATTGCCCAAGTTTGTGGTTTTTCAAATATAACTGAACGGGGGAAAGTCTGTTGAAGAATGAGAGAAGCTAATACCCGAATGCAAGTTTAACTTATTTCACCTAATGAGTAACGAAAGAGATGGAAGCAACATTTTGTTACGTTTTGAACCGCGAATTCGCTAGCGATATGCTCCCAAATCAGACCGAGGTGCCTGAGGTGCGAAATGCCCGAATGCGCACCACGACTCCCAGTAGGAATGTAATCACTACCGCGATTAAAGCACTTAAAACCAACAAGGTGGTAGAACTTGACGGTATTCCAGCAGAGCTCTTTCGAGCAGCGCCAACAACATCGGTTGAGCTTCTGCTTCCACTTATAGACAGAGCTTGGGAAGCTGAGAGCTTTATTGATGAGTGGAAAGTTTCCTAAGAAAGGAAATTTGATGGAGTGCAGAAACTGAAGGGGTATCTGCGTGCTTCCCGCTGTAGCTAAGATAATAGCTGAATTCATCCTGGAGAGAATCAAACAACATCTCGAAGACATACTCGATGCCGAAGAAGCAGGTTTCCGCTCTGGATCCTTCTGTGTCGAACATATCAACACCGTGCGGATTATCATTAAACAGTGCGTTGAATATCGATGGCCACTTCACCTGCTGTTCATCAATTTTGAGAAGGCGTTCGAAAGTGTTAACAGGAAGTTCATTTGGCGTGCCTTACGCAGGAGAGGCATTCCCGATAAATTAATTGCTATTATCAAAGCTGCATATGAAGGGTCCAAATGTCATGATCTGCACAGAGGGAGGCTGTCTGAGGAATAGAGGGAAATAGGAACATAGAACAGAACAGTCGAGAAGGAGGCACGGCAGTTGGGGAAAAGTAGTAGTACGATGGCGCGTCGGCGTAGTAGAGGCCCTAGGACCCACAAGGGGATACAGGACACACGTAAAAGTAAAGTAAGTATGAGGATACAAGCCATTTTTCTTTATAACTACCTATGACTCTACCATCTAAGACATAAATTTCTTGGCAGACATTTCTTCGAAGATACTGACAAATTATCCGATAAATATGTTAACGATATTCTGCAGGTTCATAAAAATTTCAGAACAGAATGCTCTGCGATCAAATAACCTGGCATAGAAACGTATACATCTCTCCCCACCGTACCTTGTCTATGAAATCATGGACTTTTGCAAAAGTATGCCAAAAGGACAGGGATTACAGACCATCATCTTGTTGAGCCGTAAAGAGATCAAGCCAAATGTACTCCGAAGAACTTTGCTCTATTCCAACAACAGATACAACAAATATTTCTCGCTAAAAACTATGAAATAAAAATTAAAAATGCTCTAACGTTTTTGCGGAAAAGCAATAAATTCCATCTGCTATTGTACAACTAATCACAGGATATAATATTCTGCGTTACGTAAGGTAATTATACAATTTTCTTCAAGTGTATTCACTTAACCTAGCTGATGCTATTGGTGGCGCAAGTGTTTTTGTGCTTTCTACAATTGCTTGTCATTGTTTCCTTATTATTGGTTCTTATAGTGACTGAATGAAACCACTGTTCGCAGTTATTTAAAGTTGAAAAAATTAGGTCGGGCATAGCTTTTAACATGCCGTAGTACAAACCTTCTCTAAGTATCCTATACTTACAATATTATGTGTCGTCACCGGAGGCATACCATCCCTTTGCATTGAAAACAGACATCTCTTGATCTTCACCAAATCCTCCTTCGTCAACAATTCATCTGCCTCTGGTATGTGACCCGTTAAGCATGTATCAAACATTCGTTTCCCGACCAATGTCTGAACACTATTGATGGTATCACGGAGCTGTTTTATTACTGCATGCCCACGTAACGAGTCTACATTGAAATTATTCGTTTTTGTTGGGAAAATTAGGAAAGCCACCACAGTGGTATCTGGTTTCTCATGTTTGAGCATTGCGTTCAGCCGGGCCAGAGATTCTATGAAAATATCTGCACCCTTATTTCCGAATTCATATCGACCAGCGATAAAGAAGTACAGTGTCTTATCCAAGTCGAAGTTCATATGACTGCAACAGAGATATGTAATAAAAAGTTAATGATCATAGCGATCGACCGTAAAAAACTCACCCATAGAAATGTCCACGGACAAATTCGTTGATCTTCTCCTTGGCCATGGCGTGCAAGTTCTGGAATTCATGAATAGCCGAGAATTTTTTAACATTCAAGCCATTCGGTGTGATGATGTCTGGCTTTCGCTTCAATAGATGCTCGGCTTCGTAACCAGTGATCTCAGACACAGTGGTGAATACATGTGAGAGATGAGTTGCGGCACGTTCTAGGCAGTATCTGTGGTAAATTTGACGTTTTCCCGCCTCATCATCAACGTCAAAAGTGCTCAGATTGTTATAAAAGTCCGTGTTACCAGCACACAAGTATCGACCCAGAAGTGTAGCATGTGTAGTGAACACAGTAGCGATCTCTACATGACGTGTACGTAGAGCAATCAGTCCTACACCAGCTTGCCATTCATGGAAATGGGCGACGATACGCGGACTATTCAAATCATTTTGCTCCGAATAATCAATGGCACAAGTTCTAAACTAAGTGATCAAAGGAATATGAAACGAGATCGATGATTTTTTGCATGAACATACGTACCTCTTCCAGAAATTCAGCTATCATGTAGCCCAGAATGATGGCGTCGTTGGTCTCGACATCCATATGTGGAACACCTCATTAGATAGGAGAACGAGATATACAAAAATCAAGAGAAGTACAATTCATTCACTCACCAACATGACACTTCTCCCACAACTCTGTCTTGAAATTATCAATTTTCCATGCTCCCGATGCAATGTCGAACAAGACCAACTGAGGATTTCCATCGACCAACCAACGTCCCGTATGCAGTTTATATCCACGAGATCTTAGCGTATTGACCGCTTTCAGAAGAGGACTGCCACGTGGAAACTCCATCTCTTCCATCTCCGTTCGCGCACAGGTTTCCTTATACGGTCCCATCATACATAACTGCTCACCCATTTCCTCCGTGGACACATATGCCTTTGATCGAATAACCGTGTAGATTCCACCAACTTTATTGGCGACTTCCCATGCAATTTCGAAAGTCCACCGATTCTCCCGCGATGCAATGTCACCACGATCAAAATAATCCTTGAGGTCCGCACCGGACTCAACGCGAGAGAATCTTCGCATCATCTGGGAGTGAAAAATTAATAAAAAAAAAAAAAATAAAAAAAATTAGAACTTTGTTTTCTCATGAAAAGATTTATGAAGTTCACCCTGTATCCATTAGCAACATCATTATCCTCGAAACGAAAGGATAGTGAACGTTTCAACATAACTAAGTTTCTACAATTCTAGAATCTCTTCGAAGCTAGATCTATGTCAAAGCACTACAGATCTACACTAAACTGAACATCTCGTGAAGCTACTGATAAGAGTTTTCGATTCTCAACACTCAGTATCAGTTTTGGGATTACGTTGTCTCAGACGTAGACGATGAGGTAGCCTCCCAACTCCCCCTTTTAACATGGTACTTGGAGCAAGCCGAAAATAACTTTGAAGTGATTTGAGGTATGATCGGGTTGTGCATAAATATTTATTCACCTAATTGAACCCATTTTTGTTTTGTGGTGTTTTTTGCGGTTTTGTAAATAATAAACATAATCAAATATTTTTTGATTACATCACTGACGCCATATAGAGGCACATGCAGATGTAAGCAGACGTAGAGATTACGAAGTACGGATGCAGGTCTACTCGCGAACTTTTTCTATAAAATTTTGCTAAATCAAGGCCAAGGCAAATAGTTTTCAAACCCCTATGTCAAACAAAAATGCATTTTCACCTCCTTACGATAACTACTCATAGAGAATCATCTACGCCGGATTACTGAGTCCGATGGGACGTGCAGGAAGGTTTAAAAACAATATTTTGTATGCCAATTGATTGCAAAAAGTATTAGCCAGCATCAGCAGTTCCCAACAAATAAATAAAATAATATGTGCGTTCCAAAAAGATGCATTATGCGGTATGCCACTACATTATATTGTTCTAAATTCTCCAAAATTAAGTCCTAACGGACAACCAGAGGCAAACGGCCAGTATCCTGTGACAAAGCCTGTGTGGAAACCGAAAGTAGCAACGGGATGTATTATTGTCACAAGAAGTGATATACCACTCGTAGACATTACATACATACATTTTCAATAGTCCGCTAATCCTTCATGAGGGTCGCGCGGGATCGTACCGTTCGGAGAAATAGCTGATCAACACCGAGCGCCTCGCGTACTCTGATGTTGCGCACTCAATTCGTACGAGCTATTCCAGCAACACCGCGAAGGAACCTCATTTCGGCAGCTTGTACCCGTGATCTTATTCTTTCGGTCACTACCCAAATTTTATGACCATAGGTGAGAGTTGGAACATACACCGAATTAAAAACTGATAATTTAGCTTGAATACTAAGTTCGGCCTTCCTTATAATAGATTGACCAAGCTCTCTCAAAATTGATGCAGCCTGACCAATTCTACAGGATAACTCAGCATTGCTCTTCCCATCACTCGTGAATAAGACCCCGAGGTATTTAAACTTATTCACCTGCTTCAGTGGTACCCTACTAACAAGCAGAGTGCACTGAATGGGGCTTCTGCAAACGACCGTTACTTCCGATTTGTTCACGTTTACCTTCATTCCAGCATAACCACATACGACTACAAACCTTTCGAGTGAGCACTGAGCTTCGGTTTGAGAGGACCCAAGGATGACCAAATCATCCACAAAGAGCATATGACTAATCCCCCCAACAAAATCAACAGATAGAACAACCGAGAAAAGTTTACAAAAAGAATCCCATACCATATATCAAGTTGTGTTATATAGCACAGAAGGATGTTCCTTGATCCATAGGCGTACGTACATATACCGTGAGTCACAAGCCATCTCAAAGTAAACAAACATACACAAATTCTTCTACAATAAACAAAAATATTTCCTAAAAATTATTCATTCAAAAGTGCAATACAAAATGCGCATCTGCTTTGGTACAGCACGACAATTAACCTTGACATCCGTTTTCGTTAATTTTAAATGATCACCACTAAATGTTTTGATACTATTACAGACGATGTTCTAAATTTATATGCACTTTTTGGCAAGAATAGTAAGACGTGACTTACATTTTTTTTTGGCTTGGGGGCTTGCTTTTACAATGTTGAACTGCTGCGATAGAATGAACCGATGCTTTTGTTTGTTTAGTACAAAGGAACACAATTGTGAATTAAGAACCATGCTATAGGCATTACACATGAGTTGGTGTTGGTAAGGTCAAGACTATAAATGCAGAGGAAGTGAAGTGGAATATTTATTTAGGAACAATGAAGTGATGATTTATCGAGAGGTTTCTGATTGAAATCCTCTTATAGGCGCCACTGCAAACACTTCATCAGGTTTTTCATCGACGAATTCATAGAATATAAATTGAGGAAATTGTGTGAAGGAACACTATAATTTCGTTGAATATTGAATTCAGGGTAGTTATCATCAATATTGAAAATCGTAGTCAAAAAATAAGAAAAAAGGAGTACCTATCTGTTTCATTGAGGATGACGTTTTAGGTTTTCAGAAAATCAAAATAGATATTTTGTTTTTTGCGACGCTCATTAAACTATGAATAAGGGTAGGTTGTAGATTGCTGAGGTGGGAATAGGTAGCCTTATCACTGCGGCCACATTGCCCCTATTGTAATTTCCTCTCATTCAATATGTCCGCTTTGGTGATGAACTCTACTATGCTTAAGTGAGCTTGCAGATAGGTCCTCTGCTTCAAGGTAGAATTTACCTAAGTAACGATGACGTGTTCTGATTAGACAGTTACAGTGACATAAAATGTGTTCTGCTGATTCTTCGACTTCGTTGCACATTCTGCAGATGCTGTCTTGTGCTATTCTCATATCCATGAAATGTTTTTTCACTCGACAGTGGAATCTGTGGCTATTCGAATCTGACTCCTAGTTGATTGTAAGAGTTATTTCGTTCCTTTCAGCGAAGTATTTGGCAGAAAGATCTTGGCTTGTCTGTTACCTTCAGTTTCTATCCAGTAATGATGCGCTTTTTCTTTTAGCCAATTTTTAATACAGCTTTTTGCCGTACTCACTGGTAGTGGGCGACGTGGCGTAAGTGGTTAGTTGTGTCGGATAACTACGCATGAGGTTCCAAGTTCGAATCCCAGAAAACACCAAAAAGTTTTTTCACGGTCCCACCTCTCCGAGAGTATTGTTGTCACGAAAAACCTTCTCAAATCGCCGTTCGGATTCGCCACTAAACTGTAGGTCCCTTCCATTCGTGTGAAAAATATAACGCACACAACATGAGTGGTCGCGAGAAGCTAGGCCCTGGCACTTAAAAAGCTGTTGCGCCAAATATTTATTTTATTTTTATTTTACTGGTAGTCCACAGAATGGTCTTGGCATCATAATGTTTGACGCAGCTCCTGTTCTGGTTACCAAATCAGCCTTTTAATTTCCTTCATATCCGCTGTGTTCTGGCACTCAAATGAGATGAATTCTGTTTGTGCTGCCTAGTGACATAAGTAGTTGAAGGCAGTTTAGATGTTATTTAATAAGCCTTAATTGCCTTGCTATCTGTTAGAGTATAAATGTTCTTGTTGGTTATAGATCTGTTTATATTTTTTCTGATGCTCCACGTCGAACGTTAGCACGGCGTTGGGTGGAATGACTCCTGCGTGGCCGCGACTGCCGTAGGCGTAGTCCGGCGAGCAGACTAGCTTGGCACGCTGGCCGAGGGAGAGTTGCTTAACGCCCTCGCCCCAGCCGCGGATAACCTCACCACGACCGATGGTGAACTTGAATGGTTTGCCGCGGTCGCGCGACGAGTCGAACTTGGTGCCGTCGTCCAGGGTTCCGGTGTAGTGGACCACAAAAACTTGCCCACTTTTCGGATAAGTGCTCCCATCGCCACGAGTGATCGAGATAACGTCTACGCCCATTTCGGTTTATTAGAGTGTAATTTGCTGGTGTAAATGCTGCAAAATATCAGGAGCGACGAGAAAAGCGGAGCGTGGTTAAGAAAAAATCTTCGCTATTCAATGCATAGTTTTATAGCGAATACTTCGGCTTGGAATACGGAGTTACTTTTTTATATGCACGAGTGAATGAAGGTTTTCATAGTAGCGCCGTATACTACAGCCCCAACTCCTTCATCTGCCTTGGATCCGTCTGTGTACCATACATGAGAGTTGTTAGCATATATAGGTTTGCTCTGTTCCCAGTTATTGCGATATGGGAATGTAACTTTGAAGTTGTGGCTGAAGTTAAATCTTGGCAGACATTTGTATGTAATTATTATTCCTAGTAGTTCATTACTGTTGAGTTCATGCGCAATATCTGAGTGAACCAATTTGGAATTTGAGTTATCTTCTGCGATGAGCATAAAGGCGTTAACCATAGCTTCTTTCTTTGTATGAAGATGAAGAGGTGGTAGGTTTAGAATAACCTCCAGTGAAGCAGTAGGAGCTGTTGTTCATGTTGTGAATAAGGGTAAGTGGATGCCCTTTCAGGTAGCAGGACACACATTTTAAATATCTGGGATATGTTCATTGTGACTCCGCGTGTGTTTATACCTACATGTTATTTCCACATTATGAGTGATTGTATGGGACCACCGTGCGATATAAGTCATTTGCCAAAATTATTGTGCAAAGCATTCTTCCGTACCCAATAGTAATATATTCTGTTTATACATATATTATTAGGTTGTCATAGTTCTTTTTTACAGGTTTATGAACCTAAACGTGTACATGTCTCACCATCTATTATTCATTTACTTATTGGGAATTACGTGGAAACAGTTTGCGCTCCGCGTCGCCGTTCTCACTATAGGATTGAGCTCTGGGTCTGAAGTTAATTGATTAAGTGCTTTTCCTCTGGTAAGCACCTACAACCGGGTATTTTGTATTTATAAATGAATGCGTGATGTATTCGCCATCAGGTAGGCGACTCACCGGTAGGCCTAGAAATAGATGGTTGGATTAAGTCCGACATCTCTCCTGGAGCCGTCGAGGGATTTCTCCTGATGAGTTGGAGTCAATGGCGGAGGAACGAGAATGATGGAGGGTTCACCTGAGCATATTACCCCGCGACACTCATAAAGGATTAGCAGGTCATTAAGAATGTATGCATGTATGTATGTGTTCATTGAAATCTTCCAGCTCTTTGCAAACATATCTTCACGGTTCGTAACGATGAGGTTATTGCAAGAAGAAAGCTATAGACCAATTCCAGGTTGATTTTTGACCATATGTATATCCCTTAATTTCGGACTTAGTGGGAGGAATGCTTATAAGGAAACTCTCCATTTATACGAATCTTAATAACGAAAGCAACTTTGTTGAAGGTAGGATAAACTGAAATACAACAATGCATTTTCTTCGTATTATAAATGTTGTATTTACCCCTAAATGCATCGAAAAACTGAGCAAAAAACATTGGCCTAAATTTAAAAAACCCGAAACCAGAGGTAGACGCATTATTTTCGAAAGCCAACAAGAGCCAGAAGCGTCTTTAAGAACACTTACAAAATTTAACTAGAATGTCACCTTCGAAAAGACCTGCACGTCAAATAGGGCGTTTCATACATACGTTACTTTTAAAAGTGCAGTAAAAAATAGTTGGCAACCGGAAGTTCTAGCCTTAAATTGTTCACTCAAAATAATCACGACAGGTTGCGATCAATCGTTATCAAAAAATATGCAATAACATCAGTGAGACATTACGTCAGCAGATTATTTTAAAACAAAGCAAAGTTCAAAATTTCTATATTTTGAATAAAAAAAAAAAAATACCCCACACGTGTTAAGATTTTAAATGACTCACTGTAGCTGCTTAATCGGTCACTCACCCGTTGCATGCAACCGAAACCGAACTGTGAAAACATTCTACGGAAGATCTTTGGTGGTCGCTCACCTTCAGCTAATAAAAACCGAAATACACCATTCTGTTCGGTAACAGTGGCATCTTTAAGCGGAGCTGACATGTTAACGGTCCGCATCGAGGAATGAAAATTTGGTACTGATTTTGCAGGTTTATTTCTATCGGTTGAAGTTGCCCCGCCTCATGATAAAAGCTAGATATGATAACATTTTTTTTGGGAATATAAAACTGCATATTTGCGATTTTTTTTGGATTAATCAGTATTATTAGCAAAGTAAATAAAGTTATTCTAGAGTAGTGGAATCAAGGAAATTACTGATATGGTTTTTAAAAATTGTTAGGAAGATTTCTGACATGTAACTTCATAACTTTTTCTTTTGTACCTACATATATTTCTATGACTAATCGAACGCAATATATTCTCTTCATCTAGAACATTTCCGAGAAGCTTAATTAAGCGTATCTTGAAACACGACATGAACTTAAAACGCTACTTTATGATAAGTGTCTAATTTTGGTAAATTGAACCGCCCGGATCTTCTTCTTCTTCTTCCTAATTCGGCTAGGTTATGATCCGAAAACAAGGGATCATCACCCTCCCACTTCGCCGCAATTCTACTGATCCGCCTGTGGGGTTTGCCTATACGCCCGGATACACTAGTGAATATATTGTACATACCTATTACCTACACAAAAATATGTGGCAATATACCTAAAAGAATACAACGTACGGAGTTTTGTCGGCCATATAGGCCTAGAAATGAGAGCCAGCCCTAATTGTATACCAACAAAATGAATATGGGATACTAGTTCAAATCAAAACAACAATACTTACATACAAACTACGTAACGAGTTATCCGCTCACGGATATTGAGATTCGACACCAAATTTGTTCGAGATCATCTGAACTGTAAACGCAAAAAATCGCTATAAGTCTACTTCCTATAAAATTTCAGATTTTACTTCGGCTCAGTTTATGACCAAGAGATAGAAAAAGCCTGCTGACAAAATCCGAATTCAGCAATCAAGAGAATGCGACGTAAGTCTTTGTGTATAATGCCCGGATTCAGTTTGAGTTTAAACTCATCTTTCATCTGCTTCATACCCAAATTTAATTCCAAATGAAAACTAGGTAAAGTATTCACCTCACCTATCGCTACCGCCAAATTATCATCATATCCTACATTCTCTGTATTACGAAATTTGTTGTTGGGCCTTCCTCTTAAAAAAATTCCTATATATAATGAATTTTTTTATAACGAACGTCTCTTTATAAAGAATAAATATTCTTGGGACTCTACGGTATATATTGTCCCTTATAACACATTTCCAATAACAATAGGTCCGTTCGCGTACTTTCCGAGCCAAAAACAAATAAATTGTCAAATATGACATGACGAGAGTAAAAACTTTCAGAGAGCGGAAAATCTAAGCAAAAGTACGCGAATGAAAAGCGAGCCATTTCGAGCCATGTCGAGCCAACTGTCAAAAAATTATAGTGAACAAATTAAACTCATGTGAAAACCAACAGATTC
The DNA here is from genome assembly GCA_945910035.1 of Brachypalpus laphriformis. Lineage (NCBI taxonomy): Eukaryota > Metazoa > Arthropoda > Insecta > Diptera > Syrphidae > Brachypalpus > Brachypalpus laphriformis. The sequence continues at coordinate 12,797,869 of OX246754.1, read as the reverse complement.
ATACTAAGTTGATAGAAATGTTTTCGGAGAACATTCACACATCACTGGATTTTCTTCAGGATACTTTGCATCTATTTTTATGTCTATTGACTTTTTGAAATGGAATCAAAAACTCTTTGACTATTGGCAATCAGCTGATTCACTTGGTAGTTTTTTCGCACGTTCCGGCAGAAATTCTTGGAGTACATTCAAGCACAGTGGGGAAATACTCGCTACTCGTTACTTATCAATTTTTCTCTTTATCTGTCATGTTCGCTCAGTACGCGAATACACTTCGAGCACTTTAGAGCACCTTAAAACGCTTTAGATTGTGTACGCGAATGGACCTAATATAAGTTTTGCGTACCATCAGGCACTTTTCGACAATTCTAAAGAACGAGAGCAAATTTTTAAAATTTGTAGAAACAAATTCAAATGTTTGGTAGACAAAAATCAGATCATATGGCCATATAGATAAGGCAATGTTGAAATGGATTCAAGTAAGTATGAAAAAGTGCAAAGCCACATTGCTCCAAGGGGATTCGGTCGCTTCCAACAGAAAATTTCAGTAAAAAGAGCTCTTGAATGACTGGTGAACTTTTCAAGGTAGATGTTAAATTTCAGCGTCAAGGTCGCAATGTTTTATTTTTTCTCGACACCAATGACAAAAATGAATTTGAAGGCAATAAAAATGATATTCTTTCCGGCGAACACAACTTCTAGACTCCAACCAATGGACCAAGGAATCATTCTAAATTTAAAGGTGTATTATTGGGACCGTTTTCTAAAGAAGATTTTAGAAGCCATGAATTAGGGCCAAGAGTACAAATCGAATCTATTGGATGCTATCAGAGACGTTTCTTAAACATGGAGCGTTGATGTAAAACCAAGGGTTCGGTACCTATGATACTTGGTCCGAGAAAGAATTAACTCCATTGGCACAGATTACGTCATCAATTATTGATGATAAGATACATTTCAACAGAGCGTTTTCGACTGATGATGATCTTGTAACATTAAAAGACTATTGGTGCGTTTTGGTGAAACCTCGTTTCTCAGTGAAGTAAGATTTAATACGGAGTACAACAACACAAAGTGACTTGGAACCACTTTAACTTTTTTTCTCAGTCGAAAATGAGTTGGGATGGATGGGAAGAGCTTTTTCCCTGAGAAAAGCTTTTCCGTTCAACTGGAATGGTTCAGTAGTATTTCATACATTTAAGCACAACTTTTTCATACTTCTTACTTCAATTTCAATTCAATCACCAATCTTCAAACAATTAAAAAAAATTTTAACCAGATTGACTTAGAATCATTTTGTGGAGAAGCTTTCACTTTACTTTGCAGAATTCTCACGAAAACACACCATATGTTACAGTAGATGCAGATGTTGCTTCTATGGAACTGCCTCAGACGACACAATTTTGATGAACTGAGCTCATCAAATAAAAAATGGAAAAAAACTATACTTAAAAGTTCCCCTATAGCAAAATATATCTTGAACTTGTTTATAACGAACAAACTCATTGGCCCCTTGGAGGTTCGTTATAAGGAAGTTTGTATGTATGCTTATACAGTATTACTTCGATACTGTGAACTCGCAAATCTATTAATTAATAGCCGCGTTTTGTTTTCCCCGTGAACTGGTTCAGTTCATATTTTTACACAGGATGCAAAAAACAACAATTGAACCAGCACATGAACTGGTTAAATTTTCGTGAACCAGAACTTCTATCCCATACCTCATCACTAGATGGCTTTTCACAAAAAAAAATTACATGTAAGGCTTGGCAGCTCTGCTGAATGGCAGAAGTAAATCATAGTCATTTGTTGTATCCTCACTTTCTGGCATAAGTATCTAAAAACACTTAATTATTAAGCAAATATTTATTTATTTATTTATTTCATCAACAAGCTTAGCTTAACAGATTACACGTCAAGTAAAATTCAAATTAATGTTGGGTACAAAAGAGAGTAAACAGATATGAAGAAAGAAAAAATAAAATAGATATAAATACATATATGATAATAGACGACATAAATATTAAAAGGATTAACTTACTAATCAGCTAAATAAAATATTTCTGAAGCGCACTCTCGAAATGTGAAAATCCAAATGTCGCCATATTTCATTAAAAGATTTTAGAGCTCTAGAAATCAGCTCATTTTGACCATAGTTTGTTCTATGCGCCCCTTGGAAGAAAATATTCCGCTCCCTTAACGCCCGTTCGGGAACATAGATAAAAGAACAGGACTATTAATGTGGGAACACAGAACGTCTCTTACGAACATAATATCATGGGACTGTCTTCTAGACTCAAGGGTCATTATACCTAATAGTTTACATCTAGCACTATACGAAGGTTCGAAATCCCAATGCATTTTAAAAAAAATACATTTTGAGAATTTCCTCTGCACTCTTTCAACACGGTCTGAGTGGATCTGATAGAACGGATTCCAAATAACATATGCGTATTCTAGTACAGATCTGACCAGTGCGATAAAGAGTGAGACAAATGTATGGGGATCTGAAAAATCTTTAGAGTTCCTTTTAATGAACCCAACAAGTGAATTGGATTTAGCAACTACATACTCAATATGGGGAATAAAGGTTAGTTTTGAGTCAATAAAGATACCAAGATCTTTAATTTTGTCAACTTTTACTAAAGATATAAGAATAAGAGAGTAGTTTTTTTTTGAAACAGTAATGCGTTAAGCATTAAGCAATAGCCATGCATTTTTTAACATTTAATCTTAAATCGTTAACAACACACCAATCAGATAAATGGTTAAGGTCCTTTTGGAGCTTCATGCAATCACCTAAGTTCTTTATTTTGCAGAAGAATTTGAGGTCATCTGCATACATTAAATAATGACAGAATTCAATATTCTGAACGATGTCGTCAATAAAAAGAATAAACAGTAGCGGTCCAGACGTGCAGTAGAATAATCTGGAGCAACAATTATCTAGATTCACTTTCAGCGCCCTTCCAACTAAAAACGATGAAATCCACTTAAGCATTGCTCCATGGAATCCAAAGTTCGCAAGCTTCTTAATCAGCAACACATGATTTACAGAATCAAAAGCTTTACTGAAGTCTGTGTATAAAGCATCAACCTGGCATCCGCTTTCAACAGCATTAATTACAAAAGATGTAAAAAATGCTAGATTAGAGGTTGTTGAGCGACCAGATACAAACCCATGTTGAAATTCTAATATATGTTCCTTAACATGGAAGTCTAATTTGTTTTTTACAATGCTTTCGAAAAGCTTTAGTATAGCAGATAACTTACTGATTCCTCTATAATTTTCTACATTATTTTTGGAACCAGATTTAAAAATAGGCACCAAAAATGAGATCTTCCAGTCATCAAGAAAAATACCAGATAATAGTGATGAGTTGAATACTTTAAGTAGTGGTTTACAGATAGAGCTGCAACAGTTTTTCAATATTATTGCGGGAATACCATCAACACCTGGCTTCGCAGTAGGCTTAATGCAGGAAATAGCAGACTCAATATCATGAAGCTCTAAGACTAATTCACCAATATCAATTTTGGGCACTGTGGACGGCACAAAATTAGTGGGCACCGATGGAAAGAAAACAGATTCAAAAAACTGTGCAAATAATTCAACGGTTTTTCCAACATCGCTAGAAACACAATTTTTATAAACCATTTGTTTCGGAAACGCAAAAGGACATCGTTTATGATTTATGAATGACCAATTAGACTTAGAATCATGTTTAATTTTATTTTCAACAGTAATTAAGTACTTATATAAAAATATTAAGCACTTTTCTCACTTTGATTGCTATTTTCCCGCCATTTTTAATCAATATGAAATGTCAGTCTGTAGCTGCTGCTACCAACTTGTGAAAATGAAATTTCTAGGTGAACTAGGAGCGTTTTTTTTATTTTGAGATGAACTAGTTCAGTTCACGGGGAAAACAAAACGCGGCTAATATCTCTATAATGTGGACTTTGAAATTTCCTCACCTCAATAATGTGAACTTTTCTTCAATTGATCGCATTCTTATTTTGTTATTCTTTTGATATTTGTAGCTATCTGTCTAGACATATTAAGCAGTACTGATAGCGTTACTTACGGGGGGAATACATTTTTTTGTCTTATATGGGCATTCTTATTTTTAGTTGAAAACAAAAAAATTAAAAATATTTCAATAATGTGAATCCCTCTAAGATGTGAACAGGCCCTTGTTATAATTGAAGGGGCAAGTGGAATGAGGGCCTATGTTACATTTAAATTTTTTTTATTTGAATCCATAGAAGATGCCACGGATCGTTACTCTAAAATATGTACTGACTCCTAGAGCTATGTATTTAGCGGATAGTTTGGAAGTTACAGAGATGCAAAAAGCGGTATCTGCAACAAATTATATGGAAAAAGTGAGTACAATAACTTAAACTGCAATTATCTCAAAACATGGGTAATGTCACATAGGCCCTTCTTTCAGTTGCCCCTTCAATTAGTTCACATACTCAAGGCAGCACTGTATCTGCAAGATCAATTAAAAGAGAATGCATCTGGTCAGAGGTCCCGAAATATTTCCTGGTGAAAAAGAGGATTTCGCAGTGGCAGTAATCCCTTAATCTTTCGTTTGGCGCTATTTAATATGGAATAAGTAACAATCTAAGCATAAGCATGATCATTGATAAACGGTTAACGATTATCTTATTCTTATTTGGGGAATATTTTTTGTACTCGTATGTTCCTTGATTAAATGAATATGACATAGACAAGGTACACAAATTCTTTTTGTTCTTTATGCTTTATTGAAAAAGTGTTAATCAATTGTTTATGGTTACTGTTGCTATCACGAAGTGCCAGGATTTTTATTGATTAATTCGGGTGAATAAAAAATATATGGAAGTGACGTTTACACAATCATCTTTCACAAAGTTTAACACCCATTACTGCGTGCGTGTATATACTATAATAATGTGACGTTGCTGCTGTCACAATTCGTTTTGATTCAACCAATCTATGAACAAATTGATAAAAAAATCCAACTTCCTTGTTCCAATTATTCCCGGTTTTGCACATCTGTCATTAACATAAACAAACCTCCTGCCAACTGATAATATTTTTGCATATTTTTAACAACATATACGAGTACATACATATGTACAATGTACATATTACATCAGAGGTCGTGGTTCAAAATTTAATAAAATTCCAAATATAATCCTGACAGATTAAGATGAAAAAAGAAACCATCTCGCCAAAAATAGAAAACGTACCACTTTGCACAGCAATTCATTTTAACTGCCGGCCTCACGTGAAGCAAATTCATGTGTCATTTCCAAGGTCGTTGCCCAAAATTCAATCTAACCCTCGCAGTCCATCCCCGTCATTAGAATCATGGGACAATTCAAGATGACAGCCGCAAGAAAGTGTACACACGCGCCTCGTAAAATAATTTTTATTTTTAACTTCTAACCATTTTGTGTCGTAACCTTTCTTCCTAAATTCGAAATAGATTCTAATTTAATTTTGAATTTTTTTTAAGCACATTATTTTTATTTTTTTTTAAATAACGAACGACCTAACCGACAGTGAAAGTTCCCATGACAGTGACAAAAAAAGGGAAATATATGTGACAGCTGTTTGAAGGTAACTATCTACCGTTGCACTTAAATGCACCGCTAAATTCGACTCTATGCAACAACTGTCAAGTAACTTTTTCAAAGATAAAACTCTTCACACATTGATTGTAAGAAATCTCAAGAATCAAATTTTTCTTCGTTCAAATGCATACAAACCTTCTTTCACTATGTTTTTTCTCCTCTTATTCTTCAATGAAACGACTGCAAATGTCAAATAGAGGTCAATGCTAGTAAATTTTGTCTCTCACACACCACAGTGGGGGACGAAGCAAACGAACAAACGGACGACAGGGACTGAATTTTATCACATACACCGTGCTCGGTGTGATACGCGTTATCAATTGATATTTTCAATGAAAAAATAAGAAAAGCGTCTTTAATTTCAAAGTTAATCTTTGTATCTGTCTCGTAATTCGTAACGCAACTGAGACTGGGATCACCGGCAAAGACTGAATAGATACGAAGATGTGAACCACACTCCACGGCGGGATTCTTTTCCCCGGCAGTCACACACGGTGGCGGTGGAAAATTCACTGAGTTTTATATAATTTTTTTATTTTTATTATTTTCCCGTTCTGTCTCTCTTTCGTAAGCACGCATAACACCACCACTACTGCACAGTACGGCACGAAAATTGAGGGAAGGTAGCCGAAAATCTCTTTGAAAATGTGTGCCTCCTCTGGACTGGAATAACTTGGTGTATCTACAATTAACTTGTACGCATCCCAATCTAGTTGAGCAATTGGGTTTAGATATTACTTTTCTCTTTATGATTCTCTTTTACTTCCCGGTACACGCCCTCTGCGCGGATTCTTTTTGTAATAAAAAATAAATTGTCACTAGTTAAGAACGCTACAAGAAGACTGACGTTTGCTTCTCTCAAGATCACAATAGAATCCGTCCACGACATCCAATGGACTGGCAAGGTTATAGTAGATTCTGCTCGTGGGTGATATTATCTCTCAGATGCCGGTTTTCTACTTCCTCTGAGTACAAATGATGTATGATGGGGGGTATCGGAATAACCGCAAGACGTCACAAGGAGAGTAATGGCGCGCTAGTGGTGGTGGATCAAACGGGTCTCAATTGAATTTGTTTATTATTTTCTGGTTCTCTTCGGCGAGATTGTTTCTCTGTTATTGAGGTTTTGTTTTCTTTCATTCTGTGCATGCGTGAGTACAGTAGAAGGTTAGAAAAACGCTATTTGCATCGGAACGTCTTGTACTCCGGTTATTTAGAAAACTGTAGGAAAATTTCTTATCATTTCTGAAACCGAAGAATGTTTGATATCTGATTTGAAATTTTTTATTATTTATTTCGAACCCCGCCATCTTCCCTTCCCAACCGCGCGAGGGTTTGATTGTATCGTACCGTTTCACTCTGAAAGGATTTAAAACGAGTTAGATTTGTTATCTCAGTAGAATGGAGTAATGGTAAGATATAGCTAGCAAAGTCATAATCTTCTCAGTAATAAAGAAATTTTGTTTATTAGTTTGCCTATTATGTAGACAGTTTAAATGGGTATGGTATAACTCGCATTTTTTATCTTAATTTCTGTTATTTCGATTTTATCATTTCGCATTTTGTTGTTTTGATAAACGATAACTCGAATTTTCTTCGAGTCGTTTTTGATTATGTCTCAAATTTTTACTTACTTTTGTAAATAGTTCATATTTAGCTCATTTCGTATTTGATTGTTCCTCAAATTTTTACTTATTTTTATAATTAGTTCGAATTATCATCATTTCATTTTATACTGTTTCGCTAGAGATCATTTTGTTTTTATTTTGATAAGAATATGTTCATTTTAGCTTCAAATACCTTGCTATTATTATTATATTTTTCTTTTTTCCTGGGGCTAAGTCTATTCGAGGACGGTTTTGTGCGGGCCAACTGGCTCGCTTCGCGCGATTCATTTATTTGAACTCCGCTTTCCGGAGGGGTTAAGCCGCTCACGTGACTTCGTCGCTCCACTAAGGGTATGTCAATGTCTCGGGAAATTAACGGTGCTTTTGGTATGGGTACGTGTGGTGAGAGAACAGTTTGAAACTGGTTTACCAAGTTCGAAGAAGGAGATTTTGCGCTCGAAAATATGCCAAGAGGTAGGCCAGAGGAGGTTATTGATAATGAAGAACTTTCATCAGTTGTTGAAGAAATTCCGGCTACAACTGTTCTTAGCCTTTCTGCAAGGTTCAAAGTCTCAACTGCAACCATAAGTCGTCACCTTTCAGCCATCGGAAAGGTAAAAAAAGAAACTAGGAAGATGAGTGCCCCACGTCTTAATATCAGCGAATATGCTACGACGTTTTGGAAGTTGCAATATCGTTGACCAACAGACACCGTGTTGATCCTTTTTTGCATCGTGTCGTCACCTGCAACGAGCATTGGATCCTATACGGTAATTGGAAAAGTTCGGAAGGATGCGTACACGCCAGTGAGCTTCCCATGGGATTGCCTAGACAGACTTACATCCCAAATAGGTAATGGCGGCAGTATGGTGGACGAGTGAGGGAGTTGTCCATTTTTCGTTTCTTCAACGCGGAAAAACAATCACGGCCGAGTAGTGCTGTAGAGACATCGATATAATGCACAACGAATTGCGCCAAAAACAGTCGTCACTGGTAAATGCGCATGGTCGCATCCGCCTTACTCACCAGACTTATAAGAAAAAAAAAACAGTTTATAAGCGCAGATGCCATAAAACAGGCCTTTGAGGACTTTTTGAAAAAGCATTAGGTGTTTTTCAAAAGAGCTTTAGTGGAACATTAAAAAATACCATAGATGTGAACGGAGATTATTTTTTGGAATAAACTGTGTTAATTTTCAAAACAGCAATGTGTAATTTTTCACATGAAAATCGGCAATTTCATATGTTACGACTTAATAGTTATTTTCAGACAAATGCTTTTGAGAGTAATTTGGTTAGGCCCGAAACGTGTTATTAGCCTAGGCAATGAGTCACGAACACCGGAGGGTCCATGTTACGCAACTGTGCGAAAGCACAGACAAGGTGTACTGCGCCCATAATCAGTTTTGATTTGTTCACTTTTCGCAAAGTCGTGAGACAGAGATTTCATTCGCTCCTTACGTAGAGAAATGTGATGCGCTTCCCTTGCACAATATTTTGTTACCTAAAAAATGAAGCCAACGTAGACCACTATGAAGTTCTTTCGATATTAATTGAAAGTGCTAAGTAAAATGAGTATTTTTTTCCAATAAGACATCATTTTTATTTCACTTCTCTGTTCGAGAGCCCTCTCATCTCATTTTGATACTAGACACCTTACGTTCATTAGGTACAGCTGGCCCTTTATTTTGTTTATTTACTGCATAAGGCTCCATCAAACACAGACTATTGTGATCGCAGCGGTCAGCGGTCAGGCACCTCTCGGCTTAATATACATATATGTATATGTATTTGGCGCAACAGCTCTTTAAGTGCCAGTGCTTAGCTTCTCGCAACCATTCGTGTTGTGAGCGTTATATTTTTCACATGAATGAATGGGACCTACAGTTTAGTGCCGTATCCGAAGGGCATTTGTTTTGAGAAGCTTTTTCGTGACAACAATTATTATTTTTTTCCTCTTGAACAACCCATGCCCGCGTGGCAACGACACTGCGACGTGAAAGATTTATTGTATCGGAGGGTTGGAGTTTACCTAACAGAAGTACTACCTCTCTTATGAAAGTGAGTATGTCTTTAGTAGTAGAGCATTTCAGTTCCACTGAAGTGAGTAACTCCTTGTGGAAAATACGTTTCCTTAACCAGTATAGTGCCGGGCATTCATAAAGAATGTGTTCGGATGTTTCATCCTCCTCTAGGCATAGCCGACAGTCCTTCTCTAGGCACAGGTTCAACTTGTTGAGGTGGTATCTTAGGCCGCAATGGCCAGTTAGAAAGCTCACTAGCTTTCTAATGCTTCCCTATCTAAGTTAAGGATTTCCTTATAGGAATAAGGCTTGATTAAACGCTTGGATTGTCCTAAACCTGGCCCATTAGTCCAGTGATCTAGACGAAGTTTGTTCTCCCATTCGTTAATCAACGCTGTAGCTGTTGTCCAGTTGACGCTGCAACTCATCTGCAGATTCGTTGCCCACAATTCCCTGGTGTCCAGGGACCCAACCGAGCATTACTCTGTTGTGTTTGGCAAGATCTTGTAAAGCATCGTAGCAGCATTTTACAGTTATGGAGTCCATTTGGTTGTACGATAATGCCCTAAGTGCTGCCTGGCTATCTGAAAATATATGAATCCTAGCGCCCTTGATTCCCTTACGGAGATTGTGTCTGGCGCAGATCTCAATGGCATGGATTTCTGCCTGAAACACAGTGGGAGTCGCACCCATAGGTACCGAAATTTTTGTGTTGGGTCCAAGACCCCGGCTCCAACTCCAGAAACCATTTCCGATCCGTCAGTGAACCAGACGAGACTTTTGGGGTCCAGTGTTGTTCGTGACAACAATACTCTCGGATGTTTGTCAGACGTTCTCGAGAGGTGTGACCGTGAAAAAACGTTTTTGGTGTTTTCTGAGATTCAAACTTGGAACCTCACGCGCAGTGGTCCGACACACTAAGCAATTGCTCTCTCCACTTAATATAACCTTCAAAATGGTTATAACTCTTCGAGGTGCAATACAATTCAAAAGCATATTTATTTATTTTATCTGAAAAACAAAAAGAGTGGAAAATCTTGGTGCCATTTATATGCCTCGTACTGTACACGCACAAAAGTGCGTTCGTACAGCTCTCTTCTCTTCATTTTCGCACACACTCTTCTCTTGAAAGGACAAACCATAACTTTCAGAAGTCTGAATGTCAATGTTGTGTTCACCTTGACAACTTCACCTTTACTTTGTTTACCGACTTCCGCATAAAATGTCTCAAAAATCCAGCTGCCTGAGCAACTTTCAATGGGTAAACTGGAATTTATTTTAATACCAATCAGCTCAGAAAAAGAAGCCCAACTTGGATTGCATCACCTACAGCGTAGGTAAAGACATTTGAGGCAATGACCTCTTGTTTTTCAAATAATAATCACAGCAACTGGTTTTGTAGAAGTAGGAATTTCAATGGGACAAGATTTTTGAATAGTAAGTGGGTGAATATTCTTTTGTCCTTTACCATGAACCCCATTCGCCGGTACTATTCAACAAGCAGAACTCTCACCGTTTTTTGTAGGTAGATACTTCTGCTGACCACTTGGTTGTTAGATGTGTGAATGTGACGCAATGTGGTGTTTCTCTTTCAAACAAAGTAGTTGTCAAAATTTGCTCTCTAGTCTACCGCCTGTCCTCTAGTGTCGAAAAATTACTGAATGTAACTGGCTTATGTCTAGGAATATATTTTACCAGTAGCTTTCAAAGTAAATTCCATAGGTTGAAGAAAAGGATATTGTGCGCAAGCACAACACTCTATGCAATGGAAATTCATGAAATCACAATTTAAGCTCTCCAGGAAACTTGACATAGAAAAGAACACCACAAACTATGCAATCTTTATAGGTACAATTGGTTTCAATATTTGATAGCCAAATACCAGTTGCTTCCAAACACTTACAGTTGAAGTTCTTCGGAATTTGAAGGTATTACGCTGAAAGGTATGCAATGAGAAGTGAGTCAATTTGAATTGCGCACCAGAGCACAGTTTAATAATTGGATACCAGTTGCTCTAAACATCTTTAGCTGAAATTTTCGGCGATATTGTTGAAAGGCTTATATTTCAAAGCACTTTAAAATTAGATGAAATTAACATTAAAATTGCTATGCCTTATGTGACCATTACACCCATTTATGGCGGGTTTTACCCGCTTTTCCATCTAAAAACCCGCTACTCGCCACCATGAAAAATTTCCCGCTTTTGAGAAAATTTCCGAATTTTGTGATTTTATTTTAATGCGCCGGTTTGTGTCGACTACTTTAGCATTGAGATTGAGCATTCTGCAATGACATATGATAGTGCAGATATGTAAATTAGTTACTTACTTAGGTGGCGCTACAGTTCGGGGTGAACCTGGGCCTCAACCATTTAGCTTGGTCTTGGTCGAGGTCCCTTTGAATTTGTGCGCGCCACCTACGGCGAGGATGCTCTCTACTGCCTCGTCCATCTGGGTTAGATTCGAAGTGTCTGCGGGCCGGAGCGTTGGTGCCCATCCGCTTTAGATGTCCTAGTACTCTCAAACGTACCCATCAACGCAAACGGGACCGAATATCTTAGGAAGAATTTCTCTTTCCAAGCGACTACGGTTCGAGATAGGGCTTTACTGTTAATTGCCATATTAGCCCAAGAAAAAAAAAAAAAAACAGCGATTGGTAAGAGTTATTCTTCGCTTGATTTCTGCGCTGGTGTCGTTTTCAGAGTTAATAGTAGAGCCAAGGTAGACAAAGTCCCTTACTACCTCGAAGTTGTAGCTGCCCACTGTGACGTTTTGTTTAATTTGTCGGGGTTGATTGTCCCTTCTTGTTGACAGCATATACTTGGTTTAGCACTCGTTTATCGCTAAGTCCATTTTGGCTGCTTCTGCTTCAATGCTTGCAAACGGCACCGGTGACAGCGCGCTGAGTTCTGCCAATTATGTCAATATCGTTGGCGTATGCAAGCAGTTGTTTAATAGGTTGTGCCTCTGGTGTTGGCTTGTGAGTTCCGCACAATCCATTGAAGTACAATAGTAGAGAAGTCGCATGACAGCGCGTCACCTTAGCTGCGCTCTATATAGCTCTTCGCTATAGATGCCGCCATAGGCGGCCTTGAAACCGATAAAGAGATGATGTGTATCGATTTGGACTTCTTGGGTTTGCAGCTTGACTATCCACGAAGATAGTAATCTTGGAAGGTTTGAGTTTCTTTCTGTGAATGGTCTGTGGTGCTCTTTCAAGACCGAAGACTTCGACGTGGAAGATACCGCAGTTGTCCAAGAGTTTGAGTTGTTGATTTTTAGTGACTTTTCTGTGCAGGGACGGGTTAAGAATATCACTGCAGCGCCCCCCAACAACTAGCGTTTGTCGTAAAAGGCGACTAATGGGACAAATCAGATCTGGGCAATATAACACCCAAGTGAGCCTAGCGACACATATACTACCTTAAAAACCCTCCCACAAGTGTGCATGCGAGTCCGTGGGTTGACACAACTGGAGATCACCGGTGTCGTAGAAGAAAGATCAAACAATACTAAAACAGGAGCATGCACGTGTCAAACAACAAACACCATCGCAATATGGTAATATTGCAAAACTGTATCATTATGGTAATACTTGCAAAAAGGAAGGGCACTACCCCGCCAGGCACTACCACTGCTGTGCATGGTACTGATCCTGGACCGAGCAGAAATGTTCGGGTCAAAGCTATACGGATTTCCGGGGGCTAGCCAAATAATGAAACAGTTTGGAAGAAATTTAATGGTCGCGAGTTGGAACGTTGGAAGCATGACCGGTCGAAGTTACGAGCTGGAAGAGATGATGAATAGAAGGCGGGTGGACATCTTGTGTGTCCAAGAGACGAAATGGAAAAACACCGGAAATCGGGCGCGTTTCTTGGACGTTAGGACAAAAGATTACAAGATGTTCTACTACGGAACGGAAAAAGCTAAGAACGGAATCGGTATCATCCTTGCGGCAGAGCTACTTGGAAACGTCTTGAGCATTTCGAAGTCCAGCGACCGTTTGATGTCTCTCAAACTAGTAATACAAGGAGAGGTGTGGAATATTGTCAGTGCATATGCTCCCCAAAATGGGTAAGATCAGAGAGATAAAGATGCATTTTGGGTAGATTTCCACAATCTCCTTAAGAACATCCCAAAGGAAGAGTTTCTGTTTGTTGGAGGAGATTTGAATGGACATGTCGGGAAGTCAAACGAAGACTATGAAGACTGCCATGGAGGACTAGGATATGGCGCCAGGAACCTTCCTGGTGAAGACATCCTAAGCATGTGCAAATCACACGGTCTTATCGTGTTAAATACCATGTTCATCAAACAAAGCCGACACCTGATCACTTACAGCAGTGGTGGAGATGAAACCCAGATTGACTACCATTTGGTAGCCAGTTTCATGAAGCCTCGGGTAAAAGATTGCAAAGTGATCCTGGGAGAGGCAATCGCTCGGCAACACCGTCTCCTGCTAACAGAAATTTTTATGAAAACACCGAAGAAGAGCAAACAAACAAGGGTCTCTGAGAAAATCAAGTGGTACAATCTGGACAAAGAAAAAGGCGAGGCTTTTGTTTTCGTAATGAAAAATTACTTCTCTCACACCATCAACGGAGCTGAGGATGAAGAGTGCAGAGCACAAAATATGTGGGATTCCCTACAGCGGACTTGCTTAAAGAAGGCCAAATCACTGCTAGGAGCTTCAAAAGGTCACCATCAACATGCCAAAGAAACATGGTGGTGGAGTGAACTGGAAGCTAAGAAGGTAATAAATGAGAAGAAAGCGGCTTTCAAAGCTTGGTCAAAGTGCCCCTCTAATAATAGTGACGAAAAAACTCACCTCGAAATGGAATACAGATGTTGCAAGAAAAAAGCGAAGAAGAAGTGCGCCCAGCTTCAAGCAGAGAGTACGGAGGGCCTGTATCGGGAGCTGGAGAAAATATCTTCGCCGGTTGTTGATGCAAACCAGGCTATCCAGGAGCTGCGAAGACACAATATGAACAAGAGCGCCACCATCTTCAATCTTCAAAATAGCCGCCCAAAGAAGGAGGAATGCTCAGGAGATTCGTTCCCCAAAGTTCATTAACAATGCTCATGGCCACCTTCTGATGACGACAAAATTCTGCAGAGGTGGCGGCAGTACTGTGAAGAACTTTTAAATGAACAGTTTCCCCGGCTATACTTTCCAAGAGCCACCCCTAACTGTGAAAAAATACCCGACATCACAGTCGAAGAAGTTAGTGAGGCGGTCAAATACTCCAAAAAACGAAAAGCGGTTGGGCCAGACGAGATGCCCTCTGAGTTCTAGAAAAAGATGGGAGACGTCGGGTTCAGATGGCTCAGAATTCTTATCTCCAAATTCGTGAGAGGTGATCCAATGCCGAATCAATGGAGGGAAAGTTACCTCCTCCCTGTATACAAAGGGAAGGGTGATACGCGAAACTGTGATAACTACCGTTCGATCAAGCTGATGTCACACACCATGAAGATCGTTGAGCGGGTATTAGGTGGCCGACTGCGAAAAATAATACGGCTATCTGATGATCAGTGCGGGTTTGTCTCGGGTAAATCAACCACAGATGCAATCCAAAGTATAAGGATCATAATGGAAAAACATCGTGATTCCTTAAGGGATTTGCATATTGTATTGGTTGACTTTGAAAAGGCATTCGACAGACAACCACGAGATCTGATATGGGTGGCGCTAAGACATCGAGTGGTTTCAGAAACCTATGTACAGATGATCATGGGCATGTACGAGGGAGCAAAGACAAGAGTAAGATGGCCCGCTGGAGTAACCGAAGTGTTCCCAATCAAGTCGGGGTGCACCAGGGAAGCGTCTTAAGACCTTTGCTCTTTATTACAGTCCTTGATTATCTGCTTGAAGGTAAAGTGATGGACCCCAAGGTACATCAGTTATTCTTTGCTGACGATGGATCCATCATAAGTGAGGATCCTACATCCCTGCAACGAGCACTTGATGTGTGGGTGGAGGCTTTGGAGGGAAATGGGTATCGCATTAGTTCAAAAAAGACAGAGTACTTGTGGTGCCCATTCTCTGATCCACTCAGGCCTATTCCAGACATTTATTTGAATGGAACAGTGCTTCCCAAGTGCGAAAAGTTCAAATATCTGGGATCTATGATCAATAGCAAAGCAACCTGTGATGACGACATCATTCATCGCGTAAGCGTATGGTGGATGAAGTGGCGAGAAAATTCCGCTATCTTCTGTGACAGAAAAATGCCACCTAAGTTGAAAGGAAGGCTCTACACTGCAGTTGTGCGTCCAGCGCTCACATACGGTTCACAATGTTGGACGATGTACAAAACGTATGAGAGTTCAAGTAACGGCAGCTGAGATGAAGATGCTTCGCATGACAACAGGAGTAACAAAACTTGATCGAATAAGAAGTTCGAAGATCCGTGGAAGCTTTCACAACAAGGAAAACATCGTAGAAAAAATAGAGCGCGACCGGCTCAGCTGGTATTGTCACGTTCAAAGAAGAGATCATTTGAACCCTGTTAAAAAGGCATGGAGGCATGGAGGCATGGAAAAATCATCGAACAGGTAGAAAGATACAAATATCTGGGAAGTGTTTTCAACTACAGAGGTAGCTCGGAAGAGTTAAAGGCTAGGATCCTATCGACTAAAAGACTATATGCTGCGTTAAAGAGAAAGTTTCTAGATCACAAATAAATAACCCGAAGACCAAAAAAATCCATATTCAAGTCGATGCACCTTCCCGTATTACTGCACGGAGGAGAAAACTGGACCCTCTCAGAAAGGTAAGAGAAACAGATACAAGCCATGGAAATGAAGTACCTGAGAAGAGTGCTAGGAATAAGACGAATCGAGAGGAAGAGAAACGAGGACATAAGGAACGAACTTGACGTGGAACCCGCCAAAAGGATCCTGGAAGATAAAAAACTCAAATGGTTTGGACACATGGTGCGGATAGACGAAAACAGACAAGTCAAAAAAGTATGGGAAGCAAAACCTGAAGGAATAAACAAGAGAGGAAGACCCAGAACAACTTGGAACGGAGCAACAGAAAAGATTATAAGGAAAGCTGGAGAAAGCTGGAGCTCGCCAAAAGAAACGGCAAGAGATAGAAACCACTGGAGAGAGTTCTTAAAAAAGAGGAAGACAGAAACCTGGGGCAGAACCTCGACACCTTAAGGGTAAAAGAGGAGTGGACTATGTATGTATGTAAAAAGGCAATATCAATGTACGTCCCAAAGACATCGCGATGTAGGAAAGGCAGACCTATAAACGCCTGGATCAGACAAATGCGACGACATCGGCATTTCATTGGCCTCAGTAACCGAGTGATCCAAATTCGGCAGGCCTGCCGATATTTTCTGAGGTCAAATAGGCGAACCCCACAGGTGGATCAGTAGAAATGCGGTGAAGTGGGAGGGTTGTGATCCCTTGTGTTCAGATCTTAACCTCGGAAGAAGAAGAAGAAGAAGAAGAATTTGATTTTTAGTGACTCACATAAAACTCCAGAATCGGTTCCTATATCCATTTTAGACTCGTCTGTGTAGAGTTGAATGACCTGTTAGTTGGTTAATGTGTCGGAGACCAACTCCAGTCTTTCGGGAATAAAGGGTGGCGTAAGTGGTTAGTCTGTCGGATCACTGCGCGTTAGGTTCCAAGTTCGAATCCTACAAAACACCAAAAACTTTTTTCACGGTCCCACCCCTCGCGAACGTCTGACAAACATCCGAGAGTATTGTTGTCACGAAAACGCTTCTCAAATCGCCCTTCGGATACGGTACTAAACTGTAGGTCCCTTCCATTCGTGTGAAAAATATAACACACACAACATGCGAGGTTGCGAGAAGCTAGACCCTGGCACTTAAAGAGCTGTTGTGCCAAATATTTACTTATTTATTTGTTTTTTTAATTCTTATAGAAGTCTATGTAGGGTATGACATAGTCAGTGGTTCTATCGATTCTATACCTGTGTAGTATAGATCCATGTCGCTATTGGCAGCTGTACTTTGAATGTACTCATCCAGGGGGAGGATGTTTAATATCACCTCCAAGAGTGCTTGCGGTGTTGATCTCTGAGCTCCTGTTACGTTTATGCCTGCCAGTCGTTGTACCTTAGTAAGGTTTACTAGATAGCTGGTCTTGTCCGTTGCATTCCACCATACAGTGATACCGTAGGTAAGTATAGGTTTGACAATTGCTGTACACATCCAGTTGATTATGGACGGACAGAGGCCCCATCGTTTACCAAAGGTATGTTTATTAAAGATTGAATTTATTCACATTTCGACTGATGTTGCTAGTTAAATGTACTTATAACCTGCTTATAATAATTAATAATAGCCTATATAGACTCTTTTATTAGTAAGTTTACCTTAACCTCTTAATACATCAATTAAAAAAGTTCCTATAAGTATGAGCATAAAGGCAGCAACTTTTCCTTTCAAATGAATAAAGTATTTCAGAGCTTCCGCGTTTCAAATAAGAGCCAATAAACCTTATTAAATATTCGACAATGTATGCTGTTTAAATTGTTTTTAATGGCGAAATCCACACTTAACTCTTGTTTTACGATTCCACCAAAATGTGTTATCCTGGCAAAAAAAAAGAAAAAAAAATTAAACAAAGAAAACCCAGCACAATAAACCAAACCAAATAGAAAAACTTCGCCAAAACAATGCTCTTAGCACATCACTCCGTTTCCATCTTTTCTCGCCCACACTGCCTGCTCCTTCGTCTTCTCTCATTTCCTTCGTTGCATTGCATGCGGCATTTTCCATCAGAATAACAGAGAAACTTTTCCCAAAACGAAATATTTTCCTTAACACTTCGGAGGGCTATAAAAGATCCGTTCGGAACTTTTTATCGGTCGTTCGTTCTTTGGTTTGGCTTCTGGATGTGAATACCCGCCCATCAGCAGATTCCCATTGACTGACATAGCTCTACACACCGCTGCCGCCGTCGATGATGATGATAGCGATGAAGATAATGGTAATGTTACCGGTTTCAGATCCATGTCCTGTAGTAGTCCACCCCACCAAAAATTCCATATATACCTTATACTCAGTGCAGACCTCAGTGGTATGTTTTGCCCGAAGTGCTCCGAACGTGCATATGGATGGGAACTTATAAATGGGAGAACTGATTAAACCAAGGAACTTTGAAAGTTTCGTTTAATTTAAGCTGAAAATACTCAAGGCTCCTGTTGTTTCATGGTTTATGTGCCATATGGGGTCGGAGAGGGTTGGATGCTGGAGTAGATTGGAACTGAAGTAAAAACATAAACAATGCTGAAGTTGATTTGAAGTTGAAGAGCTCAGGAGATTTGATTGTGAGTTTTTGAGAATAAGTTTTGGGAAATGTGTGCAAATGGAATTCACAGCAAAAGTAGGTTATTCAGTTTGGTGTCTCATAGGAAATCTTCTATGTGATGAATGTATCAGCATAAAATTTGATTTTCCTACAGATACTAATGCACCATTAGAGGGGCATTGGATAAAGTATTACGCTTAGTTCTCAACACACCCGCGTGTTTCTGAATAAAGTCTTAAATTGATAGGGGTTCGTAGGCAAACTAAAGATGACTTACTTAACAAGTCTATACGTGGAATAATAATAACACTTTAAGCAGACCATGGGAAGCTAATGAATCAAAGGAGATCCTGAATTGCTGATTGAACCAAAATCCGATATCTGTTTTGTTGATCAACATCGAAGGCTTTTGGTCTGTGGCTTTGCTATTCTATCAGATGTAGACTTAAGCAAATAGTTTTGAGCACAATGAAGGAACCGCTGATTACTCTTTCTGTGCCGAGAACCATTTTGGGATCAGATGTCAGGTATCCTTTTCTAACAACATGCAGGTTTACGCAATCATTTTTATTCTACACCCGGAAATTCATAAAGAATTTTGGTATTGAATCTCCTGACGAAGACTAGTATCGCTATCTATTCACTTTCTTCCGACTTCTTTCCAAGTCCTGATGGATACGTGGGCAAAGGGTACTGAAAACCACGGTCTCGCTTCCCTTGCCCTGGGCGCCGTGGCGTAAGTGGTTAGTGTGTCGGATCACTACGCATGAGGTTCCAAGTTCGAATCTCAGAAAACACCAAAAAGTTTTTTCACGGTCCCACATCTCGCGACCGTCTGACAAACATCCGAGAGTATTGTTGTCACGAAAAAGCTTCTCAAATCGCCGTTCGGATTCGGCATTAAACTGTAGGTCCCTTCCATTCGTGTGAAAAATATAACGCACACAACATGAGTGGTTGCAAGAAGCTAGGCCCTGGCACTTTAAAGAGCTGTTGCGCCAAATATTTGTTTGTATTTGTTTGCTTCCCTAAGTCTGGCAGCGGAATAGATTAAGGTAATATGTTCTGCACTGCCGTTGTCAATCTCGGATGGATCCTGCTATTACGATAGATGCAACCCTTTGCATTTTGGTCAAGTTTGAAATACATATTACATTTCATATCAATGACCTTCTACGACAACATCGATTTATGTACATACTTGCAATACCCTTCGCACTTGCACTCGTAATAGGTGGGGCGGAATACTCTCTCAAAGTTCCTACTATGAATACGTGTGCCTTGCAAAAGTCTAAGGTTATGTGCTAAGAATTTTGTATAAGCGTGAAGTTGACTGGCGTTAGTATAATATTGGTGTGACGTTGGGTGCTGTGTATTTTTAACAAAATAGTGCTCCTCATGGCTTTTTATTTTTCTTAATATTAATTATGTGGTGGTACGATGGTAGTGCATGCGATTACGAGAAAACACAATCATTTCCACTTAGCTTAGACCTACCAACCTCTATTTTCTACCTTCACGTTGGTGACCGCTGGGTGCCTATAACCTTGATCAGAGAAATAGGTAAGCAACCCATTTAAAAATCACATGAACCTGCTGCTAGCACCTGAAAGGAGATTTGCTTCAAGAATTCCTGACTGAAGAAAAATTAACTGGCTTTTTATACCGACGGTACTAAGATGGACGTTGGCACGGGAGCCGGAGTTTACTGTCAAGCCCTAGGAATAAACCATTGCTTTAGAATAAGCGACGACTGCAGCGTATTTCAGGCCGAAGTCATAGCCATTATACAGGCTGCTAAAATTATACGTGAGAATATTATAATATCGTTGGTAAAATTATCACTGTCTATATAGATTGCTAGGCAGACGTTAAGGCTCTGGACTCTGCTGTAATTAGGTCGAGGCTTGTATAGACCTGCAAATCACTTTTAAACGAGATATCTAGAGCCAATGCGGTGACCCTCTGCTGGATACCAGGGTATGTGGATATCGAAGGAAACGAAAGGGCTGAAGAGATTGCTAGGAAAAGGTCGGCGATACACACATCGCGGGCCCTCACTTTTGCAGTGACCCCAATCCCTTACGGAAGAAAATAGAAGATGAAGCCACTGGTCGAGAAAACAGATGCTGGGTTCATCTGGACATATGGTATGCGCAACGGCCAGGGCGCTATGGTCGGCCTTTAGCAAGTAGAGATCAACCTATTTGATGAAACTTAATCGTCATAACGTACGGGTCATTTTCGGCATAATTACTGGTCACTGTGCGATTGGCATTCATGCGGAACGACTCAGTGTGCTACACAATGACTATTGTCGAAGTTGCAGGAACAAAGAAGAAATTGAATCTGTTCGTCCTGCCATATTCCTCAGAAGAATGAGGACTCTTGATAGTTAGTTCTTCTCGGAGTCGGAGAACCTATGTAATGTTGAGTTGATGGACCTCCTGAGATTCGTTGACTATCTGGGTGGTTCTAACGGCGGATCATCTTTACAGTGTTTCCAGGGTTAAATAGATGCGCACAATGGACCTGCTTGAAGATAAAGTGACGAACCCCAAGGTACATCAATTATTCTTTCCTGACGATGAAGCCATCATAAGTGAGGATCTTACGCCCCTGCAATGAGCACTTGATGTGTGGTTGGACGTTTTGGAGGGTAATGTGTATTGCATTAGTTCAAAAAAGACAGAGTACTTGTGCTGCCCGTTCTCTGATCCATTCAGGCATACCATATTTCAGACATTTATTTAAATGGGACAGTGCTTCAGAAGTGCGAAAAGTTTAAATATCTGGGATCTATGATCAATAGCAAAGCAACCTGTGATGACGACATCAATCATCGCATTAGCTATCTTCTGTGACCGAAAAATGCCCCCTTAGTTGAAAGAAAGGCTCTACACCGCAGCTGTCCAGCGCTCATATATTATTCACAATGTTGAACAATGTTTAAAAAGTATGAGAAAAGGTAATATTAATGAACGTTCCAAAGACATCGCGAGGTAGGCCTATAAATGCCTGGATCACACAAATGCAATGACACCAGCATTTGGGCTTCAGTAACCCAGTGATCCAAAATCGGGAGGCCTGCCGATATTTTCTGAGGTCAAATAGGCGATCCCCACAGGCGGATCAGTAGAAATGCAGTTAAGTGGGAGGGTTATGATCTCTTGTTTTCGGATCATAACCTCGCCGAAATAGGAAGAAGAAGAAAGAGTCCGAATTGTTGGTCTAAGTGAGCAGTGACTCTCTTATCATAAGGCACCCATCTATTGTACTTAACCTAACTTAACCACTTTGGAAGATCCTGGCGGTAGCAGACGAGAGAGGGGGAAGAGTGCTTTCTTACTAGAGCACTTCTTCTTGCTCCAGACGGCAGCGGACGAATTCCCTAGATTAGAGTTTAACTCCTTTCATGCAATTTCAAGACGTACATACGTTGGAAATGAAGAGAAGAGATAGGAAAGAGAAGACTTCTACAGCACCTATATACCCCCGCGTGCTGGAACTTTAGTTTTACAGCTTATAGATCGAAAGAGAGACCTCCTCGAAGTTGCTTCGGTTCCTTGAGTGAGTTAGTTCCTTGAGTCTAATGTTTAACCTAACCGTCAAAGGTCTGCGGTGCCAATTTAAAGAAAGAGTTCAATTCAAAACAGCGGTGTCTGGAGTGACCTGTTGACTATCGCATTAGCTTACTTACTTACTTACTTAGGTGGCGCTACAGTTCGGGGTGAACCTGGGCCTCAACCAACAAGCCTCTCCATTTAGCTCGGTCTTTAGCTAATTGCCTCCAGTTGCGCACTCCAAGTTGGTCGAGGTCCCTTTGAACTTGTGCGCGCCACCTACGGCGATGATTCCCTCTACTGCGTCGTCCCTCCGGGTTAGATTCGAAGACTCTGCGGGCCGGAGCGTTGGTGTCCATTCGCTCTACATGTCCTAGCCATCTCAGACGTCCAATACGCAGTTTTTTGACTAGGTCGATGTCGCTGTACAGCTCGTATAGTTCGTGATTGAATCTTCTCCTCCAAAACCCGTCAACACAAACGGGACCGAAAATCTTACGAAGAATTTTTCTCTCGAAGCGACCAAGGATATCTTCATCCTCTTTTAATAAAGTCCATGTTTCAGCGCCGTAAAGCAGGACTGGGATGATCAAGGTCTTATATAGAGTCTCCTTAGTTGTTCGAGATAGGGCTTTACTGTTGAATTGCCTTATAAGCCCAAAAAAACAGCGATTGGCAAGAGTTATTCTTCGATTGATTTCTACGCTGATTTTGTTAGAAGAATTTATAGCAGAGCCAAGGTAGACAAAGTCCCTTACTACCTCGAAGTTATAGCTGCCCACGGTGACGTTTTGTCCAATTCGTCGGTGTTGGTTTTCCCTTCTAGTTGACAGCATATACTTGGTTTTGCCCTCGTTTATCGCCAAACCCATTTTGGCCGCTTCCGCCTCAATGCTTGCAAACGCACAGATGACAGCCCGCTGAGATCTTCCGATAATGTCTATATCGTCGGCGTATGCAAGCAGTTGTACAGACTTGTAATAGATTGTGCCTCCGGTGTTGGCTTGTGAGTTCCGCACAATCCGTTCAAGTACAATATTGAAGAAGTCACATGACAGCGCGTCACCTTGTCTAAAGCCTTTTTTGACATCAAAGGTCTCGGTGAGGTCATTACCGACCTTGATGGAGCAGCGAGCGTTCTCCATCGTCAGCCTGCACAGACGGACAAGTTTGGCAGGGATGTCAAAACTAGACATGGCTCTATAAAGCTCTTCTCTATAGATGTTGTCATAGGCGGCCTTGAAATCGATAAAGAGGTGGTGAGTATCGATTTGGAATTCTTGGGTTTTCTCCAGGATCTGCCGAAGTGTGAAGATTTGATCGATGGTGGACTTTCCTGGACTGAAACCGCACTGATAGGGTCCAATCAGGCTGTTGATAAAGGGTTTCAGGCGTTCACACAATATCGCAGAAAAGATCTTGTATGCGATGTTGAGGAGACTGATGCCTCTATAATTGGCGCAGTTGAGGGGGTCTCCTTTCTTGTGGATCGGGCAAACGATGCTGAGATTCCATTCATCAGGCATACACTCGTCTGACCAAATATTAGAAATGAGTTGGTGTATGCACTCTACCAATTCATCCCCAGCTGCCTTGAAAAGTTCGGCCGGTAAGCCGTCAGGTCCAGCAGCCTTGTTGGATTTTAGCTTGGATATTGCTATCCTCACTTCGTTTTGGTCAGGTGGACGGAAATTTTGACTATCATCGTCTATGTTGAATGGTTCATTCTGTCTCACAGCGGGATGTTGGTCTTCGTCGCCGTTATACAGTATGCAGAAGTAGTTTTTCCATATTCTCAGCACCGACTGTGATTCTACTACGAGGTTTCCATTTTCATCTCTACAGGTTTCTGTACGGGTATTACTTCTCTGACACGTTCTTTTTACCTTTTGGTAAAACTTCCGTACATTGTTCCTGGAGTATAGACTCTCGATATTCTCAAACGCGCGCTTCTCATGCTCTTTCTTCTTCTTTTGGAGAAGCCGATGTTCTTCCCGTCTCTTTTGCTCGTAGAGCTCACGAGCAGCTCTCGTCTTCCTTTGCAGCGCCGCTTTGTATGCCTCTTGTTTTGCTGCATGCACTCGCCGGCATTCTTCGTCAAACCAGGGGTTTCGCGGTGGTGGTCGAGCGAGACCGCACACATCAGTCGCGGCGTTTCTGATGGCGTGTTGGCAGCGTTGCCACTGGTCTTCGGTACTTGATGCTGGCGGCAAAGGGGTGATTAAGAGATTTCGGGATACGCGTTCAGCGAAGAGTCTGGCGGTCTCTTGCGATTGTAGCTTTTCGACGTTAAATTTTCTCACAGTAATTCTTCTTTATTGCTCAGATTGGGATATCCGCATTCGTACCTTGGCTACAACAAGGTAATGATCCGAGTCTATGTTGGCCGCTCGGAAGGTCCGGACATCCAGAATACTGGAGGCATGCCTTGCGTCGATCGCAATATGATCAATTTGGTTGATCGTTACATGATCATTGGACCGCCATGTCTGCTTATGAATATCGAGATGAGGAAACCATGTGCTTGCTATGGTGACATTTCGCTCCACAGCGAAATCAATTAGCCTTAGTCCGTTATCAGACGTGGTGTCGTGTAGGCTATGCTTACCGACTGCCCTACCAAAGACGTCCTCCTTTCCTATTTTGGCGTTAAAATCGCCCAATACGATTTTAACGTCGTATTTAGGACATTGCTCGTATGTTTTGTCGAGGAGCTCGTAGAAACACTCTTTGGTGGCAGGGTCCTTTTCTTCTGTGGGGGCATGAACACATATTAGGCTTATGTTAGCGAATTTAGCCTTGATCCGGATCGTCATAATACGCTCGCTCACGTGTCGGAAGCTTAAGACTTCTTGCCTAAGTCTGCCGCGTATGACAAATCCGCATCCGAATAAGCGTTGCCTGTTGCCTCTGTAGCAATCACCGTAGTAGATGTCACAGTTTTTCATCCTCTTTTTGCCCGGCCCATCCCATCGCACTTCCTGGATGGCGGTAATATCTGCTTTATAGCAGTCTAGGGCCTCTGCTAGTTGTTCGGCTGCACGCGGTCTGTAAAGGGACAGAACATTCCACGTACAGATCCGAAGGTCGTTGTCCTTATTTCGTTTGCTGGGGTCGTCATTAGTTGAGTCATCCTTATCCGAGGCTTTTAGTTGTTTCGGAACCATGCGGTTTTTACGTGGTAGGGAAGTTACCCCGACGGCACAACCCCCAACCTGGAGGGCCAGTTCCTTAATTATTCCCCAAGGACGAGGGGCCGGGTACACCGGTGCCAGTAGTCCACTACGGGAGTATGAGTGCTGCCGTTGGCCCATTAAGGGCTCCTCCGCCACCATCTCTATTCCAATGTCCTGACCAACATTGGAAATTCCTTACCGACCTGTGATCCGAATACGTCGAAGCAGCTCGCGCAAGGTATTCACTAAGTTCAACCTAACTGGAACTATAGACGCCACCGTTGACTCCGTCTAGGGAATTCGTCCGCCGCCGCCTGGAACAGGAAGAAGCGCTCTAGTGAGAAAAGCACTCTTCCCCCCGTCTCTCATCGCATTAGCTGCAGGTTCATTTGAATTGTAGCGAAAGTCAATGAAAAGAAACGTCATACTATTAAATTAGTACTTCAACTTCATATTTCCCAGTGACTCTAAAGTTTCATGCAAACACTAAGAAAACTATGTGTGTCATCTGAGTTCCTTTGACAGGTTCTTTTTCCTGCCTCGGATCCAATTTCCTCCATTTCAAGTGTCACCATTTCATAAGGCAAAAGTAGAAGGAAAGAAAAACCAATGCTAGATATAATTTGTGCCCTGCGGACTATTGCATTATCCAAGAATTCCATTTTTGCAGTTTTCTTGGCAAACTATACATATATCTCTGTGTCAGTGTCTCCTTGGACAAATAAATAAAAGTTCTTGTCATATCAGACGTACTACAATCCTCCCCTCTACAGGAGAGCAAGAGAAAATGTCCTGTTTTTAATAGCATTAGCAGTCATCATCAGGGTAATCTTGCCTTCTCCTTTCACTCTATCTGCGAGTGAGTAGTCAGTCTCCTTTTTCTTTAAACATCATCATCGTCATCATCTTCCTGCAGGCTATAGGTAGTACTATGAGATGAGTGTTCACCTTTTTGTTCAAAACAACTGTCATCTGGTGTGTTAATAAGAAGCCAGATCATCGGGGTGTCAGTTGTAGAGTTCGCTTGGGGATTGTCTTTGTTTTAACCCTTATCCAACTCAAACTCCACTTTCCACCCATGAGACACAATTTTGTTTGTTTAGATATTTCTTATCTGGCAAGGAGCAGAGACGAATGTCTTACTGTGTGGATGGAGGTTATGTGCAAAGTTGTGTTCTTTGTTTTCATAGAAAAGCTAGGAAACCTCATGTGAGAACTTATAAACATTGTTGGATGCACAAAAGGACAACTCAAAGTATTTTAATTAAAATCAAAACCTATAGAGCACTGTAAGTTTAAGAAGCTCACTGACCTAGGTTAATTCGATATCACCATCACAGCTATACCTATAGTTTTGCCTTCAATTTAATTACAGAAAATTCAATTTAAAAGCATTAAAAGTAAAAATAAAAAAAAAGTCCTCTGTGCTTTGAAATCGAACTACAAAGACATTTTTCCAATGAGTAGCAATTAAATGTTTCAATGCATTTAAGTTTTTTTTTCTCAGTTTTATTCGCAGGGTGATACCGATTCTTTTGTATCTTTTATTAGCCAAGGGCTTTTTGATTCCATTCGAGTGAAAGAAAGCAGCTTAAGTGCAACGGCGAACCAAAAAAATTTAATGTCCTCTCTAAGCACGAAGTGAAACGTTGAGGTCGCCAGAGGAATTTCGATAGAACATATGAGAGAGTGGGTGTGTAGAAACAATGTTCGGTTGTCCTTTGGTTCTTAATTGAAATTTACCAATAGAATTCTTTTGTACTCTTCGAAAGTTTTTTTCTTTCAAGTCTAAAACTCAAAAGCTATTACGTGCGACAAGCAATTGTAAGTCTGGGAAAGGTAAGTGATTTGTTTTATTAGATTTTCAGTTCTAAATAAGCTTTGCTCCCTGTTAAGTTATTTGTAAAAGGAATTTGTTTGTATTCCTCTGAAATGAGACAATACTTACATTTTTCTTTGAGTAATTTTGAAGACTTACATATACCTACAGGAAATTTCTTAGGCAAAAATGTATCGATTGACCAAGCAATTCAGAAAAGGAAAAAAAAAAAAACACTAAATGAAATGTGATACATGACCATGACCTTTACCCTAAGGTTAGGAGTTAAAGGCTCATAACTTTATGCATTTAAATATGTACATATTTTAAGGAAGCAGTAAAACATCTAGAAGTTAGGCTTGGTACGAAGCGCACGTTCTGGCAGGAAATTAAGTCCACAGCCGAAATAGCCACTAAAACGAGCTTATTGCTTAGCAGACTGATGGCGAACATAGGCAACGATGGCAAGTAAAAGAAGTCTCCTGATGTCGGTTAAGTACTCCATACTCTTGGCCGGCTCCGAGATCTGGACCGACGCGCTCAAAAAGGAGATATACAGAAAGAAAATGGCCGCGGTGCAACGAATAGGAGCCCTTCGGATAGCGAGTTCATACAAAAGGGTGTCGGAGCCAGCAGTACTAGTAGTCGCAGGAGTGACGCACTTCGATCTTCTAGCAGAAAAAAGGAAGTGCGTCCACAACAAGAAGACGAAAGTAGGAGCGAAGACACCAGCAACAGAAGCGAACCAACTCACCAAGCAGAAGTGGCAAAATGGGTGGAACACCGAAACGAGAGGAAGATGGACCTACCGGTTGATCAGAGACGTTGCTGCATGGACGGAGAGGGAGCACGATGAATTATTATATCACCCAGTTCCTTACCGGACATGGTCAATTGAACCGGTACCTGCACAAGATGGAAACAGTAGAGAGCGCAGCCTGCCAGTACGGAGATTTTTAAAAGACGATGCGCAGCACACCTTTTTCACCTGTAACAGGGGGCAGAAATGAATAGCCTGGAGTTGGAGATAGGCAACTTTTCTCCATAAAATGCCATAAACAAGATGGTCTCGAATATCGCCATGTGGAATGAGATATCTATATTCATTGAGAACGTACTCAGATCAAAAAAGAGAGAATTGGAAGTAAACATACCCTCAGTAAGTTTACCAAATTGATGAAAGTCTTACCGGCAAGATATTATAAACCCGCATCAGTAGATAAATGAAAAAGCTGGTCCCCAGAGGGAATAGAAAACGACACCACTCTGAAGTAATGCAAAAAGCGGTCCTGGAGTGGATGGTATCAGGTTGGAAAAGGGCTAAAGGTGGTTTTTTAGTGAGTAGAAGTGGAAGTCTCATACTACTCGAACCAGAGCGGGACTTTTTCTCGTGCGCATTTGCGATTTTCCACTACCCCCTAGGCGAAAAAAAGCATGTACATACGCGTGTGAACATTATTTACTCGAGATACATATAGGGGGCTATGAGTTGGATTTTCTATGTAAGATAGTAAAATACTATTGCACTTTTTTCAATTCACGGCTTTAGTAAATTTCTTGGAGAAGCTATATCCAAGTTCACGCTTAGTCCTTCAAGCAACACACTAAATGGTATATATGTACAAACCAGTGTAGATTCTAGCCCACCGATTGAAACAAAACCTGTGGTCGAGTCGCCGTATACGTGTGCGAAAGATCCGTCACGTAATTTGTATGTATGTTGTTGCCTGATGGACACTTAACATACAGGAAAGAGTTCGCAAGGCTTATAATGCTCTTTTCATCTGTAAAAGGACTGCGGGAAAAAAAATTAAGCTATACATCATGATAGTCAGACCCATTCTTACGTATGGTGCTCTTGTGTGGTGGGAGGTAACGAATACGAAAAACATACGAGATATGTTGGCCATGGTACAAAGAATAGTCTGTATTGCCATCACAGGTGCTCTACGCACAACGCCTACTGCTGCACTAGAGATCTTTTTGTATCTTTTACCACTAGACCTACAAATCAAATTTCAAGTGGGCAGCAGTGCGCTTCGACGAATCGGACGATATCCTTGGTACTTTAGACTTCGTCACACCATACGAAGTAATGTATCCTGTTAGAGAGGATTGGTAAAGGAGACAGTCTCTGTACACAACGAGATTGCAATATACCCAGATCGTTCTAAGACCAGAGAGGGCACGGGGTCAGGTATATACTCGGGAGATATTAACCTACAGGTGGCCCTGAGACTTACGGATACATGCAGTGTGTTCCAAGCAGAGGTTCTAGCTGTACTTAAAGCTGCGGAATTATTACTTGAGATGAGATCAATATCTGACAAGAATATTGCCATCTACACTGCCAGTCAGGCTTCGGTAAAGGCCATAGAGTCTTACGCCACTAAATCTGAGATCGGCAGGAATTGCCGCACAATGCTAAATGCATTATGTACGCAGATCCGTGTCAGATTAAGTTGGGTACCTGGACACTGCGATGTAGAAGGCAACGAAAAGGCCGACGTGCTGGGTAAAAGAAGAAAGAGGAGCAGAGCTCCCGCTTAGGAACATAATTGGTAGCATTAAACCTTCAAGATGTGTGGCTAGGGAAATTATTTGTGATATAATCATCAATATGGGCAATTAAAGATGGCCCAACATAAATAATCATAAGGTGTCCAAGACCTTGTGGCCTGCGTTAGACCGTAAGCAGTCTGAGGAGATCATAAAAGTAGAAAGATCAGGGTTAAGAACAGCTAAGTATAGGAATACTCTCTGGCGATTGTCTTCTAAGGATGCATGCTATGAGACTAGGTTTATCAAATATGGATGTTTGTAGGTACTGCTATGATCTACATATCTCAGAGGACATAACGCATATACTCTGTGAATGCCAAGGCATTGTCAGGATAAGGCTAAAGTATCTTAGAAGATACTTTTTCGATAACCTAGAAGAGGTAAGGTCCCTGAACCACAATAATGATATTTTCAAATTCTGTGTAGAAATTAAGTGTATGGGAGAATTGGTTTAGGTCTTTTGCCGTGAAGGATCCCTAGGGACCGCGAGGTCGGCCATCTTCGTGCCTAGTGTCTTAAGATTACCTCATAACTCTACTCAACATAACCTAACCTATCCTTATTGCTAGATCTACCAACAACACAATACAAATTGCGTGACCAGTCATCCGTTTATGGATACGGCGATTAGACCCCTGGAAAATACCAATGGATTTTAAGTCGAAGCTCATCACATTTTCATCGACTTAAAAGGTGAACTATACAGTTTATGCTACAACACTCTTCCTAATTATTCTTAACTGGCTTTACAAAACCATGTGGTAGTCAATCTCGCGCTGGAGCACGTAGTGCATTTGTCTAGTTTTTGCTTACGGTCTGAAAGTGGACGTCATTGTGGATAATTATAACTTCGAAGTAGTGAGTACCTGGGAGTATGCCACATTCGTAGAGATTCGAAGAAAAATGACTATAGAAAACCATAGCTACCTGGCGATGTGCCTCAGCTCTCCTCAACTTTCCCCAAACTTCCGTACCTCATTCTCGACTGCGCCATGTTTTCCTTGGCCGATATGTATTCTGTCATCGTGGGCTAACGGGTTCCATTACATAGCATAGTTAGCTATGGAACTATCAGCTCTTCGGAGTGTGTAATCAATCCATTGCCACTTTCGTCGTTGGATGGTTGTGCCTATTGGTTCTTGAGCTGTCCTCAAATAAACAAAAAAACAAATATTTGGCGCAACAGCTCTTTAAAGTGCCAGGACCTAGCTTCTCGCCACCACTCATGTTGTGTGCGTTATATTTTTAACACGAATGGAAGGGACCTACAGTTTAATGCCGAATCCGAACGGCGATTTGAGAAGCTTTTTTGTGACAACAATACTCTCGGATGTTTTGTCAGACGCTCGCGAGAGGTGGGACCGTGAAAAAAACTTTTTGGTGTTTTCTGGGATTCGAACTTGGAACCTCATGCGTAGTGATCCGACACACTAACCATTTACGCCACGGCGCCCACTCTCCTCTGCTAGAGATTTTTTTTAACAAGTTGTGGCCACGACAGTATTGCGTGAAGGCACTGCGACCAGAAAGATCTTTTGCGCCAGGGGCCAACTTTTATGACAGCAGTACTTCTACTCTCCTTATGAAAGCAATCGCGGAAAACATGGCGCAGAACAGTCGAGAAGGAGGCACGGCAGTTAGGGAAAAGTTGGGGAGAACTCAGACACATTGCCAGAAACCGTACACGATGGCGCGTAGGCGTAGTAGAGGCCCTAGGACCCACAAGGGGATACAGGACATAAGTAAGTAAGTATGAAAGCAATCATTACGGTTCGGAGGAGTTCTTTAGGCCTGTTGGAGATATGACTTTTTAAGGGAAAACTTCTCCTAATTCTACACAGAGCTGCACACTCACATAGTATGTGTTCTGCGGTTTCGTTCTGTTCTAGGCAGAGGCGGCGGATGATATCCTCGAAGATTCTCATTTCGGAGGATACGACTAGGTCAGAATATCCCTAAGATTTTGCGCAGGCATCTATCAAAAAACTTTTGCAGCTTTCTCGTGATAGTAAAGGTCACTCTTCATGTACTGCATCCATTGAACAGCACGGATTCAACGTTGGAGCGGAACAGTCTTAGCTGTGTGTTGAAACTGATTGCTTCGTCCTATTTTGGACAACATCCCGAACGCAGTCTTTGCTTTGGAGATCCTGTGGGATTTATCCAGTTTGGGTCCACCATTGGTCGTCCTATTTTGGGCAACATCCCGAACGTGGTCTCTGCTTTGGCAATCCTGTTGGCTATATCCAGTTTGGTTCCACCATTGCTAGTTTTATTTTGGACAACATCCCGAACGCGGTCTTTGCTTTGGCAATACTGTTGGCTATATCCAGTTCGGTTCCACTATTGGTCGAGAATATACTCCCAAGATATTGGAAATCCCCTACTTTCTCTACCGGTTTTTGCGGTGCATATTTGAGCTGATGAGTTCGTTCCAAGAATGATGATTTTAGTTCTTGTCGCCACTCATTTTCAGTGCAACGACGCCTGCCTTCATCTCCACATCTGCTGTCATATGGTAGGAGTTCATAATTCTATAAGAGAGTAAGCATATATCTTCAGGATGTAACTTACTTATTTAGATTCTTTAACGCCTCGGGGGGCTATGGCGACCGGATGTAAGAGTCCATCGAATTCCTTCGTTTCCCGTCGACAAAGCTGCACGTTCTTCTTACATCATCGGTGAAAGAATATAGTCTTGTCTCATCCTACTTTGGATCTTGAATTCCTCTTCATTGAAAGTGAATTTTGGACTCATCCTTAAATACTTTCCAGAGACGGATTCTCCATTGTTTTTTTTGATCCTGTATTAAGTCCGCAAACTCTTTACCCTCTATGACATGTCGACTTCAGTACCTCGGTCTCATCGATTAAATAGATAAGAAGATTTTGGTAGCTGGCAAAAGGATGTTTCAATCACAAGCTCCAAGCTCGACATTACAAGAAAGGTCGAAACTGCTTTCTAAAGATCGTGACGATGAAAGCTTGCGGAGTCTCAGGCAGAGCCCGAAAAGAAAGATTTGCGGAATTAGTTTTGACATTATTTTTAAAATTGTTTATTAGTACTAGCAATTAGCTGTTTAAAATAATAAGTGTGATGTTAATAATAATGATGTTACTTTTTTACGTTCAAATGATATATAAATAAAAAAAACTGAATAATCAAGAATAACTAGTTGAACGAATATTACTCACAACAAATGTCCAGTTTATGAGGAAATAAAGATTCTATTTTTGGGAATATATTCAGTAATAAATATTCAAAGACTTTTAAAATAGATATGCAAATCTACATTCAAAGGGTTTAGCTTTTCTATTTTTATAAGTTAATGAAATTAATTCAGAAATCGAGGTTATTGAATTATTAATAAATGCTTGTATTATATTCATAAATGATGAATGGCATACTTTCATTATTAAGAAGAAATTTACTTGAATGTTTGCTGAACGAATTTCCTGCGAATACATTGTATCGTTTTACAGTCTGTCTTTGAAATGCTGGTCCTTGTCGACAGGTGACTGAAAGTCACTCGATTTGATAAAGGGTTCGAAAATCTCTTCCATTCTAAGTTTTCGCATTAAAGTAAGATTTTACCAAACCTGTGATCATCCACGACAGGGTCGTATTGAACGTGTGAATACGTTCAATACTAACGTTTCAGAAATTGCCGAATTTTAATTGTTCTTAGATAGATAGGCTGAGAGGGTGAGAGGTATATGCTTTTAATTAGGGTTGCTAACTCTGAATGATTTTCACGGTCCCACCTCTCACGAGCGTCTGACAAACATTCGAGAGTATTGTTGTCACGAAAAAGTTTCTCAACTTGCCGTTCTGATACGGCACTAAACTGTAGGTCTCTTCCATTCGTATGAAAAATGTAACGGAAACAACATGAGTGGTTGCAAGAAGCTAGGCCTTGGCACTTAAAGAGCTGTTGCGCCAAATACGAGTAACTCTGAATAAAGCAAGTGGAAAACATACAGTCTTCAAATTAAAAAAAAAAGAAAACCATTCAGGAACAAGTCTCTAGATCATGAAAATGCAACCGCTTGACTCCGATCAAATGCCTTTAATATCTCATATCCTTCTCTGCTTGTAATTTATCAAAACGGAACTGGTGCTCTTCAACAAATTGCCTGATCTCACACATTTGTATTTAAATTGAGAACCTCTTTCCATATAGTTCAGCATTTGTGAAGTTAATCGTTCAATTTGAATGTGTCGGATAAGTTAGTGATGTTAGGATTAAATTTACATACATAGTAGCCACAGCCAGTCAGATCAACCGAAAGTATTGTTAATGTCGCAGACAAATTCCACCGATAAGGAAAGATGTCAACACCTGAGCAAAAAGCGCGATAGAAAAAGCTAACATTTTTGCTTTGCACTTAGAGGACATATTTAAGCCGCTGCCTGCACAAGTAACAGAAGAAAACAGGGCGCTTGTAATAAGAAGAGACAAAAAGACTATAAATAACGTCTCCCTTAATGAAATAAAAGAAGCTGTAAAGGTTATTAACCCCAAAAAGAGCCCAGGCTGCGACCTGATCACAGGACAAATAATTAAGGAACTACCTGAAAAAGGACTAAGAAAGTTACAGCACATAATTAATGCTTGCCTGCGCTTAAGATACATTCCACGGGAATGGAAAGTAGCCGAAATAATTTTTTTTTTTTGGTTGCGCCTGGAGGTGCAGGAATCTTCAAAAGATACCAATGGTCCATACCATTGGTTATGCCCGATTCATATATCTGACGATACCATCAGTGCTAGTCAGTATATATGCCTACGGGCTAAACCTCACCCCTCAGAGAGGCACTATGAGAACCGGCTGCGCGTACTCTTCTTCTTCTTCCTTTTATCAGCGAGGCTATGATCCGAAAACAAGGGATCACAGCCCTCCCACTTCACTGCATTTCTACTGATCCGCCTGTGGGGTTCGCCTATTTGACCTCAGAAAATATCGGCAGGCCTGCCGATTTTGGATCACTCGGTTACTGAGGCCTATCAGTGCGGTTTCAGGCCAGGAAAGTCCACCATCGATCAAATCTTCACACTTCGGCAGATCCTGGAGAAAACCCAAGAATTCCAAATCGATACTCACCACCTCTTTATCGATTTCAAGGCCGCCTATGACAGCATCTATAGAGAAGAGCTTTATAGAGCCATGTCTAGTTTTGACATCCCTGCCAAACTTGTCCGCCTGTGCAGGCTGACGATGGAGAACGCTCGCTGCTCCATCAAGGTCGGTAATGACCTCACCGAGACCTTTGATGTCAAAAAAGGCTTTAGACAAGGTGACGCGCTGTCATGTGACTTCTTCAATATTGTACTTGAACGGATTGTGCGGAACTCACAAGCCAACACCGGAGGCACAATCTATTACAAGTCTGTACAACTGCTTGCATACGCCGACGATATAGACATTATCGGAAGATCTCAGCGGGCTGTCACCGGTGCTTTTGCAAGCATTGAGGCGGAAGCGGCCAAAATGGGTTTGGCGATAAACGAGGGCAAAACCAAGTATATGCTGTCAACTAGAAGGGAAAACCAACATCGACGAATTGGACAAAACGTCACCGTGGGCAGCTATAACTTCGAGGTAGTAAGGGACTTTGTCTACCTTGGCTCTGCTATAAATTCAGCAAACAAAATCAGCGCAGAAATCAATCGAAGAATAACTCTTGCCAATCGCTGTTTTTTGGGCTTATAAGGCAATTCAACAGTAAAGCCCTCTCTCGAACAACTAAGGAGACTCTATATAAGACCTTGATCATCCCAGTCCTGCTTTACGGCGCTGAAACATGGACTTTATTAAAAGAGGATGGAGATATCCTTGGTCGCTTCGAGAGAAAAATTCTTCGTAAGATTTTCGGTCCCGTTTGCGTTGACGGGTTTTGGAGGAGAAGATTCAATCACGAACTATACGAGCTGTACAGCGACATCGACCTAGTCAAAAAACTGCGTATTGGGCGTCTGAGATGGCTAGGTTCATGTAGAGCGAATGGACACCAACGCTCCGGCCCGCAGAGTCTTCGAATCTAACCCCGAGGGACGACGCAGTAGAGGGAATTATCGCCGTAGGTGGCGCGCACAAGTTCAAGGGGACCTCGACCAACTTGGAGTGCGCAACTGGAGGCAATTAGCTAAAGACCGAGCTAAATGGAGAGGCTTGTTGGTTGAGGTCCAGGTTCACCCCGAACTGTAGCGCCACCTAAGTAAGTAAGTAAGTAAGGTTACTGAGGCCAATGAAATGCCGATGTCGTCGCATTTGTCTGATCCAGGCGTTTATAGGCCTGCCTTTCCTACATCGCGATGTCTTTGGAACGTGCATAGATATTGCCTTTTTAACAGGGTTCAAATGATCTCTTCTTTGAACGTGGCAATACCAGCTGAGCCGGTCGCGCTCTAATTTGTGTACGATGGTTTCCTTGATGTGAAAGCTTCCACGGATCTTCGAACTTCTTATTCGATCAAGCTTGGTCATTCCTACTGTCATGCGAAGCATCTTCATTTCAGCTGCCGTTAATTTACTCTCATACTTTTTGTACATCGTCCAACATTGCGAACCGTATGTGAGCGCTGGACGTACAACTGCGGTGTAGAGCCTTCCTTTCAACTTAGGGGGCATTTTTCTGTCACAGAAGATAGCGGAATTTTCTCGCCACTTCATCCACCCTACGCTTACACGATGATTGATGTCGTCATCACAAGTTGCTTTGCTATTGATCATAGATCCCAGATATTTGAACTTTTCGCACTTGGGAAGCACTATTCCATTTAAATAAATGTCTGGAATAGGCCTGAGTGGATCAGAGAACGGGCAGCACAAGTACTCTGTCTTTTTTGAACTAATGCGATACCCATTTCCCTCCAAAACGTCCACCCACACATCAAGTGCTCGTTGCAGGGATGTAGGATCCTCACTTATGATGGATCCATCGTCAGCAAAGAATAACTGATGTACCTTGGGGTCCATCACTTTACCTTCAAGCAGATAATCAAGGACTGTAATAAAGAGCAAAGGTCTTAAGACGCTTCCCTGGTGCACCCCGACTTGATTGGGAACACTTCGGTTACTCCAGCGGGCCATCTTACTCTTGTCTTTGCTCCCTCGTATATGCCCATGATCATCTGTACATAGGTTTCTGAAACCACTCGATGTCTTAGCGCCACCCATATCAGATCTCCTGGTTGTCTGTCGAATGCCTTTTCAAAGTCAACCAATACAATATGCAAATCCCTTAAGGAATCACGATGTTTTTCCATTATGATCCTTATACTTTGGATTGCATCTGTGGTTGATTTACCCGAGACAAACCCGCACTGATCATCAGATAGCCGTATTATTTTTCGCAGTCGGCCACCTAATACCCGCTCAACGATCTTCATGGTGTGTGACATCAGCTTGATCGAACGGTAGTTATCACAGTTTCGCGTATCACCCTTCCCTTTGTATACAGGGAGGAGGTAACTTTCCCTCCATTGATTCGGCATTGGATCACCTCTCACGAATTTGGAGATAAGAATTCTGAGCCATCTGAACCCGATGTCTCCCATCTTTTTCCAGAACTCAGAGTATTTGACCGTTTTTTGGAGTATTTGACCGCCTCACTAACTTCTTCGACTGTAATGTCGGCTATTTCTTCACAGTTAGGGGTGGCTCTTGGAAAGTATAGCCGGGGAAACTGTTCATTTAAAAGCTCTTCACAATACTGTCGCCACCTCTGCAGAATTTTGTCGTCGTCCACAAGAAGCTGGCCATGAGCATTGCTAATGAACTTTGGCGAACGAATCTCCTGAGCATTGTTCCTTCTTTGGGCGGCTATTTTGAAGATAGTACCGGCTGCGCGTACTCATAGTAGGAAATTCGTCCCTCTCATTTTTTCGTGTTTGTGATGACTAGGACTAAGTTGCCTTAACAAGTAGTTTACGCTTCTGTAGTGTTAATCGCGTTAGGTAGGTAGCTTTCCGGTGAAGGCACCTACTAATACCGTCATTACATGCGGTTTTTCCTTACTGCGCTAGGTCGAAAGGTCTTGTTCTTTGTAGTTGGCGCTCAAGGTTTGTCACGTCCATAGTACAGATTATTTCATTATTGCAGTGAACATGAAGACGGGTACGAAGTTTGCGAGCAAAGTTTGCTACTACGTCCCTCACGGTAGCAATTCCTAGATCTCTGTGAATATCACTATTTCCTATATACCAAGGAGCATTCACGATTGCTCTTAGTATTTTGCTTTGAAATGCTTGCAGTAGAGCCATATTGCTTGGTTTGGTACAACCCCAAAGTTGTATACCATATATCCAAGACGGTTTTAGCACTTGCTTATACAGAAGCAGTTTGTTGTATACGCTTAACTTCGAGTATCTTCCGAGGAGCCAATACATTTCTCTAAATCTGATTTCGAGCTCTTCGCGCTTCTTTTTAACGTGTGGATTCCACTTAAGTTTGCGTCTAGGGTCATTCCTAGATATTTTGCCTCGTTTGCGTACGGTATTTGCACCGAGTCAATGGTAAAATTGACATGTGTTGATTTTGTCTCATTGAGGACTATTCGCCAGGTTTTTGTCCATTCGCATACTTTGTTCAAAGCTCATTGGAGTTTTCCCGTTGCTGATTCGACTGACTCATCCGTTACGAGGATAGCCGTGTCGTCTGCGAACGTTGCTACAACGGTTCCTTCATCTTGTGGTATATCTCTCGTGTAGCGCAGGAACAGGGTTGGACCGAGAACACTTCCTTGTGGAACACCGGCGTAGATTTCTTTGAAATCCGAATATTCACTCCCGTGTCTAACACGGAAAAGTCTGTTTTCAAGATAAGATTCCAATATTCTGTACAACTTTTTCGGTAAGATTACCCTTATCTTATACCTTAGTCCTTCGTGCCATACCTTGTCGAAGGCTGTGATCGCAAACCTGAGTAATCGATGCCAGGAAAACGCCTACGCACTAAACACACACCCTACACACTTCAACCACCTCCCCGCGGGACTGCTGTTAGGTATTACTTCGCGGGGCTGGTTAGCAATTTATGCTATGCTTCTTGTGTCAGCTTCTTCCGCTGCTTCAGCTGCTCTTCTTAGCTCTTCTATTCTCCGCAGCTCTTTTTGTAGAGTTGTTACGAAGGAACATATTGCCATCCAATTCTCTTCCGACCGTAACATATGGTCGAGGAGTAATGACGGACTTGGTAGAGTAATTCTCCATGCCGTGAAACGTGTGCAGTAAAACACTGCGAGCTCCGTATCTTCATCTTCACCTGGGCAGTCCGGTCAGGATGGTGAGTTGTCGTGTCCAAATCGGTGTAGGTATTTGCGGTAGCCACCGTGGCCAGACAGGAACTGCGTTAGATGGTAGTTACAGTCTCCATGCTTTCGATTTATCCAGTCTTGGATTGTCGGTATAAGTTTATATGTCCATCTGCCTTTTGTTGTATTAGCCCAACGAGCTTGCCATATAGCTGCTGACGCTGCCCTTTCTTCAATTTGTATCACCTTGATACCAGTGGCGTCGTGATGACTCAATGCTCTTCTGTTATATATCCTCAGCATTTCATCTGTGAGCATATCGATGAGGACCATTCCAGCTATGACAAATGCAACTTCGTCAGAGATGGCTCGAAAGCCGCTGATTGTCTGTAGCGCACAGAGTCTTATGATGACGATAGTCTCCTTTTGGTCTCCTTCGTCCTCAGTGCCTCCGCCCAGACTGGGGCGGCATATAACAGAACTGAGGTGATAACTCTAGAGAGTAAAATCCTTCTAGCGTATCCAGGTCCACCGATGTTAGGCATGATACGCGAGAGAGCTCCCTGCATTTGCGATGCTTTTTTGGTAACAAAATCAATATGCGTTTTAAACCGTAGCTTGTTGTCCAGCATTACTCCAAGGTATTTAACCGCCTCTTTCGACCTGATGGTTTGGTTATCAACCTGAAAGTTGGCAAATTCGACGGTTTTCCGGCTGGTTATAAGAACAGCTTCTGTTTTATGGTCAGCTAGTTTTAGTCCAGCGGATATTAGCCAATCTTTTATCCGGGCAATTGCTTCATTTGTAGCTGATTCTACTGCATGGATCTGTTTAGCTACTGTAACGACTGCAATGTCGTCGGCGAATCCAATTATCGTTACTCCCCCAGGTAGCGTTAATCGTAGGACTCCATCGTACATGATGTTCCAAAATAGTGGCCCTAAAACCGATCCCTGTGGAACTCCCGCAGTTACGTTGTAGTAGGTATTTTACCCCTTCATCGGTATTGTACCTCAGCTTCCTGTTGTTGAAGTAGTTCGTCACTATCCGTAGCAGGTAATATGGCGTATCCATCCTGGCAAGTGACCTTCTTATAAACCACCAGTCCGCAGAGTTAAATGAGTTTTTAACGTCCAGCGTTACTACTGCACAAAACTCCTTTGTGCCATAGAGCCATCTTTCGCCTTCGATGGCACCTTTGGCGATATCAACTACCGCTCTTATGGCATCAACAGTAGATCCTGCTCTTCTGAAGCCAAATTGGTGATTTGAGAGGTCTCCTTTCTCTTTTGCTACTGCGAGTAATCTATTATAGATTATCTTCTCGAGGGTCTTTCCCATGGTGTCCAATAGGCATATTGGACGATAGGATAATGGTTCTCCTGGAGGCTACTTTCCTTTTGGCAGTAGGACCAAATGCTGCGTCTTCCATTTTTCGGGAAAGGTTCCTTCTTCAACGCACTTCTGCATTGTTGATATGAAGAAGTCTGGTCTTTTTTTTACAGCTGCCTTTACTGCCTTATTCGGGATGCCGTCGGGCCCCGGCGCCTTGTTGTCACCTATCTTGCTGCATGCCCTTTGCAGCTCCTCGTGAGTAATTAAAGGAATATCTTCTGGATTGACTTCTCGTATAATATTGCACATAGTAGCAGGCCTTTGAGGGAACGTTTGACACAGCTGGATCTTTTTCTTTGGGGTTACGTGAATGATACACTCTACGACAATGCTCCGCGAACAATTTAAGCATTCAAACGCAAAAATTCGAAAATTGAGTCGCTATTGTGCGAAAAAGTGAAGAAAGATTTCCTCGAAAGAATGAACATTTGAACCCTAATCAGCCCAGGTTAATTATAATATTTCCCTAATGCACCCAGGTGATGATTCAAAGTATTAGGAAATTAGTTTGACACAATAAAATATAATTATTTAAACTGATTTATTTATTTATATAAATAAAGAGATTACTTTTGTTGCGCATTTGTATTTCGATTGATATGCAAGTGTGGCACATTATTGATTTCTCGGAGTCCTCGTTGCAGATATTCTTCTCGCATTTGCAACAAACTTGCATTGAAGCCCGACCTTTTCCATGAGGATACATAAAGCATCTATTTCTCTTCCGAGAAGTACTATGTCTCCAGAATCCTGAACCGCGGAGGGAACTACATATTTCAGCAATGCCATTTCTTAGTGGCTGAGATAAATATCCGGTGACTATAAGACACCACTTGGATGGATTAGGAAAAAAAAGAATAGCGGTATATTTTTGATATGGCAATGCCTTGTAAAGTATTTCCATTCCATCCATGTTTACATAGAATTTCCTTACGGAGACAAGGTCTTGGAACGTGGGTGCAGTAAGTTGTTAAACTACTAAAGAGAAGTTTTATTAAAACTGAAAGGGTGACCGAGAGTCAATTTATTATCATAAATTAAAATAACACCTCTTAATGGAAAACCTTATACGTCTGTCCAATTATTACGAGGTTACAAGAAAGTTGACCTACCAGTGGACATATTTGGCGCAATAGCCCATGAAGGGCCTAGGCCTAGATTCACGCAACCACTCGTGTTGTGTGCGTTAGATTCTTCACACGAGTGGATGGCACCTACAGTTTGTGTCGTATCCGAAAAGCAATTTCTATTTTATTTCTGAGAAGCTTTTTCATGACAACAATACTCTCGGATGTTTGTTGAATGTTCGCAAGAGGTGGGACCACGAAAGATCTTTTTAATCTTTTCTGGGATTCTGACATTAAACTTCACGCGCAGTCGTTAGTGCTCCTTTCCCGAGATGGATTCACCCATCAGGGGAAGAATCAGAGGCAATACCAGCATTAAAGCAAGGCCAGAGATCTCCACACGACTTTATACAGCATGCCTGACGGAAGGCAATTTCCCACTACAGTGGAAAAGGCAACGGCTGGTAGTCACCCCAAAGGGAAACGAACGATCTGAGCAACCGTGCGTCGCGTTGTCGTACAGACCGCTGTGTATGCTTGCCATACTGGGGAAAGTGCAAGAAAAAATAATACGCACAAGGCGAGAGCCATACATGAAGGGAGACTTGGGGCCCTCTACTCGGCAGTATGGTTTTAGAAAGAAACGAAGCACCATAGGGGCGATAAGGGCAGTGTGCAATATTGCACGTAAAGCAATCGCGGGACAAAGATGACTAGGAGGGAGAAAGCAGTATTGTGTCGTCGTAACATTCGACGTTAAAAACGCATTCAACTCAGCCAGCTGGAGCTGCATAATTAGAGTGCT
This sequence comes from Brachypalpus laphriformis, assembly GCA_945910035.1. NCBI lineage: Eukaryota > Metazoa > Arthropoda > Insecta > Diptera > Syrphidae > Brachypalpus > Brachypalpus laphriformis. The sequence continues at coordinate 12,755,666 of OX246754.1, read as the reverse complement.
AAGCAACCTGCATACACCCAACTACCTGCTGAGAATAATAGGCAGTTACGTCAATGAACCTTTCATTAAAAAAAATAAATAAATATTTGGCGCAACAGCTCTTTACGTGCTAGGGTCTAGCTTCTCACAGCCACTCATGTTGTGCGCGTTATATTTTTCACACGAATGGAAGGGATCTACAGTTTAGTGCCGTATCCGAAGGGCGATTCGAGAAGCTTTTTCGTGACAACAATACTCTCGGATGTTTGTCAGACGCTCGCGAGAGGTGGGACCGTGGAAAGACTTTTTGGTGTTTTCTGCGATTCGAACTTGGAACCTCATGCGCAGTGATCTGACATACTAACCACCTTCATTATGACTTCATTATGAAAATAGCTTAAGACGTACAAAATGACGGGAGGAGTCCAGCAAGGGTCAGTGCTAGGCCCAGTCCTACGGAATACAATACAAGAGACATACTGAGAACGCCAAGGCCGAGCGGATTAGAAATCATCGGCTACGCTGATGACATCGAAGTTATCATCGTAGCAAAAACGCTAGAACAAGTGTCCGAAAACTGCAGTCAAATAATAAGAAACGTAAGGGTATGGCTACAAGCATCAGCTCTGGAACTGGTAGATCATAAGACAGAAGCAGTGCTTCAGGACAAAGATAGAATACCTTACTATACAGGTCAGTGAGCAAACCATCGAGTAGCGTTCACACATCAAGCATCTGGGAATACTGCTGGACCACAGGCTGAACTTCAAAAGGGCACCTGATGTACGCAGGCAAGAGACAGCCTCCAGAGCAGTAGCGGCACAGTCAAGATTAATGCCAAATGTTGGAGGATCCAGGCAGTCAATTAGAAACCTGCTAGCAACGGGAAGCAAGTCGATCCTTATGTACGCGTCCCCCATATGAGCACCAGCGACGTATCGGAACATAGACGATGATAGTCAAAATTTCCGTCCACCTGACCAAAACGAAGTGAGGATAGCAATATCCAAGCTAAAATCCAACAAGGCTGCTGGACCTGATGGCTTACCGGCCGGACTTTTCAAGGCAGCTGGGGATGAATTGGTAGAGTGCATACACCAACTCATCTCTAAGATTTGGTCAGACGAGTGTATGCCTGATGAATGGAACCTCAGCATCGTTTGCCCGATCCACAAGAAAGGAGACCACTTCAACTGCGCCAATTATAGAGGCATCAGTCTCCTCAACATCGCATACAAGATCTTTTCTGCGATATTGTGTGAACGCGTGAAACCCTTTATCAACAGCCTGATTGGACCCTATCAGTGCGGTTTCAGGCCAGGAAAGTAAGTCCACCATCGATCAAATCTTCACACTTCGGCAGATCCTGGAGAAAACCCAAAAATTCCAAATCGATACTCACCACCTCTTTATCGATTTCAAGGCCGCCTATGGCAGCATCTATAGAAAAGAGCTTTACAGAGCCATGTCTAGTTTTGACATCCCTGCCAAACTTGTCCGTCTGTGCAGGCTGACGATGGAGAACGCTCGCTGCTCCATCAAGGTCGGTAATGACCTCATCGAGATTTTTGATGTCAAAAAAGGTTTTAGACAAGGTGACGTGCTGTCATGTGACTTCTTTAATATTATACTTGAACGGATTGTGCGGAACTCACAAGCCAACACCGGAGGCGCAATCTATTACAAGTCTGTACAACTGCTTGCATACGCCGACGATATAGACATTATCGGAAGAACTCAGCGGGCTGTCACCGGTGCGTTTGCAAGCATTGAGGCGGGAGCGGCCAAAATGGATTTAGCGATAAACGAGGGCAAAACCAAGTATATGCTGTCAACAAGAAGGGAAAGCCAACACCGACGAATTGGGCAAAACTTCACGAAAAAAAAAAAAAAAATATTTGGCGCAACAGCTCTTTAAAGTGCCAGGGCCTAGCTTCTCGCAACCACTCATGTTGTGTGCGTTATATTTTTCACACGAAGGAAGGGACCTACCGTTTAATGCCGAATCCGAACGGCCATTTGAGAAGCTTTTTCGTGACAACAATACTCTCAGATATTTGTCAGACGCTCGCGAGAGGTGGGACCGTGAAAAAACTTTTTGGTATTTTCTGGGATTCGAACTTGGAACCTCATGCGTAGTGATCCGACACACTAACCACTTACGCCACGGCGCCCACTAACAAAACGTCACAGTCGGCAGCTATAACTTCGAGGTAGTAAGGGACTTTGTCTACCTTGGCTCTGCTATAAACTCTGAGAACAACATCAGCGCAGAAATCAAGCGAAGAATAACTCTTGCCAATCGCTGTTTTTTTGGGGCTTATAAGGCAAGTCAACAGTAAAGCCCTATCTCGAACAACTAAGGAGACTCTGTATAAGACCCAGATTATCCCAGTCCTGCTTTACGGTGCTGAAACATGGACTTTATTAAAAGAGGATGAAGATATCCTTGGCCGCTTCGAGAGAAAAATTCTTCGTAAGATTTTCGGTCCCGTTTGCGTTGACGGGTTTTGGAGGAGAAGATTCAATCACGAACTATACGAGCTGTACAGCAACATCGACCTAGTCAAAAAACTGCGTATTGGGCGTCTGAGATGGCTAGGACATGTAGAGCGAATGGACACTAACGCTCTAATCTAATCCCGAGGGACGACGCAGTAGAGGGAATCATCGCCGTAGGTGGCGCGCACAAGTTCAAGGGAACCTCGACCAACTTGGAGTGCGCAACTGGAGGCAACTAGCTGAAGACCGAGTTAAATGGAGAGGCTTGTTGGCTGAGGCCCAGGTTCACCCCGAACTGTAGCGCCACCTAAGTAAGTAAGTAAGTAAAACGTATCGGATAACGTACACGAGACGGATGAACTCGGTACACAGAATCGTATAGCTAAGAGTGGGCTGTGCCTTACGCACGGTGCTCGCGAAAGCGGACATGTCCAGAATGGACAACCTGTATTTATTGAGTTATTAAAAAACTCCCTATCCACCTAAAGAGACAAGATGAGCCTTGAGCTTACTTATTATAACGTGACACTCCCTAGTGAGAGTTTTGATGAGGATTTTGACACGTGACTTTTACTCCGCATTCTTTGAAAATCATTTTCAGGGAGATTAGGGCATTAGCACCCATTTTAGATAAACTCTGATTATGAGTTACCTCACCTATGCTAAATAAATCCTGCTCTAATGACCATTTATGTGAATCCATTTATTAAGTACGTTGTACAGCAAACCACAAATCTCCAACAGTACACAGAAACATCTCTCAAAACTAATTGAATTCATTCGCCCGGATGACACAATGACAAACGCAGCTAACAAATCATTAAATCTCCTGACAGGAGACAATAAAAAGAAGAACCTGCATATTCAACATATCCATCTCGTGGTATACAGATCAGCTCACAAGCACAACTCAATAAATCATTTATGCTGAGCACTTGGGTGAGCAAAGTTAATTTTCCTACCCTGTCCCGTCCCGAGCCACCTCTACCTATTCCAAACGTGTCTCCTGAATTCTCCATCAACCTGCGCCAAAAGAAAGAAATGACATCTTCACCGATTCCTGACATGGGTCCTACGTTCTTGCTCAAGAAATCAAATCACGAACTTGATATCATTCCGGCAGCAAGGATTGATTCCTATTTCCCTATCTGAGAGTGAGAGTAGACCGTGTACAGCCCAACGCGTGTTCTTCTTTCGGAGTTCCATAAATTTAAAAAAAATTCGACCGTCCTGCATTCATCCTCATGACAATTTGATGGGGAAGAATGGTGTATGTGTCTTTTCCCGGGTCATGATCCGCAATGGTGCTATCCAAATAGTTAAAGAGAACAGCAGAACAAAGGTCTCCGCTATTCGGGAAACCGTTTATGATTTATGAAGTCTCGTCCTTTTGAATAATTTGCGTGATATGGGTTCTTCTAGTCAAAGTAACCGGAGCAGCAAAATAACCGAGGCCGTAGGGCAGTCGTTTTTTCTTAATTGTTTACCGTAGACTCGCAGGTTCACGTTGTTTCTCTCCGGATTCTGGGACGTTTTTTTCGCCTTCATTTGGAAAATGTTCACCGTTTATGGTTTTTTGGTAACCGGAAGGTCTCTTCTGACATTCAACGTTGTTGTGCTAATTGAATCTTGCCTAAAGTGGCCTTTGTCACGTGGTTTTGCTATGATATGGGTGAAATGGAATTTATACCGAGAGTAGTCGGAAGATTTAGTGCATCTGTATGCGATGCGACAGTAGGAGACATAAATCTAAATTTTTTACTTTTCAGGTGTTCTGTTGGCTGTAGGACCTGTCAGCGGCAGTAATTTACTTCTCGTAGAATGACGTGAACTCTGTAAAAGATACAATTTAAGGGATAGTTACCATTTTGAGTGATGGCACATATAAAAGCTTAATTAGAGAGTAGCCAACGATTTTTTCAGTTCATGTTCAAATGTAAAAGAAATTCTCAAGAATGCCAATAGAAACATCAAAAAAGATCCCTAATTACATCATTTTCTTTCGAAATAGCATAAATCAGCAAAGCGGTGCAATCATTAACTTCTGCTGTATTTCCAATACCAGTTCTGTATGGGGAAGAAAATAAAAGATTGGAAACATAGTCAAAGAAATCTTTTTGCCTTTTTCGAAAAAAAGACTGACTAAACACCTTTGAACCGTAACTCATGGCACCTATTTAAAGCAGTTGGAATTAGTTGTCGGATCCTTAGAAAAAGTTGACTCACTAATGTGCGACAAATACAGAGTCACTTTGCTTATCATATTGGGATAGCTAATGACTAACAAAGGCCTCGTAGGGGCAGCATCTCCCGATAGGTGTTGGTCCGCTAAGTAACGAGAAATAGCCACTGCAGCCGAAAACCTAGCAGCTCTGTTAGTAAGCCCTACTCCCACCTCCTCGTGGTGCCATCTGGGGATTTCTGCGGAAATTGCTAACGGGAGAGGACGAATGGCGAGCCTCCTGTGCCAAAAAACAGGATAAGTGTCGGTTGGTCTGGGCCAGCGAGCCGCAACCGTAAAAACAAATCTTGCTCCGACACGGAAACCAACGCCTCGGATACGGACGGATAATTTGAGGACAACCTTTGGCTATCGGACACGGAAAACGATCGGTTTCTGGAACGTAAAGACCCTCCTGGACTGACTCAAGAAAGGGCCTTATAACGCCAGATTCCGCCAATTAGAATTCGAATTCGCACGGTATAAAATAGACATCTTAGGGCTGACCGAGATAAGATGGTTCGATGCTGGGGAATTCATCTCCTCAACAAAAAGCACTGTCATGCTCTACTCTGGTAAAGCAGCTGGAAGTGCACGGAGTTCCGGAGTAGGACTCATGCTAACTCCAGCAGCACGTAGTAGCCTCATATCCTGGAAACCCCATAGTAACCGGATATTGACGGCTAGGTTCCAGAGTAGAGTTAGAAAAATCACCATCATACAGTGTTATGCTCCGACTCTAGACGCGATTGAGGATGAAAAGGATGATTTTTATAGCCACTTAGGCGCCGCCTACAACCAAACGCCTAATGGGGACATCGTAATGGTGATGGTAGATATCAATGCGAAGGTGGGTAGCGACAACACCATGCTTAAGCACGTGATGGGAGTTCACGGCGTGGGAGACCGTAATGATGACGGTGAGCGGTTTGTGGACTTCTGCAATACTAACCGCCTAGTCATTGGAGGTACGCTGTTTAAGCATAACACCTGCCACAAAATCAGTTGGGTCTCTACTGATAGGCAACGAACATCCAACCAGATCGACCACATTGCGATCAGTCGCCACTTTAGAAATTGCCTCCTGGACGTCCGAAACAGACGTGGAGCTGACGTCGGACTAGAACGAGATCACCATCTTATGGTAGCTCATTTACGCCTTCGTACTGCATCCGTCAACAGCAACCGCTCAAACCTACTTAACATCACCAGGTTTAATATCGACAGGCTCAAGGTTCCCCAAGTGCGCCAACAGTTCAGGGACCATCTTCCCTTAGAAGCAGAAGCAATCAGCAGCATAGAGAACAGGGATGACCACTGGAGTCCTGTGAAAAATGCTTTTGCGACTGGGGCACGCACGTATGTCGGTAAAAAGCAGAAACACCACCGCACATGGCTTTCTACAGACACCTGGAGACGGATCGATGAGCGTACAGCAATCAAGGCTCGGATTGCAGCGGCCTCAGCAGTAGAGAGAACCGAGCTTGAAGCCCAATACCGTGCGAAGAAGAAAGAAGTGCAGCGTAGTGTGAGACGTGACAAACGTCAATATGTCAACTCACTGGCCTCAAGGGCTGAAGAAGCAGCGAGTGGGTGTGACAGTAGGACTGTTTATAGCATCACTAAGGAGCTCATCGGTGGTCGAAACTCCAAACAACATCCAGTGAAGAGTCTAGACGGTAACCTTCTGATTTCGGATGCGGATCAGCTCACTAGATGGAGAGAACATTTTGCTACAGTGCTAAGTCGCTTAGACGATGGCGGTATGATCTCGAATTCGAATGAGCAGTTCGAAGCAACAAATTCCCGAATTCGCACCGTACCTCCCAGTAAAACCGAGATAATAACAGCAATCAAATCCCTCAAGAAGAACAAGGCGGTGGGTATTGATGGCATCCCTGCCGAACTATTTCAAGCGGCCCCAAATATATCGGCAGATTTGCTGCATCCCCTAATATGGAGAGCTTGGGATAGCGAACAATTAACAGGAGTGGAAAATGGGAATGATCATTAAACTTCCAAAGAAGGGAAACTTGATGGATTGCGGTAACTGGAGAGGTATATGCGTTCTTCCAGCCGTGGCTAAAATAATAGCTAAAATAATTCTAGAACGAATTAAAGAACATTTAGATTCAACTCTCGATGTCGAACAGGCATGCTTTCGCGCTGGATCCTCCTGCATCGACCACATAAACGCCTTACGGATCAGTATCGAGCAATGCGTTGAGTATAGGTCTCCGCTACTTTCAATGTTTATCGACTTCGAGAAAGCTTTCGACAGATTGAATCGAGATGCTATCTGGTTGGCCTTGCGCAGGAGAGGCATCCCAGAAAAACTTATAGCTATTATCAAGGCTACATACGAGGGCGGTAAGTGTCACGTCGTGCACAATCGAAAGGTGTTGGAGGATTTTGAAGTCCAAAGTGGAGTACGTCAAGGGGGCATACTGTCACCACTATTGTTATCAGGGATGTACTTCGTGCAGCATTGACGGAAGCCAACTATGGAATTCGTTGGACTATGACATCTTACCTTAAACACCTAGATTACCCTGATGATGTTTGTCTATGGGGGCCAAAATCTAGAAGCTGAGGCAAACAAAGTGGGGCTAAAAATAAACACAGCCAAAACAAAAGCCCTGAGCACTTCTTCTAACAACCGCGCTCAACTTTACATTGCCGAACAGGAAGTCGAGAAAGTTGATAACTTTCATTATTTAGGAAGTGTGGTCTCGGCTAATCGTGTTGGCACCGAACTGGATGTGTGCGGCAGAATCGGGAAGGATAAAGCTGCGTTCGGAATGCTGCTGGAGAAGCAATGTTATCAGCTTAAGAACCAAGCTGCGACTGTTCTGCTCCAACGTAGAATCAGTGCTGCTTTATGGGTGCAGTACTTGGAAGGTGAACACCATTAACACACGCAAGCTGCAAGTCTTCGAAAACAAATGCTTAAGAATCATCTTGAGGATTTTTTGGCCGAACCGCATCTCTAACGAAGAGCTTTATCTGAGAACGGGCCAAGAACCTATAATCATTACTATACGAAGAAGAAAGAGGCAATGGATTAGACACACCCTACGGCGCGAAGACAACTCCATTGCGAAATACGTCATGCAGTGGAATCCACTCAACCAGGCAGGCAGAATAGCGGGACGCCCTAGGCAAACGTGGCGCAAAACAGTTGAGGAGGAATCGAGCTCTTTAGAAATTAGTTGGAGCCAGCTCAAAAGCGTTGCAGAACTTTGAACACGATGGCGCGCAGGCGTGGTTGACGCCCTATGCCCTCCGAGGGGTTAAAGGATCTAAGTAAGTAAGTAAGTAAAGTTGCTCATCATGCTTTTTGCGAATCCTTTAAATTGTTGCCAACAATCTGTTTGGCAGACCTGGAAGAAAATCAAATCAGTGCACGAAGTCTAGAATCGTTTTACACGGGCTAGGCGAGGCATATGGTAAATAGATAGATACAATAGATATATGTAGTTGTTGTGAGGTGCAAGTGCACTGAGACCTTTAGCAGATCTATTGTGCTCGTTTAACTAAGGGTCTAGTCCATGACATGCTCAGTCTATAGCACTTCCTCCGGTCCAGCTGCTACTATAAACCGGACTATCTTGAGTGGATCCAACGAAGGTAGATCCGTTTCCGATAAGATATAGGCACCTAGGTGATTTATTCGTTTGTTGATCAGTGCTTTGCATTCCATAAGAAGGTGCGCTGGTGTTTCTGCGAAGTCCTTACAGAATCTGCGGTATTCGTCTCCCTCTATACCCATTTTCCTAAGGTGCTCTTTGAGTCTGCAATGTGACGTGTTAACGTGCCCGTCAAGATGCGAAGTCGATTCTTGCTAACTCTTAGACAGGTTCTGCTTCTTTTCTGGTTGTATTTCCCCAGAAGTTCTTTTGCCTTTCTTAATTGGCGGATATCATTCCAATGCTTGGCTCATTTGTTCTCCTCCTCTTCCTTAAGTCTTCCTGTATTTTGTGTGGTCTTATCCCAAAAAAGGGTTCTGGTCCAACCAACGGCCGGCGTGTCTGATCACTTTCTTGCTAGTTCATCAGCTGCTTCATTCCCCTTCACTCCTACATGTTCTGGTAGCCAGTAGAGAGTTACTTTATTTGCCTATCCTAGTTTGTTGATTCTGGTGAGGCATTCTCATACCAGTTTGGAGCTGAACTGATAGCGGCTTGGCTGTCTGACAGTATTGCGATGTCTTGACCGTGATATTTCTCTCCTGTTTAGGTTGAATTACGCGCATCTTTCGATTTCGTTAATTTGAATATACTAGGAAATGTTCCCAGTGATTCTAAGTATCTAGTCCTGGGCCCGTACACTACTGCCTTAGTGCCAGTAGATGCTTTTGATCCGCCTGTGTAAGATTTAATTGTGTGTTGTCTGAGTTGGTACTTATAAAACTCACTGCTCCACTCTCTTTTGCTGCTCGGCTTCGAGTAAAATTTCCTTTCAAAGCACTTTTTCTTGACTATATCGCCTCTGAAGGGCGGTAATGGTGCAGTGGGTAGTGTATTTGCTCGTTAACCGATGTGTGCAGGTTCAAGCCCGAGCCCGAGCCCGAGCAATCACCAGCCACCCGGAGTATAAAGGAAAAACGAATTGCATCGAATTTTTTCCAACCACTGCACTAAAGAAAGGTTCCTTCGTGGTACTACAATGGACCAGAGAGTGCTGAGTGCTCTGGGAGTTGGGTTTCCTTAAAAAAAAAAAAATATAGTCTCTGGGCCAGTCCAGAAGCAATACTGATTTTGATACGATTACTCGAACTTTGTTTGTGATGCATGTTCCTTTCCCAATGTCCTCTCTGTTAATTCTCAATTGCGATTCGTAGGTATACCTACGATTACCTCTAGTGGTGCTGTGGGACAGGTTCGCATGACTTTTGTTATATATATGCAGGCTAATCCTTGCCTTTGCTCAGGAATGTCCTCATCGTGGCTAGCCTTGTTCTGTTAATCTATGTTACTGCACCGTAAGTGATGATGGATCTTACTATCATTATGTACATCCACCTCAGTCTGCAAGGTGGCTGGGTTTTCGTCACAAGATTTTTCCTGAAATTTTTCTGCACACCATAAGTGCTCTGGTGGCTTTGGTTACTACAGCTTCTTTCCAAAGGAGTTTGCTGTCTAGTGGTATACCTAGATACTTGACCTAGTTTTGTGGGTCGATCCTGATCCCTTCCAATAGGATAGGTTGCATACGCTTTAGCTATCCTTTCTTGGTGAAGGGTATCACATTGGTTTTGGTAGGATTCACTCTAAGTCTACCGTTTCGCACCAGTTCTGTGTGATTCTCAAAACCCTTTGAATGATTTCACATAACGTTTCTTCTAATTTTCTTCTTGCGACATTGACATGAGGCATACGGTATGGTGAACTATACCAGGATTTCGAATCAAAAATCTCAAGCCAGTCAACATCAGAGACGCGATTTTCCTTAAAAATGGACGCGTTTTTGTCTGCTTCAATAGCATTCACCGCTTAAAAGCCGACCCGGGAAGTGGGCATGGGCATTATAGAACGAGTTATGGTCGACATTCTGTAACAAGATAAACTTCAAGCATAGCTCTATCTAAGACTTACCAGGAGAATTCACTGCACAATAACTATACAAGATATATATAAGAAACACAAGCAAATTGTAATTATGTCGTTGTTTATATTTAGCTTATGAATGGAAGGAATACAAAAAGGTTTCTAGCTGCAAGGAGGGGGGATATGTACATTGTGCACATGGCTAATGGCGGTACCTGTACCTGATTCTTCTTAAGGTCTTATAACGATAACCATCATTGGCCAAAACAGCTGAATCTTTAACTGGAGCTTCAACAGCAACTGGGGCTTCAACTGGAGCCTCAACTGGTGGCAAATATTCGTTTGATGGGAGTTCGTTGACGTCACGACGGTGACGGTACCTGATTCTCCTGACAGTCTTGTAACGGTATCCATCATCAGCCAAAACAGCTGAATCCTGAACTGGTTCTTCAACAGCTACTGGCGCCTCAGCGACAACTGGGGCAGCCTCAACTGGTGGCAGGTACTCATTGGATGCGAGTTCGTTGACGTCACGACGGCGACGGTATCTAATCCTCCTGACAGTCTTGTAACGGTATCCATCATCAGCTAAGACAGCTGAGTCTTGGACTGGCTCTTCAACAGCAACTGGGGCTTCAACTGGAGCCTCAACTGGTGGTAAGTATTCGTTGGATGGCAGTTCGTTGACATCACGACGGCGACGATACCTGATCCTCCTGACGGTCTTGTAACGATATCCATCATCGGCCAAAACAGCTGAGTCTTGAACTGGTTCTTCAACAGCAACTGGAGCTTCAGCAACAATTGGAGCGGAAACTTCAACTGGTGGTAAGTATTCGTTGGATGGAAGTTCGTTGACATCACGACGGCGACGATACCTGATCCTCCTCACAGTTTTGTAACGATATCCATCATCGGCTAAAACAGCTGAGTCTTGGGCTGGTTCTTCAACAGCAACTGGGGCTTCAACTGGAGCCTCAACTGGTGGTAAGTATTCGTTTGATGGGAGTTCGTTGACATCACGACGACGACGGTATCTGATCCTCCTGACGGTCTTGTATCGATATCCATCATCAGCCAAAACAGCTGAATCCTGAACTGGTTCTTCAACAACAACTGGTGCCTCAGCAACAACTGGAGCAGCAACTGGAGCCTCAACTGGTGGCAAGTATTCATTGGATGGGAGTTCGTTGACGTCACGACGGCGACGGTATCTGATCCTCCTCACAGTCTTGTAACGATATCCATCATCGGCTAAAACAGCTGAATCTTGGACTGGTTCTTCAACAGCAACTGGGGCTTCAACTGGAGCCTCAACTGGTGGCAAGTACTCGTTTGATGGGAGTTCGTTGACGTCACGACGGCGACGGTATCTGATCCTCCTGACGGTCTTGTAACGATATCCATCATCAGCCAAAACAGCTGAATCCTGAACTGGGGCTTCAACAGCCACTGGCGCTTCAGCAACAATTGGAACAGCAACTGGAGCCTCAACTGGTGGCAAGTATTCGTTGGATGGGAGTTCATTGACATCACGACGACGACGGTACCTGATCCTTCTGACGGTCTTGTAACGATATCCATCATCGGCTAAGACAGCTGAGTCTTGGACTGGTTCTTCAACAGCAACTGGGGCTTCAACTGGAGCCTCAACTGGTGGCAAGTACTCGTTTGATGGGAGTTCGTTGACATCACGGCGGCGACGATACCTGATCCTCCTGACGGTTTTGTAACGATATCCATCATCAGCTAAGACAGCTGAGTCTTGTACTGGTTCTTCAACAGCAACTGGGGCTTCAACTGGAGCCTCAACTGGTGGCAAGTACTCGTTTGATGGGAGTTCGTTGACATCACGGCGGCGACGATACCTGATCCTCCTGACGGTCTTGTAACGATATCCATCATCGGCCAAGACAGCCGAGTCTTGAACTGGTTCTTCAACAGCAATTGGAGCTTCAGCAACAACTGGAGCTTCAGCAACAACTGGAGCGGAAACTTCAACTGGTGGTAAATATTCGTTGGATGGCAATTCATTGACATCACGACGATGCCTATATCTGATTCTCCTCTGGGTCTTGTAACGATATCCATCATCAGCTAAAACGCTGCTGTCTGACAATGTCTGAAGTTCCAAAGGACTCGCTGCAGAAGCATCCTCCACTGGTGGCAGGTACTCGTTTGACGGTAGTGCGGCATAAGCCGTGGCAATAATTGCCAATCCAACAAGGAAAAGTTTCTGTAAATACACACATACACACACACATATATCCAAATGTTAGAAAAAATAATCCACAGGGTCTTGCCGATTGTAGCAGACTATAACGGCGCATCCTTAACACTCACCATCGCTTTGACTGTTGGTCACTCTCCTTAGAAAAGTGAGAAACGATTGATGGTCTGACCCAACCACAGCTTCGTATTTATACACGAATCATCAAACTTATCAACTTCTAACCAATCATCGATAAGTTCCAATCTACTACATTAGTTCTAGGCTACAACAAGTCATGAATATTTTAACGCGCGCACGTCCGTCAATAACACCACCAACAGCCGAGACGGAGAGCGATCGAGCGTTGTGGTAATGATGTTAGAAGCTACAACTACTAAAGCGCTTCACGCCCCCCATTCCCGCCTAAGGTCTTCGCCTTTCGTTCTCGCCGCCACTGTTCAATGGATTGCAAATAAATTTCGGACAATGAGATCGTTTTCTTATTAAAATTTTTCATTTGCTTCCCGCGGTGAGCGTGTGTGTGAGAAAAAAAAAAAAAAAAACGCGTAATACCCAGTGTGTATGCTTGTGTGCGCGGCTTATAGTAAATCATTCACGCTAACATAGACCGGAAGAGTATCTTACGAGCTTATTATTTGCTCTATGCACCAAGTTAAAGCCTCGTGAGGCGCCAAAATAAGAGAAAAACGAAAAAAAAAATATCTACACATCCGCTCCGTGCACACGCATAATTTAAATCGGTGGCTACCCACCTGTGATATGGTCCAATTGCTACCCCATCACACACATGCACATACAAAGATGATTTATCCATCCAAACATGCCGAAGGTTTGTTGAAAAAAAATTCAGATTTTCCGCATCCATTTCAACCCACAGATGGGAAAGATCGGTTAGATATGGTAGATTCGTTATGGACATGAGTGATTGGTTGCCATGATATTACTGTTGCTGTCCGCCTTCCTGCTGCCCCTTCACTTTGACGGTTTTTTTTGTCTTTTTTTGCATTGAAAACATAATGAGTTTACTTGACAGCAGACCCCTGCAACATCAGCAAATCTAGAGTGATTCAAACCCAAATTTAGTGAAGAGAAGCGAACGCTTCCTCTCTCGTATCTTGAGCGGCGTTCGCGTTGCGTCGTCATCGGCTTTTCGATGGAATTCGAAATTTTCAAGGTTTTCCAAATCACTTCAAGTTCACGGAAACCTTCTCCTTCACGAAGATCTGCTATATTTGTATGTACGAGTAGATCTATCGTCTATCACAACACACGCAATTTGTGCGGATGATCATCGGGGAATAGGAAAAAAATATCTAAAATAGATCAGCTTAATTCGGGGTGGGCTTTCACGATCTAGATTCATGCGAACAAAGCCCTGTTAAGCATTCATACACATAAGTGTGTATCTCCGACGTCTGAGATTGATTAAAGTTTTAATTTTATGCAAATCCATGATTTTGGCTAAGAACACGTTCTCCTAAAGAAGGACTTTAATTTGGCATCATGTCGCGTGTTCATAGATACATGAGCTTAAAACAAACAAAAAACGAAGTTTTAATCTTCAATTAGAATAAATCATAGATTTCGGACGAAGCAAAAAATTAATGTGTCCATTCGAAAAAGTAAAAGTATCTAAGTGGGATTGAGATGATGCCTCTCACTTTAAGTGGCAACTACTGCCAATGGGTTTTGTTTAAATTGACGATCGACGATGATCGGACGATTATTCTAAATTCGATCGAATCGAATGCATGTAGAGGTGAGGTCATTAGCCGACAAATAGAGGGAACCCTATTTGATAGACATATGGTGATCAAATTAATTCGATGAAAGCGGCTGATGTAATCTGAGTGATTTTAGTATGAAGTTCATAGACATGGAGGAGTAAATGACTTTTTGCCGATGAAGATCGTCAGCTGTTGCCATGGGTAAAGATACATAGAAGACGAGGACATTATTTGAAATTAAATTCATTGAAGTGGACTTCAATTGCGTTTTCAGGAGTCTATAGTGTCTATGTCCTTAAATTAGTAATACAAGCTGACATTAACGGAATTTCCTGAGAAATAAATTATAAAATATCCTTCTTCTTAATTACTTACTTAAATCCTTCAACCCCTCAAGGAGCATATGGCATCAACAACGTCTGCCCGCCATCTTGTTCGGAGTTCTCCAACGCACTTGAGCTCCTGTAACTCATTCCTAAAGAGATTGCTTCCTCTTAGACTGTCCTGCGCCACGTTTGCCTAGGGCATCCCGCTGTTCTGCCTGCCTGGGTAAGCGGATTCCACTACATGGCATATTTTGCAATGGAATTGTCTTCGCGCCGCAAGGTGTGCCCAATTCACTGTCACTTTCTCCTTCGTATAGTAATGTTTATAGGTTATTGGCCCGATCTCACATAAAGTTGTTCGTTGGAGATACGGTTCGGCCAAGAAATCCTAAAAACAATTCTTAAACATTTGTTTACGAAGGCTTGCAGCCTGCGCGTATTAATAGTGTCCACCTTCCAGGTACTACATCCATTCTACGTTGGAGCGGAACAGTTGCAGCTTGGTTGTTAAGCTGAGAACATTGCTTCTCCAGACTTTTGATAGTATTCTGAATGCAGCTTTAGCCTTTTCGATTCTGCTGCACACATCCAGTTTCGTGCCACCGCGGTTAGCGGAGACCATACTTCCTAAGTAGGTATAGAAAGTTTTCTACTTTCTCCAATACTTATCCAGCAATGTTAAGTTGAACGGGGGTGTTAGACGTACTCAGGGCTTTTGTTTTGTTTGTGTTTATCTTAAATCAGACTTCGTTTGCCCCAACTTCTAGATTTTGGCCCATCAGATGAAGGTCCATGACCCGATGTGAAAGTGGGCCTACAGCGTAGTTCAGGTGTTTGAGGAAAGTTGTCATAGTCCATCGAATTCTATTATTACCTTCCGCCAGTGCTGCACGGAGTAAATATCCTTCTTCGGTTCAGAAAAATAAAGGCTCCTTGCTGATGTTCTTAGTACTTCCTTATTTTGCATTAGAAAATAACAGAATAAACCCATCTATTGCATTTATACAAAACCTTGGCATACCATCTGCAATTTGATGAAGTTAAAGCTGTTTCCACGCATCTTTTTTTTTTTTGTTAGCGAGTTATACGAGTATCGTTTTTCGCAAGCCTGCCTTGGTAGATCTATTTAGAACAAACTTGAACCTGTGATACATTCCACTAACTTGGCGGGAGGTAAATCTGGTGTTTATCCCTAAGCTAGGTAACAAACCCAGCGAGCTACCCAGCGAGCTACCCAAATCCTATCGTCCAATCAGCTTGACATCGTTTTTCTTGAAAACCATGGAAAGACTGCTAGACTTACACATTAGAAGCAGTCTTGAAAAGACTATACCTCTGCACTCTAGTCAATTTGCATACAGGAAATGTCGATCTACGAAAGGCGCCCTTCACTATCTCGTCACAGAGATTAAAGCTGCCTACCGCTCCAAAGAAATTGCCCTTCGTGCATTCCTTGACATAGAAAGTGCTTTTGATAACACTGGTTATGAATCCATCACTAGTGCTATGAGACGCAGGGGAATAGACGAACCTACTACCAGATGGGTTAGGAACATGCTCGATAGCCGCATAATATCGTCTGGAGAGGTCCCTGTGACGATCTCTGCGGCCAAAGGCTGCCCCCAAGGCGGCGTCCTCTCGCCTCTCTTATGATCACTCGTGGTGGATGGCTTATTGAACACACTTAATAGTTCAGGTTTCACAACCATAGGCTATGCAGATGATCTGGTGATCATCATTAAAGGCAAACATGAAGACAATGTGTGTCAACTCATGCAAAATGCACTCCTTGTAGTCTCGGACTGGTGTGCTGGGGAGAGCTTATCGATTAACCCTAGCAAGGCAGTCGTTGTGCCGTTTACAAGAAGAAGAACGCTGAATATTGGCTCAGTGACTCTAAACGGCACAACCATCAATTTTTCCGATGAGGTCAAATATCTAGGAATTGTCCTGGATAAGAAGCTTAACTGGAACTCCCATGTTAAGCATAAAATTGCCAAGGCGACTACTGCCTTGTGGGCCTGTCGCCGTATGTACGGCAACAGGCCCATCTCCAAAGGTCATTTTCTGGTTATATACCACGGTTGTAAGACCCATTCTGACATACGCGTCTGTAGGCTGGTGGACGAAAACCAAAGAGGTTACAACCATTAATAAACTCACAAAACTTCAAAGACTAGCTTGCCTCGGTATCACAGGTACTATGCACACCTGTCCCACAACAGTCATTGAAGCCATAATCGGATTTACTACGTTATATACATTTATAAAAAAAAGTGGCGATCCGCAGTGCAGTTAGTCTTAGAAAATCAGGTGCTAATAGTACACGGGATCACATGGATCTCATGGAGCTATTGTCCGACTTCCCCGAGCTAGACATGCTCAGCACGGTCTCCGACTTTACGCCCAAATCACTCTACTTTGGTAGAAGGTTTGAGATTGTGATCCCAAGCCGTGATATATGGAATAATGGCGGACCGTTGCTCGTCGATCAAAAATGGATTCAGGAGTTGGCGCGGGTGTGTATGGACCCAACCATAAAATTTCGAAATCACTCGGAATGAGTCCTAGTGTTTTCCAGGCCGAGCTTTACGCCATTGAAACTTGTGCTAACATTAACCAGCACTCAGGCATCAAAGGTGCCTCTATCCATATACTCACCGATAGCCAAGCGGCGCTCAAAGCACTGATCTCCCATTTGATCAGTTCAAAATCAGTTCTAAGCTGCTTCTACAGCTTACAAAATCTGGTCCGACACAATAAAGTAAAATTGTGGTGGGTACCGGGTCATGTAGGCGTTGACGGCAACGAATCTGCAGACCTGCTAGCTAGGAAGGGCCTCTGCCTAGAAGAGGACGAAACCGCAGAACACATACTATGTGAGTGTATAGCTCTGTGTAGTACTAGGAGAAGCTTTTTCCTTAAAGAGATCATATCTCCAATAGATTTAAGGAACTTCTCCGCAGCCGTAATTATAGCTTTCATAAGGAGAGTAGAAATACTGCTGCCCTAAAAGTGGCCTATGGCACAATAGATCTCCTTGGTCACACTGCCTACACGCCATTTGGGCGTGGCCACACACCTGTTAAAAAAAAAAAAAATTGTTTTCGCAACGCTCTGGGAAATACTATCAAAGTCGTGGTAAATAGATATATCCTTTACCAATAACGTTGCTATACCCGGCACTAGGATCGTATGTATGTATGACATGAGTTGAAAACGTGAAGAATATTTAGTTGCTGTATGTAAAAGTTGCCCAAAGTAGATACTTTAGTAAAACGAATGAATTACTTGACAATGGCAAATATTTTAATGAAAAACTTTAAGCGTAATCTGGAAGGACACTTTAAAACTTTTTTGCGACATTTTGGCATAATAGCAGTTTATCTGAGCAATAATGCGCTTAATTTCGACCTTTTGTTTATGCTTCCGCTTCAGCTATTCTCCGGGGGTGGCGTCCAGATAAATGGGTATATTTTTTGTTATCATTGTCTTTGCTTCTGATTCACAGTACTTTTTTCCCGATAACCGATGTCAAGGGCAAACCATCATCAATAGAACAACTCTGAAATCATCTGAAGATTGTTGAAATAGACTTTGCTTTTCAGGTAGTCACAGAGAAAAAAGTGCATTGGTGTCCAATCACAAGATCTCAGTGGTCAACAGATCTAGTGATTATCTATCTTTGGACCTTAAATTCGACATTGTGTCGATCGTCCTATTGAAACTACATGTCTGTTAAGTCCATATCACACAAATCACGCCATAGATTATCATGCTTTGATACCGACCGTCATCATCTTCGAGGTACTTACCAAATCTGGTTACAGAGTACAAGGATATGCAGATGATGTTGTCATAAGCGTTGTGGGCAAATTCGGAAACATCATGTCGCAAATGATGCAAGGTGCGCTCAGCTTGATCTCAAAACGGTGTATAACCAAGGAAATCCTGGAAAAACTGTCCTTGTATCCTTGAAGAGGAAGTTTGAACTGAAGCAAATTTCACTGAAAAACACCCCCATTAACCCTACAGTGGAAGCAAAATATCTTGAAATAATCCAGGACAAACAGCTTAACTGGAACTCTCACCTAAACAATGCTGTCAATAAGGCGACCAGGGCAATGTTCATGTGTGAAGGCTTCTATGGTAAAAATTGGGATCTGAAGCCCAAGATGATCTACTGGATGTACAGCACAATCGTCAGCCAAATGCTCACCTACGCCTCTCTAGTATGGAGGCTTAAAACACAACAGATCAAAGCTAAGAGACAGTTAAATCGACTGCATCGATAAGCCTGTGTCGGCATTACCGGACAAGGAAAACTTGCCCGACGGCAGCATTAGGTACAATATTAAATCTCACGCCGCTGGACCTCACAGTGCAGAAAGAAGCTATGCTGCCTCAGATACAAGAACTGAAATTCGCCGATTTCACAGGACATCTGAGCATTTTTGAAAACATCCAAAACAACACAATCTTCAAGATTCCAGATACGATGCTCAAGATTTTTCGGTTTTCTAGGAAATTCGAAGTGATCATTAGTGGCACACCATCCAACGCTCAAATCTGGTACACAGAAGGAGCCATCGGAAAATGCCAGTACCGGAGTTGCGGTCTAGGTCCAAATTTTCGGTGTGCGGCAGCGCTTGATAAATCACCTACCATCTTCCAAGCAGAGGTCCATGCGATCGAACGATGCATTCGGGAATACCTGCAGGAAAACAGTACCGGAACCCACATCTATGTGCATCTACTCAGAGATTCAGGTAGCACTTAGCGCCTTTAATTCCTATACGGCAGGGTCAAAGCTCGGGTGGGACTGTCTCGCCGTCCTTGATGCCCTCGCATCACAAATCGGGTTACCATAGCATGGATTCCTGGACACGAAGACTTTGAGGGGAACGAACGAGACAGTCTGTCTGGCGAGGAGAGTTGCGCACGCCAAGTTTTTTTTTTTTTTTAGGGTAAAGGGGGAGGAAGGGTAGAGAAGGACACCCGGAGCACTGCGACCTAAAAAGATATTTTGTGCTATCCCCTGGTTGATTGTTTTGAGTTTATCAACTAGCTGAAATCAAGTTCATTAATGAAGTTAAGGATAGTTCGAGCTGAGGAAGAGGTGACATCAGAAGGTGATGTGACGCCTTTATTAAAGTGCTTAAGCCCGGACATGGCTTTGGCCGGGCAATCACAGAGTATGTGATGGGCTGCTCCTGTGTCCTCAAGGCAGAGACGGCACGTCTCTGATTGAACACGGCCCATTTTCTTGAGATGGTAGTTGAGTGAGCAGTGTCCAGTTAGGAAGTCAGTAAGAATCTTAGCATTCTGTGTGCTCATTGTTAGAATGTCTCTAGTTCTATTTCTTGAGAAATTAATAAATTTCTTGGAATGCCTTAGGCCGGGTTGTGCATTCCAGTGTGAGAGCATTTGTTTGCGTTCCCAGCGAAATAGCTCTATTTTAATCCGGCTAGTGGGTTAACCGCAGAAGGATTCAGGTCCAATGTAAGGAGCACCTAGTCTGGCAAGCTCATCAGCTGCTTCATTACCAGGGATGCCTTTGTGTCCGGGAACCCACATTAGTGTGATTTTATTGTGTGCAGCAAGCTGCAAAAGAGTCTGGAGACAATTTCAAACCAGCTTAGACCAAACCAGAAAGGACGTGAGAGCCTTGAGTGCTGACTGCTATCTGCCATTACCACTGCTATCTGAAATTATATTAATATGTGATCTTCGGAGGTTTCTCTAATGCACTCTCTGGCGCAGAGCTCGATCACATGGACCTCTACTTGGAAGATAGTAGTGGATTGACCTAATGGTGTAAAGAGTTTGTAGTTGGGGCCAAAGATACTAGCTCCTGCCCCATTTAACATTTTTGAACCATCTGTGTACCAATTGATTTGAGATGTTGATTGAGGGATTTGAGGATAATTCCAGTAGCTGCGGTCAGGGATGTTAACTGTGAAGGGGTGGTTGAGGTGGATTCTTTTAGGTATAAAGTCTGAGATGCATACTGTTGGAGTAGTAAGTAGCGGAATTTCCTCAAGGATCTTCATATAGCCTACTAATTCGGAATTTGTGCACGCCAAGTTAGTTGAGGTCCCCTCCACTTGTTCGCGCCACCTACAGCGAGGTCGTCCTCTACTGCGCCGTCCATCCGGGGTGGATTCGAAGACTTTCCGCGCCGGAACGTTGGGCTCCCTCTGCTCTACATGACCCAGCCATCTTAGTCGCTGTATGCGAACTCTTCTGGCTAAGTCGATGTCATTATATAGGCCTTATAGTTCGGCATTGTATCTTCTCCTCCATTCGCCGTCTATGCAAATGGGACTAAAGATCACTCGAAGAACTTTTCCCTCAAAATAACCAAGGGCATCCTCATCTCATTTTGTTTTTTTAAGTCCATGCCTCTGAGCCATACAACAAGACTTGCATGATTAGTGTTCTATAAAAAGTTACCTTAGTAGTTGGAGATAGGGCTTTGTTACTCATAGAAAATGCGATTGTCAAGAGTAATTCTTCGTTGTATCTCCCTACTGGTGTCATTTGGGGAGCTTACTATAGAGCTAAACCCATCTTTGCTGTCTCGATCTACATACTTCCAAACGCCCCACTGACGACCCGCTGAGGTCTTCCGACTGTTTCAATGTCATCGGCGTAAGCAAGTAGTTGTACAGAACTGTAAAAGATTATACCTCCTGTGTTGGCTTGTGAGTTTCGTACAATCTTTCAAGTATTACGTTAAAAAGATCGCATGATAGCGCGCCACCTTCCTTAAAACCTTTTCTGACATCGAACGGTTCGGTGGTGTTCTTTCCGAGTTTAATGGAGCAGCGAGAGTTCAACATCGTCATCTTGCACAAACGGACAAGCTTGGCAGGGATGCCGAGACTAGGCATGGCTCTGTATAACTCGTGTCTATACACGCTATCATTACTTTCGAAATCGATGAAAAGAAAAGGCGTATCGATTTTATATTTATGGGGTTTTTTCCATGATCTATCTTAGTGTGAATATTTGGTCAATGGTGGACTTTCCTGGCCTAAAACCACACTAATAAGGACCTATCAGGTTGTTGATGATCAGGTTTAGGTGTTCACATAATATGGCCGATAGGATCTTATGTGCGATGTTGAGAAGACTTATACCTCTGTAGTTGGCACAATTCAGAGGGTCTCCTTTCTTCAGGATGCTGAGGTGCCATTCATCGGGCGTACTTTCGTTCGACCAGATTGTACAGATGAGTTGTTGCATGCTCCTTGCCAACTCATCTCCTCCCGCCTTGAAAAGTTCGGCGGCAAGGCCATCGGCTCCAGCAGCTTTGTTGGACTTAAGCTTAGATATCGCTATCCTCACTCCATTCTTATCGTTGACGGAAATTTCGACTATCATTGTAACTGTTGAATAGCTCATCATGCCTGACATTGGTTATCGTCGCCGTTAAACAGTCCGCAGAAGTGTTTCTTCCATATCTTCAGCACCGACTGTGATTTACTAGGTAGGTAGGTAAAGTGGCGGTCCAAAAGAACACCCAATTAGCGCTTAAGGTGCGCCGTTTTGTTACCACGGACTCGTGTATACCTATTGTAGTGGTTAGTTAAAAACGGATGTTAAGTTTAAACCCAGCCCGTGGAATTCAGGAAGAGGATTAGTTCTTCAATCCTCTTGTCCGCTATCTCTCTCAGATCCTCGAAGAAAGGTTTGCCAAGAGTTTGTTGTCTGATCCTCGCCAGGGCCGGACATCTGCAAAGGAAATGACATAGAGATTCTTTCTCATTAATATCCTTGCAGCTCCTACAAAAGGTGTTGTGGGCGATACCAAGCTTGGCCGCATGGTCTCCAACTGGCCAGTGACCTGTGATAATAGCTACGATTTTGGCAATAACTGGTCTTGGTTTGCCTAGTAACTCTTTTGACTTGGGTTTGTTGAAACTGGGCCAAGTCTTTCTAGATATGACACAGCTTGTGAGGCTGTTCCACCCGCGATTGGCTAGCTGGAGGAAGTGAAGGTGAATATAGTCCTTAACGGCACCAAGCGGAATGTCGACTATTTCTGCTAGAGAGCAGTTAATGGCCGACCCTCGCCTGGCCAGCTCATCAGCACGCTCATAACCCTCATGGTTGCTGTGCCCTGGGACCCAGATGAGTGTGATTCTCGAGTGAGTGCTTTGTTGATTCAATTCGAACCGGCATTGCTCTATCAGTTTTGAAGAGATGCAAACCGCATCAATGGCCTTGATGGCAGCCTGGCTATCCGAAAAAATAGCGATATTGTGATTAGATGTTGGAAGATTGTTTAGCAGGCGGCAGGCTTCTCGAATCGGAAGAAGCTCCGCTTGGAAAACACTAGCAGAGTCTGGGAGACGGAAAGTCCTTGATATATTCAGCTGGTCAGAGAAGATGCCTGCGCCGACTCCGCAGTCCATCTTCGAACCGTCCGTGTATATCCCTATATCATAGTTGCAGGTAACGCTTCCGTTCTTCCATTCTTCTCTGGAAGGGAATTTTGTTAAGAAGGATTTTCCGAAGTTGAGTTTGGGTATCGTATAGTCGGTCGAGGACGCAACCAGTTCACTTGGTATCATCTCCAGGACCTTGCCGTGACCATATGGCCTTGTGGTCCAGGATCCATATTCCCTGAGCCGGACTACGCTGCATATAGCTGTCTCTTTGATGTGTAGTTCGAGAGGGATCAGATGCAAGATCACACTGAGAGCATCTGTTGGACAAGACCTCATTGCTCCTGTGATACCCACGCACGCCGATCTCTGTACTTTTTTTTATTCTGTCGATACCTGTCGATATTCTGTACCTTTTGCTCAAAGCTGGCCACCAAACGATGCCGATGGGGTGAATGCCGGTGCCTTGGTTTTAGTGGTAAACAGCATCATTTCAGTGTTCTCCGGATTTACTCCGATGCCACAGCTCGTAGCCCATGAGTGTACCTTATCCAGAGCCCTCTCCATAAGTTGACTTATCGTGGAGAGGAACTTTCCTGATACTAGTATAACCATATCATCCGCGTACGCAACCACCTTAAAACCCTCCCTATCAAGTCGCACCAAGATTTTATTAATCGCCATTAACCAGAGTAGGGGGGAGATGACTCCGCCTTGTGGAGTTCCTCTGTTTACCGTCTTAGTTGTACTACTGTTGCCTAGTGTTGCTTGGATTATACGAGTACTGAGCATAGAAGCTATCCATTGGCTAATAAAGCCTTCTACACCTAACTCGGTAAGAGATTCCTGAATAGATTCAGTGAAAATGTTGTTGAAGGCTCCTTCTATATCAAGAAATGTGGCGAGAGTATATTCTTTGTAGGGAAGAGTTTTTCCACTGTACGCACGACCTCATGAAGAGCAGTTTCTGTGGACCACCCTTTGAGATACGCATGCTGGGATTTCGAGAGTGGAGAACTCAGGTTATCGCGGATATGGAAGTCTAGGATACGTTCTAAAGTTTTAAAAACAAAGGAGGACAGGCTTATGGGTCTAAAATCCTTCGCGGATTCATGTCCTCGCCGGCCCGCCTTGGGGATGAAAACCACTTTGACACGTCTCCAGATTTGGGGAACGTGGTTTAGGTTTAAGCAACTCCTATAAATCGGTAATAGCCAGGGAATTGCTATGTCTTGCAATTTCTGCATCATAATAGGCATGATGCTGTCAGGGCCAGGTGACTTATAGGGAGAGAAGCTATTTATAGCCCAGGAGACTTTATCCTCCGTAATAATGTTTGTGATGCTATGCTAAGCTGCCAGTGGCGTACAGGTGGAACTAGCTTGTTCTACTCTTATCTCACTGCAGCCTGGGAAGTGAGTACTCATCAGGAGTTCCAGAGATGCCGCAGAAGAATCCGTCCAGCTTCCATTCGTCTTTTTAAGAAAAGACGGGTTGCTATGTTCTTTGAACAAAATTTCGCTGAGCCTTGCGGATTCTTTGAGGGACTCGATAGACTGGCAGTAATCTTTCCTGTGATTTACTACTAGCGTATGACAGCAAACGATAATTCGAAAAATTGCCAAATAGTGTGAAATAGCATTAGGCACATCGTGCCAAATATTATATTACTTCAAATGTCTATAACATTTCTTATGTCAAACGGTTTTAGCCGTAGCTTTACGCTTTATCAACAAAATTCTCAAAATCACCACAAGCTCAATTAAAATTAAATTTGGTCAAAACTTCGAACATAACCAGTGAATTTCAAAAGGTTTAAGTCATACTATGACCCCGGAATTATAATTTCCCAAAATTATGCCATCACATCTGGTTGATTCTTAAACGATTATGACTACAAAATTATCTTAATGTTTATGCACATAAATTTGTTAAACTTATCTGGTTACAATTTCGAAAAGATAATAGGTTTCTACGCCAATTTCATGTATCTACTCACAATATCGTTTTTTTAAATCATTATGGGGTTCAAGGACCTATAAGGCAATAGTCTGACGACCTCAGAAATAAAATTTATTCTTATGCAAAATAATAAAAGTTCCGCAATTCTAAATTGTAAACAATTCGTTTAGACTTCAATTAAAAACGTTTTTTAAAATCTTATTTTTTTTTTTTTATTCTATTTCTGCTATTTTAATGCAATTAAATTACCAAATAAAACCTGAACTAAGCACCCCCACGCTGAGAAGATTTGGAAGAATTCTTTAAAATTCCAAGAAATCCCAGTCTAATGAGTAATTAAACTCTTTACGTTTGCCGAAAAATTGCAAAAAAATAAATTGTGTACGCTGACTTAGCCCTGAAGAAAATAAACAATGTGATCAGTATCCGATAAATAATGATCAATTACTTGACCGACTGGCTTGAGATACTTGAGTCATAGCATTATGTATGCAATTTGTTCGTTTATAATTCAGTTATTGAATACTAAATCATTTGAAATTAAAGATATACAAAACAAGAAATGAAAATTACCAAAAAAAAAAAACGGAACACTAATCGCCAATTATGTTTTTTTTTTTATTTATTTAATTTTTTATTTTGAATTTATCTGTTGAATGAATTTTTTAACGACTGTGAGAATGAGATAATGGCGAAACAAAGTATTATTTTGTATAGACGTGTAGACAAAAACCCGAAGAATGGTGTGACGTGTTTCAAAATAGCATTGAGAGATGTGGACAACAGGTCCATAAGCTTAGTGGTTTTGGTAGTAAGAGTAGTCAGTCCCATTTTCCGGAGTCTGATGACTTACCCCAGAAAGGAACTTTAATCTTTACGTAGCACATAAGTATGCATATTATTTTGGATCTTAGAGCAATACTAACAGAGGAAGGCTTAACGTTACTTAAGAAGATAGATGACAGCTATACAAAAGATTTAGTGGCAAATGGCTCCTCTGCTACTACAATAGAAATGCACAAAATGAGATCGTCATACCAGCACCAAACTGAACAGTGATAACTACAGGCTGGCTGCAACTATCTGCCAGAACAGCGATTGGATTGTATTTATTTTACTCGTTTCTTAAAATTAAAGATACAAGTTTTATACACTTGTTGTAAGACATTAACAATTTTGTAAGTTTTGAGATTTATGTCAGGAAATCTTAGGACAAATTAGAAAAATATTACCAAGGCTTTCAAAAACTGAATGAGAAAGACTTAATATTTTTTTTTTTTTTGTTAAAAGGAAACCCAAATCCCGGAGCCATTGTACTGCCTGCCTGGAACCTTTCTTTGGTGCAGTGGTTGGAAAAACTGCGATGTAATTCGTTTTCACTTATACTCGAGTGGCTGACTTAACATTAAAAAAAAATTAAACGAAACATATAATAATAATAATAAAGTAATAAATGTAATTGTACGTCTGATTGCAGAGTCTACTACAAGGCCAAATGCATTAAGAAATAAGGTTAAAATTTGTTGATGTTTCCGATCCTTCGAAGATTTGGTGGCAGGGAATTCTACAGTCGGAGAATCTGTACGAAAAATTAGCGTTCAGAGGGAACACAGGAATATTTGGCCTGAATTAACATTAGCGACCTACGTGAGTGGAACAATTCTAGTTTATCATAGAGATAATCGGGCTGTCGCGTTTGTATGATGTCATTTAGGAGGCATAATGCCCTATATTTTAACCTCTTAAGACCTTAACAAAAATTAAACAAGATAGTTGATATATTATGCATTTTTAAACACATTTGGGTCAAAATAAGAACCATGAGTTTTTTTAAACTTTTTTATTTGTTAAACTTTATAAAAAAAGTAGGTGCGCATGTGTGTACTTTGGTTTTCAATAAGGACCAAACTTCTTATAGGTATGGTAATTTTCAAAACAATTATTGGATACAACATAAAGATATAAATTACATTTAACACATATAGTTCGGCAGCGTGAGAAACATGTTGGATGCCGACACTTGGACGCGTTCTTTGAGTCAACAAAACGTGGAAAGTGACCCACATTATCAAGTCTGATTTCAGCTGTTGGATGAACTACCACTGGCCTTTGTTTGTTCGTCGGAGGTTCGTTTTCGCTTTCTCGCTTACTTGTTGTTGAGCTAGGACTGGATGTAGTATTGGATCTTGAACTAGAGCCAGGTCGCATAAGATACGGTTCGATTTGCCCACCGCCATACTTCATTATAGCTTTCGCTAGATTTAGTCTGAATTGCAGTAGAGAGAACCTATTTTTTCGTGCAATGTTTTCTTCTATACAACAGCGAATGTACATAACCCAACAATTAACCACGGCTAGGTCAACAAAGTGGCAAAAACTTCTCACTGTCCATTTTACCGTTCTCATGGTGCTTCGATAATAGGCAATTAATCTGTCACACAAATCTATCTCGCCGATGCAAGTATTATAATTTTTGACGATCGCTGGCTGGGCCACGTCAATTTTTCTTTTTTGAGCCTTGCACCATCGCTTGCAGGTGTCAGTAGGAGCACCTCCTGTACATGTCGAAAGCATTGTGACAGCCTTCGTATCCTTCCACTTAACAATACATACTTTCTCATCGCTTCTTACTTTTTCATCCCACTGCCCCCTTAGCAAGTGTTTCTCTGTTTTTAACTTTCTGGATACTGGTCCTATCCTATTTGTCATTACGGTCCCAGTTAGAAATATCTCCTTTTCATTTTTAATTAAATGATCAGCAAGTTTCAGGCTGATGAAGAACTTATCAGTGTACAAAACACAACTGCTGCCAATTGTACGCCAAATAACTTGTACAATACCGGCTCCAAGTCCTAGATTTGTCATGACTTGTTGAGGAATTGTGTTTTTCCCAACATATATCTCAAAATCAAGGACTAGCCCATCTCGGGCAGCTAGCACAAAGTTTTTTAGGCCAAGTGGGTTCGGTTTTGATGGTACATACTGGCGGTATTCACATCGACCTGAGAACGGGATCATTTGCTCGTCTATTGATATATGCTTTGAGCGAGGTAGGCTGCGGCACTTTTCAAGATCTGATCTTTTATTGGCCTTATTTTCCAGAGCTCATCATTGTTATTTTGATAGTCGACATCATTTACAAAGTGCAGATGATTCCTTAGCTCAAAAAACCTGTCCCTAGTCATAGTGTCCCTCACGAGGGGGACTGTTCCAGTAAAGGTTTCTTTGAGGATATTTTAGGGTACCCATCATAAGCTGTATACCTGCAAAGCATATCATTTCAATGCTGTTGGTATTAACTGATTTTAAATTACGCTTTTGTGCCGAATACAAGTTGGTTTGCTCCGCTACCAACTCCTAAAAGTCTACCCCAAATATTCAAAAAAGCAATACAATATATTCATTTCAGAACTTCCCTGCGAAATAAGAACATCATCTAAAATATCTGGTCTTCGGCAAGTCATCTCTTTTGTACGCCAAGACAATCGCGGGGCTTCCATATGTTCCTCCTCGGTACCTTCTTCAACTTGATCATTCTCTCTCACTTCGTCAATATCCTCAGACTCGCGACGGCCCCTAGCAACTTCTGAGGGCAAGTACTCGTCGTCATTATCATCGTCAGAAAAATCCCAATCACTACTATTCAGTAAATTCTCTATTTCCTGATCATTCATGATTTATTTGAAAACAGTCATATATTACACAAACCTAATTTGAATTCCTAAAGTACACACTTGTGCATCTAGGAAACAACAAGGAAATTTTCCAGGAAAAATAAACACAACACTTCAATTTATATTTTCACATGTTAGAACTATTAATTAACAGTAAAAAAACAGTTAAATTCTGTAATGAAAGTATACAATTGCAAAACTTACGAATCTTCTAAGCGCAGATGTGGAGGTTTTGAGAAAATAATTGCAACTGTCAATTTTGAATATTTTTTCAAACTCAAATTTTGCGCTACCCCCACCTACAGTATTTTTTTTGTAGCTTTGTTGCATTTAGTAATTTATCTTTTATTGCTGTTCGTCACAAGATCGCCGCACAAGAAATATAAGGAAAAAACTAAAGTACACACATGTGTACCCACGGTCTTAAGAGGTTAAAAGATTATCGTAGGTACATCGACTTATTTGTTTTGAAAAGCAGGAAACATGGTCACGTATCTTTAAATTGAAAAAGCATATAGCAATAAAAGATTTCTGGCTGGTCAAACGGTAGTGCATGCGATCATATGAAAACACAACCGTTTTCACTTAGCTGAGGCCTACCAACTCCTACTCTCAACTTCCACGCGGTGACAGCTGGGTGCCTAGTGCCTTAATCAGAGAAATGTATAACCAACCTCGTTTAGAGGATTCTTGGTGGCAGCAGATGAGAGAGGGGGGGGGGGGGGGGGGGGGGGAGAGTGCTTTCTCACTAGAGCACTTCTTCCTGTTCCAGGCGGCAGCGGACGAATTCCCTAGATGGAGTCAACGGTGGCGTCTATAGTTCCAGTTAGTTTGAACTTAGTGAATACCTTGCGCGAGTTGCTTCGACGTATTCGGATCACAGATCGGTAAGGAATTTCCAATGTTGGTCAGGACCTTGGAATAGAGATGGTGGCGGAGGAGCCCTTAATGGTGGGCCAACGGCAGCGCTCATACTCCCAACGATGATGTCATTATCTTAGGGGATTTCAACCTTCCTTTTCTCCAATGGGTTCAGTCTGAGGATGAGTCTCATTTTGTCACTTCAAATGCAACCTCAGACAAAGAAGTCCTCTTCACAGATTGTCTCTCCAACTCTGGCCTCTATCAAATCGCTCTATTTTCGCTCCGAAAAACCAGTTCTTCATCCCCACCCTGGTATACTAAACAATTGCGCTCACTTCGTAACAAGAGGAACAAACTTTGGAGAGCATACCTAAAATCCCGTTCTGGCTATGACTACTCCATCTATCACCACACACATACACACTTCGCCGAACTCTGCGAAGCTCTCTACCAGGATTATCTTGATCGAATGCAATCCAGTCTCATTACTGATCCTAAGCGTTTCTATCATTTCATAAATGCCAAACGAAAATCTGACAGTTATCCTTCTACGCTTAAACTCGCCAACACCTCTTCGTCCCACCCTAAAATTGTTGCAAACCTATTCGGTCAATTTTTTAGCCAGTCGTTCACTGACCGCATCCTTGAGCCCGACCACGATTACTTCTCTTATATGGACAATTGCGCCAAAACGTCATTAGTTTCGGTTTGTATCACCTCGCTAACGCCGAATTAGAAGTATTCTTACGGAATGACAACATTGACATTTGCTTGATCTCTGAAACTCATTTGATAAAGGAATCCGGAATAAAAATAAGAGGGTATCGTGCTTATCACGCATATCACCCTTTCGGAAGAGCTAGAGGCGGATCCTCCTTATCCATTAAAGACTGCATTGAGCACTCCATAAATACGACGATTGAAATCGATACAATGCAAACAAGTTCAGTTCGAGTTGAGAATAGGCACTCGTATTTCAACATCGCGTCCATTTATTGTCCTCCGCGATGCACGTTTAGAAGTAACGACTTTGTACGTCTCCTTGACTCACTTGGACCAAATTTCATTATAGGTGGGGATTTAAACGCAAAACACACCTTTTGGGGTTCCAGATCCAATTTACGGGAAGGCAGACTTCTGTACGAAGCCGGTATGCAATTCGGGGTTGATTTCTTTTCGACGGGGAAACCGACGTATTGGCCCTCTGATACAGCGAAAACACCGGGCCTAATAGACTTCTTCGTAGCAAAAGGACTACCTTCAAATTTTGCGAAAGTAGAGGAAAGCTTTGATCTCTCCTCAGATCACTCGCCGGTAATCTTGACAATAGGTGACCGACTAATGACAGTAGAAGGTGTGCCTAGATTAACTAACAAAAAAACTAACTGGCGCGACTTTAGAACTGATTGCGAAGAAAATATTGTCTTGAATGTATCGCTCAAAACACCCTTCGAAATAGAAGATGAACTCGGCAAATTTATTGAATCAATACAGAATGCCGCGTGGAAAAATACTCCTTTAAGGAGGAAAGAAGTCCCATGCAATGAAGCTAATTATCCGCCGGAAATAAAAGAACTTATTCGAGAAAAGAGGAGAGCACGCAAAATATGGCAACAAACTCGCGCATAAAACCCACTCGAATTTCCTATGCAATAAGCTTAAAAAAGCGATCCAAGACCTAAAAAACCAAAAGACTTCAGCATATCTTGAAGGTTTAACCGCCGAAAAAACCACTAATTACTCGCTCTGGAAAGCTGTAAAAAGAATTAAAAATCCCCAAATACATTCGCCACCGATAAGAAAAAACAACGACGAATGGGCAAAAGGTGACAAAGAAAAAGCGGATCTATTTGCCGAGTACTTAGAAGAGACTTTTAAGCCATTTGATGGAGAAACATTTGTAGACGATTTTACCGGTACGACTACGACATCTGACAACCTTAGAATAAAAAGTGTGTCACTTATAGAACTTTGCCAGGCAATAAAAAACCTGAAAAATAATAAAGCTCCTGGCTATGATTTAATAACCGGACAAATCCTCAAGGAATTACAAAAAAAGGCACTATTAAAATTGCTTTATTTAATAAATGCTTCCATTAGATTATTATACGTTCCGAAACCGGGGAAATCTCCAAATGACAAAAAATCGTACAGACCGATATCGCTACTACCAATAATATCGAAGGTATTTGAAAAACTCCTTCTGAAACGGATTCTTCCGGTCATTAAAGAGAGACGCCTAATACCTGACCACCAATTCGGGTTCAGAATCAAGCATTCCACAATTGACCAGGTTTATAGAATAACCGACGAAATTGAAAAAGCCCTTGAGGAGAAAAAGATTTGTTCTAGCGCTTTTCTTGGCGTATCTCAAGCCTAAGATTTTAAAGAAATCGCCGCCGGAGTTCCGCAAGGAAGTGTCCTTGGGCCTATCTTATTCTTGCTGTACACTCGGGACATACCACAAACTGAAGGCACTATTGTAGCTACGTTCGCGGACGATACGGCTATTCTGGCAACGGAAAGTTCAATCCAGTCAGCAACCATAAAACTCCAACGAGCCATGGATAAAATCTGTGATTGGACAAAAACTTGGCGCATTGTTCTTAACGAGACCAAATCGACGCATGTTAACTTCACTTACAAGAAAATAATCAACCTTCCCGTTTTCATTAACTCGGTACAAATACCGCATGCAAACAAAGCTAAATATCTGGGAATGACACTAGACGTGAAACTTAAATGGAAATCTCAGGTTAAAAAGAAACGTGACGAAGTCGAAAATCGACTTAGAGAAATGTGTTGGCTAATTGGAAGATATCCCAAACTAAGCGTATATAACAAACTGCTTCTGTATAAGCAAGTGCTTAAACCCGTGTGGACGTACGGTATAAAACTCTGGGGTTGTACCAAACCAAGCAATAGGAATCTCATACAATCACTCCAAAATAAAATTATAAGAATAATCGTGAACGCTCTCTGGTATATCAGAAACAATGATATCCACAGAGACTTAGGGATAGCTACCGTGGAGAACGAAATAAAAAACTTCGCTCGCAAGCTTCGTATTCGTCTTCATGGCCATTGCAACTGTGCCATACTCCAAACTTTGGATGTGACAAATCTTACCCGCCGACTTCAAAGAACGAAACCGTTCGAATTAGCGCAATAAGACAAAAAGCCGCATGTCATGACGGTTTCAGCAGGTGCTTTTATTGAAAATCTTCCTGCCTCACGCGAATATTCTCTTCTGAAGCTTAAACTACTTGATAAGGTCTAACTTAGTCGTAGTAAACAAAACGAAGGGAAGGGTCTTTTTAGTCAGTAGAAATCTGACACTACTATGAGTACACGGTCTCATAGTGTCTCATGAAGATTTTCACCTACCCACGGAAAAAAAACCTCGCTACTTGTCGCAGAGAAGATTAATAAACTTAAAGATGACTATTCTTCCGGTCCTGATGGGTTGCCCCCAATTGTTCTAAAAAAATGCGTGACCCACTTGGCCCAACCATTGACTTTTCTTTTTCTTATGTCCATTTCCCAAGGTTCTTTCCCTATCCTTTGGAAGAACTCATTTATTATCACAATTCACAAGAAAGGTCCTAAAAATGAAATATCTAACTACCGACCTATCGCCAAACTATCATGCATACCCAAACTCTTCGAGAGCATCGTTTACGACTCGATGTTTTTTCATTGCAAACCCTTATTCTCTTCCAATCAACACGGGTTCCTTAAAGGTAGATCAACAATCACCAACTTAACTGAATTCATTTCTCAGGCGCTGTGTACATTTGAAGATGGCAGCGAAATCGATGTAATTGCCATCGACTTCAGTAAAGCATTTGATAAAATCTCCCATGGAATTATTATTCTTAAGTTGAAAGCTCTTAGTTTTCAACCCGGTTTTATCAATTGGATCAAATCCTACTTGGAAGGTCGGCAGTACGAGGTTATATTCAGGTCTTCTGTCTTTAACTCCTTCAAGGCCACTTCGGGTGTCCCTCAAGGCAGTCACGTTGGGCCTTTAATTTTTGTCCTGACCACCAACGATGTCGACTGCATCATCAAAGACTCGTATCTCTCTGTCTATGCCGATGATATGAAAATATTTTGATACATATCTTCTCCCAATGATTCTCGCCCACTTCAAGATGACCTAAACCGATTTTCTCTCTGGTGCCAGAAAAATCATTTTGAACATAACATCAGCAAATGCCAATTCATCACCTACTCCCGTAAACGACTTCCATCAACCCATAGGAGCTACTTACTCTGCAACGAGCTTGTCCCACAAGTTTCTTCTTTGCGTGATTTAGGTGTAATCTGCGATAGGGAACTTAACTTCCGTTCCCATATTGACCACATAATAAATAGAGCCAATTGTGCGCTTGGCTTTGTAAAACGTTGGTCAAGGGAATTTTCGAACCCACACGTCACCAAATCACTTTATATAACCTTTGTTAGACCTATCCTCGAATATGCTAGCCAAGCCTGGTCGGCACACTATGCTGTACATATCCAACGTATTGAAGCCATCCAGCGCAGGTTTATCCGTTTCGCCCTACGCGGTCTCCCTTGGCTTGATAGATCCTCCCTACTCTGAACGCTTAAAGCTCATCAATCTTCAGTGCTTTCTCACTAGAGCACTTCTTCCTGTTCCAGGCGGCAGCGGACGAATTCCCTAGATGGAGTCAACGGTGGCGTCTATAGTTCCAGTTAGTTTGAACTTAGTGAATACCTTGCGCGAGTTGCTTCGACGTATTCGGATCACAGATCGGTAAGGAATTTCCAATGTTGGTCAGGACCTTGGAATAGAGATGGTGGCGGAGGAGCCCTTAATGGTGGGCCAACGGCAGCGCTCATACTCCCAACGATGATGTCATTATCTTAGGGGATTTCAACCTTCCTTTTCTCCAATGGGTTCAGTCTGAGGATGAGTCTCATTTTGTCACTTCAAATGCAACCTCAGACAAAGAAGTCCTCTTCACAGATTGTCTCTCCAACTCTGGCCTCTATCAAATCGCTCTATTTTCGCTCCGAAAAACCAGTTCTTCATCCCCACCCTGGTATACTAAACAATTGCGCTCACTTCGTAACAAGAGGAACAAACTTTGGAGAGCATACCTAAAATCCCGTTCTGGCTATGACTACTCCATCTATCACCACACACATACACACTTCGCCGAACTCTGCGAAGCTCTCTACCAGGATTATCTTGATCGAATGCAATCCAGTCTCATTACTGATCCTAAGCGTTTCTATCATTTCATAAATGCCAAACGAAAATCTGACAGTTATCCTTCTACGCTTAAACTCGCCAACACCTCTTCGTCCCACCCTAAAATTGTTGCAAACCTATTCGGTCAATTTTTTAGCCAGTCGTTCACTGACCGCATCCTTGAGCCCGACCACGATTACTTCTCTTATATGGACAATTGCGCCAAAACGTCATTAGTTTCGGTTTGTATCACCTCGCTAACGCCGAATTAGAAGTATTCTTACGGAATGACAACATTGACATTTGCTTGATCTCTGAAACTCATTTGATAAAGGAATCCGGAATAAAAATAAGAGGGTATCGTGCTTATCACGCATATCACCCTTTCGGAAGAGCTAGAGGCGGATCCTCCTTATCCATTAAAGACTGCATTGAGCACTCCATAAATACGACGATTGAAATCGATACAATGCAAACAAGTTCAGTTCGAGTTGAGAATAGGCACTCGTATTTCAACATCGCGTCCATTTATTGTCCTCCGCGATGCACGTTTAGAAGTAACGACTTTGTACGTCTCCTTGACTCACTTGGACCAAATTTCATTATAGGTGGGGATTTAAACGCAAAACACACCTTTTGGGGTTCCAGATCCAATTTACGGGAAGGCAGACTTCTGTACGAAGCCGGTATGCAATTCGGGGTTGATTTCTTTTCGACGGGGAAACCGACGTATTGGCCCTCTGATACAGCGAAAACACCGGGCCTAATAGACTTCTTCGTAGCAAAAGGACTACCTTCAAATTTTGCGAAAGTAGAGGAAAGCTTTGATCTCTCCTCAGATCACTCGCCGGTAATCTTGACAATAGGTGACCGACTAATGACAGTAGAAGGTGTGCCTAGATTAACTAACAAAAAAACTAACTGGCGCGACTTTAGAACTGATTGCGAAGAAAATATTGTCTTGAATGTATCGCTCAAAACACCCTTCGAAATAGAAGATGAACTCGGCAAATTTATTGAATCAATACAGAATGCCGCGTGGAAAAATACTCCTTTAAGGAGGAAAGAAGTCCCATGCAATGAAGCTAATTATCCGCCGGAAATAAAAGAACTTATTCGAGAAAAGAGGAGAGCACGCAAAATATGGCAACAAACTCGCGCATAAAACCCACTCGAATTTCCTATGCAATAAGCTTAAAAAAGCGATCCAAGACCTAAAAAACCAAAAGACTTCAGCATATCTTGAAGGTTTAACCGCCGAAAAAACCACTAATTACTCGCTCTGGAAAGCTGTAAAAAGAATTAAAAATCCCCAAATACATTCGCCACCGATAAGAAAAAACAACGACGAATGGGCAAAAGGTGACAAAGAAAAAGCGGATCTATTTGCCGAGTACTTAGAAGAGACTTTTAAGCCATTTGATGGAGAAACATTTGTAGACGATTTTACCGGTACGACTACGACATCTGACAACCTTAGAATAAAAAGTGTGTCACTTATAGAACTTTGCCAGGCAATAAAAAACCTGAAAAATAATAAAGCTCCTGGCTATGATTTAATAACCGGACAAATCCTCAAGGAATTACAAAAAAAGGCACTATTAAAATTGCTTTATTTAATAAATGCTTCCATTAGATTATTATACGTTCCGAAACCGGGGAAATCTCCAAATGACAAAAAATCGTACAGACCGATATCGCTACTACCAATAATATCGAAGGTATTTGAAAAACTCCTTCTGAAACGGATTCTTCCGGTCATTAAAGAGAGACGCCTAATACCTGACCACCAATTCGGGTTCAGAATCAAGCATTCCACAATTGACCAGGTTTATAGAATAACCGACGAAATTGAAAAAGCCCTTGAGGAGAAAAAGATTTGTTCTAGCGCTTTTCTTGGCGTATCTCAAGCCTAAGATTTTAAAGAAATCGCCGCCGGAGTTCCGCAAGGAAGTGTCCTTGGGCCTATCTTATTCTTGCTGTACACTCGGGACATACCACAAACTGAAGGCACTATTGTAGCTACGTTCGCGGACGATACGGCTATTCTGGCAACGGAAAGTTCAATCCAGTCAGCAACCATAAAACTCCAACGAGCCATGGATAAAATCTGTGATTGGACAAAAACTTGGCGCATTGTTCTTAACGAGACCAAATCGACGCATGTTAACTTCACTTACAAGAAAATAATCAACCTTCCCGTTTTCATTAACTCGGTACAAATACCGCATGCAAACAAAGCTAAATATCTGGGAATGACACTAGACGTGAAACTTAAATGGAAATCTCAGGTTAAAAAGAAACGTGACGAAGTCGAAAATCGACTTAGAGAAATGTGTTGGCTAATTGGAAGATATCCCAAACTAAGCGTATATAACAAACTGCTTCTGTATAAGCAAGTGCTTAAACCCGTGTGGACGTACGGTATAAAACTCTGGGGTTGTACCAAACCAAGCAATAGGAATCTCATACAATCACTCCAAAATAAAATTATAAGAATAATCGTGAACGCTCTCTGGTATATCAGAAACAATGATATCCACAGAGACTTAGGGATAGCTACCGTGGAGAACGAAATAAAAAACTTCGCTCGCAAGCTTCGTATTCGTCTTCATGGCCATTGCAACTGTGCCATACTCCAAACTTTGGATGTGACAAATCTTACCCGCCGACTTCAAAGAACGAAACCGTTCGAATTAGCGCAATAAGACAAAAAGCCGCATGTCATGACGGTTTCAGCAGGTGCTTTTATTGAAAATCTTCCTGCCTCACGCGAATATTCTCTTCTGAAGCTTAAACTACTTGATAAGGTCTAACTTAGTCGTAGTAAACAAAACGAAGGGAAGGGTCTTTTTAGTCAGTAGAAATCTGACACTACTATGAGTACACGGTCTCATAGTGTCTCATGAAGATTTTCACCTACCCACGGAAAAAAAACCTCGCTACTTGTCGCAGAGAAGATTAATAAACTTAAAGATGACTATTCTTCCGGTCCTGATGGGTTGCCCCCAATTGTTCTAAAAAAATGCGTGACCCA
Organism: Brachypalpus laphriformis; assembly: GCA_945910035.1. Taxonomy (NCBI): domain Eukaryota; kingdom Metazoa; phylum Arthropoda; class Insecta; order Diptera; family Syrphidae; genus Brachypalpus; species Brachypalpus laphriformis. The sequence continues at coordinate 12,717,972 of OX246754.1, read as the reverse complement.
CTTGGCCCAACCATTGACTTTTCTTTTTCTTATGTCCATTTCCCAAGGTTCTTTCCCTATCCTTTGGAAGAACTCATTTATTATCACAATTCACAAGAAAGGTCCTAAAAATGAAATATCTAACTACCGACCTATCGCCAAACTATCATGCATACCCAAACTCTTCGAGAGCATCGTTTACGACTCGATGTTTTTTCATTGCAAACCCTTATTCTCTTCCAATCAACACGGGTTCCTTAAAGGTAGATCAACAATCACCAACTTAACTGAATTCATTTCTCAGGCGCTGTGTACATTTGAAGATGGCAGCGAAATCGATGTAATTGCCATCGACTTCAGTAAAGCATTTGATAAAATCTCCCATGGAATTATTATTCTTAAGTTGAAAGCTCTTAGTTTTCAACCCGGTTTTATCAATTGGATCAAATCCTACTTGGAAGGTCGGCAGTACGAGGTTATATTCAGGTCTTCTGTCTTTAACTCCTTCAAGGCCACTTCGGGTGTCCCTCAAGGCAGTCACGTTGGGCCTTTAATTTTTGTCCTGACCACCAACGATGTCGACTGCATCATCAAAGACTCGTATCTCTCTGTCTATGCCGATGATATGAAAATATTTTGATACATATCTTCTCCCAATGATTCTCGCCCACTTCAAGATGACCTAAACCGATTTTCTCTCTGGTGCCAGAAAAATCATTTTGAACATAACATCAGCAAATGCCAATTCATCACCTACTCCCGTAAACGACTTCCATCAACCCATAGGAGCTACTTACTCTGCAACGAGCTTGTCCCACAAGTTTCTTCTTTGCGTGATTTAGGTGTAATCTGCGATAGGGAACTTAACTTCCGTTCCCATATTGACCACATAATAAATAGAGCCAATTGTGCGCTTGGCTTTGTAAAACGTTGGTCAAGGGAATTTTCGAACCCACACGTCACCAAATCACTTTATATAACCTTTGTTAGACCTATCCTCGAATATGCTAGCCAAGCCTGGTCGGCACACTATGCTGTACATATCCAACGTATTGAAGCCATCCAGCGCAGGTTTATCCGTTTCGCCCTACGCGGTCTCCCTTGGCTTGATAGATCCTCCCTACTCTGAACGCTTAAAGCTCATCAATCTTCAGTCTCTCGAAACTCGTCGCGATATTGCCGACTTACTCTTCCTCCATCAGCTAATCACTGGTCAAATTTATTGCCCCGCGCTTCTTGAATTAGTCTCATTTAACATCAATCCCCGTAACCTAACGTCCATTCCCCTCTTCCATCTCTCTTATCATCGCACCAATTATGGTTATAATGCACCACTGTCCAGAATGTTGCGCTTGGCTAACTATATGGAAAACACATTTGACTTCCACTGCAGCAGAACCACCCTTCAAAACGATCTTCAGCTCCGCCTCAATTCCACAATTCCTCAATTCCTGTCTTAATTTTGCCACCCCTACACCCAAATTCTCACCTCTACCCTCTCCCTTCTCTTCCTAGCTTTTCCATCCTCTGTTTTTTTGTGTTTAAAAAAAAAAAAAAAATATAAAAAATATTAATAGTTTTAAGCTTAGCGTTAAGTCCCCTTTTTTGTTAATTTTGAAGTTTTAGCTTCAAGTTCCTGCTTGTATTAAGTTTAGATAAATAAATAAATAAATAAGTAGTGGACTACTGGCACCGGTACCCGCCCCCTCATCCTAGGGGAATAACTAAAGGAACTGGCCCTCCAGGTTGGGCGTTGTACCGTCGGGGTAATTTCCCTACCACATAAAAAACCTATGGTTCCGAAACAGCCAAAAGCCTCGGATAAGGATGACTCAACTGATGACGACCCTAGCAAACGAAATAAGGACAACGATCTTCGGATCTGTAGGTGGAATGTTCTGTTCCTTTACAGACCACGTGCAGCCGAACAACTAGCAGATGCCCTAGACTGCTATAGAGCATATATTACAGCCATCCAGGAAGTACTATGGGATGGGCCGGGCAAAAATAGGATGAAAAACTGTGACATCTACTACGGTCACCGAGACCTTTGATGTCAAAAAAGGTTTAAGACAAGGTGACGCGCTGTCAAGTGACTTCTTTAATATTGTACTTGAACGGATTGTGCGGAACTCACAAACCAACACCGGAGGCACAATCTATCACAAGTCTGTACCACTGCTTGCATACGCCGACGATATTGACATTATTGGAAGAACTCAGCGGGCTGTCACCGGTGCGTTTGCAAGCATTGAGGCGGAAGCGGCCAAAATGGGTTTAGCGATAAACGAGGGCAAAACCAAGTACATATATGCTGTAAACAAGAAGGGACAACCAACACCGACAAATTGGACAGAACGTCAAAGTGGGCAGCTATAACTTCGAGGTAGTAAAGGACTTTGTCTACCTTGGCTCTGCTATAAACTCGAAAAACAACATCAGCGCAGAAATCAAGCGAAGAATAACTCTTGCTAATCGCTGTTTTTTGGGCTTATAAGGCAATTCAACAGTAAAGCCTTATCTCGAACAACTAAAGAGACTCTGCATAAGACCCTGATCATCCCAGTCCTGCTTTACGGCGCTGAAACATGGACTTTATTAGAAGAGGATGAAGATATCCTTGGTCACTTCGAGAGAAAAAATTCTTCGTAAGATATTAGGTCTCGTTTGGGTCGACGGTTCAGTCTCTAAAGTCTGCTTAAACTAAGTCATTTATCACATTTTTCTGTGCAAAATACTGCCTAAGGCAAAATTTTATCCAAAAGCTAGGCCCCCAGCTCCATCTTCCCACAATCAATTTATTAATCGTCTTATAATGGACATGAGTATCATTAAGAGTACAGATATTCATTTCCAAGAAAAAGAGATGAAGAAAACAATTATGTTGATTTTAAAACAAGCTTACCAGCTACTGATGTAATCCATCACCTGAACATCATCATAAGCCATGGCACCACATCAAGAACCCAAGCAAAATCTACTACAATTCTAGTCACAGAGATGTTCTTTTTTGAAGAAGCGTCGCGTAGTCTTCTTCAACCACATCCGTGACTTCCGCATACACCAAATCAATCAATTGAATCCACGACGACGACAACAATATTATGAAACCTAAAACCGCAACCAGGAAAACTATAAAAATAGAAATGATGGACCACATTCCAAAAAGTACACAACTAGCATCCATCATAAAATAATTCGCATCGCAACAAAGTATCCACAAGAAGAATCCTCCATACACGACAAATAAGATACGGTCTGACTGAAACTGAAGAGCTCTTCGACGATTTGTCTACAAGACGACGACGGCATACTACTATTATTGTTTTGGGAAATCTACTCAAGTCTAGCACTAGATTACGTACAAGCTACTCGTTGAAACCAGCTTCTTGGACATGGCTTCCAAAAAAAAAAAAAAAAAACCAAGACAGACAGACAAAAGTCTGTCTGACTGAAAGCGAAGAATCTACACTCTCGATGGCTTTAAGTGTTTATGCTCTTAATGGACCAGATGATGATTCGACGTTTTTTTTTTTTTTTGTAGGCGTTGAGGTGGTTTCTTGTGGAGTCCCATGCAGACACACCACGTGCGCAATATTCTAATGATTTGGAGATTTTTTTTTCCTTTTCAGGTTTCGATATTCAAATTCATAATAATCGTTCGGATGCGCGCGCGGCTATAATTAAAAGAATCGACGCGAAGGAAAAGATAACCACGTGCGCCATGCGAGCGGTCTTACGCAGACATCAATACCAGATTTTATTGAGAAGCGTGGCGATAAAGTCTGCATGAGTTTGATTTGGTGGAATTTGATTTTGACGCATAAGGTATGTAGGTCGTGTTGATGTTGTTGATGATGGGATTATTTTTCTGGGTAAGTCGTAGGCTTATGTAAGCAAAACGACATAAACTAGTGTTAAGTGTTTATTTTGTATGCCTAATTAGGACAGGACAACATTTTTTCTCATCTATTTGTGATAGGGATAAGGCTTAAAGTGAAAATCTCGCCCTTGAGTCTTTAATAAATATATGGAGATTTGGCTTAATTGGCGCCATCGAATAGACTTACGTAATTATATTATTACTGCCCTATTGCTGTTGGACTGATCACTGCGACCATAAGTTATGGTCTTCCTATCTAATGATTACGGATATTGCTGTACTGTGACATTAATTTTAGGCCTCACAATGTGGGCACGGGACAAGGATTTAATACATACATATGTGTAATAGAATTACATCATTATTTCGTGGAACCTTAGAAGACCGCTTCGTTGGAGCAGAAAGCCTAAAATTTAGCAGGTGGAAACTAAATACATGCATTTATAAAGAAAGCGGCGGCTGTGTACAGCGATATCCTTCATATCAAGGCAAATAAATAAGTTTAACTAAATTTTAAGTAAAACATGCAGGCTATATCCCAGTGGTCCGTCCGGTCTAGGTATAGGACACTCCTCTAGTCTAAACAATCTTAAATTCCTTCCACAAGACATCGACTATGTACTTCCACAACTTCTGTTTGATAAAAACTTTGAAACCCGCATCCCCGAACAGTTCAACATTCACATAATTTGGGGGTGTCGTGACAATTCAAATGCAAATTCTTACACTTGGCCTTATGTTGCTTTCATATTTCTTTATGAGAAATAGTTTACAACACAGCATGACATTATTTCAAATAATACAAAAATCAAAACAGGACAAAATAGCAATAATATAAATTCTTATTTAATGATGTATGTATTATGTTAAATGTATTTTAAAGACTTACTAATGGAATCCAAATCACGAAAGCGTTTGTAAAAAACGGAGAGCCGGTTCATCGCCCGAAGTCGAGCCCCTAAAAGAAGAAAAACACAAAGAACCACAAGAAAAGCAACTTCGGGCGCAATTTCGTTCACCCCCACCAATAAACATAGTCGGTATAACGGAATACAATAAGTTGCAAAGCCTCCTTTAAGGAACATTTACATCGAAATGTAAGGTTACATATTTGAGGGATAACGCGTGGAAAATTAACGTCGATGACTACAATGACTACTAGACTAAGAGCTGGTGGAATTTTTTCATGATTATTTCGTCAGCAAAATTTTGCTTATTTTTTGGTTGTCGTGTTCGGATACATCACGGATGTGAAATTCTGGCGGATCTAGGGTGGGCGTTTTAGGGGCTACAGGGCCTCAAAGTTGTAAAAAATCTTGAAAAAAAAATTATAGCGTCAACTTTGAGTCCTTGTTTGATTGAATCGCAATTAAAAATCATATCGTGTAGTGAAATTGCCAGAGCGATTGGGTGGTCGCAAACGCCTGCCAGAGTGCCCGAAACATGTAACAGAAACTCCAATTTTTAAGTTATTTCGTCAGCACTGAAACTTTGGTATATCATCTAGTATATACTGGTGAATCTAGAACTGAAATGTCAGAGCAAAATTCCGGTCGCAACACCTTGCCAGAGCGCGTCAAAGCGCATTGTGCGTGAGGGGCCTTTTCAATGGTTTGTGTAAGAAATTGTTGCATATCTTCAAAAATATGTAAATGATTAAAAATATTTCAACTGATTCTGAAAGATTATCCAAAGATCTTTAAGACCGTGTATTAAGTTTAGTCCTAACATTTATACCTATAATAGTTTAGATGTTATAGCGTTTAAAGTGGTTACACCTCCAAATAAGACGTCACCCACTTTGATGGGCTATAACTTGAAATGTGGTTCGGCGGAACTTCAGGTATCTCCTCTTAAAGGATTATACTGCTGAACTGGGACACCCTATATTTCAAGGGGAGAATCGCGGGGGAACGTAGTTGAAAGCTTCCAAAATCAACAAATGAAACGGTATATTAGTAGTATTATTTTTACCTTTCTTTATAGTACCACCGTTTTTATATTTCGAAAATATTTTCTTTAACAACTAAATAAAAATAGTATACATAGCTTTTCCTGATATTCCATTGTAAAACAAATTATTACAACTTAAACGAATCTTCGCATCAAGACAGAACAATTAAATATACAGTTGCCGCTCTAATAGCTCGATTGAACTGTGACAATGAGCTCACTTTGAACAACAAATATTAGATAAATCTGTTTAACTTGACTTTTTTTAGCACTTACATTAAATATGGATACTTATAAGGTAGTAGACGATGTTATTTACAAAAATAAAAACATTAATTTTTTTTAATTATGACCTATGGGGGGACCACTGTGCACTGTGACGGAAGCCTTTTTCTTTGCCAATTTTACTCATGTTCTATTATAATAAACCACATTTCAATTTGGTTGGCATGAGTTTTAATGCATTTTGGAGAAAACTGGCATCAGATGATGCAGTCTCACTTCCTTCAGGACCCAAATTCTGATATTTATTCAGTGACTTCATCTGTGGCAGATTCCAATTTACAGTCTGAGAATCAGAAAGTTCCCCTTCTTCCTATATTGAGCTTCAATTAATATTATCTTTTGATTTGGAGGACGATATTACTTTCTCGGAAGTCCAGCAACAACTTCCAAGACGAAAAATCTAGTCGAAAAAAAAAAACGCCCTCCTTATTGCCAAAAAAGCTTGTAAGCCTTTCGTTCCTTGAAAATACGTACAGTATCTGCTGCTCATTGGCTGAAACTCAGTTCACGTCGAAGATGTTCTATCTTCAGCACGAAGAAAAGAAAAATTGGATTTGTTTCATTCGATAAGTTTCTCTATGTTTGGGGAAAAATAAATCATGCATCCAAGACCACCATAAAAAAATAAGCTGATCCTTGCAATGGGTTAAAATTTAACCTACCTTTGTTGATAGTATTGGATCATTGCAAAAGTTCGTGCCGATTTGACAATGAAACACAAGCGATTACACTTTAAAGAAAACAATTTTATTAATCGATTATATAGTCCCCGTTATTTTCTACAATTGTCTCCCAACGTTTTACAAGCTTGCGGATTCCGTTTTCATAAAAACTGCGTGGTTTTCCTTCAAAAAATGTCGTAAGGTAGTTTTCGACAGCTTCGGGGGAACCAAATGCTCACAGTACTTATTCGCCGTAATTGTTTCGCCAGGTGAAAGAAGCTCGAAAAAAATTATACCCCTGGAATTTTGCCAAACAGATAACAGTACCTGCATTGGATGTAAGCCAGCTTTTCCCACGGGTTCTGCACCTTCACCTGCTTGTTTCCAGCTTATTTTTCGCTTCACGTTGTTGTACAGAAACCACTTTTCGCCACCTGCTACGCCTCGATCCAAGAAAGGTTCATTTTCATGGCGTCTAAGCAGAGATATGGTCACGGAGACGCGGTCCAGCTTAACAATGCGACACCCACGTATCGAGCTTGGAAGTAAATCCAAGCTTTTTTAAATGACGAAATGCTGACGAATAATCAATAATAAGCCTCTCAGCAATCTCCTGAGTTCAAATCTTCGGGTTATTTTTTACTAAGGTTCGCTAAATGTCGTCACTAATTTCGGAAGGCCGTCCAGAACGGGGTTGATCGTCCAAGGTCATATCACCGTTACGAAATCTACCAAACCACTTTTTAACGGTCCTAAGAGCAGGAGCACGATCCGAATAAACGCTCTGAATGTTTTTTGTTGCAGTTTCAACACTCATTCCTTTTCAAAATTCGTACAGCATTACATGGCAAAGGTGTAACTTTTCGTTCTCCATTTTAGAAATTTTTTTTTCACACACAATTTGACTTAACGGGGTCTAGCGATAAAATGACTTCTGATGCCACGACCTATCCATTGGTATACAACAAGTCTATAAAACAAACAATGGTTGCGCCATACCGCAAACTTTCCGTACCCACGTATTAAGATCGGGCACGAACTTTTGCAATGATTCAATATACAGTCGAACTTCGATAACTCGAATCATTACTTGCCACAAAAAAAATTAGAGTTTTCAAGAGTTCGAGTTATTAAGTAAAATGCAAAATTGATATAAAAATGTATTTATTTGCGAACACGAATACGAGTATATAACACAAAAAACGTACAGGAACATAATTACTATTTAAAATAGTCTGTTATACATGACTGAAGAGTGGATTTTTTATCTTGGTCTTCAATGGAATTTAAACCATTATACACAGAATCGGTTGTTTTTTCATTAGTCTTTAAATATAAACGTAAAATGCTTAACGAATTTGCAACCAACTCGTTTGAATGTGGTTGAATTAAATCATCCTCCAAATCTTTCTCTATTACATCACTGTCGCTGTCATCGTTATTGTCGAGCTATGCAGATTCGGATTCACATCTGAATATCTCGACAATATCTTCATCTGTGGGAAACCCGAAGTAACAATATCGTCATCCACCTGCAGAAAATCATTATACGTAACACCTTGTATATTTCTGGTATTTTTCCAAGATTCGAATTCCATCTGCAGTTGAATTTATCCCTCATTTCTTTCGTTTGAGCGTTCAGCTATGAAAATCAAAGGAATTTCATCCTCTTCCTCCCACTCAGAATATTTACCAAAACTGGCTTTTTTAAAGCAATTAGAAATAGTCTCAAACTTAACGTCGATATGCCACGCATTGGTTATTTCATCAACACAGTCTATTATAGTAATGTTAATTTTTTTGTTTTCTTCAAAATCGTTTATGGTTTTTTTTCAAAATTCTACGGCGGTAATGACATTTTACGTTTTGTATGATGCCTTGATCAAGTGGTTGCAATTTTGATGTCATATTCGGGAGAACAAAGCCAAGTTTAATAAATTTAAATTTTTGTTGAATGTCCTTAGGATGGGCCGGGCAGCTGTCAATGAATAGAATAACTTTTCTTCTCATGTTTCCAAAATATTTGTCTAATTTTACCACCCATTCTGCAAAAAGTGCTCCTGTTATCCACGCCTTTGTATTTGCCTTATAGTAACTATTTAACACCTCGAAAGCAGCGAGGTCGATTGCTTTTACCTATCAAGAGCAGTTTTAGTTTATCTGACCCATCCATGTTTGCGGCAATCATCAATATAACTCTTTGTTTACTGTGCTTTCCCCCATGGCACTTCTGGTTTTTAAAAGTTAAAGTGTTATTTGGGAGACATTTAAAAAATAGGCCCGTCTCATCTGCATTAAATACGTCCCTTGCTTGATAACCCTCCAATAAATGGGGTAAAAATTTCACGCTTCCATTTAGTACAGTCCTCGTCACGCACATCACTTCTCTCTCCACAAGCCTTTTTATGACATATGCCGTTTCTTTAAACAAAAAAAAAAAGACTTTTAATCTGAATTTACACATTTTCGTTATACAAATGTCTGTACATACCCACGTTTCCAATTATCCAGCCAACCCGTGCTTGCCTTCAAATCTGGAAGTCCCAGTTTTTGACTAAAATCCAACGCTTTTTCTTTAATTAACCCTCCGGATATGGGTATGTTCTGCCTCCTTGTCAATTTAAACCATTCCAAAACGGCTTTGTCCACATTTTCGTACGTTGGTTTTTTAAATCTCTTGGAACTTCCACTTACACCACCATTTTCCATTGCAGTGACAATTGTTTCTTTATTTTTTAAAATGGTAGACACTATACCACCATACACCACCATACACCACAGACCATACTTCACTGCCACATCTTTCTTTTTAGACCCACTTTCCACCTCTTTTATAAGTTTAAATTTTTCATTAAGAGATAATGTTTTTAACGTACGCTTTATCGACATATCAACGTTAAAAAATAATCAACTTTTCACTTAATAACAACTAACAATACACACTGCATCTTCACTCTGTGTATTATTTTGTCTTCCTCTTCATGTTTTTTAGGCTTACTTACTTACTTAGGTGGCGCTACAGTTCGGGGTGAACCTGGGCCTCAACCAACAAGCCTCTCCATTTAGCTCGGTCTTTAGCTAATTGCCTCCAGTTGCGCACTCCAAGTTGGTCGAGGTCCCCTTGAACTTGTGCGCGCCACCTACGGCGATAATTCCCTCTACTGCGTCGTCCCTCGGGATTAGATTCGAAGACTCTGCGGGCCGGAGCGTTGGTGTCCATTCGCTCTACATGTCCTAGCCATCTCAGACGTCCAATACGCAGTTTTTTGACGCAAACGGGACCGAAAATCTTAAGAAGAATTTTTCTCTCGAAGCGACCAAGGATATCTTCATCCTCTTTTAATAAAGTCCATGTTTCAGCGCCGTAAAGCAGGACTGGGATGATCAAGGTCTTATATAGAGTCTCCTTAGTTGTTCGAGAGAGGGCTTTACTGTTGAATTGCCTTATAAGCCCAAAAAAACAGCGATTGGCAAGAGTTATTTTTCGATTGATTTCTGCGCTGATTTTGTTTGCTGAATTTATAGCAGAGCCAAGGTAGACAAAGTCCCTTACTACCTCGAAGTTATAGCTGCCCACGGTGACGTTTTGTCCAATTCGTCGATGTTGGTTTTCCCCTCTAGTTGACAGCATATACTTGGTTTTGCCGTCGTTTATCGCCAAACCCATTTTGGCCGCTTCCGCCTCAATGCTTGCAAAAGCACCGGTGACAGCCCGCTGAGATCTTCCGATAATGTCTATATCGTCGGCGTATGCAAGCAGTTGTACAGACTTGTAATAGATTGTGCCTCCGGTGTTGGCTTGTGAGTTCCGCACAATCCGTTCAAGTACAATATTGAAGAAGTCACATGACAGCGCGTCACCTTGTCTAAAGCCTTTTTTGACATCAAAGGTCTCGGTGAGGTCATTACCGACCTTGATGGAGCAGCGAGCGTTCTCCATCGTCAGCCTTCACAGGCGGACAAGTTTGGCAGGGATGTCAAAACTAGACATGGCTCTATAAAGCTCTTCTCTATAGATGCCGTCATAGGCGGCCTTGAAATCGATAAAGAGGTGGTGAGTATCGATTTGGAATTCTTGGGTTTTCTCCAGGATCTGCCGAAGTGTGAAGATTTGATCGATGGTGGACTTTCCTGGCCTGAAACCGCACTGATAGGGTCCAATCAGGCTGTTGATAAAAGGTTTCAGGCGTTCACACAATATCGCAGAAAAAATCTTGTATGCGATGTTGAGGAGACTGATGCCTCTATAATTGGCGCAGTTGAGGGGGTCTCCTTTCTTGTGGATCGGGCAAACGATGCTGAGATTCCATTCATCAGGCATACACTCGTCTGACCAAATATTAGAAATGAGTTGGTGTATGCACTCTACCAATTCATCCCCAGCTGCCTTGAAAAGTTCGGCCGGTAAACCGTCAGGTCCAGCAGCCTTGTTCGATTTTAGCTTAGATATTGCTATCCTCACTTCGTTTTGGTCAGGTGGACGGAAATTTTGACTATCATCGTCCATGTTGAATGGTTCATTCTGCCTGACAGCGGGATGTTGGTCTTCGTCGCCGTTATACAGTCTGCAGAAGTAGTTTTTCCATATTCTCAGCACCGACTGTGATTCTACTACGAGGTTTCCATTCTCATCTCTACAGGTTTCTGTACGGGTATTACTTCTCTGACACGTTCTTTTTACCTTTTGGTAAAACTTCCGTACATTGTTCCTGGAGTATAGACTCTCGATATTCTCAAACGCGCCCTTCTCATGCTCTTTCTTCTTCTTTTGGAGAAGCCGATGTTCTTCCCGTCTCTTTTGCTCGTAGAGCTCACGAGCAGCTCTCGTCTTCCTTTGCAGCGCCGCTTTGTATGCTTTGCATGCACTCGCCGGCATTCTTCGTCAAACCAGGGGTTTCGCGGTGGTAGGCGAGCGAGACCCAACACATCAGTCGCGGCGTTTCTGATGGCATGTTGGCAGCGTTGCCACTGGTCTTCGGCACTTGATGCTGGCGGTATAGGGGTGATTGAGAGATTTCGGGATACGCGTTCAGCGAAGAGTCTGGCGGTCTCTTGCGATTGTAGCTTTTCGACGTTAAATTTTCTCACAGTAATTCTTCTTTGTTGCTCAGATTGGGATATCCGCATTCGTACCTTGGCTACAACAAGGTAATGATCCGAGTCTATGTTGGCCGCTCGGAAGGTCCGGACATCCAGAATACTGGAGGCATGCCTTGCGTCGATCGCAATATGATCAATTTAGTTGATCGTGACATGATCATTGGACCGCCATGTCTGCTTATGAATATCGAGATGAGGAAACCATGTGCTTGCTATGGTGACATTTCGCTCCACAGCGAAATCAATTAGCCTTAGTCCGTTATCAGACGTGGTGTCGTGTAGGCTATGCTTACCGACTGCTCTACCGAAGACGTCCTCCTTTCCTATTTTGGCGTTAAATTCGCCCAATACGATCTTAACGTCGTATTTAGGACATTGCTCGTATGTTTTGTCGAGGAGCTCGTAGAAACACTCTTTGGAGGCAGGGTCCTTTTCTTCTGTGGGGGCATGAACACATATTAGGCTTATGTTAGCGAATTTAGCCTTGATCCGGATAGTCATAATACGCTCGCTCACGTGTCGGAAGCTTAAGACTTCTTGCCTAAGTCTGCCGCGTATGACAAATCCGCATCCGAATAAGCGTTGCCTGTTGCCTCTGTAGCAATCACCGTAGTAGATGTCACAGTTTTTCATCCTCTTTTTGCCTGGCCCATCCCATCGCACTTCCTGGATGGCGGTAATATCTGCTTTATAGCAGTCTAGGGCCTCTGCTAGTTGTTCGGCTGCACGTGGTCTGTAAAGGGACAGAACATTCCACGTACAGATCCGAAGGTCGTTGTCCTTATTTCGTTTGCTGGGGTCGTCATTAGTTGAGTCATCCTTATCCGAGGCTTTTGGTTGTTTCGGAACCATGCGTTTTTTACGTGGTAGGGAAGTTACCCCGACGGCACAACCCCCAACCTGGAGGGCCATATTTTGTAGGCGCCTACTATTTTTTTCAAACTAAAAACTAAGCTTTGAGTTCGTATCGACCAATATACCAACCTAGTAATGTGTGTTCTAACCCCTACTAACAAGAAATTTGACAATTCCTACTCACACATAATGAAATCACGACTTTCTTCACGTACGTACCATATGTACCATATACTAGGTCATAGGAACATACAAACACAGTGCCCCCGAAAGCGATGCATTAGAAAACGAACTTGTAAAAACACGCATGATTTCGGAATTCCCCTTCAGAATTCGACTTTTCGAAGGTGACGCCAAATAATCTATTCGAATTATCAAGACATTCGAGTAATAGAAGTTCGAGTTATCAAATAAAAATTACATGTAAATTTCAGGCTTAGCGTTATTGCCAACCAATTTCATTCGAGTTATAAAATATTGGAGTTATCGAAGTTCGACTGAATTTAAGAAAATAAATGTAAACGAAATAAGTATATTTCTTTTTTTTTTCGTTTTTTATCTATGCAAATAGATACATGTAGTACTTTTTTTTTAATTTAAATTCATATATTTTTTTTTTCGATTTTCTAAGCAAGTTTTCGCACCGGAAAGAGTAAAGACATTATTTGAATTCAAATGCATGTGATTACATGTTAACTTCTTTGGTCTACACTCGTAAGACTGAGCATAATCAAAAATGTTGGTCATTATAAAGCGTACCTGTATTGAGCAGATCATGTGCAATATTTTCATATATCACGCATTATTTTCATATAATTTCTTATTGCTGGAAGCTGTACCATAAAGATCGAATACCTATTCTCTGGAAAGATTTACTACACAGATTAACTAGGATTTTTTATCTCTAAGCTATCGCTTGGCTTATGAAACTAAATTAGAACTATTTCGTTTACGACCGATTTATAGGCCTTAAACAAAGATAAATATCTGTTATTAAGGCAGGTGTGTTGTTGTTTGAAATTTCAGTATACTTGTTATTTAATATATTTTAGTACTACATCAAGGCTTTACTTTTGTTGCGTCTTAATTTAAAACAATTTTGTTTTTTAATTTGTCCCACATGGGTTATCTAATTTTTGAAAAGAAAAAAAACCTAATGGCCAAAAATGCCCGTCGCTTTTGCAAACTTTCCCACACGTGAGCCTATCTTTGTGACCGAAATTTCCATATCACCATCTCCCAGCCTTACAAAACCCGTCATTCAAATTCAGGTCATCAAAATCCATTCAAACCAGAACATGAATGCAAAGTAGCCACAACGAACCCCTTACTTTGGGTTTTCTTTATAAATAAACTACAAGGACGTTCATGCCGGCAAAATTCTAAAATACCACAAACCACGTGTTTCTAATGTCGCTCATAACATTTGCAAAGAATTCTCGACAAAAAAAAATTCCAATCCTGTCCTTTAAACTTTTATCTCGTTCCATATCCAATTCTAAACTTTGTTCTAAATGCTTTATCCGCTTCTTTATTCACAAATAGAAAACGAATTAAATTTCACTAATAAACGATTTTATTGACACGAACTTCCTTATTATTTAATCCGATTGACAGAACCCCCTCCCACCTCTCAATTTGGCGAAGAAGAATTCATAATTTTTTCGAAAGTAGCATTTTTAACTAGCAAAGCACATGAAAAATCCCCAAAATAGTATTTTATTATTTTTTATGAATATAATTAACACATACTAAATAGTTTGTTTGTTATGTTAATTTTCCTTTATGTTGGCCATTAGTATATCAGAATTTAATTCGAATTTTTGCAAATCACAGATTGATTCAATGCAAATCTCGGTCTGACATTTTGACATTTGTAGTGAGTGAAGATGTTTTCTTTAAAGTTCAGATAGATACATCAACCTGTCAGAAGGGAAAATTAAAGTTAGAACTGGTTTAAGAATTAGAATCTTGCCGTTCAATTATTAGCTAGTTGATGGCGGACTTTGGTCAATTAAAGTGTTTTGACTTTGACTTTTTCTTTTTTCGTCAAGTGTGTATAATCATGAATATACAAACATGAAAGACTTTGTATTTCCTACTTTTTGTTGTTGTCAGTTAAAAAAGCAAACAATCAAATTCAAATAAGCCAGTCTATTTTAAATATTCATTCACAAAATATAAGAAGATAAAAAAAAGCTTTTTATTAATTATATACACGATATAAGAGCATAAGATCCAAGCCTGAATAAAGTTGTAGCACAAAATTAATTAACCTTGCCCTTTAAAAAATAAATAAATAACGAAAACAAACGCATATATATTATAGTAGATATGTAATTTTTTTGTTTCAAATGAAGTTGTTCGTTTCTTGAAGTTTATATCAAATGGACGCATGCTTGACGTCAAGAGGTGGGAATCTTCACGTTGAATGGGTGACAAATTGACAAATGCAAAATGGTAGTGTCTGGAAGTATAACATAAGTTGCTAGGAGACATGATGACTTTTCGGCAATCGGATGTATGACGCAAAGAGTTGCAATTTTTGAATATTAAAAGATGTTTAAAGAGAACAAAATATACGTTGAACTAGTTTTGAATTGTATAAGGTGTGGGAAGGAGAGCACCGCGCATAAATCTATTCTAACTTATGTAAACTGCTTAGTGTGCGCATATTTTATTCATTAACCTTCACCTTTATATAAATTTGTTCTAACTTATCTTAATAAAAAATAGTTTTTATATAAGATATTATTCCGCTAATTTGTAGGATCTTGTATCATTTTGAGTGTTCTGTGCTTAAGCGCTATAGGAGTAATACTTCACAGCTGGATGTTTTGAATACGTTTTAAAATTGTTTGGGGCAGGGGTATACTCAATTTTATTTTGTACTATCTTGTAAAGAAAGCAGTTTTTGCTTTAAGGGGAATCTTATTGAAGACAGCAGAATATGACACGACATTAAGCTCACATCATTGGGTTTTATGCTAGACAGGAAATTAAGCTAGAAACCCAATATTGGAGCTAACCAACTTAGAGATGAAATTTCAACGACCGGGCTTGCTGCGTTCAACTCATATGTCACCCACTTTGCCCCAAACTCTACTCCTAGTCTCCTTGACTTGATGATTGTTTCTGATCAAGCATATGTTCTTCTGCAAGACCAATTATCCTTAGATGGTATATCTGACCATGACCTATTATTTTCCACTTTCGATATTGAATTTGTACATGTACCTATTCCTCCGACATTCCAATTCAGAGACCTGAAGTCTATTAATCATAGAAAGGTAATTATATTTTTTGTACGTTAAAGGTAATCATTCGTCGATTCGACGAAGTAATACTCAACTCCAATTTTTGATTGAAAGTTTTTGGCAAATTCCTGTCAATTTAATTATTTATGTTTATCAATAATTTTTTTTTTGATAAAAGAAACATTTTCTATTCTTTTATAATATAAAAGTCTTATTTTCTGGAACACAGATGTTGTAAGAAAAAAGCGAAGAAAAAGTGCGCCCAGCTTCAAGCAGAGAGTACGGAGGGCCTGTATCGGGAGCTGGAGAAAATATATTCCCCGGTTGCTGATGCAAACCAGGCTATCCAGGAGCTGCGAAGACACAATATGAACAAGAGCGCCACTGTCATAAAAATAGCCTCCCAAAGAAGGAGGAATGATCTGGAGATTCGTTCGCCAAAGTTTATTAAGAATGCTCATGGCTACCTTCTTGTGGATGACGACAAAATTCTGCAGAGGTGGCGGCAGTATTGTACGCTTTAACTTGATCAGATCGGCACTACGTTTTTGATCCAGCTTAGGCCATATCTGTCTCGAAATGTGACACAGTGAGCCGTTTACCTATCTGAGGTTGGTCGTGCTAATAGCGTTCAGCTTTAGTAGATACTTGAACCGAGGGGCATACCCAGGGCTTGCCTAGGCAAAATCCTTAGAGTGGTACCCTGTCTGGCGAGGTCGTCAGCCCTGCAGTTACCTGGAATGTCTCTGTGGCCCGGCACCCATCATAGGTGAATGTTGAACTGCTCTGTCATCTCCATAAGAGATAGATGACAGTTGAAGGCATCCTTTGGAGTGAAGGAGAACGATTCCAGCGACTTGATTGCCGCTTGGCTGTCAGTGAAAATGCTAATATACCTGACAGATAATACATTACATTTCAGCCAGGACAGGGCTTCTTTAATCGCCATGATTTCCGCCTGGAAAACGCTACAATGATCAGGGAGGCGGAAAGAGAGCTCAGATTGAGCTTTTCGGAGAAAACACCACAACCCACCCCACCCTCCGTCTTAGATCCGGCTGTAAACAAGTGAACCGAACTACCATCGACAGGGGGGGAAGTGTCCCATACGTCCCGATTAGGGATGCTCGTACGGAAGTTACGGTCAAATCTCAGTTTCGGCGGGGTGTAGTCCGTGTTTTCGTGTTTGAAGTTGAGAAGATCAAGGATCGAGGAGTGGCCTAAGATACAGCTAGTCCACTGAGAGGAGGCTTTCAGGCGAATGGCCGCACTGGCAGCCATCGGTTTGCTGAAAATATCTAAAGGCAGCAGGTTGAACAAGATGTCCAGTGCCGCGGAGGGAGTAGTTCTCAGTGCACCACTGATGCAGATGCATGCAGATCTTTGCACCCTAGCTAGTTGAGTGAGGTGGACCGCCCTGTCAAGAGCAGGCCACCATACGATCACGCCATAGAGTAGTATAGGCCTGATAACGGACACGTATAGCAAATGAGTGATTTGAGGTTTAATACCCCAGCTCCTACCTATAGCCTTTTTACAGGAATAGAAAGCTAATGTAGCTTTCTTGACGCGCTCTGTAGATTGGCCTTCCAGTTTAATTTCCTATCCAAAATAAGACCCAGATATTTTGCGTTTTCAGAGAAGGTGAGACTGGTGCCATTTATCATAGGAGGGTCTTTGAGGGGAACTTTATATTTCCTCGCGAAGAGAACGAGTTCCGTTTTATGGGGGTTAACCCTCAGTCCACATTTGGAGGCCCATTTGGTGAGCCGAAGGATTTCCCTAAGAGTGTCCGGGTGTTTACCAGAGGCAGCAATAGCAATGTCATCAGCATAGGCGATCACTCTACAATCTGACGTATCCAGCTCCATCAGTAGTTCATTAACAACCAGGTTTCACAGAAGGGGTGACAAGACTCCACCTTGAGGTGTACCGCAGCGAGCAGTTCGTCTGGCCGATGCTCCGCCCAGCTGTGTGTTAATAATCCTACTTACTTACTACTGAGTTTCGGAAAAAGATGGGAGACGTCGGGTTCAGATGGCTCAGAATTCTCATCTCCAAAGTTGTGAGAGGTGATCCAATGCCAAGTCAATGGAGGGAAGTTACCCTCTCCCTGTATACAAAGGGAAGGGTGATACCCGATACTGTGATAACTACCGTTCGATCAAGCTGATGTCACACACCATGAAGATTGTTGAGCGGGTATTAGGTGGCCGACTGCGAAAAATAATACGGCTATCTGATGATCAGTGCGGGTTTGTCTCGGGTAAATCAGCCACAGATGCAATCCAAAGTATAAGGATCATAATAGAAAAACATCATGATTCCTTAAAGGATTTGCACTTTGTATTGGTTGACTTTGAAAATGCATTCGACAGACAACCACGAGATCTGATATGGGTGGCGCTGGGACATCGACGGGTTCCAGAAACTTATGTACAGATGATCATGGACAGGGAGCAAAGACAAGAGTAAGATGCCCCACTGGAGTAACCGAAGGGTTCCCAATCAAAGTCGAGGCGCACCAGGGAAGTGTTTTAAGTCCTTTGCTTTTTATTACAGTCCTTGAATATCTGGTTGAAGGTAAAGTGATGGACCCTATGGTACATCAATTATTCTTTGCTGACGATGGAGCCATCATAAGTGAGGATCCTACATCCCGGCAACGAGCACTTGATGTGTGGATCGACGTTTTGGAGGGAAATGGGTATCGCATTAGTTCAGAAAAACAGAGTACTTGTGCTGCCCGTTCTCTGATCCACTCAGGCCTATTCCAGACATTTATTTGAATGGAACAGTGCTTCTTAAGTGCAAGAAGTTCAAATATCTGGGATCTATGATCAATAGCAAAGCAACCTGTGATGACGACATCAATCATAGCGTAAGCGTAGGGTGGATGAAGTGGCGAGAAAATTCCGCTGTCTTCTGTGACAGTAAAAAAAAAATAAATAAATATTTGGCGCAACAGCTCTTTAAGTGCCAGGGCCTAGCTTCTCGCAACCACTCATGTTGTGTGCGTTATATTTTTCACACGAATGGAAGGGACCTACAGTTAAGTGCCGTATCCGAACAGCGATTTGAGAAGCTTTTTCGAGACAACAATACTCTCAGACGCTCGCGAGACCGTGAAAAAACTTTTTGGTGTTTTGTAGGATTCGAACTCGGAACCTCACGCGTAGTGATCCGACACACTAACCACTTACGCCGCGGCGCTGTGACAGTAAAATGCCCCCTAAATTGAAAGGAAGGATCTACTCTACTCTCTACTCTCTTAATCAATATTATATCTAAAAAAACATAAAAATTCCAAGAGATACTTCAGAAATTAAATTTAAAATTAAACTTAAAATCACATTTAGTTTTCGTAGCAATATATGAAATAAGATCAAAAAGTGAAACTTTTTAGATTAGTAGGTATAAAAAAAATTATTGCACGTTGTAACTGCTCATGTCAACGTCTTAAAAGAAGATAAGGTTAAATCTAAAATCTATATGATAGTTACATTAATAAAATGCGTGGCTCACTTCTTTACGATCCCAAAGTTTTCTGGAAATTTGTTAACAGTAAGAAAAAAACGGGTGGCAATATGTTTTACTTAAGCGAATTAAGCAGCAGCCCTCTTGTAATCTGCAATATGTTCTCTTCATTCTTTGGTCTATCTTTCTGTTCCGACAACTATTCACCTACCCAAAGTAATTTTGCCCACCTTGAAGGTTTCTCCAGCAGCTCAATGGGCCAGATTTCAATAATTGATGAAGATGTGAGAGAGCATTTAGTTTTACTTAGCAATGATACTATCTGTGGCCCTGATGGAATTCCTCCGATTATGCTAAAATATTGTTGCAATACTTTGGCAACACCCTTAGTCGGTTCCGGCATCATTAAAGCAGAGTACTTTTCCTAAAACTTGGAAAAACTCTTTTTATTATTCCAATACACAAAAAGGGAAATCGAGGTGAAATTTCTAATTATAGACCTATTGCCAAGCTATCGTGTGTGCCTAAACTGTTCGGGGCTATAGTTTGTAAGGGTTTTTATTTTGCTTGTGAACCATTTCTTTCAACTAAGCAGCATGGGTTCATGAATAGAAGATCCACTGTTACCAACCTGTTGGAATTTACTTCTTTTACAAACAAAGTTGTCAAAGAGGGTGGTCAGGTCGACAGTATTTATACAGATTTTAGCAAGGCCTTTGACAAACTTTCTCACACCTTAATTCTGTTTAAAATGACCTCTTTGGGCTTTCCAAATCATTTCGTTCGATGGATATGTTCTTACCTTAAAGAACAAACTTATCAAGTTTTATTTCGGGGAATAACATCCGATGCAATCCTCGCTACATTCTGTGTACCCCAAGGAAGTCACTTAGGTATTCTTTTATTTATCATTGCGATCAATGACGTGGTGGCGTGGGCGCCGTGGCGTAAGTGGTTAGTGTGTCGGATCACTACGCATGAGGTTCCAAGTTCGAATCCCAGAAAACACCAGAAAGTATTTTCACGGTCCCACCTCTCGCGAGCGTCTGACAAACATCCGAGAGCATTGTTGTCACGAAAAAAAAGCTTCTCAAATCGCCGTTCGGATTCGGCATTAAACTGAAGGTCCCTTCCATTCGTGTGAAAAGTATAACGCACACAACATGAGTGGTTGCGAGAAGCTAGGCCCTGGCACTTTAAAGAGCTGTTGCGCCAAATATTTGTTTTTGTAATGACGTGGTGGCAAAACTTAAGAGTACTCGAATCATAATCTATGCTGACGACAAAAAAATCTTTAGACTTGTACGCAGTCAATCTGATTGCATTGCTATGATTTAATAACAATAACACAGTAATAACAATTTATTTTTGAACGTATCTAAATGCCAGTCGATAATCTTTTCAAGAAAACGTAATTTAATAAGTTATGATTACGATCTCAATGAATCTGTACTTAACAAAGTCACACCAATATGATATTTAGGAGTGCATTTTTCTCAAAATATCGACTTCGATTTTCACATTGAACAGATTGTCAATAAAGCGAATTCAATGCTTGGCTTTATAAAACGTTGGAGTAAAGAATTCAAGTGTCCTCTCATAACATCCACGCTTTATAATACCTTTGTTCGTCCGCAGTTAGAGTATGCGTCTAACATTTGGTCTCCAATGTATGCAGTACACATTAACCGTATTGAATCGGTACAGCGTAAGTTTATCCGATTTGCACTTCGCCATTTAAACTGGAATGACCCTACACGTCTTCCGCCATATTGCGACCGCCTTTTTCTCCTAAATCGTCATTCTTTGGAGAAACGTAGGGAAGTATGTGATGTAGTATTTTTACACCAGCTGGTAAATGGTTTTATTGACTCGCCGGATCTTTTAAATAAAGTCAGTTTAAACGCAAGATGCTACAACTCCAGAAATACCGAAATTTTCCGCGTAAATTTCCACAGAATGAACTACGGTTCTGACGAATCTCTTACGCGTTTGGCGAAGGAAGTAAATAGTAACCGCGACAAATTTCATTACAACCATAGTAAATTAAATTTAAAACATAAATTATACGAACGATACTAGTTTCTTTGTTGAAAGTGTTTAGTGTAATGTTTGACTTATGCGCAGCATATTAATTTTTAGTTCATACTTTTGTTTAGTATGCAATCTGCTTTTTGTTTACTTGTCCAGTCTTTTTGTGTAAGGTGTTAGGCTTTATAATTATTCACAATACTAACAACTAACACCACGCTAAACGATGATTGTGACAAGCTGGATATTACAATACTTAGTAGCTGATTTGAGTGTTTCTCCTTCAGTTCAAAGCAATATTCGTCACAAAATGCTTGCCCTTAAGCAGTACTGATAGCTTTTAAAAAAAGAATATCTTGATGATCCAGCTGGGTGGTCTGGCAACGGCAGTTTCAGTTCGATATCACTTCTGAAAACAAAAGATATATCTTCAAGAAGGGGCTTAAAAAACTGCCAATTGCTCGATTTTTTACGGAAAAAGTCAACATAAAACTGAAATTTGTTTTCAATTTTAAATCGAGTTATCTGACCAACATAACATTATGCCATTCGTACGTCAAATTTGACCAAACATAGTCGCCCATGTTTCAGTTTAGTATCAGTATTAAGTATATAGCCACTTGTATTTAATTCTTCTAAATCAGAAACTTCATCTTCCACATATGTTCCAACAGACTTATCTGAGTCTGCAACACTGAATTCTTCCGAATCGCTTGTATCTGCGATTTCAGTTTTTTTTTTAGTTTTCTTTATCTTACATAATTTTTTTTTCTTCTTGTTTGCGCTTTAACTCAGTGATTCTGTTCTTTTCAGGTGTCTCAGTATAAATTCTCGATTTCTCTTTATTTATTCTATTTATGGATTTTGGTGGAGGAATTGTTGGAACTTGTCTTATTTCATCGGGGGTCATTTGAATGTCTTCCAGTGGCTTTGATGGTTTATTTTGGCGTTCAGAAGGAGCTGTAAGTGTGCAATATTCAGAATCTTGAAAAATTAAGCGGTTGAAAGGGTATATTCCTGTTGGTTTAAGTCCCTTTTAAATATTTTCAGGACAAAAGGCTCTTCGAAAGGGAGCTTTTGTCAGTCGAGCAATATCGTAAATTGATATCGGTTTGCCAGGACTATTGACTTAAAACTCGCTAAAAAATGCATTGCAATAACTTTTGAACGGGCCAAATATAGAGACGTCCAATGGTTGTAGCTTATGAGTGCAATGAGGTGGAAAAGACAAGAGCTCGATGCCATTTTCCCGACAAAAATCAATACCTTTCAGTCGACAGTGTGATGAATGGTTGTCGAAAATAATAAGAATAGGTTTCTCTTTGCAGCAATTGGTAAAATTTTGGATGTACTTTAACACATGAATAAACAGTTCTCCGATTATCCAACCATTTGCTCAGAAGACCAATGCAGTTACTTGGACCGTCTTTAATAATTTCATCCTTAAACCTGATCCTGTGGAAGACATACTATGGGGAAGAGCCCAACCGGCAGCATTAACAATCCCTATAACAGTTACGAGAGTCCCTCTCTCTCTGCGGATGACACCTGACTAGTTTCCTCTTTTTCGCTATTACATATATATGTTTAAATAAAATTGTCTTACCTTCGGAGGTGTTAGACCCGTTGAAATTCCAGTTTCGCCCAATTTGAAAATATTTTTAGGTTCAAGTTGGTGTTTTTCGTAAAGTCTTTTTAAATTTGTAAAGAATTGCTGCACGGATACTTTATTAAAGTCTCTTAATCTTGCTAAGCTTATGTTTTTGGGCCTGCGCAAAGAAATATCAGGGTTCGTTTTGAGAAGCCCACATATCCATTCGATACCAGCCTCCTTTTCGATTAACCATCAGCTAGGAACTGTAACATTATTTTTTGTTGCAAACTTGCGTGTCATTGAATATGAGAAACCAAACGTTTGGGCAGAACACCTTTTAAAGTAATTCAAGAGTTCACGCTTTTGATGTTTGGAAAATACTTGTTGGGTCGTATATTTGGAGGTGAATGTTTCACTGTGGGGGGAATCACTTGACTCGTTATTTGGATTCAGTTTTTTAAGTCTAGAAATAAGTGCCCTGGTTTGATGAGGAATGCCGGCAAGCATATGCAGCTAAAGCGGCGCTGCGTAGAAGGACCAGAGCTACTTACGAGCTCTATGTGAGCAGGAGAAAAGAGGAGCGTCGACTTTTCAGAAAGAAGAAAAAAGAGCATGAGAAGCGCTCGATCGAGGAAATTGAGAGACTTCATTACAGGAATAATGTTCGAAAATTTTACCCAAAGGTAAAAAGAACATGCCAGGGTTTCAAAGCCAGAACAGAAGCCTATATATATATATATATATTTGGCGCAACAGCTCTTTGAGTGCCAGGGCCCAGCTTCTCGCAACCACTCATGTTGTGTGCGTTATATTTTTCACACGAATGGAAGGGACCTACAGTTTAGTGCTGAATCCGAACGGCGATTTGAGAAGCTTTTTCGTGACAACAATACTCTCGGATGTTTGTCAGACGCTCGCGAGAGGTGGGACCGTGAAAAAAACTTTTTGGTGTTTTCTGGGATTCGAACTTGGAACCTTATGCGTAGTGATCCGGCACACTAACCACTTACGCCACGGCGCCCGAACAGAACAGAAGCATGCAGGGACGAAAATGGCAATACAGTGGTAGAATCGCAGTCGGTGCTAAGGATATGGAAGGAACACTTCTGCAGACTGTTAAACGGCGATGATGACCAATATTCCGCTGTCAGGTAGAATGAGCCATTCAACCGTGATGATGACAGTCAAGATTCCTGTCAACTGTGTTCTGTGTGTAAGCATGTTAAAGGTATTCATAACCCTTTGAGTGCGCGCAAATTATAAAAAAAAAAAAAAAAAAAAAACCCGATCAGAGTGAAGTGAAGAAAGCGATATCTAAACTCAAATCCAACAAAGCTGCTGGAGCCGACGGTCTTGCCGCTGAGCTTTTCAAGGCAGGAGGAGATGAGTTGGTAAGGAGCATGCACCAGTTCATCTGTAAAATCTGGTCGGTCTTGCCCGATCCTGAAGAAAGGAGACCCTCTAAACTCCGCCAATTACAGAGGTATAAGTCTCCTCAACATCGCATATAAGAACCTGTCTGCCGTATTATGTGAACGCTTAAAACCGATCGTCAACAACCTGGTAGGTCCTTATCAGTGCGGTTTCAGGCCGGCAAAGTCCACCATTGACCAAATTTTCACACTACGGCAGAATTTGGAAAAATCCCATGAATATAAAATCTATACGCACCACCTTTCCACCATAGACTCTATGGTAAACTCCGCAAATGACATCAGTAGGGAGATCACACGAAGAATTACTCTTGCCAATCGTTGTTTCTATGGGCTAAGACGGCAATTGAGTAATAAAGCCCTATCTCGAACTACTAAGGGAACTCTTTATAAGACATTAATCATCCCAGTCCTGCTGTATGGCGCAGAGGCATGGGCTTTGACAAAACCGGATGAGGATGCCCTTGGTTATTTTGAGAGAAAAGTTCTTCGAGCAATCTTTGGTCCTGTCTGCATAGACGGTGAGTGGAGAAGAAGGTACAGTGCCGAACTATACGGCCTGTATAAGGACATCGACTTAGCCAGAAGAGTTCACATACAGCGACTAAGATGGCTGGGTCATTTAGAGCGGATGGAGCCCAACGTTCCCGCTAAGAAGCCTTCGAATCCACCCCGGATGGATGACGCAGTAGAGGACGACCCCGCGGTAGGTGGCGCAAACAAGTGGAGGGGGACCTCAACCAACTTGGCGTGCGCAACTTGAGGCAGCTGGCTCGTAACCGTGCTGGCTGGAGAGGTTTGTTGGTTGTGGCCCAGGTCCACCCCGGACTGTAGCGTCATCTTTGTATTTTCTTTCTCTCGTTATACACTAAAGGATGAATGTTGTTGAATTAAATATTTTTGACGAAAATTCATTAAATGCATTTTAAAAAATTGGCAAATTTTCCGGCTATATGGCCGATTTTGATTAAGTTCAAATTCTGAACAATATTTGAGATCACAAGCAAAGTTTTGGAAACGTTTATTTTTAAATGTATTTTACTACGTTTTGTATGTCAACAGATGACATTCTCTAGAAGGCGTATGCCTACCAAATTGCTTAAACCTCAAATCTTAAAAAAAAGTGAACGAACGCCATATAGGTGCCAGTCATGCAATTTATTTTCATAAGTCGCGGTAAAGGCTTCAGAATGCTTTCAAATTTATCTTGTGAAAGGTTAGATGCCGTCATTGACTTCGATATTGTTATCAAAAAGTTATTTACGAAGCACCGACAAATGGCAGAAACAACTGGCGAATGCTTTTGAGAAAGGCAACCGATAAGGTCACTTGTAGAAGCTGGTGTTCAAACTTCAGGGTTTTGAATATGACTTTCTGCAGAAGCCTTCAATAGTTAAGCGATATAGTCAATCATAATCTGCTATGTATATGCATACTTAATGTATAAGTAAGTCTTTTACGATTTTTAGGAGATTCCTGGATCTGCTTATTTGAATGATAGTCCTAAATGGAATCATTTCTAAGAGCTCTAAACATCTTTCGATCACCAATTACTCGGATTGGAGTGAAAAATATTATGAAAGCTAAAAGCATCCGTGAATTTACAATTCGCCGGACATTTTCTGAGAGTTTCAAGCTCAGTTATATTTAGTGGTTGAAGAAATATATAACACAACCCATAATAATTGCAGTTTAACGAGTGCTTTAGCTTTTAACGACCTCATTAAGTTTCGAAAACATAAAGCATCCACTGAACGCAAACCTTGTGAAATTAAATTATTTTGCATTTATTAAATATTAATCGCTTTGTACATGATACTCTTGTCTTTCATAGATTCACTCCACTTAATACTATATGACTCAATGACGACGGATCTTGAACCTCCTGACAGTCTTGTAACGGTAGCCATCATCGGCCAAAATGTTCTCATTTTGCTCAATGGGAGCCAAGTATTCGTTGCTTATGACTGGAATATCAGCAACAGCTGGAGCTGCAGCAGCTACAGGTGGCAAGTATTCAGCAGTTGGAAGTTCGCTAACATCACGACGGTGACGGAGACGGAAACGCTTTACAGTCTTGTAGCGGTATCCATCATCGGCAAGGACTCCTGATGCAATTTCAGCAACTGGGGCTAATGGGGCCACTGGAGCCAAATATTCATTGGATGGGGCCTCAACTGCGAGTTCTTGGACTGGGGGCAAGTATTCGGCAGATGCGAGCTCATTAACATCACGACGATGACGAGCACGGAAACGACGGACAGTCTTGTAACGATATCCATCATCAGCGAGAACTCCTGATGCAATTTCAGCACCTGGAGCCACTGGAGCCAAGTATTCATTGGAAGGAGCTTCAACTGCGAGTTCTTGAACTGGGGGCAAGTATTCAGCAGATGCAAGCTCGTTGACGTCACGACGATGACGAGCACGGAAACGGCGGACAGTCTTGTAACGATATCCATCATCAGCGAGAACTCCTGATGCAATTTCAGCAACTGGGGCTATTGGTGCCACTGGAGCCAAGTATTCATTAGATGGGGCTTCAACTGCGAGTTCTTGAACTGGGGGCAAGTATTCGGCAGATGCGAGTTCGTTGACATCACGACGATGACGAGCACGGAAACGACGGACAGTCTTGTAACGATATCCATCATCAGCGAGAACTCCAGAAGTGATCTCAGCAACTGGAGCCAAGTACTCGTTGGATGGAGCCTCAACTGCAAGTTCCTGAACTGGAGGCAGGTATTCGGCAGATGCGAGCTCGTTGACATCACGACGATGACGAGCACGGAAACGACGGACAGTCTTGTAACGATATCCATCATCAGCGAGAACTCCAGATGCAATTTCAGCAAGTGGGGCTACTGGTGCCAGTGGAGCCAAGTATTCGCTGGATGGACCCTCAACTGCGAGTTCTTGAACTGGGGGCAAGTACTCGGGTGACGCAAGTTCACTTACATCACGACGATGACGAAGACGCAATCGCTTCACAGTCTTGTAACGATATCCATTATCGGCGAGCAAGTTTGATGGCTCTTCCAAGGTCTCAATCTCCTCGATAGCAGCCAAGCTATCCTGAGGTTGTTGATACTCATTCAAGTACTGTCCGTACGCTGTTGCCACGAAGGCTAATCCAAAAAGAAAGAGTTTCTGCAAACGAAAAAGAAGAAGATCGGGTTAATCCTGGGGCACCTTAATCCTTCTCAAACGGTTTGTTACCATTTCGTTGAACTTATTTAATCGCTTCAGTAGAGCAAGCGATCGAATGATACCCAATTCTTACGAAACCATCATATTTATACAATTCTCGGCCTCCCAGCATCACACCTCGATATGTGGTCAATGCCATCATCTAATTTGTGTGATTCAATAAGAAGAAGAAAAAACGGCAGAAACAATCTAAGCAAACACTCGAGTGAGTATAGACCATCGCAGCAGCCGCTGTCGTCGACGGAGGTAAGGCACATACTTCCGCGCGCGCAATATCATTTTAACAATGTGCGTATCTATTGCTTGGCAGCATCTGTAGCCCGACCTGTCTGGCGGCTGTCATTGTCGAATGTAAATCAAATCGAATATTGTATTCCAAAATTTTAAATTTTTCCATAATGAGAATTATGAGCATATGATAAAGAGTTGCAATTCGGCTGGTCCATCGGACCAGACCAAAACGAGGCAACCGACTGCCTATTGTTTGTCTGGCTTTTTCTGGGCTAAATTGACGGCAAAAAAACAATCTTGAATTGACGGTTTCTCGATGGCAGATGGAATTGTTTTTTTTTTGTGCAATTCATCATGGAAATGAGACGCAGACACGAGCATAATTAATCGATGGAACGAGTGGGGGTAATCAAATCATGGGTACCATTAAAAATAAAGAGTTTAACGGCTAGTGTGGGCAATAAAATTAAGGATTTTCGATACACGAAATAAAGATAAGTTAAGAGTGCGAATAGCGATTCCTGGAACCGCATGATGGATCTATCAAGTGATGAAGTGGTGTTTGCTTATAAAGTTCGACGAATAAACTTTGCATAGTAATTTACGAGATTAATCTGAATATTCAACTTGAGATGTGGAACATGATGTCATGACTGATGGTCCTCCTTCGGATTAGATTTGAGAGGGCAATGACCCTTCTACATTTTCAATTACTCATATACATTGTGATACACTCACCAACTAGTGGAAGACTACTTAAAACTCTTAATAGACATATCGTCGATAATGGAAAAGTATTCAACTAGTGAAGGAATTGACGTAACCTAAAAACAAAAAAATCTCGTGAACACGTTTATTTGGCGGAAATTATTCGAATCATTTCCATGCGCTAACATACATACATATGTATATTTCAAAGGCATGTATGTCAGGCTATGTTTTACATTTCGTTTCTACAAAAAAAAAAAAAAACCAAAAAAAGACTCCAACCCAATTGGGTAAGGAAGACATAGTCTCGTGAATCTACATAAAATTAGACGATGAACACAGCGACGAAAAACGAAATGAGAGAGTCACTAATAATCTACATATGTCTTCTTCTTCTTCTTCCTATTTCGGCGAGGTTATGATCCGAAAAAAAGGGATCATAACCCTCCCAGTTCACCGCATTTCTACTGATCCGACTGTGGGGTTCGCCTATTTGACGTCAGAAAATATCGGCAGGCCTCCCGATTTTGTATCACCTGGATACTGAGGCCAACGAAATGCTGGTGTCGTTGCATTTGTGTGATTCCAGGCATTTATAGGCCTGCCCATCCTTCGCGATGTCTTTGGAACGTTCATTGATATTGCCTTTTGAACAGAGTTCAAATGATCTCTTCTTTGAACGTGCTAATACCAAATGAGCTGGTCGCGCTCTAATTTTCGTAAGATGGTTTCTTTGACGTGAAAGCTTCCACGGATCTTTGAACTTCTTATTCGATCAAACTTTGTCACTCTTGCGGTCATGCGAAGCAGCTTCATCTCAGCTGCTGTTAATTTACTCTCATACTTTTTGTACATCATCCAACATTGTAAACCGTGTGTGAGCGCTGGATGCACAACTGCGGTGTAGAGCCTTCCTTTCATCTAAGGTGGCATTTTTCTGTCACAAAAGATAGCGGAGTTTTCTCGCCACTTCATCCAGCTTACCCTTACGCGATGATTGATGTCGTCATCACAAGTTGCTTTGCTATTGATCATAGATCCCAGATATTTGAACTTTTCGCACTTGGGAAGCAATGTTCCATTCAAATAAATTACTTGAATAGGCCCGAGTGGATCAGAGAACGGGTAGCATTAGCACTCTGTTTGTTTTTTTTTTTTTTTTTTTTTGAACTAATGCGATACCTATTTCCCTCCAAAACGTTCACCCACACATCAAGTGCTCGTTGCCGGGATGTAGGATCCTCACTTATGATAGCTCCATTGTCAGCAAAGAATAATTGATGTACCTTGGGGTCCGTCGATTATCCTTCAAGCAGATAATCAAGGACTGTAATGAAGAGCAAAGGACTTAGGACGCTTCCCTGGTGCACCCCGACTTGATTGGGAACTCTTCGGTTACTCCAGTGGGGCATCTTATTCTTGTCTTTGCTCCTTCGTACGCATACATGGCCATGATAATCTGTAGATAGGTATCTGGAACCCCTCGATGTCTTAGCGCCACCCATATCAGATCTCGTGGTTGTCTGTCGAATGCCTTTTCAAAGTCAACCAATTCAATATGCAATTCCTTTAAGGAATCACGATGTTTTTCTATTATGATCCTCATACTTTGGATTGCATCTGTGGTTGATTTACCCGAGACTAAGCCGCATTGATCATCAGATAGCCGTATTATTTTTCCCAGTCGGCCACCTAATACCCGCTCAACAATCTTCATGGTGTGACATCAGCTTGATCGAACGGTAGTTATCACAGTTTCGCGTATCACCCTTCCCTTTGTGTACAGGGAGAAGGTAACTTTCCCTCCATTGATTAAATCACCTCTCCCAAATTTGGAGATGAGAATTCTGAGCCATCTGAACGACGTCTCCCATCTTTTTCCAGAACTCAGAGGGCATCTCGTCTGGCCGAACCGCTTTTCGTTTTCTGGAGTATTTGACCGCCTCACTAACTCCTCCTTCTTTGGGAGGCTATTTTGAAGATGATACGATACGGGCCCTCCGTACACTCTGCTTGAAGCTGCGCGCACTTCTTCGCTTGTTTCTTGCAACATCTGTGCTCCATTTCGAGGCGAGTTTTTTGATCTCTATTACTAGAGGGGCACTTTGATCAAGCTATGAAAGCCACTTTCTTCTCATTTATCACTTTCTTAGCTTCATCACTCCACCACCATGTTTCTTTGGTGTGTTGGTGGTGGCCTTTTGAAGCTCCTGGCAGTGATTTGGCCTTCTTAAGCAAGTTCCCTGTAGGGAATCCCACATATTTTGTGCTCTGCACTCTTCATCCTCAGCTCCGTTGATGGTGTGAGAGAGGTAAATTTTCATCATGAAAACAAAAGCCTCGCCTTTTTCTTTGTTCAGACTTTACCACTTGATTTTCTCAGAGACCCTTGTTTGTGTGCTTTTCTTTGATGCCTTCATAAAAAATTCTGTTAGCAGGAGATGATGTTGCTGAGCGATCGCCTTTCCCAGGATCACTTTCAAATCTCTTACCCTAGGCTTCATAAAACTGGCTATCAAATGGTGGTCAATCTGGGTTGACTCGAAGCTATCCTCAACCTGCTTCCGCTAGACATCTTTATACAATCATCGGTGACACATATGCATGGGTAATGTATCTAGTATAGACTACACAACGCCACACCTAGACTTCACAAGACCATTTTCAAGCACCTACCCGAGCAGATAAGAATGGAAAACTGGCAGAACGCCCAACCGCCCGGGAAACATAGCCGTGTATACCGATGGATCCTAAATGGAAACCGGTGTCGGCGAAGGTATCTTCTCTGAAACGCTTGGTATCTCCTTGTCAGTCAGGCTTCCGAACTACAGCAGCGTTTTCCAGGCGGATGTCCTAATGTCCTAGCAGTAACAATAGCGGCCCGTGAGACTGCGATGAGGGCAATACCTTGTGAGGATATCACCTTTTTCATCGACAGCCAGGCAGCGATAAAAGCAATATCTGCTGCAGAAGTAAAATCGAAGCTTTGAAGTGTTGTAGAGAAGAGCTCAAGGTTCTTGGAACACAGAACAAGCAGAGCTCTAGCTGGGTCCCTGGATATGAAGACATACCAGGGAATGAGAAAGCTGACAAACTGGCTAGAGGAGGTTTAGCACTAAACACGGACCAATCTGACTCCTCAGTGTACATTCCACCTTGCACACTCAAGCTTGAGGTAGGGAATAAAGCCTTAACGCAAACAACAGATGGTCCTCTCTAGAGGAAGCTATGACCTACATTTGGCACTGCAAAAACCAATAAATTCATACAGAGGGATAATAAATTACTCTCTATTCTCATAGGAATTATCATGGGGCACAACACTATGCGATCTTCTTATTCCTTTTATCAGCGAGGTTATGATCCGAAAACAAGGGATCACAACCCTCCCACTTCAGCGCATTTCTACTGATCCGCATGCGGGGTTCGCCTACACAACACCATGCGATACCAAATAAAAAAGTTAAGGTAGTTAAAGTTCTCTGCCACTGCCCAGGCCTCTACCACCTTAGAAATAGATATCTTGGACAATACTTCTTGAATGATTTAGAAGAATTGTCCAACAGACCGATCAACGACATCGCAAACTTCATCAAATCCTCTGGATGGTTTGTATCTCGGGCACAGTAAGTACTATATGCTTTCTACTAGGCTACGTCTGTACGTAGCGACGTTTATTTTTCTTCACGAGGAAGGAATTTTTGTTTTTCCTATTTTCTTTTCCTCCATGGATATCGCATCACCTGAGTGTGGTGTAAAGGATTTCCGTCCCTACACCAGCACACTAAGCTAACCTAACGTAGGCATAGACCCTTTTTCCCTTCGCGCGGTAGATATCGATGATGGTGCTCAGTGTGAATATTTGATCTACGGTTGAATACCCTGCTTTGTACTCGTTTAATGCATTATGCGTCTTAACCCAATTCGTTAACCGATTAAGCGAAAACTTTTCTTACGGTATAAAGAAACGAGATCCTTTCTTAAAAATTGGGAATATTTTGGCTGACTCAAAACATGCTGTTACTGTTTATAAATTCTACGAAAAACATGGACCACACACTCAGCGAAATAATTTGTGCAGTATTTGTAGAATTCGTGCTGTATTTGGTCGTCGCCCGGTGCCTTATTATCTTTGAGAGTTCTCAGGACTGCCTGTAGTTCTGGTAACTGCAAAAGGTGCTTCCGTGTGATGGTCTTCAATAAACGGTTCGCAATATTGGAATTGTAGGGCCATCATATCCGTATTTAGAAGAACTTGAAAATGGTTTTTAAGATCATTTGCGAATATATTTATTGTAATTGGTTACGAAGCAACCAACAGCCTCGGATACGGATGATTCTACTGTTGACGACCCAAGCAAACGTAAATAGGACAACGATCTTCGTGTCTGCACATGGAATGTTAGGTCCTTCTACAAACCACGTGCAGCCGAACAACTTGCGGAAGCCCTAGAGTGTCTCAAAGCAGACATTACCGCCATCCAAGAAGTGCGATGGGATGGGCCGGGTAAAAGGAGTATGAAAAACTGCGACATCTACTACGGCGATTGTTACAGGCAACAAGGACAGCATCTATTCGGGTGCGGATTTGTCATTGGAGGCAGACTTAGGCAAGAAGTCTTGAGTTTCCGTCATGTGAACGAACGCCTTATGACTATCCGTATCAAGGCTAAATTTGCCCACATAAGCCTAATATGCGTTCACGCCCCTCACGAGGAGAAGAACGACGCGACAAAGGATGACTTCTACCAGCTCTTGGACAAGACGTATGAGCAATGCCCTTGCTACGACGTTCAAATTATCCTAGGTGATTTTAATGCAAAGCTAGGAAGAGAGGACGTCTTTAGTAGCGTGGTCGGAAAGCACAGCCTGCTGCATCACATCCGGCAACGGACTCAGGCTAATCGACTTTGCGGCGGGGCGAAACTTTGTTGTAGCTAGTACGCGGTTCCTACGTCTCGACATTCACAAAGGAACATGGCTCTCCTTTGATCGAAAAACTGTCAACCAAATCGATCACATTGCGATCGACGCAAGGCACTCTTTCAGTATTCTGGGTGTCCGGACTTTCCGAGGAGCCAACGTGGACTTGGATCACTACCTAGTTGTAGCCAAGGTACGGATGCAGATATCCAGAACGGGGCGAAATCAACGAAATACTGTGAGGAAATTTGACGTCGGGTGGCTACAATCGCAACGAAACCTCTGGTTTGATGACGAAGCCGGCAAGCACATGCAACAAAACAAGAGGCGTACAAAGCGGCGCTGCATAGAAGGACTAGAGCAGCTTACGAGCTCTACGTGCGCAGGAGAAAAGAGGAACATCGACTTCTCAGAAAGAAGAAAAAAGAGCGTGAGAAGCGCTCGATCGAGGAAATTAAGAGACTTTATTGCAGGAATGATGTTCGAAAATTTTACCAAAGGGTAAAAAGAACATGCCAGGGTTTCAAAGCCAGAACAGAAGCCTGCAGGGACGAAAATGGCAACATAGTAGTAGAATCGCAGTCGGTGCTAAGGATATAGAAGGAACACTTCTGCAGACTGTTAAACGGCGATGACGACCAATATTCCGCTGTCAGGCAGAATGAGCCATTCAACAGTGACGATGGCAGTCAAGATTCCCGTCAACCCGATCAGAATGAAGTGAAGATAGCGATATCTAAACTCAAATCCAACAAAGCTGCTGGAGCCGACGGCCTTGCCGCTGAACTTTTCAAGGCAGGAGGAGATGAGTTGGTAAGGAGTATGCACCAGCTCATCTGTAAAATGTGCTCGGACGAAAGTATGCCCGATGAATGGAACCTCAGCATCGTTTGCCCGATCCTGAAGAAAGGAGACCCTCTAACCTGCGCCAATTACAGAGGTGAGTCTCCTCAACATCGCATATAAGATCCTGTCTTCCGTATTATGTGAATGCCTAAAACCTATCGTCAACAACCTGATAGGTCCTTATCAGTGCGGTTTCAGGTCGAGAAAGTCCACCATTGACCAAATATTCACACTACGGCAGATCTTGGAAAAAACCCATGAATATAAAATCGATACGCACCATCTTTTCATCGATTTCAAAGTTGCCTATGATAGCGTGTATAGAGACGAGTTATACAGAGCCATGTCTAGTCTTGGCATCCCTGCCAAGCTCGTCCATTTGTGCAGAATGACGATGGAGAACTCTCGCTGCCCCATCAAAGTCGGTAAGAATATCACCGAACCATTCGATGTCAGGAAAGGTCTTAGACAAGGCGACGCGCTATCATGCGATCTCTTTAACATAGTAGTTGAGAGAATTGTACGAAGCTCACAAGCCAACACCGGAGGTACAATCTTTTACAAGTCTGTACTTACTTACTTAGGTGGCGCTACAGTTCGGGGTGAACCTGGGCCAGTCTGTACAACTACTCGCTTATGCCGATGACATTGACATAATCGGAAGAACTCAGCGGGCAGTCAATGGTGCATTTACGAGTATTGAGATCGAGGCAGCAAAGATGGGTCTAGCGGTCAATGAAAGCAAAACAAAATATATGCTGTCTACAAGAAAGGACACCCAACATCGGCGCCTTGGACAGATCGCCACAATAGACAGATATAATTTTGAGGTAGTAAAGGATTTTGTCTACCTAGGCTCTATGGTGAACTCCGCAAATGACATCAGTAGGGAGATCACACGAAGAATTACTCTTGCCAATCGTTGTTTCTATGGACTAAGACGGCAATTGAGTAGCAAAGCCCTATCTCGAACTACTAAGGTAACTCTTTATAAGACACTAATCATCCCTGTCCTGCTGTATGGCGCAGAGGCATGGGCTTTGACAAAACCGGATTAGGATGCCCTTGGTTATTTCGAGAGAAAAGTTCTTCGAGCAATCTTTGGTCCCATCTGCATAGAGGGTGAGTGGAGGAGAAACTACAATGGCGAACTATACGGCCTGTACAAGGACATCGACTTAGCCAAAAGAGTTCACATACAACGACTAAGATAGCTGGGTCATTTAGAGCGGATGGAGCCCAACGTTCCCGCTAAGAAAGTCTTCGAATCCACCCCGGATGGACGACGCAGTAGAGGACGACATCGCGGTAGGTGGCGCAAACAAGTGGAGAGGGACCTCAACCAACTTGGCGTGCGCAACTGGAGGCAGCTGGCTCGTAACCGCGCTGGCTGGAGAGGTTTGTTGGTTGAGGCCCAGGTCCACCCCGGACTGTAGCACCATCTAAGTTTCGTATAGCTTCTTGCATATGTTGAATTGATACTGCAGTTTCCGAGCTATTTAAAGTGTCTAGTTCTAGATTTCGCCTTCGCTCGGAGCATCCCTTATAATTGTTTCTCCATTTAGGTTTTGGCACAGACTTCATATTTGTAACATTTGCGCTCTGCAACTCATCAGTTATTTTTAACTTGCAGCTAATTGGCATGTGATCTGAGAAACATTTTGTATGCACGACAAAATCACTTACCTCCTGCTTCCATGCGCCAGATGCAAGGTAGTAGTCTATGACGTAATTCGCATTTCGTCGAACAAAAGTAAATTATAGTGGGATATGTAAAAACAAAAAAAAAAGCTTGAAATCCAATGACACTGAAAGTGAAGGTGGACGCATCCTGGGGGGTTGTACTAAGAGATAAGTCTTATGGATAGTGCTGACTGTTTGAATAAAAACTTCCTTACGAGTTTACTTGGATTGTGGGCTTATTTCTAAAAGTAGTGCGACTAAATTCCTCCCAATTGTACTTTTGTTGCAAATCCATCAACACCTCTGTTTACTGAGGTCAATAATTTACTAAATTTCGTATTTATAAGGTAAGTAACCAATTATCTATCAATTTCGTTTTTAAGAGGTAAACTTCTTTTTTTGCATTCAATGACTGAAATGTTGTCGCGATTATCTTTGTTGAAGCTTAACAAAGTCGGATAAAGTCGTTATACAGTTTGATATGCCAATAACAGTGGCCAATGGCATAAGAGCAATGCCATTTCTTAAGCAGCTTATTTTACCTAATAAGTTGCCAGCTTACACAACTGCAGAAACTGTAGAGCTTAATACACCAGAGTTGCAGCAGAATTAAGTTAAAACAAGTTCGTCTGCGTTTTGTGTGCAGATCTGGAACCTCCACGCCTATGCCTTGAAAAAAATGTTTAGAAACACTAAATGCGCCTTCAAGTAAAAATTCATTTTTTTTTGTTCAGGAATAAAGAATGTTTGTAGGTACAAGTTTATTTCAAAGCCAATTGCGAGTTATTACTGCTGCAAGAGCAATAGCTTAATGGCGGCGCTTGATCTTCTTAACAGTCTTATAACGATAGCCATCGTCAGAAAGAACTCCAGACAAAACATTGGAGGTCACCGGAGCGACATCAATTGGTGACAAGTACTGTGTGGATGGGATGGCCGAGATTTGCTGGATTGGAAGTTGTTGAATAGAAACATGTGGCAATGCAATCTGCTGTGCAACTGGTGGTAAGTATTCAACAGATGGGACCTCACGACGATGACGTGCACGGTAGCGTTTCACGGTCCTATAACGATATCCATCATCGGCAAGACCTCCGGAAGAGATTTGACCAATAGAACCACCTGAAGAAATTGGAGCCAAATATTCATTGGATGGGACTCCGATGCCGGAGAGAGATCCGAGTTGTTGAACGGATACTTGTGGGAGTGAGAGTTGCTGTTGAACCGGAGGCAAGTATTCAGAAGAAGGCAGCTCACTGACATCACGACGATGACGTGCACGGTAGCGTTTCACGGTCCTATAACGATATCCATCATCGGCAAGACCTCCGGAAGAGATTTGACCAATAGAACCACCTGAAGAAATTGGAGCCAAATATTCATTGGATGGGACTCCGATGCCGGAGAGAGATCCGAGTTGTTGAACGGATACTTGTGGGAGTGAGAGATGCTGTTGAACCGGAGGCAAGTATTCAGAAGAAGGCAGCTCACTGACATCACGACGATGACGCAGACGGTAGCGTTTTACGGTCCTGTAGCGGTATCCATCATCGGCGAGAACTCCGGAGGAGATTTGAGCAACTGGTCCTGCTGGGGCGATTGGAGCCAAGTATTCGTTAGATGGTACTCCGATGCTGGAGACTGATGAGATTTGTTGAATGGGGAGTTGTTGAGGAATCGAAACTTGTGGCAGAGAGACATGCTGTTGAATGGGGAGTTGTTGAGGAATCGAAATTTGTGGCAGAGAAACTTGCTGTTGGACTGGTGGCAAGTATTCGGACGATGGGAGTTCGTTCACATCACGACGATGACGGAGGCGGTAACGTTTCACTGTTCTATAGCGGTATCCATCATCGGCGAGAACTCCGGAAGAGATTTGACCAATAGAACCACCTGAAGAAATTGGAGCCAAGTATTCGTTCGATGGGACTCCAATGCTAGAGACTGACGAAAGCTGTTGAACTGGAAGTTGTTGAGGAATCGAAATTTGTGGAAGAGAAACTTGTTGCTGTACTGGTGGCAAGTATTCAGCGGATGGCAACTCGTTTACATCACGACGACGACGGATACGGAAACGACGGACGGTTTTGTAGCGATATCCATCATCAGCAAGGCCTCCAGAAAGACCACCCGAAACGAGGGGTTCAACTTCGGAAATTTCCTGTACTGGTGGCAAGTACTCAGTAGATGGCAAACCAGCAAGAACGCAAGTTGCAGCCAGCAAGGCGAATCCCACGACAAATAATTTCTGAAATCAAAATAAGTCCGTTTTAGTAAGGATTGTAATCGATTAAGGAAGCTTGCGCAAACCTACCATCTCAATGGTCGACTATATTCCAAGCAAGCCGAAAGGGTAGTGATATCCATCCCACCACTATTCATCCTATTTATACTGAAACACCATCAAAATCCGCGCCTGTATTCTACATTGGATTGCTGATTAAAAATTCGGTAGATTTGTCATTTCAGCTAGAAGAAAACTACAAATAGCATAAAAAGTGGTCCGAGGAATATCTTAAAAAAGACTGAAGGCCATTGGGGTGGGTTTTTGTGTCAACTTTAGTTCTCGAAAGCTAGATCTCCTAGAGCTGCCGGTTTTGGATAGGTGCTAGCAAACGCAGTGCATTTTGATTGGTATATGCTCCTTGCTAGTGAATCTTATTTATATGTGCGTCTTACCGGTTGTGCTAATTAGTACGTCGGATCTCCTAATGGATTATTCTAGATTTTATATCATGATTGGATTTCGATAATCACCATTTCCTTATTTTAACTTTTGATCTTCAACACAGATGCTGTTGCGGGCCTCTAATTTATGCAACAGGTGCAAAGATACATTACCTCATATACATACCTACATTCGTGAAGATCTCGAGCATAATTATTATCGAAATCTTCATGAGTTCAGTGTGGGAAGTCATTAAATTGAAATGAAAAGTTCAGAGCAATAGTAACACACACAATTTGGGGGAAGATCAAGGTCACGATCAAGCAACGATGACTGAAAGAGCTCACACGGGTTAATGTCGGTTTGTTACCTTCTCTTGTATCTTTTTGATTTGTTGGACTGAATTTGGCCGCATGGTTGAATGGTAATAGCTCAGAATTTTGTTTTGCCGTTTAAGTGGTTAATCAGATGTATTGTTAGTGTCGACTGGATGGTTGGTTGGACATGTTGGTATTTAAATTAAAATAAAGAAATAGAGCAATGTAAGAGTGCAAGTTTTGGCGGCTGAAGGAGCATTGCTTGTTTTTTTTTAGAGCTCAATAGTGTGGATTGTTTGACAGCAAGTTAATTTTAAATTTTAGTTAACAGATTGTGTCAGTAATCAACGTTTATTTTCTGAGTCTTAGTGGTAGTCATTTTTTAAGAAAGTTGATAAAACGACGTAAAAGTCCTTATGTTAAATCAGTTCTACAATTTAGCTTTAAAATTCCTTTAAGAAGATTGTACTCATAATTTTCTGCAATTTGCAGGGTTAGGTTAGGTTGGCTGCCTGCATGAGAGTGCAGGTACACTTAGAGCAGTAATGGTCCTTTGTGATGTCATGCATCTACAATTAGAGCACTCAGGCACTATAACCAACTGGAGCTAAGGACGCTAAATCACCGAAATTATCGAGGAAGAGTGCCTTTATATGGAGCATTCTTTTGCGCGGTAGATCTGGGCATGT
Source organism: Brachypalpus laphriformis (assembly GCA_945910035.1). Lineage (NCBI taxonomy): Eukaryota > Metazoa > Arthropoda > Insecta > Diptera > Syrphidae > Brachypalpus > Brachypalpus laphriformis. The sequence continues at coordinate 12,678,188 of OX246754.1, read as the reverse complement.
GCATAGAAGGTGAAGGATGGTCTCCTCCTCTTCTTCGTCCCTACAGCTCCTGCAGAAGTCATATAAGAAGAGACCAAGTATTTTGGCATATTAGCCTATAAGACAGTGTCTAATGAGGACACCGATAACGCAGCTGATCTATGATCGCTTTAGTTGAACAAACTCGGCGCTACGTTTTTGATCCAGCTTAGGCCAGATCTGTCCCTTATGCTTTCCTATCAGGAAGAATCTTTGGAGTTGCACACTGTCTAGCGAGCTCGTCCGCACCGCAGTTTCCTGAAATGTCCCTGTGGCCTGGCATCCAGCATAGGTAAATGCTGAAGTGCTTGGTCATCTCCTTAGTGAAGGAAAACGATTCCAGGGACTTGATTGCCGCTTGACTTTCAGTGAAAATACAGATATCCCCGACAGATAGTGCATTACATTTTAGAAAGGACAGGGCCTCCTTAATCGCCATGATTTCCACCTGATAAACGCTGCAGTGATCTGGGAGGTGGAATAATATGCTCAGGTTGAGCTTTTCGGAGAAACCGCCATAACCCACCCCACCTTCGGTCTTAGAGCCATCTGTAAAGAAGTGAACCGAACTACCATCAAAAGGGAGAGAGTTGTCTCATTCATCCCGTTCAGGGATGCACGTACGCAAGTTATGGTCAAATCTCAGTTTCGGCGGGGTGTAGTCCGTATTTTCGTGGGTGAAATTGAGAAGATCAATCATCGAGCCGTGGACAGTGTGATAACTAGACCCCTGAGAAGAAGCTTTTAAATAGATTGCACTGACAGCAATCTGTTTGCCAAAAATATCTAAGGGCAGCAGATGGAACAAAATGTCCAGCGCCGCAGAGGGAGTAGTTCTCTAGGCAATTGCTCTACAGCCTGACCTATCCAGGTACACGAGTAGCTCATTTACTATCCGATTCCACAGAAGAGTTGACAAGAGTTCACCTTGGGTTGTTCCGCAGCAGGCAAGTCTTCTGGCTGATGCCCCGCCCAGGTGTGTATTAATAACCCTGAATGTGAACAGTTGATTGATCAACACTCCGAGTGAAGTATCCGCTTTCAGACTTGCAAGTGCGTCAGTAATTGCCTTTGATTTGACATTGTTAAAATCGGCTATCTACGCCTTGCATGTACATAAGCATCCAAAGGTTTCTGTAGAAGTGCTGTTTTCCTATAGTACCTTGTATACTAAAAAAAAGAAAGATTTTCCAGTGTTCTGTTTTTATCACCACTCATTTTTGCGGGCTTCAAATTCATCCTGGAAATTTATGCTCTCTAAGCTGGAAGCTTTAGTTAAAATTTCAGACTTTGATTTACTTACTTACTTAAAGGGCTCCCGACGCCTGAGGAGTCTCTACTTTTCTGAGGCACGGCTTTATACCGGAGGTTTGATCTTTTTCGCCATTTCGAACCTGGGGGTGGAGATTTAATAATTCTCTTGGCTGGAGCGCTGTTGTTCATACGCTCAATGTTGCCGAGCCAATGTAGTCGTCGTGTCGTGGCTTTTTGGACTACATCCACATCCTGGTACAGCTCATAGAGTTTGCGGTTGTATCTTCTCCTCCATTCGCACTCCTCGCATATAGGACCTAATATCCGATGAAGTATTTTTCGCTCGATTGTACCCAATATTTGCTCTGCCATATTACTTATCGTCCAGCACTCGACGCCATAAAACAAGATTGGTAAGATGATTGTTATTCTTCTTGTTCCTATTGCAGCGAGGTTTTGATCCGAAAACAAGAGATCATAACCCTCCCAGTTCACCGCATTTCTACTGATCCGACTGTGGGATTTGCCTATTTGATCTCAGAAAATACCGGCAGGTCTCCCGATTTCAGATCACTGGATTGCTGAGGCCAATCAAATGCTGGTGTCGCTGCATTTGTGTGATCTAGGCGTTTATAGGCCTACCTCTCATGTCTCGCTATGTCTTCGGAACGTTACTTTGCCTTTTGAACAGGCTTCAAATAATCTCTTCTTTGAACGTGCTAATACCAGCTAAGTCGGTCGCGCTTCTTTTTTTCGGGAGATGGTTTCCTTGACGTGAAGGCTTCCACAGATCTTCAAACTTCTTATTCGATCAAGCTTTGTCACTCCTGCTGTCATGCGAAGCAGCTTCATCTCAGCTGCCGTTAATTTACTCTCATACTTTTTATACATCGTCCAACATTGTGAACCGTATGTGAGCGCTGGACGCACAACTGCGGTGTAGAGCCTTCCTTTCATCTAAGGTGGCATTTTTCTGTCACAAAAGATAGCGGAGTTTTCTCACCACTTCATCCATTTTACGCTTGCGCGATGACTGATGTCATCATCACAAGTTGCTTTGCTATTGATCGATGATCATTGATCCCAGATATTTAAACTTTTCGCAATTAGGAAGCACTGTTCCATTGAAATAAATGTCTGGGATAGGCCTGAGTGGATTAGAGAACAGGCAGCACAAACACTCTGTCTTTTTTGAACTAATGAGATACCCATTTCCCTCTAAATCAAGTGCTCGTTGCCGGGACGTAGGATCCTCACTTATGATGGCTCCATCAAAGAATAATTTATCTACCTAAGGTAAGATGAGCGTTCTGCAGAGCATTAATTTGGTCCGTCGTATTAGCAGTTTTGAACCCAGTTGTTTTGCCAAACCGAAGTAGCTCGCCTCAAAATGGAATACAGATGTTGCAAGAAAAAAGCGAAGAAGAAGTGCGCCCAGCTTCAAGCAGAGAGTACAGAGGGCCTGTATCGGGAGCTGGAGAAAATATCTTCCCCGGTTGCTGATGTAAATCAGGCTATCTAGGAGCTACGAAGACACAATATGTACAAGAGCGCAACCATCTTCAAAATAGCCGCCCAAAGAAGGAGGAATGTTCAGGAGATTCGTTCGCCAAAGTTCATTAATAATGCTTATGGCCAGCTTCTTGTGGATGACGACAAAATTCTGGAGAGGTGGCGGCAGTATTGTGAAAAACTTTTAAATGAACCGTTTCTCCGGGTATACTTTCCAAGAGCCACCCCTAACTTTGAACAAATACCCGACATTAAAGTCGAAGAAGTTAGTGAGGCGGTTAAATACTCCAAAAAACGAAAAACGGTTGGGCCAGAGGGCATCTCCAGAGGGCATCTCCCTCTGAGTTCTGGGAAAAGATGCTAGACGTCGGGTTCAGATGGCTCAGAATTCTCATCTCCAAATTTGTGAGAGGTGATCCAATGCCGAATCAATGGAGGGAAAGTTACCTTCTCCCTGTATACAAAGCGAAGGGCGATACGCGAAACTGTGATAACTACCATTCGATCAAGCTGATGTCACACATCATGAAGATCGTTGAGCGTGTATTAGGTGGCCGACTGGGAAAAATAATACGGCTATCTGATGATCAGTGCGGGTTTGTCTCGGGTAAATCAACCACAGATGCAATCCAAAGTATAAGGATCATAATGGAAAAACATCGTGATTCCTTAAGGGATTTGCATGTGGTATTGGTTGACTTTGAAAAGGCATTCGACAGACAACCACTAGATCTGATATGGGTGGCGCTAAGACATCGAGGGGTTCCAGAAACCTATGTACGAAGGAACAAAGACAAGAGTAAGATGCCCCACTCTAGTAACCGAAGATTTCCCAATCAAAGTCGGGGTGCACCAGGGAAGCGTCTTAAGACCTTTGCTCTTTATTACAGTCCTTGATTATCTGCTTGAAGGTAAAGTGATGGCCCCCAAGATTCATCAGTTATTCTTTGCTGACGATGTAGCCATCATAAGTGAGGATCCTACATCCCTGCAACGAGTACTTGGTGTGTGGGTGAACGTTTTGGAGGGAAATAGGTATCGCATTAGTTCAAAAAAGACAGAGTACTCGTGGTGCCCGTTCTCTGATCCACTCAGGCCGATTCTAGACATTTATTTGAATGGAACAGTGCTTCCCAAGTGCGAAAAGTTCAAATATCTGGGATCTATGATCAAAAGCAAAGCAAGCTGTGATGACGACATCAATCATAGCGTAAGCGTAGGGTGGATGAAGTGGCGAGAAAATTCCGCTATCCGTGACAAAAAAAATGCCACCTAAGTTGAAAGGAAGGCTGTACACCGCAGTTGTGCGCCCAGCGTTCACATACGGTTCACAATGTTGGACGATGTACAAAACGTATGAGAGTAAATTAACGGCAGCTAAGATGAAGATGCTTCGAATGACAGCAGGAGTGACCAAGCTTGATCGAAGAAAGAGTTCGAAGATCCGTGGAAGCTTTTCACATCAAGAAAACGCTGATAAAAGGAAGAAGAAGAAGAAGTAGCAGCGATTTGCTAAGGTTCTTTGTCGTATCTACACCAAGATATAATTTGTGGGTTTTATGTTTGCTCCAAGGTAGGTAAACGCCCTAACTACCACGAAGTTGTAATCATCAACAGTGACGTTCTGCCCAGATAATTAGCAGTTTTGTTTTTGTTTGTTGACAACATGTACTTAGTGGTTATTCCAGCTGATAACCATCGATTGTGTTTGTTCACCGAAATTTTAACCAGAGAATCCACGGTTTGGTTAGTTAACCAGAGAAATCGATAACCAACCGAATTTCCTCGGTTAACGTCACTTTAACCAATGATTTTCTGGAATTTTGTTTGTTCATGCTTAGTTTTCACACTGCGGGTTACTTTTGACTCAATATTATGAGACACAACAAAATTCTATGCAGATATTGTGCGATAAAAATACACATAATATACATACATACATACATTTTCAATGGCCAGCTAATCCTTCATGAGGGGAGAATGCTCAGGTGGACCCTCCATCCTTCTCGATCCTCCGCCATTGACTCCAACTCATCAGGAGGAATCCCTAGACGGCTCCAGGAGAGATGTCGGACTTGGTCCAACCATCTATTTCTAGGCCTACCTGATGGCACGGCAACCATAGCACGTCTTGGAAGCCGGTCTGGGGGCATACGCACTACGCGACCAAACCATCGAAGCATAGACTGTTCCGTTCGGAGAAGTAGCTGCTCAACATTGAGCGCCTTGCGTACTCTGGTGTTGCGCACTCGATCCCTACGAGTTATTCCAGCAACACCGCGAAGGAACCTCATTTCGGCAGCTTCTATCCGCAATCTTATTCAGAGTGCACTGAATGGGTTTTTTGGAAACGACCATTACTTCCGACTTGTTCACGTTGATCTTCATTCCAGCATCATCACAAATGGCTACAAACCTTTCGAGTGCGCGCTGAAGTTCGGTTTGAGAGGACCCAAGGATGACCAAATCATCCGCAAAGAGCTAACTAATCTTTAGGTCTCCCACTTTGAAACATTCCCCGCCACGGCTGCGCTGCAACATCCAATTCATATATGGTATACAATGAAGAGGAGAGGTGGCAATACGCACCCTTGGCGGAGTTCAACGCCCACAGTAAAAGGTATTGATTTAACACCGTTTATCCGAACACAGCTTCTACAGTTTGTATATAAAGACTGAATCGCCCTTAACAGGGAACCATCAAACCCATACTCTTGCAGAATACTCCAGAGTTTGCCTCGAGGAACCCTATCATATGCTTTTTCCAAATCCACAAAACAAGTGTCCCAGGCCGTTTCAAAAACCATTCTGGTCGGTTGTGCTTCTACCGGGATGAAAATCACACTGCTCATCCCCCAAACAGTCCTCAACCACAGCTCTGGAACGCGTTTTTAGCACTTCACCAAAGACTTTTCCAGAGAGACTTAAAAGAGATATACCCTTATAGTTGGCGCAATCTCTTTTGTCCCCTTTTTTAAAAAGAGGAACTATCACTCCCATTTGCCAAACACCAGGTGTTTCAGCGTATTCCCAGGCCACTTTAATCACACGCGAGAGCCATTGCACTCCCTCTTTACCTAAAGCCTTGAGCATTTCTGGCCGAATTTCATCCACAGATTTCATTGCAGATAATATAATAAATAAAAAATAACAAACAAAATGGGGTGAGTTTTTTTTTATTTCTCATCCATTCGAATTCTGTATGTAATTTCAAATTTCATCGTCTTCTATAAACGAACAAAACCGATAAACAAAAACAAAGTTAGCCAGAGATTAATTTGACAAACGAGATGACAGATAAACTGGAAAATAGAACGAATTTCCACAAAGCTTTGGTTTGGTGACCAAATTGAAAATTAGTGTGAACAAACACTCTTTGGTTACCATAGATTTATAACCATTGGTTAAGCGAAATCTGTGATAACCTAACCAGAGATTTAACCAACTGTGAACAGACCGGCGCTTAGTCTTGTCTTCATTTACTTCAAGACCTATTCATTTTCTCCTCTCTTTAATCGCCGTAAATGACTCTATAACAACTTGCCGGGATCTTCCGATGATGTCAATAGCCGTGTTTTATTATCACTCATGATCCATATGGATCATTGGTTTCTATGCAATGCAACAACAATACGAGATCTTGCTTTCTATCAGGATCAATTTTATGATCTCGATTTTTTTTTTTTATTCCTTGGTAGGTTATACAACCACACTATAAGACACAAGGAAAATAATTCGTTGATCCAGATCCGGATCGTTTTATTTTCGTCGTATGATCTATATGGATTTTGGGTGATAAAAAAATACGGCTAATATCGTCTGCGTATCCCAGCAGTTGGATGGATTTGTGAAAGGTAGTGGCTTCCGTGTTAACACCTACCTTACGAACTATCTGCTCGAGCACAATATTGAAAAAGTCACATGGCAGCACATCTCCTTGCCGGAATCCGATACAGAATTTGGAAGAGCTGTTTCCAAGTCATACAGAGCATCGTGTGTTTTCCAGCGTTACGCGCCACATCTGCATAAGTTCCGACGGTGTCCCGAATTGGACTATCGCTTGATAGAGTTTAAAACGATGAATGCTGTAATAAGCGGCTTTAAAGTCGATGAAAAGGTGGTGAGTTTCAACTTGATATTCGTTGGTCTTTTCCAGGATTTGCTTTAGTGGAAAATTTGATCTATTGCCGATCTGCCGGGCCGGAAGCCACACTGGTATGTGCCGATTAGTGCGTAACGGTAAGGTTTTAGACATTCACTTATTACGTTGAATAGAATCTTATATGCGACATGTAGCAATGATATGGCTCAATAGTTCTTACAAAACATAGGATCGCCTTTTTCGAAGATGGGGCATATATGTAGAGCTGATACTCCAGTCATCGGGCATGCTTTCCTCCATCCATACTTGGCTGATGACTTGGTGCATGCGCCCTACCAGGACATCACCACCGTATATAAAAAGTTCAGCTGGGAGGCCATCAGAGCTAGCGGCCTTGTTGTTTTTCAGCTTTCTAATGGCTGCGCTAATTTTTTCAATACTGGATGGTGGTATTGGTTCGCCATTAACTGGAAGCGGGCTCAGTTCTTGTCCTTTCATTCTCTCTGTTTGCTGCCAGTTAAGCAACTGCTGAAAGTGTTGCTTAAACACATCAACAACTCCCCGTGCGTTTCAGTGACTAGGTCGCCTTCGGTGTTACGAAGAGCCTATGTTCCGGGTTTGAAGCCACCTGCCAGCTGCTGGCTTTTCGATAAAAAATTCCGGATGTTGTTGCGCTCGCGAGACTCTTCGATATCCTTGAGCTTGGAAGCTGCGTAGTCCCTTTTCTTTTAAGGAGAATTATCCTCTCTTCCCTCTAATCCGGTACTCCTCTCTTCCAGCTCTTGTCTTGCGCTGCAGCGGTTTCTCATGTGCATCTTATTCCGTTGAACGCACTCATCATCTTACCGCGGTTCCTTTTTGGTGGTGGCTGGTAGCCAAGGGTGGTCACCTCCTTGATAATGTTGCGGTATTCGGTCCACTGTTTGTTTGCGTCTGTGGTTGGTGAATGCACTGCAGAGTGTTTTGTGGACAGATGCTCCTTGTAGGTTGTGGTTCCTTTTGGGGTAGTAAGTCATCCAACGTTAAGCTTCTTCTTCTGGTCGGCCAGCTGCTTCTTCTCATTGAACAGTTTGGCTCTGAATTAAGCTGCAACAAGAAAATGGTCTCAGTCGACGTTGGTCCCTCGGAAAGTGAGCACATCTAAGATGTTGGGCGGGTGCCTTTCACCAATCAGCAGGTGGTCGATTTGGTTGCGTGTTCTACAATCAAAGCAAAGCCATGTTCTTTGTCTAGGAAACCTAGTGCTACTTATCACCCTATTACGAGCTGTAAAATCAATTAGTCGTGGAGTCTGTGTTTATCGACTAGTCCACCAAAGATGGTTTCCTTACCTATTTTCAATTGCCCCGAGTACAATTTTTACGTCATGCTCTGGACAGGCTTCGTAGGTACCATCCGGAAGGTCATAGCATACCTCCTTGACAGGGTCTTCGGCGTCGTCGATAGGGAGGTGTGCGCATATAAGGAAAATATGGCTGGGGTGCCGCAAGGAAGCGTTCTTGGTCTAATTTTATATCTATTATACACTCGTGATATACTGCAAGTAGAAGGCACTGAGCTAGCTTCATTTGCCGACGACACTGCTATCTTGGCAGTAGGTAAAACGGTCGAAGATACTACAGAAAAACTGCAAGAAGCTTTGGATAGAGTAAATGAATGGACAAAAGTTTGGCGAATCGCACTCAATGAGATAAAAATCTGTTCATGTAAATTGTACTTATAAGAAAATAAATAATCTGCCGATGTTTTCAAACTCGGTTAAATTTGCAAACGAGGCTAAGTGTTGAGGAATGACACTTGATGCAAAGCTGAAATGGAAAGCGCATGTAAAGAAAAAATGAAAAGAACTAGATAATAAATATTGAGAAATGTATTGCTTACTTGGAAAATATTCTAAGTTTAACAAACTGCTTTTATATAAGCAAGTGCTAAAGCCTGTATGGACATATGGTATACAACTCTGGGTTTGAACCAAAAAAAAAAAAAAAAAAGATAAGCATTTGGCGCAACAGCTTTTTAAGTGCCAGGGCCTAGTTTCTCGCAACCACTCATGTTGTGTGCGTTATATTTTTCACACGAATGGAAGCCATGGTATATCAGAAATAGCGATATCTACAGATATCTTGGCATTAAAACAATCGAAGACGAAATCAAGAACTACGTAAGAAAGCATAAAAGTCGACTAGAAAGTCACGTAAATATTACAGTCCTCCAAGTTTTGGATGAACGAAATTTACTCCGCCGTCTACAAAGCACGAAACCTTTAGACTTAGCGCTATGAGTAACAACGTCTAAGTTGCGGAACTAGCAGGAACTTCTAATGGGAAGGTACCAGCAAAACGTCCGTATTTCGTGAAGTGAAAACTACTTGATAAGTCGAATACTAAGTTGTTGTAAAAATAAAAACAAGTTTGTTTTGGAGGGAGGTTTTTTAGTAGATAAGAATCTCACACTACTATGAGCACGCGTTGCCGATCCTCATAATGTCTTGTTGAAGATTCCTACCCTCGGAAAAATAAAAAATAAAAAAAACAAAAAAAAATTTATAGTGCTGATATTGTAGAATATGGCTCTGATGCGGATTACAGCCAGGCGATAATTCCTGAAGTCGATAACTCTTCAAAAACGTAGCCAATTTCCCACGACGAATCCGCATTCCAGCAGTGCAGTCTTTTATGATAGCTGTAGTAAATGTCGCAGCAATGGGCGCCGTGGCGCAAGTGGTTTGTGTGTCGGATCACTGCGTGCGAGGTTCCAAGTTCGGATCCCAGAAAACACGGAACAGTTTTTTTCCGGTCTCACCTCCCGCGAACGTCTGATAAACATCCGAGAGTATTGCTGTCGCGAGAAAGCTTCTGAAAACCAATTGTCCTTCGGATACGGCACTAAACTGTAGGTCCCTTCCATTCGTGTGAAAAATATAACGCACACAATACGAGTGGTTGAGTGGTCCCAGGCACTTAAAGAGCTATTGCGTCAAATATTCATTTATTCTTTTAAATGTCGCAGCTGGATCTTTTTGGTATTCTTGATTCTATCCATCGTATCTTCTAATTGGCAGTAGTACCTGTCTTGTCCTGCGTGAGGACAGATTCAAGTTTCTGGGCGGCACCCGGGGTGTACAGAGATGGTACATTCCAGATGCATACCCATATGCAACTGGCTATTTCGCTGGAGCATTTTTTATAGAAAAAGCGATAAAATAGGGAAAGACATGAGACATTTCTTCGGTGTTCAAGTGAGACTATGGAGTTCACAATGTCTCTATCACCAATTAATTTTAACGCGCGGTTTTGTACCCTACCTAGAATGCACAGAACGGTCTTGGGTGCACCAGACCAGATATGGGCGCTATATTCCAGCTTTGGGCGGATGAATGCCTTGTAGATGGAGGCCAGATCAGACGGGGTAAACTATTTTTTGCACCGCTTAAGGAATCCTAGACATTTTGCAGCATTTTTGGCGACGTCGAATATGTGATCGTTCCATCGAAGACATTTATTGATGCACATACCGAGAATGGCAAGTCTTTCGGATTCAGCGATACAAGTACCATTCATGGATAATGGTTGAGGGTCTTGGTTTCGCTTGAGAGACAGAAGACAGCAATGTGATTTGGATGCATTAAATTCCACTCTATTGATTGAACCCCATTTGGTTATGCTGTCCAGGTAGGAATTTAATGAGTTTAACATACTGCTACGCGAGCGCACAACCGACACGGAATGTAAACACCGAGAAGCCCGGAGAAATATCTCGAAGCTGTCAACTCGAATATTGTAGAACTTGCCAGACTTTCGACAAATAAAGTTCCAGCGGCGAACTGGACATTTTGGAATTAGCCTGGCAATCCAGAGTCACATATAAAAGGAGGTTGACAGAAGTCCAGTTTGGAGTTTGTTTTGGTCAGCGTTGACAGCTGATATTAGAGACGCACAGATTATAAGCCTAAAGAAAAAAAAATGTACCAGATTTTATTTTTTTGTTAAACGTAAATTTAGTTAAAAAACATTTTATTGAAATAAATAAGAAATTAAAAAACCCTCTCGGAAACCAGAAAAATTCTGTTCTTTTTGTCACCACCGTCCGTCGCAGCTTTGGAAGTGTTCGGCTTGATCGGCGAATTTTGTAACAATACTTTGCCGTTCCTCTTCTACGCCCGAAGACCAGGGACGTGAGTTAGGGAACGAATATGAAAAACTGAGGGTACTGTCATCAGCGAAGGAATGGATTGGATTAGAAGTAGCAGACAAGAGGTCATTTATAAAAATGAGGAAGAGAGTCGGAGACAAAACGGAGACCTGGGGAACACCAGCATTTATATGGTGAATTGCAGACTTGAAGCCGTCCAAGACAACTTGTATTGAACGGTCCGAAAGGTAATTTCTAATCCATTGAAGAAGAGACTCATCGATGCCATATGCACGCATTTTCGACAAAAGAGCCTGATGCCAAACTCTGTCAAATGCCTTAGAAATATCGAGCGCAACCATCTTTGTTTCGCCGAAGTGATGGAGAGATTGGTTCCACTTCTCGGTGAGATATGCCATCAAATCACCAGTGGATCTCTTGCTACGAAAACCATACTGCCGGTCATTGAGGAGTTTCCGTGAATCAAGATATTTCATAAGCTGACGATTTATCAGTGTTTCCATGACTTGGAAAGAAGGGACGTTAGTGCAATGGGTCGATAATTGGACGGGGAGGAAGATTCGCCCTTTTTAGGGACGGGCTGGACAAATGCTGTTTTCCATCTACTCGGAAAGAGCCGAGAAGAGTAGGATAGACAGAAAAGCTTACGCAGAGGTTTTGCCAGCGTGGAAGAACACCTCTTCAGAACTATTGGGGAGATGCCATCTGGACCAGTGGATTTGTGTATGTTAAGACCTTTAAGTACTCCTGCAACTGTACGAGTGCGAAACTGGACTTGTCCCATGGAAAATTCGACGCTCTCAAGTACAGGCGGAGATAAAGCGTTATCTGGGAGGGTGGAGTTCGCTGCGAAGTAGGCAGCAAGCAGATTGGCTTTATCTAAGGAGCTGACAGCTGGAATGTCGTTGTAAATGAGCGTTGGGATGGCAGGCGAGGCAGAATTTTTAAAAGTTTTGACGAACGACCGAACATTTTTACTACTTTTGGGACATTGTACAATTTTTTGCCTCAATTTTTGGTCATATAAGAATTTTACACGTCGAATGAGAGCATTGAAGTCATTTCTGGCTTGTTTAATCTTCCTTCGGTTTTCCTCAGAATTGTTGGTCTTATAAGACCGAAAACTTACTTCTTTCAACCTGATAGCCTCTTTGCAGCTCTGGTCAAACCACGAGTTTGCCTTAGGTTTGATGCTTTTTGTTCTTATTTAATCACATCATATCATCATATCATTATTTAATCATATCAGCGGCGGCATCCACATCGCTATCGAGGAAGCATAGCGACCAGTTAAAACTCCTAAAGAAACTATTAAGGCCGTCGCAATTGGCTTTCTCGTAACGCCATACTTTTCTTTTGGGAGTTTTTCCTTTAACTGTGTGGTCAGAGTACGAGAATTTAGCTGATACGATGTTGTGGTCAGACCGACCTAGAGGCGCTACAACATCAATGATGTATTTATCAGGGTGTAAAGTAAGAAACAAGTCCAGAGTGTTGGCAGAATGACTTTTAATGTCCGGTATACGTGTAGGCTCATTTACAAGCAGAGTCAAATTGTTTATCTCAGCGAAAAATTCAACATACCTTCCTTCGGGTGTTGTCTGGCCAGAATGTCGAAGCCACTCCGAATTGTGTGTATTGAAATCGCCCGCAATGACGAGATCAGTATGAGGATACAGGGAGACAATTCGAGTGATGGAATCGGACAGCGCATCAAACTCGTTAAAAGTTGAATCACTATTCGCACTAGGGCTTCTGTAAATACAACAGTAGTGAATTATTTGCTTACGGACGGTGAATTTTAGCCATTTGAAATTAAATTCCGGATTGGAGCAGTGGCCATACTGTGGTGGAACTTGGTAAGTTATATCACTACGAACGTAAATGGCGAGGCCGCGATGGGGAAAGAATAATGGCACTAAGCTATATCCAGGCAGCTTCAAATCGGATGATTCTTTGTTGTGTGATTTTTTTGTTTTTTTTTTGTTTTTATTGATTTATGTATTCTATTTTATTTTTTCGAGGAGTGGGTGGCAAATGTGGCAAATGGTTTATTGTTTTTTTTTTTTTTTTTTAATTAGAATAGATTAGGGTTTGGTTAAGTTAGGTTTCGGAAGGAACTGTGGATTCGGAATAGCGTGCACACAGGACGCCAGACAACACGGCACGGCACTACTTGGTAAGGAAGTTACCTCGACGGCACAACCTTAAACCTAGAGAGCCAGATCCATGGGTTTTCGGTTCTTGGACGAGCGCTGTGGTTTTTTCATTTTGGGTTCATCCGCCATCATCTCTACTCCATAACCCTGAAGGAGTTATGGAAATCCTTACAGACCTGAGCTTTGAATATTTCGAAGTTGCTCGAGTAAGGTGTCTATCAAAACTGTCTATTCATTCCATCGCTGATTCCGTCAAGAGAATTCTTTCGCCGTCCTTCCTCCTTCCGAGGGGGACATCTTGCTAGACATCTGAGATACATTTTGGGCATTCAGGTCAACAAGAGATGTCTCATCTGGTTTCACAAGTGAGCTAAAGTTCACCCAGCAGTGCTTGTGCAGCTCCGAGTGTTCAGCTACACATGTACTCGTGTAGATGGATTTGACATACGTTCATCGTTTGTTAACTACTAGGATAATGCGTCATTTTGCCGTACGAAGTCTGCTGTAGATATACTATATTTTCAATAATTTCTAATTACCTTTCAATATGTACAAATTTAGACAACACACGTGTTAAAAACTACACGAGTGTTTTTTAGCTCGAAGGCGTATGCGTAACATTTAACTAAATATAGTTGCCCTCCCTAGAATCATTCGCTTCATTATAAAGTAATTATTCTCCATAACTCTCACGAAACCTAAACACCTGTAACTAAGCAATAAATATTCTCTTCTACAACCGGATCTACATGTCAAATAAAAGAAATATCCAGCCAGACCAGAAATCCCTGCAAAAAAAGAAAATAAAAAAAAAATCCCTCTTCATTCATTAATTTTCCTCGTCACACCAAATTAAGACGATTATCTCATCATAAATTCAACCATTACACCATTAGCTCAATCGGAGCACCTCAAGAAATCACTCCGTCACACAAATCCCCAATATCCGGGTGATAATAAATAATTAATCACTCTTTTAACGCTCCATACTGGTATACCACCAAGAGCGCGCGCGCCAGCCTAACCACACCAAGGTATGTACGTCACAAACCCAAGCAAATATTTACGCAGTATGCATCATTGTGTATTTTTACACACATACTCCAGAGTCATTCCGAAAACCATTACCTGTAGCCCGAAATAGATGAAAAAGATGAACCGCCAAGATTTTGGATAATTTATTACCTGTCAGAAGGAGGTATAATTAGCTTTGGTAGCTTCATTGAAGGCAAGTCTAGAATTCGCCATGGTTAATTTGCAGTTGAAGCGAATTCAAAAACGATCGTCTCGCTAATTTATCAAAACGAATAAATGGTCGTTTTGCATTCAAAACTCGTGGGGTTGTAATTTTTTTTTTCAAATAATTTATTAACAGTTTCATTCGGGTCGTAAAATAGGTTACTTGCTCATCTCACAAGGCTTAACGTCATCTTGTTCCATCTCGATAGTATCTAGAAACGTCTTGAGGTTCTGTAATGGTAACCATCGGCTTCCAGGGTGTGTGCTGGCTCAGCTTCAACTGAGTTAGAAAGTTCACCAAGGGAGAAAGATTCAGCGGCACCTCCGATCGAGATTGGTCCACTGAATTGTTGAGGTGGAACGTAGGAGCTAATTGGAGCTGGCAAATGTTGTACTGGTGCTGGCTGTCTAATTGGAGCCTGGAACCTCACTGGTGCTGGTGGGGGAATGTATTCGCTGACTGGGGCAGAAACCTGAACTGGAGCTGGAACATGGACGGGAGCTGGAACATGGACGGGAGCTGGAATCCTAATTGGGGCTTGTACCCTAACTGGAGCTTGTACCCTAATGGGGGCTTGATGCCTGACTGGAGCTTGTACATGCACAGGTGCTGGTGGAGGAATGTACTCGTTGACTGGGGCAGATACATGAACTGGAGCTGGTTGTCTAAGTGGAGCCTGTACTCTAATTGGAGCTTGTACTCTAACTGGAGCCTGTACCCTTACAGGTGCTGGTGGAGGAATGTATTCGCTAACTGGAGCTTGAACATGAACTGGTGCTGGAGCTTGTAGCCTTATTGGTGCTTGATGCCTGATTGGGGCTTGTACTCTAACTGGAGCTTGTACTCTAACTGGAGCCTGAATCCTCACAGGTGCTTGTGGGGGAATATATTCGTTGACGGGGGCAGCGACCTGGATTGGAGCTGGGTGTCTAATTGGGGCTGGTTGTCTGACTGGAGCTGAGACATGAACTGGGGCTGGTGCTTGTACTCTCACAGGTTGTGGAGCAGGGTTGAACGGATTGCCAGTTGGGGGCAAGTATTCATAGGCTGGGAGCTCATTGACGTCACGACGATGACGGTACTTCTTAACAGTCTTGTAACGGTATCCATCAGCAGCCAAAGTGTGCGCTGGTTCAGCTTCAATGATTTGTGGCCCAGACGAGAATCCACTGACACTGGAGATTCCGCTGAAACCTGGTCCCCTCGAGATGGTTGTATGTGTATGGGCTGGACCGTGGGAGACTGATTGAAGAGTTTGTACTGGTGGAACGTAGCTGTTCACTGGGGCGGCAAAATTTTGTACTGGTGGCAGATATTCATTCGATGGCAACTCGTTGACATCACGACGATGACGGAACCTCTTCACGGTCCTGTAACGATAACCATCCTCGACCAGTGTATGAGCTGGTTCAACCTCCAAGACATTGCTGCCAACGGCATCTTCCACAACTGGAGGAAGATACTCAACAGATGGTGCTCCAGCACTCACTGCGGCAATAATTGCCAAACCAACGATGAAAATTTTCTGTCAAATCAAAACGCCATCAGTTAGCAGATAATTTATTAGCTCAGCTCGACTCTAATCCTTACCATTTTGCAATTCAGTTTCCCTACTCCTCGTTTGGTATAAAAGAATCGAATGACGCTTCTAAATTTTCGATCACAACATTTATAGTCGCTGACACAGGTGACAGGCTTTTACCCCAGCTCCCCGGCTGATTTATTCCGCGTAGTCACCGCACCGAGGCCCCAAAAGATTGATCCCTCCTAAAGCCATTCTAACGTAAGAACAGATATGTTTTTCCCCAAAACAAACAAAACTACTCCACACTGTCTTAAGACTTAATTTGAATTCATTTTTGGTTTTAGACGAAAAAAAAAAAGCGCTGAAATAAATAATAAAAGTTATATAAGTTTCGAGGGGAAAAAACAACCGAAATTTGCCAACTGGTTTCGTTGTCAAAACTTGCGTGACTTCGTCGCTGAAGAAGGCTATTTTTTTTGGTTTTCCATGTGAACAGATAGAACCTGCGCTCGCACACACATACGGAAGTTGTCTCGAGTGGAATCGTTCTAAAATGTGAATAAAAATCTGAATAAAACGGCGAATGCCGCCCTACGGGTTCATTTAATATGCACAACAGTGTAAAAGATACTCTCGCAAATTGGTCGTGTTTTTTTTCGTTTTTGGTACTCCTAGTGGGGGTTTTTATTGGTTTTACGAAAAAGGTTCTTAATTTTGCTTTCAGTTTCGCCAACATAATTATCCAATTATGGTAAAGGTTAATAGATGCAAACTGAAACTGATAATGTAAGCGGGGAGGTTAGAACGGCCTAAGCTTGCTTCTATAATAGTTTGGTCAATATTTTAAGCAATTATTAGATTATATTGTGTAGTTTTGGGGCCTTGATGGGAAGGTGATGTACATATATCAATTGTAAGGTATTCTGACAGGTGACAGTTTATGATGTCATTCTGTAGAGAGAGTATTGACCTGGTGAAGGGCTGCACGATTAATATGGTACAGAATAACGAGTAGATGTTTCCGTTTAAGAACTTTTCTGAATGGCGGAAGTTCGAAGTTCGAAGGTGAACTTAATTTGCATGTAATTAAAATTAAGAGCAAATTAGTAAATAATATTTAAATCACAGGGGCGATTCTATTAGCTCTGGGCTTTCCTTGACCTAGGCACCACTTCATCAGCATGTTAGCAGAAATCTACGTTGTTAAGCTGATGATTGATTGATTCTGTTGTAATTCACCCCGTGTCTGTAAACACGTGTGATTGCTAGCAACAACCATTTGCATATGTAATCCGAACAAGGAATCAACGAGCTTAGGGTACAATAAATTCTGAATTGAACATGACTTTTCATCATTTAATTATAAAGACTTCTTGGTAAAAGCTTATTGTAAGAGGTTAAGTCATACTAAAATCCGAAATGCATCTGAATTTCAACTTTTTGCAATAACCCTGAAGAACTATCGCATGGTTAGCTATGGAACTGACCTTTTCGGAGGGTGTGGTCAATCCACTGCCACTTCCATCGTTGAAGGGTTGTGCGTATTGGTTTCTGACCCGCATACTGGTAGAAGTATTTACCAAAGAAACGGTTAGGCTAGAATATCTTTAAGATTATGCGCAGGCATCTGCTAACGAACGTTTGCATCTTTCTCGTGATAGCTTTAGTCACTCACCATGTGCACCATTCATATAACAACACGGTTTTAACGTGGGAGCGGATCAGTCTAAGTTTGGTGTTCAAACAGATTGCATTCCTTTGCAATATTTCGGAAAACATCCCGAATGCGGACTTTGCTCTGACAATCCTGTTGGCTATATCCAGTTCGGTTCCATTAAGATACTGGAAATCCTCTACTCTCTCTACCGGTTGTCCAGCAATGCATATTTGAGCTTATGAGTTCATTCCAAGGCCGATCATTTTACGACGACGCATGCCTCCCTCTTTACATTTGCTGTCATTTGGTAGAGGTCCATAATTCTGTCAGAGAGTAAGCATAAATCGTCGGAGAAGTCAAGATGACTCAGCTGGGATGTAAGAGTCCATCGAATTTCTTCGTTTCCTATCAACACAATGCTGCACGAAGCACATCGCTAATCTCCAAACGGAATAGTATTGGTGAAAGAATGCAGCCTTGTCGTACTGCTCGATGATGATTGGCAGGGTTTTGATGTGACATAACAGAGGAGGATCCAGAGCGGAAACTTGCTTGTTCGGCATCGAGTGTGCTATTGTGATGTTATAAGACCTCTCCAGTTTTCGCACTGCATTCAATTTCCTTTCTTAGGAAGCTTGAAGATCATTCACTTCTTCCGCTTATCAGCTTCCCAAGTTCTCTCTATAGTATAAGTGGAAGCAGTAGCTCACCCGATGTTTTTGGCGCTGGCTCCGCGGGAATGTCGTCAAGCCTTACCGCTTAGTTGCATTTCAGTGCTTTGGTCACTGTAATGATCTCATCATTATTGGGGGACGTCGTGCGTATTAGGGCATTTTTTTTACCTCGGGCACCTCGGTATGATTTGGGAGCATATTGCTAGCGACGGTTCAAGTATATCGCACCTTCAATCTCTTGAGCTGGTCCTCATCTGAAATGAGCATAGAACTGTCCTTTTGCTGGATGTTGCTGGTGCTGTGACCACCTGTCAGCTCACTGGTGACTCTTAAGGCGGTTCTGCTGTCACAACAGCGCGTTGATGGAGTTACGCTCGTCACTATACCATACTATACTAGGGCCTTGTACGCACTGCGACCTCAAAGATCTATTGTACCAGTCCCCTGTTTAGCCGAGAACTGGGTTGAGGCTCTTGATAACCTCAACAGAGCTCCATGCTCAATGTTCCAAAAGTCAGAGGGGCTTAATAAAGCCCTCTCTAGGTGGAGAAGTTTTTTTCCTGCGGCCATGGGGCATCCACAAGCAAAGCGGCATTCGTCTGTATCTGCTACTCCTATATTATACAGATGGTACCTGAGTGTGCAATGACCAGTCAAGTAGCCTGATCCTGAGTCCTTAAGTCTACTTTGCTAAGCTCAAGTAGCTTCTTAGCCGTACAACAGTTGAGGTTGATGAACTTTTTTGCTTGTCTTAGGCCCAGTACTCTGCATGACGCTCAGCTTCCCATTGTTTTATTTTGAGGTTTGTGTTACTCCGTGTAACTCCAAAATAGGGTTCAGGACCGACTAGTGGGCCACTGGCGCCTCTTTTTGGTAAGCGGTCCGCCCGTTCGTTGCCCTCGAAGCCTTGGTGTCCTGGTATCCAGACCACAGAGACGGTGCTTTCCCGTGCGAGATCTTCGAGTAGATTAAGTCAGCCCCATACATGTGTGGATACTACGGTGTACCGTTTTAGAGCCATAAGCCTTGCCTGGGGATGTAAATACAGGTGCTCTCGACCATTCTTGGCAGGCATTCTCGTACACAGAGTTCAATTGCATGGACCTCCGCCTGAAATACTGTTGGCGATTTTCCAAATGCTGCTGCACGTTGGAACCTGGGTCCATAAACCCCTGTGCCAGTGCTACCATTTTCCAATTTGGAACCATTTGTGTACCAAGTTTGAGAGTTTGGTAAAACTACATGCCCTTGATTTCTCCATGTGTGGCGGTCATATATGATCACATTAAATTTTTTGGAGAATTGGTATTTCTTGAGCATGGTTTCTGGTTTTGGATGTACTCCAGAATCTTCAGATGGCCCGTAGAGTTGCCGATTTTAACGTCTGAAATCTTGGGCAACCTATAAAAGCAGTCAGCAAAGCTTCTTTTTGTACTGCAAGGTGTAGTGGTATGAGGCTAGGCATTGCTCCCATTGCTGCCGTTGGGCACGTTTTCATTGCCCCTCTGATACCCAGACAGGCTAGACGATCGTTTTTTTTCAACCGTACGCTCGTCACGTCACACTCTACGCTAAATTTCTCTCATCTTCATATGATATAGAGACTCAATTGTCCATATAAGAGAAGTAATCGTGGTCGGGCTCAAGGATGTGGTCGGTAAACGACTGGCTAAAAAAGTGAGTGAATAGGTTTGCAACAATTTTAGGGTCCGACGAAGAGGTGTTGGCGAGTTTAAGGGTAGAAGGATAACTATCAGATTTTCGCTTGGAATTTATGAAATGATAGAAACGCTTAGGATCAGTAATGAGACTGGATTGCATTCGGTCAAGATAATCCTGGTAGACAGCCTGATAGATGAAGTAGTCATAGCCAGAACGGGATTTCAGGTATGCTCTCAAAGTTTATTCCTCTTGTTACGAAGTGAGCGCAATTGATTATTAAACCAGGGTGGGGATGAAGAACTGTTTTTTTTAAGCGAATAAGGAACAGCTTGCAAAAGACAATCGAACATTGTAGTATATCCGCAGAAGGATGCAAGAGCAGCTGACACTGACGCGTGCGTAGTTAATATTAGCATAACTGAGCAGGATGTTAAGTTTGGTGAAGTCAGCTTTTCAAAAGTTAAAGCTGTATGAGTTCTGAGAATAAATACCAGGATTTAAGTCACCGTAGGAATACGATATAAAGAGGGGAGGAAAGTATCAGCCTAGAGTACAGAAAAGATGGTTGCTTGCTGTAACAATAAATTATCAGCATCAGATGAAAAGACAAGGTCAAGTTGTCTGCCAAGGCTGTTAGTTATCCCACTGATTTGATGGAGGCCAGCGTTGGAGAGCCAATCTGTGAAGAGGCCTTCTTTGTCTGAGGTTGCATTTGTAGTCCCAAGATGGGACTCATCCTCAGACTGAACCCATTGGAGAAATGGAAGATTGAAATCCTCTAAGATAATAACATCATCGTTGGGATCAGTAGCATTAAGGAGAGAGTCTATAGCATCTATAGCAAGTTGGTAGCCTTGAATTGGTTGAGAGGGGCGAATGTATCAACAAAATAGATACCGATTACGTTTAAGGGTTGTAATCTTAGTGCAAATAAACCCAAAATGAGCGGTATGCGACGATTTGTAAAGTGCGGAGTCATAGCTGTTATGTATAGCCAGGAGAACGCCGCAGCCAGAAGAATCATCGTCTTTGTCAAAACTATCATCGCGGAAAACGTTAAATTCAGGAGTAAACAATTCATTACTATTGTAGGCGGGAGAGAGATTAGATTTCAGTAAGGGCGAAAACATCGTAGGGCAACTTTTGCGAATTAAGTAAGACAGTGGAAGTTTTGGTGCGCACACCGCGTACGTTTTGGTAGTAAATGGATATGTGTTTAATGGTGCTATTATCTGCGTTAGTAGGGCATTGCGTTGAGCTATTTGGAACGAAAATACGTTTATCTTTAGGAGCGGTAGTAGTTTTTAAAGTCAGTACGCGATCTCTGAAAATGGAAAGGCTGTTTGCAGCTAACATAGGAAGCAAATGACGAGAGATCGTTAGAGACATCAGATGTTGATGCACCATCATGAAAACGGATGAATAATTGCCTTAACTCTTTAGGATTAGTAGGAAAACCTTCCTGGTTGATTGAGACCATTACATTCGTTTTTTTTGTTACCATCGATACAAATGGAATCAGGTTTGCTGTGCAGGTATGCAAGATACAAACGATCATTCTCGTAGATTTTACGATGTCTCACGCGAGACATTACGTAACAGCCATTATCGCTCTGACCAACTAATTGGTTAGTTAGTTTAACCTTAGGGGGAAGCATTGAATCCAAAAAGGTAGATGGAGTGCCTGGGGAAGTTGGTTTAATAGAGTTGGAAGCGCTAGTGGGGTCCGTTGAGTTGCCAACGGAGGATGACGGTGGAGATGGTGTAGGGTTGAGAGTGTGCGACTGAGAAAAATTAGGATACTTGGTTTTAGTGTTGGAAGAAGTTTGCTGTGATGAAGTGACGGAAGCAGGTGTTAGGTGGAAAGATACGCGGTTACGTTTAGGATGGGGAGTAACATTAGAAGAAGTATTTACTGATGGAAGATGGACACCGGCCTCCGCAACTGAATTGCTCAGATGTTTCAATCAAGGATTATATCTTCAACGCAAGGAGATGTAACCATCCGGAGAAGGGTCTGCAGAGGAACACCCCAAGGTGTAGTATTGTCGCCGCTAATGTGGCTCCTTGTGGTGGATGAGCTCTTGGTAATACTGAAGGAAAACGGCTTCAACGTGACGGCCTATGCGCACGATGTCGTTATCCTGGTTTCCCGAAAATTTCCTCCAGTCCTAAGTGAAATACTCAATTTCACGCTACAACTAGTGGATAACTGGGTCAACAGCAAATGGCTGGGAGTGAATCCTTCAAAGACGGAGGTAGTTCTCTTCCCTAAGAGGAGATCAATCCCTACCTTCAGACCCCCAAATATTGGTGGCACTGAACTAAGTATCTCAAGTTCAGCTCGGTATCTGGGCGTAGTTCTAGATTCCAAACTTAACTGGAAGGAAAATATTGCCGAACGCGTTAAAAAAGCAAGCGTAGCTTTCTACTCCTGCAAAAAGGCTTTCAATAATACGTGGGGCTTCAAAACGGCTGTGGTGTACTGGATATACACGGCGGTGTTAAGACCCATTCTCACATATGGTTCACTAGTATGGTGGACGGCACTTGAGAAGTAATACCTGCTTTCAAACCTCACCAAAATCCAGAGGGCGGCGTGCATCGGAGTCATAGGATCAATGAGAACAACACCAACAGCGGCAATGGAAACCATGCTTAGTTTCATTCCGCTTGACATATACTGCAGCAGTCTGGCGGCTAAAACCGCTGTAAGACTGAGAGAAGGCCGGTTGTGGTCATCAAGCCTTTACGGCCATGCCTCCATTCTGTCCCGATGGGGGACAGATCACCAGCGGATTGATGGGAACTGATCACATGAACCCGGTGCTAGCATTCGAAAGGAGATTCACTACAAGAATTCCCGATAGAATATACTGGAAGAATCGAAGGACCATGAAGAAAAAGGAGTTAGCTTTCTATACCAACGGTTCTAAGATGGACGTTGGCACGGGAGCCGGAGTTTATTGTGAGGCCCTAGGAACAAACCGCTCCTTTAAAATAAACGACAACTGCAACGTCTTCCAGGCTGAGGTCCTAGCCATTATACATACAGGCTGCTGAAATTATACGCGAGAGTAATATCGTTGGTAAAACGATCACTGTCTATATAGATAGCCAGGCAGCCGTTAAGGCTCTGGACTCTGCCGTAGTTAGGTTGAGGCTCGTGAGAAGCTTTAAATCACTCTTAAACCAGATATCTAGAGCCAATGCGGTGACCCTCTGCTGGGTACCAGGGCATATGGATATCGAATTTAACGAAAGGGCTAACGAGCTTGCTAGGAAAGGATCGGCGCTGCACTTATCCCGGGCCTTCCCCTCTGTAGCAACCCCAATCAGTTCCTTGCAGAAAAAAATAGAGGATGAGGCCACCGGTCGAGCAAACAGACGCTGGGCTCATCTGGAAACATGCGCAACGGCCAGGGCGCTATTGTCGGCCTACAGCAAGAAGAGATCAACCTCTCTGGTAAAACTTAGTCGTTATAACGCACGGGTCATTTCTGGCATAATTACTGGACATTGTGCCATTGACGTTCACGCGGAGCGACTCGGTGTGCAGCATACTGACTATTGCAGAAGTTGCAGGGATGAAGAAGAAATTGAATCTGTCGTCACGTGTTGTGTGACTGTCCTGCCCTATCCGTCAGAAGAATGAGGACTCTTGGTAGTTACTTCTTCTCGGAGCTGGAGGACTTGGGTAGTGTTGAGCTAGCGGACCTCCTGAGATTCATATCACTTTCTGGGTGGTTCTAACGGCGGATTTTCTTTACAGCGTTTCCAGGGTTAAATGATTGGGCGCAATGGACCCGTACTGTTGGTCTGAGTGAGCAGTGACTTCTTATCACAAGGCACCCATCTACCTAACCTAACCTACTGATGGAAGAGAAAGAGACTGGATTACTCGTGGGGCAAAAATAAGAAAAATGTTAGTTTTAACACTCCAGTTAGGGTCAGGATTTGACTTAGGGTAGGGCTTGGAGCACAATGGATCCGTGTGAGATCCGAGTGCAGGCTGCGCTCATTCGTTGCAACTAACTCCTTTAACCTAGGGTAGGGCTTACAAGTGTGATTTGATTTCGGCTTAGGCTTGAACTTAGATTTACTGTTAAGTTTAGGCTTAGAGCTAGTATCATTGGTCTTGGCGATCCATTTGTTAAAGCACAAATCACCTAAATTGAATGCATCGTCAGTGGGGTTCGAAAATAACCAGTCATATCTTGAGGGCATTGTGAACTTAAAAGTGCTAAACTTACTGGAATTAGCTGGTGAGATTTTCTTGCGATATGGAATATATCAAAGAATTAAAAAAAAAAAAACTAGAATGCTGTAGTACTGCTTCGAATTTAAAGCCCAAATAGATCAACTTGTGCTTTTTGTTTATACATATTTCCGGAGATCTTCAGGACCATTTTTGCATAGTTAATAATTTCCTGAAAAGGAAAAACAGGTGTTTCAACTAATTGCAGATCAGAAAGTGGGTCTTCAAGCCTAATTGATACGCTTAAGGTTCTTTACACATTCATTCATTCTTCACAACATCTTTACTTTTTTTTTTTACTTTGCGCTGATTGCTCTTAAGGAACACTATCCGATACAGTAGATCTTCCAGGTCGCAGTGTCGTTGCTACGCGGGCATGGGTTGTACAAGAGGAAAAAAAAGGAACACCATATATTCTCGTGTTGTGTTTATCCAATATACATCATGGGGGGCTTCAATTCAGACTTGTAATAAAAAAAAAATGTCTACAGCTGACCTTACCATGCAAATTAATGATAAGTGAAGCGTTTCCTAATTTTTAGGGGCCATTACTCAGGTAATCACTTAAAGTGACAAGGTTTGGATTTGCATAAATTAGAATGCTAATTTTTTACCACTACCCGATGATTGCCAAAATCCTTTTAAGAAACGGTGAAAGGTATTATGATCATTTATCTAATCCTACACGCGACTTTAGTTGTTAAAGAAATACTTGAATGTAATGGGATTATCGGCCCACTGTCTAGCCACTTCCATACATATTATGAGGAACGAATTCAATTAATTCAAATTCTTACGTAATATACAAAGTTCCCAGAAGCTTATCATAGAATGTATACTAAGCTATGAATGTAAAAAAAACTATAATGGCACCTACATATTTTTATATTTGGCTATATTAATATAACGTCAAGTTAATTACCATACTGTACGGGTTCTATACATGAGAGGTGATTCTATCAGATTTCGTTTAACTTATGTAAGAGGCGTTCCTTTCCACCTATCTAAAACGGCATTAGAAGTTAATTTAATTTAACAATATTCATAAAAACAAAATAACCACGTGTTAAATTTGATTGATGATTGCCCTCGGGCTCACGAGTTCAGCGTTTTGAGCCAATATATCCGATGGAGTATGAGTATATACTGGTCCTAGTTCTTAGAATAAAAGGCAAACTGTTTCAAAACTTCTTTCATTCCAAAGAAGTGGGTTTAAGGAAACGTTTTTCAGGTGGGCAAGATTTTAAAGATTTGGTATCTCACTGTAACTGCACCACCATCGCACATGGTTTTCTGCAGACACCTGGAGACGGATCGATGAGCGTACAGCAATCAAGACCCGGATTTCAGCGGCCTCAGCAGTAGAGAGAACCGAGCTGGAAGCCCAATATCGTGCAAAGAAGAAGGAAGTGCAGCGTATTGTTTTTTTTTTTTTTTTATGCGCGGGTAGGGGTTGTGGGCTCCGTGGCGTAAGTGGTTAGTGTCTCGGATCACTACGCATGAGGTTCCAAGTTCGAATCCCAGAAAATACCAAAAAGTTTTTTCACGGTCCCACCTCTCGCGAGCGTCTGACAAACATCCGAGAGTATTGTTGTCACGAAAAGGCTTCTCAAATCGCCGTTCGGATTCGGCATTAAACTGTAGGTCCCTTCCATTCGTGTGAAAAATATAATGCACACAACATGAGTGGTTGTGAGAAGCTTGGCCCTGGCACTTTAAAGAGCTGTTGCTCCAAATATTTGTTTTTTTTGTTTTGTTTGGGTAGGGGTAAAAATTCTTTATGGATGCTTGTAGCCCATGCTACGAGTTATGCCCGACTCCACGCTCCTGCATGGTTACGTGCTAAAAAAATCCATCCGGTTTCTCTGTCCTGTTGTTCCTCTGTGGCACCTCCAGTCAAGGCAGCCCTTCGTAGGGGTAGATTTGACATTTCGTCATTTCCTTTTAGCTGCCAGAGCTTAATCTTCGTTTTCTCGTGTTTCTCATTGCTCGTTTCTCTATATGCAGTTGCTGCATCATACTTGTGATTACTTAGTTTGTAGTCTTCCACCCTTCGCTCCTCGCCAACATAAATGAGGTCAGGCTTCTTGGGGTCACTTGCCCGCCAACTGCTCTTTCTAGGAAGCTCCTGGCCCTGATGTAATTTTGGCATTTCATCAGCACTTTCTCTGCGTTCTGCACTTTTCCTTCACAGTGCCGGAAGAATGGGTCATCCGCGTGCTTGTATTTGTAGAGATACTCCCGGAAGCATCCGTGCTCCGATAGAAATTGTGTTAGGTAGTAGTTTACCTCTCCGTGCTTTCTGCTTTTCCATTCATCAACTTCGGCGGTCAATTTGTATGTTCATCGCCCTTTGGTTGTGATGTTCCACCTATGTTGCCATTCTGCTTTTACAGCTTCTATAGCTCTTGTTCCGTCATCGTGCTCGTTTTCACGTAGGGTCGCAGTCTTCTTCGCGTCTAGATCGATAGGCATTCGGCCTGTTATTACGCTTATCGCATTCGCTCATACAGTTCTAAAGGCGCAGCATAACCTTTGTGCATTCCTTGACATAGAAGGTGCTTTTGATAACACTGGTTATGAATCCATCACTAGTGCTATGAGACGCAGGGGAATAGACGAACCTACTACCAGATGGGTTAGGAACATGCTCGATAGCCGCACAATAACATCTTCGTCTGGAGAGGTCTCTGTGACGGTCTCCGCGGCCAAAGGCTGCCCTCAAGGCGGCGTCCTCTCGCCTCTCTTATGGTCACTCGTGGTGGATGACTTATTGAACACACTTAATAGTTCAGGTTTCACAACCATAGGCTATGCAGATGATCTAGTGCTCATCATTAAAGGCAAACATGAAGACAATGTGTGTCAACTCATGCATAATGCACTCCTTGTAGTCTCGGACTGGTGTGCTGGGGAGGGCCTATCGATTAACCCCAGCAAGGCAGTCGTTGTACCGTTTACAAGAAGAAGAACGCTGAATATTGGCTCAGTGACTCTAAACGGCACAACAATCAATTTCTCCGATGAGGTCAAATATCTAGGAATCGTCCTGGATAAGAAGCTTAACTGGAATTCCCATATTAAGAATAAAATTGCCAAGGCGACTACTGCCTTGTGGGCCTGTCGCCGTATGTACGGCAAGACCTGGGGCCTGTCTCCAAAGGTCATTTTCTGGTTATGTACCACTGTTGTAAGACCCATTCTGACATACGCGTCCGTAGTCTGGTGGACGAAAACCAAAGAGGTCACAACCATAAATAAACTCACAAAACTCCAAAGACTAGCTTGCCTCGGCATCACAGGTACTATGCACACTTGTCCCACAACAGCCATTGAAGCCATAATCGGACTTACTCCGTTACATATATTCATAAAAAAAGTGGCAATCCGCAGTGCAGTTAGTCTCAGAAAATCAGATGCTAATAGTACACGGGATCACATGGATCTCATGGAGCTATTGTCCGACTTCCCCGAGCTAGACATGCTCAGCACGGTCTCCGACTTTACGCCTAAATCACTCTACTTTGGTAGAAGGTTTGAGATTGTGATCCCAAGCCGTGATATATGGAATAATGGCGGACCGTCGCTTGATCCAAAAGGTATAGTGTGGTACACCGATGGATCAAAAATGGATTCAGGAGTTGGCGCCGGTGTGTATGGACCCAACCATAAAATTTCAAAATCACTCGGAAAGAGTCCTAGTGTTTTCCAGGCCGAGCTTTACGCCATTGAAACTTGTGCTAACATTAACCTGCACTCAGGCATCAAAGGTGCCTCTATCCATATACTCACCGATAGCCAAGCGGCGCTCAAAGCACTGATCTCCCATGTGATCAGCTCAAAATCAGTTCTAAGCTGCTTCGACAGCTTACAAAATCTGTGCCGACACAATAAAGTAAAATTGTGGTGGGTACCGGGTCATGTAGGCGTTGACGGCAATGAAACTGCAGACCTACTAGCTAGGAAGGGCTCCTCTGAGTTGTTCACTGGACCTGAACCCTTCTGCGGAATACCCGATTCCGCCTTCAAACTTTCCCTAAACACCTGGGAACGCAACATGTGCATCTCCCACTGGAATAACTCCCAAGGTCTCAGGCAGGCTAAAAGAGCTGTCCAACTCTTCCAAAGACAGGCAATTGATATCCTAAAATACGGCAGAAATGACATAAGAAAGCTTGTGAGCTTCCTTACCGGTCACTGCCAACTTCTCTACCACCTCAACAAAATGAGAATTTCGGAGAATATCACCTGCCGCCTCTGTCTAGAAGAGGACGAAACCGCAGAACACATACTATGTGAGTGTGTAGCTCTGTGTAGAACTAGGAGGAGCTTTTTCCTCAAAGAGATCATATCTCCAAAAGATCTTAGGAACACCTCCGCAGCCGTAATTATAGCTTTCATAAGGAGAGTAGAAGTACTGCTGCCCTAAAAGTGGCCTATGGCACAATAGATCTCCTTGGTCGCAGTGCCTACACGCCATTTGGGCGTGGCCACACACCTGTTTAAAAAAAAAAAAAAAAAACCTTAAAGAAGCGATTCTATACACCGAGTTCATCGTTCTAAAATATGACTTATGATGCGTCGCTGTTGCCCATATTGGGGCCGCATACAAGAGTATTGACTTACTCACGGTTGTTAAGAGATTTCTAATTGGCTGCCTTGGTCCCCCAATATTTGGCATTACTCTGCATAATACTGCCCGGGAAGCCTTCCCGCCTGCGTACATTAGGTGATCCCTGAAGCTGAGTCTGTGGTCCAGCAACACTCCCAGGTACTTGATGTACGGCTTCAATTCGATAGTTTGCTCACTGACCTGTATGTTGAGGTGTTCCACTTTTTCACGCCTGCTTATGAGAACAGCTTCGGTCTTGTGGTCCGCTAGTTCTAAACCTAATGTCTGTAGCCATAGCTTCACTATTGTTTAATTGCAGTTTTGCACAACTTCCTCTAATTTGTCGGCATTACCGATGATGTCTACTTCGTTCGGCCTTTGTGTTCCTAGAATGCAATCGTACATTATATATTCCATAGAACTGGTCCTAGGACCGACCCTTGTGGATCTCCTCCCGTTATTTTGTACCTCGTTGGTCCCTCTTCTGTGTCATAGTAAAGGGTTCTGTCTTTGAAAAAGCTCACAATTATCCGCAGTAGGTAGTTTGGTACCACTCAGTGATTTTAGATACAGCTCCAGTCGGCTGAATTGAATGCGTTCTTGACATCAAGTGTCACCACAGTACAGTACTGTTTTGCTCCTCCGAGCCATTTTTCTCCCGCAATTGCTTCACGTGCTATATTGCACACAGCTTGTATTGCATGGTTGTTGCTTCGTTTCTTCCGGAATTCGAACTGTCGGCTATAAAGCCCCAAGTCCCCTTCTGTGTATTGCTCTAGTCCGTATAATTTTCTCGAGCACTTTCCCCAGTGCACAACGGCCGACGATGATTGCTCAGGTGGTTTGACGACCTTTGGTACAAGGACTAGCCGTTGCCGTTTCCACTGAGACGGGAATTTTCCTTCTGTTAAGCATGTTGTGTAGAGGAGTGTAAAGACATCTGGCCTCCTTCAGAATAAAGTGCAGCGTAGTGTGAAACGTGACAAGCGTCAGCATATCAACTCATTGGCTTCAAGGACGGAAGAAGCAGCGAGTAGGTTCGCCAGTAGCACTGTTTATAGCATCACTATGGAGGTTATTGGTTGTCAGAACTCCAAATAATACCCAGTGAAGAGTCTAGACGGATGAGGAAAAGCTCATTAGATGGAGAGAACAATTTGGTACAGTGCTTAACCACTTAGACGATGGCGGTATGATCTTGAATTCGAATGAACCCTTCGAAGCAACAAAATTCCGAAATCGCACCCCGCCTCCCAGTAAGACCGAAATAATAACAGAAATCAAGTCCCTCAACAAGAAGAAGGCGGTGGGTATTGATGGCGTCCCTGCCGAACTATTTCAAGCGGCGTCAAATACATCCGCAGATTTTCTGCATACGCTAATATGAAGAACTTGGGATAGTGAACAATTTCAGCAGGAGTGGAAGAGAGGATGGTCATTAAGCTTCCGAAAAAGGAAACTTGATGGAGTGCTGAAACTGAAGAGGTATAAGCGTTCTTCCAGCCGTAGGCATAATAACAGTTGGAATAATTCTTCAACGAATCAAAGAGCATTAAGATTCAAATCTCGACGTTGAGTCCAGCGGCTTTCACGCTGGATCTTCCTGCGTCGACCACATAAACACCTTATGGGTCATAATTGCAATGCAGTGAGTACAGGTCGCCGCTACATTTGCTGAATCGAGATGCTATCTGGTTGGCCTTGCGCAGGAGAGGTATCCCAGAAAAACTTATAGTTATTATCAAGGCTATAAGAGGCGAGCAAACAGCTAGTGTGGAAGTTTTCATTAAAGTAAATACATACTTATTATAAAATCAATATAGAACTTTATGGATTACTGAAGTCCAATCTGTGGCAATTATAAATTAGACACAATATTGTTAATGTCACCACCACAGCTTCTGTGGCAAGCGACCATCGGAAGGTCAAAATTATAAAAACCATCACTTTTTGAAGAATAAGTGGGTCAATGGCCGCAATTTGGGTTTAGATGCTTCGTTTGAGATCCTGAATTGTCGTTAGGTTATTGGCATAGGCCTTACTGGTCCAAAGGCTTCAATTGTTGTGTAATTTGGATTTTATAGGCGTGCAAATGAAGATTAACTTTTAAAATTGGCCGTAAAGTGCCATATGTGAGGCCCAATTGTTGACTTCGGCGACGAATTGAGGTGCCTGGCTGGTTTTGAACACTTTCGCTCACAGTGGTGATGTTTTGGCGTACACGTGCTGGCCGAGCATGCTGATATGGAGTTTGACCCGATACCGAACCAGTTTCTTCAAAACGCTTCACCATTGCACAAATTCCGGACTCACTAGGGCGATTATATTGACCGAAAAATTCAAGAATTTTACGAAATGTTACTTTTACAGATCGCCTACTTTCATAATAAAATCAAATAACAAAAGTGCGAATCTATGATTAAAATTGCCAATGATTGTACTTGACATATATTGAAAAGATTAACCTAAGTAACTAAGTATATCACTGAAAGTTGCAAGTTTTGCTACCAAAATTTTTCCTAATTTTTTACGTAATAGCGTTTAACCGTGGGAAGGTGTTGACTTTATCCATCAACGTGCCATAATTAATCACCTGAAAACAAAGTCTTTAAAATATGATTTCATAGCATTAGCTCACCTTGTTCATTTGAATATTTTCAAAAGCCGATTATGTTCTCAAAATTAATGAATGCGTTCTCTTAAAGACAAAAGCCCACAGCATGACGCTTCTGAGTAGATAATTCAACCAGTTTTCAATCATTTTTCTGCATTTTTAATGCCTCGCGTTTGTTAGTGTCATCTCTTTGATTAAATTTCAGTAGCAAGTGTCATTACTGAAACCTACTGCATACACGCGAACAATGAAACTTGTTTTAAGCTAAACTTAAGCATCTTCGATACAGTACTAAGCGTTAAGTCTTCCTTCATTTCGTTGAAGTATCTCAACACTCAAGAAATCGATTTTGCACTGTCATCGTTGCTGAAATTATCTGCGATTGCAGCCTAAAACAGATACCGATAGTAATTTAAATAAATTTATTATTTATTATATTTCTGCCGACCCATAACCAAGATATTAATATTTTTGCCATTTTAACGCCAGGCAACAGCATTTTTGATTCTTTTTTTAACGAAAAACTTAAGACCTGGTTACAGTCTGATTAACATCGGAATTAGCTTTGCCAAAAGCGGTTATTCTGAAATTAATTATACCAAAAATTTGAACCGGTTCTACAATTGACAAAGCAAGCCTAATGACCATTTAGGCCAAGATGATGTAACAAGTGACGATGATCAAGTTCAATGTTTTCTCTCGAAAACTGGATAACGAAAGTGCTTTTGGTCGCGTTCTATCTTTCCCCGTCATTAATCTAACTGAAATATTTCAAGAGTTAGTTATGGTAATTGCATTTAAAGCATACACTTTGTATGCTAAGCTGTTTTGAAAAAAAAAAAAAAAATTCATTAGTTATTCTATAATGAGTGGGAATTTGTGTTTGGCAGAGGGCAGCTTTAAAGTGGAACTAGTTCTTGTCAAGTTTGACGCCAATGATATCTATACTGACAGTTTAAGTATCATAGTGAAAGAATAGTGGTGGTATGGAAGGTCTATTTGTCTATAGAAGGTTGGATCTGATTGAGGAGCTAATTCGTTTTCTCATTTGTGCCTTCTCGTCAATTTGAGTACAAATTACAGTATTTGTGTCTCGGATAAGAAGGCTGATACATCTCAAGCGATCCATCAGCAGTAGGAAGTGTCAAAATAGATTTTACTTTGTGCGTTCACTTAATTTTGACGTTCAGGGTAATAATTGAAGTTCATGCATACATCCTCTTATGAGCGATATTACCTCCAATGCAACACATAACTCCGGCATTCTTTCTTGACCTGAATACATCTTTGAAGTAGTTTTTCGGGAAGGAAATTACTTCCAAATGGAAATAAGTGATGTGATGCAATAGTTGATCTAATCGAAGGTAGTAATCGCGGTGGCAATGAATTTTGAAATTACATCTGTCCGCAGAAGATTCAGAATGTATTATGGAGTCATAGTCTACTTTAAGCCGAACTTCAACTTGGTATCAGTCATAGCTTGACTGAGGTTACAACAGACTAAGTCATCGGTTTAAATTAGAACTGAAGGAAGAGAGTTTCCCCAATAATGTAGACCCCACGTGCTGGAGAGGACACCGTCTAGTCAAGACCAGTGACTCCTAGAATTCTACATCCTTGTCCCGACGAGTATGGTTGCTTAAACTTGTAATCCAACATCCGTGGCAAAAGAATTTCCATTTTCTTTGATAATTAAACTTTCCTGAAATTACTCGATTCAGCCGCGTTGAAATCATACGAGTAGCTGCTCTGGATGCAGCCGAAAAGTTTTCAGAACTAACTAGGAAAAACCCGGTCACTTTTCAGTGAACCTCTGCACATGAAGGTGACCGAACCAGTGGTTGAATTATTTGCCAAGATAGGTATTTCCCCTTTTTCTGGCCTCGAACTCCACTTTGGCATGAGCAAGCGCCTCTTCCAAGAGCCCATTGGGATACAGACCCGATCTAAGTCCACTCGAGAAATATAAGTTGTTTGCTACTTTGTGTGTGTCGATAGTGTAGTGGTAACGTCATCGTTTGCTACGCCAATGATCCATATTTCAAATCCTGATGGCAGCAAGCATTTAATTGTTTATTTCTCATAACGTGTATAAACAGTCAGTCCGATCAATTGCGAAACCCTGTGTGAACACCATTGCAAATGCAAAACACTGACATTATGCTGGTCATATGGTGGGAAAAATTTTTCGCTCTTTGAGTGATTGATATATCTATGTCAGGTGGGCGAGTAAAAAATACTGTGAATCAGAATCAAAGACAAAAACAAAAAAAAAAATTTCCCCAGTTACCTGGACACCATCCGTTGAGTTTTTCTGAAACTTAATAACTAAGCTTCAAACTGCTACACCAATCTTTCTCTCTCTCTCTCTATCCTTTCAACGCCCTCACTGTGCTAACATTTAATGGGTATTCATAACCCCTCGAGTGACGATCTATGCTTCGATGGCTTGGTCACGTAGTGCGTATGTCCCCAGAAAGACTTCTAAGACGTGCCATGATTGCTGTGCCAACAGGTAGGCGAATCCTTGGTAGGCTCCTCTGGAGCCGTCTAGGGATTCCTCCTGATGAGTTGGAATCAATGGCGAAGGATCGAGAAGGATGGAGAGTCCACCTGAGCATCCTACCCACGCGACCTTCATGGAGAAATAGCGAAGTATTGAAAATGTATGCATTTATGCATTTAAAAGGCTATAGGTAGGAGCTGGGGTAAAGGCGAACTCCACAGGCGGATCAGTAGATGCGGTGAAGTGGGAGGGTTGTGATCCATTGCTTTCGGATCATAACCTCACTGATAAAAGGAAAAAGAAGAAGATAGGTAGGAGCTGGTGTATGAAACCCCAAATCGCCCATTGGCTATACGTGTCCGTTATCAGGCCTATACTACTCTATGGCGTGATCGTATGGTGGCCTGCTCTTGACAGGGCTTTGCACCTCACTCAACTATCTAAGGTGCAAAGATCTGCATGCATGTGCATCCGTGCTGCACTGAGAACTACTCCCTCTGCGGCACTGGACATTTTGTTTAACCTACTACCTTTAGATATTTTCGGCAAACAGGTGGCTGCCTGTGAATTCATCCGCCTAAAAGCCTCCTCTCAGTGGTCCAGCTATCGCTTTGGCCACTCCTCGATCCTTGATCTTATCAACTTCAAACACGAAAACACGGACTACACCCCGCCGAAACTGAGATTTGACCGTAACTTCCGTACGAGCATCCCTAATCGGGATGAATGGGACACTCCCCCCCTGTCGATGGTAGTTCGGTTCACTTCTTTACAGATGACTCTAAGACCGAGGGTGGGGTGGGTTGTGGTGTTTTCTCCGAAAAGCTCAATGTGAGCATCTCTTTCCGCCTCCTCGATCATTGCAGCGTTTTCCAGGCGGAAATCATGGCGATTTAGGAAGCCTTGTCCTGGCTGAAATGTAATGTACTTTCTGTCAGGGATTATAGCATTTTCACTGACAGCCAAGCGGCAATCAAGACCCTGGAATCGTTCTCCTTTACTTCAAAGGCCGCCTTAAACTGTCATTTATCTCTTATGGAGATGACAGAGCAGTTCAATATTCACCTATGCTGGGTGCCGGGCCACAGGGACATTCGAGGTAACTGCAGGGCTGACGAGCTCGCTAAACAGGGTACCACTTTAAGGATTTTGCATGACGGGCTTGGTATGCCCCTCGCTACATGTAAGTATCTACTAAAGCTGAACGCTATTAGCACGACCAACCTCAGATGGGAAAACGGCTCAACGTGTTACATTTGGAAACAGATCTGGCCTAAGCTGGATCAAAAACGTAGTGCCGAGCTGGTCAAGCTAAAGCGAACACAAATAAGCTGCGTTGTCGGTGTTCTCACTGGACACTGTCTTATAGGCCCACACGCCAAAAGACTTGGCCTCTTGTCCAACGAATTCTGCAGAAGCTGTAGGGATGAGGAGGGGAGGAAACTATCCTTCACGTCCTATGCACTTGTCCAGCCCCGTCGCATAAAATAATGCTCCATCTAGGGTCCCGCTTCTCTGACGACCTCGGCGATTTGGCGTCCTTAGACGTCATGAGCATCCATCACTTTACTAAGAGCTCCGGTTGGTTTTATTAGTCCCTGAGTGGCCTAATGGTTTTTATCCATGGTATCACAAAGGACCTTCACTGGTCTAAGTGTGTCTGCAAACCCGTGCGAACAGCCAGCCTAATCTAACCTAACCTAACCATGTATAGGTATATTGTAAGATCAATAACAGGGTTAGGTTGTGCAGACGTGTGGCGGAAAAAGGAATCATCACGTACGCTCCGAGACCTAAAGTCTATTATTTGTTACCATTGATGGTGGAGTCGGATTAAAGACATATATGATTATCTTAACGGAAGTGAAACCTATCTTAGTATCTACTGCCTATCATAAAACCAGTTGGTACTCTTTAAGAACCTAAGTAGGTCATTTACCCGTGACTCTACAGCCTCTGCGGTGCTAACAAGGAACCTGGAGCCTAGTATGCGTAGGCGTCATTCTTGTAGTGTGGGGTAGTGACAAAACGGGTGTTGTATTAATTCACCCTCTTTCGCATCCCCACAGCTTCTGCATAAATCGTTGGACTTAGCATTTCATTTGCGAAGCATAACTCCAATAGCACAGTGTTCTGTGATTATTCCTGTTATTGTGCGGATAGAGGATCGATCCAGTGCCAGCAGAGTGTCTGTTTTCGCTTTGTTCGGTTTTGGCCATAGAGCGCGAGAAGTAGCACAGTTCTCAAATTATAGATAAGGAGAAAAACAATGTAGAAATACTAACCATTAGTGAACGCGATATCTTAAAGAAGCACTCCACAAATTCAAGCTTTCATCGGACCCTAACTGTGGACTAATTCTGAAGAGCGTCAAATAGAAACATATAACTTTTCGATCACACGTTTTTTCTCTGACCCTTTCCTCTGCAAGAACACTGATGGTACTCGGCTCGATGTGAATTTTTGGAGTTCTGTCGGCTGTATTATTTGTACTATTTGAAGTACTAGATATGCTAAATAATTCTACACAGTTAAAGATATACAGGGTGGGCCAACTACAAGTTTCTTATTAAAAATGCAATAAAATGAGCAAAATGAATTTTTTTCCATGTATTATGCCTTAATTAATAAGAGCACTCTGTCACTCCAATTTTCCAAGACCTTGTTGATGGTTTCGGGCTGTAGCTCACGGATTTCTTGGATGATATTGACCTTAAGTGCTTGAGTCGTTTCCGAATTGTTGGCATAACATCGGTCCTTCACGGTTCCCCACATGCTGTGTGGCATGGCGCGCCATCCTGCATGAACCAGAGGTCGTCCAAATCCATGCCTTCAATTTCAGTAAAAAAAAAAGTCGTTAACCACCGTTGACCGAAACGTTGTTCCCAGCTTCATTTTCGAAGAAAAATGGTCCAATGATGCCACCACTCCACAATCCGCACCAAACTGTCACTCTCTGTGGATGCATTGGCTTCTCGACAATAACGTGCGGGTTTTCCGAGCCCCAGGTGCGGCAATTTTGTTTGTTAACGTAGCCGCCGAGATGAAAATGTGCCTCGTCAGAAAAGATGATTTTTCGCCAAAATCGTTGTCCAATTCAAGCTGCTCTAAGGCTCAAACTGCGGAGCGATAATGAAGGGGATGGTCGTGCGCTTTCAATTGCTGAATCAACTAGACCTTGTAAGCGAATAATCCCAGAACTTTGTGCAGAATTCTCCTCAGGCTAGTGCGTGAAATGTTGAGCTGTTGAGATCGATGACGAGTTGATGTTCGTGAATTGAGTCTCACACTCTCGGCTACAGCAGCCACATTCTCGTCTGTGCGCACCGTACGACGACGGGGACAATGAGTGTTGTCCACTAGCATACCAGTCTCACGAACTTTTTGCAGAAACTTGCGTGCAGCAGGCTTCATTTCGGCCAAAACTTCTTTTTAAAAAACGCTGTTTGGGCTACACAGCACTCACTTTGGAAATAAGTTTTCAATATTTGCCAATGTTATTCAAGCGTAAAGCGACTGATTTCGTTTGGCGGAGGTATGATACTGACTTCCTGTTAAGATTTCGAGCGGGAAACAGTTGTCAGTGTCAAAATAACCTATGATTTAAAAAGAAATCACTAGATGGCCCACCCGTTAGAAAGAGAAATAAAATTGGAAATTAACTACCACACAAAGTACTCCTCAGCTGCACGGGTGCTTTTCCAAGTACACCTGGCTCTGCTCTTGATGCTTTGCTATACTTACCTCTGCTTGATACTTATATCATGGGTTGCACTATCAACGCCATCCATCATCTGAGGTGGGATGGTTTTTGGCATACTTCATACTGGAATTTTAATGAACTTGCGCGACACTTATCATACGACTCCGGTCTTATGGACATGCCGTCTGATGCAATGACACTAGAACTGATACACAAATCCAGAGTCGACTTTCCTTGTGCTCAGGCGTGGATTCAGCCAGAGTCTGAGCAATGAATGGAATGCAGCCGTATTCTCATGGATGGCTCCAAGAGCAGTCAAGGGTCTCGTGTGCTTCGTGAAAGTCGACAACATAAGACTTCTTTTCTCGTTAGGCAAATTTGCGTCTGTTTTTCAAGCGGAAACTTATGGAATCCTAATGCCCACAACTATGTTGTGAAGAATAGGTGGAAGGGTTGTAGTATTTGTTCCTGTAGTTACAGTAAGGCTGCGTTTAAGGCTTGCTAACCATTTAACGATTTCCAAAATAGATCGTGAAACCAAAAAGACTTTGAACTCGGTCGCAAGGCTGAATTCCATGTATCTTATCTAGATCCCCGGTCCCGGGTCACACTGGGATCTTGGGGAACGAGATCTCTCATGTGATTGCTAGACAAGGCTCAGGGGAGGCTTTCTCGGGTCCCGAACCAGCGTTGGGTCTTTCTGTGTCTTCGGCTAGGACTCCCATTGATGATTGGGTCTCTC
Organism: Brachypalpus laphriformis; assembly: GCA_945910035.1. Classification (NCBI taxonomy): domain Eukaryota; kingdom Metazoa; phylum Arthropoda; class Insecta; order Diptera; family Syrphidae; genus Brachypalpus; species Brachypalpus laphriformis. Next base: position 12,639,798 of record OX246754.1, on the reverse strand, counting down.
ATGAACACAATTGTGGGCGGCATGACTCTCCTTGATGTAGGTTGACTAAACGAATGCTCACTGACGTCTTTAAGAAATCATTGGCACTGTTGCTGTCTTTCAGAAGAAAAGACTGCAGACAACCTATTGGCGTCTCCACAGGCCACTTCGCTTTCGCCAAGCACTTTGGATTTACCTTACTTCGGTGGCGCTACAGTTCGGGGTGAACCTGGGCAACAATCAACAATCCTTTCCATTTAGCTCGGTCTTTAGCTAATTGCCTCTAGCTGCGCACTCCAAGTTGTTCGAGGTCCCCTAGAACTTGTGCATGTCACCTACGGCGAGGAGCTCGTCAACGCAAATGGGACCAAAAGCACCTTAACCTGCTGGGCTTAAGCAACACAACAATCTGCGACGCTTGTGGAGAGAGCGACTACACTGCGGAACATTATCTCTGCGAGTGTCTGGCCTTTGCACGTATCAGGTGGCAGATCCTTCTTGCTGATGTGGTGAGTTCTACTACTGTAAGCACCTCATCACTGAAGTGCTTGCTTGGCTTTCTTAGAAAGACAAGGAAATTCCAATAAAATGGGTAAACCAAGGTTTCCTTTCTGGTAGTACCAGTTGCGTCTGAGAGCTCCAGTCGAGCGTTTCCTATCCTGCCAACAAAAAAAGTACCCCACAAACAAATATATGTGTACTTATTCTTACTCTATATTAAAGACAAAACTAAAAATATTACTGCCCGAAAATCTTGCTTGCAACACTACCCCATTCTCTACCCCATCTTGTGAGCATAGACAGTGTTGCTGAAGGCAAATCCTCATCCCTTTGAGGCAACTTTTTCAACTCTCCATTTTCAGGACATCTCAGCTAACGTAGGACCACATCTTTCACTGAAAATAAAGGAGCACAAACCATTTGTTGCTTCCACGTCATTTCCACTCTATGAGTAACTGTGTGTCAGAAGTTTTAAAAATTCTGACATTACTTTCGAAACCTTGTTGCTTTTATCATGTGGATATGTCGTCCATTTATAAAATGAACAGTGAGAAAGACCCCATCCACCCCGAGTCACCATCCAATAACCGACGATGAAATAATATAAAATGCTGGAAAACATGTAGAAAACTCATGGTAATTACTTTTCCGACCAAAGAATATGGGCGTTATGACATTTCCGGTTGTCTGTGTGTGGTAAAGTGAATGGGGAGAGCAAAATGAAAATTCACCATCAATTTGATTTAAAATTTCAAACATTTCCAGTAAGATTAATATACGTTCATATATGTCCCTGCTCTGTTATTCTCCGTTTAAATTTTGGGTCGAAAAGGATCAAAAGTCATAAAAACAAACGGAGTGGTCAGTGGAAACATAGAAGCACTGATTTCTAGTGAAAAGTCAAGCATTACAATAAATTCATTAAGGAAGCGCTCAGATGAGGTTCACGATGGACCGACGAAGGATGTCAAGCGTAGTGTTGACTGGGTGGGGATTCATTGAAATGTGAATTTTTACTCAGGATTTCTTCAGTTCAGTGGCTTAAGGTTGTCGATGGAATAATAATATTTTTTTTTTTTGGAATGGGTTAAGGGAATGGAAAATGTTCCCATTTAGAACTGGGGCTTCATTTGATAAGGAAAATTGAAAAGGTTGACTTGATAAAAAATGGCATGGGAATATGGATCTGCAAATCTCTTACGTGAAATCTGCTCAGTGAATCTGTGGCATAAATAATGATGCAGAGTTCTGAGGTTTTTGTGCCCACAATCAGCCCAAGGTTCGACCCCTTCTGTGGATGGGGGCGAGCGGACTATTATGAGGGAGTTAAGGATCTCCTTGCCACATCGGCAAACATCTAAAAAATAAATCAGTGTTTAAGTCATTAAAACATTAATATTGTCGAATCTGGAATTTTACCCAAATTTTGTTCTACACGAGTGGCAAAATCGCATCATCACCTCCTCGTGGTGCCTGCTGGGTAGAACTAACGATGAGCGTATGCTGAGTCTGACGATATGTTTAGCTGAACACCCAGAGCTGCGCAAGCACATTTGGGTGAACTTCAGCACACATATGTTATGTTTAACCGACGAGGTTGACCTGATTGGCTGAAATATGCGTCTTAGAAGTCTAGCAAGAGCTGCTCAGAAGGAGGATGTGCGGCGGATGAATTCTCTCGATGGAATCAACGGTGACGTCTACAGGCCAACGGATACCTTACTTGAGCTACTTCGACATATTTGGATCCGAGGTCCATAAGGACAACGTTTTCAATAGCAAACGTAAAAAAGCCTACGATCTTCGTGTCTGCATGTGGAATGTTAGGGCCTTCACAAACCACGCGCAGTCGAACAACTTGCGGATGCCCTAGATTGCTACAAAGCAGACATTACCGCCATCTAAGAAGTGCGATGGGATGGGCTGGACAAAAGGAGGATGAAAAACTGCGACATCTACTACGGCGATTGCTACAGACGGGTGCGGATTTGTTATTTGATGCAGACTTAGGTAAGAAGTCTTGAGTTACCGGCATGTGAATGAGCGCCTCGTGACTATCCGTATCAAGGCTAAATTCGCCAACATTAGCCTAATATGCACTCACGCCCCTCACGAGAAGATGGATAACGCGACGAAGGATGATTTCTACCAGCTCTTGGACAAGACGTATGAGCAATGGCCTATACATCACGTTAAAATCGTCTTATATGAGTTTAACGCGAAGCTAAGAAAGTAGGACGTCTTTATTAGCGTGGTCGGAAAGCACAGCCTGCACGCCATCACATCTGACAACGGATTTATTCTAGTCGACTTTGCGGCGTGACGAAACGTTGTCGCAACTAGTATGCAGTCCCCACGTCTCGATATTCACAAGGGAACATGGCTCTTCCTTGATCGAAAAACTGTCAACCAAATCGATCACATTGCGATCGACGTAAAGCACTCTTTCAGAATTCCGGGTGTCCGGATTTTCCGAGTCAACGTTGATTCGGATCACTACCTAGTTGTAGCCAAGTTACGGATACGGATAAATGGAGCGAAATCAACGAAATACACTGAGGAAGTTTGACGTCCGACGGCTACAATCGCAGGAGACCGCCAGAGCCTTTGTCGATTGAGTTTTTTTAAATCTTAATCTAAATCCTATGCTGCCAGCAGCAAATGCGGAAGACCAGTGGCAGCGTTGCCAACAAGCCAACAGAGATGCCGCCTCTGATGTACTGGGTTCCTCTCGGCCACCACAACGAAACCTCTGGTTTGATTAGGAATGCCGACAAGCCCATGCAGCAAAACAAGAGGCGTACAAAGCGGCGCGGCATAGAAGGACAAGAGCTGCTCGCGAGCTCTACGAGTGGAGGAGAAAAGAGGAACATCGACTTCTCAGAAAGAAGAAACAGGAGCATGAGAAGCGCTCGATCGAGGCGATTGAGAGACTTAATTGCAGTTATGATGTTCGAAAATTTTACCAAAAGTTAAAAAGAATACATCAGGGTTTCAAGGCCAGAACAGAAGCCTGCATGGACGAAAATGGCAATATAGTAGTAGAATCGCTGTAGGTGTTGAGGATATGGAAGGAATACTTCTGCAGACTACTAAACGACGACAATGACCAATATTCCGTTGTCAGGCAGAATGAGTCATCAGACAGTGACGATGATAGTCAAGATTCCCGCCAACCCGATCAGAATGAAGTGAGGATAGCGATATCTAAACTTAAATCCAACAAAGCTGCTGAAGCCGATGGCCTTGCCGCCGAATTTTTCAAAACAGGATGAGATAAGTTGGTAAGGAGCATGCACCAACTCATCTGTAAAATCTCGTCGGACGAAAGTATGCCCGACGAATGGAACCTCAGCATCGTTTGCTCGATCCTGAAGAAAGGAGACCCTCTAAAGTGTGCCAATTACAGAAGTATAAGTCTTCTCAACATCGCATATAAGATCCTGTTTGTCGTATTATGTGAACACCTAAAACGGATCGTCAACAACCTGATAGGTTCTTGTCACTGCGGTTGTAGGTCGGGAAAGTGCCACCGAATATTCCTACTATGGCAGATCTTGGAAAAAACCCATGAATACAAAATCGATACGCACCACCTCTTCATCGATCGCATGTCTAGTTTCGGCATAACTGCCAAGCTTGTCCGTTTGTTCAGGATGACGATTCAGAGCTCTCTCTGCTCCATCATAATCGGAAAGAATACCACCGATCCGTTTGATGTCAGGAAAGGTCTTATACAAGGTGAGGCGCTACGCATGCTATCTCGTTAATATAATACTTGAACGAAATGTACGGAACTCGCAAGCCAACACCGGAAGTATAATCTTTTACAAATCTGTACAACTACTCGCTTACGCTGATGACATTGACATAGTCGGATGAACTCACCAGGCCGTCATGGGGCATTTGCTAGTATTGAGATCGAGGCACCGAAGATGGGTTTAGCGGTCAATGAAAGCAAAATAAAATATATGCTGTCTACAAAAAGGACACCCAAAATCGGCATCTTGGACAGAACGCCACAATAGACAGATATAATTTTGAGGTAGTAAAGGACTTTGTCTACCTAGGCTCTATAGTGAGCTCCACAAATGACACGAGTGGGGAGATCAGACGAAGAATTACTTTTGCCAATCGGTGCTTCTATGGGCTTAGATGACAATTGAGTAGCACCGCTCTATCTCGAACTGCTAAGGTAACTCTGTATAGGATACTAATCATCCCTAATGTCCTGCTGTGTGACGCAGAGGCATGGACTTTGTCGGAATTGGATGAGCATGCCCTTGGTTTTTGAGAGAAAAGTTCTTCGAGCGATCTTTGGTCCCGTCTGCATAGATGGTGAGTGGGGGAGAAGGAATAATCCCGAAATATACGGCTTATATAAGGACATCGACTTAGCCAAAACAGTTCACATACAGCGACTAAGATGGCTGGGCCATTTAGAGCAACTTTCCAGCCCGGAAAGTCTTCGAATCCACCTCGGATGGACGGTGCAGTAGAGGACGACCTCGCGGTAGGTGGCGCAAACAAGTGGAGGTAGATCTCAACCAACTTGGCGTGCGCGCATGCAGCTGGCTCGTAGCCGGGTTGGCTGGACAGGTTTGTTGGTTGAGACCTAGGTCCACTCCGGACTGTAGCGCCACCTAAGTAAGTTAGCTTGTTCTATACACTGCTATAGAAAAACTCGGATAGCACCCCATTGATGCTCTGAAAACCTAGTAAATTTAATTTAAGAGCTTTGTGGATTTAATAAATGTTCTTCTTCTTCCTATTTCGGCGAAATTATGATCTGAGCTCAAGGGATCATAACCCTCCAACTTCACTGCAATTCTACTGATCCGCCTGTCGGGTTCGCCTGTTTGACCTCGCAAAATATCAGCAGGCCTTCCGATTTCGGATCATTTCGTTGCTGAGGCAAACCAATTGCTGGTGTCGTTGCATTTGCGTGATCCAGGAGTTTATAGGCCTGCCTCTTTTTCGCTATATCTTTGGAGCTATATCTTTGAATGAGGTTCTTTGCTATATGAAGTTCCTATAGAAACGAGTATAATAATGCAAATTGTTGTCACTTTAGCTTGAAGGAATTTACTTGATCCTTAAACATTCAAAATCTGTTATATAATACTACTTAATATCACTCACAACCAGATTACATATTACAGATGTGATATCTGCTAAATATCTTTAAAAAAATAATACGTATATATATATATAAAATAAACTGCTAACAAAACCATAGGAATACCATCACCATTCATACTAGTCCATCCACAACCACAACATTTTTTTTTTGCAATACAGCTTCATCGAATCAACATAACCGCGAACACGAGTCTGCTGAATAAGAAATATCTGTCATTATGCCAATTAAAATCGGAATGCGTTTTGATAAAATTTGTGCGATAAATCAATTCTAGTGATCTCACATAACCGGAACCACAGAAAGGAATTTAATCCCAACAACAGGTTTAAGCAAGCAACTAAGCACTAAGTTAACATAAATTTTATTCACTGGGAATTTTGGTCAAAAACGTGTCACAGCACTTATCCATTGGTTGTGTTAGATTATGGTTCGTTTCACCGTCTTATAACCGTCTTATAACGATATCCATCCTCGGCTAGTACGGCAGATTCAATAAATGCCTGCTGAAAGGGTTGTAGAATTGAAATTCTAGGTGCATCAAGTGTACTATCAACATACTGATCTCGATATGAGTTGATATATCCATATTCAGGGCGGGCTATTTGATCAGGCGACGGTCCTTGGTAGCTGTCTTCCTCGGCGATACCAGATGATGGAACTGCTATCTCATCTGGCGAAGGTCCTAGGAAATTTGAGTTTGGAAGGTTTTGTGTAATCCTCCGAGAATCCGCATACAGATCGTAAAATGTGGCCGGAGTGGTGTAGTCTATTGCTGCCCGCTTATGTCTTAAACGTCTACCAGCCCTGTAGCGGTATCCATCCTGGTCATATGTGTGAGCAGGCGAAATCGTATCCGGTAGTCCTGTGTATTCTTCAAGTGATTGCAGTGTGTACTCTGGCAGTGATGGTGGGATGTATCTGTTTTCTAATCCCAGTGACGCAGGATAAGCCACTGCCAATAGTAATCCAATCAAAATGATCTCCTGGAAAAGACAAGAGCACTGTTTAAGGATTCAAATAATTTTTTTTCCAAAATTTACGTATACCATTTCTCCAGGTTGTATTCCATAAAAAGGAATGAATCGTAATTTAAGCGCATTTCTATATTTATAGACTTTGCCTTGGCCAACTCAGCTAGAACTGCTTTTTGTTATTGGCCAAGACGGAGAATAAACATCCTAACGAAAAAAAAAAAACAAAAATCTTTTGTGGTTAAGAGAATAGAAAATAAAAACAAAAAGAAAAAAGCATAAACAAATGTCTCTTTGAAAGGTAATTGATGTCCACAAAAGTAGAGACGACCGGAATGACCGGAATTTTATTTGTTATGTCAGATATTTTCGAATTCATATATGAGTGGGTGCTTGCAGCTGTTCTTCTGATCAAATGGGATTAATCCCCATTAATGTACTCTTCCATGACAGCTTTTACCGATTAGGTTAATTAAACCGGCTCAGGAAGCATAACTGGAATAACTTTATGCTAATATAATTGGTGATTAAATTATGAAGAATGTAGTTAATTTTATTTTTAGACCAACTTTCATTTTCGTTTTGAAACAGGGTGTCCCGATTCTTCTTTCTTTGTGGCATATATAACGAAAAAATAAATAAAAAAACCTATAAAACCTTACACTTTTCGAAATTAACATAATCAAGGAGTATTGTGTTTGTGCCTCTAAAAAAAAAAAAAAACATTTGGCGCGACAGCACTTTAAAGGCTTCGCCAAACAGAACGCGATCCAGCGACGCGGGCAGATCGCGCTGTTGCTTGCCGCGATCTGTGATGTCAAACATAAAGCGGGCAGTTTTCAGCGATCCATTTATTAAAGTGATTTTCTCCAGAACACATCGGTAGCTGTACAGCAAAAATGAGTAGTAGTACTGAGGAAGATGAAATGCTTCTTCTTCTTACTCTTGCATCAAAGAAGAGAAGAAAGTGGGTCCATGAAATAAATAAAAAGTGGAAGGATTATGGTGAATTCCATCGTCTTTGTAAGGAACTCAATTTATTTGAAGACCGTTTCTTCAATTATTTTCGTATGTCTCGAGAGCAGTTTGAGATGATACACAAACTCATCGTACCGAAGATCTTTGTAATCGGGATGTCGTGTATCATAAAGAAACTCATTTGGGCGCACCAAATCTATTAATTTCTTCACCTCATCCGTCATTATTTCTGCTTTCACGCCGCGATCTTTGTAAAAATTTACAACCAGATATCGGCACGCCGCGATCTCGACTGGATCGCGTCGCTGGCTCGCATTATGTTTGAACAAAATGATTTAATTCTACGCAGTACAGCGATCGCGGTGATCAGAATAACTGGATCTCATCGCTGGATCGCGTTCTGTTTGGCGAAGCCTTAAGTGCCTGGGTCTACCTTCTCGCAACCACTCGTATTGTGTGCGTTATATTTTTCAAACGAATGGAAGAGACCTACAGTTTAGTGCTGTATCCCAAGGGTAATTTGTTTTGAGAAGCTTTCTCGTGACAACAATACTCTCGGCTGTTTGCCACATAGTTCGATTGCATGGATTTCCGCCTGAAATACTTTTGGTGATTTCCCAAGCGCTGCTGCACCTTAGAACCTGGGTCCATAAACCGCTGCGCCAGTGTTTCCATTTTCCAATTTGGAACCATCTGTGTACCAAGTTTGAGAGTTTGGTAATACTACAAGCCCTTCCTTCCCCCATGTGTGGCGGTCACCTATGAATTTTCTGGATAGCCGGAGTCTGGGATTTTCTTGAGTATGTTATCTGCGATTTTGAAAATAGGCTTTGAATGTACTCAAGAATTTTCAAATGGTCTATAAAGTTGCCGATTTTAAGGTCCGACATTTTGGGCAGTCTAAGAGGCCTCAGCAAAGCTTCTTTGTGTACTGCAAGGTGTAGTGGTGTGAGGTTAAGCAGTGCTCCCATTGTTGCCGTTGGGCAAGTTTTAATTGATACCCAGACAGGCTAGACAGATAGATTTTATTTAACTGTTCCTGAGTCTTGACCTGTAAGGTTCCAAGTTAACGATGCATACGTGACCATGAGTTTGATAATAGCGCTGTACGTCCCGTATATTATCTTGGGTTTTAGTCACCAAGTTTCACCGCTGGCTCATAAACTTTGCTCTTGTCGCTTTTTCGGTATCCTTGTTCAAGCGTGAGTTCCAGGTAAGCGTTTTATCAAGAATAACCTCTAGGCATTTTGCTTCCCTGGATATGTCGATTGGAACGTTCAGGAATGTGATTTCTTTTCTGGGAAAAGGGTAAAAGTATAGTTTTTCCGGGATTGATGGTAAGTGCCTTTGTCCTGCACTACATTAGTTCCGAAATGATGTCCTATAATTTGCCCTTACACTGATGACAATGTCGTCTGCATATCCTGGTGCTCTTTAGCCCAATTTTTCAAGTAGCTCTAGGAGTTCGTCAATAACTTAAGTCCACAGCAGGGAGGAGAGGACTCCTCCTTGTGGGCATCCTCTGGTAGCTGTTATAGTCTTATGCGAGCCTTGTCACTCGATTCTCTTATTGCTACGTAGTATGATTAAGATCCAGTTTATGACCAGAGGAGCGATATTTTTCTTGGTCATAGCGTTTTTGATAGCCTCATAGGAAGTATTGTTAATTAATAGCGTTAAGCTGTGAATGGCTGTTTCAGTAGATAAAGAGACCCATTGAATTCAGGCCGGCTATTGATCGAAATTAAAAGAACCTTTATATTTTGGGTAGTGGAATCCTTGTCCTTAATAAGCATTAGTCGGAAAAATACTGACTTTCTTAAGTATGTACTTAGGCCAACTCTTACAATTTACGAGAGTCAATGCTATATCAGACAGGTATATTTGGACTAAGTGAAATAACGAGTTTTGATGTGCTTTTTTCGACCACCAACGTGTGATGTTTTGTATCTAAGTATGGTCTATGAGTTGATCTGTCTTCAAATGCATGTGTATGAACAGTTTTTGTTTCTCTATGGATTTTTAGGAAAGGGTAAGGAAAATTTAAGGTGAAATGTTACTATAATCGAAATCGACTAAAGAAATGAATAAGTTCTACATATACTGGAGATATGGTCAATATGGTAGGCGCCTTATATCAAGGTTAAGATAAGTAAGGACAAGGAAATGCTTCTTATTATATACGATAGCCTATAATTTATTGATTTGCTAACACAAATCACAGTTCAACTTACACCGATATACTCATCACCAATGACTATGTGAATCCAGGATTCTACCTTTTGTATAATGTTTTAAGAAACCATGCCGCATCTCTTCCACACAAGATTTGATTCAGTTTTTTTGCATGGACACAACAACTGAAATCAGAACTGACACTGATCCACAGAAGCAAACATAGATGGGTTCTAAATAACGTGTTTCTTCATAAGAAATTCTTTATATTGATCCGAGCAGGATTTCAACTTCAATCAGGAATAATGAACAAGCATTTTACAATTGAAAGAGTTTATTGAATAACCGATGAAATTGAAAAAGCCCTAGAAGAGAAAAAGATTTGCTCTAGCTCTTTTCTTGACGTCTTTCAGGCCTTCGATGACTTGAAGTATAAGCTAAAAATGCAATCGTGAATGCTCTCTGGTATATTAGAAACAAAGATATCCACAGAGACTTAGAGATAGCCATCGTGGGAGACGAAATAACACACTTCGTTCGCAAGCTGCGTCCCTTACGATGACGGCATCAACGTCCCCTTGGAAAATCTGAGGTGGCCCATATCAGCGTTTCAAAAAGGTGAGAAATACTTAGTCTTGGGATGTGATGCCAACGCCCACCATACTCTGTGGAGTAGCACCGACATCAATGCTAGAGGCGAAGTTTTGTTTAATTATATTCTTGAAACCATTTATTATTTGTAATAGAGGCAATTACCCCACCTTTGTGACGTCTAATAGAAGGGAAGTCTCGGATATAACTTTTATTTCTGACCAGAGCTCTGTTGAAGTTATTAACTGGAGAGTCTCCAACAAGGCGTCACTATCTGATCAATGTTGGATACTCTTCAAGCTACAACTTTCTACTCATGGGAGGGGGACTTTTAGAAATCCGCGTAGGGCCAACTGGTCAAAATTCAAGAGAGAACTGAGGAAATCAGTGTATCACCTCACTGAGGACCGCGACTCGACTAAAGCTGTTGACAATGCAGTCGATGCATTGACTGGTTCCCTTACGCGATCCTTCGAGAAGTCCTGCCCGGTTAGTAGGCTTAGCGGTAAAAGGCGTCCACCATGGTGGAACGATAAAATAGCGGAACTCATTCGTATTTCAAGAGTAGGGTGGAACCTCGCTAAGGAGGGGGTCGTCGAGTGGTCCACCTATAAAAAAAGCATGAAGCCCCTCAAGAAAGAGATTAGGTTCGCAAAGAGGAACTCTTGGAGGTCCTTTTGCGTATCTATAGAATCAACAAACGAAGCGTCCCGCCTAAAGAAGGTCCTGGCCAAGACACCAATGCCGAAATCCAATATTAGGAAAAGCGATGGCACCTGGGCAGAATCACACGAGGAAACGCTGGACATGCTACTGAGTACATCAATCTCCGGAGATGATCTAACCATTCCAGAGACGACATCGGGAATAAGCGCGGAAGAGGTGGGTTATATAATAGATGATGACAAGATAGCTTATACAATTAAATCATTTGCTCCATATAAGGCACCAGGAATGGATACCATTCGACCTGTGATGCTGCAAGAGTCAGTGGATATTGCTATTCCATGGCTCAAGCGTATCTTCACAAGACGCCTTAAGCTAGGTTATGTTCCTAAAGCATGGCGGGAGGTGCGCGTTGTTTTCATTCCCAAAGCAGGGAAAGCGAGCCATACAAACGCAAAAGACCTGAGACCTATCAGTCTATCGTCCTTTTTGCTGAAAACTTTAGAACGTTTGATAGATGCATATATAAGAGGTGTGATCGGCGATGATTACCTGTCTAAATCACAACATGCATACATCTGCGGCAGATCGGTAGACATGGCCCTCCACCGGATTGTATCGAGCATAGAAAGATACCTCCACTTCAAGGAGTTCACTCTTGGGGCGTTCCTGGACATTGAAGGAGCGTTCAACAACGTAAGCTTTAACGCGATGCTGAACAGTCTGCACAGAGCACATCTCAACACCGGCCTCTGCAACTGGATTGCGCAGATGCTTCAATCAAGGATTATATCTTCAACACAAGGAGATGTAACCATCCGGAGAAGGGTCTGCAGAGGAACACCCCAAGGTGTAGTATTGTCGCCGCTAATATGGCTCCTTGTGGTGGATGATATCTTGGTAATACTGAAGGAAAACGGCTTCAACGTGACGGCCTATGCGCACGATGTCGTTATCCTGGTTTCCGGAAAATTTCCTCCAGTCCTAAGTGAAAGACTCAATTTCACGCTACAACTATGTAGTGGATAACTGGGTCAACAGCAAAGGGCTGGGAGTGAATCCTTCAAAGACGGAGGTAGTTCTCTTCACTAAGAGGAGATCAATCCCTACCTTCAGACCCCCAAATATTGGTGGCACTGAACTAAGTATCTCAAGTTCAGCTCGGTATCTGGGCGTAGTTCTAGATTCCAAACTTAACTGGAAGGAAAATATTGCCGAACGCGTTAAAAAAGCAAGCGTAGCTTTCTACTCCTGCAAAAAGGCTTTCAGTAATACGTGGGGCTTCAAAACGGCTGTGGTGTACTGGATATACACGGCGGTGTTAAGACCCATTCTCACATATGGTTCAATAGTATGGTGGACGGCACTTGAGAAGTAATACCTGCTTTCAAACCTCACCAAAATCCAGAGGGCGGCGTGCATCGGAGTCATAGGATCAATGAGAACAACACCAACAGCGGCAATGGAAACCATGCTTAGTTTCATTCCGCTTGACATATACTGCAGCAGTCTGGCGGCTAAAACCGCTGTAAGACTGAGAGAAGGCCGGTTGTGGTCATCAAGCCTTTACGGCCATGCCTCCATTCTGTCCCGATGGGGGACAGACCACCAGCGGATTGACGGGAACTGATCACATGAACCCGATGTTAGCATTCGAAAGGAGATTCACTACAAGAATTCCCGATAGAATATACTGGAAGAATCAAAGAACCATGAAGAAAAAGGAGTTAGCTTTCTATACCGACGGCTCTGAGATAGACGTACGGACGGGAGCCGGAGTTTATTGTGAGGCTCTAGGAATAAACCGCTCCTTTAGAATAAACGACGACTGCAGCGCCTTCCAGGCCGAGGTCGCAGCCATTATACAGGCTGCTGAAATTATACGCGAGAGTAATATCGTTGGTAAAACGATCACTGTCTATATAGACAGCCAGGCAGCCGTTAAGGCTCTGGACTCTGCCGTAATTAGGTCGAGGCTCGTGAGAAGCTGTAAATCACTCTTAAACGAGATATCTAGAGCCAATGCGGTGACCCTCTGCTGGGTACTAGGGCATATGGATATAGAAGGAAACGAAAGGGCTGACGAGCTTGCTAGGAAAGGGTCGGCGCTGCACTTATCGCGGGCCCTCCCCTCTGTAGCAACCCCAATTAGTTCCTTGCAGAAAGAAATAGAGGATGAAGCCACCGGTCGAGCATACAGACGCTGGGCTCATCTGGAAACATGCACAACGGCCAGGGCGCTATTGTCGGCCTACAGCAAGAAGAGATCAACCTCTCTGGTAAAACTTAGTCGTTATAACACACGGGTAATTTCTGGCATAATTACTGGACATTGTGCCATTGACGTTCACGCGGAGGGACTCAGTGTACTGCCTAACGACTATTGCAGAAGCTGCAGGGACGAAGAAGAAATTTAATCTGTTCGTCACCTGTTGTGTGATTGTCCTGCCCTATCCGTCAGAAGAATGAGGTTTCTTGGTAGTTACTTCTTCTCGGAGCTGGAGGACTTGGGTTGTGTTGAGCTAGCGGACCTCCTGAGATTCATATCACTTTCTGGGCGGTTCTAACGGCGGATTTTCTTTACAGCGTTTCCAGGGTTAAATGATTGGGCACAATGGACCCGTACTGTTGGTCTGAGTGAGCAGTGACTCTTTGTCACAAGGCAGCCATCTACCTAACCTAACCTAACCTAGACTATGTCCATACTATGTATACATTCAAGCTTCAGTTCGTAAAAAAAATAAAAATTTAAATAGAATTAGCTCACCATTGAAATTGTAAATCTTCACACCATTAACAACCAAACAAATTAAATCGTACCTCAGCCGTTTCCTTGATTTAACTATGCAAATACATAATTTAACTGCCCATTTTAAAATCTTTAAGACATCTGTCTGCATAAGCTTTGTTCTCATGTCACAGCTTATTCATCATTTCCCCAAAACAAATTTAACATCTTAATCACATGTGAATAATTACATTTTCGAAATGCAAATTCTTGCAAATTGCTTTAAAGCCTTACCTAGCCTATGGCCAAAGACTCCGACTCCCAAGAAGTGCCGAAAATAAAAATGCGTCAACGTGTAATGCCATTGGGAATCTATAATTCTTTGTAGGCCAATACGACGACGGGTTGTTGAATTAAACCCAAAAAGTACCCAAAACTCATCTGGTAAAGAAGCTTTGTTCACGAGTGTGTGATTGTGATGTGATGAACATTTCGACAAATCGTCACTTCCCCCCCCGACTAAAGTGTTGACATCCCTTTGTTGGCTCTTATCTGAGTGCTGTCAGTCAAGCGTCTTATGACTGTCAGAATTACTTTTCAAAGTGATGACACAATATAAATGCGTGCATTAAGATTTATAATTCGTGCGAAATGGGGCTTTTCGCCATGTGAGTTGATTTGGGGCCTATTGTGTTGCTGTTTGCGTGGGCTCGCCGACGCGGCGCGTTAGTGTGATTGTGAAAGAAGCGAAAATCACTTTGGCTTGTAATAATTTTTTTCCAGCCCACAACATAAAAGGGTTAAATGTGATTCTTGGCAGGGGATGTGAATTTAAATTGAATGCCGGGCGAGATAACATTATTTGAGAAGGCAATTTCCTAATGGGGATTTCCTCCCTTTTGTTGGGCGCCACACAGAAAAGGATGTGCCAAAAGACATCCACTTTTTATTTGAATATGCTTTGATAACTATAATCGTAAGCATGACCAATTTTGAAAAATGTAATTTTCTAAATGTTTATACGCTTGATTTATTTTGGATGGGTTTTCATTGTATAAGTCTCTGGAACTAATGTGGTCTAAAGATAATTTGGGTGCACTTCAGAAAAGTAATTTCAGCCTTAAATGTTTCTACCTATACAGCTTAATCTTTACTTTTTCATCATCTTTATGCATACACCATAAATAGGGATATTAGATCTTCATACCGCAATACATTTTTTAATTTTTTTTTTTTTAAGGTAAATGGGGAGGGAGGCAGAGAATGACCCCTGGAGCACTGCGACCTAAAAATATATTTTGTGCTATCCCCTGGTTAATTGTTTTGAATTTGTCAACTAGCTGAAATCAAGTTCATTAATGAAGCTAAGAATAATTCGAGCTGAAGAAGAGGTGACGTCAGAAGGTGATGTAACGCCCTTATTAAAGCGCTTTAGCCTAAGTCTGGCTATGGCCGGGCAATCACAGAGTATGTGACGGGCTGGTTCGGTGCCTTCAAGACAGAGATGGCACGTTTCCGATTGAACACGGCCCATTTTCTTGAGATGGTAGTTGAGAGAGCAATGTCCAGTTAGTCAGTAATGATCTTAGCATTCGGTTTCATGCGATATAAACTGGACATTTTGGGGGTAAGTGAAGTAAGATGGTTAGAAGCGGGCGAGTACCAGTCTCCAACGCGTAACACTGTACTACTCTATTCTGGAAGACCATCCGGAAGTCCGCGAGAATATGGAGTCGGACTACTGCTAACAACAACAGCACGCAAGGGCCTGATTTCCTGGCAGCCTCATGGTGATAGGATTTTGACGGCCAGATTCCGGACTAGAGTACGACGTGTCACCATCATACAGTGTTACGCCCCAACGAATAGTTCGTCTGAGGACGAAAAGGAGAGCTTCTACAATCTCTTAAGCGCCGTCTTCAACACAACACCAAATGGAGACATTGTCATAGTGATGGGGGATTTGAATGCCAAGGTAGGCAGCGACAACGAAGGGCTCAAGCATGTAATCGGGAAACATGGTCTAGGCAACCGCAATGATAACGGCGAAAGGTTTGTGGATTTCTGCAATGCCAACCGCCTTGTGATAGGTGGCACCATGTTTGAGCACAAGACCTGCCACAAAGTCAGCTGGGTTTCCAACGACAGGCAAGCAACCTCCAACCAAATTGACCATTTTGCTATCAGCCGCCGCTTTAGAAGCAGTCTCCTGGACGTCCGAAACAGACGAGGGGCAGATGTGGGGATAGTACGTGATCACCATCTTATGATAGCTACATTCCAACTACGCACTGCTGCAGTTCGAAGATCCCACGACAACACAAGAATGCCCAGGTTCAACATCGATAGACTTAGTGATCCCTCAGTGCGCCAACAATTAAGGGAGCACTTTTCGCAAGGTGTGGAAGCAATCAGCAGCTCAATGCCCGCAACCATCCAAGACCATTGGTGTGCTGTGAAAAATGTTTTTACATCTGGTGCTGAAAGAATTGTCGGTCGATCGCAGGGAAGACATAGGGCGTGGCTTTCCGAGGATACCTGGAGACGGATTGACGAACGAAAACTGCTAAAAGCTCGCGTTGCAGCTACCCCAGCAGCAGGGAGAAGCGAGCTAGAGTCCCTATACCGCATGAAGATGAGAGAAGTTCAGCGTAGCGTACGACGTGACAAGCGCAACTACATCAACGCGCTGGCTACAGAAGCAGAAGAAGCTGCACGGAGGTGCGATAGCAGGACTGTCTACAGAATCACGAAAGAGCTGACAGGTGGTCGCAGCTCCAGCCAATACCTAGTGAAAAGCCTAGACGGCTCCTTGCTCATTTCGGATGAGGACCAGCTCAAGAGAAGGAAAGAGCATTTTGCTACGGTTTTGAACCGTGTATTCGCTACCGATATGCTCCCAAATCAGACTGAGATGCACGAGGTGAGAAGTTCCCGAATACGCACCACGACTCCCAGTAAAGATGAGATCATTACCGCGATCAAGGCACTCAAAACCAACAAGGCGGTAGGACTTGACGGTATTCCAGCAGAGCTCTTACGAGCAGCGCCAACAACATCGGCTGAGCTTCTGCTTCCACTTATAGATAGAGCTTGGGAAGCTGAGAGCTTTCCTAACGAGTGGAAAAAGGGAATGATCGTCAAGCTTCCTAAGAAAGGAAATTTATTGGAGTGCGGAAACTGGAGGGGTATCTGCGTGCTACCTGCTGTAGCAAAGATAATAGCTAAAATAATCCTTGAGCGAATCAAACAACATCTCGAAGACACACTCGATGCCGAACAAGCAGGTTTCCGCTCTGGATCCTCCTGTGCCGACCACATCAACACCCTGCGGATTATCATCGAACAGTGTGTTGAATATCGATCGCCACTCCACCTGCTGTTCATCGATTTTGAGAAGGCGTTCGATAGTGTCAACAGGGAGTTTATTTGGCGTGCCTTACGCAGGAGAGGCATTCCCGATAAACTAATTGCTATTATCAAAGCTACATATGAAGGCTCCAAATGTCACGTTCTGCACAGGGGGAGGTTGTCTGAGGAATTTGAGATCCAAAGTGGGGTAAGACAAGACTGTATCCTTTCACCAATATTATTCCTATTGGTGATTAGCGATGTGCTTCACGCAGCTTTGTCAACGGGAAACGGAGGAATTCGATGGACTCTTACATCTCAACTGAAACATCTTGACTACGCAGACGATGTATGCTTACTCTCCCACAGAATTATGGACCGCCACCAAATGACAGCAGATGTGGAGAGGGAGGCAGGTGTCGTCGGGCTGGAAATCAATACGACAAAAATCAAAATCATCAGCCTTGGAACTAACTCATCGGCTCAAATATGCATTGCTGGACAACCGGTAGAGAGAGTAGAGGATTTCCAGTATCTTGGGAGTATTGTCTCGACCGATGGTGGAACTGAACTGGATATAACCAACAGGATCGCCAAAGCAAAGTCCGCGTTCGGGATGTTGTCCAAAATATGGCGAAGCAATGCAATCAGTTTGAGCACCAAAATAAGACTGTTCCGCTCCAACGTTGAATCCGTGCTGCTATATGGTTGCAGCACGTGGAGAGTGACCACTACTATCACCAGAAAGCTGCAAACGTTCGTTAATAGGTGTCTGCGCAATATCTTACGGATTTTCGGGCCCAATCGTATCTCTAACGAACACCTTTACGAGAGAACGGGTCAGGAACCAATAGGCACAACTATCCAACGGCGGAAGTGGCAGTGGATTGGTCACACGTTCCGAAAGGGTGACAGCTCCATAGCGAACCATGCTATGCAATGGAACCCTCTAACTCAGAATGGCAGAAGACCTGGCGGTCCGCGGAAAACATGGCGCAGAACAGTCGAGAAGGAGGCACGGCAGTTAGGGAAAAGTTGAGGAGAACTCAGACACATTGCCAGAAACCGTACACGATGGCTCGTAGGCGTAGTAGAGGCCCTAGGACCCACAAGGGGATACAGGACATAAGTAAGTAAGTTAGCATTCGGTTTGCTCATTGATAGAATGTCTCTAGCTCTATTTTTTGAGAAGTTAATAAATTTCTTGGAATGCCTTAGGCCAGGTTGTGCATTCCAGTGAGAGAGCATTTGTTCGCGTTTGTAGCGGAGTAGCTCTATTTTAATCTGGCTGGTGGTTAAACGGCAGAAGGGTTCAGGTCCAATGTAAGGAGATTGGGCACCTAGTTTGGCAAGCTTATCAGCCGCTTCATTACCAGGGATGCCTTTGTGACCGGGGCCCACATTAGTGTGATTTTATTGTGTGCAGCAAGCTGCAAAAGCGTCTGGAGACAATTCCAAACCAGCTTAGACTTATAGTCAAAGGACGTGAGAGCCTTGAGTGCTGCTTGGCTATCTGACATTATATTAATATGTGATCTTCGGAGGTTTCGTCTAATGCCTTCTCTGGCACAGAGCTTGATGGCATAAACCTCTGCTTGGAAGATATTAGTGGATTGACCTAATGGTGTAAATAGTTTGTAGTTGGGGCCAAAGATATCAGCTCCAACCCCATTTGACATTTTGAACCATCAGTGTACCAATTGATTTGAGATGTTGATTGAGGGATTTGAGGAAAGTTCCAGTAGCTGCGGTCAGGTATGTTTACTGTGAAGGGGTGATTGAGGTGGATTCTTTTAGGCATGAAGTCTGAGATGCATACTGCTGGGAAAGTAAGTAGCGGAATTTTCTAAAGGATCTTCATGTGGCCAACTAATTCGGAATTTGTATTGTTGCATAAAAGGTGAAGCTTTAGAGCACTGGCAGCCGCAGTCTTCATAATATTTATGTGTAGGGGTGGAAGGTTTAAGAGAACTTCCAGCGTAGCTGTTGGGCAGGTGCGCATTGCGCGCGTAATACCTACACAGGCTAGTCTCTGCACCTTCTGGAGGGCAGAGCGGGTAACGGTTTGATTCAATTTATCCCACCATACTAGCGAAGCATAAGTTTTTATCGGAACGATGATTGTGCTATAGGGCCAGTGGATCATTTTTGGATTTAATCCACATTTTTTGGCGAAAAACCTAGAACAGGCGCAGAAGGCTTTAGTCGCCTTCTCAGTGGTTCTGCTTATATGAGGTTTCCAGTTTAATTTGTGGTCTAGAGTAATCCCGAGATATTTTGTTTCTTTTGAGAACTCAATTTGAATATTGTTTAGTGATAGTGCTTGAAGGCTTAAGTTTCTCCTCCTGGTGAAAGGAATGATTACGGTTTTTGCAGGGTTAACCGTTAGACCTTCTAACTCGCACCAGTTATTTACTTTATTTAGGGCATGTTGCATTTGTTCAGAAATGCTGGATTCATCCTTGCCCTTAGCTATAATGACTACGTCGTCAGCGTAGCCCTGGGTGAGAAATCCAGAACTATTGAGGTCATTTATGATACTGTCCACTACAATGGACCATAAAAGAGGAGATACGACACCCCCTTGGGGACAACCCTTAGTAGCTCCTTAGTAGATTTGTCCAAGCTTGGCAGTAATAAGTCTGCTTCTGAACATGGAGCATATCCATTTGGTAGTTGTTTGGGTCAATGCTTTGACATCAGCAGCAGACTTAATTGATTGAAATGATATGTTATCGAAGGCGCCAGAGATGTCCAGGAAGGAGCATAAGGCTATTTCCTTCTGTGACAAAGTTTCTTCAAAAGTGCAGATTGATATGCTTATGGAAGATTATTTAGGGGAGGGCGGAATTTCTTTTGTGAAGATCAAAGATTTTTTCCATTACATTAAGGAACACAGAGGTGAAACTGATTGGCCTAAAGGCATTTGGGTTTGATTGTGATCTGGCGCCGGCTTTAGGAATGAATACTACATTAACTTTTCTCCATATTGATGGGATGTAGCTGAGTTCATAGCTGGATCTAAAGATGGGCACTAAGGATTCAATAAGAATGTCGATTCCATGGTGTAAGGGGGCGGGGAAAATTCCATGTCCACCGGGAGCTTTGTATGGTTTTTGCCCGGAGATGGCCCATCTTATGGAATCGAGGGTGAAGATTTTCTTGGCCAGCGTCCTAGTGCGTCGATTAGGTGCGAGTGGCATGACTTCATGCAGAAGAGATGTGTGAGGGTCAGTAGAAGACCTAATGTCTTGGCATATCACTGTGTAAAACTGCCGACAGGTTTTTGTAGGAGGCCAATACCGTTGCTGTACCGCAATACATACCTGTATACATATTATGCCAAACTTTGTGAGCTATATACAAATGAAAATTTCAATAATGCACATGACAGTCAGTTCAATATACAATTTACAATGGCTTGGTCTTATTATCAATTCAAAACTGATAGATTTTTATAAAATGCTTTAGAATTTCTTATATATGTTTGATAGATAACTTGTCTGATCGTAACCCATACTTCATTGCTACAATTGATAAAAAATTAATAAAATCGTCAATATGCAAAAAACAAAAGCGAGGAAACATATCTCGGTACATATGTAACCTTCATCGGAGGAGTTTGGTACTTCAATATGTCTGAAACAGGGGTATGTTTTAAGTTTCATATTGTATAATACATAAATGAGGTGGAGGGTGGTGGTAGGCCTTTTTTTTATTTCTATTTTTGGTCGGGATAGGAACTGCTCGACTGGAGCACTCAGAAGCAACTGGTCCATTGTACTACCAGAGAGCAAACCCTGATTTACCCATTTCTTATTTTCTAAGAAAGCCAAGCAAGCACTTCAGTGATGAGGAGCTTGCAGTACCAGCACTCTCCATATCAGCACCGAGGATCTGCCACCTGATACGAGCAAAGGCCGGACACTCACAGAGATAATGTTCCGCGGTGACGTCGCTCTCTCCACAAGCGACGCAGATTGTAGTGTCACTTAAGCCCAGCACGTTAAGGTGCTTGGCGAAAGCAAAGTGGCCTGTCAACACGCCAATAAGTTGTCTACAGTCTTTTCTAGAATGCCGCTGGTTTCTTACGGACATCTGGGTGCACACGTTTAGTCAACCTGCATCCTAAAGAGTTATGCCACACACAATTGTGCTCGTGAGAGACGCAATCGTCAATGGAAGCCCTAACCGAGGACGCAGGGAGACCCAACGCGGGTTCGAGACCTGAGAAAGCTTCCTCTGAGCCTTATCTAGCAATCTCATTGTAGATCTCGTTCCTCAAGATCCTGTTGTTACCTGCGACCCAGATAAGAGACAGAGAATTCAGCTTTGCGACCGAGTTCAAAGAGTTTTTGGTTTGACGAAATATTTTGCAAGTGGTTAACGGGTTAAGCAAGGCCTTAAGCACAGGCTGACTGTCACTACAGACGCAAATACTATGGCCCTTTCACCTGTTCTTCACAACATAGTTCATGGCCATTAGGATTGCATAAGTTTCCGCTTGGAAAATGACGCATATTTGCCTAACGAGAAAAGAAGTCTAATGTTTTCGACTTCTACGAAGACAAAAGCACCAGACCCTTGATTGGTTTTGGAACCGTCCGTGAAAATAGGACTGCATTCCATTGCTGGCTCAAACTCTGGCCGAAGTCAGTCCTGAACACAAGGAAAGTCGACTCTGAATTTGCGCATCAGCTAAAGTTCTCCTGTCATTGCGTCAGACGGCATATCCATAAGACCGGAGTCGTAAGATAAGTGTCGCGCAAGTTCATCAAAATTCCAGTGTGGAGTATACCAAAAATTGCCCCGCCTAAGACGACGGATGGCTTTGACAGTGCAACCCATGATATAAGTATCGAAGTATCAGCAAAGCGTCTAGAGCAGAGCCAGGCGTACTCGGAAAAGCTCGTGCAACCGAGAAACTCCCATGTAGTGGCAGGCATTCTCGGAGGGAAAAGTGGAAATTTCAAGGGGAGGAAATCTTGAAGATCTCGCATCAAAAAACACCATCACTGTGGCCCGGATACCAGGACATGAATGCTTCGACGGCAATAAACTAAATATCAGATGAGGATATGCCACCCATGGACCCACTTCTTATTCTCCGATTCCTAAAAGAAATTGGTTTTAGCTCTAAGGGGAACTATTCTTGCCAAGGCAAGGCAAGAGTACAAGGGTGGTCTAAAAAGTTTCCGACCTTACAAAGATACAACACATTTCTTCTTCATTTTTTTTTTTTTTTTTACTTTTCTACATAGTATCCTTGAACTGATTAACTCCGCTTGGTACGCCAGAAGCGACTGTGTCATATCTCGTAGCTTATGGCTGACAGTGGATGAAAACAGAACAAAAAGCGTTTTGGTGATGAATGCAAAAGAGATTCGCATCTTGATAGGTGCGCTAACAGGACACTGCACGATAGGGGTAATGGCTGCTAGACTAGGCGTTCACACACCCGACAACTGCAGGAGCTGTCAAGATATAGAGGAGACAGAAACCATCAAACACCTGCTATGCGATTGCCCAAATCTTTAAAACTCCCACCTCCATCATATGGGAAACCGGTTTTTTGGCGAACTAGGGGATCTCATACAAGTTCCACTAAGGCTTCATCAAGAGCACAGGCTGGTTCACAACAGAACCGACCGCAAGATAATAAGTTAAGTATAGGTTCTACATTACAATAGGAAATACAACGGACCGAATGGCCCCCGTGATAAACACTTAGGTGCACTTCCCTCCAACCTAACCTAATCTATCGTTGTAAGTCTCTAGATTTCTCCAAGCGATGTTCCCATCGCTTTAACTCATTCAAATAGTACTTGGCATCTTTATTTGCAAAAGGCGTTTTTGGTCTAACGTGAGTAAACGTGGCACCTAACACGCGGTCAGTTTTCTCATACCTAAATCTTGATTCAATATGTGACAAACACGTTTTTTGGGCATATTTATAGCCTCTGCTATCACTCTCACTTTAAATTGACGCTCGCTGAATGGAAATAGGTGTAGGCGCATGCATCTTCTCTGAACCGCTTGGTATATCCTTGTCAACTCGGCTTCCGAACTACAGCAGCGTTTTTCAGCCAGGGGTCCTAGCAGTGACAATAGCGGACCATGAGGCTGTGATGAGTGCAATACCACGGGAGGATATCACCGTTTTCATCGACAGCCAGGCGCCGATAAAAGCAATATCTGCTACAGAAATAAAATCAAAGCTTGTGAAGTGTTGTTAAAAAGAAGTCAAGATTCTTGGAACACAGCACAAGGTAAAGCTTTGGACATGAGAGCATACCAGGGAATGAGAAAGCCGACAAACTGGCTAGAAGAGGACCAATCCGATACCTCACTGTACATTCCGTCTTGCACACTCAAACTCAAAACAAGGGAACAAAGCTCTAACGTAGGCAAACAACAGGTGGATCTCTCCAGGTACTTATATTACCACGAGGAAGCTATGGCATACATTCGACAGAACAAGAACCAATAGACTTGTATTACGGGATAGAAAATCCCCCTCTACTCTCATAGGAGCCATTACGGGGCATAACACTAAGCGAAACCACATGAAAAAGTTAGATGTGACAAACGCAGGCTTTTGTAGGGGCTGCGGTTACGAGGAGGTCCAGGGGGACAACTCCCACTTTCCCACACATATTCACAGTCACGCGATAGATTACAGCAAAAACACTGTAAGCATATAGTTGTTGGAGAAATATGTTTGATTTCCTTACCATTGATCTACTTTGCAGAAACCCAAAATGTTGCGGACTTCTTGAGTCTTAAGTCTTCTACCTCAACGTACACTTCCTTCTCCCAGAAGGCGGCCACTTTCATGTTCACAGCTGCAAAATTCCAGCGAAGCTCTTCAGAGTTTCAAGGTTTATCTAATTGCCTCAGTATTTTGAATAACATTATGATAAGTGATTGCAATCCAAGAAGTAAGCATGCTTTTTAAATCGTCAGTCCAGTGTGGCTAGACTTCAACTGAAATGATTTGTTCACTGCCGAATGGTTCAAGAGAACTGTTTGGTGATACAAAAATTAAGGAAAAATCTCCGCTCAAAAGGCTTAACCAAGCTCAGACTTATCTTACATCATCTTTCTTTTTTATTAGGACCACCTGTGCTGCCTATATTTAAAATGCATTAGATTGAGCTAAAAATTTCTGAGAAACTTGGAGGCCTTCTTTAACATTTACAATCATTCATTAAATACCTCGAATCTGATTACTTAATTGACCGAAAATAATTATTCTGTTTTATGAATAAAAGAAGCTCATCAGAGCATAGAAAAACATAAAAAAAATTAGTCTCAAGTCTTAATTAGCCATTTAGAACAAATGAAACTCAAAACCGGCAGATCATTAGTTTCAGAACTAGTTCTAGTTATAAGCTGAACGTGGACGTCTCTCAAAAACAGCAGCCCGATCGGTAACCACTCCTCCCGACAACCATGACAAGACCGAAATCTACTATTCACCTTTCACCAAAATATCGCGCATATCAATTCGTTTTGATGGCTTCTGAAGCCAAACAAAAAAAAAAAAAATGTTCAAGTTATGTATTCCCATGACCTCCAAAGATTATCTAACCACTGCGACTCCAATCTGTATAGATTTGTATTGTATTCATAAACAAAAACTATTTAAGGGCTGGGGACAATCAAAATTTTACGCATTTCGCCGATAAAAGTGTCACCACTTTTATTTTGATTAATGACCATCAGCTGGTGCAGAATGATGACCTCCCTGTCACCGAGTTTCGATGGACCTGCAATGGGATCAAAACCAATCTTCGGCGACGGAATGGTGAATACCCGTATATATCATATGTGCGACGACAAAACAAAACTTCCGCACGGCAGGAGACCAAAGCGTGGTGAATAATCGATGCATCCGAACGTAATTTGAATGGCAAATGAAGGCGGATATTGTGTATAGTGCTTGTATCTGAGAGCCAGTTGATGAGGTCAAATGGGATTTTATTGAGTCATTTGGTGGGGCAGCTGATCACACGCTTAAATATTTCTATCTAGACCAGAAATATATCGAAGCGATAATTGCAAAATTATGATAATCCCATGACGTGGAAACAAGCCGGACCTGATTGAATCGAGGGTCTTGGCGTGAGAGATTAGCGGCTTAAAATAAGAGCCGATCAATAAATGTGGGAGGCGATTACTGCTGGAATTCGTCTTGAGACATGAACTTGTGCTTGTAAATAAGGGAGTCATTGAGACGGTAAGCTCGTAAACTGGTTTCATGATATCGGAACGTCTTCTTATTGTTATTTGTTTTGTCAACCATTTTATTTATTTAGTAAACAATACTTAGGGAGGTCAGTTCCGAGAGCATCGTCTGCGAATGACATTGGAATTTATATTGCCTTGACCGTTGTCTATCCTGTGTATAGTGTTTTGTTTGGTTGTTGTAAGAAAAAATTCTAATGATCGTTAAATACAAAATAAAAGAGAAACAATTAGTGTCATATTTGCGAGACGCAGGATTGCGAAGCGATTGGTGTTTTAGACGCTAAGTTTTGACTTTCTAACTTTCATACATATTCTGTACTGCCTTAGGAGAAATTTAGAGCGCTTGTAACAAAAAAGTTACAGGTGCTTCCGAATACCTGGGAAATTATTTAGAAAATTCAAGTAGCAGTGGATTAATAACAATTTTCAAAGAGTGAGAGTTCTATAGCTAGTTATGGAGCCTTCTAACTATGGATGGTCTTGCTTTTGAGAACATTTGTGAAAATCATTATATTCCGTGCGGTACACTTCTTTCCAATGAGGAGGACATCTTACGCAGATGGAACGAGCACTTTTCAGAATTTCTCAATCCCGAACAGGGCACCGAAGATGACAGACCTATGGTGGAGAGTAGGGCGGAAAGTAGTCCTACGGTAGATGAAGTAACTTTGGCGATCAAAGCGCTAAAAGTTGGCAAATCTGCTGGTGTGGATGAAATTCGGCCAGAAATGTTCAAGGCTTTAGGTAAAGAGGGAGTGCAATGGCTCTCGCGTGTCGTTAAAGTGGCCTGGGAATTCGGTCAAACACCTGGTGATTGGCAAATGGAGGTGATGGTTCCTCTTTTTAGAAAAGGGGACAAAAGAGATTGCGCCAACTATAGGGGTATATCTCTTTTAAGTCTCCCTGGAAAACTTTTTGCTAAGGTGCTAGAATCGCATTCCAGAGCTGTGGTTGAGGACAGTTTGGGGGATGAGCTGTGCGGTTTTCGTCCCGGTAGAAGCACAATCGACCAGTTATTCACTCTCAGAATGATTCTTGAGAAGGCCTGGGAGTATGCTAAACCTGTCTACATTTGTTTTGTGGATTTGAAAAAAGCATATGATAGGGTTCCTCGAGGCAAACTCTGGAGTGTTCTGGAGGAGTATGGGATTGATGGTTCCCTGTTAAGGGCGATTCACTCTTTATATATAAACTGTAGAAGCTGTGTTCGGATAAACGGTGTTAAATCAATTCCTTTCACTGTGGGCGTTGGACTCCGCCAGGGGTGCGTTTTGTCACCTCTCCTCTTCATTGTATATATGGATTGGATGTTACAGCGCAGTCGTGGTGGGGAATGTTTCAAAGTGGGAGACCTAAGGATTAGTCATCTGCTCTTTGCGGATGATTTGGTTATCCTTGAGTCCTCTCAAACCGAACTTAAGCGCGCACTCGAAAAGTTTGTAGCTGTTTGTAATGATGCTGGAATGAAGATCAACGTGAACAAATCGGAAGTAATGGTCGTATCCAAAAAACCCATTCAGTGCACTCTGCATGTTAGTGGAGTTCCACTGAAGCAGGTGGATAAGTTTAAGTACTTCGGGGTCTTATTCATGAGTGATGGGAAGAGTAATGCCGAATTATTTTGTAGAATTGATCAGGCTGGATCAATTTTGAGAGCAATCTGTTATAAGGAAGGCCGAACTTAGTGTTTAAGCTAAGCTATCGGTTTTTAACTCAGTGTATGTTCCAACTCTCACCTATGGTCATGAAATTTGTGTAGTGACCGAAAGAATAAGATCGCGGATACAAGCTACCGAAATGAGGTTCCTTCGCGGTGTTGCTGGAATAACTCGTAGGGATCGAGTGCGCAACACCAGAGTATGCGAGGCGCTCAATGTTGAGCAGCTACTTCTCCGAACGGAACGACTTATGCTTCGATGGTTTGGTCACGTAGTGCGTATGCCCACAGACCGGCTTCCGAGACGTGCCATGGTTGTCGTGCCATCAGGTAGGCGACTCAGCGGTAGGCCTAGAAATAGATGGTTGGACCAATTCCGACATCTCTTTTGGAGCTGTCTAGGGATTCCTCCTGATGAGTTGGAGTCAATGGCGGAGGTTGGAGAAGGATGGAGGGTCCACCTGAGCATCCTACCCCCGCGACCCTCATGAAGGATTAGCGGTCCATTGAAAATGTATATATGTATGTATGCATAATATTCTGGTCGCAATTTATCTTTCGCTACTTGAATTTCTTTTAACTTCTGTAAATCAACTTTGTTACGTATTGAAAATCTTCATTTCATTCTATGCAAGTTAACAGAAAAGCTAAATGTGTAGAGAAGCTTGGACTTATACGAGTAAGTAATCAGCTCTAAGGGTTTCGTAGCCGCTGTTTAAATGAGGACCTGCTAAGCAACATCGTACAAACTTTGTTAACTTCAATGGAAATGTAACATAACATGATCACATATCCAATAACGAAAATTCGCGCCCTTAAGTTATTTGCTTAAGGCATACTTGACTTGGGTGTAGGCGCTTCTTCTACAGAAGTAACAAGTTAGACTAGGGACTGAGTTCTGCTGTCATGCTTGGAGCGCGGTCCCAAAAACATTGGTTAAATCCGGCTAACAGCATCAACAGAGGAGCTATTAGATTAATTAACTATCCAAAACTAGCATCTAACTTTAACGATTGGTCCATCGAAGGTGCATAAATGAGTTATGTCCACACCTACTGCAGTCATTACCATGAGTGATGTTCTGAAGAATTCAATGGAATGATCATTTTCTGCGTCTGTAGTTAATGATTGGCTATTTGGACTGACCACACAATGTACTGGGTTAGCCAAAAATGTCCCTCTGGTTTTTTAGTTGCAATAAAAGATTGAACATTAATTGTTGGAAAAAACTTTAATCAGTATATATAGGTATTGTATATATGACATTATTTTCGACAACTTTCTGCCAGCATTCGGGTAATTTCACGAATTGCTCCAAGTGGAGCTGGAAGCTTGTCCAGCGAGGCGAAATTCTTTTAAGTGAGTTCTACAGAGACCGGAATAAATGGTGATCGAAAGGTGCAAGGTGAATACGGCGGGCGGGGTAAGATAACTTATCCAAACTGCATTATTCTGCCGAGTCTGCATAGAGACATGCGGTTTCCGATCCCACCAAATACAGAGCGCAGCCTTCTTCGTGTGAATAGTATTTTTGGAATGGCTAGAAGTAGCTCACCTCTTTTGGTCCATGATCTTTTCCGCTACACATTGTTATAAAGAATTCAGTTTTTATCGGCCGCAATCATACGTTTTAAGAATGGTTCGCGTCTGCTGCGTTTCTGCAGGGAATCGCTGATAGAGACACAATCCAGTAAATTCTTTTTCTTCAAGTTGTGCGAGACACTATACTCAAACACGTGATGGAAGTTCACGGCCTTGGAGAACGTAATGATAAAGGTGAGCGATTTGTGGACTTCTGCAACACCAATCGCTTAGTCATTGGAGGTACGCTGTTTAAGCATAACACCTCCCACAAGATCAGTTGGATCTCTACTGACAGGCAGCGAACATGCAACCAGATCGACCACATTGCGATCAGCCGTCGCTTTAGAAATTGTCTCCTGGACGCCCGAAACAGACGTGGAGCTAACATCGGACTAGAACAAGATCACCATCTCATGTTGGCTCATACACGCCTTCGTACTGCATCCGTCAATAGCAACCGCTCAAACTTACTGAACATAAACAGGTTTAATATCGACAGGCTCAAAGTTCCCCAAGTGCGCCAACAGTTCAGGGGCCACCTTGCCTTAGAAGCAGAAGCAATCAGAAGCACAATGCAGGAGAGCATGGATGACCACTGGAATGCTGTGAAAAAAAAGGAATAAAAAAGGACTGTTTATAACATCACTAAGGAGCTGACTGGTGGTCGGAACTCCAAACAACATCCAATGAAGAGCCTAGAAGGTAACCTTCTGATCTCGGATGAGGGCCAGTTCACTAGATGGAGAGAACATTTCGCTACAGTGCTAAACCACTTAAACGATGGCGGTATGATCTCGAATTTGAATGAGCAGTTCGAAGTAACGAATTCCCGAATTCGCATCGTACCTCCCAGTAAAAGCGAAATAATAACAGAAGCGAAGAAGAACAAGACGGTGGGTATTGATGGCATCCCTGTCGAAATATTTCAACCAGCGGTAAATACATCGGCAGATTTCATACATCCGCTAATACCAAAAGCTTGGGATAGTGAACAATGTCTGCAGGAGTGGAAAAGGGGGATGATCATTAAACTTCTGAAAAAAGGAAACTTGATGAAGTGCGGAAACTGGAGAAGTATTTGCGTTCTTCTAGCCGTAGCCAAAATAGCAGCTAGAATAATTCTGGAACGAGTCAAAGAGCATTTAAATTGAACTCTCGACGTCGAACAGGCAGGCTTTAGTGCTGGATCTTCCTGCATCAACCGCATAAACCCCTTACGGATCAGAATCGAACAATGCGTTTAGCACAGCTCTCCGCTACATTTGTTGTTTATCGACTTTGAGAAGGCTTTCGACAGCTCGAATGGAGATGCTATCTGGTTAGCCTTGCGCAGGAGAGGCATCCTAGAAAAACGTATAGCTATTATCAAGGCTACATACGAGGGCGGTAAGTGTCATGTTTTACACAATGGTAAGATCTCGGAGGATTTTGAAGTCCAAAGTGGAGTACGTCAAGGGTGCATACTGTCGCCACTATAGTTCTTGGTGGTTATCAACATTGACGGGAGATAATTATGGAATTCGTTGGACTATGACATCTTACCTTAAACACCTAGATTACACTGACGATGTTTGTCTACTTGTCGGATAATGGATCTTCATTTGATGGCCCAAAATCTAGAACGTGAGACAAACAAAATGGCGCGCTAAAAATAAGCACAGCCAAAACAAAAGCTCTGAGCACTTCTAATACCCACGCTCAACTTAACATTGCCGGATAGGAAGTCGAGAAAGTTTATAACTTTCTTTATTTAGGAAGTGTGGTTTCAGGTAATTCTGGTGGCACCGAAATGGATGTTTGTAGCAGAATATGGAATGCTAACCGAAATCTGGAGAACCAATGTTATCCGCTTAAGAACCAAGCTGCGACTGATCCGCTCCAACGTAGAATCGGTGTTGCTTTATGGGTGGAGTACTTGAAAGGTAGACACAATTAACACACGCAAGCTGCAAGTCTTCGTAAATAAATGTTTAAGGATCATCTTGAGGATTTTTTGGCCGAACCGCATCTCCAACTTTATACGAGAACGGACCAGGAACCTATAAGCATTACTATACGAAGAAGAAAGTGTCAGTGGATTGGACACACCCTATGGCGCGAGGACTACTCCATTGCGAAATACGCCATGCAGTGGAATCCGCTCACCCAGGCAGGCCGAATAGCGGGACGTCCAAGGCAAACGTGGCGCAGAACAGTTGAGGAGGAATCACAGGTATGGTTGATGCCTTGTGCGAGACCTAAATATCGTATCGATTTACGTATTGCAGTTTGCATAAATGATTTTCCACGCTCTATTTTGATATATGCAGTGTTTCTGGTATGTGCCGAAAATACTTCTTATTTGATTTGATTTTCAATAGCAATAATCGTACTATACCACCAAAAATATACTTGTAAAAAAGCAGGCCTAATTTCAAAGCCCCAGTTCGATTGAGAGTACCCCAAATTTGAGTGCCCAAAATTGCGATTTAATTGTGTGGCAACGGTGTAGTGGTAATATCGTCAATTTGCTAATGGTTCATGGTTCAAGCCCTGATGTTAGCAATCATTTGTTTATTTCTCATGAAATATGTAAAGTCAGTCCGATCAATTGCGAGAGCTTGTGTGAACACTACTGCGAATGCATAACACTGGTAGTAGCTTGGTCATGTGGCTGGTATGGAGTACAGCTGAGACTTCCATTTCGTTACTTCGAAAATACCTGACCTGATCGATTTTTTCGTTGTGAAAGGAATGTCTACCAACCACATAAAAGTTAAAGAGAGCTTTGATCTGTCGTCTGATCATTCACCAGTTCTTTTGAAATTGAACGAAAAACTAGTCTATACCCTAGAGCCAGCGAGATTAACAGGTAGAACAACTAACTGGGAAGGCTTTAGGAATGAAATCGAAGATAATGTTGAACTGCGCGTTCGACTTGCGATACTCTATGAACTTAAGGTTGAAGTTGAGCGCTTCGTTGAGATCGTACAGCTCGTCTGGAATAATACTCTCAATCCAAGGAAAACGGCTGACAGATAGGGCTTACGATATCCCCCGGAAATTAAAGGAATTGGTCAAGGAAAAAAGAAAAGCGCGTAAAAAATGGCAACAGAGTCGTGCTCCGCAACATAGAGCACACTTGAATCGTCTGTGCAATTCGCTGAAGTAGGTTATTAAGGATTTTAAGAATCGTGCGATAGGCTCTTACCTTG
Source organism: Brachypalpus laphriformis (assembly GCA_945910035.1). Taxonomy (NCBI): domain Eukaryota; kingdom Metazoa; phylum Arthropoda; class Insecta; order Diptera; family Syrphidae; genus Brachypalpus; species Brachypalpus laphriformis. Next base: position 12,608,027 of record OX246754.1, on the reverse strand, counting down.
AAAGTTTAACAGCGAAAAAAGATTCCAATTATTTACTTTGGAAAGCCGTAAAAGGCAAGAAAATGCCCAAAGTCCCCGCGCCACCAACTAAATTAGATCCAAATGAATGGGCAAGGGAAGATAAAGAAAAAGCGGACGTCTTTGCGTCCCACCGGACTTACCATCTGACGATTTAACACTCACAAGTGCAACGCTATGGGAACTTAAACATGAAATCGAGAATCTAAAACCTAAGAAAGCTCCTGGTTATGATTCTACTACCGAAGAAATTCTCAAAGTTTTACCTAGAAAAACATTGATCAAGCTTCTCCATATAGTAAAGGCTGCGCTCAGATTAAAACACGTGTCGAGCCAATGGAAAGTTGCCGATGTCATAATGCCTCTAAAACTATTGTGAGGTAACCCACAAAAGAGGTAAAATCATATAGACGAATTTCGCTTCTTCCAGTCATATCCAAAATGTTCGAGATGATATTACTAAGGCGTCTCCAACCGGTTATAGAAGAAAAAAGTCTTATCCCTGACCACCAGCTTGGGTTCAGAAATAAGCATTCGACGATTAACTAGATGCATAGAATTACTGACGTAATCGAGAAAGCACTTGAAGAAAAATAGATTTGCTCAAGCGTATTTCTTGACGTCTCGCAAGCCTTTGATACGGTGTGGCATTATGGCTGGAAATGCAAACTACGACAAGTTCTCCCTGCATGCTTGCACGATATTCTAGAATCATATCTCGTGAATAGACTCTTTCATGTTAGACATGGAATCGAATACTCCGAGCTCAAAGAGATTTCGGCCGGCGTACCGCAAGGAAGTGTTCTTTGGTCGCTTCTCTATTTGTTATATACTCGTGATATACCAAATGAAGATGGAACTATCCTTCCTACGTTTGCCGACAACACCGCCATCCTAGCAGTAGGCAAAACAATCGAAGAAACAATTGCAAAACTGCAAAACGCAATGAATAATGTAAATGAATGGACGGGGGACTGGCGGATCGCCCTCAACGAATCTAAATCTGTTTACGTGAATTTCACTTACAAGAAAATGAATGACTTGCCAATTTTCCTAAACTCGGCCCGAATACCTTTTGCAAACGAGGCCAAATACCTGGGAATGACACTCGACGCAAGGCTGAAATGGAATTCGCACGTGAAAATGAAACGCAAAGAACTCGAAATCAAATATAGAGAAATGTACTGGTTACTCGGAAAACATTCCCAGCTCAGTTCTGAGAACAAACTGCTTTTATACAAGCAAGTGATAAAGCCGGTGTGGACCTACGGTATACAACTTTGAGGTTGTACCAAGAAAACAAATGCTAATATTTTACAATCTTTTCACAATATAGTGCTAAGAGAAATTGTTCAAGCACCGTGGTATATTAGAAACGATATCCACAGGGATCTCGGAATTCCGACAATCGAAGCTGAAACTAGAAGCTTCGCGAGAAAGCATAGAAACCGACTAATCGACATGTCAACAATACAGTCCTACAAATTTTGGATGAGAGCAATTTATTGCGCCGATTACAAAGGACGAAGCCTTTCGACTTGGCGAGATAAGGATTAACCGCGACTAAATTGCGGAACATGCAGGATCTTTCAGTGAAAAGTAACATGCCAAACGTTTTTATTTCGTGATAGAAAAATTGCTTGATAAGTTAATACTTAGTTGCGATGCCTAACAAATTTATATCGAAGGGTGGTGTTTTTTTAGTCAGTAATAATCTGACACTACTACGAGCACACGCTTGCTATTCTCATAGTGTCTATGAAAGATTTTTCATTTTCCCTCGGCAAAAAAAAAAAAAGCTGGAAAAAATGCTCGCTTTGTTGATGATGAGCTGCCTATGACGTCAGTGGTCACGAAAAAAATACTGTGAGTCGGAAGCAAAGACAAAAAAATAACAAAACTTTCCCCGGTTATTTGGACGCCACCCCAGGAGTTTCGCTGAAGCATAAACAACTGAGCTTCAAAACCACTACACCAACATTTTCTCTCTCTCTCTCTCTCTCTCTCCCTCTCTCTCTCTCTATCTCTCCCTCTCTCTCTCTCTATCTCTCTCTCTCTATCATTTCCAATGCCCGCAGTGTGTGTAAACATGTTAAGGTTATTCATAATTTTGAGGGCGCGCAAATTATAAAAAAAAATTACATATTTGGACACTCGAATCTTGGAAACTATTTCACCTAGACATATGAAATTTGGAATACTGCCTTTTTTTAATAATCTTAACTGGCTTCGGAGATAGAGGGGTTCGAAATGGTTTGTGTATCGGTTTTGCGAGAACTTGACCTAGCGCATTTGGTGCGCTTTAGATCGGCGTTGAGCAGTATAAAGAAAGTGTGCTAAGAGTCTTTTTTTCTTCACTGGATCTATTCGATTTGAGATTGTAAAAAAGCATTTAGTTTGGGTTGAATTATCTTATCTCTCAGATAATTGAAACAAAGAGATTGATCTCGCTTGGTCTCGATGGCCTTGTTTTTGGAAAATGTTTCGTCGATTTTTATCCATTCCATCATCGACGATTTCGACTGGCATATGTAACAGTTTATGCAAAATTTTCAAAATAACTCAATATTAAACCGCTCCGTCTAATCAAATGCCATTAACTCTTTGCAAAGCAATATATAAAACTATATTTGTTCAACATTATTCCCACTTTAAATGGCTGCAAACTGTCATCTAAATTATTGTAAACGGAACACTTATTACGACACCCGCTCTGCAAACATCACCAAATACCACGACTGAAACAAAACCACATTGACAGCGTTAGATATTAACCACAAACCGTTCACTAGGATAATTGCTGTCAAATAAAATCAAATATAGTTTTACTCCATTCCAATTTACTGTAAGTTGTCCAACAAGTTCCCCTCTTTCTCAACCCATTTTAATAGATTTAACAAATTCAAATTCCGCCGAACATAATTTTTCGTCTGTCATGCCAATAATTATGGAGTGTTTGTTGACAATGGCAACGCGTGGTTACAAATCTCATCCCAGCATCCAATTGTATGCAACATATTTCGTTCTCTCCATGTGTATGTATGTATGTAGTACGTCCACGCAATATAATATATGAGGCTGGAATTCTGTTTGCATACCTTTTGGCGGAGCGCAAAACAATCTGTGAATTTGAAAAATATAACATGCCTGTGGGGCGCTTCGTCCTTTCATTGGAATTTTATTAAATCCCTGCCACTTTGTGGATGAAATTCATTAGCATTTTACTGTAGCGCGAAACGCTGGCTACTCTGCAACTGCCGTCCAACAAATAGCAGCGTACATCCGAATTTACTAATTAATCGCCACAGTAGTTGATTAAAATATACTGTAGGTACCTATGCGTTGAAATGGAATCATATTGAATTTTGTTAGAGTGTAGGTAATTCGGTAGCCTGCATATGTAGTTGGGTGGCGATTTGTTTGATCGAAATAAATTAAAATAAATTTTATTCATAATCTGAGCAAGTTGAACCTCCTACCACACTTTAGAGTGGATGTACTTTTGCTGTCCTTGTTAATTGTGGGGAAGGGCGTCAGTAATTGCGAAAAGGCGTTGTCACAATAAATGTAAATCGAATCTGAAATAATGAATCGAATTATGTTCGATTGGTTTCTGTTTGGGCGATTAATTAGAAAGTCGTTGCAAGAGATTTGGTGTTTCAGTTGGGTTAATTTAGCGGTAAATTATTATACAATTTCTGTATGGCTTTTGTTAATCCATTTTGATTTAATTTCAATTTCCAATTCAATTAGAGTGAAAAGTAAATCATTCAGATGGGGATTTGATTTACGAATAAGGATTTATAATTATCTTTTTATTTTTTGCAATACGACCGTAGTTCTAATAGCATTAAGTTTTATTCTATACATACTCAATTCTATTCACAAATGAAGCGAAACATTTAGGAGGAAATTTGCTGGGTTCAAATCCAAGCACTTCGAACTTAAGACGTTCCGAGCATTATTGGATTTTTGGCAGCATAAGGGAGTTTTTGCAAGACATGGTGCCTGTTGCCGAAAGAAGAGTTGTGGCTTTTCATCATATTGCGATCGACACAAGACATGCCTCCAGTATTCTGGATGTCTGGATTTTTGAGCGGCCATCATTGACTGGAATCGGATATCCCAATCTGAGCAACAAAGAAGAATTACTGTGAGAAAATTGAACGTCGAAAAGCCTCAATCGCAAGAGACCGCCAGAGACTTCGCTTAACGTGTATCCCGAGATCTCTTAATCACTCCTATGCCGCCAGCATCAAGCACCGAGGGCCAGTGGCAACGCTTTCAACATGTCATCAGAAATGCCGTAACTGATGTGCTGGGTTTCGCCCGACTAACACCGCGAAACCCCTGGTTTGACGAAAAATGCCGGTGAGTGCATGCAGCAAAACAAAAAGCATATAAAGCGGCATTGCAACGGAAGACGAGAGCTGTTCGTGAGCTCTGCGAGTAAAAGAGACAGGAAGAACATCGGCTTCTGCAAAAGAAGAAGAAAGAGTATGGAAAGCGCGGGATGATGGGCTAATGATAGTCAAAATTTTCGTCCGGCTGACGAGAGCGAAGTGAGGATAGCAATACGTAAGCTGAAATCTAACAAGGCTGATGGACCTGCTGGCTTACCATCAGCTGGTGATGAATTCGTAGAGAGTAAACATCAACTCATCTCAAAGATTTGGTTAGACTAATGAATGCCAGATGAATGGAATCTCTCATCGTTTGCTTTTGCTTTCATCAGCAGCCTGATTGTCCCCTTTCAGTGTGGTTTCAGTCCAGGAAAGTCAACCAACAATCAAATCTACACACTTCATCAGATCCTGGAGAAAGCCCAACAAGTCCACATCGATACGGCCTGATCGGGGCGTTTGCAAGCATTGCAGCAGAAGCGACTAAAATCGATTTAGCGATAAACGAGGGCAAAACCAAGTATGTATATGCTGTCAACAAGAAGGGACAATCAACATCGACGAATTGGACAGAACGTCACAGGGGCAGCTAAAACTTCGAGGAAGTAAGGGACTTTGTCTTGTACCTTGGCTCTGCTATTAATTCTGACACTGATACCAGCGCAGAAATCAAGCGAAGAATAACTCTTGCTAGTCGCTGTTGTTTGGGCTAATAAGGTAATTCAACTGTTAATCCCTATTCCGAACAATTAAGGAGACCCTACAAAAGACCCTGATCATCCCAGTTCCGCTTTATTGCTTTGAAACATGGATATTATTGAAAGCGGATGACGATATCCGTGTTCGCTTCGAGAGAAAAATTCTTCGTAAGATATTCGGTCCAGTTTGCGTTGACGGGTTTTGGAGGAAAAGATTCAACGACGAACTATACGAGCTTTACCGCGACATCGACCTAGTAAAGAAACTGCGTATTAAACGTTTGCGATGGCTAGGACATGCAGAGTGGATACACACCAACGCTCTGGCCCGCAGATTCTTCGAATCTAACTCAGAGGGACGACGCAGTAGAGAACATTCCCGCAGCAGGTGTCATGCATAAGTTCAAGGGGACCTCGACTAACTTGGAGTGTGCAATTGGAAGCAATTAGCTGAGGACGGAGCTAAAGAGCTAAAGAGCTAAAGAAGAGAGGTATTTTTTTTATTATTTTTTTTTATTTTAGGTTGCGCCAAGGATGTATAATCTTCATAGATACTAATAGCCCTAGTGCTACTAGCATGCACGATTCGCAAACCTGAGTAATCGATTCCAGGAATACGCCTACGTACTAAACACACACCCTACACACTTCAACCACTCTCCCCGCGGTACTGCCGTTAGGTATTTCTTCGCGGGGCTGGTTAGCAATTATGCTCTAGTCTCCGAGGCTGCCTCTTGGGCTCTTCTTAGGGCTTCTGCTCTTCGCAGCGCATTCTGCACACATACTATGAATGAGCAGATCTCCATCCACTCGCCCTCTGATCGTGTCATGTGACTAACAAGATTTTCTGGACTTTGCAGGTTTGCTCTGTCTTCTGCAAAGCGTCTGCAGTAGAACACTGCATGCTCCACGTCCTCCTCTTCGTTTGTACATATTGGACACAGGGGCGAACTATCGTGTCCAAATCTATGGAGACATTTCCGGTAGCCACCGTGTCCGGATAGGAACTGTGTGAGGTGGTAGTTACAGTTCCCCCTCGCTCTCTCTGTCCATGATTTTATAGTGGGAATGAGCTTGTGGGTCCACCTGCCTTTGGTAGAGCTATCCCACCTGGTTTGCCACAGCGTTGCTGATGCTGCCCTTTCCTCCTCCTTAATCCTTTTTGCCTCTTGCCGGTTCGAGGGACGTCTAAGGTATACCCTCTGCATCTCTTCAGCGAAGATGTCGATTGGTACCATCCCAGCTAAAACGCAGGCTGCATCGTCGGAGATAGTTCGGAAGCCGCTGATCACTCTGATTGCGTAGAGCCTGTGAGCTGATGATAGCTTCTTCCTGCAATCATTTGTCGCCAGTGCACCTGACCATATCGGGGCAGCGTATAGAAGTACCGAGCTGACCACTCTGGGCAGCAGGATCCTGCGGGCGTATCCAGGTCCGCCGATGTTCGGGAGCATTCGGGAGAGTGCTGCCTGCATCAGCGATGCTTTCTTACTAGAATACTCGACGTGGGCTTTGAAGCGCAGCCTGTTGTCGAGCATAACTCCAAGGTACCTCAAGGATTCTTTGGACCTGATTGTCTGGTTTCCGACCCGGACGCTGGCGTATTCCACCTTTTTGCGGCTGGTTATTAGGACAGCTTCGGTCTTGTGGGCAGCTAGTTCCAGACCGGTAGACTCCAGCCATTCCTTTATTCTTATAACTACCTCATCCGTGGCAGACTCCACCTCGTGTACGTGCTTGGCTACTGTAACCACTGCGATATCGTCAGCGAAGCCAATTACTTTGACTCCCTCGGGCAGTGTTAGTCGCAGAACTCCGTCGCACATAATGTTCCATAGGAGAGGTCCCAAAACCGACCCTTGCGGGACTCCCGCGGAAACACTGTAGTGCTTAACGCCATCGTCAGTACGGTATCTTAGCTTCCTATTGCTGAAGTGGTGTATCCATTCTGGCCAGGGATCTCCTAATGGATGACCAGCTTGCCAAGTTGAACGCATTTTTGACGTCGAGCGTTACTACTGCGCAGTATTTCTTCGTCCCCCATTTCCACCTTTTCCCTTGTATTGCTTCAGTTGCTATATCCACTGCCGCCTTTATGGCATCGACGGTAGAGCGTGATTTTCTGAAGCCGTACTGACAGTCTGACAAAGCTCCGTTTTCCTCCGCCACCGCAAGCAGTCTGTTATAGACGATACGCTCTAGGATCTTCTCCAGCGTATCGAGCAGGCATATTGGGCGATACGATGATGGTTGTCCGGGCGGCTTATTGCCCTTTGGAAGCAGCACTAAATGTTGAAATTTCCATGGTGTAGGGAATACGCCCTCCTCTATGCACCTTTGCATCGTTGTTGGAAAGATGTCCGGTCTCGTCGTAACAGCCGCTTTGATTGCCCTATTCGAGATGCCATCCGGTCCAGGTGCTTTGCTGTCTCCGATTTTTCTGCATGCCCCAAAGAGTTCTTCTGACGTGATTGCCGGGATATGCTCCATGCTGATCTCCCTCGTGATGGAGACCATAGTAGTTGGTCTATGGGGGATTAGGTGCTCTACTATAGTCTTTAGCATTGCCGGGCATGTAAGTTGTGGAAACCTCCTGTTTTTAAGCTTCTTCATCACCACTCTATACGCCATGCCCCAGGGGTCTAATTCGGCCTCGTCACAGAGGCGCCTAAAGCTCATTGACTTACTCTCCTTAATGGCCCTTTGCAGTTCTCGCCTTGCCAATTTAAATGTGGTTAGCCGCTCTTGGAAATCTTGTCTGCCTCTGGATCTCTGAGATCAGCGTCGTGCTTGTAGGCACTTCGCCCTGAGCCGTTTAATCTCGTCGGTTCACCAGTAGCAGGGCTCGCCTCTTTTACTAACAGACCTTCTGGGCATTGCTGCGTCGCATGCTGTGGTTATGACCTGGATCAGCTAAGAGGAGAAGTATGTAGTGGTGGTAATGGTGTTGTGGTAACGTTGTCAATTACCACGCTAATGGTTCATAGTTCAAATTCTGTTGTCAGCAAGCATTTATTTATTTCTCATGCAATATATAAAGTCAGTCACTGGTAGTAGCTTGATCATATGGCTGGAAAAACTGTTCGCTTTGTTGATAATGATCTGCCTATGACGTCGGTGGTCAGGAAAAAAATACTGTGAATCGGAAGCAAAGACAAAAAATAACAAAATCTCTACAGCTATCTGGAAGCCACCCCCGGAGTTTCTCTGAAGCATACACAACTGAGCTTCAAACCACTGCACCAAATCGTTCTCTCTCTCTCTATCCAACCTTTCCAACGCCCGCACTGTGTGTAAACATATTAAGGGTATTCATAACCCCTTGAGTGTGAGCAAATTATAAAAAAAAAAGATTACCATGAGAAACATGATGTCTGAGCTGCCAGTGTGCTATATCTAGCAAGCTTGATTCTACTCTAGATGCAATTCTGAGTCTATCATCCCTAGATGTCTTCAACATTTTTAAAGCTCTTAGCTGTATGTTCCATTTAAAAGAAGACACTTTGTATCAGAATGCATTTGAGTTTTGAGGATGCTTCGTGACGTAAATCCTATGACTCCAGCCTTACGAATATTCTGTCTGGCGCGATAATATTACTGCGTGAATTTAGAGTTGATTTTCTTGAGTCTAGGACCCCTGAACCGGTTGGAATGCAGGCAGATCGCTGAAAAGCTAATTAAGGCTGAGGTGCTAGGGTTATAATCGGGACCACACTTCGTCTTAGGTAACTATACTTATGCATGTATGTCTGTTGACCAAGTCCTATACTTATGTTAGATTTGCGCGACATTAATGGAGTATCTGAGTTTGTTGGCGACTGTCGGACCGAACTTAATGCCTCGCCCTCTATCCTCTTACAAGACACAAAATAGTGTGCGATGGATGTCTATGCCTTTTTTAAGGGATCACAGATCTTACGTTACATCTATGTTTTTTTTTCGCTAATCGTTTCTCTATTGATGGTTGGGTTTTCAGAAAACACAGCTTTAGATTGCATGCTGGGTGAGCAAGGGATTAAGCCAGAGAGATCGACTTAGATTGGAGCATTGGCACCAAAATGAAGAACTCAGGGTCTCGCACGCTTCGCGAGTGTGTTTCAAAATTAGTTTTGTTGTTTAATTGTTATTTTTCCTTTCTCTCGTATCTTCATTTCCGATGAAGTAACTATGACTTGGAACCGAAATAATTTGAACGTTACTTTGTCTGCTCAGACCTCTTAGCATGGCGCGACAGAGCTTGAGTTTAACTTTTGATTTTATCGTTACCTGCTTGGCTGTTGACGTAAATAAAGATATTCTTCATAGATAAGCCCAATACACTCGTCCATTGGGCGGCTCTAGAATTATTGAGATCTTTGCTTGAAAAATGCTGTACGAACATGGACATGCCTAGCTTCTCTGAGTAGACGTCTGTTCCATTTTCGATCCATCTATGTAAATTGTGATCTCTGAATCTGAGGTATAGGTATAATAGTTCACCAGACAGAAATCAAATTTTCTCTTCTTATGGACTAATGCTATATTTGCGGAGTGCCTGCAACTGGAACCAAGGTTCACGACTTCCTCAAGTGACACTCGAGAAGTCCGTTTCATCGTTGAAAATTCCCCAGAAGACATGAAAATTATATTATTAATTTACCAATTTCCAAAGAAGAAATACATCTCTAGTACCTCCTTCAAACCTCTTATTAAATAATTCAAAGCATACTACATATTAATTAATATAATTATTAGCAAAGTATTCTCCCCACAATGGACATCTTAAACGTCTCATTTAGAATTCCTCAAATCACGACAGAAGCAACCTCTTCTATTGAAGGTTATTAGCCTTAGGAAATGAACAGAATGTCAGAAGTAATATGCAAATAAATGAATCAAGCAATCCTCTGCTCAGCTCACCGGCGACTGAGAGGTCCACTTCAACTATTCGCATGCCTTTAGTGCCTTAATTAACTACTCCTGGTAGAATTTCTTAAGTGGATCTTAAGAACTTCTATTTATTTGAAACTTTATTCAAACCTTGTTTCTGTAAACATTTCAATGTCAAACGGACTGGGAGAAGTATAGTTGTTATCCTCCCTTCATTCATCCCCTAAATCAGAAATGGGTGAAAACTAAAAACGATTCTTTCGGATTTTGCGTAGCAAAGCGAAAATTTCATGATGTCACCGTGGGTGAGATTACCCAGTTCAATGGAGTGAGTGAGTGAATTCATCGAGCTTTGGCAAACACAACAATCCACTGCATCCCCCCGAAGCGATAAACTAAATTTTGCACCCGCATATTGGTGCAGACGCATGGAAAGCGCATCAGCTATGTGCTGCTGCGGCATATGCGGCGCGACGCGTAGTTTGCAAATATTTGCAAAATTGTGCTTTGTGGTTGGAGGAGGTTTGGTGGAGACCAATTTTGAATCGGAAACCGGAGAGTGTTACTGACGGCTCACAACTGGAGAAGCGGTGCCAAAAAAAGCGCGGCTGAACCCAATCGTACATTACTTCCAGCATTTTGATTTCCAGAATTGGATTATTCTATTGTATTCTAACTGCAGGCGATATGCAGTGCAGGGAATACTGTGTACAATTGGAATTCGTCGGCATGTGAGCAAGTAGAAAAAATTTCAGTTCACTTGTGTAAGTGGGTTTGTGGGTGGAGTGATGATGGAGAAGATGATTGCTTTGAATGAATTTCGGATCGGTTTAGGAGTTTTACGAGTATACAATTCGATTTCAAAGCACTCGATTAATAATCACTGGATATTGCAGGTGCAGGTGTCCAATGTGAAATTGGTCAAAGGGGAGGAGCGACATGTGGTGATCTGACGTACAAAAAAGTTTGGCCATATCTATTTACATACTGACAGAGGGACATCAGATTCCCTAATTACTTGCAAAGCTGCTACCAGACTGTTCGGCTATCTAAATACTACAATAAACTGTTTCCGTTTAATTACAGTAGACCTGATTAAACCATTCGGCCTTGTGTAGAATTTTATTTGGATCCAAAATATGGCACAAGAAATTTAGAAATCTTTTGGCAAAGAGACAATAAAAGGGCCAAGCAAAGTAAATTTCTTTTTTTATTTTTAGTCATGTTCAGCTCAAACCAAACATATATTTTCTACATGTTCACCTCTGTGCCAGGCCAAGTTCTCGCAAAACCGGCAGCGCACTTACCGTGTAATATTTACACGAACTATTTCCAGCCCTTTTCCGCCCCTTGTATTTCTGAATTTAGTTATGTTACCGGACTGTCAGAATTTTTGCTTTTTTTTGTACTTGGTTTTTTTGTATTCGGGTTACTAGTGTGTAGACTCCCTCCCAATTAGCCACCGATGTCAGCATCTCCGCTATTGTATTTTTAGCATCAAGTGTGGTATTTAATTCAATTTCCAGTCTCCGTTTTTTCTCGTTGATCGTTGGGTAGTTACAAACAACACGTTCCGGGTTTTCTTCGGATCCAGGACGTACTGGGCATTCTGTTGAGTCGTCGAGTCTAAAGCGATGAAGGTATCGGCGATACTCACCATGGCCTGATAGAAATTGCGTCAGTTGGTAGTTTACCTCTCCATTGCTTCTATTTATCCATGATTCCATTCTCTTATCATTCTCTTATGTGAGACGTCTCATCTTTGTTGGTTGACACATCCTTATTGATGTTGCCCTTCCTTGTCTTCTAAATTCAGATGAGTTCGGGTTTATAGTAATTCCATACCGAATTATTCTCCTTCCCTCATTAGCCAGGGTATCTATGGGGATCAAACCCGTTATATGCCGCTTCATCCGTGATAGTCCTATAAGCTGGTGGTTTGTAGACTGTAGACACGATTTACACGCAGTCGATTTTGCTTAACTTTTAGCACCTCCGATCAGGTAGAAGATACGTAGAGAATTGTTGAGCTCACGACTGTAGACACGTGTATTCTCCCGGTGCTTCCCGGGCCCCCAACATTTGGCAGCATTCCTGAAATCGCCGTGTATTAAATTGATACAAGTACCTTCTTTGATATGTACTCAATATGTTTACAGAAAGAAGTTAAGTCGGTCGTCTAATATAACGCCGATGTACTTAATGCAGCTTTTGGAGTGTACCGTGTAGCTTCCCATCTTAACTTTGATGGCCTCTCTAATTTTACGGCTACTAATAAGAACTGCCTCCGCCCTGTATTCTGGCAAGTCTCAACTCATTGACTCTGGCCATTGTTTGACAGAATTGATGGTTTCTTTTTGCTCGCCTAAATATTCAGCCGTAACCACTATCGATATGTCATCGGCAAAAACCAATGATTTGAACTCCATTGGGGACCCTCAGTCTCAGTATGCCATCGTACATTATGTTCCAGAGAAACGGTCCGAGAAGGGAACTTTGTGGGTCGCCAACGGTTACGGAGTACTCCTTTATCCACATGTCGGCGTCGTATAACAGCACCTTTTCGTGGAGATAGTTTGGTGTATTCATACCTTTCAGCGGCCCAATTTGCTCCATTGAATGCGTTTTTAACATCAAGTGTAATCACTCCGCAATCTTTTTTACGTCCCCACCTTCAGCTACAACCTTATATCGTTTGCTTGGCAGTTAGAACCACCTTACGAATAGAATCTATTGTTGATTGCGCTTTACGAAATTCATATTGTTGGCCCGAGAGACCATCTTCTGATTTAGTGACCAGGAGTAATCTTCTGAATATTAGGCGTTCAAGTATCTTTCCCATTGTGTCAACCAAACAGATTGGACGATGAATCGCCAGGACTTTTCCTGTTTTGGGGGGAATAACAGATCTTTGTGGGCGCCGTGGCGTAAGTGGTTAGTGTGTCGGATCACTACGCATGAGGTTCCAAGTTCAAATCCTACAAAACACCAAAAAGTTTTTTCACGGTCCCACCTCTCGCGAGCGTCTGACAAACATCCGAGAGTATTGTTGTCACGAAAAAGCTTCTCAAATCGCCGTTCGGAGTCAGCATTAAACTGTAGGTCCCTTCCATTCGTGTGGAAAATATAACGCACATAACATGAGTGGTTGCGAGAAGCTAGGCCCTGGCACTTTAAAGAGCTGTTGCGCCAAATATTTTTTTTTTTTTTTTTAACAGTTCTCTTTAATCAAATAAAAATGTACGTAGGCGTGTGCATAATACAATAGATTGCGGCAATTGTGGCGACGCGACACACGGAATCATGGTGGGCGGAGTGCAATGCGCCCGACAGTGGTGAGGCGGGAGGGAGATCAATGTCTGCATAGTGCAGTCCTTGATATTGGTGGCTCTATATTCTCTTGCGGTCAGGCTGACGTTGCTCTCTCTAAAGTTAAACACTTAGACGGCATTCGCCTTATTAACCTCGACCCTAGTTAAATTAATTCCCGTAAAGCTAAACCGATTCAGAAAGGATAATATCACGGTCTAATAAGAAATTTATATCCAAGTTCTGAATAAGTTCAAGCTACCAAAATATGTCGATTATGCGGGAGAGTAAAACTGTTTCTTGCTAAACCCCCTGATTGCTATAGATGACTGAAACTTTGCAGACTTTTGTTAAGTATGGAAACGAGCTCTAGAGATCCCTTTTTAGTGTTTCCTAATTAAGGAGATAAAAAAAAAAGAAGTCTTACCCATATATTTTATTATAATTCATCAATATTGACTAGAAGACCCGAACGGCTTCGCCGGTGCACTAAGCCTTATTAGATAACTTATGTACATGTCAAAGGTCTAAACCACCTGAAAGTATAAACGTTTTCAAGCAGCGTGATTCCTCTCCATCCTTTTAAGCGATGTGCCACTTATTTCTATTGGATTTAACAAATTAAGTGCCATATCGCTTGACAGCACGGCACAGCGTTGGGCCGATACCATGGATAGTATTGTACCTTATTTGTCAACTTAAGTGTACGCCTTCTGGGTAATATAAGTATTTAGGTCTCACAAAATTCGCATTATTCTCTTTAATATAGGTACTCGTATATTGAAAGTAAAGTAAAGAAAGTAAAGAAAAAGTATTTGTCACACTGTATTATCATCGAAGTAAATGTGGATCTGGTAACACCACAACTGTCATCACCCACAGCAGTCCATCACCGCAGTTCTCTCGATCAATCTGAAGATTCACTGGAAATGTAACATTTCCGAAAATATTCTGGAAGTTCTTGTATTTAATATAAATACAGGAAGCGACAAATTACAAACACCGCCTTCCATTAGGTCGCAAAAAATCTAAGAAGAACCCTAACCCCAAAGGAGAATAAAGAACCGTCTAAAGTTAGATTAAGATCCACTGGCTATTTGTACTAAGGTATGGATGCACAATTATTGGAGCAAATTATCAAATAAGTGAAGTTTTCTTCTAATAGAGAGGAGCTCGCGGTGCTTAAATGAATTATTAGAGAAGTTGCGAGGCCTTTTAACAAGCGCACCAATAAGACCCTTAGAGCATTTCTGATGTTTCTGAGGTCAGATTAAATTTGCATTCTAACATAACACGACATGGCGAGAGACTTTCTAAGATTTCCCTTCTTCGGTAGAATCGGTGGAGTTGCAATTTTCTGGAATGACCCCGGCCTCAGGGGCTCAAACAAGGTGATATTGAATTATTTAAACAAGAGCCATGTGCCCCTTTCGTAGGTAGGTGCGATAAATCAGTATTGGACTTAGAAGAACACATAGCTTGGGATTGTAGGCCCAACTTATTATTTTTTTTTCCCCTCAAAGTATAGCTGTGTATTATAGTTATAGTAGCTATCGTAATACGTTCTATGATATTGGGTTTCTATCTAACACAATACTCTGATATTTTTCATTTTTGTATGATGGCTGGTATACTGTTAGAATTAGGGGCATGTTGAGGTATATTGAGAATATGACAGCAAATTTCTTTTAGGTTAGGTTAGGTTAGGTTAGGTTGGCTGTCCACACGAGAGTGTAGACACACTTAGACCAGCGAAGGTTCTTTGTGATACGAGGATCAAACCATTAGGCCACTCAGGGACTAACAAACCAACCGGAGCTTTTGACAAAGCGATGGATGCTCATGACGTTCAAGGACGCCAGATCGCAGAGGTCGTCAAGGAAGGGGGACCCTAGATGGAGCATTCTTTTATGCGACAGGGCTGGACATGTGCATAGGAGGTGAAGAATGGTTTCCTCCTCCTCCTCGTCCCTACAGCTTCTACAGAAGTCATTGGAGAAGAGGCCAAGTCTTTTGGCGTGCTGGCCTATAAGACAGTGTCCAGTGAGAACACCGACAACGCAGCTGATTTGTGTACGCTTTAACTTGATCAGATCGGCACTACGTTTTTGATCCAGCTTAGGCCAGATCTGTCTCGAAATGTGACACGTTGAGCCGTTTCCCCATCTGAGTTTGGTCGTGCTAATAGCGTCCAGCTTTGGTAGATACTTACATGTAGCGAGAGGCATACCCAGGGCTTGCCTTTCAGGCAAAATCCTTAGAGTGGTACCCTGTCTGGCGAGGTCGTCAGCCCTGCAGTTACCTGAAATTTCTTTTAACACTGCAGCGAATTCGGATGTCTATCAATCTCTCCTGAGTTTGCAGGACAAAAGATGCTGGGCTTATACCATAGGTCTGATATTATGCACTGTTATGCTAGCTAGCTTTGGGGACCTGCATTGCGATTGATCGGGAAACTACTGACTGCCCAAAACTTGGCTTGGGCCAGTAGCGCAACAATCAAGCTCGTGATGAAGTGCTTACTTTACCTCCTAGTGGTGGTCCCCGGTAACTATACGTATAAACCCTTATACGTATAGGCCAAAATTGTAAGTGCGGGTTGTCTAGGGCCTTGATTCTAGGCTAGGTAACGTGGGCCAGCAACCTGCGTTACCGAATATTGCCCGCTACAGAAACAAACAAAGATAGGTTTCTGGAATGTAAACTCGGGAAGAGAAGGTCCTTACAATGCCAGATTCCTCCAATTGGAAAACGAATTCATGCGTTATAAACTGGGCATTTTGGGGGTAAGTGAAGTAAGATGGTTAGAAGCGGGCGAGTACCAGTCTTGGGAAGCTGAGAGCTTTCCTAGCGAGTGGAAAAAGGGAAAGCTTCCTAAGAAAGGAAATTTAATGGAGTGCGGAAACTGGAGGGGAATCTGCGTGCTGCCTGCTGTAGCTAAGATAATAGCTAAAATCATCCTTGAGCGAATCAAACAACATCTCGAAGACACACTCGATGTCGAACAAACAGGTTTCCGCTCTGGATCCTCCTGTGTCGACCACATCAACACCATGCGGATTATCATCGAACAGTGCATTGAATATCGATCGCCACTCCACCTGCTGTTCATCGATTTTGAGAAGGCGTTCGATAGTGTCAACAGGGAGTTTATTTGGCGTGCCTTACGCAGGAGAGGCATTCCCGATAAACTAATTGCTATTATCAAAGCTACATATGAAGGCTCCAAATGTCACGTTCTGCACAGGGGAAGGTTGTCTGAGGAATTTGAGAATTTTGGCGTCTGGGCAATATCTTAAGGATTTTCTGGCCCAATCGTATCTCTAACGAACACCTTTACGAGAGAACGGGTCAGGAACCAATAGGCACAACTATCCAACGGCGGAAGTGGCAGTGGATTGGTCACACGTTCCGAAAGGGTGATAGCTCCATAGCGAACCATGCTATGCAATGGAACCCTCTAACTCAGGATGGCAGAAGACCTGGCGGTCCGAGGAGAGCATGGCGCAGAACAGTCGAGAAGGAGGCACGGCAGTTAGGGAAAAGTTGGGGAGAACTCAGACACATTGCCAGAAACCGTACACGATGGCGCGTAGGCGTAGTAGAGGTCCTAGGACCCACAAGGGGATACAGGACATAAGTAAGTAAGTATGTTAGCTAGCTTGGGAATGTGAACTTATTCAAAGCAGGCCTTAAAGATAATATCCAATCAAGTGAGGGTTGCTGACTTTAATAATTTTACAATATTTTGAAACATTATAAACGGAAATGTACATAATTTAAACTGACTCTACTTGGTTAAATTTTCCATAAGTGTACAAAGTTTGAAGTTTTGCTGTTAGTGAAAGTGGTGAAACTACAATAAAATTAGGGAGCTCATAGTGGTACGTGGTTAACACCATTTTGTGTCTGCTAAGCTAAAAAAACTGTCAAAAAGCAAAATTTCTCCTTTGCAAAAGCTCCTTTGCAAAAGCTCCTTTGCTTGTTTTAGTTCCGCTTTATTGTCATATATCTTGTGTTCTAGTACGACTAGGTACATAACGTGTTTTGACCTTCCTCAGAGCTGAATCTTCTTACATGGCCCATACACCATATTATATACTGCCGGATAGCCTTCTCTATCTGGGTGCATCTTACGTGGGTCCTAAAGTATTTTTGATAGGCCACAGTTCGTTATTTCAAATGTCCACGTTAAATCTAAATTTAAGCTAGATTTGGGGATTGAAGAATTGAAGACCTCTTTTCCAGTTTGATTGCCCGAAATTTCCAAAAAATCTCTGTTCCTTGGCAATAATATCAAATTGTCGCACTCCTTATGAAATTAAGGAATTCCAATACCTTAAGTGGACATAAGCTTACGACAATACGAGCATCAGCTCATCACCCCCAGGAACAATCTTTTGTAGATAAGATAAACATCTGATCCATAAGTATAATCGTATCCTCAACATCGATATATTTTCAACCGCAAATCAGAGCGGATAATATCACAGAGGAGAAAACATTTTTGATTATCCTTTTTGCGTCCTTGCCCAAACAGAGAAGAGGAAACATTCACTAAAAGAACTGAACAATCAAAAGGACGACGACGACGGCGGCGGCAGGAACAACAACAAGAACAATATCCGTGTGCACCTAACGCCACAAGGAATATTCATAAACCTAAACCGCTTTGATCCTTTAAAGCTCGTAATTTAACACACACACATACGCGCACCCTAACCCACATCCACATCCGCTCCAACAACATGAGTATCAAATTGAATTTGCTCTTCAACAAGAGAGAAACGCAAAAAAATCCCTAAAAAAAGGAAAAAAAAAAGAAAAAAAAATTTCTCCTTTTTGTACAAGGATACGAGAAAATCATTATCCTGAACACATGTGTGATTTTGTGTTGCATTGTTGAGAAGCGTCAAAAAACAAATCACATGTAACCGGGCGGACAGCAAATACATTCCCCATATTTTCTCGGGACTCTATTATCCTTGTGGTTTACCTAAAAAAATAAAAAAAATAAAAAAACCATTGACCTAAGATCATATAGGATATCCTTAGGAGCACAATAAAGATGTGTGAAATGGAGGAATAAAGAAAATTGTATTGTCCGAGTTTCGGGTGTTTAGAAATCGATTGGAATATTTTTCTACCAACAGTAGGTACTCGTCGTATGTTAAAAAGGACATCACTGCGTGTGCTCTTCGCTTCATGTCCATTTGGGGTAATGTAATAAAGTTGACTTTTATAGACACATTAGGGGCCATTATTTAGGAACGCACAGAAGGGGGAGGAACAAAAAATAAAGTGAACATTGTCCTTTATTGAATCGACACACAACAAAAGATTCTCTTCAAGAAGGATTTACGTATCCTTCTTCTTTTTTTTTTGTGTGTGCTGCTTCTCTTGGGAGCAGATTCTCTCTAGAGCAGAAGAAGCATGGAAAAAAGGGAACACATCCTGGTCCTGGACATGATTATGATTGAGAGTGGGATTTTATATTTTCCATCTTTTCGAGTATAAGGAAGTCCTTGCAAAGTTAATTTAAGAAATAAAAAAAAAAAAAGGAAAATTGAGCGAGATTTGCGAGATTAAATTCTAAGGACCTTTATTCTAAATAATAGTCGATTGTAAATCATGAGGAAGGACATGCGGAATATAAGTGGACATTGAAGGTCTTTATTTTGGGAGGCGGAATAAGTTTATTATCCTTCGGATAAATGCGATTATGATTTATGCTAAATGGATTTTTTATCAATCGAAGTTATTGGGAAGCTTATAAGGGAAGCCAGTTCTTGTTGGGATGTACGGGCATGTCACGGCGTAGAGGACAAAGTTCTTAGCCGACGTAATTGCGGCTTTTTAAGGCAAGTACGAGTACTTCATTTTTTGTTCCCACGTTGGCCCGAAGTCGATCTATGAAAGAAGCCTGTTAATACAATGTTCCCGACCCCATGAAACAACCATGAAAAGTGGCAGTTTCAGGAGCTTATGTATTTTCTTCATAAACTCTGCCGAAAGCAGGTGAAGATTAAGCGCGTTCTAGATGCGTTGTTCGGCGCAGAAATCAAGCGAAGGATAACTTGTTGCAATCGCTGTTTTTTGTGGGCTAATAAGGCTGTTCAACAGTTAAGTTCTATGTTGAATAACTAAGAAGACTCTAAAGAAGACATATAAGACCTTGATCGTCAGAGTCCTTTGCCTTAATGGGTCTTGGAGGAGAAATTCAATTACAAACTATATGAGCTGTATTGCGTATTGGACGTTTGAGATGGCTAGGACATGCAGAGTGGATGGACACCAACACTCCGGCCCGTAGAGACTTCGAATCTAATCCTGAGTGACCGCCTGTAGAGACTTCGAATCTAATCCTGAGTGACGATGCAGTAGAGGGGTTCCTCGCTGTAGGTGGCGCATACAAGTTCAAGGGACCTCGACCAACTTGGAGTGCGCAACTTGAGGCAATTAGTTAAAGACCGAACTAAATGGAAATGCTTGTTGTTTGAGGCCCAGGTTCGCTCCGAACTGTAGCGTAGTAAGCAGTAGATGATCTGACTCATAGCTGATGGGAATAACTGGAATAGCTCCATCCGGTCATCAAACTTTGGATCGAAAAGTATTATAATTGTAAGCCCGATCTACAATTACACTTGAAGATTCGGCTTACAATTATAGTATTCGTTGGAAGACAGTGCGATTGTTAGCCTAATCTACCGTTTTCCAGAATATAGCGTTTTTCAGGCGATTAAGGAAGCTCTATCCTGGCTGAAATTTAATGTACTATCTGCCAGGGATATTAGCATTTTTACTGACAGTCAAGCAGAGTATTTTCATAGGCAGTCAAGGCAATCAAGTCCCTGGAATCGTGAACCTTCACTTTAAAGGCCGCGCTAAATTGCCATTTGTCTCTTACGGAGATGACTGAGCATTTTAACATTTACCTATGTTGGGTGCCAGGCCACAGGGACATTCCATGAAACTGATGTGCGAACGAGTTTGCCAGACAGGGTACAACTCTAAGGATTCTGCCTGACAAACAAACCTTGGTATGCACCTAAGCACGCTACATACAAGCATCTACTAAAGCTGGACGCTACTAGGAAGACCAACTACAGATGGGAGAATGGCTGAACGTGTCATATTTCGAGACAGATCTGGCTAAATTGGACCAGAAACGTAGAACCGAGTTGGTTAAACTAAAGCGATCACAGATCAGCTGCATTATCGGTGTCCTCACTGGACACTGTCTTATAAGCCAACATGCCAAAAGACTTAACCGTTTTTTAACGACCTCTGCAGGAGCTGTAGGAATAAGGAGGAGGAAGCGACCATCCTTCACCTTCTATGCATATGTCCAGCTCTATCGCGCAAAAGAATGCTTCATCTAGGGGTCCCCTTCCTTATTGACCTCGGTGAATGGCGTCCTTAGGCTTCATGAGCATCCATCGCTTTATCAAAAGCTGAGTGGTCTAGTGGTAGATCCATGGTATCACAAAGCACTTTTACTGGTCTAAATGTGTCTGAACTCTTGTGCAGACAGGCAACCTAACATAATCTAACCTAACCTAAGGCCAATCTAGCGGTAAGTAGGTGGCGATATCTCTGACAGAAACTGTTCACGGATCGTTTTTTTTTTTTTTTTGTTTATTTCCTGTATCCCCTTGTGGGTCCTAGGGCCTCTACTACGCCTACGTGTCATCGTGTACGGTTTCTGGCAATGTGTCTCAGCTGTCCCCAACTTTTCCCCAACTGCCGTGACTCTTTCTCGACTGTTCTGCTCCATGTTCTCCTCGGACTACGAAGTCTTCTGTCATCCTGAGTTAAAGGGTTCCATTGCATAGCATGGTTCCATTTACTATGGAACTGTCACCCTTCCGGAACGTGTGACCAATCCACTGCCACTTCCGTCATTGGATGGTTGTGCCTATTAGTTCCTGACCCGTTCTTTCGTAAAGGTTTGTAGAGATACGATTGGGCCAGAAAATCTTTAAGTACCCAAAAATGAGGAGTTACTTGGTGGCGCATTGTTTTACCTTCTGGTTTTCCAAATTGACATGGACACTTATACGTATTCAAGTTCTGGTATGCCAGGACTTTTCAATCGAAAAGTCCGTCAAGTCTTCTCTCGCATTACACATCTGCATAAACCACTTGCTTTTGATTATTTCCGTATGACTTTTCTGATCTAGAAGTCGATACAATTCCTATGGGCTACTACCCGAGGAAACAAGACTAGACAACAAAATGAACCACGGGACATGGTCTTTATTCCAAAAGGAAATAACCAACGGACTATCGACTAACAACGTTGCTAAATCCTTTATCTACATATTCCCTACTACAATGTGATATGCTCAACAACATGCTTCCATATACTCGTACACCAAATCCGCACAGCTTTCCTCTACTTTCCGAACCAGTTATGTCAAAGACGCTGTTCATCTCCTTGGATCTGCAGCACCCTTTTACCACTTCAATGCATCGCACGTAGCCATTAAGCGGTATCAATCATCGTTAAGCGCATCTGCTATCTATCTCCCCGCAAACGTCATTTGCGGATGAGATATGCGCTGGACAACTCCTTTCGCATACGAAATACTATTCACTGCATCACTGATGTCCTGCGCGTCCATGTCGCGTTCGTTGCCCGAGATTATGACACTGCTTCGATACTTCCGACAGAGACAAACCCGTGTGTGCGAAATAGTCATTCACATCCTGTGTGCGCCAGGATTTGTAGTATTTTACGTACAAGTGACCTCATTTCAGTAGAGCGCCTAGGTCATACCAATGGTGGTGGGTAAGTACCATTTTCAAATCGGAACAGCGATTTGTCAGCATCCTCTCGATATGACATGGTCCTGCATCCGGTTGGGCCATTACGTACTACTGCTGCTGCATACCAAAAGCGTGCACACAGCTTCGTCTATACGAAATCGTAAGCGAGAAAGTGGAGAAAATCCTTTGAATCCACTTTTTAGCCAAAAAGTCAAACTCCTTAACATTCCACAACTTGACTCAATTTTCAATGAAACGATTTCCAATGCGGGCCAAGGAAAGACAATTTTCCATGGACGTTCGACGAGAGATACTGAATTTGGTTAGCTGTGTTTACTTTAAGCCCTTAAGACACATATACACAGTGGACGGGTGGTTGCATCGAAGAGGACGTGGATATAGTATGGCTTGCATTTGATTGTATCCGGTTCCGGATAAGTCAATTTGAGTGTGGTACTACCACCCATATGTACGTATGTACTCGTATGTTCATATGTATGAAGTGGCTATTGAGGATGTTTCCTGTCCACACACTCTTCCTGGTGTTTTCGGTTATTTAGACTCTTTGGGAAATTTGCGGAAAATCCAAACAGGAAATTTCCCTTTTGATCGAATTGACTATGGAATCCTGGTTTTCCGTCTTTGGCCACAGAAAATGCCAAACGGATTCCTGAGTCTTTAGATTTGAATTCAATTTTAAATGAGTATGTGTGTGCACTCGTTGGTAGCCCACTCTTGGCAACGATTGTTAAGGAAAACTGGAAATTGAGCATCCAGCTCCTGAATATTGTGTTTTTGATGAAGATTGAATTTTATAGAACAATTGCATAGTTTCGATTTGAAGTGATCGCTACTTAATGAAGAGAATGAGATGGAATCTCTCTGGAGAGGTATTAAGAAACAAATTTTTCACTTCCTTTGGTGTGGAAGGATAAGTATTTGTCATAATGGCTTGATGCTGGGGGTAGGGGTTGCCATCTGTGCAGTTTAAAAGGAAACAAATGATAATTGCCAACGTCAGAATGGAGGAATACTGCAGAAACGAGTCAGCACTCCAGAATATAAATTAAGGACTTTTAACTTAAAAATGTGGTTAGTGCTATTGATTTTCTTACAGACGACAGTGAGACACCACTCAAGCTTGCCGTTAACCATAGTTTGAACTATGCTGACTCCACTCCAATTAAAATTTACAAACATATAAAGCCTTTATGTACCACCAGTCTTCTTTTGGAAGAAAGAGTGAACTCCGCGAAAACATCAGCTCCAGGCTCTGGATCAGTTACAAGGAAAATTCAAATTCAAATGCACTCTTGACCACGATGTTAATCGAATTTCTAGTGCCATTGGGTAAGACGAAATTTCCATTAGGAAGGGATCGAATGATAATAATTGTTTCGGAAGTCATCAAACCTTTAGCTATATGTATTGTTCGGCGTGAATACCTGGAAAATGGAGCAGTTGCTTGCAACTACGTCAAGAGGATCTTGTAAATTCCCAATGTAATTGAAATGTTTCAAGGCCAGAACAGAAGCCTGCAGGGACGAAAACGGCAATATAGTAGTAGAATCGCAGCCGTTGCTGAGCATATGGAAGGAACACTTCTGTAGACTGGTAAACGGCGATGATGATCAATATTCCGTTGTCAGGCAGAATGAACCATTCAACAGTGACAATGGTAGTCAAGACTCCCGTCAACCCGATTAGAATGAAATGAATGAATGCCTAAAGCCGATCGTCAATAACCTGATACCTTCTTATCAGTGCGGTTTCAGGCCCGGAAAATCCACCATTGACCAAATATTCACACTACGGCAGATCTTGGAAAAGACCCATGAATATAAAATCGATACGCACCACCTCTTCATCGATTTCAAAGATGTCTATGATAGTGTGTATAGAGACGAGTTATACAGAGCCATGACTAGTCTTGGCATCCTTGTCAAACTTGTCCGTTTGTGCAGAATGGCGATGGAGAACTCTCGCAGCTCAATCAAAGTCGGTAAGAACATCAACGAACCGTTCGATGTCAGGAAAGGTCTTAGATAAGGTGACGCGCCATCATGCGACCTCTCTAACATAATACGTGAAATAATTGTACGGAAGTCACAAACCGGAGGTATAATCTTTCACAAGTCTGTACAACTACTCGCTTATGCCGATGACATTCACATAGTCGGAAGAACTTAGCAGGCCGTCAGTGGGGCATTTGCGAGTATTGAGATCGACGCAGCAATTATGGGTCTAGCGGTCAATGAAAGCAAAACAAAATATATGCTGCATACAAAAAAGACACCTTACATCGACGTCTTGGACGGAATACCACGGTAGATAGACACAATTTTCATGCAGTAAAGAACTTTCTCACCTAGGCTCTATGGTGAGCTCCACAAATGACATCAGAGGAGAGATCAAACGAAGAATTACTCTTGCCAATAGCTGTTTCTATGGGTGAATAAGGCAATTGAGTAATAAAGATGTATCTCGAACTACTAAGGCGACTCTTTATAAGTATGACGTAGAGGCATGGGCTTTGTAAAATCGGATGAGGATGCCCTTGGTTATTTTGAGAGGAAAGTTCTTCGAGTGATCTTTAGTTCCATCTCCATTAACGGCGAGTCGAGGAGAATGTACAATAATAACAATGACATCGACTTAGCCAGAATAGTTCACATACAGGGACTAAGATGGCTGGGTCATGTAGCCCGGAAAGTCTTCGAATCCACCCCGGATGGACGGCGCAGTAGAGCACAACCTCGCGGTAGGTGGAGCAAATAAGTGGAGGAGAACATCAACTAACTTGGCGTGCGCAACTAGAGGCAGTTGGCTTGTAACCGGGCTGGCTGAAGAGGCTTGTTGGTTGACGCCCGAAATTTACTATATGTATCCGTAAGCCCTTGTATATTGTTCGGATAATGTTCTGGGAGTGAAGCGTGTACAAAACTAATTCTGATAGGAAGGTATTCACGGTTTATTGGTCTCCCTGGTAGGGCGTTAAAAACGAATTGTCCGGAAGACATGCCACTACATTTTAGTATCTCCTGTACGAGCGTTAATCAGTTTTCCGATTTCCATAAGCCAAATTTTGGTGTTTGTATTATAGTGGCGAGTTTTCCATCGAGCGAATTGTTCGTCTCTGGATGCTGCGGGCTATATATATTGTAGAAGACGTTTTGCTGCGATATAACACTCCAGCTTAGGTCCAATTTGTTTTTAGAAGGAACTGTGGCTATGTGAAGTATCTGCTTGCCCTAATGCCATGATGGGTGACGCTATGAAGACGCAGTGCCTCATTCGGGCTTATAGGTATATGGGTACTTCAATGGATTACATCCCAGGAAAGTGAAATTTGTTTTCTTCATGATTTTCTGTCGATTTTCATTTACTGAATTTGTTTGTTCCCATCTCTAGAGATCTTTGTGACATATTTACATTCACAAAATGAAAAGTTTCGTTACGAGGCTCCATCGACCCTATTCTATGACAAGCAAAGCTTGGTCGGAGATGATATACAAAGGATACCCTTGAATCGAAGTTGGGCATGTCATTTGCAGCAGGAACACTAATGACGCATTCTAGATACCATTTTCATTGAAGTTGTTCAATCACAGCCCTCTTAGTTTCCCTAATATAATAGAAAAGAGTGTAGACCTAGGCATGTACATACATAACATATATGAAAATATATCCGGAAATCATAGAATCATATAGTTTTGGCTGTATAGAGTACCGAGTACCGAGTATGAGATGACTTTTGGCCTTCCTGATTGCACTGAAGTGCAGTACTTCTATAGAATTAGTGACTTCTGTTGAACATGTACAATAGCTGCCTCCAGGAAGACGTTTTCCCTAGGAGCTGGAAACTACAACGTTTGGCACTAATCAGATAAGGAAAAGGGGACCCGGGTTCCCCATCAGCGCATAGGCCTCTATGTATGCTGGACACCGCAGGGAAATTTTTGGAGAAGATGATGAAACCGAGGCTTACAGCAGCGGTGCAGAAACTAGGAGATTTGTACGCAAGACAGGACGGATTCAGAATGGCCACTCTTCTGGATTGGAGCAATTGAGAAAGGGGAAAGGGCTGCCTAAATGGTTCAACAGGGAAACCACCATTCAAGGAAGATCGTACTGCTTGCAATTTTGGACGTACGAAATGCTTTCAATTCAGCCAGATGGAGCGATGTGCTGAACACCCTCGAAACACCTTCAACATCCCCGAATATTTCTTGCGGATGCTGAAGGATTATCTCAAGGACCGGAAGCTATTATATAATACTACAGAAGGACCCCGAAGTAAGGAGATTACTGCTAGAGTAGCGCAAGGCTCGATCCTGGGACCTGATCCCTGGAACATCGCCTACGATGGCATCCTTCGAATGGAGATGCCGGAAGACACCTGGTAGGATATGCAGATGATATCGCGACGGTGATTACAGCAAGAGACACTGACAGCGCGCAAAGAAAACTTAACCAGGTTGTGGATATCCCTACAAGCGAACAAGATCAAGGAGGAGAAAGACCAAATGCGAACAGCTTCTGAATAACACTAACTTTATTTCTATCTCTTATATACAATACATAACTGTGACATAAATAAGAATTAATTTTAAGGTGTTTACATTAGTGAATTGTAGCACAGGGTGCCACGGCGTACTCCACTGTACTCCCCCTCCAGTGGTTGAGATCAACTACGAGTATTGCGAAACGTAACTCGCCTTCCATACCTAGTTACGTACGTAGGGGTGTCGTTAACTTCAGTGGGGTTCTGGGGCTGATGTTTTTCTTGTGCATCGTCCAACACATGAGCTGCTTTCAACCTGTCGATTGAGATATTTACCTGCTTTCCATTTCTTTCAACAGTGTAGAATTTCGAAGATCGCTTTACAACAGGGAATGGTCCGATGTATGGTGGGTGCAAAGGCGGTTTGACCGTATCATCACGCATGAAGACGTGGGCTGCTCGCGTGAGATCTTTTTGAATGAAATTGGTTTCCTGCAATGCATTGAAGTCTCAGGAAATCGTACTTGAGACATTGTGCAGCGCAAAGATGTGACAAAATCAGATGTTGCTTGATTCGCTTTCGAAGGATGCACGAATTCTCCAGGAATCGTCAAATTGGTTCCGTAGAGCATTTCCGCAACGCTGGCCTTGATATCCTCTTTGAAAGCTGTTCGAAGTCCAAGGAGGACGGTGGGAAGGACGTCGACCCAATTCGTGGAGGTGTGGCATTTAATTGCTGCTTTCAGCGTACGATGCCATCGTTCGATGATTCCATTTGATTCCGGGTGGTACGGAGTTGTGCGTAGGTGTGTAATGCCGAGAGTTTTTGATACCTCCTTAAACAGTTCGCTCTCAAACTGCCTACCCTGGTCTGTTGTTATTCTCTGCGGAACTCCGTAACGACATATCCAGGTTGTGTATAGAGCGCGGCAAACTGTCTCTGCCGTAATGTCTTCGATAGGTACAGCCTCCGGCCAACGAGAAAATCTATCGATCATCGTTAAACAATAACGGAATCCTCCCGACGATGGTAAGGGGCCAACGATGTCGATGTTTATATGCTGAAATCGGTTATCTGTCTTATTGTACTCACCGATATGCGTAACGTTATGTCGTGAAATTTTGCAGCGCTGGCATGCCAGACACATCCTTGCCCATGTCCGACATTCGCTCTTCATATTCGGCCAGATGAATCGCTCACTCACCATCTTCGTAGTAGCTCGAACACTAGGGTGTGCCATGGAATGCACGCTGTTGAATGCTGATCGTCTTAGCTCTTTCGTAATATACGGTCGGATGCGCTCGGTGGAAACATCACAGAAAATGGTAATGTTGTCGCTGCCTGGTACTGGGAATTTCTTAAATACCAGTCCCGTAAAGCTGTCGGTTAACAATCCTTGTAGTTCTTCGTCTTTTAACTGGGATCTTGAGAGGACGGAATAGTCGATGGTGTCGGTGGCGGTGATGGCTTCGATACGGGACAATGCATCAGCAACGATGTTCTCACCTCCTGCGATGTACCTCACATCAGTTGTGAATTGGTTGATATAATCCAGTTGTCTCCATTGTCGTGGAGAGGCCTTTTCCAATTTTTGACTGAATGCGAAGGTAAGCGGCTTATGGTCTGTAAAGAGAGAAAAACTACGACCTTCGAGCATATGTCTAAAATGTTTTACCGTTGAATATACGCTGAGCAGCTCTCGATCGTAGGTACTATATTTGCTTTGCGTCGGCGATAGCTTACTCGAGAGGAATCCTAGAGGTTGCCAAGAATTTTCAACAAACTGCTGAAGGACGGCTCCAACAGCGAAGTCCGATGCATCGAACATTAATGCCAGTTGGCCAGTTGCACTAGGGTGAGCCAATATTGTAGCTTCAGATAAGGACTGCTTACATTTTTCGAATGCTGTTAAGGTGTCACTGGTCCACTCGATTAGAGTTCGGTCGTTCTTCTTATTCCTCTTGATCAACGTCTGGAGTTTGGCTTGGGAGTTGACGGCATGCGGTATGAAGCGGCGATAGAAATTGACCATGGCAAGAAATCGGCGTAGGCCACTGACGTGTTTGGGGCGGCTGAAGTTCTTCACAGAATCCACCCTTGTCTGCTAATGGTTTGATACCTCTCGCGCTAATCACGTGTCCAAGGAAGCGTACTTCTGGTTGTCCGAACTGACACTTTTCGATGTTAATCACCATCCCGAACTCTTGAAGACGTTGAAATACTTTCCTTAAATGCATCTGGTGTTCTTCCTTGCTGTGCGAAGCGATCAAAATATCGTCGATGTAAGCATGCGCGAATTCGAAATCTCGAAGCATGTCATCGACAAATCGTTGGAATGTTTGTCCAGCGTTCCGCAGGCCAAATGTCATCCTGCAAATCTCATACAGCCCAAACGGGGTGATTATAGCTGTTTTTGGGATGTCTTTGGTTTCCACCGGAATCTGGTGGTAGGCGCGTTGCAGATCCCATGTTGTAAAAATTGTCTGCCCTCCTAGGAAGAAAGTGAAATCGTGAACGTGGGGTATAGGGTACCTGTCAAGAACAGTCGCTGCGTTTAGTTGCCGGTAGTCGCCATATGGACGCCATTCTCCATTGCTCTTCGGTACCATATGGAGGGGGCTGGCCCACGGGCTTTTCGATGGTCGACAGATACCTTGCTCCATCATCGACTGGAATTAGCATTTTCGGTGATAATCGTCTCGCATTGGAAAACGTTGGAGGGCCTTTTGTGTGGATGTGGTGTGTCACTTTCGGATCGGTTATGGTGGGGGGCAGTGCAGGTGGAGATCTTGTTATCGACTTAAATTCTAAAAGAAGTGCATTACAAGGATTTTCGCAACAAATATTTGATATTTTTAGAGAACTTTCTCTAGTTAAGTTACCACACGATTTGACTGATGTTTGATTATCAATCAATCGCTTGTTCTTCAAATCCACCAGAATGTTGTAATATTGCAGGAAATCTGCACCGATAATGGGGCGGCTGACCTCGGCAACGATGAATGTCCACTTAGAATTCCTTCTCAGTCCCAAGCTTACTATTAAAGTCTTCTCTCCGAAAGTTTTTATTTTTGTGTTGTTAGCTGCGTACAAAAAGTCGAGCAGTGATTTTGACGTTTCAATTGAATTGACGATGGCGGCAAAAAAGAGATGTCAGCGCCCGTGTCGATTAGAAATTTGAGGTGTGTGGTTGGATCGGAGATGAATAGGCGGCAATTTTGTTGGCTTATGTCACTCGCCGCATCAAGTGACAAGCCCGTTAGTTTTCCCGCTTTCTTGCTGTATTCACGAAGGCACATGGGGAACGGCAATTCTTCGCCTTTTCACCATGTGTGCTATGATACCAGCAATAATTTGAGTTGTTGTTGTTGGTTTTAATACGTGAATTGCTTCGATGCCTGAATCTCAAAAGGGATTGTCTGCCCGGTGACATTGCCGATAAACTGCATCTCAATTGTTCAACTTGGTGCGTCAGTTGAAATATTTGGCTTTCAAGTGATGTGGTTGGCTTAGTACTTATAGTGGCTGCATACGAGTTATCGCTGACTCTGTGATTTTGTCCGCCAGTGCGGCCAGCCCGGAAAGATTTTCGTTGCTTACCAAGATAATGCTCCTCATATGTGGTGGTAGGCGCTGTAACCACAGAGATTTTAATAGCTCCTCATTAATGTTCGTTCCAGTCACATCTTTTAACTCTCTTAGCAAGGCGGAAGGTTTTTTGTCTCAGCGTACTGAGCAATTAGTCTGTCCTTTAGTGTCTGGTACAGTTTTCCTTTGGGTGGGTTTAGAATGATGTCGCTTACCTGCGCCAGTATGCTGCTTTCAATGGCGGCCACAATGGTATGATATTTGGTTACGTCGTTTTTAATACCAGAGGTAAAAAATTGTGATTCCACTTGAGAAAACCAAAGGTCAGGGCGAACTTTCCAGAATAGCGGAATTTTTGTTGAAATCTTGGAAATCTCGCTGGTGTCATCCGTTGTCTGCTGCTCGGGAACCAAGTCATTTTTCTTTGCGTTGGTTTGTGTGTTTTCGTTGTCCATCATTGAAACAAAGGAGTTAGAAAATTAATTCGGCTTGTAAGGTATTCCATTTTTTTTTCGGGGTCACCAATGTGGATATCCCTACAAGCGAACAAGATCAAGGAGGAGAAAGACCAAACGCGAACAGCTTCTGAATAACACTAACTTTATTTCTATCTCTTATATACAATACATAACTGTGACATAAATAAGAATTCATTTTAAGGTGTTTACATTAGTGAATTGTAGCACAGGGTGCCACGGCGTACTCCACAAGGTAATGAGAAGGGTGCATAGCTGAATGGAAGAACACGGTCTAGGCCTGGCCAGAGAAAAGACGGCGATAGTCCTTCTGACTAAGAAGAGGATCCCGACTATTGTCAGTTTTCAAGTTGGGTCTGTGATAGTAACTGTGATGTGGGCGCCGTGGCGTAAGTGGTTAGTGTGTCGGATCACTACGCATGAGGTTCCAAGTTCGAATCCCAGAAAACACCAAAAAGTTTTTTCACGGTCCCACCTCTCGCGAGCGTTTGACAAACATCCGAGAGCATTGTTGTCATGAAAAGCTTCTCAAATCTCCGTTCGGATACGGCACTAAACTGTAGGTCCCTTCCATTTGTGTGAAAAATATAACGCACACAAAATGAATGGTTGCGAGAAGCTAGGCCCTGACTGGCTGAACACAATGCATGCCGCGGCCGCGCCGCGGTAGCGTAGTACGACCTGTCACAAAGTTAAAATATATGGGAATTCACTAGAGCGCCCACAATGAGGTAGCTGTGGCGTGGCGGTAGCAGTGGTGTAGTACGAAGTTGGTTTACTTTTAACTTGTGCAGCGCCACAAGTGACAGATAGAGAAATTGGCGACTGTTGAAGACTGTTTTGGTTTTCTATACGATGTTTTCGTGGTGGATTCTTGAACTGAGTTCAGCAGTAGCGCAATAAATTTGAAATATTCGTTACAGTCAAAATGGAAGAGCACGCCGTGGAAAAAATTATTTTGCTAGTGAAAGGAAAATAAATTTATCCATTTCTGACTATTTTTGTTGTATTATTATAGCACAATAATCTCACAAAAATAATCAAATCTCAATAACACTCAAAAAGAAAAACACAATTTTAATCAGCTGGCATTATTTGACATTACAACGTGCTACACCATTGTGGGCGAATTTGGTGAGTGCAGCGCCACACCATATGACAGCTCTACGTACTACGCTACCGCCACGCCGCAGCGGCATGCATTGTGTTCAGCCAGTGACACTAAAAGAGCTGTTGCGCCAAATATTTTTTTTTTTTTTTGTGATAATAACCAACAAGGATGCGGTGAAGTGTCTGGGGATAACTCTGGCAACAGATAAGGTCTGCATCTGAACGAGCTGCGAAGGTAACAGCGTCACTCAGCAGATTAATGGCAAACATAGGTGGCCCAACGGCCAGCAAACAGAGTTCCTGATGACAGTGACTCACGTCATTCTTCTGTATGTGTGCGAATTACGGACCGACGAACTAGTGCGACGCAAAAAAAAAAAAAAAAAATACAGGAAGCAAATGGCTGCAGTACGGGTGGAAAGTTCGTAACGCACGGTGTCGAAACCAGTCGCCCTCGTAGTCGTGGAAGTGATCCCTACTGATCTCCTTGCGGCAGAGAGGAAGTACGTCTACGACGAAAAGGCGGAAATTGGAGTGGAACTGGTAACCGAAGAGGCGAATGAGCTTACCAAACAGCAGTGGCAGGAGAGATGGAGCTCAGAAACCAGAGGACGATGGTCTGCGAGGGTTATTAAGAACATCGCCGAATGAAATGGATGGAAATACGGGGAAGTAAATTATTACGCCAGTTTCTTACCGGACACTGGTATTTCAACGCCTATTTCCACAAGATAGGCAAAATAAGGAGTTCAGCTTGCCAGTATGGTTTTTTAGTGAGTAAGATTAAGATTTACACTACTTAAAACAGAGCGGGACTGTTTCTCGTGCGCATTAGCGTTTTTCCACCTCCCCCAAGGCAAAAAATTAATGAGTGACATGCTATCGGGTAAATTATGTAACAATGACTTAAGCTTACACTCGCTTATAAAAGTACAAGTTACTAAGGCTAACTCACAGAGAAAATAGGCCACAGACTCTGCATATGTTTGCTGTACCTAAGCTAATTACGTTTACCCTCTAATGATGCCTGTAATAATGTGGTTCATTCGTTTGCCAGTTATTAAGCTTTGATTTATAACTCCACGAAAAGCTCATTAGAGACTTTTGAAGATTCAATACTACGCGAGAATTAAAGAGCTCCTTGGAGTTATGGCGTTCTTAAACGGTCTCTGACCCTTCTTCGAACTTCTTTCATGCAGCTCATCGGACTTTTAGTTTCGGAATCGCTATAATACCGGCATGGCGGTGGCTAGAAATAGAATCAGAGACAAAGACCCATTGCAAAATTAGTTAGTAAAAAATATAACGTTTTGGCTATTTCAAAAACAGTTGGCAAAAACTGTAATAATGTCCTCCCAAAGCCTTCCCAATTCTCAATTTGTGCAAACCTTTCAACGCACCTACCTGTCTATTACACTCAAATATATGTAAACCCCTATGCCGATATTTCAACTCAATTTCCGCCCTTCTATTACCCACACTCCTGGTAGGACAATCATTTAATTGACATATCAATTCGAAAACACATTTTCGTCGTCATGCCACCCCCCCAGCTCTCCTGCGTTAATCGATTTCCAATTTTTATTTGCAAACAAACCATCACCCATTCATGTCTAATGCAAATCATTGCTACTGATTAACTCAACAACAGGGAAAACCCTCGGGCGACCTTTACAAGTGCTCACACAGTCTCATCACACTAAGCACCCTCGCCCATCCGCCCTCCTGATGTGGTTTCGAGTGCGTGTACCACAATCGATAGAATATTTATTCATCCGTCCCTCTTCGGAGAACGCATATACTCACATACTCAGACTAATAGAGATTCCAGAGATAACAAAAGTTTTGGGCCGAATCTAATTGAACCCCGCTGCCACTTGAACGTAGACGTACCATGGGATCCTTTCGGCAATCGGCACTTGAACGCCAAGTGGCGTGTCTCTTTTCGAGAGAATCTGTGACGCTCGCACATTTGACAATGACATGAAGAGCATCAATTTGCCACCTGCACTCATGGTTGAGGCTCCTGGCAACCATTGGAATCCCAAAGTTCGATAATAGACGCAAACGAATAAGAAGTTGTCCTTGTCGTCGTCGAAGGAATCGGCAGGAACCAGGAATGGGGATAATGGGAATTTGCATAAGCGGAATTCTTCAAGCAAAGGAAGTAGGTAGCTTCCTTCTCTGAAAGGATACCTTATCACCGTACCGGTGCTGGTATGATGATTCAATAGGACTTTCAGGAGTCCCCATAATGGGTTGGGGTAATTGCATTTTGCCCAGAGTGTGTGAACGAGAACGAGGACCCTCTGCAATCCCCTGGGAAATCGTGATTGAATCGATTGGGTGGTTGGGCTGGTGTCTGCTGTCGTGCGCGGTGACAATTGACGAGTATTCTGCTGATCCTTTGGAATTTAATTTGTTGTGTGTACAATACTCGCGCGATATTCCCCGTCTGAAGTGTGTGATTGAATCAATTAGGGCTGAGTACCGACGTGAAGTGCTCGTGCAATTATCCTTTCTTCGTGATATCTTTTTTTTTTTCATTTTGCTTCCTATCGCTGTGAGGGTGGTAGAAATTACACCTTAAGCATTGCCTAATTGGTTTACCGAAATCCTTTCACACACAGGTGATAGGTAAATCAACTGTAATAAGGGATTTTCGAATTTTAATCCTGCTAAGGATTCGCCTGGTGTTGTATATAGTTGTACGCCAGACGCATGCAAACCCGAATTAATTACCCCCGTCAACATATGTGCGCCCAGTCAAGGATATTCAAATTAATTCCACTCACGGCTATGTCATCAGAGTGTAATTGTTCGAAGGTACCACATGTGGGAGAGTAGTGTCACTGGAGGGAAAGATACTTCAATTTGAGGATTATGTATGCATGCAAAGGCGATTTAGTTGCTGAGAGAGAGAGAAAGAGAGTGACGCAAGCACACAGTATTTAAGGGATCATTTTAATGTGTTTCCGGGAAAGGAAGTGGCTAAGTATACAGATGCTGGCCATTTATTAAGAAAGATAGACATTAGCTACATGTGACGAGAGTTGTAAAGAAGTTCAATTAAATAGGAGACAAGTCCCAAAATGGAAAATGCTTTGTAATTGTTTGAGTTCGTAGAGGTTAGAGACGTGAGAAAATTATTCAAAAGTAATGGCAGATAGTTAGATAAATTTGGTTGGAGATATGGTGAATTTCAACAAGATCCTGCCAGCGTTAGATTTATATTAAGAATACTTGTCGACTCCAGAACTTTTTCTTGAAGTCGTTGGTGCTCATTAAATGAATTTCAATAGCTTCCTTCCATTTTGAAGGTCAGTACTGGAAGCAAACTTAAGAGGGAGGAGAGCGTTGTTCCTTAAGTCGCAATCCATATTGGAGAGTGCAATTGATGAGGAAGGTGGTCTCGCATATCGCCAGTATGGGTTTCGCAAGGCACGTTCTACGGGAGTAAACAGTACTGAGCAATCATAACGCTGGATGTGAAGAACGCCTTCAACACCGCAAACTGAAGAAATATCTTGCAGGCACATACCGCAGACTGCCCACAGAAGATAATGACGGACTATTTCAGAAATAGGACAGTGATACCGACAATGGGACGAGGCAGTTTAACGTCACAGGCGGTGTTCCCTAAGGCTCCGTACAAGGTCGGTTACTGTAAAACCTAATGTATGATGATATTCTCAGACTTAGAATCCCGAGGTGTTCGAAAATAAAAGGGTTCGCCGACGACCTAGCAATCGTTGTAGTGACCAAACTCCTTGAGGAATTGGAGCGTGACTGAAATGAAGCTATCGGGATGGTTCAGGACTGGCTAGTACACATGGGCCTACAACTTACGGAAGAGAAGACAGAAGTAGTACTCATAAGCAGCAGACGAGCCATGGAGACTGTAAGAGTAATCATGGGCCATCGAGTGGTAGTTTCCAAATCAGAGCTGAAGAACATTGGTATTACCATGGATGCAAGGGTAATCTTTAAGCAATATCTGCAATATGCAGCTGATAAGGTAGCAAAGGCATCGGTTGCCCTGGCAAGGATCAAGCCAAATATCGGCAAACCAATGCACAAGAGGAGACTGCTCTTAGCAAGAGTTGCGGCATCGATAATGCTCAAAAAGAAATACAAATATTTGGCGCAACAGCTCTTTAAAGTGCCAGGGCCTAGCTTCTCGCAACCACTCATGTTGTGTGCGTTATATTTTTCACACGAATGAAAGGGACCTACAGTTTAATGCCGAATCCGAACAGCGATTTGAGAAGCTTCTTCGTGACAACAATACTCTCGGATGTTTGTCAGACGCTCGCGAGGGGTGGGACCGTGAAAAAACTTTTTGGTGTTTTGTAGGATTCGAACTTGGAACCTCACGCACAGTGATCCGACACACTAACCACTGGCGCCCACATCGATAATGCTCTACGGCTCCTAAATATGGGCTTGTGCCATGAGAACGAAGTAATACAGAAGGAAGATGGTGACAGCGTACAGAATCAACGCGGTGGGAGTATGTAGCGCCTTCCGAACAACTTCCTACGACGCGGCATGTGTGGTGGCTGGTATGGTATCGATAGACCTTCTGGCTAAAGAAGCCCAACTGCGACGAGTCGAAGTGTCACTGAAGCACTACCAAGGACAAGTCGGGGTGAATGGTAGGAGAGAAGGTAGACACAGAAATTGATCCCCAATACAAACGCTTGGATCAATAGGAGCATGGAGAGCTGATGTTTACCGAAAAGGCTTGCTTCAGAGCCTACCTCCACAGGTTTGGACTCGACGACAACCCCTATTGCCCAACGTGCACGGAAGTAGTAGAGGATGCGGAGCACATCATGTTCCATTGTCAACGATGTTATGAAGAGCGAAATTTGCTGGTGAACAACTGGGTGAGGGCCTAACCTAAGACAATATCACCAGACAGATGATGAGCAGGGAAGATGCCTGGGAAGCAGTTAGCGACACTGTAGCAACCATTATGAAGGAGCAGCGACAACGAAACGCAGCGCACGAGGCTACCAACATGAACGAGCCGAGTGCCTTTGGCTAAAGTTCCCCCTTGTGATGAAATGTTTGACGGCAGTGCCACGAGGAACAGGGTGAAGAAGGGGAGGTGTGTTTAGTGGGTGGAAATCCTACACTCTAATTCAGTACGGGCTTACTTTCGTCTTTAAAAGATTTCCATCTTCCGACGCAAAAAAAAACCCCGAAATCCTGGACCACTATCTTCAGCCAGATGAATTCTGCAGATTTGACACTTCAGTAATCTCATTAAACGTTTCTGGAAGATCTATAGCTATGGACGAAATGTTGAAATAAAGCTTATGTGTTATATTAGTAAATACTAACACATACAAATTGACTTAGAGTGCGCATAGCAAAATGTCCTTCCTTCCTATTTCTATTCACTTTCAACTTCCGCTAGAGTGAAACTTTTCATTGGCATATGCAGGACTAGCTGAGTTCGCCCTTTGTATCTACCTCTATCCCAAACGATGCTTCCAACAACCTATTAGTCCACACTTATTAAAAATTAGTTCATCTTTGACCTTTTTACCAACTTTTCATGGAGTTTTTCCGCTGCTACATTTGACTTAGCTTAATGGCTTCCAGAATGAGTAAACAACCAACACTATAAAAGCCTCCAAGAAATCATTTTATGCGAGAATGTATTTTGCCCGTTGTCCTGGCCCTCTCATACATACTATAACGGATACGCGTACATGGAACATCCGCACTCAATACCTAAGTTCCGTTTAACAGTCCCCGTTTCACTCCAACATCTCCTCTCTTTCGTGGTTACGTTCATTACATTTC
This sequence comes from Brachypalpus laphriformis, assembly GCA_945910035.1. NCBI lineage: Eukaryota > Metazoa > Arthropoda > Insecta > Diptera > Syrphidae > Brachypalpus > Brachypalpus laphriformis. The sequence continues at coordinate 12,570,459 of OX246754.1, read as the reverse complement.
GTGGTCAACTACCATATTGCAGGACAGCAACAAATTCTTCGCTCTTGCTAAAATTTTCCGGTAATTTGCGCAAACAAAATCCATTTTATTATATCCCAGCCTACGGGATCTCTGGCGCTCAGGCTCTCGTTTTAACAACTCAAACCATCTGCATCCTTAAATGTATGAGAGAGCGATACCATCAAGAAATTCGCCTGAAGCGCGTGGCTGTACACAAAATTTCAATTAAACTTTGATGGGAATTTGTTTTAAGGACTCCCCCGCTCTCTCACATCCTTTGAGTGCGTGCAGCAGAGATATATGGCCAGCGTAATCAACTGCCGCCGATACACCCCCTATTCCTCCAATTCTTGACCATCACCACAACCACACCGGCGACAACTTAACAAATAATATGAAAGCTCAACTGTATATATGTACTCGTATACTGACTGAGAGGTCCTGCCGCAAGGAGGTATCAATTTATTCCATGTTATCAAAGAGCCTAATGAGTTTTCCTCGTAGTTCTCGGTAGGTATACTCCCTGCTATATCGGTGGTAGTAGTGGTTGAGGTGGCGGTCTAGTCTTGGCCAGAGAATTTATGTGTGTCCTTTATTTATTGGTTCTCATATCCTGCTTAATGTCCTATTGCCGCTGGAATTTGGTCAATAAATTCTCCGTTTACACTGTGAACAAACATTTTGGTTCAGCCTTAGACATGTCCATCCGGGCCATTGATGTGGTACCGTTGCACACTACTCTAGCCAAACGCCCTCTATTTAATGTGGGTCAATGTGGGGTCGGTCATTATTGTCATGACATTGAAGATGCTGTACTCTGCTGTGCTGTGTGTAAGTTTCGGGTGGACAAGGTGGTTGGCGATGGTGAAGTGAGCGTGTAACAGGGTAATTTGATGGTTGTTCCATTTTCGCACAGAATAAGACGGACGACAGCATTCAGCAGATACTTTGTTTTGCTTCGTGTTCGTAGAAAATATTTTATTTGGTTATGCAGAGGGTTTTTTTCATGTTCCTGGATCAACAAAATGGTTACAATTGATTGCAGTGGAGTACCTAGTCTGGTTAAGGGCAAAGAAAGGATGAAGCGATGAGTCCTTAAATGGTTTGGAAATATTTTCAGAGTTAGAGTTGACAAGTTACAATAAATATAGCATTTAATGAGATGGTGTCTTTTATGGTTTGGATGGACAAGGATGATGGTTATTTATTTATTCACAAGTAAAGGGTTAAATGGTAATAAAATGTTTATTGCATTGGGAGGTAAAAGGTATAAAAAGAAGCTAACACTGGCTCAAACCGCTATGAAAAGTTATTGAGATAGACGGAGGCTTTTTGAACTTTATTTCGATAGGCAAGAGAAGGTTCTGCACTGCACTGTTGAAGGCCTCGAACACCATTTTAATGGAGCCATTACTGTAGATTGTGTGACCATTTTCCTTAAAAGCCAAGCACCCCTTTGAAAAACTGTGATACTGAAATAAAATTTGAATTCTTCAACTCATGCGTAATTTACTACATAAAACGGATGAACATTCGCCAACGCGGGAAGGTGTTGGCAATGGTTTGATCCTTTAACTATTTCTGAGACTTTCTGATCTAATTGCGGCTCACTTCTCTGGAGACACTTACCTAGCTAAGTTCAATTCAATTCAATTTCAATTTCAATTCAATTTCAATTTATTATAATTTTAAGGTTCATACATGTAAGACTTTGTCTTTTATAATACATATAAATGGGAAATCAGTAAATTCAGATTAATAAAGTTTGGTACAAAAAGTATTATGTTTTGAAACTTCATCAACATTTAAAAATTCATTAAATTCATTCATTCATTATTTCATTACCAATTCTTGTAATCTAACTCTGACTCACTGTACTTGCTATTTACCTAAATTGAGTGTAATTCTTTAACAGACTAATTCGGTTTTTTTATATAATACCAATTGTGCGGTACTTCTATCGAACCATACGTAATATTCTCTCTGGAATAGAACAGCAAGTACAGTGAGCGAGAGTTTGAGTTTTTTTTACTTCTCGTCCACTTGGATTTCGACCGTCACTCACACCACACCTTGTAATCGTAAGACAAGCTTTAGTGTAATTAATTGTTGCCAATAAATTCAATTGCTCTACCATTTTGTCGCCTGGTTTATTCCGTTTACTCGCAGTTTGTCGTGGATTAAAACATTGTGGTCCTTCGAGCCGGATTTATAAGAATCATATTATTAGTAAATCGATCGAGGAATCGCCGTGTGGTAGAGTAATAGACATTGTTTTTTCTTCCTATATCGTTTCTATTCGAATAAAGCTTAATATGAATGCACTGAAAGTCAAACGAGGTCATGCAAAGGGATGTGTTACCCGTGCGGCAGTATTCGCTGAAAAGATTGGCTCCGCCGTGACTGTTGAAATGCTCGAAGTGCGGTTAGAAAAGTTAGAAGACGCATGGTCGAATTTTATATCTCTTCATAACGAACTTTTGAACCTTTCGGGTGAACCAGATTTCGTTGATCCTGAACCCGAGTTTATCGAGTACGAATCTAAATATTTTCTGGCTCAATCGTCTATAAAAAAAGCGATTCGCGAAAAAAAAGCGCGTGTACTGTTTCAAGTGACGTCATGGTTGAAAAATTAGCAGATCAACAAGCCTCCCTCCTCGATAAACTTAATTCTTCCTCTCAATCCGTTTCCGTTAAGCTGCCAAAGATTAATCTACCGCATTTTTCTGGTGATTATAAGGATTGGCCGTGTTTTAGGGATCTCTTCACCGGTTCGGTAGATAATAACAAACATTTGACGACCACCCAAAAGTTCCAGCATCTAAAATCTCTTCTTCGAGACGACGCGGCTAATTTGGTGAAACATATACCTGTTTCAGACGCCAATTATATTGATGCCTGGGAAAGGTTGGAAGAAAGATACGATCGAGCGGATCTAATCGTTCAATCCTTCATCGAAATGTTTCTCTCGTTGCCCTCAATAAACGTAAGCAACGTTCATACCTTGCGTAAAATCACGGACGGTGCAGATGAAGTCATCCGTGGGCTAAATGCACTTGAGGCAACCGATCGCGATCCGTGGTTAATACATCTCCTAGTAAATAAAGTCGACAAAGATACTAAACATGCCTGGGCGGAGAAGGTTGGCTCTCGTAACGATAATACCATTGATGAACTCTTAGATTTTCTGAAATCGCGGTGCGTGGCCTTGGAATCGTGCCAACCGGTCGTTCGTTTAAACTCTTCGCGTAGTAAACCACAAGGACAAATACGAGCCCATTTTGCCGAACAACAACAGACTAAATCGAAGTGTCCTAAGTGCGAAGGAAATCATCTCTTAGCTCAGTGCGCTAAATTTGTAGCATTAGACGTCGATTCGCGTCGGAATTTCGCTAGGAAAGGCTCCTTATGTTTTAATTGCCTTCGAATAGGGCACTCTTCTAACAAGTGTCGGTCTACCTTCCGCTGCCGAGTTTGTAAATCACGCCACCACTCCCTTGTTCATCCACAGGAACAAGACTCCTTGTCTTCACCTTCATCTTCATTCGCAAACTCTTCGTCGTTGGCTCCCAATGTGACATCATCACCAGCGCCACCATCCTCTTCATTTGTGCCCCAAATAATCAATAACCACTCGCTTGAAGTAACTCATAACAAACAAACGGTACTTCCGACCATTCTGGCAACAGTTGAGGATAGTCAGGGAAAACAGGTGAACTGCCGGGTTTTAATCGACTCCGGATCGCAGGTCTCATTCGTCGTCGAATCGTTCGTTCAAAGACTAGGACTCGATCGAAAGCATGCTCGTATCCCTATCATTGGTCTATCATCTTCAGAAGCAGGTCACACCAAAGGTTATGTTTCGTTAAGCTTATGTTCGCGTTTTAATGGACACCATTTATTCGTTGATGCATTTGTTCTTAATAAATTGACATCGAACCTGCCGTCTCAGCCATTTGACGTATCTTATTGGTCTCATATACGCAACTTAGATTTAGCAGACCCCTTCTTCAATGTCCCCAGTGCGGTAGATGTGTTGCTAGGTGCTGATAAGCTTTGGAGTATCTTAGAGACTGGTCAAGTTAGAGGATCACAGGGTGTTCCTATAGCACAAAATACTTCGTTCGGCTGGGTTGTAACGGGGGAGTTATTAGAGAACAAGGTACCAACTTATTCGTCAATCTCGTCTTTGCATTCTACTCTCGATGTCGATACCTTGTTGCAACGTTTTTGGGAAATAGAGGAAGTCTCGGCACCCACCAACCAATCTATCGTCGATGATAAGGCTGAAAGTCATTTTCGTGAAACATTTTCTAGAGCTGCTGATGGAAAGTATGTCGTTCAGCTACCGTTCAAATATTCTACACCGTCATTTGGAAATTCGTTTAAATCCGCCGTGTCTCGTTTGTTAGGAATGGAACGTCGTTTTCGTGCTGATTTAGAACTGCATAACCTTTACTCCAAATTTATGAAGGAGTATCTCGACCTTGGCCATATGTCACGTATACCTGCAAATGAAATAGAAACAGCTAAGGGCAAACATTTTTATCTTCCGCACCACCCTGTTTTGAAGCCTGACAGTAAAACCACCAAACTCCGTGTCGTGTTCGACGGCTCTGCCAAAGATTCATTTGGGAATTCTCTCAACAGTAGCCTACTTAACGGTCCTCCAATTCAGCGAAATTTAGTTGGCGTCTGCTTGCGTTTCCGTCAACATCGGTATGTGTTCACTGCTGATGTTGAAAAAATGTTTCGCCAAATTTGGGTGGACACGGAGCATACCGATTTTCAACGCATTGTTTGGCGTGAACATCCATCTAATGAAATTGAACATTTTCGATTATGTACCGTCACATATGGTACAGCTTCTGCTCCATTTTTGTCCGTTCGGGTATTACAGCAACTAGCGAATGATTACCACAATCAATACCCAAATGCAGCCCGTGTTCTGCTAAACGACGTGTACGTGGACGACGTGATGACGGGAGCGGATACTGAAGAAATGTTAATCAGTTTGCAGTCAGAGTTAGTTGCCTTAATGTCAGAAGCTAAACTCAAACTCCGGAAATGGAACTCTAACTGTTGGGCCTTACTTGCTCTCCTTCCGAAGGAAGAGTGCGAATTTTCGTGGTATGATACCGAGAGATCAAAATCTTTGATTAAAGTGCTTGGCATGTTTTGGAATCCTCCAAGTGATCATCTTTCCTTCAGAATGACGGAACCTCTTCCATTACTAGCTCCAAGTAGGCGTTCTTTGCTATCCGAGATATCGCGTATCTTCGACCCTTTGGGTCTATTGGCCCCATCGGTAATCTTATTCAAATTGCTATTTCAAGAGCTTTGGTCTGCAGAATTTGAACTCGATTGGGATGACCCGTTACCATTTCAATTCGCTAGCAGATGGAGTAGCTATCGGCAGGAGCTTCATTTCTTCGAACGGATTCAGGTTCCAAGAAATGTATTCTCATCATCAGAAGGAATCGAGCTACATGGCTTTTCAAATGCATCTTCCTTGGCATATGCAGCTGTTGTTTATGCTCGTTGTAAGCTATCTACCGGTGAATTTAGGACTACGATAATCGCAGCCAAAACAAAGGTAGCGCCACTAAAACCACTATCAATTCCGCGTCTCGAGCTTTGCGGAGCTCTGCTGTTGTGCCGACTGATAACGACAATAACGTCTTCTTTGTCAACCAACTTTTTAAGAGTGTATGCGTGGTGCGACTCCGAAGTTGTTCTTCATTGGCTTTCGTCTCCGCCTCGCCGCTGGACTACTTTTGTTGCGAACCGTACAGCTGCCATCATTGAAAAAATTCCGCGACATTCATGGTATCATGTAAGGTCGGAGTCAAACCCGGCTGATTGCGCATCGCGTGGCATACTTCCTTCGAAATTAGTCGATCATTCCCTCTGGTGGATCGGCCCTCCCTGGTTATCCTTGGAGCAAGAACTTTGGCCAAAATCGAAGTCATCTATCCAACAGTCGGAAAATGCAGACTTTACTTCAGAAGAAAGGCAGACCACGAAATTCGCGTTCGTATCGTCCGCACAACCCAATACTATTCAAACACTCATCGATAAACTATCATCTTGGACACGATTGCAACGTATAGTCGCGTATTGCTTTCGCTTCGTTTCAAATTGCCGGTCTAGTCATCGCGATAGAATCACTCACGGTCTTAGATTCTGTGAAATTCAACATGCAAGGAATGTACTCATCAAACACGCCCAGGAAGAATCGTTTGGAGATGAAATTCGTCATTTATCCAGTCATCGAACACTCGCAGCTAAATCTAAACTATTGAGATACTCAGCGTTTGTCGACAAGGACGGGCTTTTACGTGTCGGCGGACGTATAAAACACGCCAATGTTTCATACACCATAAAACACCCTTTAATCCTTCCTAATAACCGCCTTTCATTTCTTATAGCCACGTACGTCCATACTAGTAATCTACATACTGGAGTATCGGCAACGTTCGCATTAACTCGACAACAGTACTGGATAATGGGAAGTCGTAATCTAATACGAAAGATTGTGCACACATGCAAGTCTTGTTTTATGCAACGAAGGAGTACTAGCAGCCAGCTCATGGGAGATCTACCATCACAACGCATTCATCCCAGCCGCCCATTCTCCAACACTGGATGCGACTACGCCGGTCCCATCACAATTAAGCTGTCTCGAGGGCGCAAGCCGAAGCTGTCCAAAGCATATTTTGCACTCTTTGTATGCATGTGCACAAAAGCAATCCATTTGGAGTTGGTAAGCGACCTAACCACAGATGCCTTTCTGGCTGCGTTCCGAAGATTTGTCTCTCGTCGGGGAAAATGTGCAAACATCGATAGCGACAATGGAACTAACTTCCAAGGTGCACGTCGTTGCCTCGACGAGATGCACAAGTTAGTTCTTTCACAAACGTACAATGACAGTATTGCGGCAGCTTTAGCAATGGATGGTGTTGCTTGGCATTTCATTCCTCCATCTGCACCACACTTTGGTGGCTTGTGGGAGGCGGGGGTGCGATCCATAAAGTTGCACTTAAGACGCGTCGTTGGATCTTCGATCTTAACATTTGAAGAACTCTACACTGTCTTAGCCCAGATCGAAGCTATTTTGAACTCTCGTCCTCTTTGTAGCATATCGGATGACGATTTAAATCCACTAACTCCTTCGCATTTCCTTATAGGTGAACCGTACTCAGCAGTTCCAGAGCCAAGCTTATTGGAGATGTCGCCAAACAGGTTGTCCCATTTGAATCATTTGCAGAGCATGGTCCAAGGGTTTTGGAAGCGATGGTCCAACGAGTATCTCACTACCCTACAAGAACGTTCGAAGTGGCAGCAGATATCGGACAACGTGAAACCCGGCGATCTAGTTGTTGTGAAGGAATCCAACCTCCCCCCTACGAAATGGTTCATTGGCAGAGTCGAAAACTAGTAAGAACTAGTCGTGGCTTATTTGTTCGACCCATCAGTAAACTGGCTGTACTTCCCACTTCCTGAAACGTGTTTCAGCGGGGCCGGAATGTTTTGAAACTTCATCAACATTTAAAAATTCATTAAATTCATTCATTCATTATTTCATTACCAATTCTTGTAATCTAACTCTGACTCACTGTACTTGCTATTTACCTAAATTGAGTGTAATTCTTTAACAGACTAATTCGGTTTTTTTATATAATACCAATTGTGCGGTACTTCTATCGAACCATACGTAATATTCTCTCTGGAATAGAACAGCAAGTACAGTGAGCGAGAGTTTGAGTTTTTTTTACTTCTCGTCCACTTGGATTTCGACCGTCACTCACACCACACCTTGTAATCGTAAGACAAGCTTTAGTGTAATTAATTGTTGCCAATAAATTCAATTGCTCTACCATTTTGTCGCCTGGTTTATTCCGTTTACTCGCAGTTTGTCGTGGATTAAAACAATTATATATTTTAAATAACAAAGAAAAGACAAAAAAAAAGAGGAAAATATTATATACATTATAAAATAAACTGTGGGATTTTAATCAATGTCCCCAAGGACTTGGGCCTATGTAGTTGGATATACAAATTGGGAATGGAAGCAGATGTGTTCGGAACGCAGCTGTGTTATAAAAGCCGTGGCTTAGTGGTTACTGCGTTAGAGTATTGAGCGTGAAGTTCAAGGTTCGAATCACAATACATTTTTTCACGGTGCCACTTCTCGCGAGCGACTAACAAATATCGGAGAATATTTCTGATGCGGAAAGCTTCCCAAAAATAAATTGGTTACACGCTTCACTATGTTCTGGGCTAGCCAAGGTCTTCATCTGGACGAGCTAGAGTTATTGGAGTGTCTTGTCTTCTTGGATTATTTCCTCATTTTGATACAAATTAATTCTTCCCACTCAAGCCGTACATACAGAAGCTTGTATTTGACTTTATGTAGATAATTTTTTTTTTAAGACTTGAATATCTTTTCAGAAAACTTACGGACGACTTCCAGCGAAGATTCGCTAAATTTATTTACTGCTTGACACTCATTTCTAATGCAGTTCCCTAGTTGTTAGCAACATGGTTTTCAACAGACAATCTGCACGAATGACCAACTCCTCAAACTTGATTGCACAGAGCAAACTCTAAATCTACACCTTAGTGCCGTAGCCGATGGGCAATTTAAATATTTTGAGAAGCTTTCTCGTGACAACATTACTTAAGGATGTAAGGCGAGGGATGCACGGCGACCGCTAATGCAGATGATGTTGCTTTAGTTGTCTCGATAAGCACCTAAATACTCTAAAAGAACTTTTACAAAACGCTTTAAACAAGCTAACTAGTTGGGCGATTCGGTGTGGTCTGGGTGTAAGCCCTCACAAAACTAAACTGAACTCCATCCCTCAATACTTACTTACTTATGTCCTGTATCCCCTTGTGGGTCCTAGGGCCTCTACTACGCCTACGCGCCATCGTGTACGGTTTCTGGCAATGTGTCTGAGTTCTCCCCAACTTTTCCCTAACTGCCGTGCCTCCTTCTCGACTGTTCCGCGCCATGTTCTCCTCGGACCGCCAGGTCTTCTGCCATCCTGAATCCTGAGTTAGAGGGTTCCATTGCATAGCGTGGTTCTCTATGGAACTGTCACCCTTTCGGAACGTGTGATCAATCCACTGCCACTTCCGCCGTTGGATGGTTGTGCCTATTGGTTCCTGACCCGTTCTATCGTAAAGGTGTTCGTTAGAGATACTAATGGGCCAGAAAATCCTTAAGATATTGTGCAGGCACCTGATAGTAGTGGTCACTCTCCACGTGGTGCAACCATATAGCAGCTCGGATTCGGAGCGGAACAGTCTTATTTTGGTGCTAAAACTGATTGCATTGCTTCGCCATATTTTGGACAACATCCCGAACGCGGACTTTGCTTTGGCGATCCTGTTGGTTATAACCAGTTCGGTTCCACCATCGGTCGAGGCAATACTCCCAAGATACTGAAAATCCTCTATTCTCTCTACCGGTTGTCCAGCAATGCATATTTGAGCCGATGAGTTAGTTCCAAGGCTGATCATTTTAGTTTTTGCCATGTTAATTTTCAGCCCGACGACACCTGCCTCCCTCTCCACATCTGCTGTCATTGGGTGGAGGTCAATAAATCTGTGGGAGAGTAAGCATACATCGTCAGCGTAGTCAAGATGTTTCAGTTGAGATGTAAGAGTTCATCGAATTCCTCCGTTTCCCGTCGACAAAGCTGCATGAAGCACATCGCTAATCACTAATAGGAATAATATTGGTGAAAGGATACAGACTTGTCTTACCCCACTTTGGATCTCAAATTCCTCAGACGACCTTCCTCTGTGCAGAACATGACATTTGGAGCTTTCATAATAGCAATTAGTTTATCGGGAATACCTCTCCTGCGTAAGGCACGCCAAATAAACTCTCTGTTGACACTATCTCAAAATCGATGAACAGCAGGTGCAGTGGCGATCGATATTCAACACACTGTTCGATGATAATCCGCAGGGTGTTGATGTGGTCGGCACAGGAGGATCCAGAGCGGAAATCTGCTTGTTCGGCATCGAGTATGTCTTCGAGATGTTGTTTGATTCGCTCCAGGATGATTTTAGCTATTATCTTAGCTACAGTAGGCAGCACGCAGATTCCCCTCCAGTTTCCGCACTCCATTAAATTTCCTTTCTTAGAAAGCTTGACGATCATTCCCTTTTTCCACTTGTTAGGAAAGCTCTCAGCTTCCCAAGCTCTCTCTATAAGTGGATGCAGAAGCTCAGCCAATGTTGTGGGCGCTGCTCGTAAGAGCTCTGCTGGAATACCGTCAAGTCCTATCGCCTTGTTGGTTTCGAGTACCTTGATCGCGGTAATGATCTCATATTTACTGGGAGTCGTTGTGCGTAGTCGGGAACTTCTCACCTGGGGCATCTCAGTCTGATTTGGGAGCATATCGCTAGCAAATGCGCTGTTCAAAATCATAGCAAAATGCTCTTTCCATCTCTTGAGCTGGTCCTCATCCGAAATGAGCAAGGAGCCATCTAGGCTTTTCACTGGGTGTTGGCTGGAGCTGCGACCACCTGTCAGCTCTTTCGTGATTCTGTAGACGGTCCTGCTGTCGCACCTCCGTGCAGCTTCTTCTGCTTCTGTAGCCAGCACGTTGATGTGGTTGTGCTTATCACGTCGCACGCTGCGCTGAACTTCTCTCATCTTCATGCGATATAGGGACTCTAGCTCGCTTCTCCCTGCTGCTGTGGTAGCTGCAACGCGAGCTTTCAGCTGTTTTCGTTCGTCAATCCGTCTCCAGGTATCCTCGGAAAGCCACGCCCTATGTCTTCCCTGCGATCGGCCGACAATTCCCTCAGCGCCAGATGTAAAAACATTTTTCACAGCACACCAATGGCCTTGGACGGTTGCGAGCATAGAGCTGCTGATTGCTTCCACACTTTGCGAAAAGTGCTCCCTTAATTGCTGGCGCACTGAGGGATCACTAAGTCTATCGATGTTGAACCTGGGCATTCTTGTGTTGTCGTGGGATCTTCGAACTGCAGCAGTGCGTAGTTGGAGAGTAGCTATCATAAGATGGTGATCACGTACTATCCCCACATCTGCCCCTCGCCTGTTTCGGACGTCCAGGAGACTACTTCTAAAGCGGCGGCTGATAGCAAAATGGTCAATTTGGTTGGAGGTTGCTTGCCTATCATTGGAAACCCAGCTGACTTTGTAGCAGGTCTTGTGCTCAAACATGGTACCACCTATCACAAGGCGGTTGGCATTGCAGAAATCCACAAACCTTTCGCCGTTGTCATTGCGGTTGCCTAGTCCATGCATCCCGATTACATGTTTGAGCCCTTCGTTGTCGTTGCCTACCCTGGCATTCAAATCCTCCATCACTATGACGAGGTTTCCATTTGGTGTTGTGTTGAAGACGGCGCTTAAGAGATTGTAGAAGCTCTCCTTTTCGTCCTCAGATGAACTATTCGTTGGGGCGTAACACTGTATGATGATGACGCGTCGTACTCTAGTCCGGAATCTGGCCGTCAAAATCCTATCACCATGAGGCTGCCAGGAAATTAGGCCCTTGCGTACTGTTGTTGTTAGCAGAAGTCCGGCTCCATATTCCCGCGGAATTCAGGATTGTCTTCCAGAATAGAGTAGTACAGTGTTACGCGTTTTGGACTGGTACTCGCCCGCTTCTAACCATCTTACTTCACTTACTCCCAAAATGTCCAGTTTATATCGCATGAATTCGTTTTTCAACTGGTTTGGAAATTAAGCTGGAAACCTAACATTCAAGAAAGAGTCAAGAAAGCTAAAGTAGCACTTTTCTTTTGCAAAAAGGTATTGGAAACAGAAAGGGTCTACAACCTCGAATAATTCACTAGCTCTACATCTCGGTCATTAGACCGATGCTCACATACGTGGTGATTGTCTGGTGGACATCCTTAGAAAAAGCTATACATCACGATTTTCTAAGACAGGTCCAGCGTACAGCTTGTCTGTGTATAAGCGAAGTACTACGTACAACACCCTCTGCGGCACTGGACACAATGTTTCATCTATTACCCCTCGATATATTTAGCAAGCAAATGGCAGCGAATGCAGCCGTTCGCTTTGCAGCTACCCAACAGTGGTAAAGAAAAGAATTTGGCCACATTTCCATTCTGAATAAATTCAAAATCCCTCCCGAAAATACTGACTACACCATCCCATGTGTAAATTTTGACATAAACTTCCTCGCCACCATCCCTTCCAGATCACTCTGGTATGACGATGCATTTTTAAAAGATGAATCGATTCGCTTCTATATTCTATACTGACGGTTCAAAAACTAAGGACGGAGTTGATGGACATGCGTAACCTTTAGCTCTCCTTCCGTCTACCACATCATTGTAGCGTGTTCCAGGCGGAAATAATGACAATTAAAGTAGTGTTATCTTGGCTTAAGAACGTGATATCTGCTAAAGATATCCGCATCTTTTCAGAAAGCCAAGTAGCAATCAAATCATTGCAATCGAACTCAATAAATTCTTTAGTAGTTCTAGACTGCCGATTGTCTCTCGTGGAGATGGCTGAACAGTTCAATGTTAACCGGGGCATAGAGACATTTCAAGGAATAGTAAGGCCGATGAACTCGCCAGAATAGGAACAACTATACCCATCCTGCCAGACAAAAGCACCTTAGGAATACCAATCGCTACTTGCAAACCCAAATTTAGCTGGATGCCAATGAGAGTACAAATTTCTGATGGATAAGTGGACCAACACGTCTAGCGATTCATACGATACGTGTCATCGCTAGGCACTGTCTAATAGGCAAGCATGCTGCAAGAGCGTTCCTTTTTTGCGAACCACTTTTGTAGAAGCTGCATGGATGAAGAAGAGGAAGAAACGATTCCTCGGTAAGTAGGTAGGTGTGGTGGTTCGTCTTAAGAAAATAACCCAATTAACACTAGGTGCCGTTTTGATACCACAAAACTCATCTACCTATATATAAAAGGTGTGTTGGTGTGGAGTCACTAGATCCAGCCTGCGGAGTTAAAAAGAATTATTAAATCTTTAATGTTTCTCTCTGAAACTTCTTCAAGGGAATCGAAAAAGGGTTTTCCTAAAGCTCGTTGGCCCTAGCTAGTCCTTTTTTTTTTAAAGGAAACCCAAATCCCAGACCACTCAGAATTCTCTAGTCCATTGTACTACCAGGCAGGAAACTTTCTTTGGTGCAGTGGTTGGAAAAACTTCCATGTAATTCGTTTTTCCTTTATATTCGGGTGGCTGATGATTGCTGTTCCCCGCTGGGGCTTGAACCTGCTCATATCGGTTAACGAGCAAACACACTACCCACTGCACTACTGCCACCCCCATAAAAACTGGATAAGGGTTTCTTTTTCAGTTGCGACAATGTGTGTTGTGTGGGATACCTAGTTTGACTGCATGGTCTCCTATGTGCCAGTGACCCGTGGTGGTTGCTGTTATCCTGGCGATATCCCTACGCGTTCTATTTAAGAAGTCGGTTATTTTTGATTTGTTGCAGTTTGCCCACAAAGAAAGGATACCCTCTGAACTGCCCCAACTATAGAGGTATATAAGCCTCCTAAACATCGCATATAAGATCGCCGTATTATGTGAACGCATAAAACCGATCGTCAACAACTTGATAGGTCCTTATTAGTGCAGTTTCAGGCCTAGAAAGTCCACCATTGACCAAGTATTCACACTCGATACGCACCACCTCTTCATCGATTTCAAAGTTGCCTATGATAGCGTGTATAGAGACGAGTTATACAGAGCCATGTCTAGTCTTGACATCCCTGCCAAGCTCGTCCGTTTGTGCAGAATGACGATGGAGAACTCTCGCTGCTTTATCAAAGTCGGTAAGAATATCACCGAACCGTTCAATGTTAGGAAAGGTCTTAGACAAGGCGACGCGCTATCATGCGATCTTTTTAACATAGTACTTGAGAGAATTGTACGAAACTCATAAGCCAACACCGGAGGTACAATCTTTTACAAGTCTGTACAACTACTCGCTTATGCCGATGACATTGACATAATCGGAAGAACTCAGCGGGCCGTCAATGGTGCATTTACGAGTATTGAGATCGATGCAGCAAAGATGGGTCTAGCGGCCAATGAAAGCAAAACAAAATATATGCTGTCTACAAAAAAGGATACCCAACATCGGCGTCTTGGACAGAACGCCACAATAGACAGATATAATTTTGAGGTAGTAAAGGATTTTGTCTACCTAGGCTCTATGGTCAGCTCCGCAAATGACATCAGTAGGGAGATCACACGAAGAATTACTCTTGCCAATCGTTTTTTCTATGGGCTAAGAAGGCAATTGAGTAGTAAATCTCGAACTACCAAAGTTACTCTTTAAAAGACACTAATCACCCAGTCTGTATGGCGCAGAGGCATGGGCTTTGAGAAAATCGGATGAGGATGCCCTCGGTTATTTTGACAGAAAAGTTCTTCGAGCGATATTTGGTCCCGTCTGCATAGATGGTGAGAGGAGGAGGTGGAGGTGCCGAACTATACGGCCTATATAAGGACATCGACTTAGCCAGAAGAGTTCACATACAGCGACTTAGATGGCTGGGTCATTTAGAGCGGATGGAGCCCAACTTTCCCGCTAAGAAAGTCTTCGAATCCATCCCGCATGGACGGCGCAGTAGAGGACGACGTCGCGGTAGGTGGCGCAAACAAGTGGAGAGGGACCTCAACCAACTCGGCGTGCGCAACTGGAAACAGCTGGCTCGTAACCGTGCTGGCTGGAGAGGTTTGTTGGTTGAGGCCCAGGTCCACCCCGGACTGAAGCGCCATCTAAGTAAGCAAGTTTGGCCACATCTTTCTAGATATGATACAGTTTGTTAGCCTAGTCTATCTGAGGTTGGCTTGGGTAAGGAATTTTGACGATATTTCTGTTTTGACTGCTCCAAGCGGAATCTGAACTGATTCCTCAAGAGATCTGTGGAAGGCTGAGCCTTGCCTAGCCAGTTTGGCCGCAAGTTCGTTTCCATAAACGTTACTGTGCCCTGGAACCCAAATCAAGGTTACCTTGAGCTGGCTATCTAGCGAAGCTAGCTCATTTTGGCATTCAAGCACCAGCTTGGAGGATTGAGTAACCGATGCAATGGCTTTGATGGCTGCTTGGCTATCAATAAAAATAGCAATCTTTTGCCTCGGCGTTACATTGGTGTATGTATTGATATGACGGCAAGCTTCCCGGACAGTTAGAAATTCTGCCTGGAACACACTGGCAGAATCCAGGAACCTATATGATTTATAGATGTTTAAGGATTCGGAAAACACACCCGCACCGACTCCATAGTCGATTCCTCACTTTCTTTGTTTTTGCCCAGCTCTCTCCCATAGATGGAAGCTTCACTTAGCAGCCTTCTATTACAATTACGTAGGTGATCTGATAGACATAGATATTAAGAGCCTCCTACGCTTCATAAGAAGCTCAAAATGGTTTAAGAAAATGGTTCTCCATGATCGACGTGGCATCACAATGGACCTTTTGCTCGTCTAGATGTGTTGGCGATTCTTAGCTGGCAGCCACTTCGACCTAACTTAATATGTTTTTCACTTATCATTCAGCAGTTTTGCCAAATCATAATAGCAACGTTTTGTTACGTCTTGGATTGTCATAATTCAATTCTCTTTTGACGCTAAACAGAATATGGTATGACCATTTCTTTAAAAATTTGACCCTTTAACCCTATTTTTGGTACAAAAAATATTTCCATAAACATTTTAATAACTTTATTCTCAGAAAATGTTAAAAAATGTTTTGTCTGCTTATTCAACACTCTAGTTGTGCAAATTTGCTGTAAAATTCGTATTCGGTTCTGACTTCTAGTATTTGTTTCGTGCTCTCAAGAAAGAGTGCTAACATCATTACTACGAATTTAAGTTGCACACGGAAATTTACTGAAATCAGGGCATGGTGCAGTAAGGGCTGTAGCATATCCTGTAACTGACTGGACGTTATTTTTAAAAAATGTTGAGGATATTTTACTTCGTAGACCTAGCTGTTTAGCTACCTCCTAAGCATTTACAATTGTGGCATGGTCTTGGTCCGAACTGCCCTCAAATAAGTAAGTAGTCGTCAAGCCAATATCGTTTATTATTTTTTGTTGGTACGCTTTTGAACTCTATAACGGACCATATCCGTTGTTCCTGCAGCACTCGATGATTCTTTAAAAACAACGAAAAACTTTTTTTTTAAATAAATTTTCTATATTTCCTATTGTATAATTCAATCACTTGTTTCGCTTCGATGCACATTGCCTGACATTATCACTATAATCTAACTCGTCACTCGATCAATCTAGTGACGTTTGATCTTGTATTTCTTGACAGTTTTATAGCGATAGCCATCTTCAGCAATTTGTTCAATGGGCTGTTCAATTGCTACTTCTGGAGCCAAATACTCATTGCTGGGCTCAGGAAGAGGAACTTCTTGACCAGGAGGTAAGTATTCACCACTAAGAAGCTCATTGACATCACGACGATGTCGGTAACGAATACGCTTTACAGTCTTGTAACGGTATCCATCACTGGCAAGTTCAACGGTTGGTTCAACTGGAGCGGGAACTTCAATTGGGGCTTCAATTGCAACTGGATGTGAGACAACGATTGGAGCCGGAGCAGCAACTTCGACTGGTGCTGGTGCTTGGTACGAGTAACCGGGTTCAGCTTGTGCGGGTGGTAGGTATTCAGCTGAAGGGAGTTCACTGACATCACGACGGTTTCGGTGGCGAAGGCGTTTCACAGTCTTGTAGCGGTATCCATCATCGGCCAATTGTTCGATAGGTTCAACAGCTTCTATTGGAGCCAAGTACTGGTTGTTAGGTTCTGGGAGGACCAACTGCTGAACGGGAGGGAGGTATTCAGCTGGGAGTTCACTGACATCGCGACGATGTCTGTAGCGAATACGACGCACGGTCTTGTAGCGGTATCCATCGCTGGCTAGTTCAGCACTTGGCTCAACTGAAGCTGAGATCTCAACTGGGGCTGCGATCTCGACTGGGGCTGGGATTTCAACTGGAGCTGCGACTTCGACGGGGGCTGGGGCAGAGTAGGAGTAGCCAGGCTGGACTGCGGCAACTGGGGGCAAGTAATCGTTTGATGGAAGCTCGTTTACATCACGACGATGCCTGTAACGAATTCGACGGACAGTTTTGTAGCGGTATCCATCTTGAGCCAATTCAGCACTTGGAGCTGGAATTTCAACTGGGGCTTCAACTTCTACTGGAGCTGCGGCGGCAACTTCTACTGGAGCAGGGGCTGGGTATGAATAACCGGGCTCTGCTTGAACTGGAGGCAAGTATTCAGCAGATGCAAGCTCGCTTACATCACGACGATTCCTGTGGCGCAGACGTTTCACAGTCCTGTAGCGGTAACCATCATCGGCCAATTGTTCAACGGGCTCAACGGCTTCAATTGGAGCTAAGTACTGGTTGTTTGGCTCTGACTGGGCCAGCTCTTGAATGGGTGGGAGGTATTCAGCTGGAAGTTCGCTCACATCGCGACGATGTCTATATCGTATGCGACGAACAGTCTTGTAGCGATATCCATCACTGGCTAGTTCAACAGTTGGTTCAATTGCAGCTGGGGCTGGGATTTCAACTGGAGCTTCAACTTCAACTGGAGCAGCAACTTCCACTGGGGTTGGAGCGGGATAGGAATAGCCAGCCTTAGCTTGAACTGGTGGCAAGTAATCACTTGAAGGAAGCTCGCTTACGTCACGACGGTGACGATGGCGGAGACGTTTCACGGTTTTATAGCGGTATCCATCCTCAGCGATTTGCTCAATGGGCTGGGCGATTTCAGCTGGGGCGAGGTATTGGTTGACTGGTTCAGAAATTGCAATTTCAGCTGGAGGAAGGTATTCGCTTGATGGCAGCTCGTTAACATCACGTCGCTTTCTGTAGCGTATGCGCCTCACGGTCTTGTATCTGTATCCGTCACTGGCCAATTCAGCGGTGTCTTGCGCTGGAGCAGCAATCTCAACTGGAGCCTCAACTTCAACTGGCGCCGGTGCTACAACTGGAGCAGCTACCTCAACTGGAGCTGGGTATGAATAGCCTTCCTTTTGAACTGGTGGCAAGTACTGAGCCGACGAGAGTTCATTGACATCACGACGGTTCCTGTGACGAATGCGTTTCACAGTCTTGTAACGATATCCATCATCAGCCAACTGCTCGATTGGCTCAACGGCCTCGATGGGCGCCAAGTACTCATTGCTAGGCTCTGGCAGTACCGCCTCCTGTACTGGTGGGAGGTATTGAGCCTCACCGACATCACGACGACGCCTCACCCGCCTGATTGTCCTGTAACGGTATCCATCTTGAGCCAAAACCCCCGAAGGCTTCAGGGTCTCAATCTCCTCGAGAACAGCCAAACTATCATCTTGCGGCGGTGGCAAATATCCAGTGGCACCAACAACCGCCACAAAGGCTAATCCAACGAGGAAAATTTTCTGCAAAAAAGAGAGCAATGATTAGAGCCCCATCAGCCTCAGACCAGTCAATTTTCTACGTGTCTTACCATTTTTTCGAACGTAATCCAATTTTTTCTGCTTGTCTCGTCGAAGCAAACGATCGAATGATGAACACTCGAAGATTACCAAACAATTTATATGGCCTGATGCTTCTCCACGGCCCACGGTCATCATTAGAGATGAGACCTACGAAGCTTTAGCCGCTGGCTAACACAATTAATTCCATGCCAGAGGCTGTCAAGCGCAAAGAAGCGACACGAAGAAAGAGATAAAGACCCACCAATTGGCCATCGAGAGACACTCGACTCGACGACGAGAGATGATGAATTAATTAATTACGTTGATTACTTTGTTTAAAATTTTAGATTTTTCGGAAGTGAGACTGAGAAGAGGCCCAATTATAGATTGAGATCAAAGCCTACGTGGTTTTGATGAGCAGCCTATAGAATAAAGGTATAGAATCACTTGACAGCGCGTTGGAGCATACCTGTCAAAAATGATGTTCGTCGCTTTGATGGATTTGGCAGCGAGTTTATGGGAACACCGGGGGTCACCACCGAGAGCAGGTGGTGGTCGTAGACTGTAGGTGATGGGCACATCGATCGATCAGATGTAGCTGAATGGCTACAAGATTGGAGCTAATCCTCATCTTTTAGGTTTTTTCGCTTTTTTGTCGATCTTCAAGGTCGTATAGTATTTGTATCTTTTTTTTCGATTTTCTTGATCGTATCTTGAATTTTTTTTCTTGCATGTGTGATGTATACAAGTGATTAAAGAAATTTGCAAATAAAATCAATTAATTGCCGAATCAATGAATGAATTGAGTGGCGATTGTTATACAGTGAGGCGGGTGCGCAGTTTTGGACATTTTTGTCGTGCGTAGGGAGAGAAGTATAAAATTCTCAGCGGGATGTCGGGGGTAGAAACATTTTCGCAATGAGGAAGTACCTATAGATTCATGTTTTATTTTTTATTTATTGAATTATTAGAAGGTTAATGTGATCAGACAGATTCGTGATTGAAGAAGGAAACTATTAGTAGGATTTAGACGAGGTGGCTCGTGTGTCCGACTAGAAGGCGAATATGTGCCGCTGGTGTTGTAAGGTGAAGTTCATCTGTTAATTGGTTAAGATTTTCTGATTATTAATTGAATTCGGTAGAAAGTGTTGTCTGTATATTTGAAAATATATTTTCTGTGTAACTAGTTTATTGTTTGGAATTCCAAGGAATAAAGCATACAACAACGTGCAATGGAACCCAATACTGCCATCGCACATATCGCTGTTGCCTAATGGGCAACAATCATGCTGACTGAAGTAATAAGATTTTGCGAGAGAGATACAGATCAGATAGGGGTTTATTATAAAGACACGTTAAATATAAAGCTCCACTGGAAGTCCACGATCAAAACCTAAGCTATGCTCAGAAAGTTAATTTTTGCCACTTACATTCAAAGGCGAGCAAGAGATGGGGAAACGGCCAAAACTTATTACTCATATAAACTGTTACCAGGCTGACAAAAGAATCACAAATTTCAACAAAAATATGCGAGCCATGCGAGAATGCCAGATGACAGAAAGATAATATAAGTGGGACTGATATGAGATAGTTGTAGCACTTTCTGATTTAAAATAATAAGGCAAAGAAGGAGTATATCTTTTATACGAGAGGTGTGCGTACTTGTGATTGGTTCTAGGGGCACTACTATTTTTGGCCACTGCTTGTAGCGACTAAAAGACTATATTCAATTAAAGGCAGTGATTCCACTCCACCTTTAGCAACAACAGCCTGTGAGTAAGTCCACCAGGTATCCTATGTACCTTGCTTAATGTAAGTGTTACCTAAGGCATATAATACTTTTCCAATAGAATGGGGAGCGCAGATATCAACAATTGTTAATTAAATGTATGCCAACTGGCAAATAATGCTCCTGACACGAGGTAACTGAACTGAAAATAGTTAGCTCATGGGTAGTCTCATTACCATCAATGCCTTAGTGACCATGCACTTTGTCGAGATTCTTTGTATTGTGTCTGGCAAGACATAAGAAGATATCAGTGCAGTCTTCGGGTAGCTTAAAGTTCATTATAGGAGCTTAGTATATTAATCAGTATAAATTCTATGCTACGTACATAGATTGCTAAACTTGAAACATTTATTGACACCTTTTTGTACGGGTCCATCAAATGAAGTGTTACCAATTCAAAATACTGCAGTATCTTTATTTCAAAAGTTTTTAATTTCATATTTTAATATCATGTTAAAAACATATTTGATTTTATGAAAACCATGTCACTGTTCCATACAGTTCCCTCTATTGCGGATGACTGCATCAATCCTTTTGATGAAGGCATTGCACGCTGCTCTAATGTACTCATGTGGGATTCATGACCATTCTTGACGAAGCGCTGACTTCAATGATTCCACATTTTGATATTTTTTTGTCGACACTTTAGCCTCCAAAATGAACCATATGGAGAAGTCCATAGGATTCAATTCTGGAGAGTATGGAGGCCACTGATAAGAAGAAATTAACTGCGAATAGTTAGACTACTTTATGAGATGGTGCTGAGTCCTGTTGTGGGCGCCGTGGCGTAAGTGGTTAGTGTGTCGGATCACTACGCATGATGTTCCAAGTTCGAATCCCAGAAAACACCAAACAGTTTTTTCACGGTCCCATCTCTCGCGAGCGTCTGACAAACATCCGAGAGTATTGTTGCCACGAAAAAGCTTCTCAAATCGCCGTTCGGAGTCGGCATTAAACTGTAGGTCCCTTCCATTCGTGTGAAAAATATAAGGCACACAACATGAGTGGTTGCGAGAAGCTAGGCCCTGGCACTTTAAAGAGCTGTTGCGCCAAATATTTGTATTTGTATTTGTATTTGAGTCCTGTTGGAATGTGCAGCAGTTGGCACCCAATTGTTTGCATGCCCAAGGGATCAAGGCATCATTTAGGGTCTTTTGCTGGGACACTTCCTGATTCACTTTAACGCCCTGGCCAATGAAAGCCAGAGGAGAGCACCCGTTTGCAGTTACAGCAGCCCAAACCATCACAGAAGCAGGTCCTTGTTTACGAACAGCAATTCGGTCTTGAAATTATCGTAAGACGTGTTCTGCAACCACACACGATCATTTTGCTTGTTTACGTATTGCTGAACAGTAAACAATTTTTCATCAGAAAATACCAAATTCTGTAGATTATCGGCTGCGTGCAAGGCTTTCAGTGCTTTTGATCTTTTACGGCAAACTTCCGTTTGTGCCGGTGTTAAATCCTGTACTTTTTGCATTTTGTAGGGCTTCAAAAGTTAATTTTTCAGTATGCGCCGTATGCTTGATTCAGACACGTTCAGATCTTTAGACAATTTTGCTGAACTCTGACGTGGATTTGTTTGAATTCGTGCCTTTACCTTTCGGACCATTTCTGATAATATTGCTGTTTTTCCAGGACCAACTCGAAAGCGTTTAGCAATGCTACCATTATCATTGTAGCGCTTAACGCTCCGATACACAACAAATTTATTTACACGCAGGTGCTGCAACTCACGAACAATGGCTGCCTGTAATTTTCCTGCCAAGTACAAGGCAATTACACTATTTCTCTTGAATTCCATTTCGAATATTTCGCTTTAAGTACGGCGTAGAATGATAAGCAACCGTGTGTTTGTTAACAATTGGATATACTGTCAAAATATGAATCAGCTGTTATCGCTGTCGATCAAGAAGGTCTTATCTTGGCTAAAGAAAAACGTGATATCCGCCACGGACATCCGCATTTTTTCAGATAGCCAAGCTGCGATCAAATCCTTGGAATCGATCTCTATAAATTCAGTAGTAGACCTAGACTGCCATTTGTCTCTTGCGGAGATGTCAAAGCTGTTTACATTCACCTCATTTGGGTGCCGGGGCATAGGGATATTCCGGGGAATTGTAAGGCTGACGACCTCGCCAAAATAGGAACAACTGTACCTATCCTTCCAGATAAGGATAATCTAGGTATACCAATCGCTACTTGCAAATTTAGATTCAAGCTAGATGCAATCGGAAGAACAAATATTAGGTGGACAAGAGGTACAACATGTCTAGCGACTAAGCAGATTTGGCACAAGTTGGATCTGAAACGCTCTAAGAAATTTATCTTATTTATCTCTCAATCGGTTGCATATTAGCTCCATTATAGGTGTAATTACAGGACACTCTCTAATAGGCAAGCATGCAACAAGGCTTGGCGTATATTCAAATGCCTTTTGCAGAGGCTGTATGGACGAAGAAGAAGAAGAAACCATTCCTCACCTTCTTTGTGCATGTCCAGCTCTCTCCCATAGAAGGAAGTTTCACCTAGGAGCTTTCTATTTTAACGATTTAGGCGATCTGATAGATTTAGACATCAGGAGCCTCCTTCGCTTCATCAGAAGCTCTAGTTGGTTCTAATGAGTAGGCTGGGATTATATGATCCTTCGTGGTACGACAACGGACCTTTCTTGGTCTATGTGTGTTGGCGTAAGCTGGCAGCCACTTCAACCTAACCGAACGTAACCTAACCTATCGTTGTTGTCAGTACTGCCATTGTAAAGTTGTTGTTTGGGGCTCAAGTTCACTGCCAGGTATAAGATCTTTTGTGCTGGCCCAATGGTTAACCAGAGTTAAAATTTGAGGATCAATCTTTTTTTTGCGGCTCCTGGGCAATCAATCAATTCTGCTGTTTCTCTTTGTTTAGCGCAAAGTCTGCATTAGACTGTATCTGATATTTTCATTTTATGCAGATGGTACCTGAGTGGACAATGTCCGATTAGATAGCCCGTTACAGTTCGCAAATCGTCTTTGCAGAATTCAATTAGCTTGCTTTCTCTATTTTTGTTAGGGTTCATGAGCTTTTTCGCTTGTTTTACGCCCTTTTGGTTGGCCAAGTGTTCGACGAGTCCTTAAGCTTCTCATTTTGTAATTGTGGAGTGGATACTACTGAGTGGTATTCTGAAGTAGGGTTCAGGGCACCCAGCGCCTCTCCTCGCCAGACAGTCTGCTCGTTCATTCCCCTTAAATTCTTTGTGTCCAGGAATCCATGCTATGGTAACCTGATTTGTGTATGCGAGGCTTCAAGAATGTCGAGAGAGTTCCACACTAGCTTTGACCGTACCGTATAGGAACTAATGTCCCTTAGTGCTACCTAACTGTCTAAATGGATGTACATAGATGTGAGTTCCGTTAGTGTTTTTCCGCAGGTAATACCGAATGCACAGTTTTATTGCATGGACTTCTGCTTATAAGATGGTAGGTGATTTACAAAGCGCTGCCGCACGCTGAAAGTCGGGATCATAGCTTCCGTTTCGGTATTGACATTTTCCAATTTGGAGCCATCTGTGTACGAGATTGCTGGGTGGTATGTTCAGACCTTTAATTTTTTTGGATTTAAAAGATTTTATTTATTCATGTATTATAATATTTTCTAATATAGTACAAAATCAAAATTAAGCATGGCTTTGCCTTGTATCTCCGTCAAGGAGTCATATCAAAATATATGCCTTCTTGTTTCTCGTAGGATTGGGCATCTTCCCATAAAATGGAATACATCTTCTCTCTTCACTAAAATACACGTGTTGCATAAAATAGCCAAGTTCGCCCTTTGGTGTACGTAGTTCAGGTTCAGGAGCTCACCACGTAGCCTCAGTATAATCGTTATTTCTTCTATCTTGTAATTATCATGGAAATAATTGTTATTCTACAAGTTGTGCTTGAGCTTATTGTAGATTGCCCTATGTACTGATCCAGCTGCCTCTTCAGCATATCTCGTTCTATCCAGCTCGTCTAACTTTATACTGAGCTCATACAATTTGGGGTCCCAGTTTCTCATGTTGTCCTCTCTCAGTTCGATCCCACATCCATCAGCCAGATCCAGCCATTCCCTGTACCAACCAATTTTTGTTTACACAGCATTTAGAACTGCTTTTCTTGGGAGACGGTGGGCTGCCATGTTTAGAGTTTTTAATACATAATCTTCCTCTAGCTTGAATGTCTTAATAAGAGCATAATCATGTACAATAGTTAGGTGTATTCGGTGGAGGGCGGAATATTCTTTTCACATAAAATCTAAGTAGCTTCTCCACCGTTTCGTACTGCCTTCCGCCCCATACTTGCGCCGCATATAACCCTGAATTTACTGCTATGATTAATATATTTGCTGTTGAAATAATTTTTCCAAGCTACATTGATGGCTGTTTTAGATTTTACAAATTTTTGCTTGAGATGCCGTTCCATGCTCATATTTTTAGTTATGTAAACCCCGAGATACTCGTACGTGTACTCCTTAACAATTTCGATTGATTCCTCATCAAAGCGCAATTTTTCATTGGAACAATTTCGGCCACCACCTTCCTTGAAAATCATAATTTTGGACTTGTTAAGGTTGACCACTAGCTTCCATTATTTGGTGTATTCATGCAAACGATTGATCATGAGTTGTAAGGAATCCGGGGAGTATGCCAAAAGAACAACATCGTCCACAAAAAAAGGGCTTTGACGAGCACACCCGTATATTCCACACGTCCTGACAAACAGTCAGTCAGGTCATGAATGAACAGAGCAAGTAAATTTGGGCTCAGCGCACATCCCTGTCGTACGCCTGAGTGCGTTTGGAACCATGCCGATAGAACATCTCCATCCCAAACCGCAGCTTTAATATCAGCATATAGATTTCCTATTAGCCTCCCAAATTTCAGCGACATTCCCAAAGAGTAGAGCTTATCTAAGTTATGTCCACCGAGTCGAAGGCTGCCTTAAAATCAATAAAAAAGACGTAGAGCTTCTTGCATTGCAAAAGAAATGACTTTGCCGTGCTGCTTAGTACAAATATATGGTCAATTGTAGAGTACTCTGATCTGAAACCCGCCTGGAACTCATCTTAATCGTTTTTGAAGTATCGCCGTAAAAAGTTTGTGGGATGCATTCAAAAAGGAAATACCCCAATAATTCCCTGGATCCATTGTACAGCCCTTTTTGTGGATGGGGAAAATTAATGCCTACTTAAACCCCCGCGGGACACGTCCGAACTCAAAAATATTATTAAATAAGCCAGTCAGTCTACCATGAAGCTCATTGGTGCCATACTTGTAAAACTCCGAAGGAATCCCATCCGAGCCTGTCGCCTTGCCATCCTTCAGATCACACAGTGCTTTTGTAACCTCAACATGTGTTGTCGGGTTGTCCAGAATATCATTCGCAAAGCCAGATGGCGCATTTTGGAAGCTTTCACTGTACGCAACCGGGTTCAGTACACTTTCGAAGTGCTGTCGGTGAATGTTAGGGCTCAGCTCCTTACCAATAGTGTACCTTCTGCCATTGACATTTCTTATCCGCTTCCAAAAGTCAGTTCTGACCTTTTTTTCTCCATTCTTAGTGGTCACTAATGACCACTTCAAATTTTCTGAAGAACCAAAATCTCTTGAGCATCGTATCTGGAATCTTGAAGATTAGGTTGTTTTGGGTGTTTCTATGAATGGTTAGATGACCTGTAAAATCGTCTGCTTATAGTCATTGACGGAAATTTAAACTGCCTTCATTAATCGCTTGCTGATTCTACACCCAACACTTCCGGCTAGTTGTCAAAATACACTGCACAGCAATGATCAATGTACACAGCAATGGCCATAACCATGAACTGCGGCGTAGTTCCTGCTTTGAAATTCATACTCCTACGTATTAAGTAATTTCAGGAACCTGGGGCGTTGCCAATCTAGGAACAATTGATATTTGTTGCTTACGCGTATCTTTGTATTACTACCAGCTGGCCAGTGCTCGCCTTGCTTCGCTCGTATTTTAGTTGATGGTAATTTAATTGTTTGAACATAATTGCTAACTGAATACAATACCAAAAATGCGTAAACTCAATTACAACTTCCCTCGTGGAAATCCCCACCAGAGCAAACACAAACCCGCTCACAACACAAAAATTTATTTTAAACCCATTAAAACATTGTAAAATGTGGACAAATCCCACATCTCATCTAACAAAATGGAAAAATATTGCAATGTTTCTATATCTGTGAATACATATGTATGTATGTCTTAATTGCAAGTTTTGATAGCACATATGTACAGATCGCAAAATCTCATTCACTTAATATTTTTTCAATCCGATGAGGCATTACTGAGCAAGGGCTGTATAATCACCTTTTAGTGACGGAAAATTCGATCTCAACCCCCTTTATGCCACTTAGACCTCGAATTTCGTAAAATCCCTTCTTATCTCGCATCTAGGTAAAATAAGGAATAACTGTCCGAAATTTCGAGTACATACGTCTAACAGTTTTGGAGAAACCGTGTTCACAAGGTCATACATTTTTGCTTTTATAGTATTTAAGATCATGTATCATATTTGCCAAAAGTTGATCCTTTAAAGAAATAATCTCCAACTAGGATTGTCACGGCTTCTATACCAACCTCTTACTAAAATTGCGGGTTAAAATCGCAAATACAGTCAAGTATACAAAACAAGATATCTTTTGTAGCAACCAATGCTTGTCGTCTACCTGGGCGAAAAGTCACTTTGGGGGTGGCAGTGGTGTAGTGGTAATTTCGTCAATTGCAAGCATTTATTTATTTCTCATGAAATATATAAAGTCAGTGCCATCAATTACGAAAGCTTGTGTGAACACTACTGCGAAGGCATAACACTGGCAGTAGCTTGGTCATGTGGCTGGAAAAATTGTTCGCTCTGTTGATGATTTTTTGCCCTTGACATCGCTTATTGGGAAAAAAGTACTGTGAATCAGAAGCAAGACAAAAAATAACAAAATCTCCCCAGTTATCTGGACGCCACTCCCGGAGAATCTCTGAAGCATAAACAACTGAGCTTCAAGAACCACTATACGAAAAATCTTTCTCCCTCTCTCTCTATCCATCCTTTCCAACGCCCACACTGTATGTAAACATGTTAAAGGTATTCATAACCCTTTGAGTACGCGCAAATTATAAAAATAAAAAAAGTTCTGAAGTTGGACCGTCTTTAACAGATAAGTCTATCATAAAAACAAACAAATTATGCAGCTTCTACATAACATATGTACGCTTACACCCAACAGGAGGCGAGTCATAAAATCACTTGAGTTATGATTCAAAAGAAATTATATATCCTGTTGGGGAGGACCTTCAAAATAAAATGCCATAAATATCACAGCACACCTTTCTGAGAATAAATATTAATTTTTCCATAAGGCTTTTAATATTTCATTCAACTGCCATGGGACAAGCTCTCCTTCAAAAACTTAATTCGTAACACGCGCAGGAGTGCACATAAAACATCGTCCATTCCTAACGTCCTGTCCAAAATTGAAAGGACATTCGATTAGAAAAAAAATAAAAAAATACTTTCCATCGAATTTTATTTACGAGCAAACAGAAATATTTTATCGATATTGCCTGCAGTGAACCCCGTCAACATCGATTTGACACTCGGTGTCAAACGGTCGACGTGTGTTATGTCTAATTAACTGAACCCATGCACGCACCCAACGCAACCATTGACACCACTCTGCTCAATTAAAATTCTAAGGGAAATTAATAACTCCCGGTCGTTTAATGGCGAGTGTCAGTGAAAGTGATATCGTAACTGACGATGGCTGTCAAAAATGAATATAAACAAACATTTTTATTTATTTTCAGGGAAATGACTTCTATAAAAGAAACATTTACAATTTAATTTCAATTGAAGCACCTTGGATGGGTACTTAGAAAAGGTCTGCTCCATCCGGTCGTGGTGAACATAATAAATGTATAATTCAGTTGACAATTCTATTGACTTTCTGACACTTACAACACGTAGCGATTGAATTTGAGTACAACTCAGATCAGTAATAATGAGGAAATTAAAAGTTAATTTATGGGGGATTATGCTAATAAAGCAAATTGATCAATTGACTAAAAATTATGCAATCGTAGCTGAGTAATTTTGTTTTATTATGTTTAATACAAAATACGTGTTATGGAATGTTATAAGAAACGAATACATTCTGAGTTAAGTGAAAGTCGACCCCGGAAGTTTTGAAAAATTTATGAAACAATACAGATTCTATTGAGATGATCACTACGAAAGCTCATTCATACCCGCCAAATATTTTTTCTTTGACATAGTAGTAGCATAGTCATACTCGTAGCAGCGTACTATGCTAGAAAAGATATTGTAAATGAGAAAATCAAAAAAAAATAAACTCTTCTTCTGTCAAACTTGTCGGTCTGTGCAGGATGACGATGGAGAATGCTAGTTCTTCTATCAAGGTCGGTGATGACCTCACCTAGACTTATTTAATATTGAAATTGAGCGGATTGTGTGGAACTCACAAGACAACACCGGAGGCATAATAAATCAAAAGTCTGTACAACTATGTTCTTGCATACGCCGACGATGTTGATATAATTGGAAGAACTCAGCGAGCTGTCACTGGTACCCAAAATGGGCTTAGCGACAAAAGAGGGCTGAGAGATATGCTGTCAAAAAGAGGAGACAATCAACACCTACGAATTGGATAGAACATTACAGCTGGGCTGGGCAGCTACAACTTCGAGGTAGTAAGGGACTTTGTCTATCTTGGCTCTGCTATTAATTCTGAAAACGACACCAGTGCAGAATCAAGCGAAGAATAAATCTTGGCAATCGTTGTTTCTTTGGGCTAATAAGCCATTTCAATAGTTAAGCCCTATCTCGAACAACTGAGGAGACTCTATATGGCTCTATGGCGCTGAAACATGAACTTTATTGAAAGCGGATGGAGATATTATTGGTCGATTCGAAAGAAAAAATGTTCTTAAGATATTCGGTCTCATTTGCGTTGATGGGTTTTGGAGGAGAAGATTCAATGACGAACTATACAAGCTGTACAGCGACATCAACTAAGTCAAAAAACAGCGTATTGGACGTCTGAGATGGGATATGTAGAGCAGATGGACACCAACGCTCCGTTCAGCAAAGTCTTTCAAAGTGGACCTCAACCAAATTGGAGTGCACAACTGGAGACAATTAGCTAAAGACCGAACTAAATGTAGAGGCTTGTTGGTTCACGCCGAACTGTAACTCCACTTAAGTAAGTAAGTAATGAACTGCAATCGAATAATGAATTTCTCGTCAATTAATGGGGATATCTGAGTTCCAGCGCCGTCATCCACGAGCGATTTATTTATCAATTACCTAGTTTACAACCCGAGTTAGAGAAAGCTTCCGTCTGGAAGACAGTCGCTATTTTGCTCAGAGCGTATTAGAATTTGGTCCCATGATCTACTAAATAGCCAGCTTCAGTTCTATAAGTCAGGGAGAACTTGAAGAAATTCATTTGCATTATCCCATTTGACCATTTCTTGGAAATACACTACGTATCTTCTTCAGAATATGACAACAGGGCTTATCAATAGGCATCATAACCAAGGAACTTTGCTCCATACTTCCTCCGTCGACATGTCACTTTAATTGCCTCAATCTGAACAAGTCCAGAGGTAGCAAGTTCTTTTTGTTTTGTAATTTGAAAGGATAGATAGAGAGAGAGAGAAATATTGGTGTAGTTCTTCGAAACTCAGATGTTGTTTCAGAAAATCTCCGGGGTTGGCGGCCAGATAACTGGGAAGATTTTTTGTTATTTTTGCCTTGGCCCCTGATTCACAGTACTTTTTCGCTTGCCGTCTGATGTCATAGGCATATCATCATCCAACAGAGCGAACAATTTCGGCAGCTATATGACCAACCTATTACAGGAGTTATGCCTTCGCAATAGTGTTCATACAAGCTTTCGGAATTGATTGGAATGACTTTATATATCTCTTAAGAAATAAATAAAAGCTTGCTGGTATTATGATTTGAACCATGAACCATTAGTGTACCAATCGAAGACGTTGCTACTACACCAGCGCCACCCCAAATAGTTAGGTTAAACACAAAGTTAAGAGTATCGCCAGAAAAAGTGCGAATCGCGCCAGTAACTCCGAGGACGACTTCGCTCTACAATCTTGTAAGTATAGGACATACTATAGACGTAGATGCGAAAATTGGTCTAATGAAAGTTATGCTTAACCAGTGTACCGGAGTAAGTCTCAGACCCCACTTCGTATCTACAATGCCAGCAAATTCTGAAAATACTAATTGATTGTGATTGTCCCACTTCAGCTTACTATCTAAAAGCTTAACCACAATTTGGCGTTTGGTCGCTCTGTCGTTAATAAGCTTTTTATCGGCGTTTTAGAAACTTACGATATAATTTGTCAAAAAGCGAGACCAGAGAATTTGCAATATGAAATGTCTTTTCAGAGCGGTCAGGCGTTGGGAGGTTATTCGTCTCATTGAGGCAGGAATTGGAATCATTTCATCGTAAGATTTTATATCATTTGGTGTAAATAAAATGGATGTCCAACTCCGTAACATCTTATCATTGAAATTCCTTAAAACAAATTCAAATAGAGCAATGTCATCCACTCACCGCAAATCCCTCTACCCCGTGTCATCTTTACCTTACACCGGCTACCTTAAAGTGCCACCTAGAGAAGAACACTTATCAGGAAATGACGAAGGTTCTCTAGAAGTAAATACTTGGGTTAGTGTACTCTCTCAAGTGAGGGGATTAGCTGATTAGCTTGGAGTATGATAACACGCAATTTATTGCAGCTATCCTCCGTCCTCGGAAAATTAGCAAGCAATCGAAAAAAAAAACCCTGTGACCAAAAGTATGCAGCATTCGCCACTTCAGACCGCACTCTGAACATCACGAAGAAGGAACAGTTCCTTAGCGTAAAAAAGGCGTTGGAACCGGTCATCTGCTTGCACGAGTTTCCAAATTTTCAGATCGACGTAATGGTTTACATTAGAGGGTGTGGACTACACGTCAACCCGGATAAAACTGAATTGGTACTCTTCAGTAGAAAATACAAGATACCACCCTTCAAACTGCCTAAGCTAGCAGTGGTGGAGCTTTCCCTTTCGGATCGCGCCAGATATCTTGGTATAATGCTGGATAGGAAACTAAATTGGAAACTTAACATACAGGAACGAGTCCGCAAAGCATATAATGCTCTCTTCATCTGTAAGCGGACCGCGGGGAAAAAATGGGGCCTGAAGCCCGCAATGATGCACTGGCTATACATCATGGTAGTCAGACCCATCCTTACGTATGGGGCTCTTGTGTGGTGGAAGGCAACGAATACGAAAAACACACGGGATATGTTGGCCATGGTACAAAGATCCGCCTGCATTGCCATCACAGGTGCTCTACGCACAACACCTACGGCTGCACTCGAGATCTTCCTCTATCTTTTACGATTAGACCTACAAATCAAATTTCAAGCGGGCAACAGTGCGCTTCGGCTTACTAACGTTGGTCTCTTCAGGACCAATAACATAGGACACAGCTCCATTCTCAAGGAATCTTTTCCCGGAATCCCTGACGAATCGGACGATATACTTGGCACCTTAGACTTCGACACACCATACGAAGTACTGTATCCTATTAGGGAGGACTGGCGAAGGAAGACAGTCTCTGTCCACAACGAGTTTGCAATATACACAGATGGTTCTAAGACTTGTGAGGGCACGGGGTCAGGTATTTACTCGAGAGATACGAACCTACAGGTGGCCCTGAGACTTCCGGACACATGCAGTGTGCTCCAAGCAGAGGTTCTAGCTGTACTTAAGGCTGCGGAATTACTTGAGATGGGATCAATATCCGATAAGAATATCGCCATCTACATTGACAGTCAGGCTGCGCTAAAGGCGCTAGAGTCTTACGTCACCAAATCTGAGTTAATCAGGAATTGCCGCACAATGCTTAGGGTATTATGTACGCAGAACCGAGTCAGATTATGTTGGGTACCTGGACACTGCGATATCGAAGGCAACGAGCAAGCCGATGCGCTGGCTAAAAGAGGAGCGGGGCTCCCACGTAGCGATATAATTGGTAGTATTAAACCACCAGGGTGCGTGGCTAAGGGAATTATCCGGGATAAAATCATTGACACGGCTAATCTAAGATGGTCAAACTTAGATGGTCACAGGGTGTCTAAGGCCTTGTGGCCTATGTTAGATCGCAGAAAATCTGGGGAGATAATTAAGTTAGATAGATCGAGGCTAAGAACAGCGATAGGAATACTCTCTGGCCACTGTCTCCTAAAGAGGCATGCCATGAGACTAGGGTTATCCGATGCGGATGTTTGTAGGTACTGCGATGACCTACATGTCTCAGAAGATATAACTCATATACTCTGTGAATGTCAAGGAATTGCCAGGATAAGCCTAAAGTACCTGGGTAGATACTTCTTCGATAACTTGGAAGAGGTGAGGTCCTTGAACCATAACAAGGATCTCTTCAGATTTTGTAGGGAGATTAATTGCTTGGAGGATTGGGTTTAGTTTTTTTGCCGTGAAGGTTTCCTAGGGATCGCGATGGGCCCACTTTGGTGCCTAGTGTTTTATGACAACCTCATAACCCTACCTAACCTAACCTAACCTAATGGTTTACATCCTCCAAGACGACGGCTGTGCTCTCAGTTCCGCTGTTAATTGTTGTGGAGTCGCCTTGGCTGAGGAAGGGATCCCTGTGTATGATGTTATCACTGCGTCCACCGTTTCTGTCTTCCGTGAACACATTTTCCTTAATCCTACTGCTCCCGAAGAGGATCTCGTCTACTTCGAAGTCGAATGCGGCTAAACTGAAGAACAATGAATTTGTGTAGTTGCCAGCCTGTCTGCAGTAAATCAAGTCTCTGAATGTTTTCAGAATGGCTACATGACTTTCGACACCCTAGAGAAGCTCACCAATTAGGCGCTAAAAGTTAACCAGAGTCTGCTGAACACATTCAAACACGTGCTCGACAATAAATGCTTTCTGATACTTTACAGAAATGGGATACGCTTTCAGGCCTTTAGGCTATACAACTGTGAAAATTCGACCAATATCCCTTTAGCTGTTCCGAAGTGATGCAAGGTAATTTAAAAACCTGACGAGGATTATATGAGCATTTATGTCTATGCACTCCTGGCATTATGAAAAAAAAAAAAAACGCTGTCTAATGGACATGCCACGGAACATTTTATATAATACAATTATAAATCGCAATCGTGTTCTTAGAACCTTCAGGAGTTTCCAAACCTCAAGTCCTTAAGCTCTGTTAAATCGCAATTCATTATAAAAGGCCATTCATTAAGGGCGATACGTTTTTGAATTTAAGTAAAACAAGGTGTATATAAGGCATAGGGGATCTTTTTATTTCAAGTTAAAGATCATTCGATACCATTATGTCTTAAAAATAATATCGTTCAAATGGAATTTGCTTAACGGGGCGGTCATCCGAGAGGTTCAATTTTGGATGACTCCGGAGCATAAGTTGGCCTCAATCTCGCAAATGACGCGAACCACGTTGTCCTCAATGTCGGCAATTGTTGCTGGCGTATTGTCATAGACCAGAGGTTTAACGTTACCTCAAATAAATAGCTGTCAAGAGCTCGATTCGCCTCAAACAATCGGGCGCGTGGATGCAAAGCTCTTATGAACATGGTTCTATACTACGCAGGTACAGAACAGATGTCGATAGAACTACTAACTATGCCATACCCTCCATAGACTTCTATAAGAATAACTCCACGTTTATTCCCGAAAGACAAGAGTAGAAACAATAAAAAATAAATAAATAAATATTTGGCGCAAAAGCTCTTTAAGTGCCAGGACCCAGCTTCTCGCGTTGTGTGCGATATATTTTTCACACGAATGGAAGGGACCTCCAGTTTAGTGCCGTATCCGAACGGCGATTTGAGAAGCTTTTTCGTGATAACAATACTCTCGGATGAGGCGAACCCCACAGGCGGGTCAGTAGAAATGCGGTGAAGTGGGAGGGTTGTGATCCCTTGTTTTCGGATCATAACCTCGCTGATAAAAGGAAGAAGAAGAAGAATACTCTCGGATGTTTGTCAGACGCTCGCGACAGGTAGGACCGTGAAAAAACTTTTTGGTGTTTTGTAGGATTCGAACTTGGAACCTCATGCGTAGTGATCCGACACACTAACCACTTACGCCACGGCGCCCACTAGAATCAATACATTAACCAATAAACAAGTCATTCAACTCCACACAGACGGGTCTTAAATGAATATAGAGACTGGTTCTGGAGTTTTCTGTGTGTCACTCAAAATCAACGACTCACACAAACTGCAGTATCTTTCAAGCCGAAGTCTTCGGTATTGAAAAAGCAGCACAGATCATTTGCAGAAAGAAACTCAATCCTTTCAAGATTACTATCTTCCTGGATAGTCAAGGTGCAATCAAAACAGTAGACAGTGAGGAAGTTAGACCAAAAACAGTTTCCAGATGCCGAAATTCGCTGAACAATATGGGCAATACCCATGATGTAACTATCTGCTGGGTTTCCGGACATAGCAATATAGAAGGAAATGAGATAGCAGATAATTAGCCAGAAACGGATCAGCATTAAATACATATAGAACATACTCAGACATCAGTAGAGATTCCAAATGGCGTATTAAAAAGAGAAATTGACCACAAAACAAGAGAGCTGATCAAACCTGCATGGATAACCAGATACGGCTTTATCATATCTTGCAGTTTGTGGCCGGTTTTGAATGAAGGAAGCACCAAAAGCCCGTTGGCAATGAATAAAAAAGAAGTCCGTATCTTGATAGGTGCCCGATAGCTCACCTGGGGTGCGAAGAATAGACAAGCTCCTCGCTCTACACCCTGGGGAACGCTAAAAGTCTACTCACATTTGGATGCCGAACTTTTTCAATGAGAACCGAACTCCCGATAACTTTAACAAATAGAAACTCATTAGCATCCAACGCATTAATATCCACAACTACGCATATGCAACCTGCGTCCTTGCACACTCACACAAACGGACTAGAGATATAGGGGCTTCTGTCCGTATCTGTCAACTAAATATTGAAGGCATCAGCAGAGCAAAGTGTGACTATTTACACAAGACTTTGGAAGAAAATAACATTGATGTGGTACTCCTGCAAGAAACTCACTGCGTAGATGAATCAACTCTCTCATCTCGAGGTAAAATAAGCGGTTTCTCCTTAATAGGCGCTCTCTATCATCATGCGTATGGCATAGCAGCATATGTCAGGTCCTCAGTCGAAAATGTGAGCCTGATTCAAACTATGGAAAGCGACAACGTGTTCATCGTAGTGATATTGATAGGTGACCTTAAAGTCGCTAACATCTACAAACCTCTCAATAGCTCCTGGCCTGTAGAGATGATTCCAGTATGCGAACACCCCGCCCTATATGCCGGCGATTTAATGAGCTACCACATTCTCTGGAGGTACCACGCGGATGACGATAACGGCGCAAAACTGGCAGACTGGTGGCCAAGGTGGAACTTTCAGAAGTAATCATGGCAAGATTTCACCAAAGAACTCGACTCCAACGTCCGCTGGATCCCTCCGACTCCCAAGAACTATGGACGGCATCGCCAACTATTTGTTGGCATCGTAATAGCCACAGCAAAGAAGCACATCCCACGCGGTTATCGAAAAGAATATGTTCCCGGTTGGAGCTCTGATAGTGACCGGCTATATAAAGGATATCTGGAGAGTGGTGACACCGAAATTGCAGAGGAACTCTTACAATCTCTGAATAATGCACGAAAAGAAAAGTGGATAAAAACTACACAAAACCTGAACTTTACCCGATCAAGTAGAAAGGCTTGGAGCCTCATCCGGAAGCTTGGAGGATCAAATTCCTTCCCATCACACCAATATCAGATCGATCCAGACCTGATTGCAAGTCGGATTGTCGAGGTTTACAAAGCAAAGTCGGACAAAGCCCACACCCAACACATTAAGAGCCTATTAAAAGAGCTTAAAAAGGTGACCCCTTTAACCTCTCTCTCTCTCTCGTCCTTTTACAACTTCCGAACAAGAAGTAGCCATCGCCTGCTGTAAGCATGGAACAGCCGCTGGAGCTGATGGAATTTATCCTGAATTTATTAAGAATTGCGGGAAAAACACTAAGATCTGGCTATGCTATGCCAGCAAATTATTTTCAAATATGGCTGCAGTCAGCTGTCAATGTTCTATCATAGCTACTAAATGGCCCTTTACGTATATCCACTTTGAAATATGAGACAGCAAAGATCAACCAAACCCTTGTTCACTGAAGCCCTGCTCCTCTTCATTCAGTGTCGCCGAAACCACAAACAAAGGGTAAAACAGGAGAAAGCTCTCAAATAATTTCATCCATCACTGTTGCAAATATTTATATTTTTCCCATAATGAAATTTGGATTTCATCTGCACTCAGCGCTTCCGTCTGCACTCAATCAGCCGGTAAATTCCTGTGGCCGCCCATAGCTCAAGCACTTTAATCCTTGATTTTAATTAATCAATTAATTAAGGAACGCTATCCATGCCATACCACCGCCATCATCACTTCTCACATTTCTCATCCTTTTCGAGTAAAAAAAAATGAAAAAATTGGAAAAAGCGTAGAGGCTGGCATTCGAAAAAATTTACTGAGCGTGTTCTTCTGATGGATTCGTTCGATCTACAATATATTGTCATCATGACAGTGTACTATCGCGAAATATTCATCTGACAGTCGGTAGTCTGTTCGTCGGAGAACAAAGGACTTGAAATGTTGCTAACTCCACATTTACGAATGAAAAGGACGTTTTCATCGTCCTGCAACTAAGTGATGGAATGAGTTGCGCACATATACGTACATACGAGTATAATTCCAATGAATGGGGTTTTCATGTTAAATTTTAATTGAATAATTTTTGAGCCCCATCGACCGAGCTTACTACTGATTGGCTA
Organism: Brachypalpus laphriformis; assembly: GCA_945910035.1. NCBI lineage: Eukaryota > Metazoa > Arthropoda > Insecta > Diptera > Syrphidae > Brachypalpus > Brachypalpus laphriformis. The sequence goes on along the minus strand of OX246754.1, from coordinate 12,533,188 downwards.
AAGGACGAAAAGAACCAGACGAATAAAAAAAAACCGAAAAACAAATAAACAAAGTGCGGAATTAATATGATTATGTGTGGGTTAATCAGTCGGGCGCAATCTAATTAATAAGAATGTGTGCAATTCACAGGACGGGGATAATGCACAGGACAATGAATGATAATGGAGTCTCGTCGCAAGCAGCGATCTCATCATTGGGAAAATTATATTTTGTAGATATTTTTTTTTGTTATTAATATGCACGTTCAGTCAATTACAGGATTACAACCGCATAATTTTGATTTTTGCGTGGCGACGGATCACATTCAGGATACCGTGACATTGGATTGTAATTACAACTCTTTCGGGAGTGAGCCAGTGTATTGTGACACGAAATCCGTTAAATATAAATTAAAGTGAAATTTTTCCTATCCTGATGAGAAAGCAAGGATGCAAGCGAAAAAAAAAAAAAAAAAAAAATCGAATCAATTAAATTTGATTAAAAAAGTTTTTTTCGGAAGTATCCCTTGTTAGAATTGAGATGGTTATTGTGAGAGTCATGTGCAGATATGGAAACGAGCAAGAGAAGAAGGCGAAGGATATTAATCAGATGAATAAATTAGAACATCGTCTGAGGAGATGTTAAGGAAGACAAACACACAGAGAGAAGAAGCCGAGATTGGTCATTTGCTTAATATAGCTCGTTAGTGCGGGAAAAAGTTCGAGGGTATTATTCCTTTGGCCTTTTAATGCGGGGATGGGGTGCTGTGGAATGGAAAGGAAACTTTGAAATAATCATTAGAAAGTTGATATTAGTAATTTTTTTTGCCTAAGAAAAATGTGCTGGAAGGAAGAATAATTTGAGAGCAAACTTTAATCTCCAGACGACCCGGAAGGCTAATGATGAATTGCAATAATAGGGCTGCAAGGAAGACAAAATGCGAAGGATGTGAGCTGATGCTTGTGGAATTGAGTCTAAAAATTTGTTTGTAGGAATAGTAATAGGATGTCGATTATCGTGAAACGAATTAACGAGAGTGGTTTCCGCGAGATAATATCGCATGAGGGGCGGATTCTATACATATACGACAGTGTCCCTATCTATGTGAACCTGGGCTTCAATAAAAAGCTTCATCAGTGGTTTTCCTTTGAGGTGGATTTAAATACTCTCTGGGTGGGAGCAGTGGTGCTCATGCGCTTTACGAACATTGCTCTTCCTGCTTAGAGTTCGGTTATCGGTTATAAGTGTCTTAATGGCTGCTGTGCTGTTGACGTAAATGGAGATATCCTCCCTAGATATATACTTACTTACTTAGCTGGCGCTACAGTTCGGGGTGAACCTGGACCTCAACCAACAAGCCTCTCCATTCAGCTCGGTCTTTAGCTAATTGCCTCCAGTTGCGCACTCCAAGTTGGTCGAGATCCCCTTGAACTTGTGCGCGCCACCTTGAGGGCGCGGAGGTCCTCTACTGCGTCGTCCCTCTGGGTTGCATTTGAAGACTTTGCGGGCTGGAGCGTTAGTGTTCATTCGCTCTACATGTCCTAGCCATCTCAAAGGTCCAATACGCAGTTTTTTGACTAAGTCGATGTCGCTGTACAGCTCATATAGTTCGTGATTGAATCTTCTCCTCCAAAACATGTCAATGCAAACAGGACCGAATATCTTACGAAGAATTCATCCTCTGTTAATAAAGTCCAAGTTTCGGCGCCGTAAAGCAGGACTGGGGTGATCAGAGTCTTATATAGAGTCTCCTTAGTTGTTCGAGATAGGGCTTTACTGTTGAATTGCCTTATAAGCACGGAAAAACAGCGATTGGCAAGAGTTATTCTTCGGTTGATTTCTGCGCTGATCTTGTTCTCAGAGTTTATAGCAGAGCCAAGGTAGACAAAGTCCCTTACTACCTCGAAGTTATAGCTGCCCACTGCGACGTTTTGTTCAGTTCGTCGGTGTTGGCTATTCTTTCTTGTTGACAGCATATACTTGATTTTGCCCTCGTTTATCGCTAAACCCATTTTGGCCGCTTCAGCCTCAATGCTTGCAAACGCACCGGTGACAGCCCTCTGAGTTCTTCCAGTAATGTCAATATCGTCGGCGTATGCAAGCAGTTGTACAGACTTGTGATAGATTGTGCCTCTGTTGTTGGGTTATGAGTTCCACACAATCTGGTCAAGTACAATATTAAAGAAGGCACTTGACAGCGCGTCACTTTGGCTTAAGCCATTTTCGACATCAAAGGTCTCGGTGAGATCATTACCGACCTTGATGGAGCAGCGAGCGTTCTCCATCGTCATCCTGCACAGACGAACAAGTTTGGCAGGGATGTCAATACTAGACATGGCTCTCTCTCTCTATAGATGCTGTCATAGGGGGCCTTGAAATTGATAAAGAGATGGTGGGTATCGATTTGGACTCCTTGGGTTTTCTCCAGGATCTGTCGCAGTGTGAAGATTTGATCGATGGTGGCCTTTCCTGGCCTGAAACCGCACTGATAGGATCCAATCAGACTGTTCATAAAAGATTTCAGGCGTTCACACAATATCGCAGAAAAGATCTTATATGTGATGTTGAGGAGACTGATGCCTCTATAATGGGCGCAGTTGAGTGGGTCTCCTTTCTTGTGGATCAAGCAAACGATTCTGAGATTCCATTCATCATGCATACACTCGTCTGACCAAATATTAGAGATGAGTTGGTGTATGGACTCTACCAATTCATCCCCAGCTGTCTTGAAAAGTTCGGCCGGTAAGCCGTCAGGTCCAGCAGCCTTGTTGGATTTTAGCTTGGATATTGCTATCCTCACTTCGTTTTGGTCAGGTGGACGGAAATCTTGACTATCATCGTCTATGTTGAATGGTTCATTCTGCCTGACAGCGGGATGTTGGTCTTCGTCGCCGTTATACAGTCTGCAGAAGTAGTTTTCCCATATTCTCAGCACCGACTGTGAATCTACTACGAGGTTTCCATTTTCATCCCTACAGGTTTCTGTACGGGTATTGCTCCTCTGACACGTTCTTTTTACCTTTTGGTAAAACTTCCGTACATTGTTCCTGGAGTATAAACTCTCGATATTCTCAAACGCGCGCTTCTCATGCTCTTTCTTCATTTTTTTTGGAGAAGCCGATATTCTTCCCGTCTCCTTTGCTCACAGAGCTCGCGAGCAGATCTCGTCTTTGTGTGCCTCTTGTTTTTCTGCATGCACTCGCCGGCATTCTTCGTCAAACCAGGGGTTTCGCGGTGGTGGTCGAGCGAGACCCAGCACATCAGTCGCGGCGTTTCTGATGGCATGTTGGCATCGTTGCCACTAGTCTTCGGCACTTGATGCTGACCGCATGGGGTTGATTGAGAGATTTCGGGATACGCGTTCAGCGAAGAGTCTGGCGGTCTCTTGCGATTGTAGCTTTTCGACGTTAAATTTTCTCACAGTGATTCTTCTTTTTTGCTCAGTTTGGGATATCCAAAGCATTCGTACCGTGGCTACAACAAGGTAATGATCCGAGTCTATGTTGGCCGCTCGGAAGGTCCGGACATCCAGAATACTGGAGGCATGCCTTGCGTCGATCGCAATATGATCAACTTGATTGATCGTTACATGATCATTGGACCGCCATGTCTGTTTATGAACATCGAGATGAGGAAACCATGTGCTTGCTATGGTGACATTTCGATCCACAGCGAAATCAATTAGCCTTAGTCCGTTATCAGACGTGGTGTCGCGTAGGCTATGTTTATCGACTGCCCTACCAAAGACATCCTCCTTTCCTATTTTGGCGTTAAAATCCTCTTTGGTGGCAGGTTCCTTTTCTTCCGTGGGGGCATGAACACATATGAGGCTTATGTTAGCGAATTTAGCTTTGATCCGGATAGTCATAATACGCTCGCTAACGTGTCGGAAGCTTAAGACTTCTTGCCTAAGTCTGCCGCGTATGACAAATCCGCATCCGAATAAGCCCTTCCTGTTGCCTCTGTAGCAATCACCATAGTAGAAGTCACAGTTTTTCATCCTCTTTTTGCCCGGCCCATCCCATCGCACTTCCTGGATGTCGGTAATATCTGCTTTATAGCAGTCTAAGGCCTTTGCTGGTTGTTTGGCTGCACGTGGTCTGTAAAGGGACAGAACATTCCACGTACAGATCCGAAGGTCGTCATCAGTTGAGTCGTCCTTATCCGGGGCTTTTGGTTGTTTCGGAACCATGAGTTTTTTACGTGGTAAGGAAGTTACCCCGACGGCACAATCCCCAACCTGGATGGCCAGTTCGTTTAGTTATTCCCCTAGGACGAGGGGCGGGTACACCGGTGCCAGTAGTCCACTACGGGAGTATGAGCGCTGCCGTTGGCCCATTGAGGTATCTTTTCGCCTATCAGTTTCAGTGGAGGTAAGCAGGTTTCTGACGATTTGTTCTACATTTAGACATGTTGTCATGGTGAGTCGTTCGCTAAATTTAATTTAGATATCCAGTTATACTTAGAAAACCTGTTTTGTGTGGAAAATTTGTCAAGGTCGTCAAAAGAAACGTAACACAGTTTATATGGGATTGTTGAATGTCAGCACTTCATAGTTTCCTTTTCTTTAATGAGAAGTGCGGTAATACAGTATTCTACTCACTGGGAAGATAATTCAGATGCCACATGAGCCGCATGAGTTCAAAGCTCTGCATGCTAAATAGACTTCAACCACTTCTAGTTTACCACACACTAATAACAAATTTCACCATATTATCCTCAAGTACTTGAGCAAGCCCCGTCGTATCGAAAACTCCTACGCTAAGTCTTAAGAGGTTGTCTTCGAAGTGTGTGGTAGTGATGTTATGTCTTATTAAAAATTCTTTACCACACTTTGGCACTCACTTATGTGGTGTTAATTAATTTTCCACAATATGTTTTCACCCCGCCCCACCCACCCCCTCTGATGCCTATGCTTACACTATAATTCCTTGTTAACTCTTGTTACAATGTGTGTACTTGTACAAATCGCTCCCCTTTGAGTGCGTAAATAATTCGCAGAAATCGTGATCCACTTACCGCTATATACCGCCCTGCAGCATCCACATTAGGTATGTTCCAATGAAGAGGCGGCCTCAACGTTCTGCTACATGTCTCTCGGAAAAAAAAAAAAAAGAACAACAAAAAACAAAAGAGAAAACCCAAAGGAATCGATTTTGATTAGGTTTCTTAATCTCGAGGTGGTCCTGCCTTGTATGCATGTAGGTGTTCTTCTCCAAGGATGTGCGTAGATTAACCACGTGCGCAAATAATATTTCCATGTCTGTCGAAATAATAAATTTTCCAGTGGAGAATTTTCATGAAAACTTTCCTCATATGTTGGAGAGGAGTCTTTCGGTAAATTTTTTTCTCGTTTTTTTGGCTTTTTAGGTTGTTCGTGCCGCACGGTGCTTTTACTCACTAGGCACAAGGATGTGACTTTATTGAGTCGCAAGTCGAGAGGATAGCTTGTGACGGCTGAGAGTGGTAAACAAATGACTTGGGATTTTCCATTCCTTATTTTTGAGGAACATTTTGTTTTTTCCTTAACATGTAACGCCGATGTAAGGATAGACGTACGTACCTATACAAGAGTTCTCTAGAGAGAACAGATTGGAGTTGGGTTGGGGGATCCTTTGTGGGAAAAAAGCCGGAAAATTATTTCGACGTATATCACATTTTGTGGTACTTTTGTTTTTATTTTTTGGGCTTTTTTTTAAGGTAAAGATAAATTTAATAAAGATGTGAAGTGCTTTCTTGTGGGCACTTGGCGAGCACGAGGGTATGGGGATACGACCTATTTCGTTATGAGTTATAAGTAGAAGTGCTACGCTTTCATGTGTTTTAAGGGTATTTGATGATGTTTTTTTTGAGACAGTAATAGGTTTTTCCAAGGTGACATGATTTCGGTTCTTTTTCGTGAATGGGAAATACTGCTTTGGTGGGATGTCTTGTTTTCTTTTTTTTTGCGGCATTTGTTTCTTATGAAAGTTATCAAGATTGGGGCAATGTTGGGAAGTTATTTTGATACTTGAGTACCATCAAAGGAAAATATGAATTTACATAAATAGCATGCACCTTAATGGTGAACCGGAGACTATTGAAACCGCTGGACTTCTGCAAATTTGCGTCGGAGATATAGCAGGGGAATGGAGAAGAACAATAACAATATTTTTTATTGATAAAAATGGCTGTACAATATAAAGGCTAAGAACAATAACAACGCATCTTTTACACCCGTATTTCAGTGTGATTCTCTCCATTCAGCCAACAGTGTATTAAATCTTCAAATACGATAGAAGATGCTGCTGGTTAAGTATCGCTGGTGAAACCAATACCCTACTTGGTTCCAAATGTTGTACTTCTAGGCATCGTTTTACTATGTTCTTCCGGACAGCATAGAAGCATCGACAGTTTAAGAATAGAGGTACCCAACTTCGGTGATCTGATCCTTACCCATCGCCCTTTGATGCCGTCGAATGGATTTATCTAGTTTGGACCAAGCTGGAAAAGTTAGAGCATTCACTCTTCGGCTTAACTTTTACTAACTTGTATAGAAGGTATATAGACTGTGCCGAACTATTCTCTAAATATACTTACTTACTGACTTAGGTGGCGCTACAGTCCGAGGTGGACCTGGACCTCAACCAACAAGCCTCTCCAGCCAGCACGGTTACGAGCAAGCTGACTCTAGTTACGCACACCAAGTTGGTTGAGGTCACCCTCCACTTGTTCGCGTCACCTACAGCGAGGTGAATTTGAAGACTTTCCAGGCTGGAATGTTAGGCTGCATTTGCTCTATATGACCCATCCATCTTAGTTGCTGTATGTGAACTCTTCTGGCTAAGTCGATGTCTTTGTATAGGACGTATAGTTCGGTATTGCATTGTACCTTCTCCTCGACTCGCCGTTTATGGATACGGGATCAAAGATCACTCGAAGAACTTTTCTCCCAAAGTAACCAAGGGTATCCTCATCCAATTCCGACAAAGTGCATGCAGCAGGACTGGGATGATTAGTGTCTTATAAAGAGTTACCTTAGTAGTCCGAGATAGGGCTATGTTACTCAATTGCCTTAAAGGGCCATAGAAACACCGATTGGCAAGAGTAATTCTTCGTTTGATCTCCCTACTGATGTCAGTTGCGAAGCTCATCATAGAGCCTAGGTAGACAAAGTCCTTTACTACCTCAAAAGTATATCTGTCTATTGCGGCGTTCTGCCCAAGACGCCGATGTTAGGTGCCCTTTTTTGTAGACAGCATATATTTTGCTTTGCTTTCATTGACCGCTAGACCCATCTTTGCTGCCTCGATCTCAATACTCGTAAATGCCCCATTGACGGCCCGATAGTTCTTCCGACTATGTCAATGTCATCGACGTAAGCGAGTAGTTGTACAGACTTGTAAAAGATTGTACTTCCGGTGTTGGCTTGTGAGTTTCGTGCAATTCTCTCAACTATTATGTTAAAGAGATAGCATAACAACGCGTCACCTTATCTTAAACCTTTCCTGACATCGAACGGTTCGGTGGTGTTCTCTCAGACTTTGGGGGCAGCGAGAGTTCTCCATCATTATCCTGCACAAACTGACATGCACAAACTGACAACTGACACTAATTACCAACTTATCTCTTCCTGCCTTGAAAGTTGGGCGGAAAAGCCACCGGCTCCAGCAGCTTTGTTGGATATAAGTTTAGATATCGCTATCCTCACTTCATTCTGATCGGGTTGACGGGAGTCTTGACTATCATCGTCACTGTTGAATGACTCATTCTGCCTGACAGCGGAATATTGGTCATCACCGTCGTTTAGCAGTCTGCAGAAGTATTTCTTCCATATGCTCAGCACCGACTGCGATTTTACTACTCTATTATTATTTTCGTCTCTGCAGGCTCGACGTCAAACTTCCTCACACTATTTCGTTGATTTCGCTTCTCTCAATATATTACTCGGATTTAAGGACGCTGCTCTTGCAGAGTTGGATACGAATAGTGTCATGTTACATTAAGCGTGTCACGTGGTAGTCAACAGATTTTGTTAGTATTTGTTCTCATCTCGGAAGATGTGAAATGTCATGAAATATTCAATTAGGATACTATCTGTGGAGTGGAAAAGAAGTTGGTCCATGATTGATCCTTTTGGTACTCCATCATATATAGGAAAATTGAAATACACCACAACTTGAATTGATTTGTCTTAAGGAAAGTTTTCCATTTATCCGAACGGATGTTACAGTAGTTCATTTAAAGACAGTTTACTCAACAAGGCCCTGTACTAGACCTGATCAAATGCTTTTGAACTCTCCAGGGCTCCTGTTTCTTCACGTTGTTTGATGGCTTTATGTAGCTTATTATTCAGTTGAACGACGTTTATGAAAGCCAATCTGTTGGTCACCGCGTATTTGATTATGTCACCTTCCATGCATTTTTCCATCACTTTGCATAGCGTGGACAACAGGGTTATGAAGTGCTGGTTTTGACTATCTATTGAATGCAGGCAGGATTCCAGCATGAAAGAATAACTTTCTCGAGTAAGACAAAAAAATAAGCGTGTGAAGAAATGGTGTACATTCCTCAAGGCTATGGCTGGTAGTCCGTCCGGTTCAAATGCCAATTGTTTAAAATTGACTTCACATCTGGCATCAATAACCTTACTTCTAGTTTGATGGTGGCCCCACGTGCATTGATTCATTTCTTACAGTGGCCCGCCGTCTTTTACCAAAGAATTGTTTTTTTCCTTCTCTATTATTTCGACCACTCGGTTGTATGTATATCGAAAATCCTTTGCTTTGATTTGTTTTGATAACCATCGAATGAAGGGTTTGTTTTTCAGCGTGAGATCTGCCTTCAGCGGAGTCTGACTGTAGCTGATGGCAAAGGCTCCTCCTTGCTTTCCTAAATAGTCAGTTCAGTTGGAGTGGTCAGAACCAGTTCATGCAAGCTTTTCGCCTATTGCCAGTTTTTGGTAGCGCTTACTTGGGGTATCTTTCTTGTAGAATTTGTAGCCATGCTGAAGCCTAGTTCGTCTACTGTCGCCGGTCTGCAACGTAAACTGGTCCTTTTTGTCATTTTATCTTGACAGCATCCATGCGACCTCCCAACTTGAATTCGAATGGATATGCTGCTGATACTCTCACGGATTGGTACATATATTCTCGATCCCATAATAATAACGATTCATAGATTTAGATAGATAAATAGACAGATACATCTGTAACGATAATAAACTAAAAGTGTACCCGCCAGAACAGTACTTCCACCTAATGGAGTCTTATTTAACATCGCGTTACTTCCGTATAAAACAAGAAAACTACTACTCTAAGCTAATGCAGATCGAAGCCGGAGTTCCTCAAGGAAGCGTCCTCGGACCTCTGTTATACCTCCTTTATACTAAAAACCTACCTACAACACCCTACACCAAAACTGCAACTTTTGCCGACGACACCGCAGTCTTAGCAGTGGGAGATACAATGCTAGAATCGACGCAAAAGCTACAAGCTGCTACAGACCAAATTATCAGGTGGACTCAAAGATGGTGTATAAAACTAAATTCGAGCAAATCTGTACATATTGACTTCACAAATAAGTCTATCTCGTACTCCCCCATAGCAATATCAGGCACGACAATACCTTACGCTAATACAGCGAAGTATCTAGGTATGACTCTAGATGCCAAGCTTCGTTGGAAAGAGCATATTAAAATGAAAAGACAAGAATTAGATATTAAATGGCGAAAATTAGAATGGCTTATAGGCAGAAAGTCAGGACTATCAATTAATAATAAAATTCTTTTATATAACCCGATCCTAAAACCAGTGTGGAACTATGGCGCTCAACTCTGGGGATGTGCCAGCCAAACTAATATTGCAGTCATCCAACGATTCCAGAATAAAGTCCTTCGAAGTATTGTGAACGCTCCATGGTACATCAGAAACAGCGACCTCCATCGGGACCTAGGGATTCCTACTATTCTTGAAGAAATCAACACTAGGGCCAAAGCACACGAGAAGAGTCTCCAGGAACATATTAACGAGGAAGCCACAATTCTTTTAAACGTGTATGGCGTGAGACGACTGCAACGTGTAAAACCGTCAGATCTTGCAAGGCAACCGCAAACCAGACGACTTACCACATCCTCTACTAGATAGTGATAGAGCGACAACAACGAGCGAAAAGAGGCGCTCGGAGTGAATTTAACTTCCAACGCTTTGGATGGATTAAATCCCATCTATGCTCTTGTTACTTTCATTAAAAGTTAAGAATGACATACAACAAATTAAAATTATATTGTACTTTAAAAATAGTAAACTGATAGCCATTTACTTTTCTCTCACTATTTATACTGAAAAGCAAACTGCTCGTTGGTTTCATAACTAGTCGCAGTGTTAACAAACATTTGTAATCCTTTGCAGCTTATTATGTTTGGAATAAAAAAAAAAAAAAAAAAGAAATCTGTAACGAGGTGCGAGTGCGCTGTGACCTTTAACAGATCTATTGTGCCCGCAAACTAAGGCACTAGTCGATGATATGCTCGGTCTAGTACACTTCCTTCAGTCCAACTACTACCTGAGTATCTTCAGTGGATCCAGCGAAGGTAGATCCGTTTCTAATAGGAGATACTCGTAGGCACTTAGGTGATTTGTTCTTTTGTGTATCAATGCTTCGCATTCCATAAGAAGGTGCGGTCGTGTTTCTTTGAAGTCCCTGCAGAATCTGCAGTGTCCGTCTCCCTCTATTCCCAGTTTCCTAAGGTGCTCTTTCAGTTTACAGTGACCCGTTAACATGCCAGATTCGAAGACGTTTCTTGTTAACTCTTAGGCAGGTTCTGCTTCTTTTCTGGTTGTATTTCCCTAGAAGTTCTTTTGCTTGTCTTAATTTGGGGATATCGTCCCAATAAAAAATAAATATTTGGCGCAACAGCTCTTTAAGTGCTAGGGCCTAGCTTCTCGCAACCACTCATGTTGTGTGCGTTATATTTTTTCACACGAATGGAAGGGACCTACAGTTTAGTGCCGAATCCGAACGGCGATTTGAGAAGCTTTTTCATGACAACAATACTCTCGGATTTTTGTCTGACGCTAGCGAGAGGTGGGACCGGGAAAAAAACTTTTTGGTGCTTTTCTGGGATTCGAACTAGGAACCTCATGCATAGTGATCCGACATACTAACCACTTACGCCACGGCGCTCCCGTCGTCCCAATGCTTCACCTATTTATTCTCTTTCTCTTTCCTTAAGTCTTCCCGTATTTCGTGGGGTCCTGTCCCACAAAAGGGTTCTGGTTCAAGGAACGGCGTGTCTGATCCGTTTCTTTCTAGTTCATCAGCTACTTCGTTCCCATCTACTCCTACATGTCCAGTAGAGAGTTATTTTATTAGCCTCTCCCAGTTTGTTGATCGTGGTAAGGCATTCCCATACTAGTGTCAGAATCAGGACGTATTTAAAATAAGAAACTATTTTACTTAAGGGTATGGCAAATTCAATTAACTTTATTCACTAAAAAAATGAACGTTTGTACATATGTATGTAAAAAAAAGGAAATAACACCACGCTACTCGAAAACCAAAACACGACTGCACTCGTTCAAAGTCGTTTCACAACTGACTTGACTACTCGCTACAAAGGATGTCGCATACCAGTCAAGTCCTCGGCTGCAGTGCAGTGTGTTTGGTCGTGACACTAGTTTGGATCTAATCTCATGCGAGGTCAGTGCTTTGATGGCGGCTTGGCTGCCTGACAGTATTGCGATGTCATGCCCGCACTATTTCCTGTCTAGGTTGAATTGCGCGCATCTTTCGATCGCGTCAACGTCTGCTTGAAATATACTGGGGAATGTTCCCAGTGATTCTGAGTATCTGGTCCTGGGCCCATTCACTCCTGCCCCAGTGCCAGTAGATGTTTTCAATTCGTCCGTGACTGCCAACTACGAGTGTACTCGTAGTAAGGCACCGGTTCAGTACGCCAGCTACGAGTATACTCGTACTTGGTAGATGATTTTTCATTTGTGATTTTTTCTGTAGCCTACAGAGCTAGACTGTCTAATTTTTATGTGGCAATAGAAATAACCCCAATTAAGAGAAATTAGCCTCTACACTACAAAAATCCCGGAATTATAATCTTAATATTTCATAGAGAAACAGAGTTGCGTATGGCGTACGCACTAGTAAAACTATTGTGGCAGTCAACGTGTTAATAGTATGATGTTTGATTTGGCACTTATCGGATTCGCTATTCCAATCTTCTTAGTTACTCAGCTTTGAGTCAAATTACCTCTCAAAATAGCATTTCTTGACCATATCATTTCTGGGCCAGTCCAGGAGCGGTACTGATTTGGATAGAGTTACTCGCTCTTTGCTTGCAATACATGTTCCTTTCCCGATGCCCTCTTTGTTAATTCTCAATATGGTCTTCTTGGCGATTCGCTCTACCACTATCTGTAGCGAAGGTATACCTACGATTAACTCTAGTGCTGCTGTGGGACAGGTTCGCATGACTCCTGTTATACATATTCGTATGTTTAGTGCCTAAAGAAACGTTGGGTACATAATGGAGTACTTAAGGGTTTTCAGATAGGGACGGGTAGATTTAGACAGTTCATGGCGGCCATGTTGTTTGATCTGTTCTTAGGTAGGTAGGTAGGTAGAAGTGGCGGTTCTGTAAAACAGAGACCCAATTACCACAGTGTGCCGTTTTGATACCACGACTCATGCTACCTTGGATGTTGATGTGTGTTGGTGAGGACAATCTAGAGCCAGCCTATGGAGTTTAAGAAGACGGTTAGGTCATTTATGTTTTTACCCGAGATCTATCAAGTGAATTGTAGAAGGGTTTGCCTAATGCTTGATGTCTAGCCCTAGCTGGTGCTGGACAAGTGCAGATGTAATGGATAATTGTTTCCTTTTCGGTGGCTATGTTGCAACGATGGCAGTGGCTATATTGCAACGATGGCAGTGTGTATTATATGGGATACCTAGTTTGGCTGCGTGCTCTCCTACCGGCCAGTGTTCCGTGATTATCGCGATTATACGGGCAATGTCTTTGTGCGTTTTGATCAATAGGGCGGTTGTTTTGGCCTTGTTGTAGTTAGGCCACATCTTTCTGGATATGACGCAGTTCGTTAACCTAGACCATTTAAGGTTAGCTTTTCTAAGAAAGATTTAGGAGATGTTTGCCTTAATTGCTCTGAGCGGGGCTGAGCCTCGCCTGGCTAGTTCGTCAGCATGTTCCTTGCCATCAATGTTGCTGTGGCCTGGAACTCAGACTAGGGTCACCATGCATTGGCCATCTAGCGAGGCCAGCTCCTGTCGGCATTCTAGTACTTATTTCGAGGAAATGGTTTCCGAGGTAATGGCTTTGATAGCAGCTTGGCTATCAATTAAAATAGCGATTCCTTGCCTTGGTAGTGTATTTGTGTGTGACTTGATTTGGCGACATGCTTCGCGAATGGCGAGTAATTCCGCTTGGTAGTCGCTGGCAGCGTCCGGGAGTCTATACGATCTTGCGATGTTCAGGGACTCCGAGAAAACACCGCACCAACCCCACAGTCCATTTTTGACCCATCGGTGTAGACTGTTAGATCGAAACCACTGGTCGCCTGTCCATCTTGCCAATCTTTTCCTGTAGGGAATTTTTCATCGAAAGGCTTTGTGCATGTTAATGTGGGGATGATGCAGTCTGTTGGAGTCGATACGAGTTCTCCTGGTAGAGAATCTAGGATATTGCTGTATCCATACGGTTTCGCAGTCCAACACTTGGACTCTCTGAGTCTGATTGCGCTGCGCGCTGACATGTTTGTGATATGTAGATCTAGGGGTAAAAGGTGTAGCAGGACTATTAGAGCGTCTAACGATCTGTTCTTAATTTTCCTATTTTTTACAAATCACAAATCAGAACGCCGTGTGTTCGGTGACTGTAGCTTCTGGAGCAGTTGGAAGCGGACCCCGATTTCAACATCATCTTCAGCGAGGAGGCCCATTTTTGGATGAACGGTTACGTCAATAAGCAAAATTGCCGGATTTGGGACGATGCCAATCCACACGAGGTCCATGAAGTGGCAATGCATCCGCAGAAAGTCACTGTTTGGTATGGATTGCGAGCCGGCGGCATCATCGGTCCGTACTTCTTCGAAAACGACGATGGCATTGACATCACCATCAACGGAGACAGCTACCAATCGATGACAACCAATTTTTTTTGGATGATATGGATGTGAACAACATGTGGTTTCAATTTGACGGTGCTCCGTGCCACACAGCTGATGCAACAACGGACATTCTGCACAAGCGATTTTAGGGCATGGTTATCTCACCCAGAGGCGAGGCTCACGGGAACTGGCCACCGAGATCGTGCGATCTCCCGTTAGACTTTTTCATGTGGGGTTTTCTTAAGTAGCGGGTCTATGCCTATAAGCCGCAAACGACCGGTGCCCCCAAAGTCAACATAACCCGTGCCATCGCTCAAATTTAGTCTGATTTATGCGCCAGAGTTACCGAAAATTGGAATTCTCGGAAACGCGCCACCCAGCGAAGTCGCGGCGGCCATTCGAATGATGTCATAACATAACGATGACACATAATGTCATTGATAGGCCTTTCAAATAAAATAAAAGAATTCGTTGATATCTCACACATAACTTGTTTTATTCAATTTTAACATCTACGCGTCCCTATTGGAAAACCCTCTAGTATACATACAATTCCTTCGCTCTTCGTCTGTCGCTCTATCATAGGACTGCAGCTTTTGATAAAAAGAGCAAAACTTTTGCCAAACTGTTTGTTTTGAGTTTTTGCACACATCAGGTTATAAGTTTCAAAATCGTTACTAAAAATACAATTTTTAACAAATCTTACTCAAATAAAAGAGACTAAAATATGTACATATAAACTGGAGACAAAGAAAAAAAAAAAAAAACTAAAATAAGATAACACATCCGCGAGACTATCAATCGCTAACGATTACCTAAGTCCAAGCTGAAACATTTAAAAATCGTAATCTGATCCACTAGACTGTTCATTTTCTTAATGTCAAATTTTAATTTGTATAATTAATTGTTTTATTTATAGAAATCTTTAGTTGAACTTCAACACGCATGGTCAACACAAAATACGTACACTCATTCGTAGATAAATACGCAAGCCTCGTGCATAGATGTTATGAAAAGATAAAAAATCATATCTGATGTATGGATTACCATTCATGACAAATTATTAATAAACTTGAATTGCTAATTTGCATTTGAACTGGATCACAAATGATGATAAATAACTCAACTTAAGTAGCTTGGTAAATATTGCTCATTCTTGTTTTTAGCGTCGTTGGAAGAATGGTCAGGTTTTTAATTATTTTTAGCTAGTAGGCATTATCTCATAATTTTGTTTTTTACAAAATCTTATGCTAAAAAACTAATGAATCTGTGACTTTATATTAAAGCTTCAGATTTAAGTCAAAGATTAATCATATTTTGCCTAAATTGGTCATACCTACCTATTTTCCAAGACAAAAGAAAAAATGCAAAACTAGTAAAAATTTGCATGGGAATTGATGTAGTAAATAAGACTGAAATAAATCGAGGTCTTCTAATACAGAGGGCTGTTGCGTGATGATTCGTCTAGTTTTCTCTCAGTAACACTATCGGGGGATATAAAGAAAAGACAATGGGTTGTATGTCAGTCACAAAATTTAATAAGCCAGAACGAATTGCATGGTCACTATAAGTAGTGCGATCGCAAGAGACCTCAGCTGACCCCGACTGTTTTGAATAGTTTTGTTTGACCGCGTTATGTGAAGATGTTGGGTATTCAAGATACTACCAGTGATCTTCGGCTTAAGTGAAAGGTGTTGACTTTAATAAAGCATCAATTTAAGATTGTGATCAGACTAAAGTGTTGTGTTGGTAGTGATTGTTCAAACCACAGACTAGGCGGGTAGGTGCAAATTTTCATAGCTTCGACGAGAGATTTTAACACTGGAGTTAAAAAGTTAATGGCCGTGTTTTTTTTTAAACAGGAATTCATTTCATAATTGCATGCCTAAACGTAAGTAATCCGAGCAAGTCCTACGAGAGTTGATAAACAGATTCAACCACAATAGTGATAGGAGCTTTTTTTATACACTTTTCCCAGGAAAGGCGAACCTATAACGTGAAGTACGTGGCTGTTTCTGGAGATCCACAGAAATAATTTACGTTGCATAGAGGCAGCAGTTATTTTAAGGAAAATCAATTGTAACATACAAGTATAGTGGGGGTGGCAATTGTGTAATGGTAACGTCGTCAATTGCCACGCCAATGGTTCGTGGTTCAAATCCTGTCAGCAAGCACATGTTTATTCCTCATGAACTGTTTAAAGTCCGATAAATTGCGAAAGTTTTTGTGAATACCACTATTAGCACTGCATGATTTGGAATGCTTAATACGTGATGCAGCGGGTCAAATGAGCACTTCATCCAGTTTGCGAAAAAAGAACGAGTGGTATGACTTTGCGTGCGAAAAGCTAAGAAAGAAATCGCCAGCATTATTAAAGCTTGTATGAGGATCCGAAACAAGAAGAATTAAAGCACAGTATGCAGAAGCAAACAAACAATATAAGCGCGTTTGCGAGGTATACGTACGAGGAAGGTTTGGCTAAGTCTCTTAGTCAATGTAGGGATTCAGCAGAGTTTTGAGCATTGACAAGGAAAATAAATGGAAATGGAAGAACAAAACAAGTAGCCGGTATTGAGGTGGATGCTTTGCAGTTACACTTTGTGACGTTGTTGAATTCTACTACGAACCATTTAGTTTGGATTTTTGCAAGGCCTTAGCAGCGAGATGCGAATCTGGATGCAGAAATATTGCTAGAGGAGTTTGACATGGATTTGGAGTTTTTAAAAAAAGGCGGCAGGAACAGATGGTATACCAGCAGAAATTTTTAAGTACAATACGGTGGCCTTCAAAGCTAAATATACTACTGCGTTAAACGTAATTTTTAAATTTGGAATCCCTTCGGAATTCATTCATTCTTCATTCACACTTCATTTTTATGAAGTGTTAATATGGCCCATCTGCTAGCAACAGGTAAATTTCTCCCCACCCTGAGCGAACAAATCGAAGGGGCGCTGGAAATCATTGACTCCTGCATGAAGAGATGTGGGCTGGCGGTTAATCCACAGAAAACAGAGTTAGTATTATTCACTAACAAAATAATAATTCCACAATTCGTAACACCTTCCGTAAGGGGTACTCCCCTGAGTATCTCCATTAGTGCGAGATACCTTGGCCTGGTGCTCGATAGGAAACTGAACTGGACACTAAACATCAACGAAAGAGTCAAAAAAGCCACGATAGCTTTTTACTCGTGCTATAGAATATTCGGGAAGACTTGGGGACCAAACCCCAAAATCATCCTATGGATATATACAGCTATAGTAAGGGCAATACTAATGTATGGCAGCCTTGTATGGTGGCAAGCAGCCAGCAAAATAAACAACCTAGCTGCTATCACAAAAGTACAAAGACTAGCGTGCATCGCCACAACCAGCGCGATGAAAACGACACCTACAGTAGGACTCGAGGCCATTCTCAACCTGCTTCCGCTAGACATCTTTATACAAGTATCGGCGGCTCTTAGTGCCGTAAGATTAAGCCAAACAGATAGCTGGAGACCAAATGCAATGGGTCACACCACGATCCTGCAGAGATATCTAGGCAGTGTATTTAATACAGACTACTTAACGCCTTATCTAGATTTCACAAGATCATTTTCTAGCACCTATCCGAGCAGGGAAGACTGGAAAAATGACAGAACGCCTACCGAGCGATCCTTAGCTGTATACACCGATGGATCCAAAATGGAAATATGTGTAGGCGCAGGCATCTTCTCCGAAACGCTTGGTCTCTCCATGTCAGCCCGGTTTCCGAACTACAGTAGCGTTTTCCAGGCGGAGGTCCTAGCAGTTACAATAGCAGCTCGTGGGACTGCAATGAGGGCAGTGCCACGAGAGGATATCACCTTTTTCATCGAGAGCCAGGCGGCGATAAAAGCAATATCTGCTATAGAAATAAAATCGAAGCTTGTGAAGTGTTGTAGAAAGAGAACTCAAGGTTCTTGAAACACAGCACGAGGTAAAGCTCTGCTGGGTCCCTGGTCATGAAGGCATACCAGGGAATGAGAAAGCCGATGAACTAGCTAGAGGAGGCTCAGCACTAAACTCGGACCAATCCTACCCCTCGGTGTACATCCCGCCTTGCGCCCTCAAGCTCGAAGCAGGAAACAAAGCCCTAACGGAGGCAAACAACAGGTGGACCTCTTTAGGTACTTGTGTCACCACGAGGAAGCTGTGGCCTGCATTTGACAGAGTGAGAACGAATAGACTCATACAGAGGCATAGAAAATCCCTCTCTACTGTAATAGGAGTCATTACGGGGCATAATACCATGCGGTATTACGTGTGACTAACGAAGACCTTTGTAGAGGCTGCGGCGACGAGGAGGCTCCGGAGGACAGCTCCCACTTTCTCTGTCATTGCCCAGGCCTCTATTATTTGAGAAATAAATAAAGACAACACTTCTTTGAGGATCTAGAAGATTTGTCCAACAGACCAATAAATGACATCGCAAACTTCATCAAATCCTCTGGATGGTATGTATCTCGGGCACAGTAAGTACTAATTGCTTTCTTTAGGATATTTACAAAGACGGTATTTTTCCACGAGGAATGGATTCTCTGTTCTATCCCCTTTCCCCCATGGGTATCACAATGGGTCTATATTGACCTGAGTGTGGTGTGGAGGTTTTCTATCCCCCTACACCAGCCCATTTATCTAACCTAACCTAACCTAATATGGCCCATCGTTAAAAAAGGTGATCTTAGCGATCCAAAAAACTATAGAGGGATATCTTTCTTAAATGCTGCCTTAAAAATATACACTTCCTTACTTTATAGGAGACTCAACAAATGGGTGAATGTAAATCGCAATTTGGGAGAGTATCAAGCTGGCTTTCGCAAAGGGTACTCCACAATAGACAACATTTTTACGCTTACAAGTTTGGTGCGATTAAAGCTGATGACTGGCAAAAAGCTGAACACCTTTTTCAAAGCCGCATTTGACACTATAGACAGTCAGGCCGTGTTCTATAAACTTTACAACTTGGGAGGGTCCCATAACTTTGGCGGAGCGGAGAAACTTTATCAGCACACAACAGCAAATGTTTTTAATGGTCGAGAAATCTCAGGCAGACTGGAAATGAACCGCGGAGTAAGACAGGGGTGCAATCTCAGCCCGTTACTGTTTGCTCTTTTCATAGATGATCTGGTGGATTGGCTTCCTGGTGGAGTAAATGTGGGATGTTTAAAAAGGAAAACGATTATGTGTGCAGATGATATATTTATTTTGGCTGTGTCCCCAGCTTCTCTACAACTAATGATTATAAGGCTTTCCGAATATTGCAAACTGTGGACCTTGGAGGTAAAGACCGATAAGTCAAAAGTACTCGTCTTTAAAAATGGTACAGGGAGAAAAGCGCGGGCGAGACGTGGAATTTCGATTGAAATGACTTGGAAGTAGTGAAAAAATATACGTACCTAGGAATCAATGTGGCTCACAACCTTAATATGAATAAGCACCTCCAAGTTAAAGTTGATAAAGCAAAAACTGCAATTTGTGCTAATTGGAAAAGAATTTTCAGCAGTAAGCATATATCGGTTAATGCTAAATATAATGTCCTCTAGGCAACGGCGTGAGCGATCGTCTTATATGGAGCACAAGTATGGGGAATTGGCGGATATGAGGCAGTGAAAAATCTACTGCGTTTTTTTCTAAGGAAAGTATTCTGTCTTCGGAAAAGTACCCCAACATATATGTACAATCTCGAAACAGGGCTGTCATCCTTACACATATCTACATTGAAATTGAACGCGGAACACCTAGTACTGATAATGGAAATGGCTGATACCAGGCTACCAAAACAGCTGTTGCAGTATGTAATGCAGTTTAAAACCATCATCTACAAGGATTGGATTAGCCTAGCGTCGAACAGTGGTATTACTTTTGATCTGTTTGGGAAGGGTCCCGCAGAGTGGAGAAGCTCATTGTCTGAAGTAATTAGGACAATAGATGAGAATGAGAGATACTGTTTCAATGAAAGAGCTAGAGCTTTTACGGAGAGACATTTCTATTCGAAGGTCAATTATAATCTTAAGGATCTGAATCAATTCAAGAACGACTACACATGCACTATAATAGGAACCATCTTCAGGCTAAGAGGAGAACTGCAGAAATTAAACTTTCAGCCACATAGGAGCGGAAATGCTGCATTATGCACCCTATGTAACAAACAGGAAAAAGAAGATTTCGGCCACTTTCTTGGGATATGTCCAATCCTGATGGAGATAAGGAGATTCTTTTTCGACAAGAATGTGCTTTTAGTGCATGGGGTTTTTGATTTCTGAACGGAGCCAACTGGATCCAGCTGTGTGAGTATTGCAAAGAGGCTATATCATACAAAACAGAAATTATTAACGAAAGCTTTTAAAATTAACATTTTTCGTTTTAGCTAAACTAAAAGTCCTTAACAAACAAATTTTCGATTGTAATCAGATAGGAACGCTTTTAAATCTTTTTTTTTCGTTTTAACTAAACTAAAAGTCCTGAAATTATAAATCTACAAAGAAAACGTAACAATTTTTATAGTCCCAAATTCTGAAAAAAATTTTATTGTAAATTGAATTGCCACTCAGGCAGACGACATTTATGTCATGCCTTAAGTCATTCTGAAAATGAAAAACAAAAATTGTACTGTTAATTTATATAGCGATGAATAAACTATCTATCTATCTATCTACTACTGCGAAGGCATAACACTGGCAGTAGGTTGTTCATATGGCTGGAAAAATTGTTCGCTCTGTTGGGTGATTGATATGCCTATGACGTCAGTGGTCGCGAAAAAATACTGTGAATCAGAATCAAAGACGAAAAATAACAAGAAGCTCCCCAGTTACCTGGACGCCACCCCCGGAGTTTCTCTGAAGCATAAACAACTGAGCTTCAAACGACTACACCAAATTGTTCTCTCTCTCTATCTATCCTTCCCGACGCCCGCACTGTGTAAAAATATGTTAAGGGTATTCATAACTCTTTGAATGGATCTCAACATTGGAGTACGTTGTGTCCAACAAATATTGCATTCGACTCCGATGATGGTTTTTACAAAAAGAACAGCAAACAAACTTCAAAATAAAACAATGGGAAGCTGGATGTGATGCAGAGTACTGGGCCAAATTCAAGGGCCTAAGACAAGCAAAAAAGTTCATCAACCTCAACCGTCGTAAGACTAAGAAGTTACTTGAGCTCAGCAAAGCGGACTTAGGATCTTAACAGGCTACTTGACTAGTTATTGCCCACTCAGTTACCATCTGAACAAAATAGGAGTAGCAGATACAGACGTATGTCGGCTATGTGGAGAGTAAAAGGAGACGACAGAACATATTCTTTGTGAATGCCCCATGGCCACAAGAAAAGAACTTCTCCACCCAGACGGGCTTTACTGAGCCCCTCAGACTTTTGGAACATTCAGCTTGGTACTTTGTTGGGGTTTATCAAGAGCTGGCCCAATCGTTGATGTCCCAGTGTTACTACACTGTTACTACACTGGGACATCAACGATTGAGCCAGCTATATATATATATATATACTTATATGTAGTATACAAAAAGAACTCAACTCAACTCTGCGAAGAATCACATGTCCTGGACCACTGAATAGAGATCAGTGGAGAATGAAGGACATCTCTAAGTTTTTTTTTTCATAATAATTGACATTTACTGGTGTAAGTCTGTCTGCTCTCTTGTCCAAACCTATCTGACCTACCTTCAGTGATGAAAAAAAAAGGTTATCACTGTTTTTGGCATGAATTAGGAGACAAACCTGAGGTCAGAATGAGTCACAATTTCGGAGGAGGCAGTGTTATGATTTGGGGTGTCTTTGGGTATGGTGGAAGGATGCCTATCCTCTACGTTCCACCAAAAATGAATTAAAAAATATACTTGGAAATGCTAGAGCATGCTTTGGATGAATTTGCGGATGACGTCTGGTGCTCTGGATTAATCTTTCAGCAGGATAATGCCGCTATTCATTCTGCCAAAGTGGTTAAGGAGTACCTTAGAGTGGCCGTCGAAATCGCCAGATCTGAACTCAGCCGAAAATTTATGGGGACGAATGGCACCCAAAGTATACGAAAATGGAAGGAAGTACAACACGCTGGGCGCCGTGGCGTAAGTGGTTAGTGTCTCGGATCACTACGCATGAGGTTCCAAGTTCGAGTCCCAGAAAACACCAAAAAGTTTTTTCACGGTTCCACCTCTCGCGAGCGTCTGACAAACATCCGAGAGTTTTGTTGTCACGAAAAGCTTCTCAAATCGCCGTTCGGAGTCGGCATTAAACTGTAGGTCCCTTCCATTTGTGTGAAAAATATAACGCACACAACATGAGTGGTTGCGAGAAGCTAGGCCCTGGCACTTTAAAGAGCTGTTGCGCCAAATATTTGTATTTGTATTTTACAACACGGTTAACAACCTCAGACCATCCACCCAAGACGTTTCAAAGAACTTTGAAATGGATTATCTTCAAAACCTCATAAATTCCATGCCAAGCAGGATATTTGAGGTCATACGAAATTAAGGAGGAAAAACAATTCATGCCGATTATTGAATCCGGCGGATTGATTGCGGAGGGATCTTATTCGATCCGCACCTATTCCTCATCATTGAAAACTTCGGCTAGCAAGTGAACGAATGTCGGTAAGGAAGTGACAGAAAGTAAGCATTATTGAAACCGTAAACGATTCACACTCAATACAAAGTCAGACGTTTTCAGTACACATCAAAATAGCTGCGGATTGCGGTAATAAATAAATAAATGATGAAAAGTAATAAAATGTATGTTTTAATATACATATGAACATAGATAGATAGATACGTATCTGAATTTAGGTTTGGGCGGACTACAAGTCGTCCTTACGAAAGAAATTGGCCCATAATAAACGTGAGTTGAAAGCTACAGGTGGTGGGGAAAACAATGAAGTTCATTTCACTCCTTTGGAGGACGATGTAATTAAACTCATTTGCTTGAAAGAGTGCGTTGACGGTTTGCTTGAGACAAAGAGTAATGGTACACCAATAAAAACCATTGCCTGTACATGTAGTATGCCACAAGATATGTCTCTTGAAAGTGAAATGAACTTACTAACATCTGATGACAAAAGCAATACGCCCATATGCTTAGGTACCGTCGAGAAAAAAACCAAATGTATCAAAAAATATCCGAACTGCTTTTAACTGTTAGAGAACAATCTGGAGAAACAAATTCTTTTTTGAAAAAAGTCTAGCGGTCAATAGATCGACTAAGTGACTACCATAGAAAAGAGAATGCAATCCATCAGTCACTGTTTGAAGAAATAAAAAGGCGCAATGAACGCATGGAACAACTCGCAGTGGAAAAAAATTAGTTAAAAAGAGATATCCTTCAACTTGAGTTAATGAAAGTTAACAGGACTCTTGAAGACTAATTTAACGTTAACTCTCTCTATCTTTGTGCCAAGGAGGCTGTTTTGTGTTTGTTTTTACTTACCGCTTCAAAGTCTGAAATAATTTACTCTTGCCACGAAGGCTGATTTACTTGTTTGTTATTACAGAGATACCTAAATAAATAAGACATGTACTGGTTTAGTTAAAACCCTATTGTATCCATTATTTTCAAAATATTTCGCCTGTTTTGAATTAGTATTTGTTGAGGAATATTTGCATTTGACAGAAAAATGAGTGAATTCGAAGTCATTAATAATGTGCTTTTGCGGACCGATAATGTAGTTCATCCGGCGGTTTCTATAATGGGATCACACAGAGAATGTGAAAAGGTGCGGATCGGATGGGATCCCTCCGCAATCAATCCGCCGGATTCAATAACCGACATGTATTAAAATATTTAAATACGCAAAATAATTTTTTTTTAAATAAAACTATTTTTTAAGTTAAAATGCGCTGCCTCTAACTTAATTTCGCAGTGTTTTAGAAATATTTTGTTTCATAACTTTTAAGCCTTCTTCTGTTGTTCTTTTGTTGACTTGTTAGCGGTATATTGGTATCGTGTACCAAAATTGTTCATTCATCCTTTTCTGGCTAATTATTTTGAAAAACCTGGTGCCTCTATATTAATTTCGTAGAGTGTACACATATGTCTGCTATCAGCTTTCGATGAGCCAGTGGTTGGAGAATAGATGTTAGTAATGGGTCTTCTATTAATCGAACTGCTCGCCGTTGGATACAGTTAAATAGGTGTAGGTAGTGTTTCAGAACAGAACTCAAAATGTGAGAGCAATATTCTACTCTCGGTCTTACCTGTGCTTTGTATAGAAGCACGAGCTGAGTCCGAGTGAAGTATCTCTTCGCTCAGAACAGGTAGCTCAACTCCTGGATGCTAATTTAGTGCATATTGGATATACGTTCGTGTCATATTACGTCAGTGTTAACTGTATCACCAAGAAGGTGTATACTCTCCCCAAGTCGTTCATTAAATACCAGCATGTTTTTATTTTACGTACGCCATTGGGTGTACATACCTAGGTATATCTAAATAGAGAATTAGCCATATTACACACATGTATGGGCGCTTGTGCCTTGCTTCATACACCTCATCACGTGTGATCTTTCGGTAGAGGAAGACTCCAGAGTTTTCTTTTCGAAACAACCATTGAATTTTTTTTTTAATATCTACGACGGAGCCCAAATATTAAAATTGTTTGCACATAAGGCAAATTACTATTAGAAAAATAATAGTGGGCGTCACAGCGCAAGTGGTGTGTCGAACCACTGAGCGTACGGTTCCAAGTTCGAATCCTAGAAAACACCAAACAATTTTTTTCACGGTCCCACCTCTCGCGAACGTAAATTTATGAGTAAATCTACCACAGAACCACATTCCAAGGCATAATATACTCTAGCACCAGCCTTCTCCTTCCTCTAAAGTAAGCGAATATGAGGAATGTCAAGTGGTGAATTTCCACAAGAAAGGTCTCCTCAACTGCGCCAATTATAGAGGCATCAGTCTCCTCAACATCGCATATAAGATCTTTCTGCGGTATTGGGTGAACTCCTGAAACCTTTTATCAAAAGGCTGATTGGACCCTATCAGTGCGGTTTCAGGCCAGGAAAGTCCACCATCGATCAAATCTCGCACTTCGGCAAATCCTGGAGAAAACCCAAGAAGTCCAAATGGATACTCATCATCTCTTTATCGATTTCAAGGCCGACTATGACAGTATCTATAGAGAAGAGCTTTATAGAGCCATGTCTAGTTTTGACATCCCTGCCAAACTTACGATATTGACATAATTGGAAGAACTCAGCGGGCTGTCACCGGTGCGTTTGCAAGCATTGAAGCAGAAGCGGGTAAATGGGTTTAGCGATAAACGAGGG
The DNA here is from genome assembly GCA_945910035.1 of Brachypalpus laphriformis. Taxonomy (NCBI): domain Eukaryota; kingdom Metazoa; phylum Arthropoda; class Insecta; order Diptera; family Syrphidae; genus Brachypalpus; species Brachypalpus laphriformis. Next base: position 12,507,789 of record OX246754.1, on the reverse strand, counting down.
CAAAACCAAGTATATGCTGTCAACAAGAAGGGACAATCAACACCGACGAATTGGACAGAACGTCACAGAGGGCAGCTATAACTTCGAGGTAGTAAGGGACTTTGTCTACGTTGGCTCTGCTATAAACTTGAAAGACAAGATCAGCGCAGAAATCAAGCGAAGAATCGCTGTTGCTCTTGCCAATCGCTGTTTTTTGGGCTTATAAGGCAATTCAACAGTAAAGCCCTATCTCGAACAACTGAAGAGACTCTGTATAAGACCCTGATCATCCCAGTCCTGCTTTACGGCGCTTAAACATGGACTTTATTAAAAGAGGATGAAGATATCTTTGGTCGCTTCGAGAGAAAAATTCTTCGTAAGATATTCGGTCCCATTTGCGATGACGGGTTTTGGAGGAGAAGATTCAACCACGAACTATACGAGCTATAAAGCGACATCGACCTAGTCAAAAACTGCGTACTGGACGTCTGAGATAGCTAGGACATGTAGAGCGAGTGGACACCAACGTTCCGGCCCGCAAAATCTTCGGATCTAACATCGAGGGACGACGCAGTAGAGGTGGCGCGCACAAGTTCAAGGGGACCTCGACCAACTTGGAATGCGCAACTGAAGGCAATTAGCTAAGGACCCAGCTATATGGAGAGGCTTGTTGGTTGAGGCCCAGGCTCACCCCGAACTATAGTGCTACTTAAGTAAGTAAGTAAGTGGTGAATTTCATGGATGTTGGGATTGTGTAGCTAAGCGCCGCAGTTCAACGTTTAGTCCGCCGGACAACTGAGTACGACGTTGAAAATTTGAATTGCAGAAACCATTCAGTTTTCCCCCGGTCTCACCTGTCTCGAACGTTTGACAAAGATCCGAAAGTATAAAATGTCATGACAAGGCTTCTCAAATAAATAGTCATATCCCTTCCATACGTGCAAAACTTTAGCACGCACAACAAGAGTAGCTGCTGGACCTCCCTCTTCATATTTGATTATTTTACAACAGATAGGGCTAATATCGTGCAAGTGCAACTTACATTTCATATTAAGTAGAATTGCACATGCAATGACTTGAGTCCTCTCAGGGCTTAAGCCATTGCATTTCCAAATTAAATCCATATGAATCGAAATGTCCCAAAGGCAAAACTTCAGTTAGAATTTCATCAAAAATCCAAAATCCCCTTCAAACACAAACAAATATTAAAATTAAAATTCACTTAAATCAACCACAATATTTGACGTCACAAACTATGCAGACATCGCAGTCTGTTTCAAATAGATACAGCTTGTATGTACAGGTACACCTATTTCCGCAGTAATTTAATTACAAAAACAAATTAAATGCAAATAAAATTCGTCAAATGCAAATATAAACAAAAAACTATATAGTAACGAGTTTTCAGTTATTAACAAAACAAAATGCAAAAAAAGTAAAAATTAAAAATAAAAGATAAAACGAAATTAAATTCATTTGTTGATTTTACACTTTTTTAAATCACTCTCCACTTCATTTGAACTCAATTCAATTGTTTAAAGTAAAATAACAAAATTCCCCAAAAAAAAAAAAAACCAAATAAATTATTCATGCAATAAGCAGCGTATTGTTTTGTTTGTTATATTTACGAGTCTAGGCATTGCAATGACCCCTTTTATAGCGCGTTCCGACACTGCGCGGCCCTCTTTCAGATGAATATTCATTTAACACACATTCACGCGCCGCTCGATGGCGATTTAATTCGCAAAAATATCATACAAATTGCGAGAAAATATTGTTTTGCAATTAAACATATGAATTTTTTTAGGTGTGTTTGCGTAGTGTTTGCATTATTAATATTTGCACCTAAATGTTTGACAATAATTAGACAATGTGAGTGGGGTGAGGAGGGGCAACTTAACAACATTTAGTGACAGGACGATGAAAGTGCAATTATTTCACAATTAGGATTAAACAATTTTATTAATTTTTTGTAGATTTTTAAAAAAAGAAATAAAGAGGAGGTCAGTTGTAATTGCCCAGGTAAAGGAGAGCACTTCAATTTTCGTATTGTACAAAATGTACTAAAGTCTATTTTAAGGACATGACTCAAAGCCGTCTGCCAAAGACTATCAACCTTTAGGTACAATCTGAATGGTTTCCCAATAGGGACGGGTCGAAGTTAAAATTGAATGAAACAAGTTGTGTGTGAGATACCAACGATTTTATTATTTTATTTCAAAGGCCAATCAATGATATTATGTGTTATCGTTATGTTATGACATCGTTCGAATGGCCGCCGCGGCTTCGCTGGGTGGCGCGCATCCGAGAGATCCAATTTTCGATGACTCTGGCGCATAAATTACACTGAATTTGAGCGATGGCACGGGTTATGTTGACTTTGAGGGCACCGGTCGCTTGCGTCTTACTGGTATAGACTTGCGATTTAAGGAAACACTGCAAGAATAAGTCTAACGGAGTCAAATTGCACGATCTCGGTGGCCAGTTCACGTCGCCTCTGGGTGAGATAACCATGCCCTCAAATCGCTTGTGCAGAATGTCCATTGTGGCATCAGCTGTGTGGCACGGAGCGACGTCATATTGGAACCACATGTTGTTCACATCCATATCTTCCAAAAGAAATTGGTTATCATCGATTGGTAGCGCTCTCCGTTAATGGTGATGGGAATGCCATAGTCGTTTTCGAAGAAGTACGGATCGATGATGCCGCCGGCCCACAATCCACACCAAACAATGATTTTCTGCGGATGCATTGCCACTTGGTAGACCTCGTTCGGATTGGCGTCATCCCAAATCCGCCAATTTTGCTTGTTGACGTACCCGTTCATTAAAAAATGGGTCTCGTCGCTGAAGATGATTTTTTTGCTGAAATCAATGTCCGCTCCCAACTGCCCCAGAACACAGTCACCGACCACACGGCGTTGTCTATGGTGGTTTTCCTTCAGCTCCTGGATCATTTGGTTTTTGAGGGATATAGGCTTAAGTACCGACGCGAAATTCAACAAGTTGATGTCTGCGAAAGTCCAAGTTCTTATGCGTGGCGCGGAATTGACTACATCGGGTTCTCTTGCACACTCTCACGGAAAGCGGCGATGTTTTCAGCAGATCTTGCGTTTCGTTGACGTAGTATACCCATACGTTTTGGCTGATTGTTCACTGAACCGGTCGATTGGAGTTTGGCTACCAAACGTTGAATAGTAGACTGGGAAGGACGACCATGTAAACCGTAAATGGGCGTAATGGGGTATCGCTGGCACACTATAGCATACTTTTTATAGAACACCCATATTGATAATAAAGTTTTATCATTTGCACGTGCTGCTCGACCCTGTAATTTGCCACGGTGATTTGTCTTTAGTTTTCCAAAAATAATAAATAGGAAAGTTAGCAAGAGACAAATCAACATGGCCGCCATGCTGTGTCAAAGTCTACCCGTCCCTATTGGAAAACCTTTTATATAAATAAAAATTAAATGCTGTTCGTCGGTAAGCGCATCTCTTCAGAACGGCTGCACCGATTTAGGTAATTTTTTTCAAATGTTCGTAATAGTCTGAGTAAGGCTTTTACGGAAAAAAAAATTCGAAAAGTTGCCCGAAAAATTGGAAAATTCAAGAAGAACTGAAAGTGCTTTTTGCCATGGGATTTGTGTACTAACTCGCGACCATAACTCACGATTCGAACGAACCGACTGAGCTAATTTTCAGGTATTCTTCGGTATTGGCGAGAGTGTTCTTTTGATGTTTAATCAAAATCGGTCCACTACTTTAGTATAATAGTACTTTAGTACTAACGAACATCTTTTTTGTTAAGGCTTCGCCAAACAGAACGCGCTGTTGCTCGCCGCTATCTGGGATGTCAAACATAAAGCGGGCAGTTTTCAGCGATCCATTTATTAAAGTGATTTTCTCCAGAACACATCGGTAGCTGTAAAGCAAAAATGAGTAGTAGTTCTGAGAAAGATGAAATGCTTCTTCTGCTTACTCTTGCATCAAAGAAGAGAAGAAAGTGGGTCCATGAAATAAATAAAAATAGGAAGGATTATGGTAAATTCCATCGTCTTTGTAAGGAACTCAATTTATTTGAAGACCGTTTCTTCAATTATTTTCGTATGTCTCGAGAGCAGTTTGAAATGATACACGAACTCATCATTTTTGAAACACCTTTGTAGTCGGGATGCCGTGTATCATATAAAAACTCATTTGGGCGCACCAAATCTATTAATTTCTCCACCTCATCCGTCATTATTTCTGCTTTCACGCCGCGATCTTTGTAAAAATTTACAACCTGATATCGGCACGCCGCGATCTCGACTAGATCGCGTCGCTGGCTCGCATTCTGTTTGAACAAAATGATTTAATTCTACGCAGTACAGCGATCGCGGTGAACAGAATAACTGGATCGCGTTCTGTTTGGCGAAGCCTTTAGGTGCAGCAACGCACGCCGAGTACCCGTCGCTCCAACAGTTTGCTCACCATTTTAGTATTACAGTACTTTAGTACTAAAAAAAATTTGATATATCTACAGGGTGTCTGCCGGGAAGGTATACTACTTTGTTTGTTTATAATTTTTGATTAAATGAAAGAGAATGGATCTTATATTGATAAATGTTTTATTTAATGTCGGCAATTATGTATGGAATACAATATCAGGTAAATGTCCGCCTCTGCTAGTCTCACAAATGCGAGCCCTTTTGAGCACATTTTTCATTACATTCTCACACATTTCACGCGGTATTTCATTAATTTCATCACGAATATTTTGTTTGAGTTGCTCAAGCGTTTCTGGTTTGTTTGCATAAACCTTGCTTTTCAGATATCCCCACAAAAAGAAGTCAGGAGCAGTCAAATCAGGCGACCGTGGAGGCCAATCAACATCACCATTTTTTGAAACAACTTGTTGTGGAAAGAGGTCTCGCAGTAATTCCATTGTAATCCTGGCTGTATGCAATGTGGCACCGTCTTGTTGATACCACATGTTAATCAAGCCCAAAGCATGCAGTTGTGGCGTTAAAAAGTTTTCAATCATATCACGATATCGCTCCCCATTCACAGTTACCATTACGCCGTTTTCATTTTCAAAGAAGTAAGGTCCAATGATTCCTCCTGACCAAATTGCACACCAGACTGTTACTTTTAATGGATGCAAAGGTGACTGATGAATAATTTGAGGGTTTTCCATTGCCCATGGTTGGGCCTATCACCTACAGACCCTCTTTCTTCGAAATCATTCACTACACGTTAAATAGTGCGTTTTGTTGGCACGTTGTTTCTCCCAAAAATTTCACGTAACTTTCTCATCGTCACAGTAATCGATGATTGATTTTGATAAAATGTTTTAACGATTAAAACACGTTGGTTTATCGAATATTTTTCCATAATAAATTTGCCACGTGTCTACTTCACGACGGCCAAATATGAACTGTCAAGACTAATGTTTACCAAAATGGCGGCGAAACAAAGTAGTATACGTTCCCGGCGGACACCCTGTATTTAAGGTTGGACAACTTACCCACTGTTGGCCGGCACAAAACTGTTTTCTTATAGACATAGCCCCAGGCATCTGCCTGAAAGTTGCTTTTTTTTTCGTTAGGCACAGCAACGCACGTCGGGTACCCGCTAGTAATAATAACAATTTTTCAGTAAAGTTTGATGCTAAATTCGTAATTTAAAAAATCCTAAATTATCATTCTTCTATTACCTAATGCTGATTCGCAGTATGATACGATAGCTTTCCAAGCGGAATCGTTTAATAATTCCTTTACTTCTTCTTCTGCTTCTTCTTCTTCTTCTTCTTCCTTATTCTCCATCTGCTGTTCCTCGTCGGAGTAACCTCGGATTATCCACTCCTTCCATTGGTTCTGGTCACGGGAATCTCTCCTTACTTCCGTGAGGATCGCACCCTTCTTTCTTCCTACCACTTAAATCCGGTCATCCCAAATGTTGCGTGGTCTACCTTTTCGCGCAGTTCCTTCAACCTTCACATCAGCTATTTCAGATATTTCTTCTCCCGTCCGCGCGCTGCACGTGCCCAAACCACTTAAGTTAGTCTTTCCTCTATTATCTCTATAATGGGTTTTTTCTAACCAACTTCTGCTCGTTAATTTTTTATTCTGTCTTTTCTAGTTTTTCCTGCGATTCTTCTTAAGTATTTTATTTCTGCAGCTTGGAACTTACTTAAGTGTTTACTCAATAGAGGTAAGCTTTCGGTCCCACATAGAGCTATTGGTACGAGTACTGCCTTGTACAACTTCATTTTGGTTTGTGTGCTTATCTCCCGATCAATTCTTCCATCGCAAGTTACCATTGTCCCCAGGTATTCTGAGGCCATTTCCACTCTTTCCAGAGTGTTTTCTTCGCACATTATTGTGAAATTCTCCCCCGATCTTTCGTATTTAGAGACCCACATAACTTTAGTCTTGTCAACATTCACTGTCATACGTTTTCTTTTAAGTTCAGCAAACCATACCTCTACCGCCTGCTGAAGTTTGACTGGATTGTTTGCAAAGATGATAATGTCATTTGCATATAGTAAGAATTGTAGATAGAAAGGTTGTAATCTCGACATTCCGATTGTGATTTTATCTTTTACTTGGCTACTTGATCGAGAAATATATTGATCAACAGTGGGCTAAGACTGTCCCTTCAATCCTTTTCCCACCTTGAACGCTCCTGAACTTCCCTCTCAATTCTTACTCTCGCAATGGGATTGTCGTATATCCTTTCAATGCCATTTATAAGTCACTCAGTTACGTACCTTGCTGTTAATGGCTCCCACATATGCTGTCTTGGGACACCATCGTTTGCAGCATTCAAATTCACGAACACCCAGGTCATTATCCTTAGCGATCCACTTCTCCATAGTGGCTCTTAATGTAAAGATATTGTCCTGTGTTTGCCGTCCAGGCCTGAATTCTGCCTGTTCTTCCCCCAAGTTTTCTTCCACTCTCTGAGCCGCTTTTCCCGCTCTTTTGTGTAGAGCATATAAACTGTTGAGGAGAGATTAATCGGTCTGTAGTTGTTGCAGTTATAATTATTACCTTTTCTGTGGATTTGGATTACCTTTACTTTTTCGTTCGTCAATATGGCTTTCCAAAGCGAAGTCTCCTGATACTCCGGGATGTTGGGCCGATTCCTAAGAAATGTGTAGAGTTCTCTCTTTGTGCTTAGTTGCAAATTGAACAGGGAACTGGAAGATCCACAGCACGGAAGATCCATGGCACAAAGTTGAATAGCAATACTTCTCCTCTAGTACGGAAAATCAAAGAGTTACATCTTACGCTGTTAGAATCCCTAAAGTAGTTAAGTGGACCTGAGTTGAACTGCAGAGTCCTATAGATTTCCCTGTGGGTTGATGCCTTTATCTCTTCGATAGTTGTTACGCACCCATTTATCTACGTGAGATAGAAAGTCGTAGAGTATCTCCATTTAACTAGTGCGAGGATTCCAGTCTAAGATAAGGTATAATCAATATGTCTCCTCCAGATTCATCATCTCCCTATGCCACAAACTCAGAGTGCTTACTGCAAACTTAACCATCTTGCTTGTCAGTCTTTCTTCTCCCGTCCTAAGTATGTTGAGGATATAATCCACGCTCAATTTAAGAGTCCTCATCATGCAGTTTGCAGCAGTTGTTGAAACTTGAAATGATGTACGAGGATAAAGCATCTGTAACTTTTCTATCAGGTCAAAATACTTATGACTCCATGACTGCATTCCGTAGTAAAGTATGGATTTTGATACAGCTTCAAAGACCATGTACTTCGCATACTTTGGTTCTGTAAACCGATTTGCCACGTAGAAATTATTACACT